>OU696696.1:271872415-273122415 GCA_916050605.2 Platycheirus albimanus | reverse complement strand
AATACACAAATCTGTTCAACAAGTTGCCAGTCTCAGTACCTATCATCTCATTTGTGTCATATATCCTTTCAGCAATAACAATAAGAATCTAATTTCTACTGTTTCAACTCAAATGTTTGCCAAGGGATTTACTACAAGTATAATTATTTTGTGCTCAAAACTTCATCGAAAACTATTAAATTCGATTATATTGAAATCACTTCCTGCAGATAAATAAATTGGTAATACAATCTATAAAGCACACCAACTTTTCAGCCACAAACTATCACTAGATATAATATAATCGACAAATTCACTATGGATGATACCATGTACATACGAGTACTATAATAAAATATTTATCACACCAAACCCGATAGCCAATAAAGATATTAAATCGATATATCTCATCCTGAAACCAAACCGAACGAATACCCCTGTTGAATCCTGATCTCTGTTTGTAGGTCGTAAATTTCTAAATCGCATCCAACGAAAACGATGTCACTTGCATGAACAGAACAGGGAACGGGGGGAAAGTTGAGAATATTGTACGAGTTGGTACCTACACCGTACACCCAAAGATATCCCTAGGATCCATGCAGTAGCAATATGGTTATATGTCCGGTACCCCACCACTTCCGTATATAATAATTTTCAAACAATAAGGAGGTGGCAAATATAATATACATACATATATACATAAATGTATTTGTGGGGTTGGACGGACGAACGAAACGGCTATCCATTTCCTTAAAATCGGTTTTGATATGCCGCACATTAATCAAGGGTTAAATGGATTTGATGCATTATTACCACACGGCTAGGATCTTCCTTTTCTGCTCCATTTGGCCAGATGTCACTCTCACAAACAACAACTTGTGTTCCTAGAATACACCACTCTGGGTTGAGTTCTGGTCCTGCCCCTACCACAAACTAATAAACGGGGGCATCCAAGGTGTATATAGGAATGGGACTGTTGGATTTGCCACCCTCCGCCTTCAGTTTGAGCTTTGCCTTTTATGTAATTCTATTCAAATAAATGGCCTTATTGACTATTTATTTGCCGGAACCAATAAATGACAAGTAACGATGTTTCCGGACGTGAAAAGCGAATGTAGGTATAGTAGATGTTCGTCTGGGTCAGGTTCGTTTGGTATTTGTCGGATACGAAAAAAAAAAATATCTATAATAATAAATCTGCTCTCATTCTGCAATTGGTTTGAGCAATTGAGTTAATAAAATACCAGAGCAACATAAAACATTTGTGTGTTCTTGTGTTCTGGCGTTCTATACCGTTCTGGCGTTCTGTCGTACTGGGATTTTACTGCTGATGCTTCTGGCTGAAACTGAATGAAGCTGGACGATCGATTGTTTGTGATTTTCCAATTGGTTTTATGTGTTACAAATTTATATTGAATTTTATTTATGGATTTGGGTTAAGTGATATGTCAGACAGGGTGCGTGTGCGTGTTGCAAAAAAAAATACAAAAATAGTAATAAATGACTTAAATAAAATTAATTTACACCCTTTGTACAAAGAGAGAGAGTTATTTATTTTTAAATAAACGATAAATATCTCAATCTGGTAATTTATATTCATTAACATATTTACCTTTACAAAGGTTGATTTTTTTTTATTTGGTTTGGTTAAATTATAATAATGTTTACTTTTAAAATATGTTTGCGAAACAATAAAAAAAATTAATAATTTGCATTTGAATTTATCTGAACATTACATCTACATCACTTTGAAATCAGTCTAAACATTGAAGAGGGTAGTACCTACCTATTGACTAAACAAAGGATTACAAATTTGGTATATAAATATAAAATATTAGTCAAATGGCACGATTGTACAAGAGAAAAATTCTTAAAATTAATTCTCAAGAGAAAATCCCAAAACGATTATTTGCAAGTAGTGAATCAAGCAATAAAATCGCGTGAGATAAATAATTCACAAAACTTCACAAAAAAGATACCTATTTTTATATTATTTTCCGATTACTTAAAGACATAAAAATGCAATATTGTTTAGGTTTGGTCGAACGTTATCGAATCAATGTTTAGCCGAATGTCAAAAGAGCATTATATGCATTGAAATGAAAATTTATTACTCAACGGTTGAATGTGGGTTGGGTGAATAATTAAGATATTGGACCACTTAATTAAAGGAGATGGACCATTTTTGGGACGAGTGCGAGTGCGAAGAAAGATTATATTGATAATTGATATCAAATGAAAGGTTATTATGAGCTCATTTTAAAAGTCAAATATTTCCAGAATCGTTCAAATTTTGAGATATTTGAGATCGAAGTTGACTATAAAAAATGATATTGCATTTTCTTTTTGGTGTGAGAGTTCATAACTTCCACTATAAAGCATCTAGGAAAACAAATTAATAAAATTAAATAAAAGGTTACAAGGTTACAAAGTAAAACTAATATAATTTATCTACGTCATGTACAGCTTGAGATATCAATTGCAAGTCTAGACTTCTGAGGAAATCCAATTTTTCGACCTGATTTTCGTACTTCTATTTCTCGACATACTTTTTTAATTTTACTTTTTTTATGAAAAACTGCAAAGCATAATTAATAACCTATAAGTTGATGTATAATAACACAACATTCATTAAGTACATAACTTCAATTTTATATACAAAACATTCTTTATAAAGCACTTTTCCACATCCCACCTACAATAATTTAATAAGTAACAACATTTAAGACTTTTTTTTATTATTATGTATTATTATTTGATTGTTGTCTTGAAAAGTGTGAAGGTTTATTGTATTGAATAATAGCTGAGTCATCTATGTAGTTTGAAAATAAAATCTGTGTTGATGTATTTATTTTGGACATAAGCTTCACAGATGCTATTTCAAGCTTAGAATCTTACGGATATAAGCCCCATTTGCTCCCCATATTCAACTAACAACACCTCAAGTTAACAAGTCAAAATGTATTACAATTGTAAGTTGGGTTGTTGAAATAATTGTCAATGGACGTTTTAAGAGAGACGTTAAGCTGCTACCTTAATGACTTCCAGGTGTGAAAAATTTTATTGAAATCAGATAAATAGCTGACGAGAAAACTTGATTTGAAAATTCGGGATCTATGAGAGGCATCGTTATAAGACAAATTTCGAAAAATCTTTTCCAAGAAAACATAGCACGTTCTAAAAAATTGCATCCTCAAAGATTCGTTAGAACCGTTTCCGATACAGTCAAACTCCTTCTTCACGAGTGTATGGAAGGTACAGTTATTTTTGGGCCTTAAGCAATAATTAAAAATATTTTCCGTCCAAATCAATATTAAATACCAAATTTGAAGCAAATCTGCCCATCTGTAGAAGCTCCAGAGGTGCGAACAGACAGACAGACGGACGGAATTTTCGGACACACTTTTTTCGACTTCTCCATCGTAAAGTCATGTGTGATTGTTATCTGTTTTGGAATAAGCATTAGAGCTTAAAAACTAACGTTACCTGTCATACGATTTTTAATGAAAAAATATTTTTTCGTCAAAAATGACTCCTACGATTTTGATAACACTTTCTGAATGGTGTTTTTTTTTCTTTTTGTAAGACCATAGGACCGGATTTTTAAATTAGATTTTCTCGTAAGCCACTTGACGGATTTCAACGAAATATTTAATAGTCATTCTTAAAAATTTTCCAAGAGAAGTTTTTTTTTGAGTTTCTTAAAAAATGTTAAAATTTTTGATGTGAAACATCTATTGGCGCACCTAAGCAGTAAAATCGTTCGTAATCTTCACGAAAAATTACATGGCGCTCTATAAAATTTTCGAAGTGGGACTGGAACTGGAGCGTGTTGGGTGGTCGTTTGTAGGGGTGGGGTGGTAGTGGTGGACGGGGTGGGTGGTAGTGGAGGACGGGTTATGGTGGGTTTTGTCTAAGGGGGTTATGGGGGGTGATGAAAAAAATTTTAAAAAAGGGTGGGTAGTTCGATGGAGGAAAAATTGACTAAGATGGTGGGTGGTTGGTTGTAGGTGGGGTGGGCGGTTGCGGGGGGGGGGTTATGAGGGGATGGTGTGTGGGGAAGTTAGTGAGGAAAAATATGACGAAGATAGTGAATGGTTGGTTATAGGTGGGGGGTTGTGGAAGGGGGTTATTGGGGATTATGGGGGGGGGGTTGTAAAAAAGGGTGAGCAGTTCGATGGAGGAAAAATTGACAAATATGGTGGGTGGTTAATTGGTGGTTGTAGGTTATGTTGGTGTGGGTGGATGTTTTGGAAGGTCGTTGGGGGTGGGTGAGAAAAAATTTACAAACATGGTTTTTAGTTGGTTGGGGTTGAGGGTTGGTAGTGGGGAAATAATGACAAAAATGGTGTGTGATTGGTTGTAGGGTGGGTGTTTGCTGCTTAGGGGGTTTGGTGAGGGGGTGAGGAAAAAATTGTTAAAAATGGTTAGGTTTGTGTTTGTAGATGAGGGGGTGTATGGTGGTGGAGGGGGGGGGCTTTGTTTAAGGTGGTGGGGGGAATCGACAAAAATGGAAGATGGTCTGTGGTTGCAGGTAGATTGGGTGGTTACTGGTGGTGGGGTGGAATTTTGTGTGGAGGGGGGGGGGTAAGGTAAATATTTTCAATGTTGTTCTTATTTATAAATGAATATAACCTGTAATAATTGTTATTATAAAAAAAACATGAAGATAAATACATATGTATATTGATTTTATTAGCGAAAATCTAAATTATTAAAAATTATTTCACTCCATATTCTCTTTGATGGTTTTTAAAATTTATGAATTTTAATGTAAACTTGAATGTTTAACATTTGCCGGGCGTCCCGTGACGGCTATTTTTGTTTGTTTTGTTTTTGGTTCTTTTGAAAACGGCTTGTTCGAATTCTTAGAATTTTCTTTCACTGATAAATTTTGGCATATACATACTCAAAAATAATTGGGAATATGTTTTCAAAAAGTAAGTATAGAAAAAAAACATTTTTGAAGGTTTTTTTTAAAACGTTCTCGAACGGTTTTAATTTTTTTTTTAAATTCAGAACAGTAAAAGAAATTAGATGGTTAACTTCATTTTTTCAAAAAAAAAAAAAAAAATATACTTGTGATTTTTGCGTGATTTATAAGATTCCATATGATTTTTCATTTGCTACCTTTTTTTCAAAATTTCAAGCCCACAATCCCGGCGAGTGACATCACCTTGTCTTACTCCTTGTCACACTTTGAATACATCGGGAAGTTGAATTGCTTTACGATTCTTTTATAATGGCAATGACAACCCTTGTCTTTTCTCTTTTTGCAGCTTCGCCAGCGCTCTCCGCCAATTCTGTATAGAATTTTTGGCTGGTTGCTGTCTTTTGTGTTAACTGAACATATTTGTATAATCGCAGCTGTTTGTAGATGCATTGTTGCTAGTAGCAAGTGATGGCCGCTTCCTGCATCCGCAGCCCCATCAGTGTTGGATACAAAATGGCCGATTTAATTTTGTGTTCGACTTCGACCATAAGAAGACTTTATGGCATGTTTTGTGTGAAGCCAGAGCTATTGCCAGCTGACGAGCGTTACAAAAATCGACAAACAAATCACCATCATTACTTCGCTGGATCAAGCGACGAAGTATACGTATGAATTATTTTTTCTCATCCGTATGTCTAAGGCTATGTTCGTCAATTTCTTATGGGATCCTAGAAACCGAATCTTTTCTGAAGGCTTACTCAAATATCATGTTCAGTATTACCTGCAATTTGGTTTTGAATCATATCTCATTTCGTAGAAATAAAAACTGGAAATAATTAACATAAATTGTATACAACCTTCAAGAATGGTTGAAGGATAAAAACAAAATTTTGAAAATCAACACAAGTGTTTTTGGTCCGCATTCATCAAGACTTGGTAGGTTAGGTACCTACCTACCAAAATAACAAAAAGGAAAATCCTAGAAACTCTTGAAATTCTGCAACAAAAACATTCTTTTGCTTCCAATTTCAGCGCAGACAATTTAAAATTCCGTTTTACATATTTTTCAAATTCCTTCTGTTCGTATTCCAAGTAAGCGCCAAATAATCCCAATAACTTATCTTCCCAAATCACTTGTCTCAAGTTAACTGAAAAACACAAGGCTACAGCTACACTAGGATGAAAAGAAAACAACCATAGTCAGTCTAGAGTAGATAGATAGCTAGAGAGAGAATAATTTTTGAAGAAAATCCTTGCTGAATCACCATCATACTTCTTTTGTGCTTTGCGCTTGTACCTATATACAATCTCACAGCCGCCACCACCGCCGCCGACGCAGCCACCGTGCCAGAAGTTGCCTTGCAATTTCAAATACTATACTGCCTTTCTCACTGTATAGAGTAGAAGAGAGTATATATGCATTTGCCTTCAATTTTAAATCTCACTTGAAGAAGAAGGAAATCCCAGGAACAGGAATAAAACACAAAATTCAATCTTTCACCTCACTGAAGCAGATTGATTTATTCATCCTTTGGTAAGTTGATGCAAAAAAAAAGTGAACTAAAAAAAAACCCTATCTATAGATACGCAAATACATAGCTAGATAGAAAAAACGTCATCCAACGCATCCCTTTGATTTTTTTTTGTTGTTGTATAAAAACTTCTTGAAGCCAGTTCTAGCTTCATCCTATCCCACCTATTTTACAAGAAGCTTTAATTTGAAAATGTTGCATGAGTGAGCAGCAATAGCAGCAGGAGTAGGTAGCACTAGCACTATATAGAGCGGCAAGAACATAGCGAAAGCAAGGACGAATATAATAAAATTAGTTGAATCCTACGCTGCGCTGCTAGCAGTCTTAACTACTCTCACGTCAGATCCGGATCTGTGTGTCAGCCTTTGTTAACCAAAGTAAGCAAGCACATAGAGCAGGCAGCAGCTACATATTTGAAGTGCATTTCCTTCCGCTAAAAAACAAGCAGCCGTGCCGTCTTCTTCTCTGTCTAGTGCCAAATTAGATCAGTTTCCTAAAATCTAATCTTCTTCTCTTCCAATAGATTTTAAAATGCGATAAAACAGAAGGTTATACACGGATGTACACAAAGCCTGAGCGAAAAAGTATAGGTACTGAACGAAAATTCCAGCCTAGTTAGTGCATCCGATTGGCAATCCTCTGTTTAGTATTCAAAGTGTCGGATGATTGTAAAAGTTTATTGGGTCATAGAAGCATCATCCTTTTTTTTTTGCTTTTTCGTTAAAAACGTACCGAGTTGTTTCCTCCGCACAGGAGACTTGAAAGGAGGAAAGGAGAATAACCTCTTTAAAAAGTTCTCCCATCCGTATATATGGCGGAAGCTTTGATTTGTGTGTTCGTATAAAGGGGGCGCTAGGGAGGCTTGAGGGAAGCTGTGTATATGGTGTGAAAAAGCGAAAAGCATATTCGAGAAATGAGGCCGCATCGCAATCAAAGCTAACGCGCGCGTTTTTGACATGACAGACATCTTTTTCAATTAGTTTTGAGTTTTCAACCTGAATTCGTTGAGAGGAGCTATCAACAACATGCATTTAACTGGGATTTGGATTCAATTAGAGTTCCACCAAACCGAATTTTGTGGGTGTAGAAGAGATTTCTTTTTTTAGGGTAAATGGCAGGTTGGCAATCATCTGTGTGTAGAGTTACACATCACGTAACTGGCACACAGTTTCATTGGTTTTGGAATTACTAGAATAATGCTATTGATGTAATTATAATATGGACACTAATTATTAGTTGGAAAACTCTTCTGTCATAGGTGAGTGCACGTTGTCATTGTTAATTTAGAACATTGGAAGGTTTAAAGAACTGCTCTGACACTATTGCTTGCAAGTAGGTATTGCCAAATTAAATCACGAAAAAACTTTTTTTTTATTTTTATAATTTGTGCGCATTAAAAAGGATATTAATACCCAGTGCGAGCGGTTAGGGAAGCATTTCACATTCTTGTAGTGCGGCTAAAAAAAGAGTCTCTAGATATACTAAACAGTCAAGCATTAGTGTCATGGGAGACTTTAATGCCAACATTGGCTCGGATAACGTAGGTCTTGAACGCGTTATGGGAAAGCATGGCTTAGGTCAGAGAAACGAAAACGGTCGACAAACATGACTTCTCCATGGAAACTGGAACTCAAACTGTACCAAGACAGCCAAGAGCGAGAGATTCCTGGATTTCCCCTAGACCCCTGGGAAAAATTACATATCGCAGAACATTCAAAGTAAGGATCAGATTTAATAATCCTACGGTACGAGTACAGAGCATCTCATAAGACAGTGCAGAGGTGTGTGATATGTGATAAGAGGGCAAGGGTGGACAAACTTTCGGAAAATGCGGAACAGGCTGCTGGAAGAGGGGACGCAAGGGAACTGTACAAAATCACTAAGGACATTGGCGGCCAGCGTAGCAGCACTAACACTAAACATCCCGTATTAGATTTGAACGGCAACCTTATAGTGACAATAGAAGACCAGCTACAAAGATGGAAGGAGGCTTTTTGCGCACTGCAAAATGGCGACCAAAATACAGAATTGAATCCTATATTAAACAACATACGCAGATCTTCTAGGGGTATTGATACCAGACCTCCAATAAGTACAGAGATTAGAAACGTGATCCATCTTCTAAAGAAGAATAAAGCAGCTGGACATGTCGGTATTCCCGCAATGGAACCCTAAAAACTGTAATAACTGGTGTGGTATCACCATTCTGTCCGTTTTTCCGAAATTAATCCCAACTATTGTTCTTGAGAGGATAAAACCCAGGATGGAGTCTACCCTCAATAGGCATCAAGCACAGGGTTTCGTAGTGGCCGATCGTGTTTCGACCACATCAACACCTTGCGAATCATACTTGAACAATGGTCTGAGAACCAATTACCGCTGTACCTCATGTTTGTAGATTTTGACCGGGTTAATCGGGAATGCATCTGGAGATCGCTTATTCCGAGAGGTATCCCTGAGAAAATGGTCGCTGTTATTAAAGAGTCTTACAACAATGCAAGATATTTCGTTTTGCACAATTGGTCAGCTTTCCGACCCCTTCCATGTGCGTTAAAGAGTGAGACAAGAAAAAAGGGATCATCGATGCCAAAAGCATGCATTTTCGATAAGAGAGCCTGGTGCCAGACTCTATCAAATGCTTTTGAAATATCCAGCGCAATAATCTTCCTTGTTCCAAAACGATGTAAAGGTTGATTCCACTGTTCGGTGAAATATACCATGATATCACCAGTGGACATATTGCTTCGAAAACCATACTATCGGTCATTAAAAAGTTTCCGTTTCACAAGATTTTTCTTAATCTGACAATTTAGGGACTTAATTCTCACTTAGTGGGAATTAAATCCACTTAAGAGAAGTGGCCTTAGTTCCCATGGAAGGTGGGAATTAAGTCCCAAGAAAATCGTGTGGATTTAATTCCCCTTTAATGTGAAATAAGTCGATTTCTGATTTATTTCATAAAATATTTTGTTCAATTGACAGCGTGATTGGACCAGTTTGGCCTTATATCACTTCTTATTGTTTTCCACTTACGTATATTTACTTTCCAAAACAAAAGAAGTAAAAAATATGCAAATAAAGGCATATGAAGCTTACATCGAAAAAAAGTGAAGTGAAAAAGAACTGCAACCCCCTTGATTGGGCTCACTGTTAGATTTGGAGTATATGTGCGAGCTTGGGTATGAAAAACTGTAGATAATAAGAAACTTTGCACATATCCAAAAACGCATCTACTCCAAATCTAACAGTAAGCAGATGAAGGGGGTTGCAGGGGCTTTCAGCAAGCCCCTCTTGGTCATCCTTCTTTTTTTAAGCAGTAAGCATTATACACCCGTGTAAGAAATTCACGGTATTTTTCTTTGATCACTTTTAGAATTTTTAAAGCATTAGCTCAGCTTCGCAGCAGTTCGCTTTGTAAAATTCGTATAGTTTTTGTTGTTGGAAGCTAGTTACCTCTTCATGATTCGAAGTGTGCACAAAGTTCCCACAAGAAAGTGGAGCGCGAGTTAAGGTTTTTGATATCAGATAGATATTATTTAAACAATACCGAGAGTAAAAATAAAAGTCCAACTTTCTTCGACCGTGGTCTGGATATTAATCAACTTTATTTTTCACTTCTAATTCTACTTTTTACAATGTTTAAAATCAGCAATTTATTGGTAAAGGAAATGCAATCTGATTCTTTGCATTTCCGTTCCCATGATTTTAAATAAACTTAAAATCTAGATGTTTTTCTTTTTGGTGTCCATTTAACGATGTCATCATGAATTTCTGAATTAATGGTGTCATCGTCAACATTCGTAACACGCGTTTCCACCTTCCATGGGAAATAAGTCCACTTCTATTAAGTGAAATAAGTTTCCACTAAGTGAGAATTCAGTCCCTCAGTGGAATCAGTACCCGGGGACTTATTTTCCTGCTCCCAAAGAAACCTGTACAAAAGGACAGATGGAAAAGCTTATGCAGTGGTTTTTCCAGCGTGGAAATACACCTTTTCACCAAAACCTATGCAATTAATGCAAACTGAAGATTCTATTTAAATAAGTTAGTATTGATAAGAGAGGCCAAATTGACAATTTATTTAAGCTGGAAAAATTTCTTGCACCTACTCTTTTCTTAAACAATAATTTTTATTAAAAAAACTATGTAATATTAACATTTTTGCTTAGATGTGGGATTTTAAAAAGCGGGATTCCGATACGCTCCCTTATAGGTGTGTCTATGTACTATAGGTCTATACAAAATTTTAAGCCACGAAATGGTTTTTGAAACGCTTTTCACCATCATCTAGTAATTTAATTTGTATCGAAAGGTTTATATGTACGACTACAGGTAGGTTTATGTGTAAATCATAAATATACTTCACAACCAAATCACCAACAAAGAGTACTAGGAGATTAGGACTGTGGTGAGGTTGATGCGAAGCAAAGTGAACGCGTCAGAATTAGAAATTCCAAAAAGTGTTAGTCCTAAAGGAGGACCCTTAAGGTTAATGAGAGGTGGTGGTAACCGTTGAAAAGATGTTAACATGGCCATGAAAATAAATCGAAGCAAATGCGGTTTCGTTCTTCTAGCCTAACTTCAGACGTACCACTGTTAATTATAGTGCTCTTTTTTTACCCGCACTACAAGAATGTGGTGCGTTTTGCTTTACTCGGTTCTATATATCCCTCCCATTGTGATTTGCTGACTTCCAAAACCAAAGTGCATCGGTATCTCCTATCCCACTTTCCTAACCGCTTGCACTGTGTTAATTCATGTTAAAGGTATTTATAACGATGCTGTCTAGCGGTGTGGTTTCTTTACGGAATCCCTTGCAGAATTAATTCCTTAGTTTTCCACAAATACTAAGTTCAAAATGTTGTTTTTTTGACACCAAAAAAAAATGCTTTTAACGCCCTATGTCAGAAGTAAAGCATCGTTTGTCAAAAAAAGTGTTATGTCATCTGTATTCGAAGAAAGATTGTAATCTATACATATAATGAAATTGTAACGGGTCGATGTCTGTACATTGAAGATATAGATGCAAAACTAATATGGGGAGTCTCTATTAGACCCACAGAAGCCAAAACAACCGTTTTTAGAATTTTTCTGTCTGTCTCTGTATATTTGTACGCGCATCACGCAAAAACTACTGCATGGAATTGAATGCGGTTTTCGCAGATATATTGGTTGTACGCCAACTTAAAATATAGGCTTTATTTTATCGCAGGAAAATATATAATTCTGGTTGTTTTAATATTGCTGCAATCGAACGTTATTCAATAAACTTAACGCAAAATTAAAAGATTTTAAGGAAGTTAGCGTCTCATTTACATAATGGCGCTGGAAATCATAAAAATAGCGCCACACTTACCTACATATACATAAATAGAAATACGTTAGTCGTTCTGAATAGAAGTTACATCAAAAACATCATAGATGGCGCTATTTACCACCATATAAACAATGTCTTATTCAGCGAAAGCAGAAATCGAAAAATAATGTAACCATAAAGAACGGTGAACGAGCAATACTTACACCTAAAACTGATGAAGCGAAGCTGCCATAAATAGCAGTATCGGCACGTATACTCGTTTTGAAAGTGGGCATTCCAATTATGTATATTTCTCAGAACTTAACCCTCCAACTTTGCATTTTAAGCCGTTATGATAGTTCGAAATAATATTATACAGAAGGCCAAAAATCTTACGGCTGTAGAGCTGGTAAAGTATGTAGCTTTCATACCACGCTTACCCCCATTTTGAACCCGTTGTGCAAAAACAAAAATATACTAAGATACCTACTTTTTTCTAAAATCCACTCGTACGAAGTAGCGGGCAAAAGCTAGTGCATAATAAACAGGGCCAAGAAATTGCTGTAATCAAAATCTTTTTTTTTTTCTAAAACGAAACTTCAGAAAATTCTAAAATTAACACTAATCTTGGGATCAGCTCAAAAAAAATTACAAAAAGCAACGTTTACATTTGTTTACCTAAGAATAGGTAAGTATGATGCAGAAATCATTCCACATTAATGGAAAACCTCTAGGAAAAGGGATTTTTCTGAAGGATTGAACACCAAGTTGGATAAAATCATTCTCCACTTTATCGCGATTGTTGAGGATAAAAAGAATTAATACTCCAATGTTTTTAGAAGGCTTTCGCAAACTTTATTAAGGAATAAAAAGGAAGAAATTATGTAATGATTAAGCAATAAAATTATAAATTACCTAAAATTTTAAATTGGTTTTTTTGTTTCTCATGCTTTAACCTCAACAAATAGTTTTCAAGTAATTAATTTTTATATAATTTCTTTCAGCTAAAGTCAATGAAGATATAATAAAATAAAACATGTAATAACAAAGTAAAATAAACTAAGTGTTCATTTTGTCAGCAACATTTCTTCCCCCCAGTGAAGCAACTGTGACTTCAGCTGCTTCATCTTCTTCCGATTTGCTGACATCCAAAATTGCCAACTTAACCACAGGTCGCTCATAAATGCCAGAAGCTGTTCTGACAGTTGCCCTTCTAACTTGACCATCTTTCGCTTTGATAGTTCGGATGACAACTCCTTTTGGCCAAGTATTCCTCGGCAACTGCTCATCTACGATAATAACTATGTCATTTTCATCTAGGTTTTTAGAAGGCTGAAACCATTTTGTCCTTCTTGTAAGTGTGGGTAAATATTCCTTGATCCAACGTCGCCAAAACATATTTGACATCTGTTGACTGGTTCTCCAGCTCTTTCGTAGCAAAAGGTCTTTTTCACAAAACTCACCTTGCGGTTTATTTCCATTTGATGAACCAAGTAAAAAATGATTGGGTGTTAAGGCTTCCTTCTCATCTGCCTCTACGGGAACATGTGTAAGTGGGCGCGAGTTTACTATGTTTTCAACTTCTATTAACATTGACTGAAATGAGTCTTCTTGTAGTCTTTGGTTTTTGGTCACTTCCCTAAGAACGTTTTTTACCGAGCCAACAAGTCGTTCCCAGCAACCTCCCATATGAGGAGCAGCGGGTGGATTAAAGTACCACTTGGTATCTGAACTTATGAAATATCTCTGAATGGCCTTTTTATTCAGTTGTTCATATGCTTCTCGAAGCTCCTTCTCTGTTCCTTTGAAATTCGTTCCATTATCGGAATAAATTTTTTTTGGAATTCCACGTCTGTTCATAAAATTTTTAACACACAATATGCAAGAGTCGGTTGAAAGACTATGTGCTACTTCTATGTGGATTGCCCTTATGGTCAAGCAAGTGAAGAGGACTCCCCAACGCTTGACAGTGCTTCTTCCAACTTTAATCATAATCGGACCAAAATAGTCAACACCGGTATATGTAAATGCACGGACATAGGTTGCCAATCTAGCTTCTGGTAATGGGGCCATCTCAGGAATAGCTGGAACTGCTCGTGTGATTCTACAGAGTTGACATCTATTTTTGACTGTTTTGATAAGTGTTCGTAAGCCAGAGATCCAGAACTTTTGGCGAAGCTCATTAAACACGGTTTCCTGACATTGATGATAAAAACGGGAATGATATTCATTGACAATGAGAAAAGATATGTAATGATCTTTAGCTAGAATTATTGAACGCTTAGTGTAGTCCCCCACATCCTTCGCAGCATCGATTCTCCCTTTAACGCGCAAAACTTGATCAGTATCCAAATATGGTGAACATTTTAAAAGTTTACTTGTTTTTGATAAGGTTTTTGACTTTTGCAGCGAATAAATTTCATCAGCAAACATTTCTTTTTGGCAAATTTTAAAAATTAACGTTTTAGCCCTCTGAAGTTTTCTGCTGACAACACGTCTTTCATAATACCTGCTTTTTTTCTTCGAAAAACATCAATAGATCGGATAAGCATTGCTATCGAACGGTACAGGTGTTTCCATCTCGAAAAACGCCCAAAATCAATATTCAGTCCTTCTTCAGCGAGATCTGTTATCAGAACAAATTGAGGTCTAAGCTCATCTGGCTGCTGTTCAAAGTTCTTGTTTATTTTTGGCCACATGTCTTCTGCCTGATATAAATATTCTGGTCCTTGAAACCATTGGTCATTTGGTTCAAAAACTGGTATCTTCTGCCATTTTGTAGCTTTGTCTGCAACATTCTGTTTTGTTGGAACCCACCTCCATTCGTCCTGATTTGTATGTTCAAGAATCTCGCCTACTCGAAACATTACAAATTGTTTAAATTTCTTTGCGTCTTCTTGCAGCCAGCATAAAACGTTTCTCGAGTCTGTCCACAAGAATCTCTTACTTATGTTCAACTTATGACTTCTTTGTATTGTAGCTGCCATACGAGATCCCATCAATGCTGCCTGCAGCTCCAGCCTTGGTATTGAAAGCGGTTTCAAAGGAGCTACCTTAGTTTTGGCACATATTATAACGCAGCTTACAAAGTTTTCGTACTGGAACCGAAAATATGCCACTGCTGCCATTGCATCTTCACTGGCATCCACAAAAATGTGTAGTTGAACATCTGCCTCTTCTTTGTTGAATCCCTGTGGTAAATAGCATCTTTGAATCTTTACTTCTTCAACTCTTGACAATAGACAACGCCAAGTTTCCCATTTGTGTTGCAAGTTTAATGGGATAACATCATCCCAATTGATAGAAAACTTCCATACCTCTTGCAACAGAATCTTAAGTCTCACAAGATAAAAAGAGAGAAAGCCCAAAGGATCGAAAATAGTCATTAAAACCCTCAAAAGCTCTCGTTTTGTAGGAATTCGTAGTCCTTTCAGTACGTCTTCTTGAGCAGCGGTAAATCGCAATGAGAATGTTAAGATGTCTTCGTTCGTGTTCCACCAGAGACCCAATACCTTTGTTGTGTTCTGAGCTTCAGTTGGATGCTGTTGAAAAGCTTTTCCAATGCTTTCAGGCTGTTCAAGTGCTTGTAAAACTTCTTTCGAATTTGATAACCAGTTTCGAATATTGAACCCAGCTTTAGAATGAATATATTTTACATCTTTCGCGAGCTGTACCGCTTCCTCCACTGTTGCTACGCTATCTAGTAAGTCATCAACGTAATGGTGCTCGATTATCGCCTCTGCCGCTCTAGGAAAGTCGTTTGCATATTCCTTTGCGTTTTTATTCTTTACGAATTGCGCAATACTCGGTGAGCAGGTCGTACCAAACGTTAAGACATTCATAGCAAATTCGTCCGGTTCACGGTTTACATCTCCAAAACGCCAAAGAAACCTCTGCGAGTCTTGATCTTCTTTACGTACACGAACTTGATGAAACATTTCTTCAATGTCACCAGCAATAGCTACATGATTTGTTCTGAATCCATAAAGTACGTCTGTCAACAATCTGAGTTCATCAGGGCCTTTAAGAAGCATACTGTTCAACGAAACACCTTGTGTAGTAGCTGCTGCATCCCATACCAATCGAATTTTACCTGGTTTGTTGTGGTTGCGTACAATAAACGTAGGAAGATACCAGATTCGATGTGGATGCTGGTCATACATTTCTGTCCGGTTTAGTTTTCTGGCGTAGCCTTTTGACAAGAGATTATTAATCTGATTGTTGACCAACTCTAGCATAGAATTGTCTACCGTTGTTTTCTTTTCCAAGCATTTTAATCTTTTTAAAGCCATTTGATAGCTTTCTGGAAGAAAAACATCGTCGTATTTCCACAACAAGCCCGTACAAAAGGCATTGCCATCTCTTTCTACTGTTGCTTCTAGAATATTCAGAGCTCGTACTTCCTCTGCTGTCTTAATTTGCATCTTTTCGATTCCCTGATCTTCCAGAATAAAATGTTGGCGAACCTTTTCGTGCAGATCCTTATTGCATTGGCAAGCCTCGTAAGTATGGTAAAATCCATTTATTTCTGTGCCATTAATGTTGCTTCCGCTCACACACCATCCAAGTCTTGTCTTTATTGCAACAGGGTCGCACCAACTTCCTTCGCGAAGTTTCTGCGTGAGCAACAGATTTTGGTTGTTAAGACCGATTAGTATTCCGCAATTTGCATTTTTATATGACTCAATTGGTACGTCACTTAGATGTGGATACTTGTTTTGCAATAGTTCACAGTCAATTGATTGAATTGGCAAGGAAAGTTTCTTCACCGTGCGTACGTTTCCAAGTTGGTACTTCATATGCTTAAAACCTTGGCCTCTACCAGATATATCCAGTGACACAACCTTTGAATCTTGTTCCAAACGTACGGTGTCTGCAGTCCATTTTAAACTTAAAGGCTTAGCGTATCCGACCAATCCGAGACTTTTCGCAATGCTTTCTTCAACCAACGTCAATGACGAACCATTATCTAGAAATGCAAATGTGTGCAAAGATTGACCATTACCATACAAAACAACTGGAACTATGTTGAAGAGAGTATCTTTTCCAATAGCTTCTTGATGTTCAAAACATTCAGGTTGAGTCGATTCTTTAACTTCGCCATGCAATAATGAATGATGTTTACTTGAACATCCGTTGAACCCACATGCTCTTGGTACTCGACATTTAAACCTTTTCTGATGTCCTAAACAGATTTCACAGATATTACGACTTCTTATGAACTCCCATTTTGACGTCAATGAGAAGTCCAAAAACTTTTTGCAGCTAGTAAGTTTGTGTTCTCCTGAACAAAAATAGCATTCAGGACTCGGTTTTAATCGGGTTTGTTGCACTGCAGGCTCTACATGTGCATGTAGGTTTGATTGTTTTCGGTCACCTATAAGCGCACAGGGTGTTACTACACATGCAGCTTCTGCCATTTTAAAAAGCCATTCACTGAACCCAGTTAAATTTTGCTTATCACCACCGTTACTCATCGCCCAATTCAATCTTATTGACGCTGGAAGCTTCTCCAAAAGTTCTTGAAGTAATAGAGGATTATTAAGGTGATTTGTCAGTCCAGAAGCTTCCATTGTTGTATGCAAACTACGAACTGAAAGAGCAAAATTAATAATGGTATCCAACCGTTCTGCTCTTGGTGGTGGATCTTCGCGTATCTTTTTAATGAGAGTTTGCACAATATACTCTGGCCTTCCGTAGAGCATACGCAAGGTTGCAATCACCTCCGGAACTGTTGATGGTAGTAATAACCGGGATCCGACAGCTTCCATTGCTCTTCCTTTAATGGCTCTTTGGAGCCGACAAAGATTCTCTTCTTGAGAGAAGCCACACATCTTTGTAGTGTTTTCGTAGCTGCTTATAAAAAGTGGCCATTCCTCTGGTTTTCCTGAGAATATGGGTAATTCTTTTGCCAAAACCTGTCTTGCGGCAATTTCACGTTCACTTAGAACCCGTGGCGCAACACAAGGTTGTGGCGCACATGACTCAACCGAGAGCACTGTAGGCGGAGATTGCTCAATTTGGCACAAATTTGGAATCGTAGGATTATTTGTTGGAAAGTTCATTGCATTATTCACCCACATTGCTGTTCGATCCATTAAAGTTGAATTTGCGTCCACTGAATCATCATCTTCCGCTTCCCTCGTTAGAAGCTCATATTTCTTATTCAAGAATTCTTGCTCCTTCCGTTTCCAATCTTCATCTAATTTCTTTTGCTCTTCTAATTGGAGCAGTTGCAATTTAAGCATTCGCTTGCTTCTGCTTGTGGATGCAACGGATATAATACTACCACTTTTCCTGGTAGTATTTTCCATCTGATTTTTAGGTGCAGGCAACGGTCTTCTACAATCCTTATTCTCAGCTGGTATTGAAACGCCTTGTAACGTGTTATTGAGTTCTGTACAAGTCTTGCACAACCAAATAATCCCCGAAACAGATGCGTCGACCCCAGCACAGCTAAAATGAGACCATTTATGGCAACCGTCGCATTGTACCATATCGTCAGCAGAATTTTTCCTGGTACAAATAGTGCAATCAAATTTGCTTCCGTCCGACATGTTTAGTGAATTCAATTTAAAATTTTAGATTTGTTGAGGATAAAAAGAATTAATACTCCAATGTTTTTAGAAGGCTTTCGCAAACTTTATTAAGGAATAAAAAGGAAGAAATTATGTAATGATTAAGCAATAAAATTATAAATTACCTAAAATTTTAAATTGGTTTTTTTGTTTCTCATGCTTTAACCTCAACAAATAGTTTTCAAGTAATTAATTTTTATATAATTTCTTTCAGCTAAAGTCAATGAAGATATAATAAAATAAAACATGTAATAACAAAGTAAAATAAACTAAGTGTTCATTTTGTCAGCAACAGCGATACCATATATGGGGTCTTCCAATACTGCATCGGTACTCTAAAAGTACCTCAGCCGCTTCTCATCCGACTATGTCCACACATAGGACTGGGATATTGAGGCTCTTGTATAGTGTCTCCTTTGAGAGAGTGTTTTACTCTTAAAACGCATTTTAAAGGAATGATCGTTTAACTCATAATTAAATCAAAATAAAAGTTCGTAAGTTCCTTGGGCAAGTGAATGCACCTTAAAAAATCGCATGGCAGTCTCTTGAGCCATCAACCTGATCCGTGTAAAAAAATGCCAAGTTTGCAGTATTCTTCTAAGGGCTTACGATTTGGTTATTCGAGTTACTCCAGTAGGCCTATGTTGAAGGGTGCTCAATAGCAATTACATTAAAATAAAAATCACTTGATCAACTAAACTATTCCGTGATAAAAAGATTCAAAAGGGCAGAGGTGACTTAAGATCTTCGGCACAGTTGGCGTCATTAAATAAATAATTATTATTTTACTAATAAGAAAATACATAATATACCTATACAATATACATAGGTATTTAAATATATGCAAAATTTACTTTTGATTTTGTATAGTTATTAGTTATCACAAAGTTAGAACAATAAAAACGACAGTGAAATGTACGTTTTCTTGTTTAATACACTGTGGAGTTAATTATAACTTATTCTGCACGTGGGATATACCTTTTGCTGATGGAATTTAAAAAGATCTATTGTGATGTATGCAGTGCAGCAGTGCAGTGCAGACTATGTGCTAGCTGTTAGTCTCATCGGATTTCGGGCTAGCAAGAGAGACAATAGTGAAAACAGCTATCTTCAGCACACCATCAATTTATTGTTAACCACTCCTACCAACCGTGTTTACCCGACACCACAGAAGAGTATAATATAGATAGATATACGTAAGAATCAAGCTTGTCCTCTGGATGTTCCGTTTTGTCCGCCATCGCCACCGCCACGTGCGCCGCGCCCTCCATGCTGCAATGCGCCCATATTACCACCAGCACCTAACCTATATCCATGTTAGTCAGCCCTATTGAAGCTGCTGATTTCAAGCTGCTGATGCTGACATACATTAATGTTGGTAATTGGACTCGAATTGTTTTAGGAGATACGTTATTCATCCACGTAATTTGAGGATATTGCTCTCTAATACCATCCTTCACCACCGCAACTAGCCAGCAGCACCAGCATATACTGTACAATCATGACGGTTAGTGGCAAATGAATTGACTATGACGTCCCTGTTGAGTAAGTTGGCTTATGGAAGTATCTATTCATCTGTATGAACGTATATCTGCTAGTTCTTCCCAACGGAATTCTCATTTTCAAAATGTTTTTTTTTTTTTGCATTTTGGTTTTATTAATTTCGATGCTGCATTTTATGTTGATATTACTTTGAGAGGTTGGTACCGGTGTGGTGCGGTGTGTAGTGCAGTGCAGTGATGCAAGTTGCCATTTCCTTTTACTTGTGAACTTATGATGAGTCAGATTCTGCGAAAATGGGTTTCCACCAGTTTCATTTTGAATAGGTAGAAAGCAACTGACTAAATAATTATGATAGGAGTTATTCAAAAGGAAAGGAGAAAGATTTATTAATATTGACTTTGATGGGTTATACAATTTATTTTTTTTTTTTTTTTTCAATTAAAATAAATTTAATATAATAATTGAAGTTTTTTGTTTTCAGTTTCAAAGGGATCTGAAAGGCAGACAAACTCATATCTGTCTTTGATTAAAAATACAACGTAATGAAATTGTAAAGCAAAGAAATAAAAGATATGACTTTTTTTGCTTTGAGTTTTCAAAGTATTTCGTTAGAATTAATATTAATTTAATATTGTAGTATAAAAATAAATCAGAAGATGGAACTAAAAGAAGATGAGTTAACCTATTTAGTAGACCTTAGACCTAGCTTCATTTTATAAAGTTTATATCGGAATTCCTTAATTGAAATTTATATTGCAGGTAAATGATGAAAAATGATAAAAATTTTCATCTTTTTACTTCAAAACTGCGACCGATTATTAGAAAACATTAAAACATTAATGCATATTAAGACTTTTAACGGCAACACCCCTAAAAATGTATAAAAAAAATTGAATCACTAACTGAGCCCTGATAAGCAGTCAATTTTGAGACATATACCAGCTGGTCAAAAAAATAGGTGTGATTAAATTTTATATCTTAGCCATAGAAGTTGGAGCGGACCTGAAGGACCAAAAAATGGCGCAATATCCTCTGGAGTGACGAAACAAAATTTTATTTGTTCTCATCAGATTCTGGGCGTATTTCAGGCGACCAAAAAGAAAGGACTATCACCCTCGCTATACCCAAAAGACGATTAAACACGGAGGAGGAAATATTATGGTCTTGGTCCGTTTTTTCTAGTATGGTGTGGGCCCTAATTCCTATGTTCCGTATTAGTTACATCTTGACCAAATAAGGTTATAGGGCTATTTTCGAAGATATCATGCTTCCATTTGCCGAAAAAAACATGACTCTCCGATGGATTTTTCAGCAGGATATAACGATCAGAAACATATGGCAAATCTTGTGAAAGAGTTGTATCGAGAGAAAGAAATTTCAATTGTTTCATGGCCAAGTCAATCCCAGATCTCAACCCGATTGAGAACTTGAGGAATGAGCTTAAGCGAAAACTAGGATGCCAATATTTTCCAAACTGCAACCGATTGTGGGATACTGTTCAGAGTGAATGGTAATGAATAAAGTTTGTAGAGTTAATACCACGCTGACTTTAAAAAGTTTTGGATATTATAAAATTATTATAAAATACAACAAATTTTGCATTCAAACTATCATTATTCATAATTTAAGAAGACACATCTATTTTTTTGTCCAAGCGCAAATGTCTACACCGTCGGTTTTATTGTATAAAATTTATAATTACTTAATTTAAAAGCCTTAAATATTAATATTTCATTAAGTATTGATAGTCCAATGAAAACTAATGTTAAAATAATATTTAAATAAACAAAACATATTAAAAAATTAAGTTTATATAAAAAACAATAATTGCACCTATTTTTTTGACCAGCTGTGTACATATGTGTAAAATGACAGCTGAATCGAGTAGCTGCTTCTTAAACGATCTTACTGAACAAAAGTAGGTGTATTGACATTGATTACACACTAAAAATTAAGACATATATTTTTCACATAACGAACGATAAAAAATGTTAAAACTGAATGTTGGAACCATACATTTTTAAAACTTTCTTTCATGAAAAGTGGGCGTAAGCCACGCCCGAAATTCAAAAATTTCTTTTCCTACCCAAACTCCTTAGTTTATACTAAGAGATTCACAAATTTTGGCGTCAGCCACACCCAAAATCATTTGTTGTTTGTTTTTAAACACAAAATGTCTTTCGTACAACTTTTACCCACAAAATGGTTTTTGTGTTCGAAAAAAAGCATCGTTATTTTATAAATATAATATTGATCGTTTTGGGCAACCATGGTTCGCTGACATTTAAAAGTTTCTCCAACTAAGCTCCTAAATTTTTTTTAATTATTTATTGATTTAAAAGTGTTTTTTAAGTGTAAACAATTGAAAACAAAAGAAAAACTGATTGAAAACCATATTCGTAAAGGTGAGCCAATATTTAATTAAGTTAAACTACGGTTCATAAAAAAAATGATGGGTATTAGAAGAACACCAACAAAGAGCAACAACAATAACAGCGGCAATAACGATACTCCATCTCAGGGTCCTTAAATCAAAAGACCATATTCTGAGGTTTCTCCCTTGAACCAATCTACTTCATGCGAAACGATGCCACAACAAAATTCGGAAGTCGGAAACATGCAAATAGTTGATCTTAAATCCTTAATTGAAAACTCGCTAGCATCAATCCTCAATGTGCGAGTGCGACAGGACAGATTACTCAATTTGCTAATGGTGATAACACAATGCCTTTGACCAGTGCCGGTTTTTTGACCGAAAATAATTTTAGAAATGTGGAAAATAAGATGGTAGATTATGTTTTTAAATGGATTCCAGCAATAAGAACACACAAGGGGAAGAGCAAGTGGAGGCTGTTACTTCGGATTCAAGAAAAACCTTAATGGTATCAAATGCGAGTTCCATAATACAAAATTAAGTATCTTGTTTGGAATTGCAATTGGAAAACAAAATTCTGTTTATAATACCTCTATATTTAAATTGTAACAACTGGGAGACTGCCTTTGAACAACTAACCGAAATGCTAAGCATCAAAAATACTTCAAACATTCTGTTAATCGGAGACTTTAATGCAAGGGTGGGGCAAGTGGCAGGAGTGATGAATACAGTCAAGGAAATAAATAGGCAATCAAAAGACAAAGTATGCAATGCAAGAGGACAAAAACTGATTGAGCTCTATGATTCGTTTGGCCTTTGATTCCAAAATGGAACAAGTTTGAATGATGGGTCTGGAAATTTTACATTTGCCGGTGGGCAAGGAACATCAGTGATTGATTATAGCCTCTTAGGAGAAGAATCGGAGCCTTATGTTAATAACTTTGTAGTCGAAGGAATACCGTACTCGGACCATTTCCCTATCGTTGTCGCTTTTAGCAGTAAAATGCGTGCCCCTGATGAAAATACGGATATGCAGCTACTCCCCAAACTTAAATGGAAAGAAACTAGAGCTCCTACATACAGACGACTACTTGATTTGAATCTTCAAACTCATGAAGATATAGACTTTGGCAGATTAGAAGACATAATCAAAACTTCATACCCACAACCACAAGTTAAAGGAAAAGCAGCTGGTAAAGAGCCCTGGTTTGATGAGGAATGTCAGCGTGCCCGCAATGTATCATTTAGATGGCTCAAAATCTTTCGGAATTCTAATGAAGGCCTATTCAGAGCGAATTACAACGAAGCGAAAAGAAAGTTCAAAGAACTATGCAGAATAAAAAAAAGAACTATGGCGAACTAGAAGCAGACAGGTTGGCAAAATGCAAAGATGCTTCGGAGTTCTGGAAGCTGGCTTGGAAACTAAATGGCAAACAATTTACTATCGACACGAAGCTTTGTAAGAACACACTGAGGGACCATTTCAGGATTTTACTAAATCCTACTCTAATACCTTAAAATGGCAATATGCGGTTCCTGGGTTCAATAGCGAAATCTTAGACCCTGCAATCACTTCGCATGAAATTGAGCTAGTATTAAGGAATCTTTAAGATTGCAAAGCTTCGAGAGCAAATGGAATACCGGTCGAATTTTATAAATATGCAACTGAAAACCTGAAAGGATGCTTGGCTAGACTTTTTAACAAAGTTTTTGAAGGTGATCTTACACCAAAGGAGTTCCAGGATTCTATAATATTCCCGACGTATAAAATATTTACATCAGTGTAACAAAAGTGCCTTACAACATGGATTGACTCTCATAACTTGTTAAAAGAGTTTCAAGCAGGGTTTAGATCAGGATACTCGACAGTAGACAACATTTTCATTCTAAGGAGTATAGCAGAGAACTTTCTGTTACAAGGCAAAAAACTTTACGTGTTCTTTATTGACTTCAAGGCAGCTTTCGATACAATTGACAGAGGAGCATTGTTTTACAAATTATATGGTTTGGGCTTACCACGGAAATTTGGACGAGTTCTGGACGAATTGTACACAGGAACACAGGCTGCAGTTTGGAATGGAGCAGAACTTTCAGACTGGTTTGAAATTTTATCTGGTGTGCGGCAGGGATGTTCGTTGAGCCCAACTTTTTTTGCACTTTTCATAGACGATCTGATTGATTATCTGCCTGGTGGAGTAGACTATGCAGGAGTGCGTATAAAGGCACTGCTCTTTGCGGATGATGTAGTCTTGTTTGCATATTCCCCCGAAACTTTGCAACTCATGATCAACAGAGTGTATGACTTATTAAAGTTTACATTTTATATTTACTCGAAAAACGTAAAATTTCATGATTACATTGAAAAAACAATTAAGTAATTAAAACGTATTTTGAGTATATTGACAGTGACGGTTATTTAGCCAGTAATTTCGTTATACTTAGACGTCCAATTGGATTAAGTCGTTTATAATCAAATGTTCTTTAAATGGCTCCGTGAAAAAACTGTCCAAGAAATAACTCAAAAAAAAAAAAATTAAATAACGCCAAAAAATTTGTATGAGATTAGGGACTTATTTCATATGAAATAACTATCCATTTTTGGGGATTTATTTCATATTTTTTGGGGTCTTATTCCATTATTAATTTCGGGAGCTATTTCATGATGAAAAAACTCCCCAAATTGAACTATGAAATAAGTCCCCAAAAAATAGTGAAAAATTAAATTTGAGAAAAAGAAAAGAAAGCAAAATAAGATTTTATTTGTGAAAACTAAAAAAAGTAAAAGTGAAAATACATTAAAAATGTATATTAAAAACTTATTTTGCCTTATTAATTAATTTTTTTTTTCATTTTTTTTTTCATATATAAAATGGTAAGACAATTCTTTAAGTTGTGGACTTATTTCACTTTTTTTTTGGGACTTATTTCATTATTTTTTTGGGGACTTATTTCATGCTTTTTGGGGACTTATTTCATATTCGAATTAGGGGACTTATCTCATAATGAAATAAAGCCCCAATTTGGGGGGTTATTTCGTTTTGTTTCTTGGACAGTTATTTCTCCGTGACTTGTATTTTCAGCCAAAACTAAAGAACGTAGTTATCAAAATGATCACTCTCAAAACATAACCACAAAATGAATCAAAATCGTTAACCGTTTTTTGAAAAATTTGGTAAAATCTAAAAAAAATTTCTAAAACTAGAAAACCTGATATACGGGAGCTACCGTTGAAAAACCTTTAATATTTAAAATGAGGATGCCACCTTTCGCAATGCTATGAAAGATATGTTTGTGTCAATTAACATGTTATAGAATGTTTGTCGTTGTACACTTACGGCCAGTTTAATCACTTACGGCCAGTTTAATCAAACCGTTAAAACCGATTTCCGTTATTTGTAGTCAAAAGCTTAAAATATGCAGTTTACTGCGAAACCCTTTATGTATAAGTTATAACAGAATATGTGGTGGAAACCAACAACACGCACGACAGATATTTCCCACAGGCAGCATTTATTGCTTCACCAGTTAATGCAATAAATAAGCTTACGCCTGCAACTTCCCACGGGTGGAATTCTAAGAACAACTGCATCAAGGACTGCATTGAATTCCCTGAATTGTTTGAAGTGACGATCAAGAATGTAAAATAATTTTAAGTTTGAGTTGAATTGAATTAAAAAAAGCGATTTTCATAGTAAGAAAGAATATAACTTATATAACATACAAAGTTTAAGAAAATCGTTAGAGCCTTTTATGATTAATTAAAAAAAAAAAACGAAAAAGCCACCATTTAAAAAAAGGGTATAACTAAAATAATAATAATAAGATGATGGAAGGAACTGTACCAAACAAAGTTTGAGTGAATTCGTTAAAACCGTTGCCAACTTATGGCCATTTGTAAAAAAGCCGTTAAGACCAGAAACGAAAATTCGTCACGACAAAGAGACAAATACGTGGCTATAAAGGATTAAGTAGACGGCGCTAACAGTTAATCAACATACTATTTGGCACCCCTGTAGCTTTATCGGACAGGATGCAGGCTTCGTACTAAGTGTTATATTTCGTTTTGGCATGTAGGTTTTGGAATTGCCAATTTTGGTTCGAAATGTTTTTTTTTTTTTTTTATATATTTTTGTCGTACAACATTTCCTCTCATAGAACCAATTCTTATTAGCCACCCAACTGATTTCAAGCCAATTTTAACTAAAGGAAAGACACTTCACTATTTTGGAGTTTAAGATTTAAGATTTTTTATTGTATACCTAGTATTTTGTTAAATATTTTTTTTTTTGACTTTAGAAGACTTCTTTCTGAGAACATGTTATTCCCATAGAATTAGGGAGCACCCTGTAGATTCTAAGTACAATTTGTAAGTCGCTTTAGTTCCACATAACGAACGCATTACAATAGGTCCCTACTCCGTTTGTATCAATTACCCTTATTCAGAGCCTTTCGCAAAACTCAAATTTCCTTCCTCAGTTTGGTGTCCTTGTTTTTTGGAACAAATTGGAGTAGGATTCACTTATATTTTTGAGCTTAGAGCAGCTCACAGCTCACACACTTTTAAACAAACCCACCTAAAACGAAAGCACCCACGTCGAGTGGAAAAAATGTTTTTCAAACTACCAACGAAAAAATTCATGCAAGAATTTGAGAAGCACTTTTGAAGTGCTTATTGCAAGAAAAAAATATATCGAGAACTACTCTGGGCGGGCGAATGAAACACCTCCACTTCCATCATCAAGCAACGCATCGAATATTGATCGACATTCTCCGTCACTGCTTTTGAAAAGGACTTCTGAAGCATAAGTAGGGGCTTTATTTGAACACAATATGCAACACAGATAGGTGGTAACTTGTACCAAAGTGTCAATTTAGTGGCTTTCCAGATACAAGCCGTCAGATGAATTTCAAGATGTAAGATGTAACGACATTGGTACGTTTTTTTTTATAGTGGGATGGACTGAAGATAAAGGGGTTATTAATGCATTAACACAGCACGAGCGTTAGGGAAAGGAGACCCAAGTAGAATCCGATGGACATTTGTTTCGAATGCCTGCCAACATCGCAATGGGAGGGAAAAGTTGAGCCGATCAAAGCAATCCTCGTTCTTGTCGTGCGGGTAAGGATGGAGGCTCCATCTCGTCTTTAAAAGTGTGGGGTTCGCAAACATAGACTCCAAAAAGATATTATGCGACCCGGAAATGCAGAATTATGTTTGTAGCTCGTCTAGAGTATATAATCCTGTTGTGATTTCATGATCTCGTCTCAGTTCTTACAATCGATATAAGAAATAATTTACTCTCTCGTGTTTGAAATTCAGGATGGCCTGAGAGACGTTTTCACGTGCTTGGCGGTCAACATCTTACAGCTGATGCTATTTCTGCACTTTGTAAGTATCTTTCACCCAAAATCTCTTAACGGTCCGCTGATTGATATACAATTGCGTGACCCGTCACCATCTTGGGTTTTCTAGGACCAACAGCATCTCGTGTTGTCTCATAATCTTTTTGGCGAAAGTGTCGTAGTGGTTGCCCAGTTGGTGCCAGTGCCAGACGACCTATCGAAATCAACAAACGCTAATACTATACTGAATTTATCATTAATGTTGATGAACTAAGAGATCAAAACGTTAAACCACCTTTGCTTCATTATTTCATCGGTTGGGTGGATATGGTTGATCAAAATTTTCTGTGGACATAATAGATGGATTCAAAAGTCCATTGCAGAAACTCGTCCGTTGGACTTATGACTTTTCTTCTTTGAATGGTTTTTAAAAAAATTTATAAATCCTTCTTCCAAATTTGGCAACATTTAAAGACAATCGTGCCATCAAAGATACTCATAAGTCAAAAACTCCTCAAGCCAGACAAAACTTTGTCAAATAAATGACAGCGACTTGTTGCTACAACAATCTTTCTATCACTGAGCTTTCGAACTTAGTTAAAGCACTGCTTCACTCAATTAAGCTTCAATTGGGAAAGTCAGCTTTAAAGTTCCCTTCCTGGGAACAGTCATGCGCCTAATAACCATCCCACCCCCGACAGCTTTGCTCTCTCAAAGCCCTTAAAAGAGAGAATTTCCCCTGTTTTCTTTTATTTTGGTATCTAAAACTCTCATTCACCATGCGGATTACTTGAGCTTCTTGGCGGAGCTTCAGCTTCCTTTCTTCTTCGGTACACTTTTATGGGATTAAAAGTTTCATACCACATGTCGTCGATGGCGGCGTCGTTGTCGTCGTACTCCTCGACGTCCTCAACGTCCTCATCGTCGTCGTCATCATCATGTAGCCTTCGTCGTCATAGCATACATTATGTACTTACCTACTTGTTATCCTACTGTTGTTGTTATTATCATTATTATCTAATGGAGTTCAAGGATACATATCCCTTTTTTGTTTACAACCCAAGCACATTATTACTTTTCCTTGTTGTTTTTGTTTGTGTTCTCTTGTTTTCGTCCTTTCTTCACGTCGGTGATTTTTTTTTTATTCCACAGAGCAGCATGTCTGTTTTTCAGCATCATTTTACTATTTCAGAAGATTTTTTTTTTACTTTTGACATATTTTTCAGATGAATTTTTTGGCACGTACCATTGCACTTACTTACTTCAAGTTGTAGTAGAGTACACATTTTTAATTTATATTTTATATTTAAGAACAAAAAAATTCAAGTTTTTTATTTCAGAAGCATCATCACTTATGATTGCTTTTTGCTTATACGAATGAGAATTGTTACATTATGAGTTTCAGATAAGGATTGAAACAAAAATGTCTTGTACTTTGATATTTTCCATTATCAAAAGTATCATGAGGAAGCTAATGAAGGACATTAAAGTACCTCAATTGCGTCAATTTAAACGTTCAGGACATCCAAAGGACATAGGTATAAGTATATCTTTCTAATGTCAAGTCAATTTAACGACCAAGGATAATGTATCATTTGTAGGAAGTAATATGAGATGATGACGACGATGAAAGGGATTTTAGATCCTTGAATTATTAATTTGAAAAACTTTGAAGGTTGATGGGACATTTAAGAGTAATTGCGTTCAAAAGTTAAGTCTGAAAGGCTTAATACTCGTATACAAGGAGGGGGCTGCGACGACGGACACCAACTGACTCCGACCGACCGACGCGACGCGAAGTGACGTGAGGAATGGTGATTAAGATACATTTTCTGAAGGAATAATTTATACACCGAACAAACAACACTCTGACCAACATGGATTATTTCACTTTGACTAGTATCGTATTTTTGAAACCCTTATGCGGTAATTATCATACTCAAACAATAAGTTGATACGGGTAAGGTTATATAGGGATGGTATGCTGCTCGCTCCACTTGTAAAATTTTGTATTTCTTGAATGGGGATAGGGGGAAGGTGCATGGTAACTTCAATAAGCTAATCGTAAAGAGATGTGGAGCCATTGTGTACATCACTTTTGACTTCCTTATAGGTGATTGATGGTTTGTAGGAAAGTACGCATTGGGCTGAAGGCGATTTAAATTAACTCGGCTTTTAGCTTGCTTTTAGATGGAAAATCTAATAAAAGGGTTGATAAAGGACCTTCTTTGGTTGGCTGAAATATGAAAATGAATATAATTTTTGATTTGTTTGTAAGTTTACTGACTGTGACGTATATGTTAACCACTTTAGGCATTTACTGACAGTTCTGGAAAAATGCGTATACTCAATCATTTCTTTCAATATGTCTGTTCGAAAAATATCAGAAGGTCGACTTCGTGGAAACATTTTTGAGTATTTTTCAAAACTTCCACGAGAAGACTTCAAGATTTTGAAGTATTAAGACCATACTTTACAAAAAAAGGTTTCATTTTAAAGTTTTGCAGCATATGCTGATGTCTTCGCCGAAATCACAAAAACTGGAGTGTACTGTAGATTGACTGGAGCTAAGTAGTGTGATTGCACTTCACTTGCGACTTGAGAATTGATTCTGCCTGACCCTGAACACTCTGTCACAACATGACAAGCTGGCATGAGTGTTCCCTTAACAAGTAATTGATCCATATATAAAGGTACACGCTGGAAAATCAATCCACGAAAAGGTCCTTAATAGAAGAGACATGTTATATGTGCAAGATTTTAGAACGAAAAATAAAGCGAATCATAAGGTTCGTTATCTGAAAAGAAAATGTTCATAATCGCACTGGAATTTTTTAGAGGTTTGGAGTAACTTTAAGGAGCCCAGTAACCTTACTCGGCTGATCTAAATTAGACATGCAATAGTAGACAATAAAATCAGATGCCCCAGATGGCTATCTAAAGGGTGTTTTTTAGACGTTGATTTATGCTCAGTTTGGTTTGTCATTTCATATAATGAATAGACTTACTCCTGAACAACGATTGCAAATCGTGCAAATTTATTATGAAAATAATGGTCCGAATAGCGCGACCCATCGCGAGCTGCTTCGAATATTCGGTTGACATAATCACCCAGGAATTTATTCGAGCCAGACGATTTAAACTTATAGAAAAGATCTTCAAGATTTGTTGTCAATGCCCAGGCTGTGACATAAAATTAAGTCGATTGCAATGAACATAATTGTTTCCAATGTCGGTTTTGCAATCTTTAAAAATAAGTGAATAATAACAGCTCTGGCAATACCTTTCCCTTAATCGGGGCAATTTAATTCATAGCCTTACGTTTAATTCTTATATTAAACTAAATTATAATTTTTGATGTAGGTACACTTTTTCTTGAAATTATTTAAATTTTTGTTCCCTGCTTCATTTTTACTTGTGATTATATGTAGGTACCTACTAACTTAGGCTAGTTATGCATTCGCAATGGGCAATCAAACATAACATTACGATGATAGGGAACCTTTAAAAAGTGGATCCAACAATTCTGTCTCTCTGTCTGTCTGTCTCTTGTCTGTCTGAATCAGCACCTACAGCCCAAACGGCTGGACCGATTTGCTTCAAACTTGGTACACAGTATTATTATGATGTCCTACATGGAATTAGCATTCTAGCTTTAAAACTAACGGTACCTGCCATACGATTTTTAATGAAAAATTAATTTTTCTCAAAAACGCCTCCTACGGTTTTGATAAAACTTTCTGAATAGTGTTTTCTGTGCAAACTTTATGTTTTGGTTAGAATAGATTTTTCAGGAAAAGTTTTTTTTAGTTCTTAAAAAAAATTTTCAAAATTTTTTAATGTTTTGTTTTTTTTTTTCAAAATAAAGTTTGGAATATATTTTTGAAAAGTTTAAAAAAAAAAATGTTTTCTGAAAAAACTGGAACAACAATTATTAAAATTTTTTCTTAAAATATAAAACAGTAAAAGAAATCAGATAGCTTATCTCATTTTTTCCTTAAAAACGCTTTAGCTCGTGGTTTCAGTTGATTAATAAAATTTCATATGATTTTTTTTCCAAAATGTAAAGCCTCTAGACCACTGTCACACTCAAGAGGAAGTTCGTGCAACCCTGTGCACTTTATTTTAATTGATAACAATTATGATTCCTAAAGGAAGGCCGCTGACTATAGTAAAAGGCTGAATATTTCAGTTAGATTGTTGAATTATTATTCTTCATTATGAATCTCTCCCATATGAGTCGATATAGAGTCTAGGGTTGTTGAAAAGGTGTACTTATGTAAGGTGCCTACTATGTTCTTTCTTTGCTTCTTGTTCGCCGACATTAGAGTTCCATGGGATATCTCTGTGCCCTGACAGACAACCCAGTAGAAGTGAATGTTTAACCATTCCTACTTTAACCTGAGAGATGTCAAATCCAAGGATTTCAGCTCAACTTTGCTAAAATTAATGATAATGTCCTTGACGTATATCCTGTTTTTTTCAAATGCTATTAAGAAGGCTTGAAATCAGCCTTCTTAATAGCATTTTTACCTTATGGAACACACAAGACTAGTTTCTTAGACGGCGCGGCAGGAGAAAACTGAGGTTAAGTTTGTTGGCCCTAAAGCTCGAAATGGAACAAAGTAGATACCGATGCCCATTGATTTAAATGTATCCAAATCGTAATGGGAGGGAAAAATCCAAGCAAGTAAGGAGTTCCAGACTCTTGTAGTGCGGTTCACTAATCATTGTCTGTACTTAGCGGTACATCCGAATTTAAACTTAAGGCTAAGGGTAAATTGATATTTATCTTCATCATGAAAAAATTGTTAAAGAGCAATAATCTGGATTTCTCCAAAACGATATAAAGATTGGTTCGACTGTTCTGAGAGATATACCATCATATTATGTTTCTAAAGGTGTCTCCTAATCTAATGGTTTATCAGAGTTGACCATTTAAAGACTTGACGAAAGTGCAATCGGTCTTTGATGGAGGAGTCACTATCCGGGACATCATATTTGTGGTCAATTAAGTGATTTCTTTTTCCTCTCGAAATCAGGACAGAAAGTCAATGCATCTAAACAGAGTGACAGTTTGGTATGCGGATTGTGGAGTAATGGCATCACTGGAATATTTTCTTCGAAAATGAGGCTGGGAACAACGTTTCGTTCAACGGTGGGCGTTACAGAGCCATGTTAAGCGACTTTCCTTTTACTGAAATTTAAGACATTGATTTTGTCGATCTTTGATTTATGCAAGGTGGCGTGCCATGTCACACAGCCCATGCCACAAACGATCTTTTGTGCACCCAATTCTCAAACCGTGTTATGAACCGTCTTGGTGATATTGATTCGAACTGCGGCAACAGTGAAGGACCAATTTTATGCTAACAATCTAGAAACGATTCAAACACTTAAGGTCGTCAATACCATACAAGCAATCCGTGAGCTACCATGCATTTCTCGCTAATTTGAACTAATCTGGTCTGGCAAACAACGAAAGCATAGGTACTACCCTCAGCCCTAAAAGCTGACAAAGAAGAGCTGTTGTAAATAGAATAGCAAGCTCCATAAATGTCAAATAAAAATGACTGAATACGCGATACAAATAACGGGTGTTTTTTTTTTGTAGAGGTTGGTTTTTCGAATAGGGATAAAACTGACATTTTGTGGTCAAATCGGGCAACTCTAATGTCATTTTTATTCAGTTTGATTTGCCATTTCATCATGAACAGGTTGGCAAAAGAACTACGCTTGCAAATCGTGCAAATTTATTTCGAAAATAATGGTTCAGTTAACGAAGTTTATACCGCAAACAATTTTTTTCAGTGATCAGGCTCATTTTTGGTTGAATGGCTACGTCAACAAGCGAAATTGCTGCATTTGGAGTGAAGAGATAAGAGAATCCGCATGAGGCCCTGAGACGCCATTACATCCACAAAAACTGACTGTTTGGTTTGCTCTATGGGCTGGTTAAGTCATTGGGCCATACTTCTTCCGAAATGATGCTGGCGAGCCAGTATCCAGTAACCGTCAATAGAGAGCGGTATAGAGCCATGCCCAATTGGATGACATGAATGTGGATGAGATGTGATTCCAACAAGACGGCGCTACGTCATAATCGATTTATTGAAGAAAACATTCGATGAGCGCATAATTTCGCAGAATGGACCTGTCAATTGGCCACCAAGATCGTGTGATTTAACACTATTGGATTATTTTCTTTGGGGATATGTGAAGTTGCTCGTGTACGTCAACAAACCAGAAAAGTTAGGGGAGTTGGAAGCCAATATTCGTGGTGTTATTGCCGACATACTGCCCCAAATGCTCGAAAAGTGGTTGAAAATTGGACCTCTTAACTTGGCTTTATTGGAGCCAGCCGCGGCGGCCACATGCCCGAAATCACATATTTAAACATTAATGGCATAAATATATCTTTTCAATTAAGACAAATTGATGGAAATTAAAACGATTTTCTTGTGTCTTATTTTAATTCGAAGTTGTATGCCTCTAAAAAAAAAAAACACCCGATATCATCAATCGTTTCAATTCAAATTTCAATTTTAAACAATTCAAAATAACATCAAATATAAATAAAGAAATAGTTAAGAAACACCAAATTTGTGACTGTACTTTTGAATAAATTCATCAGTAATTCCAAATTACGAAACAACAACTTTCATTACTTAAAACATCAACAACAAAAGCACTAGCACAAACCAATTTATTCAACCAGTTTCCGTCAAAATTAAACAAAAAGTACACGACATAAGTACTCATTTTCTCATTTGGGTTTCATTCAAAAGAAACAAGCCACAAGAAAATGATTATTTTCATCTTCTGAAGAGCTCGACTCTTTAAATCTCATTTTGAAATCCAAAAATTATCAATCACAGCCAACATTTTGCAATGATTATTTTTTTGAGGTATTATAAAATGCCGCACCACACTTGCCAGTGTCTCTATTATATCTACCCACTTTTCTTGTGTCGTCTGTTTGCTCAAGATTATATTAGTGATGCCACTTTATGTTGCCAATTCCATAAAACTTATAGAGAGAGCTAAAACCACAAAGAACTTACAGAATTTCCGGAAAAACTCTGTTCAACTCTTTTTTCCCTTTTCTACATGGACTCGACGCTCTCAGGAAAGAGTTCAGTCGTGAAAATTTTTCTTTGTGATTTTAAGACGATTTAACAAACAGAACTGTGTTTTATTGGTACCCAACTAAAGATAATGAATTTTAAAATTTTTGTCAAAGTACGTATGTCCTAACAACAAAGCGAAACTGAACGAATTGCATCGTCAGAGTTGCCAATATCGACATAGAAGTATAAAATATTGAAAAGTGGTATATTACCCACACTGGCATATTCACCCGACTTACCCTAAGATCTGATTAATTCACGCTAATTTCGATCAAGTGGTTCCGACGATTTTCGTGTGCCACAGTTCACTCGCCGAATCACTTCATCATTTAGCATTCCTTAAGCACTTATCATTTTTTAGGATTTCAACTTATTGAGAGTTCAACTTGTTGTGCTCCTCGACTTCTCCCATAGTCATTCTCTTGGCTCATGGGCAGCAAAATCTGCATGAATTTATGAGAATTCATAACTTCATCTACGTACTAGACTTCTTAACCACATGAGCACCAGTAATTCGACACCAGTCGACGAACTGGATGGATACACTGGCACTGGTTTGGGTGGTCGTGGTTAGCCTTCTCCGCAGAATAGGAATTGGATCAAAGGTGACCAAGGTGAAGGCAATCTATAACATTCCTTAAATGTAATAGATTGCTTCATTATCAAAAACGAAAGAGCAGTCGGAATGCTTCAAAGTAGCTTGAATGGTCGAAACTTAGTTGAATTCTAGCTGTCAACACTTTTGGGGCTAGGTAGATGGCGAATGCCAATTTTAACTTATTTCTATAATCCACAGAAAAGCGTTGCATCGATAACGATAAGGAAGTGAATCTTGAGCCGGTATCACTACCGCATTAGTGGAAGAAAAGGAAACCTTGTAGTCCGGTAGATTATTCAGCCAATTTGCGCATCCTAAGACCAAGTCGATAATATTTCTTCCAATTGTGTAGGGACCCCGGTCCATTATTTGATATCGAAGAAGTTGTGGTTAATTCTACTACAGACTTTGTCCTTTAATTGCTGTTTAAAGAATCATATAATTATCTATTATTTTTAATTCAAATTATTTTGATCGAGAAACTTTACAAACTCATGTCAATATTTTCAGACACGATGACTGAATTTATGAATGTCATGTGATAGTCATTGCAAAAAATGACTTCTGTCATCGCGGTCAACTTTTAAAGATTATTATGTGGTCAAGTCGTGTGATCGTCATTCTTTTGCATGTCATGATAATGACACCGAACGTCAAAAATCACAATGACAAGCTCTACCTGTCATCGCATTTTGGGACAACGCAATGACAGACTTGCGCCATTCGTTTGATCGTCACTGTAGCTAGCACTGCTACTGTGAAAAATGACAGTAAACTGATGTTACTATGACTTATTTTCTTGTAACGTCGGAATGTCATTGCAATGACAGATTTCGATGATCGTGTGATACTAGCTTTAATGTAAAATATATCTTTAAATTTTTTCTAAGTATGAAAAACTTTACTTAGAAAAAATTTATACGACTACTTTTAGGGACGTGATTCTTAAAAAAAAAGTTCGGGTATATTGTTCAAAAACTATTCGATTCAGCTGTAGTTTCAAGTACCTATGTATGTATTTTTTATAAATTGACTAACGATCAAATCTAAGTTATTGCTTGATATTTTTTTATCAATTTTTTAGGACACCCCCACTTTTAAGGGGCGTTTCCGTTTAAAGTCTTAATCTGCATTAATTTTCAGATTCAAGTTTTGTGTTGTTATTGTAAAGGATTTTCCAATAAGAGGTGATATTTTGAATAGTTGTCACTTTGAAGCTGTAATTTTTTGACATTTGACAAGTAGAAACTACGCCATTTATAAAAAGTGGAACGATACACTACATACTTCACCAACACACTGAAATTATTAAAATTCACTATAAAAATGGAGAGAACTTGGCAGAGACCAACCGTCTCTAAAACAGAAAGTATAAAGAGTTGGCGGTCTGTACCTCTTGTATGTCTATGATGAGGACGCTCTAGATTTTTTCTCCTTTATGCAAGGTATACTTTGGTATACATCACTACGGATAATTGAAATAAAGGCAAGTTTAACCTTAGTCAAAACTTCGAAGCTGACGGTCGAAAAACAACCATGGTCACGTTTCACAGAATAAGAATTTTATTTTATCTTAACAAAGTAAAAACTTTGAGTGGTTCTTAGTGGTAGAAAGGTGAAAAAGTTAAGGACAGCAGTTAATTTTAAAATTGATTTATATTTTTTACCAATCTTGAACACTTAATATGTAAATTCGAAATTTAAAGTTTAAACGATTTCCCATTTTATTCTTCCCATCTGTAATACTGATAAAGTGTCAACACTCTCCTAAACTCAGTTTGTTTCAAGAGTCGTCATATTGGGCAGAGAGATTTCCCATGGTTATGTTTTTCCGGCTGCCTTCCAACATTTCATTTTCTTTGGCGATTATGGATAAAAAAACTTTCTACGTATATCCAAAGAGTCGTAAAATGCAAACTGTGTTAAATTTCAAGTTTTTCACTCACTGGAAGCACTGAAGAGCCAGTTCTTCCATATATCTCCCTCCACCGAAGCAGAAGCAAGCATCACCCACCGGCACTGTTTTATTTTTTGTAGGAACTGTATCTCTCACTGTACTGTACTGTACATATACATATTTAAGGATGGATTTTAAGGATTATTTCTTCGTTTTCTTCATAATAATTCATTTCTTTGTTATTTTATTTTCAATTCAACTTGCATCCGGCGACGACAACTTCCAAAGTTTGAGGGGGTTAAGGGTGGATTGGAGGTGGTGTCTTGGACGATGGGAACCTCCGTAATATATCAAACTAACACTCGCCCGTACAGAAAAATAACAAACGGACAAGGACAAGGAGCAATAAATAGGAAGGACCAAAGCGCTCCGATACTCGTAAGCAAACAAAAAAATTGTTTCCGAAAGATTGCTTTGTACTCGTTGTGATGTTAAATAAGAATTGGTCTAGAATGTATAAGTTTCCGGAAGGGACAGCTGATCAAAACAAGAAAGTTCTGTTATGGCTTGGCAATATGGGGGTGAAAGTGGAATGCCAGATAGAAACTGTCGAATTGAATTTCAACTGGACATGGTGTTTGCAGTTGATGAAGGATGGAGAATGGAGCATGGAAGAAGAAAGCAAGAAGGAGATACTGTCTGTCAGATCGTTAGATGGCAAATACTATTATAAACTAAACATGCGAACAATAAGAGGATTACAATGAAATTTAAATGTCCTGCGAGATTGCATCCAGAAAATACATTCACTAATTGTAACTATGCAAAAAAGGGAAAGAATATTTACTGCATCTCTAATTTCTACCCGTCTGAATAATATCATTATACAATGCCAGAGACGCAGATAGTTCGGAAAATTCCATTTTTTTTGGGGGAATAAATTTTAGTTGATTTGCAAAATATTCGGTACTTGTTCTTGTGGTAGCCAACTACAGTGGGGATGGAAATTGAAGCACTTTAATGAGTTTGTCGGCACTTTGTTATTTGAAAACAAACGTTTCTTAGTTTTTTTTTCCAATATTTAACCGAACTTCAGATTCAAATTACTGTAAAGGATCGGTAACACGGATTCTCATTTCTTAAGATATTGTTTTAAATTTAAAAAAGTAAAATTTAAACACGCTGGCGATGGCCTCGTTACAGCAACTCATCGGCAAAATATAGTCGGAGGAAAATTTGACCGATGAGTGGAATCTCAGTATGATATGCCCAATCCACAGAAAAAGGAGAGCGCTTACTTAACGCCAACTATAACGGCATATATGCCTTTCAAATATCGCTTATAAGATCCTGTCCAGCGTTTTATTTGAACGTCTCAATCCATTTGCTGATGACCTAATTGGTCCTTACCAATGCTGCTTCAGACCTGAAAAATCTACGACCAACCAAATCTTCACATTACTCCAGATCCTGGAGAAACCCAAGAACATAACATCGACACGACACCCACTAGCTGTTCGTCGATTTTTACCTACCACAGTGTTAATAGAAATGAACTGTTTCGTGCCATGTCCAACTTTAGAATCCCTGCTAAACTGGTACGCCTTATCAGAATGACTTTGGAAAATGCTCGCTGTTCCGTCAAAGTTGGTACGGACTCTACTGAAACCTTCAAAACCACCAGAAAGCTAAGACAAGGTGACGCACTGTCACGCAGCTGTTTTAACATTGTGCCTTGAAATGTAATACATCACACCCATGCCAACACATCGGGCAACATTTTTAAATAATCGACACACTTGCGTTTGCGGACGACATTGACGGTATAGGAAGAACAAAACGCGCAGTAACCGGTGCGGTGCCTTCACTACCATGGAGTCAACAGCAAGCAGAATGGGTCTGAAAATAAACGAGGACAAGGCGAAGTACATAAATAAGCTTTCATCAACAAAAGTTCAATCCTACCATCGACTTGGTCAGAATGTGGCCATTGATAGGTACAACTTCGAGGTAGTTAGTGAATCGGCGCTGAAATCAAACGTAGAATAACTCTTTCTAATCGCTGCTTCTTCCGGCTGAATAAGCAATTGAGGAATAAAACCCTACCGATAAAAACAAAGAGACACTGTATAGAAAACTCATCATTCCAGTCACAGACCAATAGAGACCGCCAACTCGTACTCCACTTGCCTGAAACACCCTCGAAATATTTTTTCGTGTCTGTGAGGACGTGTGCATCGCTGTCTGTGCATTTTTTGATGGCAACCATCCCTGCGTATGCCATTTATTTTTTTTGTGTGTGTGTTTACTGCTCCCATTTAAAAAGCAAGGGAGAGCGTCACACTCTCAAAATAAATGGCATATCAGCTGATTTTCAGAGACCATACAGTGAGTTGGCGGTCTGTATATTATTTGTCCGTGATTCCAGTCCGAAGAATGGACCCTCTCCTAATCGGATGAAAAGTCACTTGGAGTCTTCGAGAGAAAAGTTCTGTGTGCGATTCGTGGTCTTGTCTGCGCAAACCAAGAAAAAACATTATTGGCCAAGAAAATAATAACTACGAACGCGCTGTATAGCGAAATAAGCCTAGTCAGGAAAATTCGATTTCAACGGCTAAGCTGTTGGTGCCATGAAGATCAGATTGACATAAACGCTCCAGCTCGTACAGTCTGCATTGTCAAACCAGAGGGAATCAGAAGCCACCACAACTCATCTTTGATGGAGCTACCAGGTAGAGTGAGACCTCAAACAACATGTAGTGCGAAATTGGAGACGGCAGGCTAGAGATCGAGACGGCTGGAGGGACATATTAAGATAGACCACGCTCTAGTTGAGGCAACATCAGTAAGTAAGTAAATAACATTAAGCAATTGCAACGAAAGCCTTGCAAATATGGCAACACCTGTGTGAATATGTCAAATTTGACACTGTCATCGTAAAGTTTGACAGTATAAAGAGTACTCGGTAAAGAAATGGTATGAATGTTATTGAATCGTGAACATTTTTGACATGGATGAAAACAATAAAGCGGTCAACTCACTTCGACCGTTGGTAATGAGGATCCATCTCGGTATATCGTGTTTTTCCACGATATTGCATACATATCGCCTGCAACAATTATTGAGCATTCAAAACATCGAATTGATTTGTCATGATTTAGAACTAGAGATGAGCTAAGTCGTGATTGTTCATTCACAGGTATAAATGTGACTGTGGTTTTCAATTCGCCGTAATTTTTAGCTGTGATAGTGAATTGTGATTTTTCACCGAATTGGTGCAATAAACAATTACTTGGATATACACCACATGGGGGAGGGCAATGTTTTCGACGCTTCAAGAAGCTACAAATTAAAAATGCAAGTTTTCAATCGAAGTAAAAAGAAGTTTTTGAAAATGAATTTGCTTAATTATCCGAAAATGAAAAAGGCTTATAAAGATTGTTTTCACATACTGAAGCACGCTAATTGTCGAAAGGTGCATGTTTAACAAGATTTTAATCAGTTTTTAAATCAGTTTTAGAGTTTTTGAAAGTAAATTTCCAAATTTAAAAAAAATTATCAAAAAGCAGACATCGCGTATTTGACAGATTTGTCTTCTGGATTCCTATCAACAAATCATAAAACCATTTGAAGCTTGCGGGATTAACTTAAAGTTTCCGCATATGGCGAATGGACAACTGTATGTCGTGTGTTCGCGTGTCGGCAATTAATTATTTCTGTTTATTATTGCATCAAAACAGCAAAGCCAAAACAAAACCAAGGAGCATTTTCTCTTAACCCCACTGTCCACGTCCAGTTGACTTCATTTTTGGCTTTAAAAGCAAAACTAAATATTATTTCGAACCAACAAATAGTTTTTGCAGTTCCTGACCTCATTTAATTATATCCTTTTCAATAGTCAGTGTATACTAGTTGTAATGAGACATCGATTCACAGGAGGAAAGAAAGAAATCGAAACAAAAAATGAACAACATGGAAGCAGAGTGCTAGTGCAGCAGGAATACACAGATTAAAAGAAATTCAGAAACAAATTAATTCGATTTTTATTCGAATTTACTCTCCCACTCCCACTCCATCCTGGCAACTTCGACACACTGTTACACGAATTAAATTATAATAAGCGATTTTATTGAGTTGTTCTGCTCGCTTTTTAGGTAAAGTGTGGTAGGAGCCGGGGAGTGTTGAAGTTGGGGTTTGAGGTTTGGTAAGGACGCAACTTACCAGCTCACAATACAGAAATCAATGGACAAGAAGATAAGCTATTTTGTTCAAAATAATGAGCGGTGTGTGTGTGTATGTGTGCTGCCGAGTGTTGGCCGAAGCAAAGCTATTAAACGTATTCAAATTATTTGCACAGAAACAGGGTGTTATGTGAAATGGAGATATTGTTTGTAAAACTGTTTTGCGAAGTTTTCAAATGGTTAAGCAACTAAGGAAGAAAAATTCCAGCACAAGAATGGTTAAATGGCTTAATTGAAGATAATGAAAACAATGATAATCCTTCAGTCCAAGAAATATCTCGAATATCTCTTAATAACCGGCTATAAGGGTTTCGTAGCATTTGGTCCTCTGGTGACATGATGGTATTTCTCAACGGGTAATTTCTTACATTGTCTTGGAACTATTTTCAAAAGCATTTTATCTTCTTTACGAAAATTCGTGAATTAAACCTTGACAGAACTCCCCTTTGAATTGATTGAAGTTTCAATTCGAACCTCTTATTTGCACTCTGTTTTGAAAGGTAGTATATAGTATTTACACAAAAAATGCTGGAGTGCCACAGGGCTCCATCTTTATCTCCGCTTTCATTTTCCATTTTTAAAAACTATCTCTTTTCTAAGACTTCTTTTTTTTTTTTTTTTTTAACACTATCAGTTCTCTAGAGTAAGAAGCTTATATCAAGCATTAACTTACAATCAGAGATTAGCCAACACATATTATGTGCTCACTGGCGACATCATTTAGTGCAGGTGTTAGTTGTTAGTAAGCAAAATATACAAATAGCATAACACAAGCACCAAAAATAAAAAATTAATAAACACATACATTTATACAAAATAGATACAAAAACATTGAGAACATACAAAACATAAACTATGAGCGTGGTGCACTGGTTTTAAATGTTTTTTTTAGAGAGGATTTACTAATATTAAAATCAACAATACTTTTATTTGAGTTGAAAAGTTTGCACATGCGGGTAAGAGGTTCATTCATGCCATAATTAGTACGGTGTTGGGGACAATGCAATAGCTCTAATCTACGAAGATGATGAGCCCCTCCGCGATAGTTAAAACCTACACACGATAGAAGATCGGGTGAGTCCAAAGATCCCGTTAAAAGTTGGTGAATAAAAATAACATCATTGTTAATACGCCTTTGTGACAAAGTTTGAATCTGTAGAAGTTGAATCCGGTGTTCGTAAGGTGGGAGGTTGTATGGATCTGCCCAGGAGAGACCTTTTAAAGCAAATCGAATAAAATTACGCTGAACTGCCTCTATCCTAGACTTATGAACTTCGTAGAAAGGAGACCATACCTGTGATGCATATTCTAGATGGGGACGAACATGACAGTTATATAAAGCTAGGGTTACATAAGGATTTTGAAATTCCTTCGACCATCTTTTAACAAATCCCAACATGGAATTAGCTTTTTTAACAATAAAGTTGATGTGTTCCGTGAAACTCAAGTCTGGGCTAAAGTTTACTCCCAGATCTTTAAAACTAAAAACGCGATGCAAAACTTGTTGTGAAATGTAATAGCCGTGTGTACTTGGTACCCGTTTCCTTGAAAAAGTCATTGTCTGACATTTCGCTGGATTCAGGCTTAAACAATTCTTGCTACACCAGATAGCAAATCTGTCGATGTCGGCTTGCAATTCTACGCGGTCATTAGCTGAGTTAATAGATTTGAAAATTTTCATATCATCAGCGAAAACAAGGATCTCACTAGAATGAATACACGAAGTTACGTCATTGATAGCTAGTATAAACAGTAACGGACCAAGATGGCTGCCTTGTGGGACTCCTGATTTTGCTGGGAAAGGGCTAGAAAACGAATTTCTGAACTTGACTATGTATGATCTGTTTCGGAGATATGAATATATTCTTAACAGCTTTATTGTTTTTTAGGTAACAGTACCCTCAGCTTTTCATATTCGATCCAGATTCACAAACCTATTTCTTAAACGTGAAACTGCAACAGAAGCGGATAATAAGCTCTTGAAAGTCAGAACTGAAGATCATTGTGAAATGGAACCTACTGGAATTTAATGCCCTACAAACTCAGTTCTGTCTTCTATCTCCTGTGATGACATTAATATTTTAAATTGTATTTGAAACTGACGTAACGAAAATGCGTCACGACAAAGAGATGAAACCACATACATTTATACACGATTGATGAAGCTCACTTTTGGTTGAATGGACACGTCAATAAACAAAACTGCCGTAATTGGAATGATGATAATCCTCAGGTGTATGTTGAGACACCGTTACGTCCTCAAAAAGTCACTGTTTGGTGTGCTCTATGGACAGAGGGAATCATTGGTCCATATTTCTTCAAAAATGAAGGCGGCCGTAATGGTACAGTCAATGGGGAACGCTATATAGTCATGATTAATGACTTTTCATGCCTGAACCGGAGGATGTTGATGTGGACGACCTTTGGTTACAACAAAACGGCGCTATATGCCATGCAGCCATTGAAGCAATCAATTTATTGAAATAAACTTTTGGTGAGCGCATTATCTCGTGTCGTGGGTGGCCTCCAAGATCCTGAGACTTAACACCGCTGGTCTATTTTTTGTGGGGCTGTGTGAAGCCGCATGTCTACGCAGATAAGCCCGAGATGGTTGCAGATATACGGCCCCGATTGCTTAAAAAAGTGGTCGAAAATAGGGCCTCTCGGTCTAAATTTATTCGATCCAGCCGCGGCTGCCACTTGTCCGAAATCAGTTTTAAAATATAATGGCAATCCTTTATCTTTATATTAAAGCTAAATTCTTGGACATAACATTAAACTATATATGCGTTTTATTTCTTTTTGAAAACCACACGCCTAAAAAAACACGCTTAATAATACGTGAGACAAACACAGTTATATTCTAGGTGTTATAAGCGTTTCCACTTTGTGGGCGCATAGGTATGTATGTTGCCGAGCTAATGCTAAATACGCCATCGTGAAAGCTTTAGTAAAAAGCTTATTATTTATAAAGAAGTTGAAAGCAGTCGTTCTTAAGAAGGCTACCTATCTGAAGTTCCATGTTTTGCTGACGATAGTAATCTCAGCTTCTTTATATTCTTTTTCAGATTCACAACCAACGTTCTAGGTTATGTGCATTACAAGCCACCTTCTGTGGAATGAGTAAATATTTGACATTGCCAAAAATACCGCAAAATGCTTAGGTTTCCAAAATCGATGCAAGAAATAATTGTCCCCTACAATCTACAGGGCGTACATTCGCCCAAAACTTAAGTATAATTCTCATATCTGGTCAGGTGCTCCCGATATACATTTGCGCCTCCTGGCAACCCCCACTTCTAAAAACAGGTGCATTCCTCTTCTTAAAAAAAATGTCCCCTTAACTATTCTCATAGCGCAATGAATGCTCATTAATTTACCCTCGAGCTTAACCTCGGACATATTGTTAAGTATAGAACCTCATTATTAAGCCGCACTGCAAGAATGTGAAATGATCAGCCTGGCTCGATATCAACTCCCCCCCCCCCCCCCCCCCCCCATTTTGACTTAGAAACGTTCAAAAACAATATGCAACGGTATTTTCAACACAACCTTCCTCTGAACACTCGCACAATTTTAATTCATGAGAAGGCTATTAATAACCCCTTGAGTACACGAAAAGCATACAATTTAGAATTTAGTCACACGTAAAAGCACTGATAACCGAGGAAATCAGCTCAAGACAACACATGACAATAACACGATAAACAGAACAAGGAAGAAGAACAGAGAACACATGTCAACAGCGCGCGGTTGATGGACTTATGATATGATCCTCCATTTGACAACAAACCGAGCGCAATATGATGCTTCATTTCGCTGATCTATCTCGAAATGCTTTATCAGAAACAAAGGCCGTTGCCAGTGGTAAATTATAAAAAAAAGACGATTTCGTCTCAAAACCTGTCCAGAAAAATGATCTCCAGTCAAAGAAATGCTACTCAAAAACACAACACCCTGTTTGCATTCGCAGGTCCTTTAGTATACATAGTTTGGCAATAAAAATGCAGTTAAGTTTTTTAAATGGAATTACCATCAATATGTTTTGTTGTGTAAACGCGTTAATATCGTGACAGAAATAAATTACCTTGAAATATGTTATAATTGGGTTATCTCGTATCGTATAGCGAGCGTTTTATTGATGTAAATTTAAGTGGTAGACTGAACGGTTCGAGTCGTGCGTAGCGAGCGTAGGTCCGCGCTCTGTGCGTGCAGCCAAAAAATTAACAAAGTTTTTCACATGTATGCTGATTTATGCACGTAATTAAAATTACAAAAAAAAAACATTATATAAAAAAGATATACACTTGAGTGTGTATATTTTGATGGAGTCATTCGTGTTTACACGAAAAATTTACTTCACAATATTTACTTCTTCAATTCAATTTACCTACTCTTGAAATAAATCCAGTCAACGCCCACCGCATCGCACCGCACCGCCGGCCGCGCCACCTGTCCAACATGCAAAAACAGAGGGTGAGTCAAAGTGTAAATAAAATGAATAAATTTTATAGATGAGGTTTTGTGGTTTAACCAAAGTATTTATTATTTTTGTTACCATTTTAGCCAATCAATCAACCAATATCAACACCATCATCAGTAATAAAAAACACACAGAGGGAGAAAAAAAAAACTTTATGATAAAAAGCTTTATGGAGTTTTATGAGGTGTACTTTGATTAAAATGAATAAGATGGACTATCTTACCTTTAATGCGTTTATATATCAAGTTATCAAGCATAAATAACCAGTCATTTGTATATTAAATTTTAACAACATCCAGGAGCCTTTTCTTGGGGCTAACACTCTCATTTGGATGGAATTTATCATTAAATGTTTTGTTGCCAAGAGCTTGAAGCTTATTGGATTTTCTAATCGGATCATAAAATAATATTCCATCATAAAGAACTCGGTTTTGGTCGGTTGGGTATTTGTTGGTTTTGGTTTTAATGTTGGAAGGGATGAGATATTTTACCCAAAAGGTACCTATTAGGTATAGGTGTGTGGTGTGCTTGGTCCTTATTTCCTTTTTTTTTTTTTTATTAAAAAAAAAAAATACGAGTGGTGTGATTTCTGGAAATTTAAGGAGAGAAAGCTTACTTCATTAAGTGCGGTTGAAATTGATGTAAGAAAACTTTTAGATTATGTTTTTGTATGTAGGTTTCTTAAATTGGCGAGATTAGTTTTTGGCACCTTGTGCTTGACATATTGTTTTGGTGACATCTGTCAAATCTATTGTTTATCGTTCAGTAACTGATGCCAAATCACACAATTGAACATTACGTCCAAATCTAACTTAATCATAAATATAAGCGAGAGCTACAGTACGTTTGCGTTGGATACCCTATTCCGTATATTTTTGTATGTGTATGCGTCTGCCTCCCGTAGCCAACCGATGTTTCAGTTTCAGAAACAAAATTCTTCTTCAGCAGACAGAAAAAAAATTCAAAAACATTAATTTTGTGTGATGTGATGTTCAATTAGTGCTGGCACAGTAAAAAAAGGCGTGCGCCACGCCCAAAGTTAAGACTTTTTATTGCCAAGGATATTAGTATGAGCTCAGTGACATTCAATTTTATTCTTGCAGATCGATTTGAACAAAACAAGGCAAAACTTAAATTTTTAAAAATTAGATTTGGAATGGAAATAGCGATTATGGGTGTTTTTAACAATTATTGGACCACACTCTGCTACGTAACCAAGGAATATAAATCTAAGTGTTCATATTTCTACTTCAAAACTGCGACCGATAGTTAAAAAACGTTAAGAAATTAACGCATCATACGACTTTTAACGGAAACACCCTTTAAAAGTGGGCGTGTCTTAAAAATTTGAAGCAATAACTGAGCTTTGATCAGCATTTAGGCATATATGTAAAACTACAGCTGAATCGAGTAGTTTTTAAGCGATCTTACCTGAACAAAGGTATTTTATCAAAATCACGCCTTTAAAAGTGGGCGTATTAAAAAAATTTACACAAGAAAATGTAGATATTTTGTTCATAAAACGAACGGAAGCGAAAAAAGCTTAAATTGAATATTGGTAGTACATTAAATTTTTAAAACAACGTTTTTCATTCTTTCATGAAAAGTGGGCGAAAGCCACGACCAAAATTCAAAAATTTCTTCTCATACACAAACGTTTAAGTTTTTACTAAGAGACGCAAAATTTTGGCTTGCGGATTCATTATAAATACCGTTTATTTGCAAAAACAATTCTTTATAGTTTCTAGTGAAAAGTGGGCGTCAGCCACACCCAAAACCAAACTTTTTTATTTCACACACAAGATGTTTATATGCAAGTAATACCCACAAAATTTAATGTTTTTTACTTTAATATAACAATTGTTATTTTATAAAAACAATATTGATAGTTTCGTATGAAAAATGGGCGTCAGCCACGCCCAAACTGAAATATTTTTATTTAATTTGAAGAAAGTTTACCCAAAGCTTACGTTTGAAAAATTTTAGCGTTATGCTTTTATTGTAACTGTACAAAAAACATAATTTAATTCTACCAAATTGAGGTTGTTCATCAAAAATGGTTATTGTGGGCGTGTTTTTGGGCGGATTTTAAAGGTTCAAAAGCTTAGCCTTACTCTTGAACCAAAGATTGTATATACCAAATTTCAGTTTTCTAGCTCAAAAGTTGCGACCTTTAGAGAGTATACATTAAATACATACGACCTGACGGACGGACGGACATGGCTAAATCGACTAGGCTTTTGATTCTGAGTCAGAATACTTTTCTATACCTAACTGTATTATTTCTCTATGTTACAAACTCCACGCATAAAATACAATATTCCAATTCTATGGAATAGGGTATAAAAATTGAACTTTAAAAAAAACTTAAAAAATAATGTTTGAAAAATTAAATCTTTAATATTATTTTGTTTATAAAAAGACTTTCACCTTTAATTAAATTTCTTAGAAAACAGTCAAGTGGTTTACAAGAAAATCTGATATGAAAAAAGCGGTCCTATTAGAGGTACCGTTATCGTAGAAGCCGTTTTAAAATAAAGTTTCTTTTTAATAAATCCATTCTAACTAGAAAAATTTTTAGGCCCAAGAAATAAAGTCTCCGCAGAATTTTTGCCCATCTAGTAGCACACAAAGCTTTCAACTCCTGTAGAATCAGTTGGAAACTAATATGGAAGTGCCCGTAGAAACTCAGGACCTACTCTTGCCAAGCCAAGCACAGTCAACCTTTACTGGATACCAGTGTCGGTTTAAGAGACAAACTGTCCTGTGAAAAGGAAACTGCGTAGAAGCAAGGGCACCTCTTTATATTCCAGATCCCTACAGAAGCGGTTTCGGAGAGATTGTAATCACCAAAAGAATCAAGAATCACCAAGAATCAGAGTTTCAGTTAACGATGAATCAAAATTGCCACTGTTTGTGAGAACGTTCAGGAGAATCTAAAGCAGTTGATTTTTCGTCGCTCACAAGAACTCGGCCTTTTGGAGACAACAACTTGGCGAAATTCGCATCGTGACTGGGGTCTGTATCCGTACAAAGTGCAACTGACCCAGGCAGGGCCCGATCTAGGGGGAGCGCGCCGGGCATTTGCCCGGGGCGGCAAATTTCAAGGGCGGCAAAATTTGAAAATTGAGGATTATTAAAGCTATGTCTTTCCAAAAAATGTTTCCTTGTTTCCTTCTAATTAAGATCATCATGGGAGAAAATAAGGTGCAGTAAAACTACTTTATAACGAACTCTCCATTCTATAGCAAATTTCATTTTCTCCCCCTTCTTCTTAAAAAAATATCCCATATTAGTTAGGTTTAGGTTCCATCGAATGTATAGATGTATTAAAAAATGTACTGTTATCTAGTTTAAGTTTGCAAAGTCGCGTTTCGAAGGTAAAACAAGTTCAATCCTCAGTTGTCATTGGTACTTTTGACAATTGGTCCGATGAAGACTTAGATCTATTGTCAGCAATATGATCAATAATAATCGAGAGCAATAGCAATTGGAAAAGAGTTTACTTCAGACGAGACGAAAAAGCCCTACTATAAAGATAAGAGAACTGCATTAAGAATTTTTGAAGTTTTATTGAAACAAGTGATAAAACTAAAGATGCTGCAAATTTTTTATTTTCTAAATTGGAAGATTTGTATAGTAAAATAAAAAACAAAATTTTAAATACGCAATCGAAAATTAAATTTCTTAACAAAAGATATGAATTTCTTTCATTAATTTCTTTTTTATACCAATTTTATTTGAAAATAAGAAGGAACACGAGGTTTCAAAACACATTTCACATTTCTTTATAACGAATTTTACAATTTTTTATTTTTTGTTCCCTTGAAGGTTCGCTACAAAGAATTTTGACTATATATGTCCGTCAAAACTATAAAGTCGAAGTATTTTATTAATCACTTAAAAAATGCTAGTTAAAACGTTTTTTGGGGAAAAAATATGAAGTAAGCCATCTGATTTCTTGAACAGTTTTGATTTTTTGAGAAAAAAAAACTCGAAAACATTTTTCTGTTTTCATTCAGAAAAGAGCTCTGAACCAAGTTCTAGTTTATCGAGCTCGCTCTGAACGTCCTCTGAACCGATATGGTGTCCAGAGCGCTCTGAACTATTATTATTATTATTATTATTAAATTCTTTATTAATCAACTTAAATATATAATTACAATGAAAGTCTAACAAAAAGAAAAAAAAGCATGGCTCTGTTTTGCCGTCTGCCGATTGATTGATACAAAAGATATAACAATAATACAGATAAATAAATATTAAAACTGAGTAATAAGAACAAAAAATTAAAATACATGATGGATTACATTTAAAAATTATAATATAATTTTGATGGCTACATTAATTCAAAAAAACTATTGCGATACTTATAGGCATGGGTACTATACTGCGACAATATCTTCCAACCAAATTTACCATTTAAAAAATCAATTGTTTGCTGAAGTGTGAGAAAGCTCTTGGAGAAATATAGTCTTCTAATTTCAAGTAAGAAGTAAGAAGTGGAAAATGCCTTCCGGTACATTGAGATTGCAAAGATTACAAGTCACTGTTAGGTCCTGTCTGTGTGGCATACAATTAAGGTAAAGAGTTTCAGTCCTTAGTTTAAATATGGTACTGATTTCATAGCTTGTTAAGTTGTTACTGAAATAATTATTATTTGAACCTAGACAATGATTTAACGTTCTATACAGACTCCTAGAATCAGACAATCGCGCTCTGCTTAGACAACTTTCATAAAAACGTTGATCTATCTGTGCTATGCAGTCGTAAAACTTGTTTTGCCAATCGTTTATATTTTCTAGAGTTAAGTTAAGTACAAAATCATGTTCAGAAGCCAGATCCAACCAGTCTTTGAATGGTGACAAATTACATCTAAAAGCGTACGTAAGTAGCTGATTTTGGAGATTTGTCCTTGGGCGCTTCATTACTTTAATAATGAAGTCCGCATTTGCCTTGAGGTTTTTGCAGTAAATTTGAGGAATTCCGGCTTCTACATGAATAGCATAGGTGGGTACTAAAGTTGGAAGTTTAAATATGCGTTTAAAGAAAAAATATTCTTCCACTTTTTTATAGCCAAAAACTTGATTTGCATAACAAAGGCAGGAGTTGATTGTTGCATTAAAGACTTTAAATTTAGATGCGGTGTCCACATTTTTATTACAATAAAATTTAGGCCACATAAGATTTATTGCAGTTTTTGCCTTACTGACTTTTTCTTCTACGTGTGGTCGTAAATTTAGATTGTACGATAACAAGAAACCTAAATATTTAAATTCTTTCACTACCTCTATAGGTTGGCCTGCCAGTTTCCAATTTTCTCTCGGAAGTCTTCTACTTGCCGAGTGCTGGAAAATCATGATTTTTGATTTCGAGGTGTTAATGTTAAGGTCCCAAGTGTCACAATAATTCTTGAGCTTATTAATTTGAAGCTGTAGTGTAAGAGGATTATCCGTTAAGATCACTAAGTCATCTGCATATAGGAGTGTTTTTATGGATACATCTCCTACTACAACACCACCAGGTAGATTTTCAGATACATCGTCAATGAAAAGGGCGAAAAGAATAGGACTGAGGATGCAACCTTGTGGAACTCCAGTCTCAGTATCGAAAAAGTCTGACATTTCGCTACCGTTCCAAACTGACGCCGAAGTGTTCATAACTAATTTTTTGTAGATGTTAAGAAACTTTGTTGAGACACCTATCGAACTTAACTTGTAAATAAGTGAGTTTCTATTGACAGTGTCAAAAGCAGCTTTGAAATCTACAAAAAAAGCATACAATTTTTTTTTTCTCGTGATAAATTTTCGAGCTATGGTCTCCAGCGCAAAAATTTGGTCGAATGTTGACATTCCAGCACGGAAACCCCCTTGAAAAATACTGAGCCGATTGTTATGTTCTACCCAACTAGATAGGCGATTATATAAAATTTGAGCAAATATTTTTCATAAGCTACAAAGAATTGATATACCCCTGTAGTTTTCAACCAAAGATATATCTCCCTTTTTAAAAATCGGGAAAATCAGCGATTTTTAGAAAAGACTTGGAACGTCCTCGTACAAAAACACATTATTGAGGAACACCAAGAGTAGATCATGAAAGTTTGCAGTGCTGTTTTTAAAGAACTCCACTGGTATCCCATCAAGTCCACAGGCCTTGTTGTTTTTCATATTACTGAGCGCGTTAACCAGCTCATTTAATCCAATCGGTGCATCAAGTTCTTCATCCACAACATTCGGAAGTGAGTATTGGAAAAGTGGTGGAGTTATTTCTCTATTAAGAAGTCCGCCAAAATATGTAGCAAATGATTCTATATTAACTGCTAAGGGATTCGTCGATTTGCAATGGCCTAGATTTCGAACTCTGTGCCAAAAGGCCTTTGAATCTTTGCAGTTGAATAACTCGTTTGCAATTCTTTTGAAGTAGGTAGTCTTTTCGTTTAATCTGACAAATATTTTTATAATTCTTATAACTTAAAGTATAGAGCTTCCTAAACTATAGAGCTTCCTCTGAACTATTAATGAAACGAATTTAATATCCCATTAATTTCCTCTTCTTATGCCATTTTTTTTAACACCTAAAATCAATTTGGCGGCCATTTTATTGGTTTTTATTCCCAGCCGCCGCGCCGCTAAAATATCGATTGAATTGGTATTGGTTGGGTTCGACGCGTATCACTTTTGACTTTTATATTTTCGTTTGGCTTTTAGTCCAGTCTGCCCAACCTATTTATTTGGAGCTCGTAGAGCGCACTCTGAACACACTCTCACGGAGAAAATAAATACAAATTCTATGCTGTGAAGTCTTTGAAGCCAAAAAGAAAAACTTATTTTTTTTGACAACTCAGGCTCTGCTGTGAACTAAAAAAGAAAAACGCCTTTTATTGCTTTTTATCAGGAAGACAAAATTAAAAAAAATATTAAATTGTTTTTGAAATAATCAAAAAACAAACTTTAATTTTTTATGAAATTTAAAGTAGGTAACAAAGTTATTTCGTTTATAAAATACCTTTCACTTAAAAAATGTCATCGAAATCCTTTAAGTGGCTTAGGAGAAAATCTGATATGCGAAATTCGGCCCTATTGGAGTTACCGTTATAAAGAATTTTCCAGACAAATTTATTCCAACCAAAACATACATTTTACTCAATTCTTTTTAACAATATCGTATAATCCGTTTTTGAGATACCTAAATGAGTTTGTCGATGATTTCGGAGCTAGAATGCTAGGTCCAAAAATCAATCTATCAGATGTTATAATAATACTGTGTTCTGTGTTCCAAGTTTGAAGCAAATCGGTCCAGCCGTTAAGGGTGTAGGGTCCGATACAATCAGACGGACAGACAGACAGAATTGTCCGACCTATTTTTTCGGCTTCTCTATCATCGTAATGTCATGCTTGATTGTCCAAAAGAAAATTTCCAACAATATTACATTCTTACGGGTCGGTCAAAAAATGCAACAACAATTTTATAACTTATATGCTCTCATTGCAAAAGGGCGGCAAATTAAATTTTTGCCCAGGGCGGCGAAAAAGCTGGATCGGGCCCTGGACCCAGGAGCTGTTAGGTAAACGACCAAATACTACGACGAGTGTTCGCTAAATGGGCTCTAGAGCTGTTGGAAACTGACCCTAATTTACATCAGCTGGGAGATCCATTTCTGGATGAACATTACGGTGTTCCTACTTGTCCAGTTTGGGAAAACCAGAAACCACTGTTTGGTTTAAATTTTGGGCGTGGAAACGGCCTGTAAACTGAGGCCCCCGAAGTATGGGAACATACTGACGGACAGACGGACATAATGGTCAACTAACTTATTCAGATAGGTACTGGGAATTCTCATTGGAAGTAATAAAACAAGCTTCTGTAAACCCTATAAAAATCTTGTATTCCTTTTTGGAATGCTCCTTTAATGTTTAGAAAAGCTTAAGTGTTTTGAAAAACTGTCATGTTACCCTTCTATAATTATTTTAAGATTGTTCTTTTTGTTGATTTACTCATGACAAAAAATATGTTACTTGGTTTCTAGAGACAAAGGATAAACACATGGTTTCATATTACTTCCGGACTTGCGAAAATACGTCACTGAATCTAGTGTTTCATGTAACAAACTTATTTTCTCAAAAACTTCTGTTTCAAAACATCTTTTTCAGCAAAATATTGTCCTTAATAACTTCCATTAGAGCCATTGCAGGGAATAAAAAAAAATCTTCAATGCACCAATATTTGTCGACGGAAAAGATTTTTCAATCCAAACAAGCTCCTTAACATTTTGCGGAAGCAAAATTTCCAAAGTCTTAAATTACCCTTTCGCCCCGGCTGCGGCTCAAGTATACATATTTCAACCCAACTACTTAAAACAATAAGCACTACTCCCTTCGAACAATCTTAAGAGCCGCATTACTCCTCAGTCTTAATGGTCCAAAGTTTCTCCTCTTCCGTTATAGCAACCAACGGTCAAATGCATTCGGAAATTGCTGTGGGCAACATCATGTAATCGACCAGGAAATAGCGTTAAGAGCCAAAAACTTTCGTCCACTATTACTATACACAACATTTAAGTTTGCAGTATAAAGTAAAATAGTGTATGTAGTGTAAAAGGGAGAAGAAAAGATTTCAATAGTGTTTTGTTATGACCACCCGCTCTCCCTCCTCTTTCTGCATTCGCCCAATCGAAGCCTTCGGGTTGGATCAGAGTAAATAACAATAATCCTTCTTATTTTGTGTGTAATAGATAAACGAAGAGAACAAAACAAAAATAAAAGAACCCAGAAAATAGCGGAACAATTCGACCGATTATTTTATTGCATTCTATACAAACCCCTAAACTCTGACATCCATTCTCGTTACCCCCAGTGGCTATGTTTTTTTTTTTTTTTTCATTGGGTTTAAATGGCGCCCGAGAAAAAAAAAATGTTCTAAACTTGCTTTTGAAAAAGTGTATGTCAGATTGAAGGAGTCAATATTGTTGAAAAAAAAAAAGAAGAGAACACTTTTTGTTCTTCTGCTTATTCCCTCCCTCCGAATCCTAAGTGATGTGGTAAAATTGCTATCTGTAGGTCGTAGACAGTGAGAAAGGGAGGAACTCAACGGGAATAGCCCTTAAATAGTCTTGCCGCCACCATTACGCGAGACTCAAACTCGAGAGTGTGGAAAGGATAAAGTTCTTTGTTTAGTTTTTTCGTTGTTTCAATTTCAATGATTTCTTCTTATTTTTCTTCGAATTACATTGCACTTAAGTAGAAGTTATTGATTCAATAAACTGCTTTCCGATAAGGGTGAGAAAAGAAAACACTGAGGAATAGATTTCGGACAAAATATAAGAACAATTTTGATTTCGTCTACGATTTTAGTTTTACTTTTAGCACTCCGATTTAAGAATTAAAAACAGATTAGGAAATTTGCATTTCCTGCTAGAATAATGAAAGTGGAGTTTAAAATAGAAAGGACACGCATTTATCTGAATTGGTATATATACAAGGGCAGTGCTGTTTGGGTCCCGTTTTAAGATTTTTTTAGATCAGTAATTTACAGTGGACCAAGAAGAGGTTCAAGTTTTTTTTTGGGATCGAGGAACCCTTTCCACAGCCATGTTCTTAGGATGGGAAACTTTAGCGGCAGCGTATATGTATGATAAGCTCATTAAATTCCGATCTTAACATCATTGTTCCAATATGGAACTATCAACTGTGTGGAATCTAAGACTTTTTTTGTATTGAACCCATACAATGGGTTTTAAATACCCTTAACATGAGTTAACACAGTACGAGCTTTCAGGAAGTTGGGATAGAGGATAGAAGGAGATACCGGTGCACATTGGTTCTATATGTCTGTATATCGCAAAGGAGGCGGTGGAGTCGAGCCGTGTAAAACATTCCACATTCTTGTAGTGCGGCTAAAAAAAAGAGTCTCTATATATTTAACAGTAGTACCCCGTGGCGTAGTGGTTAGTGTGTCGGACTGCTACGCCGAAGGTTCAGGGTTCTATCCCTGACGTTGCCACCTTAAGTTTTTTTCCGGGGTACTACCTCTTGTGAGGAAGTGACAAACCCTTCAAGAGTAATTAATGTCATGGAAAGTGCTTCTCTGTTAGCCGTTCGGATTCGGCGGTAAATTGTAGGTCCCTTCCATTCCTGCAGAATATCAACGCACACACAGGAATGGTTGAGAGTGTAAGTCACAGGCCCCGGCCCCGCTTGGAGCTGTTGTGCCAACAATTTTTTTTTTTTTATACTTAACAGTAGGTTCTGAGGTTAGGCTCGAGGGTAAATTGATGGGCATTCCTTGCGGTGTGAGTGTTAGGGGGAAGTCGTTTAAAGGCAGGAAAACATCTGAGGGTGGAGTGGTGGAACTGGAACCACGAAACAATTTCAATCAACCCTCAAATCCTCAAGCTCCAACAGTAGTTGAGTTGTGTTTTTGTGTTTACTTGATCGTGGTTCCAGTTCCACCACTCCATCTTCCACCGTGCCGTGGTTCGTATTCGTAGGACTAGGAACTGGTTTTTTGGTATGGAGGTATGGTATGGTAATGGTATGTTTAATCTGTTCGAAGGATGTCAATTTCTCGGACATGTTTAAGTATGAGGTATGCTAGCTTTTCTGCGGCCTGAGGCTGCGGCTGGTTGCTACGCTACGTTAGAAAAATTAAGTTTGAAGATCTTATTAAACTTGTTTGATCATACCACCAACGAAAAATAGTGAAACTGGTGCCATCTACACTAAAGAAGTGAACTAAACTCGACGTAGCCCATATTATTCTACATCTGTATATTTCTTTTGTCTGTGGTAATACTTAAATGGTAAATGGTATGCGAAAACTTTCATCAGCAATTTTATTTGAAATTTACTAAGCTATAAGTTTGTAAAATATGTTTTTTTGTCTAAAGCTCCATGTTTTTGAAGTATAAGTCATTTTAAACAAAAACCTCATTTTTAAGGTGAAAAATATTTTTTACATCGATTTAGGAAACCTTAGCCATTGCATATATAAACTATAGTATTCCCACTTGAGGTGGTGCGGCATCTTTCGACGAAAAACTATGCTCTAGAATGCCATGGGAAGCAAAAACAACAATTTCCACTATTTTAATTGTTGTTGTTCTTTCCCATGGTATTCTAGAGCTTAGTTTTTCGGCGATAGATGGCGCACCTCAAGTGGTAGTACTATAGTTTATAAATATAATGCCTTAGCATTTTGCGGCAATTTTGGCAACGTCGAATATGTGATCCTTCCACAAAAGGTGGTTTTTTATACACATTCCCAGAACGCAAGGCTGTTCAATTGCCTCGATTCAAATGCCACTCATGGATAGTGGCATTGGTTATAGGTTATGATTTAATGACAGAAGACAGAATTGATTTTTCGAAGAATTAAATTCCACATGGTTTAAAACTCCCCATTGGACGATGCTGTCAAGACCGTAATTAAATGAGCTTATCATACGCTGCCGTTGTATTTTTAAATTCGAAGAACAAGGTTGTGAATCTGGAAACGAATATGAAAAGCTGAGAGTCTTGTCATCGGTCAAATTAACATATAACACTTTTATTGATTTTTTTTTTGGTTTAATTTTCCTGAGCATTAAGCTTGGATAGGGTTTGCTAAAAAGGTATCGCTCAAATGTTCCCATTTTCGATCGAAGCAGTGTCTGTGGAAAGGCAGGTCGCCGCCTTATCATTTTCTCCAGCAGCTCCCAAACTTGTTCGATGGAATTCATTTCAGGGCTCATCGCAAGCCAATCCATCACCTCAATTTCAACTTCTTGCAAGTAGTCTTTAACGCACCTAGCAACTTGTGGTCTAGCATTGTCATGCATCAGCAAAAAGTTATCGTTAAAAATTATATTCCTCCGAAATATTGTATCCTTCCATGATGCAGAGCTTGGTTTCCCCAGAAGTTTTCCGTCTGGGCATAACCATAGCCGAAATTATCTCTCAACTGGTCGTCTCCAGACTCTGTTACGTCCATCTGGAGATCTCAGATAAAATCTGGACTCATCGGTAAAAAGAACTTTGCTTCAATCAACCTCGTTCGAAAATTGGTGGATGAGTGCAAACTGTAATCGGACAAAAGATAATTAAATACGCTCAGTGAATGTGTTTGCTTTTCTGAACTTTTGGATGGCTCTTTTGACGATTGACTCTATTTTTCTCATAAAGAGAACGGCATACCGTACAGCGTACGCTCCTTCCATTCTCAACTAAAGCTGTGATTTCTTCTGAAGTAATTTGCATTTTTTTCCACGAAAATTATTACAAAAATACTAATAAATAATCAAATTGCAAGAAGTTCATAAAAATTGAAAAAAATTATGAAATGAAATGATGAAAATTTTAGTTATCTCAGAAACGGCTTCTATATATGTACGATTTTGATAAAACTTTTTGAATAGTGTTTTTTGTGTAAACTTAATGTTTTGGTTAAAGTAGATTTTCCAGGAAAAGTCGTATAATGGTTCCTCCCATTGTGACGGGGTTTTCAAGCCAATTTCGTTCAATCTTTTTAAATTTGTCCTATCATACTGATATAAAGGTTCTCAAACAATCTAATACTCCAACCATTCAGAACATTCAAGATGCTTTTAAAGCTTTCAGGGCTTTCAAATTTCATAATGCTCAAGTACAGTATTGGGCGAACAGAATTATTACAGCATAATTAATGTAGTATAATTTTAGGCGAATTGTGACCAAAGACAAAAACCATTCATATAACAATATTGAGAAACTTTTTTTGTAATATTATTTTGGGAACCAAACATGACACTCGATGAAAGTGAAGCCCAAAAAAGTGGTTTTCGCCATACCGTCCGTCGGTCTGCCTGTGCGTCTGTGCGGATGTGCGCTTTTTCACGTCATGCTATAGCCTAAACGGCTTGACGGATTTTCTTCAAACTTGGTATATAGCAGTTTGAAGAAAAACGGTTGTCGAGGTTTTTTTTTGTTTCGTTTTAGCCCGGCTCAAACTCGTACCTTTCATTTAACGGTTTTTTTGATTTTGGATTTGCTCGAAAACGGCTCTAACGATTTTGATTAAACTTATATTTTAACTTACCTAAGATATTTCTAACAAAATAGCGTTTTTTGTTTTTTTCTTAAATTGTCGTAACGAAAATCAGGTTTAAACGGCTTTTTTCAAATGGCCATAAGTTCGCAACGGCTTGATTGAATCGACTCAAACTTCGTTTGGCATCGTTTTTTATAGCGTTCTATAGGATGGCTTTGTAAATTTTTCAGTGATGCCTTTCTAAATGGTAGCTCCCATACAATGAGTGTTCAGTTTTAGCCAACTTTTTTAGGTTTTTTCTAATTTGCTCAAAAATGGCTCTAACGATTTTGATTAAATTTGGTGTAATATATTCTTTTAGTGTTCTTAAGAGAACTGCGTTTTTAGTTTTTGGCAAGAAATGCTAATAACGGATATCTGATCTTAACATCCTTTTTTCAAATGGCCATAAGTTGTCAACGGTTGTATCGAATTCAAACAAACTTTGTTTGGTATAGTTTCTTACAACTCTCTATCAAATAGCATTGCATTTTTTTCAGTTACTCTTTTTTAAATGGTGGCTCCCACACAAAAAGCCACTAGGTTTTGGCTAAATTATGTATTTTCTTCTAATATACTCAAAAACGATTCTGCCGATTTTTATTAACCCTTTGTTGACCAAGCTATTAAAAATACCGACAAAAAAGTTTTGTCTGCAATAACTTTCGATTTTTGAAATGTTCAAGGATCTCTTAGGACGAAAAGGGAGAGTGGTACTCAAAAGTACCGTTGGGCTTAAGGGTACAAAAAAATCACATGAACAAATTTGAAATTATTATTTTTTTTATTTGAAAATGAAACTTATAATGATACGAATGAAAAACGTTCAACATTTGAATGAGTTCTTATATTTAAGTTATTGGAATTGTATTCCATGGTACAGGGAAAAGCAGTTTTTTTTATCATTACAGCAAAGGTATACGTTACAATGACTGCATTTCGAAAATGGTTTTCATTGTATTTTGTTAATGCTGCAAACCTCACACCTTCCTCGTGCTTCAACAAACTTTGGCCAGTGAAGAGTGAACACCCAGATTACCCAGTCGTACGTCCTTCGAAACAGATTCTCCCTTGCCCCTTCGTTTTTTGGTGCATTGTGGAGATTCGTCATTATGGGATTTTCTTTTTAGACCACGTTTGTCAACAGGTAAATCCTTTTGCGACATAAGTCCAAGGGTTACACATCTTTTGTACTCCAGAAGAGGCATTTTTTCATCAATTTGGCAGTGAACAATGAACGAGTTTACAAAACAAATTTCGAGCATTCCCCAAAAAAGACGATGCCACCACTTTTTTGACCTACGGTCTAGGCCATATGCAGACCGAAGTTGATCAGCATGGTCCACTCCTCCCATGAATGTGTTGTAGTCTTTCACAACTGTAGGACAACTAACATCATGTTGGATTCCAGATTTATCCCTTCTAGCAACAGTTGAAAGCTCGTTGCCATGATAGTTTGAAGCCAGCAGTACAGTTCTGGTGTCTTTCCATTTGAAAAAACTGATCTTATCTTTCGAAGATCGAAAGTCAAAATCTCCCCTCTTCATTTCTTTGTCATCCTTCAAATTCTTTGGGTTGCCTTTTCTATTGGCACGAATTGTACCACAAGCTAGAGTTTTTTCTATCCTGAGTTTTTCAAGCAATTTCACTGACGAAAAATAATTATCAAAGAAAATTATTTATTGCTTACCCCACTCCTTTTCAGTCATTGACAGGACAACTCTTTCGCCGAGACCGTAGTCTTGGTACTGGCTTTCCAGCTGCTCGTCCTTGCCTTGGTAAACCGAAAATTTCTTTATATACCCATTCTGATCTGCCAAGCACCATAATTTGTACCCTCTTTTTATAGGTTTCATGGGATTGTATTGCTTCATTGAGTTTCTTCCCTTGAAAAGTATCATCGACTCATCAACAGAAAGCTGCCTAGTCCCGTGGAACGTAGTGTTAAATTTTTCATTCAAGGAATCAATCATTGGTCGAAGCTTGAAAAGTCGGTCTTTATTGTCTTTTGGAATAAGGCTGTTATCATTTATATGTAAGCTGCTCAAAATAGCATCAAACCTATTACGGCTCATCGTCCTACCTACCAACGGAACGCCCAGATCCTCACTTTCGCTCCAAAAATGTCTCCAACTGGGTAGTTTATGATATCCCATCAGAAAGTTTATCCCTATGAATGCCAATAGCTCACCCTTCTTCAAATCAAGTACCTTACTTTTCTGAACGGCGTAGAGATTTGATTGATAAACAATATTATCAAGCACACTTTCAAGAAAAGTAACGAAAAAATCAGTAGGAGTAACGCAACTTTCAAAAAAAACTTCAACAGGACCCTCCGGCAACAGAAATTCAGATATCTCTGATATACAATCGGTAGCTTTCCATTGGCGATTTGGTTCCTCTTCGGCTATTTTTTTCTTCCAATGACTGCATCCTGGACGATTGTCTGGAATGTCCTCGCCATCACTCAATAGTTCTTCAAGTTGTTCCTGAAGCACTGTTTCATCTGGATCTTTGTTCATTTGGGCAGCAGCTCTTATTCTGAACAAATTGTTAACAGATCCAATTCATCTTCCGATTCAAGGTCGGTATCTGCGTTATTGTCCAATGGCAATTCCTCAAACACAACCAAAATCTCATCATCCTTCAACAAAACATTCCTTACAGCTGACATAATGCACTTTTTATAAAAAAAAAAAAAACAGAAAATAAGATCTCTATCAGAACACTCGAAATAAAAAAATATGTAGTTTATCACATCACGGCACAGCCCATCGGTACTTACCAGTCCACTTTAATTTTTAAGTCAAAACATTTATGAAAAATTCTAATAATTTTGATTGATTTCGTGTTTGCCCGCAATTTCAATATGCAAATCAACTAAAAACTGAATAAAATTGACAAAACTCGCAAAAGCCACTTAGGTCTACAAAAACCAAAATCGCGTAAAATTGTTCTCTCCAAAGTATAATTATCTGTCAAAAAAAACCGTTAAAACACCGACTACTAGAGAGAAAAAAGTTCATAAGCAATAAAATACATGGAGAATGAATGGTACTTAAAAGTCTCGTTGGGCATCAGTAGCATATTTTAATCATATAGAGTTTTTATATGAAGTCAAACATTGTGGTACTTTTAAGTACCGTCGGTCAACAAAGTGTTAAACTTTATGTGTGTAATATACATAGAATTTTTTGAAGAAAACTGCATTCAAGTTTTTGGCTACAAATGATAATAACGGACATTTGTTTTAACAATTTGTTTAATTTGGCCATAAACGGACATTTTTATCATATATAGCACCCAAAAGATGACATCTAAATTTGATATACTAAAAGTTTCATAACGCAAACTTCTGTATATCGGGTTTTCCAGTTTTAGCCAAACTTTTTTTAGTTTTTCCCAATTTTTCCAAACATGAGTTCTTCTTATTGCTCAAAAAGTTTGTTTTCATCGTACTATTGCACCCTCAGAGCAAGTACGTGCGACCCAGTCGTGCATTTAATTTTTATTATTTTCCCAGATTAAAACAACAAATTTTTTTATACTCAAACAAATTTCAAAATATTTTTACGAAAAGTTAAATAAAACACTGTTCGAAGGATTTTCAATGTTTCTTTTTTCCAACATATTTATTTAGCGACTATGTAGTATTATTGCATACTTACTTTTTCAAAGAAATCTTTTAAATCAATTAAAAAAAAAAGTGTTTGGATTTTGGAAAATTCATAGCCCCAAGCAAATAGGTAAGACCAAGTTCGTTCGACCCAGTCGAGCATTAAATTTCTCGTCTTGAATCACAACTCTTTTATTAAAACCATTTCCATATCGAGTAGATAGTTATTCGTAATCTACAAAAAGCGTCGTCAAGGCTTCCAAATAACGGCTTTCGCCTCATGATTCTATAGTTTAAATCAATAATTATATTTATCTTTGGTCTGCATTAAAAGTTTTAATGATCCAACTTAAAGTTGCAAGAAGAAACTTTCAAACTAATTAGCTATCATAAAATAATAAAACAAAATAATTCATCGAACTAAAGAATATTCCCTTTAATTTATAAACTTCATATTTTCTCTTACAGAACATCCATCTAGGCATTCTGGACAATGTTGTCCTGACGATGTGATGAAGACCCACAAAACTATGTATAGCCCAGGCAAAATATTAGTAGTTAGATAGACCACATTATTTGGGGATGAAATATACAAAAACCTGTTGTCAACATAAAATAAATTCAAAGTTTTACTATATTCGAATAGGGTTCCGGGATGACCATGAGGCGGGAAATTTATGGTTTAGTCTTCGTTCAGTCAATGGAGAGTGTAGTTGCGTGCGAAGAGCTTGGGGGCAGCATCTCATCTGAGGAGAAAATCGCAGACTAAATGTCCCCAGTTTTTCTCCCAAAAATTGGTGTATAGTTAATGGCTGAAAGGATGCTGATGGGAGTGATGCTGGGTTGGATGTTATGGTAACCAAACTTTTCACTGAATTGTACGGAACATTCAAATTTGAATAAGTAATTACAAATTATGGTCGTTTCCTGCCAAAAACAGTGCAATGGAACCCATTGTAGTTGCTTTTGGCTTTGGTTGGCGCGTAGGAGATGATGGAGGTTGGTTGGTGGAGGGTGTAATGCGGTGCGAGTGCGACTGGCCTCCTGAATTTCACACCACTTAACCTAATTAGGAACTAGCTAGGTGATGCTGTGCGACAGAGTTGAAAATTAGCACTGCGGTTTTTCTTCACTTTTGGGGTTTCGTCCGAACCTAGACCAAGAACAACGGTTTAATTGGGTTCATGTTTTAATTTTTTTTTTTTCATTTTAACTTCTTTAAGTTCTTTTGACTTTGTTTAAGATTTGTTATTATTTTATTTTTATTTTGGGCATTCAAAATTTGTTTCAATCAAAACGGACTTATGAACTTAAAAGCCTGACTTCACAACTTGTTTTTGCTTGGGCTTTTAGTTTTGAATTCTTTTTATTTTCTGTTAAAAAGTGTGGGAATGTTTTAAAAATCAGGATGAAATATGTTTTTTAAAGTGATAAATTTGTGTTCAAAAATGTTAAATGGCTATAAGGAGAATTTAATCCAACTTAGCAGATTTTTTGATCAACAGAAAGTGACAGGGGGAACATTGTCGACATTATTGCGCTGAATGAAAAAAAAATTACAACATTGAAGATACTAAAGATAACTGATTCTGAAGAAGCTGTCGGAACTGTATAATGTTGGATGCTTTTCTTATATGTGGCTTGCTGAAATTCCAGCCCAGTGAAGATGCGGTGATATTATGCTGATCGGCCTGTCTCGAATGAATTTCAAATGACGTCTAAGCTGAACGAGGAAGCTGTTTTTAGGCATAAACTAAAAGTCGGACTTAGCGTAAATTAACATTTGGTTTTGCTGATCGGCACAGATTAGATTAGATTAGATTAGATTAGATTAGATTAGACTTTATTTATATACAAAATTCGGATATACAATAAATTATTAAAAGTCTTTTATGACCTAGTTTAAATAAACCGTCGGTCAGATTGACAGCATATACATTCTATTAGCGAAGCAAAGAAAATTAAGAAAAATAGTGAATTTAAACGGATAATTACAAATTACATGATTGAAAATTAATTTTAAACAAAATTTATGAAAACTAGAAGATTCAATTGAAATTAAGTGGTAACATTAAAAGCTTTCTGTAAGAATTCTATTTCTGTAAGCCATTGCACATTGGATAAATTTGTAAAGCTTATCCCATCCTTTTCTTCCATTAAGGATTTGGATTACATCGTCAGCTTCAAATTGGTTCTGCCCAAAAATATCTCGACGGATTTCTTGGATAATTGGACAAAATCCTAGAAAGTGGCCGATATTTTCTCTCTCGTGGGTGTTGCAGAGCTCGCATTCGATAGGTAGGTCAGATCTGTGCGGTATGTAGTTCAGAGAAAGTATTTCACCTCTTGCCCGTACAATTGAAGAAATCATATCTGTGGAGTTCTTGTCGTTGAAGTAGTTTAATTCTCCAAGATTAAACTCTAACTTGCTGTAGAAATCTCTATACTGCGATGCTTTGGCCTGGTTTATGAAATTCTGTCGATATTTCTCATCCAATTTCGAGACAAGGGAGTAAAGACTCCTTTTAAAACCCGTTAGATCGTCCATATTAAATTCGATCGATTCATCTAGCGAATTAGCAAGATCGCTCCAAGTTTGTACAAAGTTAAGCTGATTTGAGATGATAAATTTTAATGTTCTATTGACCAGCCTTGAGGAATCCAATCGGAGTATTTTGATCACGTAATCGAAGTGTATCTTGAGCGTGTCGATAAACATCGGTGGCAAACCTGTTTCGATATGAAGCAAATAATTTGGCGTTGTTGATGGAAGAGCGAAGACACGTTTCAAAAAGAAACGTAATAATTTTTCCACATCCTCATATTCTTTGTAGCCCCACACTTGCGAGGAGTAAAGCATAATAGATTTTGCTACAGCTTGAAACAGTTTGTATTTAGCCGAGTGGTGGATAGATTTGTTTGCAATACAATTTTTCCAGGAAACGCAGAGGGCAGCCTTTGCTTCTTGGAGTTTTGACTTGACGTGTTTTTTCATGCAGAGGTTACTTGTTATGGTCACGCCGAGGTATTTAACTTCTTTAACAACTTGCACTTCCTGTGCCTGGTACTTCCATTTTTCATAACTAGCGTATCTTCCGTGTCCTTTTCTGAAGATCATTATGTTAGATTTGCTAAGGTTGACTGATAAATTCCAAGTATCGCAGTATTTCCCAAGTTTGACAATCATTTCTTGGAGTTGGTCTGGAGATTCCGATAAAAGAACGATGTCATCAGCGTACAGTAGGCCCGGAACATTTTCTCCTGCAAAGTTCACCCCTCCTCCCAAGTCCTCCACTAAATCCTCAATAAATAGAGTGAATAACAGAGTACTCAACGCACATCCTTGTTTTAGTCCCATTGAAGAGCTGAAATCTTCGGAAAGGCTTTCTCCATCCCAAACGGCTATGGAATCTTTTGCATAAAGAGCTCTTAGAGTACTGATAAGTTTGGAAGATAAGCCGATATTCAAAAGTTTAAGAAAAAGTGCGCCTCTATCAATGCTGTCAAACGCTGCTTTAAAATCTATAAAAAATGCATATAGTTTTTTTCCACGAGATAAGTACACATGAGCAATATTATATAGTAGAAACACCTGGTCTGTTGTTGAGTAACCAGGTCTAAAACCTGCTTGCAGCTCACTGAGCTTAGAATTCTCATTCACCCACGTTGTAAGTCTACTTAATATCATACTTGTAAACAGCTTCATAGATGCATTCAAAAGGGATATTCCTCGATAGTTCTCTGCAACAGATGCATCTCCTTTTTTAAATAATGGAAGAATAAGAGAAGACAGAAAACCAGAAGGAAGAACTCCAAGCTCAAAGATTTCGTTATAACAGCTCAGGAGTTGGGCTTTAAAATCGGGGGAAACATATTTGAAGAACTCAATCGGAATTCGATCTGTTCCAGCTGCCTTGTGTATTTTTGCTCTGTCTAACGCTGCATTCAATTTTTCTTCTGCAAAGGTCGAATCCAGAAAATTATCCACGATATGTGGCGTTGCATAGTGGAACTTTGAGGCCGTGCATTCCGTATTGAGCAACGAAGAAAAATGGTTCTTTAAATCTGACGCCTTAAGGCCACACGCAATAGTAAGCTTGGTCCTACTTACTAATTTCATTCCTTTCCAGAACTCTGCAGGAGATCTTGCCATTGACAGTGTGGTGACAACGCTTCTATTATGGTCTTGCTTTTTTTGTAAGCATAAGGTTTTATATTTTTTGTTTGACTCTACGTACCATAGTTTAAAGATGTCATTATTAGACGAGCGAAACAAGGCTAGAAACGAAAACGAAAGATTTCGAGCTGTTTCACACTCCTTGTCAAACCAGATTTGCTTGCTTTTCCGAGTTTTAAGTAAATATGATTCACGTGTATATGACTTTTTTATGATACCTAGCAATTCTTCCATCAAGGGATTAGGAGATATTTCCTTCAGCATATATAGTTCCGCATTCAAACATTGCTGGTAATTCTGCAAATAACGGTCATTCCATTTTAATTTTGGAGGCAGCTGTAGATCCCTTGTTATAGATGGAGCAGGTATATTACTCTTAACTGAGATGACTAATGGCATATGTTCGGAAAAAGTTTTAGCATCTACTTTAAAATCCGTTATCATTTTTAACCAGTTTCCTCCTGCTATACCATAATCTATTACTGAGTGACCTGAAGATCTAATAAACGTGTATTCTCTTGCGGAATCTCCTGCACTTCTACCATTTAAAACTGTTAAGTTGAACGAATCACAAAGCTCTACAAATCTGGATCCTTTACTATCTTTCCGATTATCTTTTGATGCACGGTGTCGGTTCAAACATGCTGGAAGGACTGAAGAGTACGGGGGACACGCAAGCTCGTTTCCTATCCTTGCGTTAAAATCTCCTAGCAACAAAAGATTGGTTTCATTTAACTGCCCCAGAAGATCCTCTAGCTCCTCAAAATCTTGAGTCCAATAGTTACAATTAATATAAATTGGTACAATTAGGTGTTTTTCGCCCTGATCCACATAGGAAATGATGCAGGTTCCGCAAGTACGCTTAAATTTTAAAATGTGTTTAAGTTGACTTTTGAAACCTACCACCATTCCGCCACTTGCTCTACCAAAATTATGGGTTTTACACGCTGATGTCCACTCTAGTTCGTATCCTCTAAACATATTGTTAAATATTTCATATTGATTTTCTATTAAAAAAGTTTCAATTAATATGAAAATATCGAATTCTCTAATAAAATTAAAAAACTCAGGGTATATGAGCTTATTTTTCAGTCCGGTTGTGTTATAACTTAAGATTTTAATGTTTAAATTATTATTATTGTTGGAATTAATTTTTAAATTTTTTGAAAATAACTGCTGACCGACGGGCGGAAATCATTGAGACGGATTTCCGGTTATTTGATGGCTTGGGAGATCTGCAATAGATGGCGCTAGATTATTATGGGAGATAATATTGACAGCTCCATAGGCACTGACAGATCTATTGACAGAAACAGCACGTGACGTTTCGGCCAGATGAGTTGAATTTTTATGTTGATCAATTTGCGTTCGAAGTTCACCTAAAACACCAAATTTTTCACTCAAACTTAAATATCCATCCCTATTACCACATCTTAAGCCAAAGTTGTTGTCCCAGGTATACGAAGTGCCATCGATATCGATCGGCACAGCACGCGCCTTATACCAATTGTGTTAATTTTTAAGGACACTATTCTTCTCGGGCGTTAAAAAGAAAAGACCGCGATAACGAAAGTTAGTCAATATGGTTGGTATATCATGGTTTGGCGGTATTAACATCTCTGATCTTTTTAATGCACACGCACTCAAGAGTTTTTTTTTTTAAATAACTTGTTCGCACTGAAGGGGATATTTATACCCTTATAGTGAACAAACACAGTTGCGAGGGTTAAGGACATCATACTATCATACTAATATTATGAATGTGCAAGTAAGTGTGGTTGTTTGTAAGGCTTTCACATGCGAATATGCATAGATAGTAAATAAGGCAAATTATGCATTCGTCGAAAAAGAAGTTTTAACATAACAATCAAACATGACATTACGATGATAGCGAAGACGAAAAAAGTTGGTAAAAAAAATCTATCCGTCTGTCTGTCTTGTCTGTTTGCCTATCCGTCTGTCTGTCTGTATGTATGTACAAACACCTACAACAGCACAAAGGGTGTGCCTTATTCCTTCGAACTAAGTATATCGAGTTTTTTAGGTATTGTACAGAAGAGAAATTGAATTTTTTTTTTTTACCTGCGATATTTAAGTTATGTTAAAGTTCATTTTTCTCGAAAACGGCTCAAAAGATTTTGATTAGTTTAGCTGTTTATTTATGCCGGTATGACCTATCAAATGGCTGAACACAGAATTACCAACAATTGCTAAGAACGCTACCTACCTTCCATAGCACCTTTTTATACCCTATTCTATAGAATGGGTATATTGAATATGGTGTGGAGTTTGTAATATAGAGAAATAGATGGAAATTCCGGTACTATAACATGACCAACTGACCTTACGTAACAAATAGTTTGCGACTGGTTGGTCATTTTAAGGTTACTTCCGAGCATCGGCCATCGAAGCAACATTCAGGAAGTTGTGGGTTCAAGCCCCAGCCTGTGTAGCAACTTTTCAATATTCCCCCAGCTTCAACTGGACGCCACCCGTGGGATTTTCATGTGATAAATATCACCTATTTTTCAATCCATTGTACCAACAAAAAAAATCTTTCCTATCTTTCTATTCCTTCTAACTATTACCGTGCAGTTTGCATTCAAAAGACCTTGGGTCTTACAGGCATATAGTTAAAATTATTATTATTATTATCTTTCAGATACTTGAGTGGGTTGGCCAGGCCTTCGTCAATAACATCTGGCGAGCGCTTGGAATTCGGTAGTACGGTATCTGAGGGAAATAGGAAAGGAAAATGCTTTAGTTTTAGGGTTTAGATTAATATAAATTTAAGTTGTATAGGTATAAGTTAAGTTCATACAAACGAACTTTAACTTTGGTGGAGGTGATTTCATTTTTATTATTTTTGGTGATGGGATTTTATATTATCATTTTAGTGGTGGAAATTTATTTTTTTTGATATTACTTTCATTATTTTTTGGTTGGTTTAGTTAGGATAGTTTAATCTTAAAAGCACTATACTTACATGTTCCTTCAGGTAGCGTCAAAGTCCTTCGATTAACTTTTCATTCCTTTTAACGTAGCTTCATTCCATTCCAATCTCCTCTTCCTTTACTTTAACTTTCTTCTTTTCTGGCACGATTATATTGATTGTCGAGCAGGAGGGATAAGTGGAAGCGGCAAAGAACCACCCCCATTTCCGCCGAGCATAGCCGTGCAACGACAAGCGTGCCGCCGTCCTTCTACTTTCCGAAAGTAAGTCCTCCGTGGAACCCTGACTCGCAACAATGGCGAAAAAATTTCACAGCGATTGTATACGAACAAAATTGTAAAAAAACACACCAAGACATTTTCACCTGTATTTTCCAAAAAAAAAAATTACAAAACAAAATATTCTCAGCACACCTATACTCAGTAATACCTTTCCAACGATAAAGATGTCATCTCAATCGGTTGGGTAACCACCTCGCAATTGGTACCACAAGAAAACTGCTTGCCTATTTATATAAGTAGATAATTTTTGGTTCAAGAGTAAGGCTAAGTTTTTGAACCGGTAAATCCACGTAGAAAAAAGCCAACAACCGCCATTTTTGTTAAACAACCTCGATTTAGCGAAATTAAAATATGTTTTTTGTACAGATGCGATAATCTTCCAATTAAATACAAATATTTCAGTTTGGGTGTGGCCGACGCCCACTTTTCATACAAAATCGTCAATTTCTTTTTTTATAAAATAAGAATGCTTCCATTAGAGCGAAAAACATAAACATCTTGTGTATGAAATCAAAAAAATTGTTGTTGGGCGTTGCTGACACCCACTTTTCATGAAAGAACGAAATGCGTAGTTTTAAAAATTTGAGGTACCAATATTCAATTTTAAAATTTTAACCGTTCGTTATATGAAAAATATATATTTTTTTTGTGTAAATGTTTTCAAAACGCCCACTTTTAAGTGCGTGATTTTTATAAAATACATTTATTCAAGTAATATCGTCAAAAAACTATTTGGTTCAGCTGTAGTTACACATATGCCTAAAAATTGACTAATGATCAAAGATACAATTGTATCAAGAATTTCGCCTCGTGAGATAAGCGTTTGCGATATGGAAAACGCAAATTGTTGGGCATAGGTATAGGGTTTGATGAATATCAGTGATTCTAAAATTCCATCCAAACACTGTCTATCCAGCTACATGAAATTTGGCCCCAATGAAAAATGGCCCCAAACAAAAAATTAAAAATGGCCCCAAAAATGGGGCCTTTTTTCATAATGAAAAGTTGCCCCAATTTTAAATGGAAAAATTACCCCAAAGTTTATGAAAGAAAGCCCCAAAATTTGAAAAAAAAATCGAAGTAAAAATGAAATATGGCCCCAAAAATATATGCACAAAGCAACAACAACAATTGTTTTTTATTTCGACGGTTTAGGGTGATTTTTCATACATTGGGACGTTTTTTCATTTCAAACTTTTTGGTGATTTTTCATTATGAAAAATCACCCGATTGCTTTGTTTTTTCTCCATCAAAATGAACAAAATTGGAAATATCTAAAAAATAATGAAAAAAAAAACAATTCGATTAGTATTTGCCACCTGTACCATTATTAATGGAAAAAATCACACACATTTTCTAAATAAATAATCGTACAAAAACATCGTGCGATTTATTTCAAAAGTAGCGAGATTTTCTCGTACGATTAGTAATTTAAAAATTCTTGTACGATTATTTATTTAGAAAATGAAACGAATTTCTTGAACGATTATTAATTAAAAAAATCGCTCGATTTTTTTAATTAATAATCGTTCAAGAAGTTGGTTTCATTTTCTAAATAAATAAAAAAGGCCCCAAATTTGTTGTTGCTGTTTACATACAAATTATTGGGACCATTTTTCATTTTCAATTTAAGAGTTTCTTATTCAACAGATTTGTTTGGGGCTTTTTTTCATTTCGTTTGGGGTTATATTTCCAATTTTAAATTGGGGCCATTTTTCATAATGAAAAATCACCCCATTTTTTGGGGTGATTTTTCATAATTTTAATTTTAAAAATATTGGGGCCATTTTTCATTATGAAATTTGGCCCCAAAATTTTAAATGAAAAAAGGCCCCAATAAATGAAAAAATACCCCAATCCCACAAAATGTCATTGATTTTTGTTGTTTTTGTTTCCCATACAACTTTTTGGGGCCATTTTTAATTTTTCGTTTGGGGCCATTTTTCATTGGGGCCAAATTTCATGTAGCCTGTCTATCCCCATCGGCATCTCATTGATTCAGTAACTTTGTAGCTGGTTAACACTACCCTCACGCCGACTGATGAATCGACAACTCGTGGCATTTTTTCCAAAAGACTAAAAATCAAACTGAAATCAATTGAACAGAAAATTGTTGTTTGCACAAAGGTCTAAGTGCATTTGAATTACTTTCTCCAGTGCGGACCTCGAGAAAAATGTTGCTTTTGAACCAAGTTGAAACTGCTTGATTCCCACGTAAGGTTTGTGCTACTATAGTTATGGCTGTGAAAATGCTAAATGCAAAAAGAACGAACTCTGGTTTTTCATTGAAGATGGCCAATGACACTATGTATTCAAAAACATCAAGAAACATCAACATCAAAACAAGAAAATATTAAAATGTATGGTTTCCATTCCAACTTCTTTCATTTCTCTAAATACAACTGCTGTATTATTTAAAAAAAATTCTTCCTCTACTTCGTAGGTACTATCCCTTTATAATCATCGCTTCTATGACGTTGTTCCAAAAACTTTTTCACAACCATTATCGCTCCATTGCACAGTTTAATTTGATTGATGTAACGCAATCGGTCAACTGGCAGAAATCAAAAGGCTTTGTACAATTTCTTCGAGTTCTGTTTAAATTTTGATATTTCGAAGCAAGCACGCATTAAATTCGTCAACGCTAGTCTGACAAAAATAACGGGACAACGTTATAATGGCTCCACCAAATAAATTTCAACTGTCACGAAGATCTTGTAAAGTTCTGTCAAGATCTTGCAGTATCCTTTCGTTGCCATTGACATTCCAGTATATTTGGCGATGTTGCAAGTTGGTGTTTATTTAAATTTACAGGGTAGTGTCAAACTATTACCGATATAAAATTTTCGATCCTGGCAAAAAGTGCATTCTTACCCAAAATGCAAATTTTATTTTTCTCAATAAATTGTTTTATTTCCTGAACCATAACCATCTCAGTTCTGCGAAAAACAAGTTCATCCAAATCGGTCGATCCGTTCCGTTTATATAGATAAAGGAATATAGGTACAAAAGATAGGTTACATACGGTATTTTTGAAAATTGAGAAAAGTAAAGTATTTAAAAGATTTTCTTATAAAGGACCAATAAACTTCAGAAGCATTAAAACAAAAACCGCTTCCTTCAAGTTGGTGAGAAATAATGAAAAAGTAATTCTATTTCATTTTTAATACACGCTATTTGTTAGTTTACAACTCTTTAAAAATAGGTTCGTAAAATACAAATGAAAAAGTTGAGTTGAATAATATAGAAAAAAAACACAGGTTCATGAAAAACTTATAGAATGACTGCGGGCTTGACGATGGACGATGGTTGTGTGTTTTTCATACCTCTATGAACATAATTTTCTTTCTCATTGCTTACCCTCAAACCCCTATAACTTCTTTTTACGATAAAATAAAAAGGTACCTTTAGGTATAGGTAGGTATTGTAGCTCCTTTGCAAAATCCATTTAATCCTTTCGTTTCCGTAAAAACCTCCTGTTAGAATCAAGGAAATATCAAAACAATAAACAACATTTAATAGCGGTTGTAATTCACACGCATCCTAACTAAACCCTTTAACAGACTGTTTGATTAAAATCCTGTTTTCCGAAACAATAGAACTTACATCGTATTTTTCTTATAGTCCACCCTATCTCCATCCCCACCGTCCCTCCCTCCGCTCCGCTCCGACCGTTACAAGTTTCTTGTTGTAGTATATTCGACCACAAACAAAAACAACGTATTTAAACAACTTGTTTATCTTTAGGCACTGAAACCAGGATACTTGTGGTTATTCAACCAACAACAACCCGAAAAGGTCCTTTTATACAACTATACTGAGCCCGCTGCCGTGCTGTGCCTTTTCTATGAAAACAGAATAAAAAAAAAATTATTCAAAACCAAAGCGTTAACAATTAAATGTCGTCAATATATTTCACTCAATTAGTGATGTGTCCTTTTTCACATGTAACTGTTATATACCCACCTCACCCACTATTCACAATATTTTATGTGTCGGTGTCCGTGTCCTTGTCCGTGCTTTTGATATTGTTTCGTTCGTTTATTAAATTACATATACATATTTACCCTTTTACGTGCAAGGCATACGGCACGTATTATAATCAAATTGAAATTTGCTTATGTAAACATTTGATCCTTATTTCAGGATCATACCAATGTACGAGTGTCTTTTTACCATACCTACCCATATGAATGTAGGTACATCCTGGTATCATATTGATTGCAAGAGAAAATCAACTTCATTATTATATTCCAAAATGTGTTTTTGTTCTTGTTTCATAAAGGTCCTGGCACTGTTACAATAATTGCATTTTTGAACAAATATTCTATGTTTAGATGCGTTTTATATAATGTTTAGTCAGCATATTGATATAATTGTTGAAAATTTACCTATGGATTGGAGCAGCATGCAGGTGGGGTTGCTTTGGTTGATATGACATGAAGGGTTGTTTTTAATCAGGCAACATTAAGCTGTAAACTGTAATGCATATAGTAAAATTGATATTGTTCTGGTCTATTGATTTAAAATTTTACATGTTTTGTCTGCGAAATTAATTCGAGTTTTAATCGATTGATTTGAAATTACATAGTACAGATAGGTACTTGGTGGTATCAGGAGGATATATTAAGAACAATAGAACTCAAGCTTGTAAAAGACAAGTAATTAAAATCACAGTACATTCTCATTTAATGTTGTAGGGTATCGAGATTAATTTGAACAACAATTTTACAATATTCAAACTAGAAATTAGAGTATAGGTGCTTGATACACTGATTACAAGTTAGTGATGCAATCATGGGATAAGTGATGCAGTGATGTCTAATTAAAGTGCACTATCTGTTGACCAAATTAATTTTATCGATTAATTGTACCGTTTAATCTGTTTTATTAATATTTCTCTTAAAACTGAGACAAGATATCAAAATAAAATCTTAAACAAAGTTTTTATCATTAGCGCAATTACTGTGGGTCAGGATGAACCAAAGTAAGCCTCTTCTTAAATCCCCAAATTATGATATCAAAATCCAAAATATTGCCCACGAATTAGAGTAGAGTAGAATAGTAGTTTAGAAAAAAACGGACTGTCGAATTTTTTTTTAAGCCCGGCTTAAACTGTTACCTTTCAAGTCAGAGTTTTTTCGACAGCGATTGGCTCAAAAATGGCCCAATCCATTTTGATTGAACTTATAATTTTTGGAAAGGGGATTTTTATTTGCGATTATGGGTACTATAAGGCAAGTATGCATTAGTAAATAAAATGCACGAACCTGCTCTTATGTCGATAATTGCTTATTGGCTGCATAATGTGTATTAAACAAAATTATTTTAAAATTCTTTTATTTTTTTAATTAGTTTAAGAGTTTTCTCAGAAAAACTAAGTATGCAATAAAATTTAAAAACTAAATGTCTATTTTTTTGAAAAACTTTTCGAAAAAATATTTGAACATATTTTGAGTATGTGATTTTGAGAAAATCTGTAGTTTTTATATCTTAAAATAATTTAAAAAAATTCGTTCCACCCGCTTTCACAATATTTCGAAAAAATTATTAAAAATAAAGAAAAAGTTTTTAAGATTTTTGAAATTGTATATCAATAGATAGCGTCAAAATGACTTCCTTAATCCAACATTTTATTGAAACCGAATGTATAATTTACGACAAAACTTGATTTGAAAATGCCGGTTCGATGAGAGATACCGTTATAAGACAAATTCCGAAAAGTCTTTTACAACGATAGATTGTTTTAAAAAAATGTCATTCTGAAAGGTATCAAAATCGTTGGAGCCATTGTTGAAAAAATCAATTTTCTTCTTAACGATTGTATGGCAGGTACCGTTATTTTTGGGCCTAGATGAGAAATACTTTTCGAGGGACGGCCAAATAAATGCTAAATAAATACCAAGTTTGAAGCAAATCGGCTCATCCGTTCAGGCTCTAGAGGTGTGAAGTTGTGGAGAGCTGAAGAAATATGAGGAGTTTCGATTGAAGCCGTATTGACTGCCTATGGACATAGCGTCGCAGCGCCCTCATCCAAGCTGGAAAGCATGCCTTTTCGGATCACCGTATAGCCTATAAAATAATGTGCTTATTTGACTACCCAAAAATTGGCTAAAAAGACATACCGTAGGCTTTGCTGTAAAGCTACAAATTTGGGCACTTAAGTCGTGATCGCCGTTGGTGACCTTTGTAATTTGGTGATGTGTTTTTTTGGGTTAAGTGTATTCTTTTTTTTTTTTTTTTGGTTGTATTATTTTTTGCTTATTTTGAAGGTGAGATTTTAGTCCAACATGTCATTTCAATTTATTCAAGTGAAGATGGAACACCGACCAGCTGCAAAAATTTAGGGAACACTTTTGTGCACTGCTGAAAGACGACCGCAACGCATGCTTGAATCCACAGAAATAACAGGCATGGTATCATCGTTCTATCAGTTATTTTGAAGTTAATGGCAACCGCATTATTCTCGAGAGAGTAAAGTCCAGGATTGTATTTTTGATCAGTAGGCACTAAACGGGATTTTGCAGTGATAGTTCATGCGTCGACAACAACAAAACCTTGCGAATCATTCTTCAACAATTACCTGAGTATCAGTTCCCACTGTATCATGAATGCATCTGAAGGTCGCAACTGTCATGTCATACCTAAACAATCTTTCGAATAGATTCCAGACAACTTGGAGGTCATCTGTTATTACCATTGAAGCCAAAAATCTATCAAAAGCGAGAGCTACAGTGAATTTGCAACGAACTGTTGAACACTCTTTTCCAACATGAGTTTGTATGTTTTTTAGTACCAAATTTTTCAACCAACATTTTGGCTGAAACTGGACTGCTTGGACTCATTGAAAACAGTCTTAAATAATTAGAACCAGAACAAACAAGTTTTGTTCCCCATAACATTCGCAACGCTAGGAATGTCCATCAGTTATCTCGAATTTACTTTTGGATATAATGTTAAGTGTAGACACTCTTTCTTATGCCGCACAACACGAATGTGCAATGCCTTGCCCGAGTCGATTTGACTTTCTCATTACACATAATACAGACATGTATCTCTTTCCATCTGCTATCCAATAACCTTCAGAAACGGTGGTACAGTCTTCACTTCAATCATGATGAGGGAATTTACAACAATTTGAGTACGTGCAAATTATGAACCAAAACAAAATATTTCCAAGTTAAATCTTCAGTTTGAATAAAAATGGAATTTTGGAATGAACAGAAACATTTTTAATACCAAAACTTATCGATGTTTCATTAAAATTTTCTACAAACTCTGCTTGGTTTCGTGTTCCTTTGTGTACAAACAAATTAATGATCCCTAGGAAAAACTTTTCAAAGGTATCATTAACATGGAAACAGAAAGTGTTCCTGCTAACTAACTTCGAGCTTATACCAAAAACATTTCGACAGGGGTTCTTTTGCATTTTCCAAATCCACCGACAAAAATAATATTCCGCTGACAAATTTCTAACTACGAGTAATTTCCACATTTAATCAAAAAAAAAAAAACTCTCTCTCAACTTTATGCACACTGTTGACAAACATACAATGATGCACAGTTTTTGAACTGGATTATTTATTTACTAACCATTCCAAGAAACATACACAAAAAGTCCTTTTCACCTTTTTTGTGCCATAAGAGTTAACCCAGAGAGCAAAACGCACAACCCCAAATCCGAAGCTTCGGCACCGGCGACAACGATGCTTCTCAAAACACAATTCGAGCAGGCTACTGTGTAGTTGTAGTGCCATTATTTGCCAAACCAGGTGAGCTCTGATGAGGAGAACCACATCCACAAGGTGCGGGAACAATTTAAAAACCCATTCACATCTCTTCCTTGTTGAAGGAGTTTTTGTAGAAGCATACCTAGTTTAATCCTATATTTTGTGAATAACGTTCAGCAAATTAGTTATCATTATTATTCGTTTACTTTTTTTACGAATTTTGGATTTTTTCATTCATTTCATTTATAAGGGTGCACAGCACATGGAGAGAGATCAAAAATTTTATGGTTTTTGTTGATGAAAGGTTGGTTGTGGGAATTGAGTTTGGGGATTTGGGGAATGATAAAAACAGAGGAATAATGGCATTTAAGTATAGGAAGTTCACACATCACAAATAATAATGACTATGAATTACACTCATATTTGTTTGTAATCACACCTGAGTGAACTATTTTTGAAGAAGGGAACATATTAAAGCACCAATTTAATTTAAACTTAACTGCCCACAATGTAAGTGAAATTAATTGCATTGATATTTTTGTTTAACATTATTTTCTGCATAAATAAGTTTCATCAAAATTGCATCCATCGTCCACATACCCCTTCAGAAGAGAAAGATAAATCTGCCAAGGAAAGTTTATGTATATGATCTCTTAATCATAATGTATCGTAGCTCAATGGACTGTATGACCATCTCAATTAATAAATATGTGGAAAGAAATAAAACACGATTATTTATAGTGGAAAAAATGTTATAAAAAAACCACTTAGCACATTTATTCCTTCTCTGTTCAAAATCCTGCTTAAGACTAACTCTCCTTCGTGCTTGTTCGCAGAACAAGCACTCTTTCGTTAAGTTCTTACGTTAAGATTCATTTACGTTTACTGGCTGAGCACAATGGTGTAGTAGTAGCAGTAGCACGCAGCAATGTCAAAGTAAATGCCAAAAAAAGTAGCTCACAAAGCAGCATACACGAATACAATGTGCAGCACTGAACTCAAACAAAAATCATGTCTGCCATTTTGGTTTGTTGTTGTTTTGCAGCGCAGCAGGTCGTCAAGTTCAAGTCGAGTCGACTTGTACTTCAACGACTCTCTCTGCTGCATCTGCTACTTCACATTGTAGCCGCGCAATACGATTTACATACATTTAACTTTGACATTGCTGCGTGCTACTGCTACTTCTACACCATTGTGCGCAGCCAGTTAATTATACCTTCTTATACATATGTGACCATCGAATGCAGAGTTACCAGGACTCATGCGATTCGATACACATAACATTATTTGCAATGCGTCAAACATGACATCAAAATTCTCTTGGGAGGAGACGATCGGTGTGCATAGCCTAAACGATACCATTTCCGACAAAAGACTGACTAAGGCTAATCGATTTTGTAGAGGGAAAAGAAAATGGTGCTGAGTTCTAGGTAACGCGATTGCCACGTCTCCACATCGAAAAAAATCATGCTTCGTTTGACGGAAGGCACTCTTCTAACATTCTAAATTTCCGTACTTTCGGAGCACCCAACATCGACTCCAATCACTCTTTAGTTTGTGTCAAATTTCGAGTTCGGACATCTGTGGCAAACAAAAGATATGCCGAGGGAGTTCAGAATGGAAGTTACCGCTCGCTACAGCTTACGCTGACCACGTTTCTGTGGCGCTTTTGAGAAAATACCATGACAAGAACATGGAGGTCTTAATGCATATATCAACAAGCAATATGAAATAGAGCGTCAGAAGTTCCAGGCTGTCACACTAACCTCCGAGAAATATTTGATTTAACTCCGAATGTGCTCTGGTTTGGCAAAAAAGCTTAAACCGAAGCGAAGCCTACAAATCGTGGGTCAGGAAGAGAATTAGTGTGTCTCATGGCATATTTAAATTTCCACTCAGTCAATTTAGCCCAGTCGAATTGTACATTTAAATGGAAAAAATTAGATAGAGGTTTTTTTTTCTTTTGATCGTTAGAGGGGTTCATTAGGAGCATATGTATCGGTTTTCGACCTCTTAACTCTATTGCGTTGGCCGCCATCTTGAATTTTAGGAAAATTTGTTTTTCTTAAATAACTCGCTTATTTTCAATTTTTGACTAAAAATGAATATGACAAAAGCTGTTTAGAATTCAATTTCCTACAACTTTGCCTATGACAATTTTTTGTCTACGACTGATATTTTTCGACTTAATCATGAAAGAAGCAAAAAAAAGTTACTAGCGCATAGCACTGTTTTTTTGTTATTTTTAATAATATGCTTATTTCCAACTTTTGACAAAAAATGCATTAAACGCAAGTTAAGTATGTAAAATATATAAATGTTTTTACTACAGATAAAACTCTTTTCCTCGCCACCGCAAGGGTACATTACTGTATAGCCTCCGTTAAAAGAGGTTAAAACTAATTATTAAGTTTTAAAATATTAAGGTTAGAGTTTCAGGTGCGTTTTTACTTGCATTTATAGGTACTAAGTACAAGGCAAGTTAAACATCTGTAAAAAAATACGATGATAGAGAAGCCTAAAAAAGTTGGTCCGACAATTCTGTCTGTCTGTCTGTCTGTCTGTATTGGCACCTACAGCCTAAACGGCTGGACAGATTTCCTTCAAACTTGGCACATAGTATGTATTATTATGACGTCCTACAGAGTTTTTTTGGAACCAGCATTCTAGCTCTAAAACTAACGGTACCTGCCATAGGATTTTTAGTGATAATATATTTTTTCTCAAAAACTTCTCCTACGATTTTGATAAAACTTTCTGAATAGAGTTTTCTATGCAAACCTTTTGTTTTGGTTGGAATAGATTTTTCACGAAGTTTTATAAATGTATCTTCCATAGGACCGGTTTTTTGAAATCAGATTTTCTCGTAAGCCACTTGACGGATTTCGATGAAATTTTTAATATAGGAGACTTTTTATAGAAAAAATAATATTAATTCTTAAATTTTTCAAAAAAAGTTTTTTTGAGTTTAAAAAAAAAAAATTTAAATTTATTTTTTATTTTTTGTTTTTTCCAATTAAATCGAAAAATATCAGTCGTAGGCAAAAAATTGTCATGGACAAAGTTGTAGGAAATACAATTCTAAACAACTTTTGTTATAAGCATTTTTAGTGAAAAACAAGTTTTCCTTAAATTCAAGATGGTGGCCAACGCAATAAAGTTACGAGTTCGAAAACCGGTACATAAGCTCCTTATGAACCCCTCTAACGATCAAAAGACAAAAAAAAAACCTATCTAATTTTTTCCATTTCAGCCCTTTTTTTTGTATAATTCGACTGTGCTAATTCTGGTGTTACTATCCTTTTGCCAGCGCTTAAGAGTTTTCTTGCGTTTTTTTTAGCTCTTGAATCTCCTTGTCCCACCACTGGTGTGACGTTTTGGCGCTGTGTGATTTAACTGGATACGAAATATCATAAGAGTTTTTGAGTATTCGGCCATGTCTCTGCCGTATTATCGATTTATATTATGAGATCGTACGTACATGCGACTACTCGTAAGTCCTGCATTTTTTTTCTCGTACACTGGGTATTTAGTCTAGTCTACGACAAGTGGATTGTCTCGTTGTCGTTCGTGGTTCACCACTGTCTAGTGTCTAGTCTCTAGTAGATATTGCTGTGGGCTTATAAATAAAGAGGTTAGCCCGTTTCCCTGATACAATGCAAAATTTAAATGAACATTCTACTTTTATCTTCTACTTTTCTTCGGACTACCTAACACCCTTGTACGAAAGCAATGTCTATGTTAAATTTGAGCGCAGTCTCTATTGGTATTTGCCAAGCCTCCTTTTAGCCTACCCATCAAGTAGACAATAGCAACTCTGATGCTAATCCTAAACGTTTGTGAGACAGTTCTGGATTTTTTAAAGTTTGGCCTTAGCATAACGGAGAGCGTGTCTTCGTTTAGTATTTGTTTGACCCTATCAAGTGATTACTTTTCATTTGCCGTTAAGGAAGAGTTTTTTGTATTCTTGAGACTTCTACGCAGCCTTCGTGGGTTGCATACTCCAGCGGAGCTGTTGAATCGATTGAGTCGATTTTCACCACTTCGTGGGCTACTTCGATGCTGAAATACTGTGTAGACACTGCCTGTTGCGAGTTCTCGTCTTCAGTACGAACGATTTTTTGGTTAAAGTAAACTGTTGGATCTATATTTGGTGATGCATCAATCAGCTCCTCCCGTGAGACCACCCTGTCAAAGGCTGCTGATTTACCCATCACCTAGGGCAAAAAACCGACGTAAAATTTAATACATCGTTTTTGATTTAAAGTTATAAAGGGTTTTCCAGTAAGAGGTGTTACATACTTTTTTCATTTGTCTCAAAAACTTCCATTTTTCTTTGAATATCAATGTAACACCTCTTATTGAAAAACCTTTAATTTTACGTTGAACACCTTTAATTTTACGTTGAAAATGCTTTGAATTAAAAAGGCAACGTTAATACTACTAGGTTCATTCTTGTTTATAATGAGCCATAGTCGATTTTACATTGAATTATAAAGCGACATAAGCTAAATAAGGAATTTTCTTCTTTGATTCTAAAATGTTCGTCTTCAATCATTCCGAAATCTGCTTAAATCAAAAAATTTCTTCTTTGATTTTACGTTGGTTTTTCTCTGGGTGATCCAGGCAAATTATGATCTGCAACAGATATGGATGAATCCAATAATTCTCCCACACTCTCACCACTTTCACTGAGGAGGGTTGTTTGATCTACCATTCTTTTGAATTTTGCAACCGGATGACCCTTTATTTTGAATGAAACAGACCCAACGCCTTGCAACCAAACTGAGATGTAAATGTCATATCATCCCTGTACTGACAATTTAAGTTGAACGGAGTATAGTGGTTTAACCTCAACTCCAACTGACAATATTGTCACTGAGTCGTGACAATAATTTAATCAATGGAAATATGTATTTAAAAAAAATATTCAAAATAATTGAGCGTGACTTTATATTGCATTTTACTCAATCAATTGATTATGAAATTTTAGTTTTATAAACTTTTTGAAAAAAATCTATTTTTTGTTTTGTTTTATGAATTCCATAAATCAAACTCTGCTACTCTCTTTTAAAGTCAAGCAAACAACTTAAAGGTATTTACAATAATTATTTTTATTGAATTATTATCATCATCACCAAGTTGCCAACCAAAGCTTCACTTATGCATTATCCTTCTGGATGAAAGGATGTAAACGGAATTCACGTCATATGTGGGTTGTATCTATATGAATGGTTTGGGTGGCATGTGTGTGTGTGATATTGTCATTCTTTCTTGGTTCTTATTTTTTTTTTTTTTTTTTTATAAAATATATCTAAAATGTATTCTTTGTGCACATGCCCCAGTTACATGCATATATGCACAATATACACAACAATAATGTATCATGCAACCGCAGAAGAATTTAAATTTAATAACACACCATAAATATACGTATACATCGGTACGGAAGAAAAGAGGACTTTACCACCATTTCTGACTTCCTTGCAGAGAAAGCAGGAATCTCTCTGTGAATAAATTTTCAGTGAAAGCATTTGGATAACGAAGAACAAAAACATAGGGGAATTTCACAAGAGAATGTGTGTCGGACTGCTACGCCAAAGGTTCTTATTTCCATCTAAGTGACTTAGGTACAATCAAAAGTTATACTTACGAAATATTCAAAAAGAAGGAAAAAGCAGACAGTAAAGTAGCCCCATCCACACTATTCACCCCTTTCATCCGTTATTACCCAATACTATTGCTTAAGAGTAGACTAATTTAAACACAGAGTCTAAATTAATTTTGGCCAACTCAACAACCGCCTTGAAACTATTAATTTTGACTTTAATTTCAAACATAGCTAAGATACAGTATCGATCTCGGTACGTTTGCAACGTAATTTTTAAATGTTGTCACCAATCCGTACGTGTTAAATACCTAAAATAAAATGCACGAACTTGCTTTTATGTTATCGGTATGTATTTTGAAAAAAAAAAGTATGCAATAATACTTCATTGCTTAGTATCTAACTTCTAGAGAAAAGATATTGAAAATCGTACGACCAGATTTTTTTTTTCAAGGAGGTTTTTTTTGACGTGATAACGTCTAATAAATCGGTTCGGAATATATGGGCAGCACGCCCGAAAAAATGTCACAGTCACAGTCACAGTCCGCTAACATAGATGCTTTGATGGCCTAGAAAGTCGATAAAGTGGGAGGGGAGGGTGTTGGGTGGTTGGTTGGTTGTGGTGCGAGTGTGTGTGGGGCTGGCTGGGGGGGGATTAGTGTCAGGATAAGGAAACATTTTCAAAAATGGTGGGTGGTTGTAGCTGGTTTGGGTGGTGAGACAAAAATTGACAAAACTAATGGGTGGTTCCTTGGTGGCTGTAGGTGGGATGGGTGTTTGGTGTTGGGGGGATTTGGTATGATTTGGGGCAGGGGGGGGGGGGTGAATTGTCAAATATGGTGGGTGTTTGGTTGGTGGTTGTATTTGGGGTGGGTGGTAAGGCAAAAGGGAATTATCAATAATGGTTTGTGGTTGGTTGTAGGTGGGGTGGGTGATTGGTAGTTGTTATTAAGGGGGGATTTATTGTGTGGGGAAGGAGGAGAGAAAAAAATTATCAAAAATGGTGGGCTGTTGTGTGGGGGTTGTATCTGGTTGTGGTAGGTTGGTGTTTGGGTTAAGGGGTGAAAAAAATACAAAAATCCCAAGTAACAATTTAATTTGTATAAGGTTCTAAGCAAGTTATTTTCATACTGCTATAAGAACAAAAAAAGGCCTTATACAAATCATTTTGGCGCACATTGCGCAAGCTATTTAACTGCTATAAGACTTTTGTTGGCAGGTGTTATAGCATCAAATAGCTTATCATGAAATGCAATTAGCTTTTCTCAGCAAGCCATTTAATGACAGCTATCGCCAATAGCTTGCCTGAGATGTTGTAAAAAAGCCTTATAAAATCCATTTGATGACAGCTATCGTGCATAGCTTGCTTGAGATGTTATGAAAAGGCCCTATAAAAGCCATTCGATGACAGCTTATGCCAATTTCTTGCCGTAAATGTTTACATAAATGTCTTATAAGGGCCATTTTCGCATTGCAGCGAAATATCATTTTCTAGCCTGCCACAGGTGAGGAATATAAGAAAACAATTTATTGTTTTAATACAAAAAAATAAGGCAAAATTAAAAAATTGAATTAATAAAAAAAAAATATCAATTTTGTATTTATTTCGAGGCATGTATTGTATTTTTATAACATTATTTATTTGTATTTTATTTAAATTCCTCCTCAGCCAGCTCCCCCGTTACATTTTCTAGTGTACTCTGTAATAATTGAAATTTTATTTTAATTATAAAAATGAAAAGTTTTTGTTTACCTGGGTTTTGAACTCGAGTCCGTCCTCTTACCATTCCAGCACTCTACCACTGCGCCAATTCACTGTTGATAATTCTTGCATCAAATGTGAACTAGTTAATACTGTCATCAAATGCCTTTTATAGGGCCTTTTCATAACATCCCAAGCAAGCTATGTACGATTAGTGTCATCAAATGGCTTTTATAGGGCCTTTTCATAACATCCCAAGCAAGCTATGTGCGGTAGCTGTCATCAAATTGCTTTTATAATAACCTTTGATAACATCCAAAGCAAGCTTTTAACATTAACTGTCATAAATAATAAAAAACAATAGGTTTTGACTGTGTTGACTATCGATTGTGAGTTCCTTTTAGACAATCTTAATCGAAAAGTGCTCAGTTAAAACGCGTACAGAGTGGCTGTGAAAAGGATAAAATATGCATTGCTACAAAGTTGTGAAGATTTTCGATAAAGGAAGTAGCCTTTTGGCTACAGTTTGGAATTAATTTAAAAACTTCTCTGTTTTCCAGTAATAAGTACATACATACCATTCTCTCTTTATTTATATAACTTGATAACATTTTTAAGAACTAAGACTATTGATAATAGCAAATTAATTTATTTTGTGTAAGGCCTTTAATGGCCAGCCTTACACAAATAGTTTGCATTGACTTGTCGTGGAGAGCCTTATAGCAGCTTATATTTTTTAAATTTTCAGTTGACAACTTCAGAAGGCCTTATACAGGCCATATTGTACCTTTATCAGCAAGCCTTGTATAGAACTTTTCAAATTAAATTCTAAGGGGCTTATACTAGCTATTATTTTAATTGACAGCGTTTGAAATGTGTGGCTTGCGAAAATTTGCCTTATACGAACCGTATACAAGCTATTACTTGCCAAACTCAAAAAATTGGCCCTTATACAAGCTAAATTGTTACTTGGGATGGTGGGTGGTTGTAGGTGGGTTCGGTGGTTGATGGTTGGAGAGATACCTACACATGAACTGTTTTGTGAACGTAAAATTATCGTCCGTAAACCGACTTTACAGGCAACCTTTTTTTTACAAAACTTTTCGAACAAATATTTTGAAATTTGTTGGAGTATGTATGTATTTGGAAAAATAATGTTAAATAATTCAAAACACCCGTTTCCAACACACTTTGAAACCCAATTTTTTTTAAGTATTAAGTTTTTGAAAATTTTGAAATGCCTTTTCAATAGGGTTATAAATGACTTCCTTTGTTCACAATTTTATTGAAATGAAAACCGGTTCTATAAGAGCTAGCGTTATAAGACAAATTCCGAAAAATCTTTTTTAACCAAACGATAGACTGTCTTCAGAAAATAGTATTCTGAAAGTTTTATCAAAATCGTTGGAGCCGTTTCAGAGAAAACCTATTTTGTTTTTCACGATTGAATGGCAGGTATGTAAACCGTTATTTTTGGGCCTATAGCAAAATTCAAAACCATTTGCTGAGGGACGTCCAAATAAATACTTAATACCAAATTTGAAGCAAATCGGCCCATCCGTTTAGGCTCTAGGGGTGCGAACAGACATGAAAAGTGCTTTTCTGTTAGCCGTTCGGATTCGGCGGTAAACTGTAGGTCCCTTCCATTCCTGCAGAATATCAACGCATACACAGGAATGGTTGAGAGTGTATGTCACAGGCCTTGGCCCTGCCCCGCTTGGAGCTGTTGTGATTCAGACTAATATTCGAACACAAACCTATGTTTACATGTTTAACAAAACTCGATAAGTTCAGAGTTTTGGGATGCCCAATACCGGGGGTTTAAATGTGTACACATCAAAAAATCCCATATTAATGTTGCTCTGGGTCATGGGAAAATCTGGTGTGATGAAAATGTCATATCTTCCCTGCACTGACAATATAATGTTGAACAGAAAATAGTGTTTCAACTTAACACCACCAAACAATATCTCCACTGAGTAGTGATAAATTTAATCAATGGATGGAGAATATGTATTTAGAAAAAATATCTAAAATACCGCTATAGAATTAATCCAGACTATAAACAGGACAAAACTTTAAAACATTCCTTATTTTATATGAATGCGAAGATCACCGGTATCTCTTTTTTTAAAGGTCACAAGTCAAAGGTAATGAGGTAATGAGGAGAAGCCGTTTGGAGACACATTGGGTGTTCTTAAAATTAAATGGATAAATGTTGGGACTATACAGGAATCAACGATAAATCAGACATTTTAAATCACCGTTATTATGGACGATTAAAAAAAGTTATCGGTCATTATAAAATGTACAAAATTTTACTTCAAACCAATCTCACTTTAACCGACGACTTTTGCCTTGATTGGTGAAATTCACCTCAACAAAAAGCAGTATGGGAGTATATGTACAGAGTACAACGATATTAAACAAAGATTTTTCCTGTCCCACATCAATTCCAGCTTCTTTGCAGCCGTACCTTTCTGTTAGTCTATGAAATACAACAGAACACAGCACAACACATACGCTATCTATAGGAACGAAGGATGATGATGAGAATGATGGCGAACGAGGACAACGAGTATGACGACGACGTGGTCTACTACAACATGCCATATGATAATCTTTCAAAGTATCACATGCATAAAAGGGATCGAATTGCATGTTCTTGTCAGGATACGTACCCAGATGGGTAGTTGTGCATACGGATGAACTGTATGTAAATTTTTTTTCCAGCATCCAAGGACGAAAGTAATGCTATGTCTTTTACAAGACTTTTCCCTTTTAAGTGTGTATTATATATATGTATATATTTTTTTTATACATACCACTGGCTCCAAAGTTGGCCAAATTCCTAAAAAAAAAAAAAAAATTGACAAACATTTTGTGGTAAAGTGCTTTTCTCCAGTCGATCCTCAGCCATTTCAAACGAGATAAAATCTCTTTTGGAAAAGGATGTTTTCATCTTTTATCGCACGTTTAATCAACCGTTGAAATAACGAACCATGATTTGGCTTAAATGTGGTATTTCGTGTCTGGAAGTCGCTGACTTCAATAATAATTAATTCAGTGGCACGCCTATATCCCTATAATATAGCAGCTTCTACTGCCTTTCATACTGTCTCGGTCTCCTCTCTTTCTTATACTGGATTATTTTGAATCTATAAGCATAATTGAATTAGGGTATCATTGTGTGGATGATACTACATAAATACATTATGTACAATACATGCCTGAAAAGGGGGATTATATTAAATATGTTTTGCACTAAGCACTTTTACCTGCAGCCATAACAAATTCAATATGTGGTTTTATTAGGAAATTAGTAGTTACATGAATAACTAAGATAAATACGGAAATTTTATAAAATAGGTTAAGAAAACAAATGCCTTAGGGATAATTGGAGTCATGCTTACAGTACTTGGTGTGTAATTGAATTCTTAGATAAATTAATAAAATGGTTCATTGATATGGTTAGTTAATAAATGTTGCAAAATATTCAGAAAAACAAGCTTTGTATATTGCAGCAACAAAATTTGTTCCTTTTGTAAGGAAACTCAGCAGGTCTGGCTTAAACTAAGCCTGCTAAAATTGATGAAAAAAGAATCTAAGGTCATTTAAGAAGTGTTCTGACGGTTGTGAGACGAACAAAAAAGCAAAGGTCCGGAATATTTTTAACAAAATAAGGCTTAACAATCACAATCATAACATTACGATGATGGAGAAGTCGAAATAAGTGGGTCTGGAAATTCTGTCTGAATGTCTGTTCAAGCACCTGTAGAGCCTGAACGGATGGGGCGAATTAAGTAGTTAGAAAGTTTTAAGAATTTAAGTGTTTGATCTAGGCCCAAAAATAACAGCTCCTACCTGCCATACAATCGTGAAGAAGAAGTTTTAATTTCTCGGAAAATGGCTCTAACGATTTTGATGAACATTTCAGAATGCAATTTTCTTTGGAACTGTCTATCTTTTGTTCAGAAAAGATTTTTGGCATTTGTCTTATTATGGCACGGCTCATAGAACCGGAAATTTAAAAAAAAAATTATTTCTCTAAATAAGTATTGTGATGCTTTTTTATACTTAGGCTGAGGTTAGCTCATGGATGTCCAGGGTTGTTCGCAAAAGAAAACGAAAACTCTGGGTTGAAGAGTGTCGAACTTTGAAACAACAATATTTTTATTTATCTTAATTTGCTTAACAGATTATTTCATATTCTTAATGATAATCTTAAGATAAAAGCTTACAGTTCAATTCTTATAATACCTTAGATGATAGGTCTATGGAGCTCCGAGAAACTGTCCACGCCAACAAACGATTCCTCAACACAAGGTCTGTAGGGATTCCTCTAAAAAAGAAGAGCTCCACGACAATAAACGAGTGGAATAATGCCGGTCAGCGATCCACTATGACCAAAAGCAAAGTGGAAAGCTGACAAAAAACGGTCGGTCTATGGTACCCCTAAGAAAAGGGGTACCAAAAACAGGTAGTTCCAAACTAGGTCTATGGAGAAGCTTACAAGAGCAGCAACCCCACGACAATAAACTGCGGTCTGCAGAGATTCCTCTAGAAAGGAAGAGCGACCAACAGCGAAGTGGAAAGCTGACAAAAAACTTTTAATACAAAACTTGGTAAGGCTTCTACTGGTATTCCCTGCATCGTACCTTCGGTTGAGATCTCTATTCCCGGTACTCTATTTGCAATAGAATGTTCGACCAATGTCTGAGAGTTCGAGTCTGATTTGCCATGCAAATTTCATTCCTACTTATGGAATTTCACTGAAAGGAGAGACTGTGAATTATATGGTCAAAAGTTAAAAATACTTGCAAATGTGTAAATCTTTTTGAGTGATGAATTTATTTGACTGCTCTTCTGGCTTAGGTACTCGGAAGTCGTCGGCAGTCCAAATCAGCGGTGCGGGGTGGAGGGGTGGTCGGAATTGCCTTAGTAGAATACAATATGGTTGTGTTGCGTCACTGGCTGGTTTCTAATATGGAATCGTCAAGGTGATTGGAGGCGATGGTCGTCACTTGATGGTTTTAATGCAAAATCATCGTTGTGACCGGTGGCGACGGTCGTTGGCGGTCGGTTCGTTACAGAATTTATTGAATTTTTTAAACACTATTTTTTCAGATGCAAAATACAATATGCCATAAATATTTACATACCTACTCAAACAAACTTCAAAACATTTGTTCCAAAAGTTTTTCAAAAATAAAATCTAAATATTTTTATTTCCTAGATAGATATTTAACACTGAAATATTATTGCATACTTCGTTTTTCAAAGAAAACTTTTAAAATAAATTTTAAAAAATGTTTAATTGCGATTATGAAACTATAAGGCAAGTTATGCATTAGTGCAAAAAAAAAGTTTTACGATGATAGCGAAGACGAAAAAAGATGGTCTAAGAATTCAGTCCGTCTGTATGTCTGTCTGTCTGCCTGTTGGTATGTATACTGTATAGCCACCTACAGCTAAAACGGGTTGGCCGAATTGCTTCAAACTTTGTATATAGAGTTTCTTAGGTAGGTATTGTACAGAGAGGAAAATTGAAATCTTTCTTTAGCTCAAAAAATAACGGTAGATACCTATCACATAACCGTTACGTTGAAGTTTATTTTTCTCGAAAAAGGTTCTGACGATTTTGATGTTAAAAAAATCATTGGAACTTTTTAGGTACGACCAATCATATGACTGAAAAATAATTTTAAACAATGTCTAAAAACGGTACTTTCCATAGGACCGCTTTGTTTGCTTTTGACTGTCTCGAAAACGGATAAGCCGATTCTTTCGAAACTACACACATATGTTTATAGGTGTAGGCAGCTTAATTTAGACTATATACCAATATTTAAAAAAAAAATTTTTGTATTTCTAAGTGCATTTTTTAAATTAATATTTTGAAAACTGCTCATTAAATTTTTTTTCAAAATTTATTAATAAATGTATTTGCTGAATACCTATGAATTTAGGGCGCAGGTACATAAGTCCCTGGGACATAAGACCAAATTCTATTTTTGGGACTTATGTCCCACTTAAGTGAGACATAAGTCTCAAAAATCTCGCTATTTTTTATTTGGTTTTCTCAAATTGTCAAATACTAAATTTTCTGAAGTTTCTGACTCATCAGTATGTGATAACGAAGAAAATGATTGGAACGACCCTGGACAACAACAAAACAACGAAACCATAACCTGCGGTATTTGTTTCGAAAATCCAAGAAACGTATTGCTTTAACCCTGCAACCATTGCAAGATTTATAGTAGCTGTTTTGCGAAGATAAACAATTGAAAATTGTTCTTAAAACTGAGTGAAACATTATAATTTTAAAAACTTAGTGAGGAAATTCTACTAGCTTATATAAAAAAAATGTATTCGGTGGAACAAAAGTCCCAAATTTTATTTTTAGGACTTATGTCTCACTTAAAAGGGACATAAGTCCCAAAAATAAAATTTGGGACTTCTGTCTATGTTTCATGTTTTCAAAAAGTTTTTCAAAAAAATTTATTCTCATAAGTTCAAATTTACCCAAGAAATAAAATGGCGTACTTGTTTTTCAGTTCAAATTAGTTTAAGTATTTTTATTTAAGAATTTCGAAAATTTTATTTTAATCAAAATCCCAAGCCAAGACCAAGGCCAAGACCACTGTCACACATTAGAGCAAGTTCATGCGACCCAGTCGGAATTTACTAGAACGACTACAATATGTATTAAAAGAAAAGCCATTTCACAAACTTTTTTAATAGGGCATGCAGCTTTAATGTATTGAGATTCTCATAGTTCACTATTAAGAGTACCTACTCTGTGTTAAATTTTGGTGGTTTAATAAAGTGGATAGTTCACTGTTCAGAGGTTCACTATATCGAGCGTCTACTGTGGATAATATTCAACACGCCAAATGCTTTCTTAATGTATTAATGGTTCTTGATATTAATTAATTATTAACACACACAAAAAAAAAAGAAATAACCACCAAAAGAGCTGATAGAATAAAGTTTGATAACCAAAACTTAATGAGCTCAAGCAAATTTTTCCATTCTAATTATAATTTGTGTTTGTGCTGAAATTCCAAAAAAATTAATTTCGTGTCAAATTTTTACTGCTCCTTCGATTCTAGTAGCATAATCAAAAAGCCACCTAATAATTACACTTCCTAAAAATCAACTAGGTGTCATAATAATAGACACGTACCCAGTACCTACCATTCTTCGAACAAGAAGCTTGCAGGAATTTCTGAATCAACAAACTCTAATGAACTAAGGGCAATAAACATTAGAGGCATTCGTGCGACAAGCATATCCTATTACGCTTCAATATCCTTTATTTTATACTCTTCCTTCACCTGGTAAGAAAAAAAGAAAAAAAATATACTGTTTGCACAAAGTGTGTTCCAATTAAAGTCTTTCAAAAACAATGTCCCCGTTTAAGAGATACAATTTGCCCCTGATTTCCATCCAACCAACCGTAAAAGAGCTTTTTGAAAGAAAAAAAACCATATATCCTGGAAAAAGCAAACTGCGATACTTTTATAAAAATATATAAACAAGCACACACACTGACACTGTTACCAAAAAAAAAAGAGGACAATGGAACATGAAATTGTTTGCAAATAGGTAAAGTCTAAACTACTTTGTGGCTACCAGCCAAAATGACCGTTATTTTATTCATTTTTTATTGCATAAAATAACCAAGCCGAATAGTAGGTACTTTTCGTCCTCTGGTGGCAAGATATGTGCCAAAAATAAAATACATACAAACAAACTAACATTGGCCGTGAATTTAAAAGGGTTTAAGAATATTAAGCGAATCTTTTGTAACAAATGTGTTTGGTTGATTAAAGAACGAACTTATTTGAATTTTACAAAAATTAGAAGACAAAACTTAATAAAATGCACGACTGGGCCGCACGTTCTTGCTCTGTTTGTTGCAATAGCACGATGATAACACAATTTTATATTTATAAAATATTTGTCTATTTTTTCTGGTTGGAATCCATTAGATACTGCTATTTGTTTTATTGTGTTTATTTCGTTTCCTTGGTCCTATTCTATGACTTTTTTCTAATTTGCTTACTTACTTAAGGAAGTAGCGAGAAGCACGAGTTATACTTAGATTGATTTTCACTCTGCTGTTGTTTTCCGTGTTCAGAGTTGTCCCCATCAAGCGGACAATTTCACTGATTACCTCGATCCTCGAAGTAAGCCACCGGGTACGCCTCGCTTTGCTCTTCTTGTCACTTCAATAAAGTCAGAAAAGCCAAGTGACAATGATGTACTATTAAAGATAGACTGGTTTTGGTTTTGCGTTATACTTTTTTAAGCGCATTTTGTGTCGAAGGAGTGCCGAACATTATCTTGATAAAACGTATCACTTTTGTTTGGAATTCTAAAGCCATCCATGACCCGTTATAGCTCTTCCACATTAACACAATTGAAAGACCTCGGTTTTGAATTTTTGATTTTCCTTGAGGACCTTGTGTGATGCTTTTTTGTGTCGAGGCTGAAGTTAGCTCTTCGGTGTCCAGGGTGTATCCAAAAGAAAGCGAAAGCTTTTGATTTTAGAAGTTGCGAACTCCAAATTGTTTATTTTTTTTTTTAAATAAAACTTAACAATGTATTTCATATAATATTTCAATTGAACCTTCTCTTTAACAAGCAAAATTAAATTAGTAGCAAAATTAAATAACAAATTATTTCATACTAGCCTTTACCCGCGGCTTCGCTCGCGTTTCAGCCGATCAAGAAGTAGACTGTAGCTTGAGGAGTATAGCCTATCGTAATATAGCTTCTTATTCTTTTATAGCTTTATAATTTAATACCTACATTTTACCGGGATAAAAAGTAGCCAATATGCTATTCCAGACTATAATCTATCTCTGTGCTAAATTTCATTCAAATCTGTTCAGCCATTCTGGAGTGATCTCAAAAATTAAAACATATCTATCAAACGGGAACCATACATTTTACCAGGATAAAAGGTAGCAAATATGCTATTCTAGACTATAATCTGTCTCTGTGCTAAATTTCACTCAGATGAGTTCAGCCAATCTGGTGTAATTCCAAAAATTAAAACAAATCTATCCCACGGGAACCATACATTTTACCGGGATAAAAAGTAGCAAATATGCTATTCCAGACTATAATCTATCTCTGTGCTAAATTTCATCCAGATCCGTTCAGCCATTCTGGCGTGATTGGAAAAATTAAAACAAATCTATCCCACGGGAACCATACATTTCACCGGGATAAAAAGTAGTCAATATTCTATTTCAGGCTATAATCTATCACTGTGTCAAATTTTATCCAGATCCGTTTAGCCGTTCTTGCGTTAGTTAGCAACAAACATCCAAACGACATAAACGGGTGGCCTATTGCCTATCTGTGGTGTTTACTCTTAAAAGCAAACGCTCCACGACATAAACTGTTGGCCTATTGCCGGTTAGCGATCCTCTTCGAAGCAACGGAGAGAAAAGCCAAAAGCCGACAGGCCTGTAGTTCCTTCCTACTTAAATGAAAGGAACACGGCATAAAACGGGTGAGAAAAACTCAGCCTACAGTATTGCTTAAAGAAGCAATAGCTGCGAGCTGCGACATAAACAGGTCTGTGGTGTTTGCTCTATAGAGCGAACGATCAACAACATAACTGCTGGAACACAAGTTGGCCAACTCGTCCGTCGCGGTTTGCGGCTGCGGTTGTGGATCCGTCTCGTTGTGTTCACAACATTGAATTCGTGTGTATTCAATATTTTGACATGCGATACGGCTGCGGTTCCGGCTCCGGCTCCATTGTGTTCCAGCAGTAAACGGCTGCCGGTCTAGCGATCTCTGCGATGAACAACGAAGCGAAAAGCCGACATAAACGGTGAGCAGGGCTCTTTACGGTATAAATACCAAAAAATAAATAAAAGCTTCTGACTGGTATTCCCATACAGCGTGCCTTCGAATGAGAAACGAATTCCTTGGGTGCGTTTAATTAGCACCGAAACCCCCGGCGAAGATTTTGAATCTGATTTTATAGTGCATTCCACTCCTCCTTATGCATATTTCTGGAAAGACACAGTGTGAATTTTAAAGATAAAATACAAATTTACCTAGAAATATTTTATTCTTGTGGTTCTTGTTGCTTGCTATTGTTATTGCTATTGCAAGTGGTTGGAGGTGGCTAAGGGGACCTGGTGTTTCGGGTGTTGTCGGCGCCGGCGGTTGTTTTTGATGTGTGCGGTGGAATGTGGGATGGCTTCGTATATGGTGGTTTCGTCGGTGGCCATTGGTGGTGTTGTTGTGTGTGGTCGGAGAGTGGAAATGTGTAATTTCGTTACACTTGTGCATTGTGAAATTATTTCCGGTTGTAGAATTATCAGGTCTGAACACTGACAATTTTCAAAAGACTCATCCTTCCTTTTTCTGAATAAGGCAAATGGAACTGTGCTTCGTCGGGCAAACTTTTTTCCGATCATATTTTTCAGATTAGCTGGTGTATTCTTCTGAGCAGGTCATCTTCGGACTGGCTCTTGAAATTCATTGCCCTCAGATGCTCTGTTAATTTTTAGCCTGATGGTGCTGAGTTTCTTTCATCTCATTTTAGTCGGGCTGATGCAACTCTTGATTGTTGGGCGTAGATTATTATGTAAGCCAGATACTGTGTTTAGGTTGATAGATGTATTACGTTGTATGCCTGAAAATCCTTGGGTTGGCACGATTGATGATCATCGGTGCCGTTGAGGACACATCAAACAATAGGTCTGTTTGTTTACCTCCTAAAACAGCCAATTTCTGCCAATTTCTGCCGAATCCTGTTCGATAACTCACAAATTCGGTAGTTTTAGGCAGAAGAGAGCGCTCACGAGAGAGAAAAACATTTCCCCTTCCTGCCGATTTTAGCCCAAGAAATTTCTTCGGGTAGAAATGTGAGTTCTGTCAAAACTAGAATTTGACAATTTAAAAAAAAAAAAAAAAATTTATCATTTGCGGTTTTGCGTTTCATCACGTGGTTTTTGCGTCCTGTGTGTATTTAATTGAAATTTATATTGTTTTATTCATTTTTCAAATTTAAAATTCGGAAAATCACGACGAAAAACTAGATTAAATATTTATTTTTTCTTGACGTTTTAATTTTTTGACGTTGAACACAATTTTTGTGTTCAACCCGTTCGTTTACTTTTTCACAAATTTTCTCTCATTGAGAGAATTTGAGAGAATTTCATCCCCACTCTTCAATATTTGACAGACTTCCCATTTTAGCCCACAACAGTAAACAAACGAACCTAATATGTAATAAGCATTGAAGCATGCACGTGCTGAAAAAGAAAGCGGAGACGTTTAGTGAAGTTTTGAAAAATATATGAGCATTTTGGAAATATGCTACGCATGGTACTGACCCTGGTCCGAACAGAAATGCGCACTGCTCAGGTCATTGCTATAAGGATTCCGGGTGCTACCAAAGTGATGCAACAGATTGGACGAGTTGAGTGGGCTATTGAGTTTTTGTTTCCATTAATTTGTACTGTACCTATGTGCCCCGTGTTTCAATGTTCCCCTTTCCACTATGTGTAGCAATATTTGTCTTCCCACATTTAGACCCCGACGGCGATTTTTGACAACGAAACCAATGAGGGAGTGTTTCAATGAATGATGCGGCTAAGGTGATTCTTCGTCTGATTTGCGCAAGCAAACTCTACATCGACTTGTTACAATAAATCTTACGACGACTAAAATTCCCAATTAGACCTTAAAGCCATTAAACTTGAAATTATAGCTACTTAATGCGATTCAACTTATTTAAAGTTCACATGACTTTCGGTAACTAAATTCATTTGTACTCAGGACACTGTTTGCCATTTTCTTGGGATTACCTAAATGAATTTTATGTGTGAGCCTTGGATGTGGCGGGCGGTGCGGAGGCTGTGGCGACGACGGTGGCGTTTTCCCATTTTACCATTGTAGAGGTACTTCAATTAAGACGTGCGTCGCCGCCACCAAAATGCCTGCATGCTGCCGCCAAACTGCACAACTGGAAAAGTTGCATTTTCATACCCGAGCAATTAAAACTTTTCCAGCGCTAGCGCTGGCGTCTTTTGCTTGAGCGCTATAAAAAGGATCTACAACGGTGTGCTGAGTACCTATTTGCCATTAAATGCGAGTAGTTTCACATTACATATAGTTAAAGTCATAGTATAAATGTAGTTGTTAGTCTGTTTATAAGGTTAAAAATAGTATGAAATGAAAAATAAAAGCTATAAAGGGTTGAGAGAGGGTTGAGATGTGGAATTTATAAAGGGGCAGGCTATTAAATGAAACGAAATGCAAGCATACTAAAGCTATACGTGTTCAAGGATAGGTCTCATTTTACAAACTTTAATTAAAATTGAATTTTTAATTCAACTCTCGGTGTTGCAAGCATCAAAAGCAAGAGTTGCTTGCTGGCAGTAGGCAGGTGGCAGGAGGCAGGACGCATCAGGAGCCAGCAGGCAGCAGTCTGCAAGCGGGGCGGGGAAGGCGGCTAAGGGTAAGTAATATGATTTGAGTTTTTATGTAGGTAGTTGCTGCTGGAAGCAATTTTTAATTCTTCTTCTTCTTGGTTTTTGGGAAACTCACTAAAATAAATTCACTCAAAGAAGTTAATTTGCGAAATGGATTAAGTTGAGTATAGTATGAATGTCGAAATGGGGGTTTATGGTTTTTGTTTTATTTTTGTTTGAGTGTGTATGTGTGTGTGTGTGCATGTGGGTTTTTGTCACATGAAAGTTACACAAACGTACCTATCAACAATGACTTTTCTGAAATTAAAACTTTTGGATTATCTATTTGGGAATTGTTAAATATGCTTTTTGTCTGTTTTTTTTTAGGGAACTGATTTGGTCTTTTTGTGAAGGTAAATAAAAGTTCTGTCAGGATTATTTAAAAAAAAAAATTGCTTATGCTGAGAATAAAGTAGATTTTAATTAATTTTTGTCTTCGAATTAAAATTTTAGAAATATTAATTATTCTCATGGGATTTGTCAGATTTACAAAAAGTTTTGGATAAGCCAGCTTATCGCGGTGGGATCTTAAAAACACTGGGATGCATATGTATGACTCTACTTAGGTTTGATGGCAAATACACACAAATTTGTTCTTTCAGCATTTGTCAGCATTTGTTTTTGCATCATAGTTGCACATTTTCTTCCTGTGCAGGGAAGGGTTAGAACATTTCTGCAGCGCCTCCACGCTTGTCGTAAAAGACGACTGTAGGAAAAATATCGTATATGTTATTAAAAACAAGGTGAGCACTCTATAACTTTCAAATAAATATCCCAGGAAATCTTGGGTGGGCAAATTTAGAGCAAAATGGAAGCATTCGCGACTCTAGGCCGATGGCCGAACCGAAACGCTCGGGTCATAGCTGTAAGGATTCCGGCTGCAAAGTAATGCAACACAGATTGGACGAAATAATAGAGTTTACATAATTAGAACCTTCAAGTATGAATGGTAGAAGCTGTGAGATGCTTTTAATCATAGGCTGAGGTAAGCTCAGTGGGTCCAGGGTTTACTTAGGAAGCAAGTTTAGTTTATGAAGGTTATTTTGTATTCACAGATTCTTAATATTACTCCTTATACAATTCTTCATATAAATATAATACTACAATTTACAAATTCTGGTTAAATGTTATTACAATTTTTATACTTCGATATACAGGGTGTTCCAAAATAAATCATACAATTTGGAAGATGCTCTCATTTTTGCAAATGGCTGCCAATGTCAAATCTGTTTTGACATTTGTGGACAAGACAGATCCAAAATACAAGTAAACAAGCCATGGAGCGATACATGAACCCACGTGAACCGATATTCAGTCTGAAAGCGGCGTTCCACGGTCGCCTCATCTCTCGATTTGGCGATTTGCACTGGCCCGAATTAACCGTTTCAGAATTTTTTTTTGTAGGGTTTTTTAAAGTCCCATGTTTACTTGAACAAGCACGAGACTCTTGGACAACATTCGACACAAGTGCGAGAATCTGTCGCCCGAAGTTCTCGCTGAAGTGATGAAAAATGCCATAAGATGAGTAATCAATTGTTACGGTGCCCATTTGGCCGATATCATCTTCTCGACTTGAACAATACAATTCTAAAGGTTCAAATGAACATAATCGAAGTTTTTTATATAGAAAAAAGAGAGCCAAACAGCATCGGATGGATGACATCTTTTGGCCCACCCTGTATAATCTTAATCTACTTTACCCTGAGATAGCAAGGCGTACTAAAACTCTCGGCTGAGATAGCAGCGGACACTAAAACTCTCGACTGAGATAGCAGCGGACACTAAAACTCTCGGCTGAGATAGCAGTGGTCAGTGGGTACTAATTATTAAACCTGGAAGCCCATGTCAACTTTGGGTTCTATGCTTGTTAAAATAATTGAGTTCGGCACTTTACACTAGATTGGTACACGGTCACTGACGGCATCGGACTCCATTTGCACTGAACCAAACTGGCTGTCTTATGCATATTTCTTATGCAAGATAGTGGTAATTATAAAACACAAAATAGTATGCAAAATTCCATTCCATGCAATCGCAAGCAATTGTTGCTGAAATTAGTTGTTGTTTGTATTACTTGACTATGGTGTAAAACTGGTTTGAATGGTCTTCTTCTTCTTCTTAATTTCCGGAAGCTACTTTTAGCAGTAACACTTTAACTGCTACTATAGCATAGGGTGGCAACCAGATCCTTCCATCTCTCTCTATTCCTAGCACGATACCTCAGCTGTGCAAACGACTGCAAATTTTGGGACCGAGCTTCCTTCATGACAGTTGACCTCCATGTTCCCTTTGGTCTTCCAAGCCGCCTCGCACCTTGAGGATTCCATTCAAAGCACTGCTTTGCTATGTTGTCATCAGGCTTCCTCAGTGTGTGGCCAATCCAGCGCCACTTTCTTTGCTTGATGTCATCATCCACTTTTGTTTGTCCAGTTCTAAGCCACAGATCATTGTTGGATATTGTTTGTCGCCATCGGATCTTTAGGATGTAACGCAGACAACGGTTGACAAAGCCTTGCAACCTACTCGAGATGTTGGTAGAGCATTTCCACGTTTCACAGGCATAAAGCAGTACAGACTTAACATTGGATTCAAAGAGTCTCAACTTAGTACGAAGTGATATTTTTGAAGAACTCCACACAGGAGAAAGCATTCCGAATGCACTACGAGCTTTATTTATCTATTGCTGACGTCCAAGTCTGTTCCACCGTCGGGTGATAGATAACTACCCAGATAGTTAAACTGAGTGACTTCTTCTATTGTCGCCTGCCCCACAATAACCTGCTGTTGTTGGTTCCTGCTGGTGTGCATTATTTTGTCTTCTTGGCGTTAATCCTTAAGCCAGTTGCCTCACCATTCTGTTGAAGGGAGTGACACATTCTCCGTTTGCCATTAAGCAGATGTCGTCAGCGTAGTCCAAATGGCTTAGCGTGTGAAAGAGGCCCCACTGGATACCAAGCCTCTCACCTTCACCCACCGTGGCAGTCATACCATTATCGATTGCAAGTAAAAATAAAATCGGTGACAGAACATCACCCTGTCTCACTCCTTGTCGAAGTTCAAATGCGTCGGAAAGCTGTCCACTATGTGCAGAACAAAACACCTTGCGTTGTTGTACGATTCTTTTATAAGAGCAACAATTTTATCCGGGATACCTCTAGTACCAAGCGATCTCCAGATAGCACCGCGACTAACGCGATCGAAGGCCTTTTCGAAATCAACGAACATGAGGTAAAGCGGCGCGGCGATTGATACTCCGATGATTGCTCAAGGATAATTCGCAAGGTTTTAATGTGATCGACACATGATCGACCACTGCGAAATCCTCGCTTGATGCCTCTTGAGAGTAGACTCGATTTTAGATTTTGTTCTCTCGAGAATAATAGTTGCCATTAACTTCGGAAATACGGACAAAATGGTGATACCACGCCAGTTATTGCAATTCTTTAGACCACCTTTCTTCGGCAGCTTGACGATAACTCCGTCTTTCCATTCCCTGGGAAAGGTTTCGTTTACCCAAATAGCCTCAACAAGTGGCAACAACATATTGGCTGCCAAGTCGGGGTCTGCTTTGAGGAATTCGGCTGGTATGCCATATAGTCCAGCTGCTTTGTTGTTTTTTAAAAGTAAGATCGCGATTCTTAACTCAACACTTGTCGGGGGGTCAATATTAATGCCTCTGGAAGATCTACGTATGTCCGGCGGCAGTAGATAATCGGCATTTGCTTTCTGGTCATCATTTAACAGTGCACAGAAATGCTCCTTCCACCTCCGCAACTGGTCTTCTATTGACACTAGAATACGACCGTTCGTGTCAAGAACAGGGTGGTTGTCATTGCTCAGCTGGTATTGTCATGTTTTGATTTTCCATCCAGTTTTTTTGGTTGGCATTTTGTTCTGCTAAACGATCTTCAGAACATACCTCTCTTATTTTATTTATAACTGATTTTAATTACAAGAAATTATAATATAAGACTTTATTTTAGTATGTAGTTTAATTTAGTTTGTATAAGGCTTTTATAGGCCAACCTTACACAAGTTGATTGCTGTAAATATAGCAGCTTTTTTTCATTTTCAGTAAACAACTTCAAAAGGCTTTGTAGTTGTTTTTTTTTTTAACTGTCAAAGTTTCAAAGCTGACTTATACAAGCTATTACTTTCAAAATTATTCATATAAAACTCGACCGTAAGGAAGCTAGTAGTTAGTTTAGTTGCCATTACTATTCCATTTAAGATGGCTGAAATGTTAGATTTGATTTTGTTCAAGACCTCCTCACTGATACGAAGTGAGGATATTTTTACTTAACCGTTGCCTAACATTTGCCTTGAATTTAACCTCCAGGCATTTATCTTGCTAGAAAAGACTCTTTTTCCGACTAAAACGCCTTGGATCCTAGCAGTTAAACGTTTTAATACTCTTACAACTTTGTATGGTTGCCTTCCTGTGAAATGTAGCTATTTATATAATTTCACCAAGTAACTTTCAATTTGATGGGATCCAATCTCTGGCTTTAATGTATGATGATACTCATATAAAATTTTCTTCCAACATTCCAAGAAATATTGTCAATCCAATTAAATTTAATGTTACCCCACGCGTCACACAAGTATTACATTGCAACAACAACAAAAAACAAAATCTACTTCGAAAATCATTTATTATCCTTACGAAAAAAAAAAATCAATTTCTATCTTGTTGTCATCATCAAACATTTCATTACACCACCCAGTAGTGCAAACATTTAAGGCCCTTTCACGGCTTAAATACCCATCAAATGGAATAATAATTTACCAACAAGGAAAAAAGGACCTCGTATATCAATCAGGATAAAAACTGTGTGCTTTTTCTGGTTTGCCTATAAATTTTTCATTTTCTTCATGACATTTCGGGTTGATCCGACAAATGAGGCAATAAGTATATACCCGCACTATAGTGAAGAAAAAAAAAATTCTTATAAAGAAGAGGATACCATACAATAAATTACTTTTCGAAAAAAAAATTCCCTGATATTTTTATTCTTAGCAGGTTACATCAACAACATTAAAGTTAATTCTTAGTAAAATGAGTTTAAATATGTCAACATCCTGTTTCGTCCGTGAAAATTATTTAAGTATTATTTTGTGTGGTTTTTTTTTTTTTTTTTTTTTGAGGATGTATGTGATTGTGAATCTGAAGTATTTAACAGACCAATATACCCATACCCATCACTGACTCTTGCAAATACCCTTCCTTCACATCACACAACAAAACAAACCCTGAGGAATGTATACTATATATCCATCGACAACTTCACAGTTCCAACCTCTACTTCCTATCAACATGCAATATTAACGCATGACTCTGCAAAGATCCCATTCCATCAGCAAAGGCCAGAGGCTGAATTTCAGAAATTCCAATAATGTTTCCCTATATCACCCTCAGAGCTCACCAAGTGAACCACTGTCATCCACTTATCCTTCTTCTAGAGAGAGGATTTATGGTACATACGTTGGTCGATGGGTATAGATGAACTACTCTTTTCGATTCGTATATTGCTCGTCCTTCAGGGTGTACCAACGAACGTCACCCACCGACCCAGCGACCCAACGACGACCGACCGACCGACCCATTATCGGGGAAAAAAAGTCGTAGGAAATCCCAATTTTATTGGTATTGGGAATATTTTGGCGGTCAAGCTGGAGGTTCTTTTTTTTTGTATCGGAGTATGAAAGAAAAAAATGAAATAATACAGAAAAAGAAATTAAAAATCAATAGGGGAGACATGGGCGTAGTGTACAAAACAAATTTGACGCTCAGTGGCAAAGGAAGTGTTCAACTTCTTCATATAATCAGAGCGCACTCAAGGGGTTTTTAATTCCAAAATGGAAAAGAAGTTACATTCGTAACGTGCGGCTAAAGAAGGAGTCTCCCTCTGGGTTCGAAGGTAAACTTATGAGCATTTTTAGCGGAGCGAGTATTACGGGGGAATCGTTTTAGGGAATGGATGAAACCGGCTATTGCACAAGAGCACTCTTTACAGAAGTAGCGATAAAATAAGATGATACAAGAATTATTATGGCGCAGTTCACGTGAAACAAATGTTTCCGCAATGGTTTTTTAACTATCAATTTTAAGGCTCTTTGCAGGGGACGCAAATATAGTTTAGGAGGACCTGCAAAGACATGAGAATTATACTCCCTACGTCCCTATGCCTTGTTGATTGTAGCCAGATCTAGAAGGGAAAAATATTTTTTGCAATCTCCTAGATAACCTGAACATTTTGCGGCACTCATGGCGACTTCAAATGTTTTTGTTCCACAGAAAGTGGTTTGTAAAAAACACATAACTCGAACGCACAACGTTGTTTGGTTTCCTCGATATAAGTGCCACTCATGGAAGAGTCAGAAGGGTGGGTAGGTTACGTTTTTAGACAGAAAAGGCAATTGAGTTTTTGAAATATTAAACTCCACACGGTTGAAAGTTCCCCACTGGAAATGTTGTCAAAATCTGAATTCAATGAGGTTTCCATACTTTGCCATTGCAATTACACATCCGAGGTACAGCGTACAGGGTTTTGAGTCTTTAAATGAATACGAACAACTGAATGGACTAGAAGTCTTAGAAAATATATCATTTATAAAGATGAAAAAGAAAGTTTTAGATAAAAGGAGGCCTTGGGTCCCACCATCGCACATAATTTATAAATATCCATGATAACAAATGCATGGATTAAGAGAGCTTGATGCCGAACTGCATTAAACGCTTATCCAGCGCAATAATCTTACTTTCTCAAAAAACAATCAAAAGATTGGTTCCACTGTTTCGTATCAAATCAGCTAGTTCTGGGTGGTGTCAAAGCCGAAGCTAAGGCTGGTGACATCTTGCCTCGTTAAAATTTGTTCCCGACCTGTGATATCTCCTATACAAGCACTCATTAACAATCTCAGCAATTGGACGAGCAGCAGTTTTGAATTTTTTGTGAACCCAACTAAGACAGAACTAGTTTCGTTTTCCTGAAAACACAAGATTTCTAATATCAACCCACACTCACCAACAATGGTAGGTATTCTGCTTCAGAACTCTCGCACGGCAAAATGTCTTGAATTGCACTGGATCGATATCTTAACATGAGTTAAAACATTAAAGAACTATGTAAAAAAAGCATCTGGATCTCCGGCAAAAGATGAGGACCAACACCATTCATATGATGTGACATTGTGACATGGCATTATATATAAACCTATTCTGCCTTTATTGGCTTAACTCCTGAACTCTTTTCAAACACGGGAGTGCAGGAGAGATAACCCGGTCTTTCAGATTTGCATGCCTGGGTGTTAACAGACGTTTTCAAGACAGATGAAAAGATCTGGTAACGTGATTTAGCCAATAAAAACATTATTGTCTTCGAAAAAACTTAATTACCCTGTGACGAGTTCAAGGATATTGCGCGTAAGAGATTTCATCACTCGAACCATGTCAAATAATATCCTCGATACTCATACCTACTGTTGGAGCAGAAAAACAATTCAGAACTCACCAGATGGTCAATGATTATGGAATCTATGCCCAGACCTTACTATGAAAAGTGAGAAAAACCAAGAAACTGTCTCTATTGCTTAGAATTCTGACAGGATAAAATTCAATGGTAATCCACATTAACAGGCTGGCAATCAGCACATCTGATTATGCAGAAAATGTGAATGTGAAGAGTCGTAAGTAAGTTCAAGGTACTTCATCTGTGAGTGCCCCTTACCTTGCCACAAAGCAGCCACGCAGCTTCTCACTGAAGAAGCAGGGTGATGTCTGGAACAACACAACACCTTTAAATTTATTGACAACTCAAGTTGGTTCTGGGATAGAGAATCCCTACACTCCTGCACATCCCTCATAGCTCAATAATTTTTGGAGATCTCGAAAGGATGCTTTAACAAAATCGAACTCCTTATGAAATATTTGTTTGGTTCAATATAATTCCATGCAACTTATTAGCAGTTCGTATTTTCATCTTTATAATCTGTTGCAATCATTAGTTGCCATTTTTAAGAATTTCTGCAGCATTCTACATAATTAAACGTCCGTACCGTACCGCGGATGAGCTGCGTTTGGTTGTGCGCATCCAAAATTTCCAGTTTTCCATAACTCTGGTGGACTCAGGATGAAATAGACCAATTTAATTATGTTGGCTTTTAGGCAGTAGTGGTTTGTCGTAAGTTGGCAATGGACAACTTTGACTTTAAAAAAACCCGTCAAAATGAAGTCCAACTTCGTCCAATTCTATGATCCCTGTGGCCAATTCACATCGCCTCCGTGTTAATTTTACACCATGTTCGGAAATCGCTCGTGCAAAATCTCCATTTTAGTCAAGTCGCTAAGTCGGAAAAAGTGAGTTTAGGTGGAAAAAGGTCAAAAGTTAATGAAACTGGGGGATTTTGTTCAGGCATAATTAACAAACACTTTGCTAAGTTTTTGACCTCGACTGCTGTGTGTTAAAAGAGGGAGGGAGGGGGACTGCACATTTTTCGACGTTGCTCCAGTTTTCCCTCAATAACTTTTTTCCTCACGTCCTATGGCAAAAACATACTCATACGTAGAGCATAAAATTTCCTACAATTTTGTTAATACAAGCATCTTTGTATGTCAATTCGTTATTGAGATAATTATGGTGCTTCAAAAAACAGGTCATTTTTCATTTAATTATTATTCGGGTATATACGCGTACGAAGAAATAAAGTGGAATTCTGCATTTCTTGACATTGCTGTTTTTCGAAACACAATGTTTTCGTTACAAATTCACAGATAACAATATTTGAACTGTTAAAATTGTAGGAAATTTTATGGTCTACAAAAAAATAGAGTATGTTTTTGCCATAGGACGTAAGGAAAAAAAGTTATTGAGGGAAAACCAGAGCAACATCGAAAAAATTGCAGTCCCCTCCCCCGCCCCTGCATCTTTTAGCACATGACCCTCGAGGTCAAAAACTTAGCAAAATGTTAGTTTACTATGTTTCAATAAAACCTCCAAGTTTCATTAACTTTTTACAATTTTACACCTAAAAGTACCTGTCGACTGGGGGTTTACCACGATATCTAGAAAAAAAAATCTATAGAGCAACAAAATCTAGAAAGAGAAAATCTAGAAAAAAAAATCTAGAATTAGAAAAATCCAGAAAACCCAAAATCTAGATAACCTTAATCTCGAAAACCAAAAATCAAGAAAAAAATCTATAATGGACAAAATCTAGAATTAATATTAATTCTAGATTTCGAATTCCTCTAAAAAAAATCTAGAACACTTTTTTTTCTAGATTATTCTAGATTTCCATCTTTCTAGATTTTTATACATTCTAGATATTAACTACTTCTAGATTGTATCTTTCTATATTTTTTTTTTATAGATTGTGTCCTTTCTAGATTCTGTCACTCTGGATAACGTCGTGATCCCGTCGACTGGACTATTCTTGTTCGTGCTGTGTGACACGTAGTATCGTCCTATTGAAACCAATTATCGTAAATAACTATATCATTAAATTTGGCTCAAAAGAATTTGGATATCGTCGAACGATATAGCGCTCGCCGGTGATGGTAATGGCATGTAACGTGGCTCATTCCCAAAGAAGTAGATATCTATGCCGGGCGCCAACCCAAAATCCACACAAAACAGTGACTTTCTATGGATGCATTGCTCGTCTCAAACACCGGAAATAGGACTCGTCGCTGAGTTTGATTTTTCGACCGAAATTTTAGTCGACTTTCAACTGCAAGTCATCGCACCAAATTCAATAAGTCGAGGAAGGCCGGGTTCTTGTACACGGTTCAGAATTGACAGCCTCGGATTCTCCATCGATATTTAGATAGACCTGGTTTTCTTTGAACTGCAAGTGTTGGCGAATTGTTCACTTAACTTAATAGTCTTATCGCGGGGACGCAGGAAATGTTTCTCAAACGAGTTTTAGAACGCTATAACTCAAAATAAACTAAATAAATTTGACAGATGTAGCTTCAACAATATGGCCGCAGTCACCTGTCAAACTGTCAAAGTTCTCTATTGAAAAACCTTTTATATCAAGTTTCTCAAAATAACGTCAAAGGGAACAAATAATTGAGAAAATAAAACGATATTAAATTTCTGATATAAAGCACACTAAAGAGTCCTTCACTTTGTCACCAAATTAAGGCTGCTGCACGTTAATAAATAAATTTTACACAAAAACTTTAAATAATACTTTCTCAGATTATACGTGTCAACAACGATGTTTTTTCGTGATTTAAAAAATTCTCGCTGTACTGATGATTTCTTTCCCTCGCCGACTTCAAATTATCCCACTTGCCTACACGTATACCAAAACCAATGTAAACTTCGTATTCAACTGTACAAAAGATTTAACTCGGCTCTTATGATGTAATCTCCCCTTTAGCCACGAATTCTCCTACTTGCACATTACGAAGTCTTTTGTGATCTCTGGAAACAGGGGTGCATTGGTTGGGTTCGATAGGATTTTCGTGGCCTTTTAATATTCGAAGAGCAGAAGCAGAGCAATGGTGGCATCCAGGAAAATAATTCTTTTGTTATTATAATTGCATTTAATAAAATATTGGTTTTTCTTGTTTTCACAGTTCACAGGAATCAAACCAGGATGAAATGTGGGTGCACTATACGAAAGTGGATAAGAGAAACTGTTTTGAGAAAGTGTACTGCAAAGGATCAGTGGTGGAGTTCAGAATTTTTTTTTTTTTTTTTGACTATATGGGGCAGAGCTCTTTAAATGAAGTATTGCATATTGAATAATGGTGGCACACAAAATATGGGCTTTTATATTTATTCAATTTTTGTTGTATGTTTTTTACTGTGTCATTTACTTTTCTTTGGAATCAATAATGGATAGTATTGAAAATTTAAAATAAAATGTATGATGTAGTGGTGCGATTGTGGTTTTTCTTAATATAGTGTGTTTCAGAGAGTATTTTTTAATCTGATGAAAGCTAATAAGTGCTCAAGATATAATATATAGAGCTTTTGATTCTCATTATCAATTAATCGAATATTAATTGAAAATATATTCCTGAAAATACAAATTGTAAGGGTTTAATTTTTAAATTACCTGAATATTGAAAAAGGATGGACAGATTCTTGGGCTAGTCACCCTTTAAAAATAAGTTCATAATATTAAATATTTATTTTACTATCTGGGGGCTTACTAAAACGCATTCAAAAAAATTTAACTGATGAACTGTAGGAGTTAACATTGAAATGGTCAAAAACTTGAAAAAATAGTGGTTAAGATGGCTGGGGCATGTGAAGCGTGTGAACAAATACTCACCACCCTGAAGATTTTTGAATTCCAACCCTGAGCACATACATATAGCTACGTATATCCGCACATACGCATAGACTAGACAGCCCGACGCGACGCACGTACCAACGCTATTTCATAAATTATTTTCGGAACTGCAAATTTTTTTAAGTTTTGAAACATTTTGTGAGCGGAAGAAAAATGCAGATGTAAAATAGGTATCTTATATAAAAAAAAATTAGGCGTCAAGGAACGCCCGGCAGATGTGAAACATAATTTTTAAAAACTATCAAAGAAAATATGGAGTTAAATAATATTTAATAATAATTTAATGTTTCGTTAATCAATATATTTGTCTTATTATTTTTTTATAAAAACAATTATTTAGAGATTATATTCATTTATAAATATACACAAAACTTTCCTCAACCCACCCATCAATTCCGCTATTTTGATAATTTTTTCCTCAACCCATCCCCCCACCTACACCAAATCCCCCCACCAATTTTTGACAATTTTACTGAGCGTCATGCCATTTTTCGTGACGATTGCGAACGATTTTACTGCCTAGGTGCACCAGTAGATGTTTCACATCAAAAAACTTAAACACTTAGGAAATGTCTCTCTTTGATTGGTTATCATGACTCTTAGTGTAATAGTCTGATAATTTTCATTGGAAATTGTATAACTTTGGATATAGAATTGCGTTTTATTACGAAATAATAAAACAAAGAGAAAATAAAATTATTTTCATCTGGGTTAAAATGTTAAATAAATTTCATAGAAAAATAAATAATTATAAGGCTTAAAGTGAAAACTGATTGCTTTCCGATCACATTTTTTAATTAAAATAACAAAGCGAATGAAATACAGTGAAACACTTAATTCACTTAAAAATTGCACAAATTCATATAAACGGTTAACGGTGAAATTAATTGCTTTTTTGTATATATTCTTTTTTATCTTTCTTGAAAAACCAATAAAATATCAATATTAATAAATCCTGGCTTATTGGAGTGTTTTCTTGGAAGAATTATAAATAAATACTTCGCAAAATTGAAGCTCAGCAAAAAGCTGGAAATTATAATTTTATTGAATTTTATTTTATTCATAAACACAATAAAAGCGCTTTACACAGGAATAATCTTTCATAGCAATTATTCAATAATAATAAGGGAGAATGGGGAAAAATAAAATCATTTGCTCTTCTTTGGGTGCATTCTGGAATTTATCTTGTCCTGTAGTATGAAAGTAACCCGAAGTGTATTGTTTTGTATGACGGACTGACAGATAGTTCAGGGTTTGATATTTGACTCTACATACGTTTTTACTTGCTATAGGTACTATAAGCCAATTAATGGATTCGTGCAAGAATAATGTTCGAGATAACAATCACACATTACATTACGATGGGTCTGGAAATTCCATACGTCTGTTTGAACCTCTACAGCCTAATGTGGATGGGTAGATTTATTTCCAACTTGATATTTAGTATTAATTTGGTATTATCCCAAGGGGTGTTTTTCATTTTTGCTTTAGGTCGTAAAATAACAGTACCTGCCGTACAATCTTAAACAAAAAGGTTGATTTACTCGAAAACGTGCTAGTTTTTTACAACAATACATCTTTTGATCAGAATGAATTTTTCGGAAGTTGTCTTAAAACGATTACATAGAACCGTAATTTTCAAATGATGTTTTATCGTAATTCATAATAGAGTTATTCGGGGTAAGTGTGCGCACTTTTCACTTTTAGCTCAAATTGTGAAAAGTTTATGGAAGATATCAACTTAAAGTTTCTTGCATTTGATTAATTGATAATTGATAATTTTGATAATTTCCATGGGAATCCTAGCACTGTTAAGCAATAAAATCTCTAAAAATTTAATGTAATACTTACAAACAGACAACATTAATTATTGCCAGAACTTTCACCTTTCCTAATAGAAATTCCCGATTTTAATACAATTTTGCACATAAACTTCGTGCCACTTCCCGCCCTAAATTAAATTTCCGTTCAAAATTTGTTTACCTATGGGTTCGATAATCCTTGGACCAGTTTTTTTTTTAACTTTTCGAAAATATATTCCAAATTTTTTTGAATATGTCAACTTTTTAGCACTCTGTAGTTTTTATCAGAAAAACGTTTAAAAAAAAAACAAAAAATAAAAAAATTTTTTTTTTTTTTTTTTAACTCAAAAAAACTTTTTTTTTCAAAAATTTAAGAATTTATATTATTTTGTCTATAAAAGGGCTTCTACAGAAGAAAATTCATCGAAATCCTTCAAGTGGCTTACGAGAAAAATTGGTTTAAAAAAACCGGTTCTATGGGAGGTACCGTTATAAGACTTTTCCTGAAAAATCTATTCCAACAAAAACATAAAGTTTTTACAGAAAACACTATTCAGAAAGTTTTATCAAAATCGTAGGAGCCGTTTTTGAGAAAAATTAATTTTTCACTAAAAATCGTATGGCAGGTACCGTTAGTTTTAAAGCTGGAATGCTAATTCCAAAAACCCCTCTGTAGGACGTCATAACATTACTATGTACCAAGTTTGAAGCAAATCGGTCCAGCCGTTTAGACTGTAGGTACCGATACGGACAGACAGACAGACACACAGACAGACAGACAGAATTGTCGGACCCACTTTTTTCGGCTTCACTATCATCGTAATGTTATGTTTGATTGTCCAAAAAAAAAAATTTTTACGAATGCACAACTTGCCTTATATAGTACCTATAATCGCAAGTAAAAATGTTATATGACATTTGACTGACATATGGCCAAAAATCTCCTGACAAAAGTCGTCGGAAGACCCAAAATGGATTATCATATCGCCCAAAATTATTTTAAATCCGAGAATGTTCAAATCTTATAAAAATAATCTCGTGTTTTAATTTGGTCACTATGACGTACTATGACGTTTTTAGAGAAATAAAACTTAACGAAATTTGGAATGGGAAACATTTTAACAACAAATAATGCTATTTTTGTCAAAAATTACATTTTCTATGCAAAAGACTGCGATGACAGGCGTAGAGACGTCATCCGCTATCGTTTGCTCAAAATCTCAAAATTGAGCTAATATAATCATAGTGAATAAGAAAGTTTTTATAATGAACTTAAAATAGTTCAAATAATAAAAAAATAGTATTCCAATCCTGGCAGTGCTGTTGAGTGACACCAATTCGTAAAGAGTGACATTAGTTTCGTCAAAGTTGAATTTTTTGTGTTTAGTTTTTCAAAATGGTAAGTGATTTTTGTGTTGTATATTCAAATGTTCGTGGGCTAAGGAAGAATTTTTTTTCTGTGTACGCCCATACTGTTCAATACAGGCCAGCTGTTTTGGCATTAAGTGAAACCCAGGTTGGACAGAATACTGATTTATCAGAATTTTGTTTGTTTGGATATAACTTAGTGCCATTACTTTTTTCCCACCATGGTCTTGTCGTTTATGTTAGGAATGATATTGCTTGCCAGAGCCTTCCCCAATATGGGCATTGTTCTAATACGAACTTTAATTTCCTGTGGCTCAAATTCACTGTCCGCAAGCATATCATTCATTACTGTTTTCTTTACAGGAGTCCGAATCTTGACAGCATGTCTACTTGTGATGAGTTAGATGTTTTGTCAGATTCAATTTCCCGAATTGTTTCCCATTGTCCTCACACTGAAGTCGTGATTACGGGCGACTTCAATGTACACAATTCAAGTTGGCTCCGATATTCTGGCCAGACAACACTCGAAGGAAGGTATACCGAGATCTTTGCTGAGTATAACCATCTTACCCAGCTTGTCGATGAGCCTACTCGTATACCGGATGTTGATGGGCATTCCGCCCATACTCTTGACTTGTTCCTTACTTCCCATCCTGATAAATATACTATTAAAGTAACTTCTCCATTTGGCACCTCGGACCATTGTGTCATTTCAGCTAATTTCTCGATCTCCAACCATCCAGTTAAAGAAAAAATTCCCACTAGGACCGTTTGGCAATACGAGAAAGCCAACTGGGACGGTCTGAATAATTTCTTTCGCAACTTTAACTGGTCATTATGCTTCCTTGATAATGACATTGATGCCAGTGCTGAAATGATTACAGAAGTGATTTTTCTTGGAATGAGAACTTTTGTCCCTCACAGAACAAAATGTATCAAACCAAAAGAAAAGTCTTGGTTTACCGAAGAGTGTAAAGAAGCTATCAGGTTGAAAGAAGTAAGCTTCCGATCCTACAAAGCCAACCCAACTGAGGAAAATCGGAAGAAACACAAACAAGTTAGGAACTCGTGCAACTCAGTTATACACAAAACGAAATTTTTACATGACCAGAAGTTACGGCAAAAAATTCTGCAATGTCCCAAAGGCAGTAAAAACTTCTGGTCATTTGTAAAAAATGTCAAGAACTCAACGTCATCATCAGTTCCAACGCTCATCGTCGACGATAAACCTATTGTCAGCTCTTCAGAGAAGGCGAATATGCTCGCAGCTCATTTTGCTGCAAGTTCTACGTTGCCTGCAAGCAACAATGCCCCTCCTGTACTTGAGAACGTTTATTCTTCTATGGGACAGATATTTTTCCGCACTCGTACAGTAGCAAGAGTTCTTCAAGATCTTGATATACACAAATCCGCTGGCCCGGATGGTATACCCCCTATTCTTCTGAAGAAGTGTTCTTCATCTCTGGCAAAACCACTGCGTAAGCTTTTCCATCGCTCCTATCGTTCAGGAATCTTTCCTAGTAGATGGAAAACAGCATTTGTCCAGCCCGTCCCAAAAAAAGGTGATTCCTCCTCCCCCTCCTCCTACCGACCAATTGCACTTACGTCCCTTCTTTCCAAGGTCATGGAAACGCTGATAAATCGTCAGCTCAAGAAATATCTCGAAGATCGGGAGCTTTTAAATGACCGGCAATACGGCTTTCGCAGCAATCGTTCCACTGGTGATCTGATGGCATATCTCACCGAACAGTGGAACAAATCTGTGCATCGCTTTGGCGAAAGCAAGATTATTGCGCTTGATATTTCAAAGGCATTTGATAGAGTTTGGCATGAAGCTCTTTTATCGAAAATGTGTGCATTTGGTATCGATGATACTCTTATTCGTTGGATTAGAAGCTATCTTCTGGACCGTTCAATACAAGTTGTATTAGACGGTTTCAAGCCTGATCTCCACAAAATAAATGCTGGTGTGCCCCAGGGCTCCGTTCTGCCTCCGACTCTCTTTCTCATTTTTATAAATGATCTCTTGTCTGTGACTTCTAATCCATTAAATTGTTTTGCTGACGACTCAACCCTCAGCTTTTCATATACGTTTGATAATTCACGGCCTTCGCCTTCGGACGTGTTATTACAACGAAATCGTATGATAAGCTCATTTAACTCCGATTTAAGCAGCATTGTGAATTGGGGTACTAGAAATCGTGTGGAGTTTAATGCGTCGAAAACTCAATGCTGTCTTTTGTCGTTGAAGCTAAACATACCCCCTATGCCATTATCCATGAATGGTACTTGCATCGAGGAGGCCGAAAAGCTATCAGTACTCGGTATGTGTATCAGTGACAATCTTCGTTGGAATGATCATATACTTGAGATTGCCAAGAATGCTGCAAGATGCTTAGGCTTTCTTAATCGATGCAAGAAGTTTTTCACCCCTTCTGATCTGGCTACAATTTACAAAGCGTTTATACGCCCTAAACTCGAGTATAACTCCCATCTCTGGGCAGGTGCTTCTCAAACTTTTCTTCACCTGCTCGACAGAGTTCAGAAAAAAGCGTTAAAATTGATAGGAGAGAGAAGCATTATGGAAACATTTCCGTCACTTGAACATCGTCGAAATGTCTCATGTCTTTCCTTATTTTACAGATTCTTTTACAAAAAATGCTCACTCAAGGTAGCCAGTTGCGTTCCACCCCTTAAACATTTCCCCCGTAATACTCGTCTTGCTAGGAACGCTCATCAGTTTACACTTGAGCCCAATTTTGGACGTACCGTGAAATTTAGAGATTCTTTCTTTAGCCGTACAACACGAATGTGGAATGGATTGCCTGGCACAATTTTTCCTTGCCATTTTGATCTTCAAACATTCAAGATCAATGTTCATCGACACCTCCTTTCCCTCCCTTCCTAACTTCCTATCGCTCGCGCTGTGACTTATCATTAAAAGGGCTATAACAAACTCCTTGAGCGCGTGTGCATTATAAAAAAAAAAAAAATTAGAAAAATGTTTCAAAATGCTTGTGCAAAGTAATGTTGCCATATTAAAGAAGTCACCAGACTTGAAAAATATATAATATCAGCCAGTTTTAATGTGAATGTGCCCATATCCAAAAACTATAATAATTCTTTTGGCTTATGTGACATTTCAAAAATGATTTGGGCTTTGTTATATTTCTTTGGGCTTATAGCTATTGTCGCTTTCTTGCTTTAAATTTTCAAAAAAAAAATCGTTTTTGGGTGATATGGCATTTTGAGATTTGGGCGTTATGACCTTGGGCGATAAGACCTAACGTCATTTCGGACATCGATGTAGGCATGTGTATTGTTAAATTGATTGTTCAAAGAAAATTTCTTATTCCTAGAGCCAATAATTTACACTATTTAATTTTACATTCTTAAAGCAAAATTATGTATATGTATTTAATTCGCCATCGTAGGAATTAAAAAAAGAAAAGACTTTTGAGTTTGTTGTAAATATCCCACAAAAAAAGATACAAAGACCATATTTAAATCGTTTTTGGACATTAAATTGTTTTAACATTATTTTAATACCATAATATTGAGTGTATAATGAAGAGTTAAGTTAATACACCCTCTGGGTCTGGGGTGGTCTATTATGATTTTTGTTTTATTTAAATATTTATTTTAAAAATAAAATTAATCAATAATCATTTTAAAATAGAATCCTTAAAACTAGACAAATTAATTAAAAACTTTAAATTTAATTAAAATACCATTGAAAATCGCATGCAATTTTAGAAAACAAGCATTTATAATAATTTGAGGAAAGCATTTTTATACGAAAAAAAAAATTAAATAGAAAAACAAGCCATGTGTGCAAATAAAACCTGTACAACCGTATAAAATTGCTGGTTAATTGAATAAATTTTTAGTCGCCGGAGAAATTTATTCAGACAATTAGTGTGCAACACCGTAAAATCGTTGGCATTTTAGTATTTTATATAAAATATAGCTTAAAATACATATATGTACAAACTTTCCTATTTCTATAATAACCAAATTAGAACAACAAGAACAACAACATCAACCAACCACTGCAAACAATTGGGTGACAAAAAAGGTAAGCAACAGTTGCGGCTTGAAGGTTTCGGGTTTCGGGTTGCGGGTGGTGTTTGGTGTTATGCGGGTGAGTGATAATAGCGCTCGGATGCAAGCTGATGTTTTAATTGATAGTTAGAATAGTTAGATATTCACGGGTGATAATAATTAGGGAACATTTCTAGATTCAAGCACAATTCAATGGAAATAAGTGTGTTGCATTGTTCGGATGCATTGAGGTGGCAATTTGGGAATTAGATTTGTGTGTCGAATGTTTAGTTCAATGGTTGTTATGGGGTTTTTGTTCTTGCATTGTTAAAATAATTAATTGCAAAATGTCATGTTAGTGCAAATAATAATAGGCCTATAAATTTTGTCTTGTGAATTCTGTGTTGAGAACAAGATTGAGACTTCGATGTCAACCGAAGTTCTTGTGATAATTAATCTAAGAACTTTGTTCAAGGTGACTGAGAAATAACTTGATTGGCATGAATTAAAAAAATTAATGTGATTCAGGTTAATTTTTTTAATTTTTTGGAAAATAGGTCAACTTCATTTGTATCCCAGAAGAATCACGATGATGTAAAAGTATGCTTACAGAACGAAACAGGAGACAAACATAATTTTTGGTATTTTCCTCCAAATCATAAAATGTTATCAAAATGAGTGTTCGTTAATGCAAACGGTTAGCGGGGTGCTTTTATTTACCGAAGACGTGATGGCCCTTCACAGTAGACTCTTCAAGGTTTGGTGGCCGAATTGGAGACGATCGGTTAGGTAATCAATCAGCCAACATTCGCACGTGAAAAGAACGCATCTTCATAATCGGCAAAGAATATCGCCATGGTCAGTAGGGGATTTAGGCTTTAGCCCGTGAGTTCTGGGCCTAGGGCGGCAAATTTTGAAGGGCGCCAAATCTTTTATAGAAAATAAAAATTTAAACTCGATTACCTATTTACGAAATTAGATTTTTCTTGAAATATTTTTCAATCATAATTTAGTTATTGTAATATTTTTGTTTGTTTATTATAAAAAATGGATCTTAATCAATTATATTATATGTATTTATTTCGTTTAAGGGGAGGGAGCGGGTACTGAAATAAATACTAAGTTTTTGAGGACTCAAATTACGTTGAATCTTTTTTTAATGATATCCAAAGTTATGAAAGAAAAAGGGTGACACATCGCCGTGCTTTAAAACTGGCCTAGTAATGTATGTACAATATTTGCATATTTGTTTTGGCTAGCGAAAATATCAGAACGTTTGCGAGTAAGTTTAAGGCTTCATCTCCCTTTGAAAAAACGTTTTCATTTTATAAGGCGTTTCAACTCTAACCATTTTAACTATACCTAAACTTATTAAAGCAAACATATGAATTTTTAACAAAACTACGATTTTTGGTTTTTAAGGATTTTCTCAATAGACACAGGCAAACTTTGTTTTATATACCCTTTTCCTATGTCATAAACTGCAATTTGAATTGTGAAACATTAATGCCACATTTCAGTCAGCTATTGAACCACACTCTTTTGAGCTCTCATATGTTTCAATATGCGCAACCGGGCTATTATGTAGAACTTCTGGATCAGCCAATATCTAAGGAAGAGGTAGCTGCTTCGTTAAGAAAATTGAAGGACGGAAAGGCGGCCGGAGTAAATAGAATACTACTGGAATTTTATCGATATGGCACAGATGAGCTCCATACAAAACTTACAGAAGCATTTAATATCGTTCTGGAACATGGAATCATTCCTAAAGAATTTAAAGAAGCGCTAATTTTTCCTATACATAAAAAAGGCAACACATTGGATCCAGTAAATTATAGAGGTATTTCTTTTTTGAATGCATCCTATAAGATATTTACAGCAGTACTGCAGAATCGACTTGGATCGTGGATAGACGCCAATAACCTTTTGAGTGAATTTCAAGCTGGTTTCAGACCAGGGTACTCAACCATAGACCACATTTTTGTGCTCAGAAGTATTGCAAATTCCTTCTTGTCTCGAAATAAGAAATTATATACATTTTTCGTCGACTTTAAGGCAGCATTCGATACGATTGACCGAAATTCACTGATATACAAGTTGTATGGATTGGGGTTGTCTCATAAATTTGGACGCGTCTTGCAGAACCTGTACCGGGAAACTTCAGCAGCTGTATGGGATGGCGAAAATATTTCGGAATGGTTCCAAACGAAAACAGGATTACGTCAGGGTTGTACACTCAGCCCAAGTTTATTTGCACTCTTCATCGAAGACATAACTGATTTTCTGCCAGGTGGTATCGAATACGCTGGAACCTACATCAAAGCTCTCCTTTTTGCGGATGATATTGTTCTTTTTGCTTATTCCCCCGAAACTCTGCAACTAATGATGAACAAGCTTCACGAATACTGCACGATATGGAATCTAGTCGTCAACTTAGAAAAGTCGAAGGTTATGATTTTCAAAAACGGAGGCGGAAGAACAGGCTCAAGGGAACAATGGACTTATGATAGTGAAAGGGTTAAAGTTGTGAATGAATACAAATATTTAGGGGTTTTCTTTACTAAGAATCTTGGTATGGAACGACATCTGACGGACAAACTTCAGAAAGCTAAGACTGCGATTAATGTAGCTTGGAGAGAAATATTCAAAAACGGTCATATAGCGCATAGCAGCAAATACAGAGTTTTTGAATCAGTGGCGGAGTCTACTTTACTGTATGCAGCTCAAGTTTGGGGAGGCAAAAAATTTGAAACTGCGGAGAAACTCCTTCGTTTCTATATAAAGCGAATATTCCGACTTCCTTCAAACACCCCCAACTATATGATTATGTTCGAAACCGGAATCTCCCCACTGTTTATTAAGACTCTCAAGCTTCAAGTTGAGTACATCATTAAAGTTCTGAATATGCCTAGTTATCGCCTTCCAAAAAAAGCAGCTCTTCAAGCAATTCGCAGCAGATCTGGATGGTTCATGGATTGGATTGGTTTGGCAGAGGATGCTGGAATAGTACTAAGCTTGGACGATTACAGCTCATGTAAGCCTTTATTATACCAGATGATTGCCAACACAAATGAACGTTTGAGGATAGAATACACCAAGGAAGCAGAAAGATCAATGTACACTATGATATACAGTAAGCTAAATTACAACTTAAACCAAAACAACTATTTTAGAGATGATTTCACGACGGAACAAATATCAAATATGTTTAGACTGCGAGGTGAACTTTTAGGTCTCATCTTCATACCCCACCGTGATGATCTTCCCTTACTTTGCGAAATGTGCAATATGGCGGAAAGAGAAGATATTTTTCATTTTGTTGGAAGGTGTCCCGTTCTCAGAGAAACCAGAAGTCATGTATTAGGAAGTGATTTTTTATCGGAAGAATTAATACTAAGGTTTCTCAATGAAGTGGATGTTCCTAAAATGTTTCAATTTTGTAAAACAGCACTAGCTTATAGAAGCAGAATTATAAACGAAAATTTTTGAAAAACCGTACCTATCTTTAAAAACTTTTAATCTTTTATATTCTTGAGTTGCTAATCAGGCAGACGGCAAAGCCATGCTTAAATTATTGTAACTATTTAAGGAACAATAAAAATCTAATGGGAATGGGTATATTGTATTTGGTGTAAAATTTGTAACGTATATAGAGAAATAAAACTGTTAGGTATATTAAAGGAAAAGTATAGGGTGTTTTTCTTAGACGGGTGGTTATCAATCTGGCAATACTTTTCTTCACAGTTGGTCTTTTTGTCACCTGTCACTTGATTTATGCTCAGTTTGGTTGGCCATTTCATAATAAATAGACTTACTCCTGAAAATTTATTACAAAAAAAAAATCGTTCGGTTCGCGCATCGCCCGCTAAGTGCAATATTCGGTCGACATAATCGCCAGCAAATCCCTATCCTTATAATAAAGCTCTATTCTTGGACATAACTTAAATTATATGCGTTTTATTTCTTCTTGCACATGCAAGCTATATGTAAATCTTTTCTCTATTAAATGAAAATATTTCAGTTTGTTAGTGGCTGACGCCTACTTATCATACAAAACCATCAATATTATTTCTATAAAATAACTATGCTTAAATTATAGCAAAAAACCTTAAATTTTGTGGGTATAATTTGTACGTAAACATCTTGTTACTTAGTGAAAGCAATAAAAATGGATGTCGGGTGTGGTTGACACCCACTTTTCAGTATAAACGGTACTTATACTTACCTATAATAAACCGATAAGCAAAAATTTGTGCTGCTCTTACTGCAAACTAAAAAGCTTGTGTATGAAACAAATTTTTTTTGAATTACGGTAGTGTCTTACCCCCGTAAGAACAAAAAATGTAGTTTTAAAAATTTAAGGTATACAATTATTCAATTTTAATAATTTTTTCGATGGTTAACATGAACTATATAGCATTAGATGTTTGTTTGTGTACATTTTTGCAATACGCCCACTTTTAAGGGCGTGATTCTTAAAACCTTTATTCGGGTAAGATTGTTAAGAAACTACTCCATTCAGCTGTATTTTTCACATACGCCAAGAAATTTAATTATTGTCAAATCTCAGTTAGTGCGTTAAATTTTGTTTACAAATTTTAAGGACACGTCTATTTTTAAGGGGCGTTTCCGTTAAAAGACGTAGTATGCATTAATATTTTAAGGTTTTCTAACTTTCCGTTGCAGTTTTGAAAGAAGAACACTCATAATAGCATTTTCCATTCAAAATCTTATTTTAAAAAATGCAAGTTATATCTTGTTTTGTTCAAATCAAGCTGCAAGCTTAAAATTGAACGTCACTTACCTCATAGCAATTGCCTTGGCAATACAAAAAACTCAACTTTGGGCGTGGCACGCTCAAAAAAATAATTGAAAAGGGTCTCCAACAGTTTTTTTGCAAACGTATTGTAGCTCTCGCTTATGTTTTTGACGTGATAACGTCTAATAAATCGGAATATATGGGCAGCACGCACGAAAAAGTGTTCACAATCACGTTATATAGCTGCTTTGATAGCCTAGAAAGTCAATAAAGTGGGAGGGGAGGGTGGTTGATGATTGTAAGTGGTGGTGGCGGTGGGTGGGTGTGTGTGTGTGTGTGTGTGGGGGGGGTAATGTCCGGCAGAGGATAGTTGGTGTGGGTGGTGCGGCAAAAATTGTCAAAAATAATGGGTGGCGGGTGGCTTTAGGTGGGATGGGTGTTTGGTGTTGAGGGGGATTTGGTATGGTTTGATGGAAATTGTCAAATATGGCGGGTGGTTGGTTGGCGGTTGTAGGTGGGTTGAGTGGTTGGCGGTTTAGGTGGTGGGGATGGTTGATTTGATTGCGGATCAATGAAAAAATTGTCAAAAATGGTGGGTGAGTGGAAGGTAGTTCTAGGTGGGGTTGGTTGGTTGCTATAGGTGGGATGGTTAGTTGGCGGTGATGTTGGTGGTGGGGGAGGCCAAAATTGTACAAAATGGTGGGTGAGCGGCTGGTGGTTGTAGGTGGAGTGGGTGTTTGGATTTCAGTGAATTGGGGGGGGGGGGGGTAATTGTCAAAAATAGTTGGGGTGGGCTTTTGGCGGTGGTGGTTGGTGAAGGTGGTTGTGGTATAGGGCGGGGAGGGGGTAGGAAAAAATGGTCTGAAATGGTGGGTGAGTAGCAGGTGGTTGTAGGTGGAGTGGGTGGTTAGATTTGGGCGGAGGATTTGCTGTTTGGGAGGGAATTGTCATAAATAGTGGGTGGTTGGTTAGTGGTTGTATGTGACGTGGGTGGATGTAAGTGGTGTGGGTGGTTGATTAGTGTTGGTTAGGAAGTGAGTATTTATTGTGGGGGTGGGAGGAAAAAATTGTTTGTTGGGGTGAGAGGTTGATGTTTGGATGGAAGGGGTGAGAAAAAACATCAAAAATGGTGGGTGGTTGTAAGTGGGGTGGGTAGTTGGTGGTTGGAAAGATACAACCTACACTTAAATCTAACCCCCGAAACTTCTGGAAATATGTCAATTGTAAAAGAAAATCTGATGGTTACCCAAATAATATGTGTTATCAAAATTCTGAGAGTCACAACCCAGAGGACATAGCAAATATGTTTGCCGAATATTTTCAGTGTGCTTTTGAAGTATCTACTTGCGATACAAATAATATTCCCTCTGTTGATGAGTTTTTACATCTTAATTCGATTAACTTTACTATTACTGAGGAAACTATCTTAGAGTATATTAAAAAATTAGATAATTGCTTAAGTCCCGGTCGTGATGGTTTTCCTGCTTTTATGTTAAAAAAATGTGCAATATATATGTCATATCCGTTATTTTTACTTTTTAATCAGTTTATAAATAGCTGTAAGTTTCCGACCCTTTCTAAAAACGCATTCCTTATTCCTAGTCATAAGAAACGTAAAAAAAATTTGATTTTAAATTATAGACCAATTGCTAAACTATCTGCTATACCCAAAATGTTTGAATCTATTATTTGTGATATCTTGTCTTTTCACTGTTCCTCCGTTTTATGTGACAACCAACATGGCTTTGTTAAAAAGAGATCCACTATAACCAATTTGTTACAGTTTACTACATTTTGTATTGACGCGTTTGAAAAAAACAACAAGTTGACTGTATTTTTACTGACTTTAGCAAAGCATTTGACAAGCTAAACCACCATATTCTTTTAAGAAAATTGCAATATATGGGTCTTAACGATAGATTTGTTTTGTGGATATCCTCATATCTTAAAGATAGGTTATATAGTGTTGTTTTTAAAAGTGAACGTTCTAAATGTTTTACTGTTAACTCCGGTGTACCTCAGGGTAGCCACCTTGGCCCGTTATTATTTGTACTATTTATTAACGATCTTCCGTCCGTCCTAGTAAATTCTTTGTCTCTTATATATGCCGATGATGTAAAAATTTTTCGTACAATCAACTCTGTAGAAGACTGTGATCTCTTACAAAAAGACCTTCAAAGTTTCTGGGAATGGTGCAATATTAATGGTTTAGTTTTAAATATTGACAAGTGTAAAACAATGTGTTTTACACGTAAGAAAAATGTGATTATCTATAATTATGCGATTGATTTGTCACCTCTTAGTAACCTGTCTTGCTTTACTGACCTTGGGATAGTGTTGGACTCAAAATTAACTTTTATTGACCATTTTGACTATATTATTAAAAAAGCTAACATGACTCTCGGTTTTATTAAAAGATTTGCTCGAGAATTTCGTGATCCCTATGTTCTAAAAACTCTTTATGTCTCATTCGTAAGATCCATCTTAGAGTATGGTTGTGTTGTATGGGCACCATATTATGCGGTTCATATAAATAGATTGGAGTCCGTTCAAAGAAGATTTATGAGATTTTGTTTAAGATTTCTACCATGGTCGAATAGAATTATCTTGCCACCTTACGCTCAACGTATTCAATTAATAAATCTTCCATCTCTAACGAGTCACAGAGCATATCTACAATTTTATTTTATTGTCGGGATAATCAATGGATCCATAACAGCCCCATTGATACTTTGTCGATTAAATTTCATAGCTAGTCAGTATAATTTGAGAAGGCAGTTGCCAATTTCCAACATTTATAGTAGATCAAACTACGGTGCTAATAGTCCTTTAAATCTCTTAATAAATATTTACAATCAAAATTCAAATTTAATTAATTCCACCAGTGACAATGTAAAATCACTCAACTTAAGAAAAATATTTTTTATTCAAAATAATCCATAATGTACATTAGATATTTAATTTTTTTTTGTTTTTTCCTTTTTTAATACATTATTGTAATGGAAGTTGTATATTATATAGGTACTAGTTTTTAAGATATATTATATGTAATAAGAGTTAACGTTAGTCCTTTAACGTATTAAATAAATAATAGTGCCCTTTGAGAAATCAAAGACATTATGTTACACACATACAAGACATGAACTGTTTTGTTAACTGGTTATCACGTAAAGTTATCGCCCGTAAACCGAATTAACAGACAACCAAGTTTATTTTTCTAATTTTCTGAAAAACTGCTCTTACGATTTTGATTAAAACGTTTGTGTTTAAACTAAAAGTATTTTTAAGTTTTCTCTGCAAATAACGAAAATTAAGATTTAGAGGTTTTATTCAACTGGCAATAAGTTGTAAACGACATGATTAAATTCAGTCAAACTTAGCCATAGCCCTTGTTTTTAGTTGTCACCGAATTTCCTGAAAATGGGCTACAGATAGTTTTAAATTTTCTGAGCATTATAAAGGGAGTATTTTATAGATTACTTCGTTCTAACTTTTTGGTTTAACCTGCAATAAAGTAAATCCGGTTTTAACGTTTATATTAACACGCCATATGTTGAAAAGGATATCTATGAAATTGACTTAACTTGACCGTTTATGTATCCTAAGTGTTTCCAAGAAGAGGGTATTGCAATATTCCAGATCAAATTTTTCTTTAATACTGCTCCCTTTCCCAAATAAGACGTGACTCAGTTTAAGCCAAAAAATGTAACTATTTATGTATGTTTCCTCAAAAATGGCTGAAAGTATTTTGTTCCAACGTCGTATAGAACATAATTCGGAATTCCTTAAAGAAAACAAGATCTTGTATGAGATTGTTTTCCATGAGTTTTTCCATTTTGTGGTGCTGTGAAACAAGGCCAGGTGATTTAAGGACAAATGGAGAGAATTGGCTGTATTTCGCTTTGTCAAAGTTTAACGTTTACGTTTAAAGTTAACGTTTGGCCTTATATCACTTTGTTAATGTGAAAAAAGGCCAATTTTCCTGAAATTGGGCACAAAATTCACTAGAATTTGGAACTATTATTATTTTTTTTAGCGAGTTAACTAAATGTGTTTACATTTTTGTTTTCATATTTTTTTCCGTATTGAAATGTAAACTTACGTGGTCGCCGCAAAATGGAACCACATTCAAGGCGCAATCCAAAATATAATTTCGGTCGGATGCATTGTTTAATTTTTGAATTGCAGTTGAAATGGTCGGAGACTGAAAAATCTAATACAAAAAACTATCCTCAACAACAGTGCCCCGACAAAATGGTTCGATCTTTTCGCTTTTTCATATTATTTGGACTTATCTCACTTTGAATGAAATAATCTGTTCGGACTTATTTCAATTTAGCCTTATTTCACGGCATCGCATTTTGTATTCTTACGAATTTGTTTGTGTTTTCGCTAAACTGTAAATTTTTGCAATTAACCGTAATTGCCATTTTTATTTGATGGATATAAGTTGAAAATGTTGCATATTATAATATTGTAACAATAGAAGGTATTCATTGTTCAAAAAATGTACCATTATTATCGAGCTGTAGCGCCCACGAAGCAACAGTACATGCGACCTGGTTGTGCATTCTACTAAATTTTATTAAAATTGGTTTGTAACAATCAAAGAATATAATAAAAGATGTAAAAAATAATGCCTGTTCTGACTATCTCGCAGGTCATGAAAATTTCAAAGGAATTTTTTGAAGGTATACCTACTTTCAATGCACACGCTTTTCATCCAGTTTTTCTTTTAAACATAATCCTTTTTGTTACAAAAATGCCATTTTCAATGGTTTAGAATTGCCGCACTCTCATTTGATTATATTCAAGAAATTCTTTTCGATAAGAAAATAAAAACGTCTCAGAATTTTTGTGTTTTTTTTTTCTCAAACAAAAACGACATTTCGTTTATGGTGGTTCGTCGTGTCCTTGTCGTCTGAAAGTACATTTCAAACTGTCAGTCAGCAAAAAGAGAGAAAGAAAAATAAACCGCCTTCGTCCTTGTCAGTGTTTTGAGTCTTGACGATGTCTACGTTTTCCTCAATGACAACAGTATCATTGTCATTCACTATGGTATGGCACACACAAAAAAATATACACGAAGAAGAAGTAACCAAATATTTAAACATTCTTCTTTAGATCAATGAATGCAAATCGTAAGAAAAAGCATCATCCACGTCCTTAAAAACGATGACGATGATAATTTTTCCATCTGCTGGTTTCTATTTGCTGGTAGCTGCTTGTTGGTTTGTTGTAGGTTTGCATAAAAATGATATCCTTGAAATCGTTGTATTCGTTTGGTTTTTAATGGGATATTACAATACAAATTTAATATTGTATATATATATATTTTTTTTTTGCGATGACATTGAGAACATGCTCATATTTTTGCATTATTATCGTGTATTTGCATAAAATGAAATGACAAGAAAAATAAAAAAAAAATTGTATCCAGGTTTATGTGTGTGTGTATAGTCTATATCATCTATAAGGACGAATAAACAAACGGATGCCTGAAAACCAAATGCGTGGTATATGCACGAATTGCAAGGACATTGCGGCTATATGGTTAAGTGTAGCTATATAAATATTTGCTGATATTCTACCAACAATTCCGTGGTTCGTTATGATACATTCTCATAAAAGTGCGGATGTACCTATATGTATATATATGATGTATATCTTATACCAACTGAATAATTATATGCATAAATGCATTTGGAAAAATGAATGAGACTGATATTTTGTATAGTTTTTATGTTTGTCCCATTTGTTTCTTTCATATTGTTATCCTCAGTGACATGAGTTATAAGAATTGAAATTATTTTTAACATTTTGTTCAATATTTTTTGTATTTTTTAAGAGTCCTTGTCTTACTCATGGACTTATTTTATTGGTGTGATGAATTTATTTGATGGACATGAACATTCATAAAAAAATACGAAAACAATGTTAATATGTCAAAATCCATTTTCTTTTTTTTTATTCAAAAATAAAATTTACAATTCTAAACTAAACCTGGATTAATTTCAACGATTCATGCAAGCAGTATATTATATTATCTATAAACAAGTAGAGTAGCGCATAATGGCAGCAACAAGATCCTTATTTCCTTTCCCCTTATACCTGTTCCAAATCGCCGCAATTGGCCTAAGTTCTGGCCACCATTGAATACACTGAGGTTATTTGTGGTCTTCCCACGATTCTCAGGATTCTGCTCGAAGGATTATTTCGCTGTGATGTAGTCAGGATCCCTCTAATTGTAGGGCCCAACTCCATTTCCATTGCATTGCGTGTTCGTCCAATTCCTTTTTCTCCCGTCCTAGTCCACAAGTTTAAAGGATGATTTTTCGGGGTCAATTGATCCTGGGAATAAACAGTAGACATCGTTTATCAAAATCTGCAGTCTTCTTGAGATGGTGGCAGAGTATTTCTTATAGCGTACAACGGCACTGGATGCGAAGAGTTTTAAGGTGGCTTTACATGGAGCTGCAAGTGCAGACGAAAACGCAACAACAACAATCATAGTGCAGACGATGAAGATGAACATGTTCGTCTTCACACAAGTATGATTTATTGATTTTGCATCCTCTTTTTTTGCAGATCAGGGCTTGCAGCTCCATGTAAAGGCACCTTTAACTATGTGCGTAGCGATATTCAGCTAAATCTTCGCACATAAAAAATGGTTCAGGTCCCTTCAATTTCGAGTTCTATTAAACTTCCCAGATAAAATTCAAATATTATTTCCCCTGCTAAAGGTTAGGTATGGTTTGCGGGACGGAAACTAGTTCCACTCCACAAAAATTTGCTGTATGTTAAACTATCTGACAGCCATCTGAGGGTTAACAAATATGATGCCGTGCAATAAGGTCGAAGCGGATTTATTTCCATTTGTAATTGGAAACAATATCGAATTCTCATAATTTGTGAGTTCGACTTTATTTCGCAAAAAAAAATTTAGTAAACGGAAATAATGTGGCTTAGCAAGTTTCAGATTCTCTGACTGAATGCGCTCATTTTTACTAATCTTAATCTGAAAACAAAAGAAACTTCAAATGTCAAATTAATATTTTCTGTCACTCACTGGGTATGGATTTTTACAATTTACCTTATCATTAATTTTTATTCTTTATGCCAATTAAGGGGTCAGTTATAGCGATTAGAAAAACCAAACCAAAAAATTTAAATTTTTAATTCGATTTAAAACACAAGTGCTACTGTTTTTTTTTTTTTTTTTTTTTTTTTTGAGGTAACGTCTAATAAATCGGAATATATGGGCAGCACGCACACAAAAGTGTCACAGTCACAGTCACGTTATATATCTGCTTTGAAAGCATAGAAAGTCGATAAAGTGGGGGGGATGGTTTTGGGGGGTTATAATAATATAATAATAATTTTAACTATGCCTGTAAGACCCAAGGTCTTTTGAATGCAAACTGCACGGCAATAGTTAGAAGAACAGAAAGATAGGAAAGATTTTTTGTTGGTACAATGAGAAATAGGTGATATTTATCTCATGAAAATCCCACGGATGGCGTCCAGTTGAAGCTGGGGGGATATTGAAAAGTTGCTGCCCAGGCTGGGGCTTGAACCCACAACTCTTAGGTTAGCAATCAAGCACTTCATCCACTGTACCATTGCCACCCGCCACCCGGTTGGTGATTGTAAGTGGTGGTGGGTGTGTGTGTGTTGGGGGAAGGGGGTAGTATCGGAAAGACGAAAAAATGTCAAAAATTGTGGGTGGTTGTAGTTGGTGTTGGTGGTGAGCCCAAAATTGTCAAAAATAATGAGTGGTTCCTTGGTGGCTGTAGGTGGGATTGGTGTTAGGTGTTGGGGGGATTTGGTATGGTTGGGGAGGCGGGGAATTGTCAAATATGGAGGGTATGGTTGGTTGGCGGTTGTAGGTGGGTTGGGCAATTTTGTTGGTGGGGATGGTTGATTTGGGGGGCAGTGAACAAATTGTCAAAAATGGTGGGTGAGTAGAAGGTGGTGGTTAGTGGGGTGGGTGGTTGGCGGGGTGTTTGGCTGGATTTGGGGGATTTGGTGATGGGAGGGGGTGAGGAAAAAATTGTCAAAAATGGTGGGTGGTTGGTTGGTGGTTGGTTGGTGGCTGTAGGTGGGATGGGTGGTTGGCGGTGTTGGGGGGTTGTGATTTGGTGTTGAGGGGGGATGTAAGAAATGGTGGTTGTAGGTGGAATGGGTGGTTTTATTGTGGGAGGTTGGTTTGGCGCAGTGGAGGGAATTGTTAAAAATACTTATGGTGGGTGGCAGTGGTTCGATGGGAGGGGGTGAGGAAAAAATTGTCAAAAATGGTGGGTGAGTAGCAGGTGGTTGTAGGTGTAGTGGGTGGTTGAATTTGGTGTATGGGGGGGGGATTGTCAAAAATAGTACGAGTGGTTGGTTGCAGGTGGGTTGGGTGATTGGTGGTGGTTAGGAAGGGGGATTTACTGTGTGGCGGAGGAGGAAACAATTTTCAAAATTGGTGGGCGTTGGTTGGTGTTTGTATGTTGGGGTGTTAGGATGGTGTTTGGGTTACCTAAGGGGTGAAAAAAATTTCAAAGTGAAAAAAATTTCAAAAATTTGGTTGGTGGTTGGAGAGATGCCTGCTCATGAACTGTTTTTTGACTTGGTTATCACGTAAAATTATCGCCGTAAACCGACTTTACGGACAACCATGTTTTTTTTGATACAAATTTCAATTGAAATTATAGATTTTGTAAAAAATGTATTTATTCCCATGTTCCCCTGGAAAAATACCTGCCAAAAAACCTTTTTTGTATGGTATGCAATTCTGTCAGAAAATTTTCCTCGTGCGAAATTCAATCAAAAATTGGTTTCAGGTTGTTTATTCGCACTCACCGTCACCGTGCCACCAATGTCATCCAGCAACGCAGTGTGACAATAATTTGTGTGAATTGCTTTGCGCCATAAATGGATTTAAACTTATTTTTCTGGCTCACTCTCACTGATAAAACTTTGTTGCTCCATCTTTTTTCTGATCGCTATTAAAGCTTATTATAAAAAAAAAACTCCAATTTTAATGCTGTTGCAACTTTTCGGTTTGGTGTTCCTGATCGCTATAAGAAGCCTTTAATAAAGCTACAGTTTTTATGTACTTGTCGTTAATTTGTTGCGTTTTTAATAAGATTTTAAAAACTGTTTGTTGCAAATATGCAAATATATTAACAGGTTTTCTTGTGATTTAATTTCCCAAAAATACTTTGTGCCTTTTGTGTTTGTAAACATACATAATTTTTGTTTATGTTTCGTTATTTTATTTAGTTTTAATTAAAAGAAGTCTGTTTTTTCTAAATTTTATGTACTTTTATATACATTTCCTTGTGGGAAAAACTGAGGGATTTTCGTCTTCAGCGCGTGGGTAAGATGGTGATTTTTGGTCATCATCGTGGGAAAAGACCAAAGCAGCCAAAGAAAGGAGTTTAAATAAATAGTTTTAATAAATTTGTAGTGTAACGAATAAATTATGGCCTTATTTTTTGAAACCGTATGCCAACGCACTATATATGTATAATAATAAAATAAGAGTAAGAGTGAGTAAAAATTGTGCTGTCAATGAAAAAAAATATGTGGCGTGGAAATTATCTACCTATAGTTCAACTTGAATGAATTTACAATGGCTTTGAATTAGACTGCAACAGTCAGTTCTAAATTTTACTTTCGTGAACAAAAATCTATCTCAGTTTTTGATCTTCGGTAGTTATCAATCTATACCAAAGACAAATAGAGTCGGCATTTTTCCAATAAAGATATATGAGCTTATCATAGTTAGAGCTGTATTTTGCATCAAGACCCACCCATACCTTTGATTTGTATCTTTTTTATTCCTTATGTAAAAACACAAGTGTTTCTATGCCAAATTGACTTTCTCACTCTTGTCCAGATTCTTTTACCTTTTCAGTTATAACAACCAAGCAGTCCCTAAAACTTAAACCCACTCATTTGGAATGAAGGTAGGTATATAAGGAAAAAAAAAAACAGACAACTTAAACAATGATAACACTTACCATGCCAAACAAAATGTATTCGTAACATTAATTTGAAATCGTTCAAGTGAGAAAGGACACTTTCAGGAGAGTAATACTTCCGCCCCAACCAGCATTCACATATTTTTATATATTTATGTACAAAACACTACACAAAGCTACTCTTCTTCCGAAAACAATTTACAATAAATTCCAATTGTATTTCATTTTGAGTCTTGAGTTCTTGCTGCTCCTTGCTCATGCTCCGCTCATGTGTCGTTTTGTTTGGCCGATCACACTATTCAAGTATGATGATGATGTGAAAGCAAACAGACGACGACGACGACGACGTGCGTTTATATTTGCACATATTGTTTTATTCAGTTGCTTGCGAGGAAAATGCGAATAAATGGGAACACGCTTAAAGTCCTGTTGGAAATTATATATTACCTATCCTATAGTATAGAGACATTACTGGATAGAAAAGTTCCGTGTGAGAAAATTCGAGCTGTAAGCACTTGCTGCTGTTCTAGTACAAGTGGAAAACAATAGACCAAAGAGAAACTCCATCTGTGGAATAACTGGGTTGAGGGTGGAAAACAAACAAAAGCACGGGCGGAGAACCCCTTTTTGCTTAATTTTTCTCCAGTCACGGATGGAATGATAGATATTTGAGTTGTATTGAATCCTTAATGATAGTAAAACACAAAACGATAGGGTCGATGTTCAAGTGAAGTTGTTGTAAAAGCTATACCTTAACCTAAATCTATATATACATACCTCCATAGTCTATACCCTATACTCTAAGACATGAATGGAAAGTTCCCTGGGAGAGGGGCTTCAGAGACTTAGAAACGAGTGACAAAGCAAAAGGATTCTATTACAACGAACCATTAAATAATTGAAGTCTTGTTGTTGTGGATTTTCCATTGGTATAAAAATTGATGATGGTTTCTAATTATCATTTCATTTTAATTGTTGTTGTTTTGAAAATTTAAAAAAAAATCTGAAAAATATGAAATTAATATATTTTCATAAATAAATGAAGATAATATGCATTTTTTTATCCTTCAGTCTGGCTTCAGATTAAGTGTTTAATTATAATGATGGCAATTTGACTCGTTTATAAAGACTTCATAATTATTTGCAATTAAAAAAAAATTCAGGCATGTGGGTTCAATAATGACTCCAATCATCCAATCAAAACATTGATGAATTTTAGCGGAATGAAGTTCGTCGGGCCAGCTAGTAAATAAATAAATGCATACCACAACAACTCCAAGTGGGGCCGGGCAATGTGACTTGCACTCTCAACTATTCCTGTGTGTGCGTTGATATTCTGCAGGAATGGAAGGGACTTACAATGAACAGCCGAATTTGAACGCCTAACAGAGAAGTACTTTCCTTGACACATGATTAACTTTAGGTGGAAATGTCACATCCTCGCAAGAGGCAGCAGCCCGGAAAAGAACTTAAGTGGATTCAGGGATCTAAATTAGCAGATTTGCTGTTGTTAAGTTTGGATTTTTTATTGAAATAATTTTTGATGTGTGAACATCATAGATCCCGGTATGGGTCATACAAAAACTCAGTACTTGCTACGATCTATGATTGGGATTGGGAGAAGGTCAATGCTTCTGCACCATTTAGCAGGACCGTAATGATGAGTATTGTGTATAGCGTCGCCTTGGTTCTTCTCCACAGGTAGGGCCTTATTCCTCAATGATTGTTTATTTAGCCCAAAGAAACAGCGATTATCAAGAGTAATTCTCTGCGCTGATCGCTGATGTTGTTATCTGAGTTTACAACAGTTCCCAGTTAGGCATGCTCACTGACTACCTATCAATGGTCACGTTATTACCCAAGTCGGTGGTGGGATTGGACATTTGTTGATGAAACAATATAAGTAACTGCTTGAACCATGTACTGAGATTGCAATCATCGGGCCGAACCAGGGGATTCTCCGGGGTTGGCTGTAAGAAGCGGTCACAATATTTCCCTCAAGTTCAAGGGATACGCGTTCGGCATCGACTGCAGCCGTCACTTCCGATTGTAGTTTTTCACCTGAGTTCTATCTTGTTCAACAGTTCAATAGACCATTTTAGACGAAATAGGGTTCGGTATGCAGTCTTCATAATTTGATTGCGTTATTTTGATTAGTGCAAATCATTTTGTTCTATCCCCTTTAATTTCAAGTTCTGAAAAACTGTTTTGTTTTATAAACCACTCCTTATTACTAGTTTGAAAGTCTCTTTTGTTCAACTATTCATTCTTTTTGTATCGTATTGAACAATTTTTAGCATACTCTCTAAAAACATACCTTCTTTTTACTTGCGATTATAGGTACGATAAGCCAAGTTATGCATTCGTCGAAAAAAAAAGTTTTGAGATAACAATCAAACATGACATTACGATGATAGCGAAGACGAAAAAAGATGGTTTAAAAATTCTGTCCGTCTGTATGTCTGTCTGTCTGTCTGCCTGTCTGTATAGACACCTACAGCCCAAACGGGTGGGCCGAGCTTCAAACTTGGTATATAGACGGTACCTGTCATACAATCGTTACGTTAAAGCTTATTTTTCTCAAAAACGGCTCTAACGATTTCGATTTAAAAAAATCAGTGTTGCTTTTTAGGTACGACCAATCATATGGCTCTAACGATTTTGATAAAACTTTCAGAACGCTATTTTCTTAAGGCAGTCTATCTTTAAGTTAGAAATTTTTTTACAAAATTTGTTTTATAACGGTACCTTTCATAGAACCAGTATTTTCAAATCAAATTTTATCGTAAACTATACATTCGATTTCAATAAAGTTTTGGGCACAGGAAGTCATTGATAATTTTAATAATATGACATTTCAAAATTTTCAAAAACTTTTTTTTTTTGTTTTTTATAATTTTTTCAAAAAAATTTTTGGTTCTCAAAATATGTTGGAAACGGGTATATTAATTTTTTTTAAAGTTATTTTTTTCAAATGTAAACTTCAGATTGCCATATATTTGCATGCTCAAATAAATTTCAAAATATTTTTTGGAAAAGTTTTTCAAAAATAACCTTTAAAAAAAAAACTGGTCAAACGATTTTCAATGTTTTTTTCCTAGATTTACGTATAGCTTTGAAATTTTATTGCTTACTTTGTTTTTCCGAGAAAACTCTTAAACTAATTTAAAAAATCAAAGAATTTTCGAAATTATTTAAATTATTTTTATATCCATATATGCAGCCACTAAGCAATTGCTTATCATAAGAGCAAGTTCGTGCGACCCAGTCGTGCATTTAACTTCTTTTTTGTTCAATATCCAAATTTATGGATGTTTTGTAAAATATTCTTCTATGCTTCATTCATTTCTATTTTCTTTATTATCCAATTATGATTGTGTTTTGAAGACCTCTGAGATATCATTTTCCTAGATGTAAGCCAGATTCAAACGTCTTCAAGTTGCAACATTGGGTGCTTTCATAATAGTTTTACCAAATTTTCCGATGAAGAGCTTTTATTCCAAAATCGTTCAAAGGCTGCAACCAAAAAGAAAAAAGAATGGGCGCAGCTTATGGGAAAAGGCAACGAAATATTTGATATCGGCCCGACATTTTTTTGTCAACTTTTGACAATTCTCAAAATCGGATTTTTGTATTTCCTTGCAAAAAAAATATAGTGGCACGGGTAGGTACCGAATCAAGGAAAATTTATCAAGAACATCACACCAGAACAAGATATAAATAAGATAAAAGAACATATAAAATGTTTTCCAGTAATGGATTCGCACTACTGCCGAGCAAATATACACTTTGAACATATTGACATTTGTATAAGACACTTTCATTTCCCCGTTATTTCGTTGTACTAATTAGTTGTTTAGATTTAAAATTTTTTTTGGTAATTTTGCGAACTATTGGCCGTTTAAACCGGACTTTCGTTATGATCTAAAATCGAAAAACGCAGCAGTTTTTAAAAATGCCCCAGATTTGGTTAATTTTGACTTTAATAAAATCTCGGCAGCAGTTTTTCTTTAAACTGATATATATGAAGAAAATCCGTCAAGCCGTTTAGGCTGTACCAATGCGTAAAAAAGCACACATCTGTACAGACACACCGACTGGCTGTATGCAGTGCCGGATTAAGGAAGCGCGGGGCCTGTAGCAAATTCTATCAAGGGGCCCTTGGATTGTTTTAGGCTATCAAGTTTAAGGTATTAAATAAAACAAAACTGTTACAAACAATTTTTTCTTGATATAATTTGAGCAAAGGAGGATGGGCAAATTGGTCCAACCAACCAACAGAAACAAGATATACGTTAATATCAACTTCTCGGAGTAAATCATATTCAATGTTCATTAAAGTGAGGGGATCCAGACGTTGTTGGCTCATCGTGTTCCTCATCTCATTTTTAACACTATTTAATGTTGAAAAAGATCGTTCACCACTGCAGTTGGTGATCATGAGAGACAAATAAATAGGAAAACAAGATTGTAAAGAATTATTTATCAAAAGCTTGTAAACTTGCAGTTCCAGAGCCTCATGATTCTTGCTGTTAATAATAACTAGCAACGAGCTGGACTAATTCGTCGCCCAGGCAGTCCTCCAAATCATCTGCGTTAGCACCTACGATGACTGCAGTTTTTTCCAAAATCTCTCTGGTGGAAGAGATTTCAGCTCTCGTAATATTCCAAAATCGCCAGCAATTTTGTGATAACTGTTCATACGATTACCTAAAGCAGTGAGTACGTTATCAATGATGACAATGAACACCTCAATTCCATATCGTTGTCCAGGTATTTTGTTTTCAACAAAGTCGTGGGGTGTATTTGAGCCGCTATAATTGTCGTATTTGGTGTTTCGCTTTTTACGTCTAGAAGTTTCTTGCTGATATGCCTCATAGCCAGTTAGATCTTTGGCTTTCGCCTCAATATTAGAAAATGTAGTTCGCAATGCTGGAACGTATCCACGTAATAATTCATAAAATGCGTATGCAGTGTTAAGGTCTTGATCATCCGATTGCGTAAGCTTGATAACGGCTCTCTGGCTTTTGATCCACGTTATTGAAAAAGTCTTCCAAAGTATCCTTGATAGTTGTAAAACCACATAAAAGCGCCTTCGTAGCATCCACCCGAGCTGACCACCAAGTGTCCGACAACATTTTCAGGAAACGAGAATTTTGGACGTATATTTTCTTTAAGTGCGTTCGTAAGACAACCCCATCGATAGGTAGAAGCGGAAAAATGTATAAAAATTTTCAATGAAATCAAAGAAGATTAATGCTTCTGTATTTCTTGGTGATTATATTCTTTGATATAACCTTTTTCAAATGGGTCGGGTTACTTCGATTAGCTCGACAACTTGCGTGCAGTGCGGTGCAAAGCATAGTTTTTGGTATGGCCAGCAAATAAAAATTTAAATTATATGTAGTGGAACATTTTGTTGCAACTATTTTCTTAGAAGTAATCGTGGCTACATTAATTGGAAAATTTTGTTCACACTTCAATCTAATCTAAATACTTTTTAATGGTCAGAAATCTTTGGTGTGCATGGCCGGCCCCAAAATGCGCGGGGCCCGTAGCATTTGCCACTCTTGCTTCGTGGCTAATCCGGCCCTGACTGTATGACGAAAACCACTTTTTTGGACATCTCTTTATGATCTTAATGTCATGTTTGACGAAAACCTCAATTGTTTTGTTGCATGAAATGTAAAAAGAATTGCAGGAAAATAAAACTTAAACTAATTAAAATATAAAGTTTTTTTCTTAAACCTACATATGATTATATTTAACGTATACCTTACCTATGGTGCCATGACATAAGGCCATGTGACATAATGACATATTCGTACATATGACACTTTGCTAGAGTGTCATAACTCATAAGGCCATATTTTTTTGTGACAAAGGGCCATACTAAAAAACAATTGACAATAACAAAACCTAATTTTATAGTTGTAATATTAAAAACGAATGAACATTGAAAGCTGGAAGTAACAAATTGCGATAAAAAGGCAACAACACTTCATTGAGAATTCTATATTTTTAATTCGACTTTTGTAACTGCAAGTTCTTGTAACATCTTCATGAAGCTCATGTCATTATTATAATAAAACTGAGCTTTATAAAAGAAAAATTTTCACAGATAAAACGAAGGCCATAAGGGTCTTATGACGCTTACGAAAGCCTTACGCTTTACAAAAGCGCGATAAGGCTATATGTTCGAATATGATTTTATGTCACATGGCTTCATGTCATATAATATGATGAGATATGGGGTCTTTTTTCTATTTTAAACTCATGTCTTTGTGTTTTTATTGGTTACCTTTTTGTTTATTGTTTATTTCTGTCTTGTTCAATATAAAGTTTTTTTTGTTCAATATCCACCAATTTCAACTTAATCAGCTTATCATCGCTCCATACATAACATTGCTGAATACCCAAAATTACTTCTTTATTGATTTTTAAGTTGCATTATTTCAGAACAAAAGAAAAAACTAAATTTTGAATTGTTTTAAAAACAAAATAATTATTAAGACTTTCAGAACAAATATCACTTCCAAAAAAAATGTGCTGATATAAACATTAAGTTTTCGATCTGGGCCCCTATTCTGGTTCTATGAAAAAAGCTGTGAAAACACTTTTCACTGAAAAATACTGTTTTGCGATTCTTGTTCTATTCAGCAATGAAAACTTCTGTCAAAAAGTTTTCATATGAAACATTTTTTATCATTGATATTTTTTTGGTGAAAATCCAGCTGAAAAGTAAAAGAAATGGAAATAAATAAAATAAATAGAGGAAAAAGACCAACTGATGAGCAAAAAAGTTATCTAATCGATTATTTGGAGAATAATATCATTACTAGCTGAGCCGGCGAACTCCGTACCGCTTTTTTTCAATACATATCTTTGAAAATACTGAGGTTTTTGTGTTACTGTTAATAAACGTCTCATTTACACACTGGTGTACAATAGCGGGCTAGGGAAATCTAGCACTTCTAGTAAATTAAAATCAGTAGTTGATCGTGTAAAATAAAATATATTGTTGGAACAACAGCTCTAAGCGGGGCCGGGGCCGGGGCCGGGGCCTTTAACTTACACTCTCAACCATTACTGTGTGTGCGTTGATATGGAATGGAAGGGACCTACAATTTACCGCCAAATCCGAATGGCTAGCGGAGAAGCGCTTTCCATGACATTAATTACTCTTGGAGGATTTGTCACTTACTCGCAAGAGGCAGTACTCCGGAAAAGAAGATTCCAGGCTTGATGAATAAGTATTCGCCCAAGGATTGACATACATAGGATACGAAAATAGCGGAAAATTTCGTTATGAATTTTTAATGCATCATGTCAAATAAATAACAAATCTTATGGTAGGATCTTTTGAGGATGGCTACAAAGGTGACCGAAATGCATTTTTAGTGCATTTTGTCACGAATCTCAAAAGTTGTCAGCCATTGTAATGTAAAGTAGATAAAACAAACCTTCCAGAGTTTCTGCGCTCTTCATCCAAAACAAAATACATAAAAATCGAACTCATTTTTTTTATGTACCGAAATATTTGAATTAATTATTATTGATTTGATAGCTGTCAGATGAAAACTTTTTCATTCAGCAATAAATTCAGCATACTTTTCCATAAACGTAACGAGAATCAGCTTTCTGAGTAAAAACAAATGATAAAATGAAAACGTACAATGAAAAGTATCGTGAAAAAACAGAACCGGAATAGGGGCCCTGAACAAATTTTAAAAATCGATTTCCCAACATTTTGAAAAATGAACATGCTAGACCAAGATGTGTCAAGTGTCGAGTTGTCCAACATTAAAGTTCCGTCCATCGATATCCGTAGGTACTCTAAGTTTTGCACCATAGCTAGGTAATGGTCCGAGTCGATGGGAGGAGCAGTTAACGTATATACACGTAAACAAAACCGATCGAAAATTTGGAACAACAGAAAAATCCTCTATTTGAGGCATTAGATATGAATTGCTTGTGGTGTTATGGACGGGCCCGTCCACACCGTTCCCTCCATTAAAGTTCAGCCAATATAAATTGGTTGCTTAATGAAATGTGTATGAAAGTTTATAATCATATTGGACCTACGCTTTTCTTTTTCCAATATTACTATGTCAATTTGAATAAAATAAAATTATTAAACGGGTTTTAAATTTACGTAAAATGTATTAATTAAAAAAAAAATTAATGCTTAAATGAATTGAATCGAAAGTTAAAATTACATAAATATTGTATTAATGTTATCCAATTAACTATTCCACCCAATTTACCACTTTTATCTCTACGATAGTTAAAAAAATATATGCTACAGCTATATAAATATACTCTTAAATAAGATTAAATTAAAAATAAAATTAATTTTTTTTAAATATGCAAATTGATTTAAAATGTTTTCAAATTTGTCTTGCATATAAATGTAATTGATAAATCAACAGATAATTCATCACGTATGGTTAGTGTGGAGGCATTGACTACTTGAATTTTTGATGAAAAAAATGTCCTTAAAATAATGTTTACTTGTATTTTTTTTTTTACTATGATTTCGTCGAATAGAAAATTATATGTGAATGCAAATGCAGTGCACATTGTTTACATCATGCTGCTCGTATATATTACATTTAAAATGAACACATTTTATAATAATGACACGAACGACTAAGCCGACGACGACGACAAAGCGCAGGCAAATGAATTTATAAAGGATTATGATTTACTTGATCCATAAACGAAAACCCCACAGCATGTTGCCATCAATTACAAAACATGTCCTTTACATGAATATGTACTGTAACTGTAACATGTACATGCGATTCAAAAGTTTGCAGAAGCGAAACATTCACATTATAATATATGGGATGCAAAACGCGGTTTGAATATTTACAAATTATAATTAATCAAGAAGGATATTCGAGCATACAAAAGGATGACAATTTCTCTTTATACACATATACTCGTATGATACGTATCTATCTATCCTTATCTCTTTCACTCTCGCCCTAAACTATGCATTGTTATGTATGCATGCATGTATTTTTTTTTTAAAGAGTTGTTGTGTTGGCACAAATGTTGTTATCCCCTATTACACAAGCACCTAATCTTTTCTGTGTGCGGTTCCCCATAGACGACGACGACAACGACGGATCCTTCCTCGTCTACCACCCAAACTTCCTCCCAAAAACCCTTGAAACATGCCAGATGCAGGACACTTCTTCAACACACATGGATACACACAATTCTCTAATAATGTCCATCCAGCTGTTACATAGTCCGGATGGCGTTTTATTGACTTTTAAACTTCCATTGCTAGAGGCTGCTTCTCAAATCTCTTCCTTTTATTGTTTGCCTTTTAAAATCCAGGGTTGTTATATAATTAAGTATTCATTTAAACAAAGAAAAATTTATATAATTTTTAAGGACCACGAAATTGATGAAACCAACCTCATCCATACTTATAAAGGCATAAAAAAATTTGTTCGATATCGAAACTGAACTGAGTAGGCTCAAGGGCAAAAGCAATCTTCTTGTCAGAATCAATTGATTTATATTTTTTTTAGCTAAAATGTATTGTTTTTAGAATAAAATTAAGATCTCTTAAATTGTCTCTTCAGAAATTAAATTAAAAAAAAAAATTAAAAAATTTGTTTCTCGGTATAACATCCCTGTTGTTGTGAGCATTGAAAGCGAATATCTCACATGCTGGGAGACTGGGAGATGCATATATGCATATAAGTTGATTTTGGAATACCCTCTGACCTTATGCATATACGTACATATATATATTTGGAAAGAGTGGAGCAGCAATCGATGGTTTTGGTACCTAACACAAGTAGGGTGATGCAATTTCCCGCCCTGAGGAAATGGGTGGACATTTTAATGAATGACGATTCTCTAATTCCTTAATTTGGTAGCGCGCCAGGATTTGTCGGGCAATTTGAATTCACCGAGAATTCAAATAGAGCGTGATTCCGTAATGGCCGAATGGCGGAAGTACCAAGTGCCAAGTGAATAAATGGTCTTATTTTGAGCCCATATATCGGAGGTAAGGAAAGGAGTAGTTAAAGAGGGTGAAAGCAAATAGTGAAGAAAGTGGCTTTACAACATATAAGTATGGAAGGGTATATTATTTAACATGGGTTTGGTGTTTGGGAAAAGGATCTATTCACATATAGGTATAATAGTTGTTAAAGAGAGGCTAAAGTTTGAATATAATGTAATGAGCTTTAAAACAGTATATTATATTGTTGATGTTTGTTTTTGTAAAGTTCCGGAGGTAAATATTTGTAACAATTAGATAGGTCAGGGAAGTCTGATAGGGAAATGAAGATAGTTGAACTTTGGAATATTGTTGAAAATTTTAAATATTTGGGAACAGCCGGATTTAAGGACAATTAAATACTTTATTACTCATCGTTTAGTAACTTTTTTGAAGCTAATATTAAAATATTAGGAAGGAGATGGGGGGAAAGTTGTATTAAAGTTTTAAAGCCCGCGTTAATCCCGAAAAGCCTTTTAGTTGATGCAAAATTTAAGTATGTAAGTACAAAGTTCTAAAAATGTGTATAATAAAAAATCACCAACACAATATTTGACGTCCACAAAAATGTCTCGAAATGTTTAGGTTTCGTATTGCAATGCAAAATATATATATATATTTTTTTTTATAATGCACTCGCACTCAAGGGGATATGAATACCTTTATAATGATTTAACATGTGTGAGCAAGGAGAGAGGGAATAGAAAGATAGGAAAAAAAGGTGGTACAGTGGTTTAAGATTTTAGGTGATAATTATCTCAAGGAAATTCCACGGGTGGCATCCAGTTGAAACTGGGGGAATAATAAAAATTGCTGCCCAGGCTGGGTTTGAACTCGCAGTTCTCAGGTTAAGCAACCAAGCACTACATCCACTTGTACCATTGCCACCCGAAAAACACCACACCACTGAACTGATATGAATATGATCTACAAGGCATACATTCGGCCGAAGTTTGAGTATAATTCTCATCTGGGCAGGTGCTCCGGTTACACATTTGCGTCTCCTGGAAAGGATTCGGAGAAGAGTCTAAGAATTGATAGGTGAAATAAGCATTTTTCCCCTTGAACATCGCCGTATTGTTTTTTCCTTCACCAAAAAAAAATTGTTGTAGAAATGTTGTAAACCGATATTGATTTGATTGTGTGTTGTCAATTTGACAAAGACATGGTTGGGTATTTTATAATAAATCGTTTAAATTAAAAAATGCCGAAAAACATCATAAGCTGCAGAATGTACAGCACTCTTCGTAGAAAATACAGATTTTGATGTACGAGTAATTTGCATTATCAAAACAACAATTATTTTTTCATCAAGGAGGTAAGTATATGCACTTAACCCCTTCATGCAAATCAAACTTGTTTCTTTTTTGTATATTTCAATGCAGAAAGGAGTTAAGTGATATTAACTCATTCTTCCACTTTAATCTTTCGATTTTTCATTTCAATTAACCCCTTTTTTACCAAAAATTGAAGGGCTAAATCAGAAAGTCGGTATCGCAGAGGGACGAAGATCAGACAGAAATTTAAGTTTTTTCTTGGAATCTTCATTTTTGGAAACAAAATAGAAAAAGGCAAAAATGTCACTTACCCCCTTCTTCCTCCAAATGTTTCAATTGCAATTAAAAATCAAAGTCATTTAGCATAAAAAATTATAATTTATATCGAATTCTCGATTCAGCTTTTTCCTCTGACGCTGATCCGCGAGATGATATTGTTTTTATATGAGCTGCCAAAGTGCTGCCACTTCGGAAATTATAAAAACATTATATTCAGGCATGATTTGAGTCCAAAAAACATGAGAATAGTAAAATTAAGAAAAAAATTAAATTTGACATTTTGAAACCATATACAATACATAGTTCTTAACTTGTGACAAGTTAAATAAATGTATTTCAAATTGGTTTTTAATTCTGAGGGCCAACAAAGAGTATAAGCAGTTTGCTCGCTCAAAAAAGTGCTTTATCTTAAGAACCTTGCAAAAAAATTAAACCATTCGAAAAACTCTAAAGATTTCTGGTGTAATGTGCGTGAGTTAGGCGGGCGTAACAAAAGTATGAAAAATGTCCTCGAAGCTGAGTCACTAGCAGCTCATTTTAAAACTCTTTTGACAGCGGATGAGAATCTTCATACTTTTAGCTATGCACTACAAAATAAAATTGTTGCGGAGTTTGACTCTCCAATCTCTTTAAATGAACTCGAAAAATCGCTGCTGACTATGAAAAACAACAAAGCCCCTGGATGTGATGGCATACCTGTTGAATTTTATAAAAATGCAACTGAACAACTCAAACACTACATAGTAGACTTTTTCAATTTGCTTTATAACAACGCTTGTGTGCCAGCTAGTTTTAACAAAGCTCTTATATTTGCCATATTCAAGAAAGGAGATGCGAGTCAGGCCGAAAATTATAGAGGAATTTCGATTCTTAATTCGCTAAGAAAGATTTTCGCTTCGATTCTATATGGAAGACTCATGAGCTGGGTGGATAGTAGCAGTCGGCTTAGTGAATATCAAGCAGGTTTTTCAACGATAGATCACATTTTTGCTTTGACTAGCATTGCTCGAAAATACATCGAAAAAAAAACAAAAAACTGTATGCGTGTTTTGTTGATTTTAAGGCAGCATTTGATACGGTGAATAGGCAGGCTTTGATCTATAAACTGGCATCGCTTGGAGTATCCCAGAAGTTCCTTATGCTGTATTTTAAATTTCTGTCATCTTCATGTGCAGCGGTGTGGGATGGTTCAAAGATGTCAGATTGGTTTGATAATTCTGCAGGAGTCCCCCAAGGATGCATCCTAAGCCCCATTTTGTTCGCCATGTTCATTGATGATGTTGCTGATATTCTTCCTGGTGGAGTAAACTTTGCCGGAAATCTAATAAAGGTCCTGCTCTATGCTGACGACTTAGTATTGCTTGCGGAAAATCCTTTTGCCCTCCAACTACAAATGAATAGGCTACAAACGTACTGCTAGACATGGGATCTTCATATAAACGTCACGAAAACGAAGATCATGATTTTCGAAGGCCGGCAAAGAGGAGAAAGGCTACGTGAAGAAACTTGGCGACTCCACAGCGAGCGGTTAGAAGTGGTACGAGAATTTAAATATCTGGGAGTATTGCTATCTTCAAATCTAAATTTTGGAAAACACGCAAAAGAAAAAAGTTCCGAAGCTAAGTTAGCACTTCACATTATGTGGCCCAAATTCTTCGCAAATCCTAACATTGATCTTGTTTCAAAATATCAGGTTTTTAACGCAACCGTCAACACTTGTATGTGTTATGGAACGCAGGCTTTCGGGATTAGTCCTTTTGAAGAATTTGAAGCTGTCCAAATTTATTTCTTGAAGCGACTATTCCGCTTACCAATCTCAACACCAACATATGCCTTGCACGTCGAGTCTGGATTGCCTCCAATTTATTTGAAAAATTTGAAGGCTCACTCCGATTATTTAACAAGAGTGATGAAGAGAAGTGTGAGCAGTTTGCATAGATCAATCGTGTTAAGATCGCTACAATTAAATGTTTTTCCCTTCAGGGAATGGAATCAGCTGGCAATATCTCACGATATTCCTTTTTCTTTGTCAGAAAGTAACGTAAGCAATTGGCAAGATATATTTTCAACGATCTTAGCTAAAGTGGATGATAAAATATTCGACCAGCACTTAACTAGAGCATCTTCATCGGCTTCCAGAGTAATTTACAAGAATCTAAACCATCACATACCATCTGCAGAAAGCTATTTCAACAACAACTACACATCAAAAGTTATTAGCACGATTTTCAGAGCCAGAGTCGAATTATTAAATCTTAATTTCATGCCCCATAGAGCCGATCTTCAGCAAATTTGCAGTTTCTGTAACAGAAGAGAATCGGAGAATATCTACCATTTCATTGCGGCTTGCCCAATTTTACAAGAAATTCGAAGATTATACTTCCAAGAAAGTTTTCTGTCAATGAGTAGTCTCTATGAAATTCTAAACAGCGTTCGTGATTGGATCATTTTGTACAGTTTTTGCAACCATGCCATGACTTATCGTAATAGCTTTCTAAACTTTTAAATAAGTTTTGTAGTTTTTTTTATACATAAATATTTATTTTATGTTCATTACTATCGTTTTTTAAAAATCATGTTTATTTCGTCCGAATAATCTTAATGTCATTATCATCCAAACTGTAATATTTTTGATAAATTTAATAATCCCAATCAATCTGTAACATTGACTTATTTTTTATTATGCTTGTTTTCAAGTTTATTCTTTAAAAGCAAAATATTTTGTGACCTAATCATTATTATCATATTATAAATTAATAAAAAAATATCATATCCGGCAGACGGCAGAATTGTCAAGTCCGTATTCTAAATCAAACACATTGTAATACCTTTTATGAAATAAAGAAAATAATAATAATAATAATAATATTACATCAGTATAGGACCTCGGTAATTTTAACTAATAGAATTGACCCTAATTCGAATGATGAATTATCAAAAATATTGGGTGGGTGGTTGTAGGTGGGGTGGGTGATTGGTAGTGGTTAGGAAGGGGGGGATTTATTGTGTGGGGGAGGAGGAAACAATCTTCAAAAACGGCGGGCTGTTGGTTGGTGGTCGTATGTGGGGCTGGTATGTTGGTGTTTGGGTTAAGGGGTGAACAAAATTCAAAAATGGTGGGTGGCTGTAGGTGGGTTGGGTATTTGGTGGTTGGAGAGATACAACTTACACATGGACTGTTTTGCTTACTGGTTATCACGTAAAACTATCGTCCGTAAACCGACTTTACAGACAACCATGTTTTTTTTTGTGTAATTTTATTCAATAAGCCCACTTTTAAAGGAGTGATTTTGATAAAATACCTTTGTTCAGGTAAGATCGTTAAAAAACTACTCGATTCAGCTGAAGTTTTACACATATGATTAAATACTGACTTATGAGCAAAGCTTAGTTTGTGCATCAAATTTTTAAGACACGCCCACTTTTAATGGGCGTTTCCGTCAAAAGTCGTAATATACAATATTTTTTTTGATGTTTCTTAACCATCGGTCGCAGTTTTGAAGTAAGAAAATGAACACTTCGGTTTGTATACCTTGATAGGAGAGTGTGAGTAAAGAATTGTTAAATACATCGAAATTTGCTATTTCCATTCAAAATCAAATTTTTAAAAAATTTAAGTTTTGTCTTGTTTCAATCAAGTCGATCTGCAAGCTTACAATTGAATGTCACTGGGCTCATAGTAATTGCCTTGGCAATAACAAATCTTAACTTTGGGCGTGGCACACACCTTTATTTATTGTGCCAACGGCACAAAATAAATGTTATTGATATTTTTCCTGTCTGCCAAAGAAGAATTTTGTATCTGAAACTGGAACAGCGGTGGCTGCCTGCGGGAGGCGAACGCATACACATATAAAATCATATTGAATAGGGTATCCAACAGTTCGTTAAAAATGTACTGTAGCTCTCGTTTGTTATTATTTGGAAATGATTTTTGGCAGGGTTGGGATCGATATCCCGCTTTTTATAATCCCGTTTCTTAAAATCCCGATCTTTAAATCCCGCTTTTTATAATCCCGCTTTTTATTATCCCGCTCTTTTAAAATCCCGCTTTTTAAAATCCCGTCTCTTATAATCCCATTTTTTACTATCCCGTTTCTTATTATCCCGCTTTTGCAATCAAAAGTAGTTGTTTTATTTTAAAAAATCGCTCGATTTTTGATTGCAAAAGCGGGATAATAAGAAATATAAAATAAATTAAGCAATGAGTGATTTTTTTAAATGCATTTTATTTTAACAATGAATATGACAATCTTCAATAAATTACAAGAAAAAAGTATAAAGTAATGCTATACGATATTATTCAAAAGGGAACAAAAAAAAAACTTTAAACCATTAACAATTTTTTTGTATTTTATTAGTTTTGTATATTATAAGCAATGCGACGCAAAAAACCTGTTTTACTCATATTTTTTTCTATTTCCCATTATTTTTTTTACTGCGCGTGACCTTACAACATTAGCTTATTTTATAAAAAAAACGGGATTAGCGGGATTTTTCGGGATTTTAAAAAGCGGGATTATAATAGATTGGGATTTTGAACAAGCGGGATTTTAGAAGACGGGATTATAAAAAAGCAGTATTTTAGCAGACGGGATTTTAATACTTTTTTTTCGGGATTTTTGAAAAGCGGGATTTTAAAAAGCGGGATTCCGATACGCTCCTTTTTTGGCATATGGTCACCGCTGCTGGATCAGATGACATCTGATTTGCGATCAATCTTTGCAGCGATTATGGTAATATATCGGTAATAAGGAATGTTATTTTCCAAGTAGTCAATCGTCTCTGGCTTATCAACCAATCGCGTAAGCTAGCGCTTTCACATCAAGGCCAACTGACTGATCCAAACGAATCAATTGTGGAACGCGCTGTGTGATATGTTGCACCCGTCTTGTTGAAACCACAGCTCCTCCACATCAAGACAATTTGATTCAGAACGAAAAAGTCATTGGTGATGGATGACTCTATGATGATGAATGCAACAATCTGGATGGCGTTGTGTTTCAAGAAGCACTTATCTTAATCACGATTGTGTTGTACGAACAGAAACATGTTTTTCAAAGTAAATCTGCATAGTTTTGTATTCATTGTTCAGCCGTCGCGTCAGTCAATTCATAATGAAATGGCAAACTCAACTTTAGATAAATCTCATGGCAGATGACAAAATGGCTGTGAATCAAAAAAGGGCACCCAACTTAAAGTTCTATACCTAAAAAAAACACCCTTTATTTGAAAAAGAAAAATACAATAATTCAAAGTAAATATTTCCAAAAGATAATCTATTGTCATACATTTTATACTCGTGTATAAACATAAGATTCAAAACAATAAAACAGATTCTGTTCAAGTGTGCCATATCATCAACCACCCTCACCCTCACCCCAAAAAAATCCCCTTATACACACTCATCATCAGCTCTTCGGTTTTTTTATTTGATGATAAATTATTGCCTCGGAGAAGAAAGAAGATTTCTCATGAAATCCATAATATCCACTTGAGTAATTTTCTATATATAGATACAGGATCATCTTAAGGATTTTTATTTTATCGTTTAAGAAATGAATCTTCATCTTAATATCCTAAAGACCGGACGGAAAGAGTGAATAACGTGAAGCAGCGAAGAAAAGACACCACCAAAAGACCAGTTTTAATATCGACCTCATAATAATTTTAGATAAATCCTTAAAGAAGCTGTTGCATTTTACGATTTAATTCATGAAAAAAAAACTCCATCATCCAGGATGAACAAAATTTAAATAATAAGACAATACTAGGGATATCCTTATCAACAACCCAGCTTCCGGAGGAATCTTGTTTAGCTCTCGATCTATCTCTTCGTATTATAGTCTTCAGGATAAATGCATTATGAACGCCTCTTCCGCCTTGCTCCCCATGATTTGATAGCTAATTCAAATTGGTAAGAGAGTGCTGTTCTCCTCATCGCATCGTGTTTGTCCTCGTCCGAAAAGTCATGAATTATTCGATTTTGGGCATAAATTCAAATTGTATGCTTCCTGGCCTGATTTATAGGATGGCCTGCTCAGTGCTTAGCTCATACATATAAGCATGGGCATAAAATGTGCCTTTGCTTTTAACCATGTGTAGTGTATATCTATACACATCTACATACAAGGATATAAGAAGTATGCGGACGGACCTGGATCAATGACTGGCCGATGAAACTTGGTTCGCCAAAGAGTCAGTCCTCCTATGACTAGGCTGTGTAGTGTAGTGAAGTGTAGTGTGGAGTGTGTCTGCTGTGTGTATACCAGCAATCTGGGGGCGGAAGGAAGATTCATTGTTATTTGTATTCTATTAGCATGCAATAGAGGAAGCCACCAGCCCCCGGTAGTAGGCGGCGGCGGCGGCGGTAGTGGCGTTGGCCAAAAGTGATAATATAAATAATGATATTACATTTTTATTTTGCATTGGGGCGGTGATTTTGTGGCTCTTGGCCCCGACACCATTGTATAACCAAAAACCATTTAGATAGATTTTTCAGAGAAATTTGATTTTTATTTATCCATCCCTAGTCCCTACTCCCTACCCTACATACATAAATGTTTGCGTACTTTTGTATGCAAGGCAAAAACATCCTTCACCCTTATGATACACGAGTATTATGTGCGAGGTAAATTGTTATTGCCCGCATTTTGTAAACGCATTGTTCGTGTTGTTGTTGTTTTTTTTGTTTTTTTTTTTTGTTTTTTTTTTTTTTTACAAAAAGGATCCATGGATTACGTGGAGTAAGGTCGAGTAGGTTAAGGCAATAGACCATGGTGAAAAATAAATTGAAATGTGTTTTTATTTGGCGGTTTACAGGGAGGAAAAAAAAGTAAAAAGTAAACAGCATATTATATAGGCTTTAGACGTGTTAAGTGTGTGCTGTGCATGTATCATTTTTAGGCATTTTTTTAACGTATTATACAAACATTTATATGACATGTAATAAATTTTTGGAATATCTTATTTAGTTTGATGTGAACTTGTTTAGAGGAACAGGAGCTTCATAGATTAATCAAATTTGTTTTGAAGCTAACGGAACATCAATCAGATTTGGACTGAATTGAGGATAAGGCCTTGTTTGGAAAGGGTGAAAGTTATAACTAAGCTTATAGCTAATAGCTTTGATTTTTTTTTTTCATTTTTGTTGTAATAATTTGATGGTAACCGTTATTTCGAAGGTCCTAGTAACTTTATGAAGAGTTACTACTCTACACCGAAATTACATTTTGATAAAAATTTCCTAGAAGGATTATCTTCTAGTTCTGGGAGCAAAATGGAAGTTTGAAGCTCTAACGGACAAAATCTTAGACTCTTCTTTCGTCTTCCAAACCATTTTAGGGTGTTTCCGGTAGAAATAATGACGATAAAGGAGGAGGAGATTTCTCTGAAATACTTATGAATATTACATCCCCACAAATTCAAAAAAAAAAAAAAAAAAAAAAAACTGATATCGAGGTTCGGCCATGTATCAGCCCCTTTGGGTGAAATTAAACAAAGTTAGTCCGAGGAATTGCAATTCATCTGAACAAGAAGCGAAACCATCCATTTTAACTGAACGTAACCTTGGCATCGCTACATGAAGGCAAAATGCTTCTGAGTAAAAGTCTAATAAGGTGGACTAGTGTGGCAATACACGTCTATCGACAAAGATGATTTAGACAAAGCTAGATCCAAAACGCCTTTTCTAGCTGACAGATATTTTAAATTAACCAAACGCCCAAACTTAGAAAATAAAATACATACACCACTGGATCGCACGAACTTGCTCTAGTGTGTGACAGTGGTCTTGGAGTTTGAGATTTTGATAAAAATATTTTTTCGAAATTCTTAAATAAATACTTAAACTCATTTGAGCTGAAAAAAAAGGACGCCATTTTATTTCTTGGATAAATTTGAATTTATGAGAATAAATTTATAAAAATCTGTGGAGCCAGTTCATAGGTATTCAGCAAATACATTTATTTAAAATTTTTAGAAAAAAATTTAATAAGCAGTTTTTAAAACATTAATTTTTTAATTTTTTTTTTTGATATGCCTTTAAAAATACAAATAAATATTTTTTGGTATGCAGTATAAATTGAGAAACCTACACCTTACGTATATGTGTGAAATTTTGAAAGAATCAGTTGAGCAGTTTTCAAGATAGTCCTATGGAAAATACCGTTCTTATCCATTTTTGAAAACTTTTTTTCAGCCATATGATTGGTCCTACCTAAAAAGCAACACTGATTTTTTTAAATCGAAATCGTTAGAGCCGTTTTTGAGAAAAATAAGCTTTAACGTAACGGTTGTATAGCAGGTACCGTTATTTTTTGAGCTAAAAAAAAAAATTTCAATTTCCCCTCTGTACAATACCTAAAAAAGTCTATATACCAAGTTTGAAGCAATTCGGCCCACCCGTTTGGGCTGTAGGTGTCTATACATACATACAGACAGACAGACAGACAGACAGACAGACAGACAGACATATAGACGGACAGAATTTTTAGACCATCTTTTTTCGTCTTTGCTATTATCGTAACGTCATGTTTGATTGTTATCTCAAAATTTTTTTTTTCGACGAATGCATAACTTGCCTTATAGTACCTATAATCGCAAGTAAAAAACAATTGCACAATTTATTAGCCTTCAGATGTAAAATTGAACTATAATAACACAGTGGGACACTTGGGCGTATGCGCAATTTTACTTGCGATTATAGGTACTATAAGGCAAAATATGCATTCGTAAAAAAAAAAAATTCTAACAATCAAACATGACATTACGATGATAGAGAAGCCTAAAAAAGTGGGTCCGACAATTCTGTCTGTCTGTTTGTCTGTCCGTATGTCTGTCTGTGTGTATAGTTACCTACAGCCTGAACGGCTATACCGATTTGCTTCAAACTTGGTACATAGTATTATTATGACGTCCTACAGCGGGGTTTTTGGAATTAGCATTCTAGCTCCAAAACTAACTAACCTGTCATATGATTTTTTATGAAACACTCATTTATCTCAAAAACGGCTCCTACGATTTTGATTAAACTTTCTGAATAGTGTTTTCTGTTCAAACTTTATGTTTTGGTTGGAATAGATTTTTCATGAAAAGTCTTATAACGGGAGGTACCATTGGACCGGTTTTTTAAATCCGATTTTCTCGTAAGACGCTTGACGAATTTCTATGAAATTTTTAATGACGAAGCCCTCTTATAAAAGAAATAATATAGCTAATTTTGAAAAATTGTCAAAACATTTTTTTTTGAATTTTTAAAAAAAGTTTTAAAATTTTTTTTTTAGTTTTTGTTTTTTTCCAAAAACGGTATAATCAATTTTTTTTTCAATTTTATTTTTCTGATAAAAACTACAAAGTTTTAGAAGTTGGCATACTAAAAAAAAATTTGGAATATATTTTCGAAAAGTTTTTCAAAAAAAACTGTTTTTTGAAAAAACTGGTCCAACGATTTTGAAAAAAAATTTCGTAAAAATTTAAAAACGTAAAAAAAACCTGATGGCTTACTTTATTTTCTCTAAAAGACCTTTTAGGTATTGATTTTTAAGTGATTTATAAAATTTCGTATGATTTTTTCAACGCTTTTTTCCCAAAATCTCAAGCACCCAAAAGTTTGAACACATTAGAGCAAGTTTGTACGACCCAGTCGTGCACTTTATTTCTGTTTAATATTATTCATTTAAGTTTGCGCACGTTCTCTAACACATTATTATTGTCAATTTTTTTACTTAAAAACAACTATAAAATATAAAAGTACACTCGGGCGTATTTGTACTATTCTGCTCGGAAGGGCAGAACAACGTTTGCCGTTAGGCGTTAGGCGACAAAATCCAGACTGCCGTATAGAAAAGTTTTGAGTTTATTTAATAGGCATAATGTATGTCCAATTCTTCTATGTCCTTTTCTGTACCCCTTGTTTGAAGAATTTCGTGATGATGGAATTTCTGTGTGCTATCACAGACTATAATTTATCTCTGTGCTAAATTTCATCCAGACAGGTTCATCCGTTCGGGCGTTATTGAGCAACAAACATCCAAACATCGAAATTTTCACATTTATAGTATTAGTAACATTTCGAAAATTTTTTGATTTTTGAATGAAACTTCTTTAGTCGCATGAGGGTAAAAGTTTTACTGATGCAGCGGAAATAAGCGCGACTTCCGTCCCAGAAAATGGAGAGAGCGATTGAGACCGATTGACAGAGAGTGAGAAAGAGCGAACGTAGCATGAAGCACATAGCCAAGGAAGCAAGAGTGAGAAAGATCGAGAGAGAGAGAGAGAGATTGAACGTCGCATCACGCACAGTGCCAAGGAAAGAGAGAGCTGTAAGTTAGGTCGGCGGCTGATGGCTAAAAATAGAACGGTGGGTAGCAGGGACGGTATACATAATGTATGTCTTAGCAGACAAAAGTGTTTCGTATAAATCCAGTGTTGGCAGTCAGGCGGTTGTTTGGCGGGTAGCAGGGATGTGACTTGGTGTGTTGTTAAATGAGCGCTGGAAGGTTGATATGCAAATGTGATGTGTATAATATTAAATGTGTTAGGTGGGTAAGCGGCCTTAAAAAGCTGCACTGGTCAGTTGATGCAGTGCAAAAAAAATTAGCTTGCCATAAAAATTTTACTTCTTCATCTTTAATTACCTTTAGAATTTTCTGGGTAAAACTAAGTATTCAATACCAATTTAAGAACTAAATGTCTATCTTGACAAAAATTAAATGTGGTTTTATTTTTAACTTTTTAAAAAACATTTTAACATTTTAAGAAGATAATAATTTTAACAAAATTCAATCCAACCGCTTTTTTTTTAATTTAAAAAAAAACGACAATAAATTAAAATTAATTAATAAATTACTTCTTTTGTGCAAAATTTTATCGAAATCGGCATAATCGTCTGTGAGAAAACTTAATCTGAAAAAACCGGTTATACGAGAGGTACCGTTATAGGACACATTAAAAAAAATTGATTTTATTCGACCTAGAGCAAAAATGAAAAACACCCCCGGCGGAGATACTACCAAATAATAACTAAGTACTAAGTTTGAAGCAAATCGTTGAATTCGTTTAGGCTGTTAAGGTGCGAACAGACAGATAGTCAGACGGACGAAAGGAATATCTGGAGCCACATTTTTTTTACTTCTCCATCATCGCAATGTCATTTTGTTTATGTCTCACACACAGCTCATCTTATTTCACTTCAAAATCTACTTTAAAAACAAACGAAATTTGACGGTTGGTTTTCGAAAAACACATGCATAGCTATTTCTATAAATTTGCGTAGGTTTCGCAAAAAGTTCGTTACCCAAATTGAAAGCAAAGATCAAATACCTGCATCCAAATGCCATGTCGTTGAAAACTAAATGTTATCATATAAAATTGTTTACATAAGACCAAAGACCACAAAGTGGCATCCCATTAATCATTAATTGGCACATGTGGAACTGATATCTAACCGTGCGCAGATTTTGCTTGTTATAAAAGGATTACTGACAAAATAAGACCAAAAACGAAATAAAAAGGAAATCTCAAAACCTCCGGCTCACCAAAGGATACATTTATATGTAGTAGGAATATACGTATTGGTTGGTATAGGTAGGTATACTTTACAAAACATGTAGGTATAGAGGAATCCGTTTTTCCCCGAATACCCCCATAAATGATACAGCTTAAACTGTCATTGAACAGGTTGGGCTTTCTTCCTCATTCATGTTTCTTTGATTCCCTTAAGTCATCCCATCTCCATCAGGAAGCCATAGAGTGGTGTACCTCATGTAAACACGTGGTCTTACAGGGATATGTTTGCTTACGGCATCAATGTCAATTTCAACGAATACAAAAACCGATGATGGGAAAACCAAACACAAAAAAAGCAGAAAAACACAAAAATAAGGCGAATCCAGATTCTCACAGATTGCTTAAAACAATATAATATTGCATGCTCCTTCCACTCCGCTGCCTCTGTTGTGGGTTCTTATACGTGTTCGTGACATCTTATTATTACGTTTCCGGCGGAAATGGGTAGGTTGATGGAGGGTGTTTCTGTTTGTTGAGTGTGTCGATGTGTGAATGTGTGTTTAAGTTTAACTAATGATAATCTTTTGTGTCTCTCTGCTACTTGCATACAGATTGCTGTTTCAGTTTCAGCCAAGTATTCCGTTTGTCAATTGTTTATATAAATAGCTAAGCTATATATGTAATTTTGTTTCTCAGTATAAAAAAAAGTCGTAAATCGCGAATGGATAGAATGTACACAAAATTTTCGAAATCGATATGAATGTAGGATTATTTTTCACTTTAAATGAGGTTCTGACAGAAAAGCTGAAAACATTCCCCAGAGTAATTTTCGAAAAAGACATCTTTTCATTACTTATGTTCACATACATTAACGCTTTCTAACACTCCCTTAGGAATTTTGTTTATTGATTTTCTTGCCGCCACACAGGTAAGAAGGAAAATAGGTACCTTATACTACATAGATACTAGAGTATCTATAGGTACCTAATCCTGTCGTCCTTGTTGAAAGATGTGCGATATACATGTATAATACACAAACGGTGAATACAATTGAGAAGCCATCTTAAGATGAGAAAATCTAGCGTCTTTGGAGCATTTGCTCTCCGAAGCTTAAGAATGATTTACTTTAAATTTCGATACGTGATCGGATTATAAAAAGATAAACTTCTCCCAAGAGTAAATATATTTTATTTTTGTTGTATCTTTTATTACGTTTATTTAACTGTGAAAAAAAAAATGTTTAAATCAGAGAAAACTTTTTGGAAGTTTTTCTTTTTGTCTTGTCTATTTTGAGCTATACAATTCAAGATGATTTAGATTAAGTAAGAAATCGCTTTAAATATTCAAATTCGAAGAAGTTGAATTTTTTACAAGTTATTTTCAAAGCATGAGAAAATGACAATCAAAAATGGAATTATGCTTTGTCCATGAGGTACCTTGCTGGCCCACGGGTTCGTCACAAGTCCCTTAGAAGGAGATATGGTTTTGTGAAAATATTGTATTACGAATGGCCTTCAAATCTCTTTGATCTCTTGGGACCTCCTTAAAGCAGGTCACAACACTCATTACGACATTTAAGGTCCGATTTTTGTCACTTTTATTCGTATGTCGTCGACAAATAAGATAACCAAATAGTACCTAGTGGAGTTTATTTGTTCCATTATCGTCATCATAAAAACAACTTAGGTACCCAACTAAGGACCGATGTATGAGATTGAAACCTTGGATAAGAAATAATTCAAACCTTCTCTGTGGTCGCAATAATAGCTCTTTAAGAATTTTTAGCATTCCATTAACTACTATCCTTATAGCTGTAAGAAATATTCAAGGAAGTTTATAGAATACTGCATTCTATTTTGAGCCTGAAAAAATTTATTTCTTTAATTCATTTGAGATAGTATAGCCATTTTTATATCAACTGTAAATATGTTGTTTGTCGTTATTTCCCTCTACTCTAGTTTTACACATATGCCTTAAAATTGACGAATGATCGAAGCTTAGTGCTTTAAATTTTTGTTTTTACATTTTTGACTTGATAACGTCTAATAAATCGGAATAGATATGTACCTACATACATATATGCAGCACGCACGAAAAAGTGTCACAGTCACAGTCACGTTATATATCTGCTTTGATAGCATAGAAACTCGATACAATGGGAGGGGTGGGTTTTGGATGGTTGGTTGGTGATTGTAAGTTATGGTGGTGATGGTGTGTGTGTTAGGGGGGGGGGTAGTGCCAGGAAGAGGAAAAATTGTCAAAAATGGTGGGTGGTTGTAGCTGGTGAGGCAAAAATTGACAAAACTAATGGGTGGTTCCTTGGTGGCTGTAGGTAAGATTGTTGTTTGGTGTTGGAGGGATTTGGTATGATTGGAGGGGGGGTGAATTATCCATTGTATATACAAACTTAAGTACTACCACTTGAGCTGCGCCATCTATCGACGAAAAACTAAGCTCTATAATACCATGGGAAGCAACAACAACAATTTTTTTTTCGTTCCACCATTTTCATTGTTGTTGTTGCTTCCCATTGTATTCTAAAGCTGAATTATTAAATATGGTGGGTGGTTGGTCGTCGGTTGTAGGTGTGTTGGGTGGTTGGTGGTTTTGGTGGTGGGGATGGTTGACTTGATGGAATGCGACGAAAAATTGTCAAAAATGGTGGGTGAGTGAAGGTGGTGGCTGGTGGGGTGGGTGGTTGGATTTAGGGGACTTTGTGTTGGGAGGGGGTGAGGAAAAAAGTATCAAGATTGCTGGGTGGTTGGTGGTTTTATTTGGAATGGTGGGTTCGATTGGGTGGGTAGAGGAGGGAATTGTCAAAAATAGTTGGATTGGGTGGTTGGTGGTAGTTGTTGGGGGGGGGGGGGGGGGGGAATTGTCAAAAATGGTGGGTGGGTGGTCGTAGGTGGGGTGGGTGATTGGTGGAGGTAAGGAAGGGGAAGCTTCATTGTGTGGGGGAGGAGGAAATAATTATCAAAAATGGTGGGCTGTTGTGTGGGGGTTGTATGTGGGGGTGGTAGGTTTGTGTTTTGGTTAAGGGGTGAAAAAAATACAAAAATCTTGGGTGGTTGTAGGTGGGTTGGGTAGTTCGTGGTTGGAGAGATACCTACCTACACATGAACTGTTTTTTGAACTGGTTATCACGTACAATTATCGTCCCTAAACCGACTTTACAGACAATCATGTTTTTTAGGACACTTTTTAAGGGGTGATAACGTCCTATAAACCGATGAAAACCGGCTGAACGCAAAAAAAATTGTGACCTTCCGTCTGAGCCGACCGTTCAACTGAGAGCGCGGAACAAACTACACGTGAACTGTTTTGTCAAATATTTATTAAGTGAAGTAAAAAGTAAATGTAGTTTCCTTTGTTTATTACAACACAAATTGCGCCAAAAAATGTTATCACAACAAATTGTAGTTCGTAAACCGACTTTAAAAACAACAATTATTTGTATAGTAAGAATGAGGATTGACAAATGGATGTTGATATAATTGTAGTGCACTGGACTCATTCCTTCTAGATGCTACTCTCTACAGCAGCCATACCTTCATCGGTCCACACTATCTCAGATGATGAGTATAATGATTTTACGTAAACGTAGTGGTGGGTTTTATTTCCATCGTCAATCAAATAAATTATAAAATGGACGTAGTGCGCGATGCGTTTTACGAGCAGAACCATATTTTTGTAAATTAATCTACACAATTTGCATGCATTGTTCAGGCGTCAGTCGATTCATGGTGAAACGGCAAACCAAACTAAAAATAGTAGATCACATGACAGATGTCAATGCTAGCTTTGACTTCTATACCGCTAAGAAACACCCTTTATCTGATGATATTACGTATACTTATAGTCCAGGCAAGGAAGACAAAAAAAAAAATACCTACTATCGGAAAAAATTCGTGTAGAAGCCAAAATTGTTAGAGTTGTAGAGGAAGGTGTCCTTAATAACATACATAAAGTACTGGGGGCTGGTGGTGGAGCTAAAGGTGGGGGGGGGGGGTGTCGAAATGTATTTTTTTCAATTTTTCGTTAATAACTGAAAAACCATTTCTTCTATCAAAAAATGTCTAAGTACTTAAAATTCTACACAAAATTCTCTACGATAAAGATCCTTCACACTTTTTTGATAGGATCAAAGCTTGAAAAGGAAGGAGGGGGTAAATAGAAAATTAGAATTTTTTTTTTAATATAAGTTAAAATGTCGTCGCTTATGTCATCATGAGCGAAAATCATTATTTCAGAATCACACATTTTCCCGTTTTTTGTTAATTGAGTCTGGGTGCCATTACTTTATGACAAAATATTGCCGTTAAATTAATATGGACAAAGAATAGATTTGCAAAACGGCTTATTATTTCCAGTGTGTATATGATCGACTATGGCTGAGAAGTGTTTAATTTGTGAGAGTAAAGCTAAAAGTGATTTGTGCAACATTGGGCAAAAAGGGATAATTGGACAAGTTAGGGCTTGATTCATAATTCTTGCAGAAAAGAATATGTCAGAAGTGACTCAATAAAAAGGTTTTTGCGAGACACTCTCTCAAATGAACCTTCAATATTACGCGATGCTTATGCTTTGTCTTTGCACTCAGGACAAATCAGATTTGATTTTAAAACAAAGTGTTTTTTCTGCACGGAAACGTAGAGAAGGAGATTAAAAAACCGCATGCTAGGCGTTGAACAGTTTTTTATGTTCGTACGGTTGCATTTCAGAGTTCTATTTTGAATCGTGGGCAGGAAAGAAAGGATGAGTGTGGAAACGATGTAGTGAGACGTATGTCGGGGATCTACACGCAGCAGATGCAATATATCACGAAGGTTGTTATAAAAGATTCATAAATATATGATATGATTATATTGAAAGGACTGATCATTGTCAATACTCTCTGGACGTGCTGTTGAAACAGATTATTGCAGTAGAACCACAACATGTGAAGACCATTAAGGAGAGGATGAGGGAAATATATGGGGAACAAATTTTTTTCACCACTAAATTTGGTCCCCATATATTTGGTCGTCTCCTTTCTTAGTTTCAGTAATAAAATCCTGATCGGCTCATGGTACACTTCAAGGTGTAAAGATGAACAAAAAGAACATGAGAGAATAGTAAAAAAGTTGCTGAAATTATCTTAGAAAACATTAGATCCATGGCTAACGACAACAGTGCCTACCCCCTTCTTCTAGCTTCTGCAGTGAGGCTGAACAATTGATACCTAAATCTCTTAAAGTCTTCATGGAATGCATTACAAGGAAAAATAAAATGCACGACTGGGTCGCACGTACTTGCTCTGTTGGTGCAATAGTACGATGAAAACAAACTTTTTGATCAATAAGAACAACTAATGTTTGAAAAATTTGGTAAAACCTAAAAAATGTTGACTAAAATTGGAAAAACCGATATACGGGAGCTAACGTTAAGAAACCTTTAATATTTAAAATTATGATGTCAGCTTTTGGGTGTTGTAAATGATATAAATGTCCACTTATGGCCAAATTAATAATACTGTTAAAAGCAATTTCCGCTATTATCATGTATAGCCGAAAACTAAAAATGCAGTTTTGTTTGAAGTATTCTATGTATGTTACATAAAAAGTTTCATAAAAATCGGGGGAGCCGTTTTTGAGTAAATTAGAAAAAATGAAAAAAATTGGCCAAAATCTAGTGTCACTTTGTATTGGAGCCACCATTTAAAAAAGAGAAAATGAAAAAAAAAACTATGCCATCTGATAGGAAGCTGTAAGAAACTATACCAAACAAAGTTTGAGTGAATTCGATGCAACCGTTGACAACTTATGGCCATTTGAAAAAAAGCCGTTAAGAGCAGATCTCCGTTATTTGCATTTTTAGCCAAAAACTAAAAACGCAGTTCTCTTAAAAACACTAAAAGAATATAATACACAAAGTTTAATCAAAATCGTTAGAGCCATTTTCGAGAAAATTAGAAAAAACCAAAAAAAGTTGGCTAAAACTCAACGGCTCGTTGTATGGAAGCCACCGTTTAGAAAGGCTTCAGTGAAAAATTTACTAAACCATCCTATAGAACAGTATGAAAAACTATGTCAAACAAAGTTTGAGTTGATTCAATCAAGCCGTTGTGAACTTATGGCTATTTGAAAAAAAGCCGTTAAAACCTGATTTTCGTTACGACCATTTGAGGAAAAAACAAAAAACGCAGTTTTGTTAGAAATGCTTAAAGTTAGCTAAATTTTAAATTTAATCAAAATCGTTAGAGCCGTTTTTGAGAAAATCCAAATTGAAAAAAACCGTTACTTGAAAGGTACCAGTTTGAGCCGGGCTAAAATAAAATAAAAAAAACCTCGACAATGGTTTTTCTTCAAACTGCTATATACCAAGTTTGAAGAAAATCCGTCAAGCCGTTTAGGCTGTAGCATGACGTGAAAAAGCGCACATCCGCACATCCGCACATCCGCACATCCGCACATCCGCACAGACGCACAGACGCACAGACAGACCGACGGACGGTATGGCGAAAACCACTTTTTTGGGCTTCTCTATCATCGTAATGTCATGTTTGATTAAAACCTCGATTTTTTTTTTCTGCACGAAACCAATACTTGCCCTATAGAGCAAGTAAAAAGTCGAAAGAGGCAGTGAGGAAAAAGGTGACAACTACTGTTATTGCTCATGCTGTTATTGCTCCTGTCTGCCCTCAATGTTTCATATCCCCAATTCTGACCAGCATCGCTCTGTTCATATACAGAAAATTCGGATCAAAGAACTTGGTGTCCCTATTATCGAAGTTGGGAATGAGTGCCTACTACAACGCTCAGCAGCTGGAGCTCTCCAACATCCACCACCCGCAAGAGCCTATCCAAAGTGACACACTTTGTCAGGACATCTTTGATAACGCAGACTTCAATGTATCCACTCTCGATGGCTGGAATACCTTCTACAGCATGGGAGGAATCAAATGTGTTACACCAACCCACGCTTTCCTTACATCCACGAAACTGGAAAGACTACGATCAATTTCATTTAAATATGTATGTCAAAAGGCAAAAACTTCAAAGGTGCATCAAACATTTGCCTCTAAGAATTCAGAAGAAAAAGCGAAACTAATGATGTGGAAATAACATAAATAAAAATTATAAAAACACAAAGTAATAGCCAGATGTCCCAAAATACCAAAATAGAAATTTCCAGGAATCGAAGACTGATGGATTTATCGAATTAAATGCAAACCAAAAAATTTACAACCATTTTGGCGAAACACAGATAGTCGAGGTGAAGAAATCACTTAAGACTAAATATATAAACCATGCCGAAATATTATAATATTTTTCCATCTTTCACTTAAATTTTGATGAAAATTCAAAATCTCTAATCGCTTGTCTGAATCCTGTCATTTTATCCTAGACTATATAAAATATCAAAATTAATCCATTTTGATATCCAAACATCGCACTTAAGCTATACCAATCTATGTTTTAATCGTTTATAGAGCATCAAATACTGACACCACCTCCATCCATACCTGCCTCCCTAAAATACTCTTGCTTCAGGATTATGTCAACCACTTGAACCATCATTCTATAGCTATGCCAATCGATGGCCGGGTCGGTGAATTAATTCCTTCACTTTGATGCTCTCTCTGATATCTATGGTAATCGAAACCAAAAGCCCCAATGTCGGTCGACGCCGCCAGCCATTCAATCTTCTCGAACAACATCGTAAATAAACTTCCGGCGGCGTTATTTGGAATCTATCTTTGGCAAAAAAAAAAAAAAATCGAACAAAATTCTAATCCGCATTGTTATAGAAACAAGAATAGGCACTCGACGAAAACTCGATATTTGTGTCTCCCTCTTTTATTCAAATTGCTATTTTGTGCAAAAAAAAAATATATATTTACATATATTTTTTTTCTGTGTACATATCGCCTATCTAAAATTACAAGTGAAACTTTTTTGGCTGTCACAATATTTTCTCTGTAAGCAAAAGTACACAAACGAAATTCCATTTCTATTTTCCCCCGAATATTGTATGTCTTCCAGTGTTACACAGGACTAAAATATACGTGTGTATTTTCGAGTGCTTTCTCTGAAATTAAATTTCGTATCCACTTTTGACAGAGTCAAACGATTTCTAAATTGTCATCCAACGCTCGAACTATCCTCCCACCACCGGATGGTTATGTCTCTCGGTTAGATGGGTTCTTCATCAAAGGGCATATTTTGTAATAAAGTAAAAATGAAATGGAAGAACTATACAAATGAACCATTTTTCAAAAAAAAAAAAAAAAAAAAACCATTTTAAAACATCGCCCTCCATATTTTTGATTGGGAATTTTGACACTCCAAACCGACCGACCGGTGTTTGCTCGTTACTCCAAACAGGCAATGTGTGAATGATGAGTGTAAAAATGTAGCTTGACTGTTGACGTAAAAAAAAAAAATTCATATGCAAAAAAAAATATCCCCCTCGGCAAAGGACCTTCCTACTTCCTTAATATAGACTTTTTTATTTAAAGAAACCAAACAGAACATTCCCACAACTCAAAAGATAACAAATACCACGACATAAGAGAAACGATAGGTATTCACCTATATACTTGCGAACTTGCGATACATCATACAAAAACAACAACCACCATATTTGAATTCCAAAATGTCCTAGTTAAGGATATTTTTGTTTGTTTTGTGGACTTATGGCCTACTAAACGTAAGAAAATGTCCTTTACAGGATTGATGTTAATTATGACAGCTTCAGCTCTCTCATATTAAAAATAAAAAAAAAACAACCAAACAAAAGGATTCCCATCAAAGCTTTTTTTTTTAAAAGAAAACTTTGTAAAGCTCAAGTTGGTAAAGCTATTTTGTTTGTACCAAAGTGGGAACAGTCTGGCGCAGTTGAATCCCACGTGACACAGACACAAGAACTATTATTGCGCTCCGAATTCGAATTCTAACCAAATACGTACAGCAAAAACAAAAACAAATCAAAAAAGGAAGAAACCTGGAGCCAGGACGAATAAAATTCGGTCCACGAGATACCTAATTGCCCATAGCAAAAATTGGATCAGAAGCTTTCGGGGAAAGGCACTCTTCAGTTAAATATTTGCGTTTTATGCGTTAGCACGTCGCGTCGGATCGGGTTGTTGTTTCGTCCTCGTCATCATATCGAGTTGAATCTTTAAGTGATTTGTTGTTGTTGTTATTTTTAATATACAACTCTTGGTACGTAAGCCCGTTATCAAGATGTGGCGATGTGTGAATTCCTTAAAAAAAAGGATGTAATAAATTGAATAAAATGTGAATCATAATTGTGGATATATTTTTGTGCTAAAAAAGTGCGATCCCACTTCTGAATGTTTTTATTTTTCTTTCCTAAACAATAAAAAAACAACTAAAAAAAAGGACAAAAACAAGGATTATAAACATCGTTATCATCATTTCATTGTCAGTCCTTCTCCATGTCAACCTCTAAACTAATCAGGAAGTAAAAGTTCAATATGCCAACTTCCAGGATCTACCTTACATTATTAACAGCTGTCATTTTGGGTACAGGTAAGAGGATATCAATCTTTTGAAATCCATTTTGCATTTAAAATTAATTGTGTGTTGGATAACAAAAAAAAAAAAAAAAATTAGAAGGACTATAAGGACTGAACCACAAAAATAGAGAACATCCTAGGAATAATCAATGAATCATGCCGCTATCTATGTCAGAGAATCCTTTTTGTCCTTTTTCTAAAGGGATGACTACCGTCCAACCAAACTTGTACCTAATTTCAATTTTATTTTTTTCAATAAAGTTTCAGGACTTTATGTAGTTTGTTCTCGTTTTTTTGAAAAAAGGATAATTTAATTTTCTTGCCTCTTTGAATACTTGAATTTGAGCCTATATTTTTGTTTATGCCCACGGCTCGGCTCCAGAGGGTTGGCTGAGTATAGGAGTAGGTACCCATATTTTTTTTTTCTTTTTTACTTCATTTGGAAAAAGGACCTCTTTAAGGATGGCAAAAAGTTTATTTTTTATTACTCTGCGGGCTATAAGTGAACGGACAACGAGAAAAATGCTAAAGCAATTCTTTAAGGACTTTCTTTCTTTTTTTTTTTGTGTTTTAACTTTTGGCTAACTTTATTAAGGAGTATTGTTGTGTTGCTCGCGTTCTTCGGTTTTACGGTTAATAAGGGCTGCCGCGACGAAAAGTTGTTCGTTTCCATGATTTAAGCCACAAGGACGATCAACATTAATTTTAACTGTGCATATCATTTTTTTGTTTTTGCTGTTGTTTTTGTTTTTGGTTTTATCTTTCGTCCATCCGCATTTTGGTGTGTGTTATCCTGCGGATTCGGCCACACCTCTAGCTGGATGTGTTGTACATACAATGTCCTTATGAATAATTCAGGATTCAATTTGAACATGGATTTTCGGTTGTTTTTGTTATCCTTCTATGCTCGTTTTAGGAGTGATAAAAATAGAACGATATAGAGAAACAGAGAGACAGAGTGGCAAAACAATTCTATCATTGTATTGTATACTCTTTCAAGGATTTTAGGTTGTTTTGTTAGATTATTTAATTAAATCAAGGATCCTCCACTTTTTGACTAATCTATCTCAACTTTCAATCTCTGTGTTTTATTATTATTTTCATATCAGATTTCCGCATTTGTTTAGAAATGTTTTTTTTTTACCCAACGAGGGTTAAGGGGGTGGTTGCATACTATATAGCTATATCAAACTCATTGTTGATCCTTGAATGGCAGAAAAACGAAAACAAATAAAAACCAAGCCAATACAATGGCAAACAAAACTTAAATGTATAGATACAGTTAGATGTATTTTTTTTTCTCATTGCACACACAAAACAGAAAATGCCAATTGGAGCAGCAATGAGTACCTTTGTATAGAGGAATGACGATGTGGCAGTGAAATGTTTTATTGCGGTTGTTGGGGAATGGCTTTTAATTAAGCACTTATGTCATGCTAGATAAGCAACAAGGAGCGCTTCTTTCACAATAGCATCCATTGTTGAAGGAAAAGACATCCTTCTCCTTGCGTTCCGTTTTGCAGCTTGTCTCTGTGTTCTGCCTGTGTCTTGCTGGCTCTGTTTGTCTTTGGCTTCTTTAGCAAAGAGAACTTATTTTTTATCCTTTTTTTTTTTTTTGCTTTCTGTTCCTTGTCGTGGAAAAGGTGGCATCGTTTTTCTTCTACCCGCTGATGGTGTCTGCACCTTTAGCATGAATCTTGAGTTTTTTTTTGCTTGCAGTTTTTGTTTAGCTCATTGTCAAAAGCTTGTCATTCTTGGGATGAAGAACAAGCGGATGTCGTTAAGCACTTTTATGAACAGCCACTGTTTGTTTTTTTATTGACCGGATGTGGTCCAAGGATGTGTTTATTTTTTTTTTCGGTGTGTGTTTCGTTGTTTTGTTATTTTGTCTGTAAGCGTTTATCTTCCTTCACATTGTTTTTTTTTTTTAACAAACTTTTTTTTCCATCACAAGTCACAACATGTATGGAGGATCCCACCCGTTATCTGTCTATCCCTAGATACATCCCCTTTATAATCCTTCTATTCTAAAAAGGATTTTAAAGGATATTGTTGGGTAATTTGTGTTTTTCTTTTGTTTTAAATACTTTTTTGTTGTTTTTTTTTGTTGTTGTCATATAGTCGAGTTAGTCTCTTTGAAAGTTTTTTTTTTTTTTTTTAATTTTTATTTCGTTTTGGGTCCTGGCTCTTCCTTTTCTGTTGACTTTTTGCAATGTTTGATATGAGGGCTTCTCATAATACAAAGACCAGATTTTGTGCAGGTTGTTAAGAGATAAAAAAAAAATATATAAAAATTATTCAAACAATGATACTTTTTGGGCCGTTTCGTGCAATTAAGTTACTTTTTATAGCTCCCTCTGGTGTTGTTTTGAACAACACAAGGATCTGGGTTGAAAATTGGTCGTTAGTTTAAGAAGGAATATAAGGAGGATAGGCTGTTGAAATCTTAAAAGCCATTGTTGTTGGTCTTTTTTGTGTTTTTTTTGTTTTGTTTTGTGTTTTGTTTTAGTGTGTCGTTTATGAATAAGATTACATTTTCGTTTGACATTAATGGAAGCATGGACATTGGACAATGATCATTAAGGTTAATTTTAGGTGTATTAGACGGTGGGGTTAATAGAGTTGCTTAAGTCGATAGGATAATAAGAGCTTGTCAAAGATGGTGACATTGAAAAGTAAAGAGATAACAAAATTGCTTTTATAATTTTGGAACATCATGGCATACCATAAATACAAGGTCTTACATTGTTGAGGTTAGCAATATCAAAATTAAAAACATCAAAACTGGTCTCTAGAGATAATTTTTAAATGATGTATGTACTAAGCCTTATAGGTACCTACATAGCTTTTTGTATGGTATACAAAAAACTCGCAAGTTGAGTTATTAAAAGTTCAATGCTTTAAATAGTCAGATTTTTACTTGATCTTTATTAGGGCAAGTTCTGGTTTCGTGCACAACAAAAAAATTTAAGTTTCAATGTTTGTGTATATGAAAGTGGATTTCACCATTTTTCAAGTCATGCTACAAGAAGAAAAACGGTTGTCGAGTTTTTGATACCTTTTCAGTTTTAGATTTGCTCGAAAAGGTAGGTATTTTAATTTTTCATACCTAATTAAACAAAGATAGGGCATTTTCGACAAAACTGAGCTTTTTTTGTTGTTGTCATAACGAGCCACTTATTCAAGTAACTCCTTTCAAATATCTGCTCCTATAGAATGCCGAAAATTGCTCAAACAATTTTGATTAAACATTTTAAGATTATGTATATACTAAGAGCATTTTCAAGAAAATTGCGTTTATAGTAAAAATCTCTAAACGACCAGTTAGATACATAGAATAGATTCAATCAATTGAAAACAAAATAATAAGATATTCTGGGGCCTTCTGGGATTTTCTTAATTCAAAACGTAAATCATTTGGTATCCCTGTTAATGAATTACATTGATAAATCTTGAAGTAAACCTTTTATTTCCATCGCCTCAAATTTTTTAAATTATCTGTCGGATGCCGCAATACGGCGGGCGGCGGCTTCGATGGCTCGCATCAGGTGACCGTGTAGAGTTTATATTCTTACTAATTCGGGCACGTGCTCCGCTGTATGTGTGTGTTTTGATCAATGTATTGATGTTTAAATGTTGTTTTTCACTTGATCGTGATGGACAACGATACAAGAGGAAAAATCAAGAATAGTATGCGAAATGCCAATGATCTGAAAAAAAATTTCACTTGCATCGTGGTTTCATAAAAGCACACAATTTTGTATGTGATTAGCTTGCTCCCAATTTTCAATTGAACTTTTGTTCAGGATTCCTTTCCGTTAACAAATGAAATTGAATGCGGTGAAACGATCACAAATCTGGGTAACCTTACCTTGACTGTTAATCAGATTTTAAGATATCACCAGACAATCTTTCTTCTGAATTTCTTAAAAGGTGCTCTAATGGTCTTGTAATCACACTTTGAACAAAATCTTTTACTTGTCCCTTTCATCGGCTTCACTTATCATTCAAATACATAACAAGATGCTGTTAATTACAGACCCATTTCAAAACTGAAATTAATACCAAAAGTTTTCGAAGCTATTGTTAAGAGATATATTGATGAAGATATAAGTACAAGTATGTATGTATATCTTTAGACCAACCTGGTTTTGTAAGTGGTCGATCGACCGTAACGAGTTTAATTTTATTTGCAAACATTTGCATCACAGGTATTGAGTGTGCAAACCAGGAAGATGCAGTTTATATACGGATTTCTCAAAAGCCTTTGATCGCGTTCAATATGAAATTTTGCTAAGAAATTTGAAGGATCTGGGATTTCACTCAAATCTTCCTAAATGGTCTCATAACTAACAAACGCAAACGATATATAAACATAAGCGAGAGCTATAGTACGTTTGCAACGAACTGTTGGATACCCTATTCCCCACATTTTTGTATATGTATAATGCATATGCGTTCGGGGCAGGGACATAACTCCCTGGGACATAAGTCCATAATGGACTTATGTCCCACTCGGGTGGGACATAACTCCATAAATCGATTATGGACTTATGTCCCACCTTAATGGGACATAACTCCATAGTTTTCCCTTGAAAAGTGGGACATAAGTCCATATTTTTTTTTCGAATAAAACTAAAAATTGATAAAAAAAGGAAAGAAAAACACATAATTGTTAAGCAAATTGATAACATTTTATTGTAAACAAAACACTTGATTCATAGTTGAAAACAATAAAAAAAAAAACAAACAAAAATTACTAATAAACGTTATTGACAATTATGGAATATCGAAATATGATAGTGCAAAACCGTTTTACGAAAACACGGTATTGGAAAACACTTTCAGTTACACCATATTCCAAGAACCAAAAATATTGAACCTCCTTGAATCTCTGCCACAGTCAGAACGACATTATTTAATGGATGCAACTTACAGTGTTGTCCCACCTTGTGGATGTAGGCAGTTGTTGATTATTTACATTACCTATTCAGAACATGTAAGTTCAAAAATTAATGTACAGAATTCGAGATGAAAGAAAAAAAATTAAAAATAAAAGAAAACAAATTGCAAATTCACTTGGATTTTAAACTTAGTTTTTTTTTTTTATTCTCGAAAAATTAAGCAAGGAATAGATGAATTATTAAAAAAAAAACTTGGTCTTTCGAAAAACCAATTTTTTTTTTTAAAATAAAAAAAAACTAAGTTATCCAAGTGAATTTGCAATTTGTTTTCTTTTATTTTTAATTTTTTTTCTTTCATCTTCAATTGTTTCACTATTCATTTCACCTTTATTTTGACGCGTACGATTCAAGACAAGAAAACCAACTAAAGTTCTTTCAATGATACCGCGTGTTGCATTGAATTTAACAAGTGGTTACAGTTTTAAAATACAGTACTTTCTTTCTAAATAAAAAATATGAAGTGGGACATAAATCCAGAACTTTTTTTTATGGACTAATGTCCCATTAAGGTGGGACATAAGTCCATAATCGATTTATGGAGTTATGTCCCACCCGAGTGGGACATAAGTCCATTATGGACTTATGTCCCAGGGAGTTATGTCCCTGCCCCGCTGTTCCAGTATCTTAAACAAAATTCTTTATTAGCAGGCAGGGAAAAATTCAATAAAATAAATTTTGTTTGGCCGATGTACAATAACTGCTGTCACAATAAAAAAAAGGCGTGTGCCAAGCCTACAGCTGAGACATTTTATTGCCAGGGTAATCACTATATGAGCTCAGCATGCAATTTTAGCTTGCAGATCGATTTGAACAAAACAAGACAAAACTAAAATTTTTAGAAATTAGATTTTGATAGGAAATAGCGATTATGTGTGTTTTTAACAATTCTTGAACTACACTCTGCGTCGTAAACAAGGTATACAAACCGAAGTGTTCATCTTCTTACTTCAAAACTGCGACCGATAGTTAAAAAACATTAAACAATTAATGCATTATACGAATTTTGACGGAAATGACCCTTAAAAGTGGGCGTGTCTTATAAATTTGAAGCACTAACTGAGCTTTGATCATTAGTCAGTATTTAGGCATATGTGTAAAACTACAGCTGAATCGAGTAGTTTTTAAACGATCTTACCTGAACAAAGGTATTTTATCAAAATCACGCCTTTAAAAGTGGGCGTATTGAAAAAATTTACACAAGAAAATGTAGAAATATTTTTCATATAACGAACGGAAGGGATAAAGGTTTTAATTGAATATTGGTAGTGCCTTAAATTTTTAAAACTACATTTTACGTTCTTTCATGAAAAGTGGGCGTAAGCCACGCCCGAAATTCAAACATTTCTTTTCATACACAAAGTATTTAGTTTCTACTAGAGACGCAAGATTTTGGCTTGCGGATTCATTATAAATACTGTTTATTTGCAAAAACTATTTTTTTGTTCTTAGTGAAAAGTGGGCGTCAGCCACGCCCAAAATCAAATTTTTTGATTTCATACACAAGGTGTTTATGTGCAAGTAATATCTACAAATTTTTATGTTTTTCGCATCAATATAACAATTGGTTTTTAACAAAAACAGTATTGATGGTTTTGTATGAAAAATGGGTGTCATCCACGCCCAAACTGAAATTTGTATACTTAATTGGAAGAAGGTTTACCTGAAGCTTGAGCGTGCAAAATTTTAGCGTTATGCTTTTATCGTAACTGTATAAAAAATATAATTTAATTTTACCAAATTGAGGTTGTTCAACAAAAATGTGGTCGTGTTTTTGGGCGGATTTTACCGGATCAAGACTTAGCCTTACTCTTGAACCAAAGATTATACATATCAAATTTCAGCTTTCTAGCTCAAAAATTGCGACCTGTAGAGAGTATACATACGGACGGACGGACCGGGCATGGCTTAATCGACTAGGCTTTTGATTCTGAGTCAGAATATAAGTATATTATATTCTGACTCAGAATCAAAAGCCTAAAAGCCCAAAAGCCTTCTATACATAATGGTATTATTATTTCTCTATGTTACAAACTCCACACCAAATGCAATATACCCATTCTTTGGAATAAGGGTATAAAAAAAGAGAGCCAAACAACATCAGATGGATGGCTACTTTTTGCCCACCCTGTATTAAGCACCTACAGATCGAACGAGTGTGCCAACTTACTTTAAACTTGGTGTATAGTGTTCTTGGGATATTGTACAGAAGGGAAATTGAAAACTTTCTTAAGTCAATAAATAACCGTCAATTTCAAGCTGATTTTTTCTCGAAAACGGCTTTAAGGAATTTAATTAAAAAAAAAAATCAAGGATTCGATGTCCCTATTTATATCCATTTCCATAGTATGATGATAACATATTTATTTATCATCCAGTAAACTTCAAAACGGAAAAACAATCGTATCTCTGATTTTTACTTGCTCTATAGGGCAAGTATTGGTTTCATGCAGAAAAAAAAATCGAGGTTTTAATCAAACATGACATTACGATGATAGTGAAGCCCAAAAAAGTGGTTTTCGCCATACCGTCCGTCGGTCTGCTACAGCCTAAACGGCTTGACAGATTTTCTCCAAACTTGGTAAATAGCAGTTTGAAGAAAAACCATTTTCAAGGTTTTTTTTTGTTATGTTTAAGTCCGGCTCAAACTGGTACCTTTCATGTAACGGTTTTTTTTTCATTTTGGATTTGTTCGAAAACGGCTCTAACGATTTTGATTAAACTCAGAATTTTACTTACCTCATTTCTAACAAAATTGCTTTTTTTTGTTTTTGGCTTAAATGGTCGTAACGAAAATCAGGTTTAAAGGGTTTTTTTTTTCAAATGGCCATAAGTTCGCATTGGCTTGATTGAATTGACTCAAACTTCGTTCGGCATCGTTCTTTATAGTGTTCTATTGGATGGCTTTATAAATTTTTCAGTGAAGCATTTCTAGATGGAAGCTCCCATACAACGAGCCGTTGAGTTTTAGCCAACTTTTTTTGGATTTTTCTAATTTGCTCGAAAATGGCTCTAACGATTTTGTTTAAACTTTGTGTGTAATATTCTTTTAGTGTTCTTAAGAGAACTGCGTTTTCAGTTTTTGGTTAAAAATGCAAATAACGGAGATCTGCTCTTAACGGCTTTTTTTTTCAAATTGCCATAAATTGTCAACGGTTGCATCGAATTCACTCAAATTTTGTTTAGTATAGTTTCTTTCAGCTTCCTATCAGATGGCATTAATTTTTTTTTCAGTTTCTTTTTTTTTAAATGGTGGCTCCTATACAAAGTGCCATTAGTTTTAGGCCAATTTTTTCGTTTTTTCTAATTTACTCAAAAAAGGCTCCCCCGATTTTTATGAAACTTTGTATGTAACATATATAGAATACTTCAAAGAAAGCTGCATTTTTAGTTTTTGGCTACACACGATAATAGCGGAAATTTGATATAACAATATTATTAATTTGGACATACATAAGTGGACATTTGTATCATTTACAACACCCAAAAGATGACATCGTAATTTTAAATATTAAAGGTTTCTTAACGTTAGCTCCCTTATATCGGTTTTTCCAGTTTCAGTCAACATATTTAGGTTTTACCAAATTTTTCAAAAATTAGTTATTCTTATTGATCGAAAAGTTTGTTTTCATCGTACTATTGAACCCACAGAGCAAGTACGTGCGACCCAGTCGTGCATTTTATTTTTATCTTTTAACTAACTTTTTTAATGTTTTGAGTTGATTTTATAAATGTTTGTTTCAATTTTCTTTAAGGGGCCAGTTATAGCGATACGGAAAACCAAACCGAAAACAATTTCAAATGGAAAATTTGGTATAATATAATCAGATCTAAAACACAAATGCTACACTGATCGATGGCAACCAACTCAGAGAATCTATTTTGCAAATAAAAATTTGAATTGAACTGTACTTTTTGTTAAAAATGTATTTATTCATTTTTCTGTTATATGTATAAAAGAAAAATAAAAAATTACATTTTTAACAAAAAGTATTTGTTCAATTAAAATTATTATGAACAAAAAAAATTCTCTGCATTGATTGCCATCGATCAGTGTAGCATTTGTCTTAAAAATCGAATCAGAACATACAAAATTTTCCATTTGAAATTTGTTTCGGTTTCGTTTTCCGTATCGCTATATAACTATATCCCCTAGTATGAAACTTAATAAGCCTAAGCTTGGCAAAAGTGTTTTTCACAAACTTTTTAAAATATTCTATTTTTGCAATGATAAGCCCCGGTTTTAAAAGCTGCTTATGATTTCCAAATCGTTGACTAAAATAGTCTTATAAATAGCACCTTAGTGAAGGAAATATCAAAATATCTGTCAAAATCCATTTTGGTGTGGCGTATTGCTCATTAAATGGGAAAAAACATACCAACAATAGGTATAAGCGTTCAGGCAATTTCAAGATTATAAAAATAAAAATTCCTACGAAAGAAACCTTCATAGAACTGAAGCAATTATTATTAATCCTGATCTTTGTAATTTCTGGAAATTTATAAATTACAAGTAAATCTTGGGTAGGTGTGATGAACTTTTGAAAGCAATTGTTACTCTGACACTGACAGCAATGAAATTTTTTCTGCATTTGTTTTACTAAAAGGAAGAAAAGATGACATGCACTACGAGCACTTGTAACTATGGTAATAAGGAAGGGTTTTTATAAGAATCCAAAGGATTGTATTTGAAATTCTTATTCCAGAAACTAAATTTTTAATTGAAGTATTTTTTGCATATTTTTGAAATATTTTTTTTTATAGTTTTGTTGAAATTGGAACATTAAGGCAACCAGAAGGTATAAACGTTGATAAAGAAAAAGGAATAAAATTCCATTATGAAATAATTGAGCATTTTAAAATGTTTACCTTTTCCATATTATTTAAAATATATTCCTTTAGAAATTTGCAGTTGCATTAAATAACGATTAATTTGCCGGATTTCCTTCCAACCTCACTTGAATTTTGTGTTTTGACCTCTAAATTGGTTTCTTCGCAGCCAATTCTGCCAGTGGTTTCAGTGGTCTCAAATTATCAGCACGCATTTGTTGCCAAATTAGGAAGTGTAAGTGCTATCAATGTGAGAGAACTTAGTTTCCGACGTTAAAAAGCCAAACTCTTCTGGAGAAAAAACGAACATGCACTTACGTCCCTTCTTCCGAATGTCAAGGAAACTTTGATAATCTCTCAGATCAAGACATTTCTAGAAAAACGGAAACTTCTTTATGATCGGCAGTATCTACTATAGGTTTTGTTATGTGATGGTATATCTCAGAGTGGAACCAATATTTACATCGGTTTGGAGAAAGTCAAGCATCAAGCTCTCTAATCGAAAACGCGTGCATTTGGTATCGACGAACTCCTTCTTCCTTCAATAATAAGTTACCTTTCAGACTGTTAAATTAAAGTCATTATGCTATCAACAAAATAAATGCTGGTGTTTCCCAGGGTTTCATTCTGTCTCCGACTCTCTTCCTTATCTTTGTAAATTATCTCTTGTCTATAAGACTTCTAAGTTAATTTGTTTGCTTTGGAATTTAATGCTTCAAAACCTCAATTCTTTCTTTTGTTATCAGAGCATAATCTAACTCCATGCCACTCTATCCATGAGTGGCACTTTCATCCAATTTCGGACGTAGTATCAAGTAAAGAGACTCCTTTTTAAGCTGTTCGGACAAAAATGTGAACCGATCTGATGGCGATTATCTATCTTGAGTTAGTGGAGTAATTGCTTTGTGAATTTGGCAAAATATTCCGATTTGTATTGCACCAGCTAAACTTAATTTTTTAAAGCTGTCACACATCAAATATTTATTGTGAAATTTTATAGCGAATTAGGCATTACCTATCTCTATGGAAAGAAATCTTTCCAGATCAATGAAATCCTCTCAAACCATAAAGTTAATACCTCTCCAAAACGATGTATATTTAAATTGTATCATCGCAAAGAACGTGAATATTTATTTGCGCAAACTTTTCACATGCGCTACTTTTGATTTTCCATTGAACTTGAGGAACTGTTGACTCTGCTGGAATTTATGATAACCTTGGATTTATCTTTTCCCAATAAAAATTCAGTAAGCCGTATTACAATAAATGTACCTACATAATATGCTTTTTGTCTTTTTTCCTTTTCGTTTCTGGAATATTTTATAAAATGATTCCCTTTTTACTTGCGATTATAGGTACTATAAGGCAAGTTATGCATTCGTAAAAGAAAAAAAAATTTTTTTGGACAATCAAACATAACATTACGATGATAGAGAAGCCTAAAAAAGTGGGTCCGACAATTCTGTCTGTCTGTCTGTCTGTCTGTCTGTCTGTCTGTCCGTCTGTCTGTATCGGCACCTACAGCCTAAACGGTTGAACCGATTTGCTTCAAACTTGGTACACAGTATTATTATGGCGTCCTACAGAGGGGTTTTTGGAATTAGCATTCTAGCTCCAAAACTAACGGTACCTGCCATACGATTTTTAGGGAAAAATTGATTTTTCTCAAAAACGGCTCCTACGATTTTGATAAAACTTTCCGAATAGTGTTTTTTAAGTAAACTTTATGTTTTGGCTGGAACAGATTTTTCAGGAAAAGTCCTATAACGGTACCTCCCATAGGACCGGTTTTTTTAAATCAGATTTTCTCGTAAACCACTTCACGGATTTCGATGAAAATTTTAATATAAAAACTCTGTTATAAACGAAATAATATAAATTCTTTTATTTTCAAAACAAAATTTTTTTGAGTTTTTTAAAAAAAGTTAAATTTTTTTTTTGACTTTTGGTTTTTTCGAAAACGGTTTTTTCAAATTTTTTAAAATTTTTGTTTTCTAATAAGAACTTTAAACCGCTAGATTTTGACATACTCAAAATAAATTTGGAAAATGTTTCCGAAAAGTTTAAAAAAAAACCGTTTTTTGAAAAAACGGCTCCAACGATTTTGAAAAAAAAATTCCTTAAAATTCAAAAAAGTAAAAGAAATCTAATGGCTTACTTCATTTTTTCCAAAAAACGATTTAACGTTGATTTTTAAATGATTAATAAAATTTCATATGATTTTTTTATTGCTTTTTTTCCAAAATCTCAAGCCCCAAGACCACTGTAACACATTAGAGCAAGTTCGTGCGACCCAGTCGTGCACTTTATTTAATGTGCTCAAGTTGTTTTTTGAGCTGCCTTTCACTCACACATTGTTAAATTTAACCTTATGTCTAATTCATAAGACGTTCTGTTCTGTATCAATGTTCTTAAATATTCAATGAATAAATTAATACATAAATAATAATAAACTTGATTTTGAAAACAAAAATTAAAAACAGAACACAATTCTATATATTTATGTACTAATGTAATATACATATTTAAAAAATAACACATTTTCTTTGAAACCAAAATCTTAAAATATTTAAGTGAAAACCATCACCTGTCAAGACCATTATATCCAAAGTTGAGAATTCAATTAAAACTTAATTCATTGAGATGAAAAAGTAGAAGTGAATCACTTACTCAAAATATCCCACAAAAAATCCCCAAAAACTTAAATCCAAATAATTATTGCTATTATCCCCTCTCCCCAGGCATTATATAAAAGGACAATATCTGTAAAAAAAAAATCTACATCTACATTATGTGCATGTAGTTTCTTATTAATTTTGAAAAGGTATTTTTATTTTAATAAACATTATAAACATTAGAAAGAATTCAATATTATTTACTCTTATTATTTCTATGCCAATACAAATTAAACCCATTTGCAGATAAATAATGCGATTTAATTGAATGATTCACTACTTGCACATATTTGCTCAGGAGATATTGCCTGTCCGTCCAATTTATTGGCTAACTCAATGTTAAATTTCACTTTAATGCTAAGATGCTACAAAGAGGATATCTATCATCTTAGGTGGCCAAGTGATTTTTAAAAACAACACTAAAAAAGTTTTGACCAAAGCTAGATCGAAATCGCACGTAATTTCGCGTGCTTGCAAACGAGTTCTATTCGCAGAAGTTGTGTGGATGTCCGATTGTAATGGCCTACACTGTTTAAAGAATGTCAACTCCTTTTTAATAATTCTTATTCAACCAAACATTATATACTACTAAGTTAAGAAACCATAGTATAGTTTAGCGGAAAACACAAAGGTCCTTCTCAAGACTAGGTGTGTCTAGCTGGAAGCTATATCAACTAAGCGCAATCTAAACACTGACACTAAAATACAATTAAATCAACCAAATTAAGGACTAAGCACTTATTATAGGCTTTTAGAATTAAAAATTGCTCCAAGCCAGGTCGGGGCCTATGACTTACAATCTGAACCATTCCTGTATGTGCGTTCATATTCTGCAGGAATGGAAGTGACCTACATTTTTATGTCGAATCCAAAAGGCTAGCAGAGAAGTATTTATACATTTCATGACAACTTTTCTCTTGGAGAATTTGTCACTTCCCCGCAAAAGAGGAACTACCCCGGAAAAAACTTTGCTGAATTCAGGGATCAAACCTGCCAAGAACAAACCAAATTTAAGATAGACAAACTTAACTACTTGTCTAATGACAAAACAATTTTGGACAACACTGAGTGAACTAAATGCTTTTTATTTTTTGGAGATCCCATATAAGCTCCATAATTGGTATCATAAGTGATGGACACTGTATATATAATATAGGCAATCATTCTACTAGAACGGATGTTTTATCAAATGACTTCTGCAGAAGTTGCATGGAAGAGGAAGAAATTATATTTTCTATTCATGCCCTGCTTCTCTCAAAAAGATAAAATTCTTCTTCAACGATACCAGCGATCGCTCACCGTGTCCCTCGATTTATTGAACGTTTCAAAAGGGTTGGTTTAAATATTAAATATTGTGGTAGTGCATAGCTTTTTATGTGGTATCACAAAATGGACATAGTATTTAGTATAAATGTGTCAACTGTTTCCTGATAGCCACCTTAACCAAACCAGGGATCGAACCAGGAGCCTTCTTTGGTAATCGGACACACTTACCACTACGCCACAGGTTACTACGGGAGAGACTTGCTCAATTATTGTTTCAAATAATTTTTTTTGGCGAGAATGTTGGATATAGTTCTCAGAAGGGTTTTTTAAAAAATTGTGTCCAAGTTGTACCAGAAAAATACAAAAATTGTGTAGTCACTGTTTGAAGCGGCTGAAATGGTACAGTAGATAAAGTTTAAGTGATGATTACCTAGAGTTCTGGGTTCAACGTTCAAGCCCCAGTCGGAGCAGTAATTCTTTTATGTTCATCCAGTGTTAGATAAGTTTTAACTGGATGTCACCCGTGTGAGGTGCGATATTCGTAAGATATATATCACTTTAGTCTCAATCCATCGTACCGTATAACCAAAAATTCTTTCCTGTGTTCTGGATAAGCTTTGGGCTTACGAGGGTACCTAACGGCCACTTAACGTTCGCGTAATTTTTTTTTACCACAATTATTTCCTTAGGAGAAAAAAATTCTGGATTATATCAATTCACTTCAGGAACATATGTCTGCTGGAATAACTGGATTGACTTAAACGATAAATCTTTATTATATTAAGTTTTATGTTCTCAAAATAATGTCTTGCTTGCCAGGTTCCTCAATTCTCTCAATAGACCAGTGCTGAAGCCTTACAGAAGGGTAAAAATTAAACAAAAATTATGGTAGGATAAAACCTATGAAAGGAAAAATAAATTACAGGCGATCTGAGGTCGGAAAATTTAATGGAGGGGGGGGGGGGATTGGGTAAAGTTTTTTAGGGGTAAAAAACGGTTTATCTCGATATCTATTTTCGAGATCTACAACTTTTGTATTTTCACTTTTTTTACATAACCTCAAAATTTATGTGAACAATTCAATTAACTAATTTTATGTTTCTTTTTTTACACCATCAGAAAGTGGAGATTTCTAGGAACAAAAAATTTACCGACTTTTCAAAATAGCAGATATATTGACGTGAGAATTTTCGATTGAAAATTAGGGTGCTTTCTCAATATTAAGTCAAAATTTGGTGACAAAATAAATATTTCAAATGAAAAACAAAATTACAGTGTGTTTGTGACATAAAAAGATAAGTTTTCACCAAATTTCATGAACTTTTTTTTGTTAAAATATAAAAATAAAAAACCAAAACTTGGTTATTTGAATTTTTCACACAAGTTTTGAGCTTATGTGGAAAAAAAAGTTAATGAAAAAGTTTTAGATCTTTTTAACCTACGACTTTGCGATTAAACTTTTTTCCATTGGAAATCGAAATAAAAAAAGCGGTTTATGCTACCCTCTAAGGATCCAGTAAGTCGGAAATTACTTTCACAAAAATGTACATTTCCCTGCAAAACTACTTTCTTCTTTCTTTGCCTACAAGCTTGATGCGCATTTTATTATGAGTAGGTTATGTGAAAGCTCTCCCTTAAGCTCGCGTGTGAATTTTAAATGGGAACCAGGTAGACGAAAAAATAAAACGCACAGGCAGATTTATGCATAAATATTATGGCGAGTAAAATATTTTAAGGGCACCGAACAGCTTTGCGTTCTAGGTATGTGTATCACAAATCATCTTCTGTGGAACGATCACATATTTCAAGTCACCAAAAATGAAACAGAACGGTTTTTTTTTTAAGGTGGCGCAGACAGTCCATTGTGGAATACGGCCTCAACCAACAATCCTCGCCAGCTAGGCCAGTCCCTATAGCCAGTGGCCTCCAGTCGCTTACCACTTGATCACACCACCTTAGATGGGGTCTTCCAGAACTGCGTCGGCCCTCTGGGTTGGAATTGAAGACTCGTCGGGCAGGAGCGTTTTCGTCCATAAGCTCCACATGACCAAGCCATCTAAGCCGCTGAATTTTCAGCTTCGTAACCAAGTCAATGTTGCTGTAAAGCGCATACAGTTCGCCATTGAATCTTCTCCTAGATACTCCATTGATACATACAAGACCAAATATCACCCGAAGAATCTTTCTCTCAAAGCACCCCAGCCTGTATTCAACCGATTGTGTCAGTGCACACGCTTCTGCCAAACAAAAGGACTGGGATGATAAAGGTCTTGTATAGTGTCTACTTGATCCTTTGAGAGAGGGCTTTACTACTAAGAAGCCTTCTTAGCCCGAATAAACAGCGATTGGCAAGAGTGATTCTTCGACTGATCTCTTCACTGATGTTGTTCTGAGAGGTTATAGTGGAACCCAAATAGACAAAGTCCTTGACAACCTCCAAGTAATATCTGTCCATTGTGACGTTTTGTCCGAGCCTACGGTGATGGTCTACTTCACCCGAGGACAGCATATACTTTGTTTTATCTTCATTTACAGGCAGACCCATTCGAGCCGCTTCTACTTCAATACTTGCGAATGCTCCACTGACAGCGCGCTTCGTTCTTCCAATAATGTCAATATCATCAGCATAGCCAAGTAATTGAAGGGATCTAAAAAAAATCGTACCGCTGGTGTTGACATGCGAGTTGCGTACGATTGCCTCAAGAATGATGTTGAAGAGGTTACATGACAGCACGTCACCCTGTCGTAAGCCTTTCTAGACATTAAATGAGTCGGTGGTGTTCTTACCAACCTTGACGGAGCAGCGCGAGTTCTCCATAGTCATCCTGCACAATCGAACGAGTTTAGCAGGGATGCCAAGAAGTGACATGGCTCTGTATAGCTCGTTCCTGTTCACGCTGTCAGGCGACTTTAAAATCGATAAAGAGCTGGTGAGTATCGATCTGAAATTCTGCCGAAGTGTGGAAATTCGGTCGACGGTTGACTTACCGGGCCTGAAACCACACTGATAGGGGCCAATCAGTTCACGTGCGTCAGGGTTCAGACGTTCATACAGAATGGCCGACATACAGAATGGCCGCAGCTTAGAGTATCTAATTTCTTGTGGATAGGGCACACAATGCTGAGGTTTCGTTCGTCAGACATGAAACAAAACGGTTAGGTTTCCTTAATTGATGTTAGAAATATTTCCCCCTTCTAAACTGGCTATAATATACAATTCACCCCAAGGTGTTAAGTATAATTTTCATATCTGGGCAGCTGCTCCTGTTATACATTTGCGTCTACTAGATGTTAAATAGAAAAGAGCATGCAAATTTATAGGTAAAAGCACTATCACGGATACAATGGTTTCACTCAAACATCGCCGTAATGTTTTTTGCCTCACCTTGTTTTATCGCAACTTCTATAAACAGTGCTCCATTTAAATAGCCCAGTTACATTCCTCCCCTGAAACAATTTCCCCGTTACACCCGCACCACTTTTAATGCATATCAATTTACCCTTGAGCCGTACTTCGGAGAGACTCTTTTTTAAGATACACTACAAGAATGTGGAATGCTTTACCCGACACGATTTTTTACTCCCATTACGATATACAGACCATTCAAAAGCAATTTGCACCAGTATCTCCTTTTATCTCCTATCCACACCTCCTAAACGCTCAGACTTTTTTAACTCATATTAAGGATAATTATAACCCCACCATAAAAAAACAAGGCAACAGCTATACGATTATTTGGCGGTCTGTATTGTTTGTCTGTGACTATCAGCTCGGATTCATTCACCTCATCTCTTTCAAAACAGAAAACCCTTCAAAATCAATTTTAGTTTTCACTGCTGGAATCCTTGGGCCACAAATTGGAAGCCACTATGGTCGATACAGCTCAAAAGTCCATTTTCGGCAATTCTGTCGGAAATTGAAATAACATAAATTTCAAATAAAAAAAAAACCAATAATAAGTAATTTAAATTTTAAGAAATTGAAAATTTTAAATTAAAAATTAAAACCTCAAAAAACTCAGAAATAAACTCTCAAAGAAAATAATTCACGTTAAGGAAGAATTGCGGCAACTCGTTGAGCATGGCGCGCCCACACAAAAAGAATAATGCCAAGAAAACGTGCAGGTTCTTCTTCAATGTGTGTGGGCTGTGACTTGTGGCGTATACATTGGTGTGTTTTTGTTGTGTTCCTTGGCATTTGAATAAGTTAGAATTGGATTTGAAAAGGACACTTTTATTTTACTAGTGATGATGATAAGCTGTGTTTTAAATGAAAAATCATACTATATATCCTTCATCTTTGATCCATGTCAACACGACGAACTTATTGTTTCAAATTCAATTAAAAAAATGAACTGCAAGTTTCATAAAAGGAATTTTAATTTTATTGTACATTATAGATATACAAAAGACTGTATGTACGTGTTCTCTTGATGCTCCATCATGGTCTTTATGTCCTTGTTGTCGTCGTCGCAATAATAATAATAATAATAATGAGAAATCTCATTTGAATATACATAAAACAAGCCCATTAAAATTTCGACACAATAAAATGCGAACAATAGTAAAATTCATTAAACACATCTCTCTCTTTCCTTATCCCTTATCCCTGGCACGAGATTTCATCGTCTTTAATAAAAGGACATTTCGGATGTCCTTCATTTATAATATAATACAATATATACACTGGCATGTAATACAACAACACTTTGCTTGGGTTTGCTCCTGCTTGTTAAAATTATAGGGAGGACAAGGAACTCCTCTTTCTCGAGGATTGTATAACAATATTGTATCAGTTCACTCGTGTGTCTTGAGAGAAATCAAGAGAATATCGTATGCTAGAGAGTCAGGGATGGAATTTGATCCTCCCAAGAGGTAAAGGCGATGAGGCATGATGTTGTTACAAGTGCATTCGACTAGAAAGTGAAACTAACTCTCTTAAGGAATGTAAATTGGTGTTGAAGGTTAAAGAGGGTCAATTGACTCGACCTTTGTGCTTTAGCCGTACTTTGATTTGCAAAGGACATATTATACTATACTACGGCACTATGGCACGGGTGTTGGTATATGATGCCATTTGCAATAAAAGTGTGTTCCCAAGCGATGCAAATTGATTGAACATAAATTTTATGTTTTTTTTTTTTTTTTTTTTTTACTACCCATCAAGGATGCAAGGATAGGGCTTCTCATAGCCAATTGTTTTTCTCAGTTCAAAAAATTAGAAAGAAAATAATTGCTGAGAAAATAGAACGAATCAAAAAAAGAACATCAAATGAAATAACTTTTCATCGCTCAGTTGAGTGAATTCAGTTCTTAAGTTTATGATTTTATTTAAATTTGATTTAAACTTTCCTCATGAAGCAGATGAATAGTTTTTTTTTCCACAGCGCTGCTGTTCTTCTTGAATTCAAATTCACTTAACTACACACATTATTTTTAAATGCACGCAGCAGAAAAGGATATTTTTCGGTGGTTTTTCATCATCATGGCAGGAGAATGAAGAATTCAAGCAAAGTTTACTTAAAGAAGTTAGTTCGAAAAAAAAAATGTTGTAGTTCAGTGTTTAAGTTCGCGCTTAAGAGTGGAAAAAGTTAATAAAGTTGACAGTTTTCCAAGCGTTTTTTATGACGATGAGAACTTTTCGCTATCAATATAAGAAGCCAGAGCTCAAACTCAAACTATTTATAGAATTTGTTGGTTTTTTAAAAGTTTTAAGGGGATTAATGATTTTTGTAAGACATAGATGGATAAGTACCCATCCTAACTTTTTCGAATAAAAATTTAAAGTTCGGTCTGCCACTTAAGACATAAATTGAAGAGAATATTTTAAGTCAATTACTTTTTATTGTGCTATAAGAAAAAAGTTTTTTTTTCTCTTTTCACCTCTGAAGAATATGCCTCCAAGACAAAGGGGTTCAAATAAGGAGTGCATAAGAAATTTTTTCATCAAACGCACATTTGTATGATTGGATGGCTTTGTAGAGCTCCAGCTCATCTTCAGATCATTGAAGAAAAATAAGTCTGCAGGAATCGATTATGCTGTTTGACACTGGTTTATCCCCTCCCAAAAAAAGGAGCGGAAAGCTCCGATAAGTCTTCTTCCTAGTTTCAGTACGGTTTTCGAAAAAGTTCAAAATAAAGCTCTGATCAAGTGGACAAAAGACACAAAAATTGTTCCGAGCAAAGTCAGCAGAAGTCTTCTTCGAGATGACTTTGAAAAGATTCAACAATATTTCTATGATTGAAAGTTTAGCCTTTGCCTTACAAAGCGGCTGTTTTATGGCAGTCTGCCTGTGGATTTTTTTTTTTTTTTTTTTTTTTAATGCACACACGCTCAATTGGATTGTTGTAGCCCTTTTATTGATAAGTCACAGCGCGATCGATATGAAGTAGTTGAATGCTTGAAGATCAAAATGTCAAGGAAATATTGTGCCAGGCAATTCATTCCACATTCGTGTTGTACGGCTAAAGAAAGAATCCCTATATTTCACGGTACGTAAGAAATTGGGCTCAAGTGTAAACTGATGAGCGTTCCTAGCAAGGCGAGTATTACAAGGGAAATGTTTAAGGGGTGGAACGCAGCTGGCTACCTCGAGTGAGCATTTTTTGTAAAAGAACCTGTAAAATAAGGAAAGACATGAGAAATTTCCACGATGTTCGAGTCACGGAAATGTTTACATAATGTTTCTCTCTCCTATCAATTTAGCGTTTTTTTCTGAACTCTGTCGAGCAGGTGAAGAAAAGTTTGAGAAGCACCTGCCCAGAGATGGGAGTTATACTCGAGTTTAAGGCGTATAAACGCTTAGTAAATTGTAGCCAGATCTAGAAGGGGTGAAAAACTTCTTGCGTCTATTGAGGAAGCCTAAGCATCTTGCAGTATTTTTGGCAATCTCAAGTATATGATGATTATAACGAAAATTGTCACTGATACACATACCGAGTATTGATAGCTTTTCGGCCTCCTCGATGCAAGTACCATTCATGGATAATGGCACAGGGGTATGTTTAGCTTCAACGACAAAAGACGCATTGAGTTTTCGAGAATTTCCTCTTGAGGGCGAGTTGAGGTATTTCAAAAAACGAGTTGTGGCAACCTCAGGGCGACCACAGGCTGACTTCAGGGCTCAAAAACCAAAGCTATTGTAATCAGTTTTAAACGTTTAACGTTTTGTACTTGCGATTATAGGTACTATAAGGCAAGTTATGCGCTCGTAAAAAAACATAACATTACGATGATAGAGAAGCCTAATCCCATAGGAACTGTGTTTTGAAATCAGTTTTTCTCGTAAACCACTTCATGGATTTCGAAGAAAATTTTAATAGAAAAGCTTTTTTATAAACAAGTTTTTAATTGAGTTTTTTTTTTAAGTTAAATTTTTTTTTAGTTTTTGGTTTTTCGAAAACGGTTTGTTCAAAATTTTTAAAATTTTTGTTTTCTGATAAGAACTTTAAACCACTAGATGTTGAAATACTAAAAAAAAAATTTGGAATGTTTTCGAAAAGTTTAAAAAAAAAACCCGGTTTTTGAAAAAAAAAATTGGTCCAACAATTTTGAAAAAAAAAAAATCCGTAAAATTCAGAAAAGTAAAAGAAATCTATTATTATTATTTTTTCATTGCTTTTTTCTAAAATCTCAAGCCCCAAGACCACTGTAACACATTAGAGCAAGTTCGTACGACATTATTTTTTCCTACACTTATTTTGCTACTTTGTTGCTGCGTGTATTTTTGTAGAATCTTATAATTAATCTTGATTCACTTGAAATAATTTTCCAATAAGAACATTTATGAGACAGTGATTATTTGCAAAAATCACATTATTTGAACGTCCCTAATGAAACCTGAAAAAACAAATTTGCTTTTAACAATGACCAATTTATAAATGTCATGTTATGGTCACAGCAAAAAATTACCTTTTTCAGGGCGGTTCCATTCACCACCAACTGTCAAAGTGTTCATATCCTGTAATGGTCATTGTTATGATTGTCCTTGCAAGGACACCGAATTGCAAAAGTAGCAATGACCAATTCGTTGGACATTGTATTTTGGGACAATAACAGATTTGGTTCATTCGCGTAATGGACATTTTAGCTAGCAAAGAAACGGTGAACAATGACCATGCACTGACATCACAAGAACACATTTTCTGTGACATCGGAGTGACATTGCAATTACTATTTACAAGGACAGTCTAATGTTAGCTTCAAAACCTCGTTCTATGAGCATAATCTTTATCCAATTATCTTCGGTAAAGTATGGCCTGATGTGGCATAAAGTGTTAGACAGGTTTCCTTGTTGTCCAAAGTTTTATAACAAACCATTTGCCATTCTGTAGTTTTGTCACTAAGAGAACTTATTTCGAAATCTGTCCTTCGGGTCAGGACATAAGCTTCAGCTAATAGGAAATTTTAAAACTGATTCAACAAATTTATTTGTTTGGAAATAATTAAGAGATCTTAGGCAAACAAAAAATTCGGGTTTGGTTAGATAATGTTAAGGTGGCTTCCAGCTAGAAAAGTATAATCTGACACAATTAGTTCAAAAACTTACAAATTAAGATCCACTTAGAGCTTCTATTGAAGCGCGAAGGTGCTGTTTTGTCAGAACAGTCTATTTTCTAGATGAAATGGATTGTTTGGGATTTGTCTTATAGTGAATGGTACCTCTCACAGAACTAGCTTTTCAAACCAGATTCGCTCATAAGCTCACAATTGATTCAAACAACATTTTACAAGAAGTCTTTTATAACAGAAGTAATACTTCGATTAAAATTTTTCAAATTTGCTGTTTTCAAAATTGTTTAACGTCAGAGCTAATTCGTACGAACCAGTCGCGCACTTTGGTAATTAATATCCTTACATGGGACCGACAAATTTAGTCGGCATTCTACATTCATACTGTGCAGCTAAAAGAAAGCCTATATACAGGAAGACTCCAAGAGTTAACTGGTTGATAAATTCCAAGCGTAGGAAGTGTTTTGGAATGGTTCGGTCCCAGTATGGAGCAAGATATGTATGTTCAGAAACTCAGATAATATAATATACATTATGCCTTATGCACTGCCTTAGAATAGCTCTCCCTTACCTTAAAAAAAAAATTTCCTACATAAAAATCAGCCGAATTTGGGGTTAAAACATTACAATTTTAATGTCTATGAATATGACACTTAATAATGGAAAGCTTTACAAATCGAAGATAAAACAACATCAACGCCGGCGTCGTTGTGACCTAGATGACCTCGATGACCTTCGAGTACTTGGCCTAGATCGGCTACGTCCATGGCGTGTTTGGCCAGTTCTCCTTCTTGACCCACGCCTCCTTTTTGTAGCATCTTCCAATTCCTCCATATTTTCAATATGCTGTTTCGACTGTAAAAATATTTTTGTTATTTTTTAAGGAAATGTGAAGGTAAGGATGGAAAAAATTTTTTATGAAAACTCACCTTATTCTTAATAGACGATCTTGTCCGTGCTGGTAGTGGGGTTGGGGAGTCATCATCCGAACTATAATTACCGTCGCTGGCGCTGGTCTCATCGGATTCATACTTCTGTTTTTTATTATTTGTTGCGACTTTAGTTGAACTTTTCTTTGCGTCGGCCATACTTAAAATTTTGTTTTTGAATTAAAAATCAAATCTTCTCTCGCGAATGTATAAAACAATAATAAATTTGTTCAGATTTTTTGAAAGAAATTTCAATTTTTTTTGTATTTGTTTTTTTTTTTACTATCTTTCAAGGTACAATTATTTGAAAGTGTTTTGATTCGGGGATTTTTGCTATTCCTCGTCTTGCGATTATCCACGACTGTCTTCCATTTAATGATATTTATCGGTTCTCAGAAAAAACTTTATAGATGGTATATGGCTATACCTATGACATATCAAAGAGGAACGATCTTCGGACTGTTTTCTTAGGAGTTTTTACTTTTCCTACTTTGCTTCTTTGATTTGGTAACGAATTTGATTTCAATTATTGTTTGTCTTATAGGGAAGCTTTTTTTAAATCAGTTGCGTGCAATACTTTTGCACTATACTAAATTGAAGGAAACGCTCCATAAGAATGGTTGATCCGCCAGCGAATTTCCAATCGCATCTGACGTGGATCCTGCGTCTTATTCAGAGCACATCTAAATGTGCAGTGTGCACTGAAACTGATTGTCTGTTTCTGCTACTATTTAAAATTCAACCCCTTCTTAATTGATGTGCATTCAGAGTTACCCTTACCAGTGTTCTTTTGGTAACTCGTTCAGCTTTCTTTCCTTGGGTTTATGCTGACGAGCTTTTGGTTTTAGAGCTTTAAATTTTTTTAAAGATTGTTACTTATTTGAAATGCTTACTACGGAAACCCTGCAAAAGATTTTGTATAAAACGCCCTTACGGAAAACAAAAGAGTGCGAATGAGAGACAAACATTACTATCTTATCTGTACTGCCTGTTAATGTGGAATAGAGTATAGTTGCTTCGCGGTTTAAAGAAGACAGCTTTCAAAGTCATAAAGCCAACCTAGAAGGAAGTAGCCAGTTACATTTATCCGCTCTTACATTGCTTATAGAAGTAACGATATTTCGAAATTCTTTCCAGTATTACCGTGCGTCGGGATGATTTAACAGGGAGAAAGAACTGAAAGTAGTACTTTTCTTGAAAACTTTTGATTTAGCAGCATTTAAAATGATGATGAAATGAAGATAGTTACAATCGATGGATGTGAGTCAGTCAGTGTGCCTTTGAAGCTTTGCAAAGTGGATGTCTTTTTATGTTTTTTTTAGCTGTAAGTAGGTAAATAATAGTGCAATTTCTTAAGCTTTCTTAGTATATTTAGTACTAAAAAGAAAGTTCAATAAAAATCGAGCCGTTTTTGGAAAATTTGAAAATAAAAAAAATGTATTAGGCTAAGGCGCTTTTAGTAGGTATATTGAAATAGTGTTTTCACATCTAGTTGGTTCAACACTTCAACGCATTCTTCCTCCGTTAGAAAACTTTTCCCAAATACATGCAATCTTGTTTCTTGGGCATTGATATCTTCCCTTTCCCGCAAATTACACAATTCACAAATGCATGCTAACTCCTACTTGTGTGGTGTGGTATATAATTAATATTTAAAAGTTCTCCTCTCAGCCTCATCATCATGAACATTTTCTGCACACTATTTTTTTCATGAAAGAACTGCTATCTGCCAGGTTTTGATCGCATTGACAGCAAATTGATCTGAAAATTAATGATTTAGCTTCTTCTCTGTATTTTGATGCATGAAGTTCATCTACATTCTCAATCAGCCTATACAGCAATCCTTTCCAATTTGCAATATTTTGGATGCTCAAAAAATCAATGTCCATATGACATTGCAGAGCCAGATCCAGGCATTCTGCGTACCAACTTGTTCCATCCGTTACAGTCTTTAAAGCTGCTTTTTTTGGCAGGCGCACATTCGGAACCAGAGTATATCTACCCTGTTCGGAACTTTGATCACTTTGAGGATATAGTCTACCTGCAATTTAAAGGTTTTAATGAACAGAGGTGAAAGTCCAGTTTCGACTAAAAGTAAGTAGTTCGGTGCGTTGGCAGAAATGTGAAAAATTCGTTTGATATATAGAACCTTCTCAACTTCTTCATATTGCTTATGACCCCATACCTGAGCAGAATAAAACATTACTGACTCTGATACTGCTTCAAAGACTTTTTACAATGAAAAGCAAAAAAAAAAAGCACTGGACTCTGTCTCACACCCGATTTTGTCTCAAACCATGCAGATAATTTCTCACCGTTCCAAACTCGTGCTCTTGTTCCTGCATACAAGTTTTGAAGAACATTTCCGAATTTTGATGACATTTCCTTTCCATATAGTTTGTAGAACAACGAATTACGATCTAGCTTTAAAATCCACAAAGAATTTGTACAGTTTCTTGTTTTGTCTTTGGGATTCCTCTGCTATGCGTTTAAGTAGTACCTACAAACACTTGATCCACCGCCGAGTTTCCTGATCTACAGCCAGCCTGATATTCACTAAAACTAATTTGAATTTAAAAACATAAGCGAGAGCTACAGTACGTTTGCAACGAACTGTTGGATACCCTATTCCCTATATTTTTGTATGTGTATGCGTTGGGCTCCCGCATCCAGCCCATGTTCCAGTTTCAGAAACAAAATTCTTCTTTAGCAGACAGAAAAAAATTCAATAACATTAATTTTGTGTGTTGTGATGTTCAATCAGTGCTGTGCTGGAGCAATACAAAAAGGCGTGCGCCACGCCCAAAGTTAAAACTTTTTATTGCCAAGGCAATTGGTACGAGTATGACCTCAGTGGCATTCAATTTCATTCTTGCAGATCGATTTGAACAAAACAAGACAAAACTAAAAATTTTAGAAATTAGATATTGATTAGAAATAGCGCATTATGTGTGTTCTTAACAATTCTTGGACCCCACTCTGCTACGCTACCATGGAATATAAATCAAAGAGTTCATCTTTTTACTTCAAAACTGCGACCGACAGTTAAAAAATATTAAAAAATTAATGCATTATACGACTTTTGACGGAAACGCCCCTTAAAAGTGGGCGTGTCTTAAAAACTGCGCTTTGATCAGTATTTAGGCATATGTGTACAACTACAGCTGAATCGAGTAGTTTTTAAACAACCTTACCTGAACAAAGGTATTTTATCAAAATCACGCCTTTAAAAGTGGGCGTATAGAAAAATGTACACAAGAAAATGTAGAGAAATATTTTTCAAATAACAAACGGAAGGAAAAAGGTTTAAATTGAATATTGATAGTACCTACCTTAAATTTTTAAGAATACGTTTTTCTTTCTTTCATAAAAAGTGGGCGTAAGCCACGCGCAAAATTCAAAAATTTCTTTTCATACACAAACTTTTTAGTTTCTACTAAGAGACGCAAAATTTTGGCTTACAGGTTCATTATAAATACCGTCTATCTACAAAATAAATTTTTTTATAAATTCTAGTGAAAAGTGGGCGTCAGCCACGCCCAAAATCAATTTTTTTGATTTCATACACAAGATGTTTATGTGCAAGTAATACCCACAAAGTTTAATGTTTTTCGCTTTGATATAACAATTGTAATTTTATAAAAACAATATTGATGGTTTTGTATGAAAAATGGGCGTCAGCCACGCCCAAACTGAAATATTTTTATTTAATTGGAAGAAGGTTTACCTAAAGCTTACGTGTGCAAAATTTTAGCGTTATGCTTTTATCGTAACTGTACAAAAAACATAATTTAATCTTACCAAATTGAGGTTGTTCAACAAAAATGGCGATTATGGGCGTGTTTGTGGGCGGATTTCGCCGGTTCAAGAACTTAGCCTTACTCTTGAACCAAAGATTATATATACCAAATTTCAGATTTCTTGCTCAAAAATTGCGACCTCTAGAGAGTATACATACGGACGGACAGACGGACGGACGGAAGGACGGACGGATGGACGGATGGACGGACGGATGGACGGATGGACGGATGGACGGATGGACGGATGGACGGACGGACGGACATAGCTGAATCGCCTAAGCTTTTGATTCTGAGTCAGAATATATACTTTTCTATACCTAACGGTATTATTTCTCTATGTTACAAACTCCACACCAAATACAATATACCCATTCTATGGAATAGGGTATACAAAAAGTACGCCATTTTATTTCTTGGATAAATTTGAATTCATGAGAATACATTTTTTATAAAAATCTGTGGAGCGGTTTTTGAGAAAAAAAGTTTTTTTTTGAAATTTTTTTTGAAAAAAATCCAAAAACGCTGAGGTACTCAGCAAATACATTTATTTATAATTTTTGAAAAAAAGTGGAATAAAAAAAAAACAATTTAAAAAAACGCATTTAAAAATCGAAAAAAGTAAATTTTTTAAATATTGGTATGCAGTTTAAATTGAGCTACGAGTACCTAAACCTTTATGGAAAATACAGTTCTTAGACATTTAAAAAAATTTCAAAATCGTTAAAGCCGCTTTCGAGAAAAATAAGCTTTAACATAACGGTTATATGGCAGGTACTGTTAGTTTTTGAGCTAAAAAAAATTCAATTTCTATACGGCCCACTCGTTTGGGCTGTCTATAAATTGCGACAGACAGACATACAGACGAACAGAATTCTTAGACCTCTTTTTTCGTCGTCGAAAGCGATAATCAAATGATGTTTTTATGTTTCTAAAATGATATTTTAACATTATCTATAATGTAGTAAGATGCAAATTTTTAAAACATAAAGTTGTGTTTTGGTTTTGAGATTTTTTTCAAAGTCTGTTAACGTATCAAATTATCCCCACCTTATCCTACCCACCCGAGAGCAGAGTCGCTCTTTGACGTAACTTTTCAATTTTGAAAAAAAAACAACATTTTGTTCTCATTTCGCTAGAATACTAATTAGAAGGCGATAAGTAAGTGCATCTGCCAATCTGTCAAATACGACAAAAAATTAAAAGAAAAACAAACATAATAAAACTAATTCCAAGTTTCTTCCAACTTACAAAAAAAAAAACTTGGTTTTAAAATACATACGTACATAGTAGGTATACAATACATACATACAAATGTTTTGTAAATGTATGCATCTTATTTACAAAATTGAAAAAAGAAAGAAAACGTGGCTTCTTATTTGAGAGCGGCGGAATCCAGATCCGAAAATGCAATAAGATTATCCACCGTCAAAGTTGAAGACACTCACTGATGCGATAAGTTGTGTTCACAACGGTTCTCGATTAATTATCACGGTGATGTAGTTACAGGATACTCAAATATGTGAAAGTAGTACCTACTAACATGCCTGTCATATGAGAATGCATACTTTGGGCGAATGAATATATGTATCTTGTTTATTGTAGCCAGATCAGATGGTGAGATGTTTTTCTTACATCTTCCCAGGAAACCATTTGTTGGAGTTTTGGCGATGTCAAAGCTATGTATTCACTGTACAAAAGATGGTTTGAAAATTGAAAGGCACTCACCAAAAACGTTCTGTTGTGATTCCTCAATGCACAAGTGCCACTCATGGATACTAAAATATTGCGTTGGTCTTGATTTAACGACAGAAGATAGAATTGAGTTTTTGAAGCGTTAAATTCTACACAAATGATGTTGATGTTTCACGGTGACAATCCTTTTGATTAAAGCACTAAAATCTGTTGATATAGAACGGATGTTATGTACCTATGTACATAATGTAGATATTAAAAAATGCTTTCTAGATTCCCACGAAATTTACATTTATATTTATTCAAAATGTTCCCATAATAACCTTTGACCCTTTAAATAAAATAATTTGATGATTTTGTCGTCTTGCCTTGAATACAGATCAAATGTATGTACATGGTTAACCTTCAAAAGAATCCTCGTGACACACATACATACATACCTACTTGTACAAAATTGTTTTCTCAGCGCACGATGAGTGTTTCTTTTTGTTCATCTTTAATTTAAGTGCAACTCTCTTTCTTACAAATGAATTTCCAACATAATTATAATAATTTTCCTTTTTTCCTGTATGTTCAAAAAAAAAAAAAAAAAAAAAACGAAATCCTTAATATGCGGAAGCACGTCATCGTGACAAAAACCATCTCTCATCCAAAACATCAAAAGCGCGAAAAACCATCAGCAACCAAGTAAGAGCGGTTGAAATATCAACAGCAAAAAATATAAAAAATGAAAAAAAAAAAACTCGAAGAAAAACAAGGTTCTATTAAAAACAGCGAAAGGAAAATAGAACTCCTGGCATTTGAAATAAAGTGCATTAAATTCTCACCACACTAACAGCCAGGAGTGGAGGCAAATCCGCTTTCCAGGGCACACACTAGGTATACTCTTGATGTTGAAAGCTTATCCTTTGACGCGCTTCATAGCGGATACAGAAGGGAGCACTACTAGTAGAACAAAAACACAAATGCTATTCAAAAAGGAAACCGTCAAGAGAAATGGCGGAACAATCTTATTTGCATTTTATTTGCAAGAAAAAGAATGACCTTCGTGTGTGTCCCATTTATAACAGAAGTATTATAATACGTATATGTTGGTTGAGGTAGTAGGGAGCTGTATTTTCATCCTTAAATTATAAATTAAAGGTTCACTAATGACGCCATGCTCGCAGTGTGATGCTTAAAGTGGGGTTAATGGTTTAGAAGGGGAAGAACCATTGACTGTTGTTTGAATATCTAGAACATCAGGATGGATATTAATGATATTAAAATTTGTTAAATAGGCTTGCTTTGTACCATTTATAAGTAAAAACTTTTTAAATCAGTTACTTACATAAAACTGTAGGTACCTATACAAATTAAAATGAAATGTACAACTGGGTCGAATGTACCTATTTGCTCTGTTGGGTTCAATCAATATATGTATGGAGTTAATAACAATTTTTTGTTTCTTCTATAAACACAATTGATAAAATATTATTTAAAACGAACGAAGCCTATATTCCCTATTTTTATATGTGTGTACATAACATATGCATTCGCAGCCAGCCGCTGTCCAGTTAAAAAAAAAAAAACAAAATTCTTCTTTAACGGACAGGAAAGAATTCAATAAAATAAATTTTGTTTGGCCGATGAACAATAACTGCTGGCGCAATAAAAAAAGGCGTGTGCCACAAAACTGAGACTCTTTATTGCCGAGGCAATATTATTATGAGCTTAGTGACATCCAATTTTAAGCTTGCAGCTCGATTTGAACAAAACAAGATATAACTTTGAGTTTTCGATTTTGAATGAAATAACCGATTTTGGGTCTATTCCCAATTCTTGAACAACACCCTGCAATGTAACCAAGGAATACAATCACAAAATGTTCATTTTCATACCTAAAAACTGCGACCGATAAACATTAAAACAAAAGATTAGGACTTTTAACGGAAACGTCTTTTATAAGAGGGCGTGTTATTTAAAGCACTAGCTATGAGCTTATTGATCGTTAATCAATTTTGAAGCGTATGTGTTAAACTAAAGCTGAATCAAATTGTTTCTTAACGATCTTACCCGAATAAAGGTATTTTAAAATTAAGTGCACGACTGGGTCGTACGAACTTGCTCTAATGTGTTAAAATGGTCTTGGGGTTGAGATTTTGGAAAAAAAAACATTGAAAAAATCATATGAAATTTTATTAATCACTTAAAAATCAATAGTTAAAACGTTTTTTTGGAGAAAATGAATTAAGCCATCAGGTTTATTTTAATTTTTTGAATTTCAACGAAATTTTTTTTCAAAATCATTCGACCAGTTTTTTCAAAAAACTGTTTTTTTTTTGAAAAACTTTTCGAAAATATATTCTAAGTTTTTTTTTTGTAGATTTTGTCAGGAAAAAAAATAAAAAAAAGTATTAAACCGTTTTTGGAAAAAATAAATAAAAATTTTGAAACTTTTTTAAAAAACTCAAAAAAAAATGTTTTGAAAACTTTAAGAATTTATAATATTTCTTTTATAAGAGGGCTTCTACATTAAAAATTTCATCGAAATTCGTCGAGTGGCTTACGACAAAATCGGATTTCAAAAAAACCGGTCCTATGGGAGATATACCGTTATAAAACTTTTTCTGAAAAATCTATTCCAACCAAAACATAAAGTTTGCAAATTAAACACTATTCAGAAAATTTTATCAAAATCGTATGAGCCGTTTTTGAGAAAAATTAATTTTTCGCTAAAAATCGTATGGCAGGTACAGGTACCGTTAGTTTTAAAGCTAGAATGCTTATTCCAAAAACACCTCTGTAAGGTGTCATAATTATACCATCTACCAAGTTTGAAGCAAATCGGTCCAGCCGTTTAGGCTGTAGGTGCCGATACAGACGGACAGACAGACAGACAGACAGAATTGTCGGACCAACTTTGTTCGACTTCTCTATCATCGTAAAGTCATATTTGATTGGAAGATTGGAATTAGTACCTACTCGTATAATCGCAAGTAAAAAATCACTTGAAAATGTCTTGAAAACATTATTCACAAAAACAAATTAAGAGATTTTTGTTTTCATACAAAGAACGATAAAAATGGTTAAAATTGAATATTAGTACCTTAAATTTGAAAAACTAAGTTTTTGTTCTTGCATGAGAAGTGGGCGTAAGTCACCCCCAAAATTTAAACATTTTTTTTTATACACACGCTATTTATTTTGGATTTAAGGACGCACAAAATTGGGTTTGTGGCTTTACTAAATTACCTTTAATTTGAAAACATAAATTTTCTATAGTTTTTTTTTTTTTTTTTTGGAAAGGCGAATGTGAGGCACGCCCAAACTGAAATATTTGTATTAAATTGAAAGAAGATTTATCTGTAGCTTACGTGTGCAAAATTAAAGCGTTGTGTTTTGATCGTAACTGCACAAAAAAACACAATTAAATTTTGTCAAATTGAGGTTGTTGAACAAAATGGCTATTGTGGACGTGTTTGTGGGTGGATATTACCGGTTGAAGAACTTAGCTTTACCAAACCAAAGATTTAATGTACCAAAGTTGAGCTCAAAAATTGCGATCTTTAGAGAGAATACATACGTACAGTTGGAAATCGCTAAATCGACTAGGCTTTTGATTCTGAGTCCGAATATTATCAAGGGGCACGGTAGTGCCCAGCCAAGTTCTAGCAACTTTGGCACTACACCCTTATTTACGTGGTAACCACAAGATTTTTAACACGAAGGCGTGGCTGCCAACTCCATTTTTAATTTAATACCCGTAAATTGTATATGAAAATAAAAACTTTGCAAAAAGTAATGAAATCACACCAAAAACATAAAAGTAAAAAAAAAGCCAAGTTCTCCTATGTACCAAAACACTGTGCGTAACAAAGTCAGCCGTGAAAAGTAATGAGAACTAAAAGTACGCCAAATTTCTAAGTATACTTATTATAAAATATTTTAAGTGCATCAATATGGAATCAAGTCTTGGTTATGAAAGCAATTTGTTTTAATACATAGCTACTGGTTAAAATTGTGTTGTTTTACTTGGCAAGTTTTCGAAACGCAATTAATTTTGAGTTTCTTAATTTAAAACAAGAAAATTTTAATCAGTATTTAAATAACAAATTGCTTTCATCATAACCAAGAAGCACCCTTAATCAATTCGCACCAATTTTTTCCAAACGCAATATACCTATGAAAAATATTAAAAAAAAAGTTTTCTGTTTTCCAATAGGTATGTAGGTACTCCCACTTTAAGGGCGTGGTTTTTAAAAAGTTTCTTTATTCAGTTTTATTTAAAAAAAGGTCCCGTTAAAGATGTGATCTGACATGCAAACATGCTTGAAAACTGACTTACGATCAAAATGTTAAACTTTGGGTGAGGCACACGCCTTTAGTTACTACGCTTGCAGTAATTGCACAACGGACACACAATATGTGTAAGATCTTTGTAATTTCTTCTGTCCTTTAAAGGAATATAATATTTCTGAAACGAGCGGTGGCGGAAGAAAAGAAAAAGAAAAGAAAGGTCAATCCAAATTGTTGCATCTGTTTTCGAAAAAAATAACTGTTTATGTGACAAGCTCGAGAATTGAAATTGCAAAACACTTCAGGAGTCTACCAAAAAATACTAAACACCATAAGTTTGAAAGCAAATCAGGTGGACAATCAGACACCCGTAGAAACTTTCCAACCACCATTTTGCAACGCCTTATTCATTGTTATGTCATTTTTAAAAGATAATTCTTAAAATTATTGTATTATTTGAAAAAGTCCCCAAGATAACATCGCTATGCACAATTTAGTATCAATTTGTAATAGTTTGGCAAACAAATATCAGTGTACATAAAAAGTCCTTACCTAAAGAACTACGATTCAGAAATTTAAACCATGGATTTCAGAAGGTGCTCAAAGAGTTCTTGCACAGTTTGTCGTCAATAAGATCCGCAAATATTTTGTTTCATAAGCCATAAAAAGAAATCCCGACACAAAGATATGTTGTTTTTTTTTTCAACCTTCACTCTGTTACCATGGCTAAAAAAAAAAATCAGCCATTCTGATTCAAAGAAATAAAATTTCATGTACCCTACAGCTGCCAAACATTCACTGGCTTAAAAATCGTTTAACGAAATATTTACAAAAAATGTTTTCTCCCTCTCCATGTCACGCACCTTCCCTTAAACGGAAACTTCACAAGGAGCAAATTCAACACCCAGCGTATTTTATTTAATTCGTCCTTCAGTGTCAGTCGATTGCCGCTGATTTTGTACACATTTTCCAGCTTGTCACGTCAAAGCAAAATCACACCATGTTTTTGATAAAGTTTTTTTTTTTTCTATGCTCTACCCATCCTTACCGACCCTTAAATTTTTCGACTCGAAAGACATTTCCGCTAACACTTAGGCAATCACGCACTACACACCATCAGTGCTTCAAAGAAATCACGAATCTGGAATTTTTGCCAGGAATTTTTTTTTAACAAGATATTTCTCTTTTTTTCCTGTTAATTTTGTTGTGTTTTACACGACCCTTCGTGCGTAGATATAATAAAAAAAAAAATAGAATACTTTCGGGTTGGTTGTTCTCACATTCGTGTTGTTGACTTTTCGTGGTTTTCCAAGAAAGTTATTTTTTTTTTACGTTAAGTATTCACATTTCCGGTGTTTTTGTCTTAATAGAGTGAAAATAAATAAAAAGAATGGCAGAGCTGAGACGACTAAGTTTCACTTTAGTAAATTTCATTTACATAAACAATTTATATTTAAGCAAATCTAGTCACGAAACTTTTGGGATTGAACTTAATTTAATCTTGTATTTCTTTTTTTTTTCTAATGTCTATCAGAAGTAACTACATTTAGCATTAACATTTTTCTAACTTTATTTTCCATCGACAATTAATTTTTCTTGGTTCCTAAAAAAAGCTGCTGTTAATTCATCCAGGAGCATATAATGTGATAACCATATTTTTTTCCATTTCTGATTCTTCGCAAAACGATGTGACAACGGTTACACAGTTCTGGGACAGGTTCAATCATGGCTTTACCAATAAACCTTTCTGTTTGATGAACCCATTTAAAAGACTGTTCTTCTAAGTTGTCTTGTGGCTTCCTCAATAAATGGCCAGTCTTAGTTTAAAATTTAATTTGGGTGTTCCAAAGGGAAGTAACTTTGGTCCTACGCTTTTTATTCCAGATACAAAATTGCTTATCTATGCGGTATAGGTAGATAAGTCCTATTTCTATCCGAAAATAAGACATTTTTAGCTTTATCCCATTCCTCAAGTTTTGGCAAAGCAATTTTGCCTATTTGAACAATAATTGGTGCAGAGAGAATGCTTAAGAGTCATTGAAAATGGGACCACTCGGCTGTCGGATCCGCCTCACAAAAAGAATCCGATGGAATTCGAAAGATTTTATCTAAGGCTGATCATTTCAAGAGGTGCATCAAAAAGATAGAGCGAGTAGGTTAAGTTAAGACAAGGAAAATATCGTATATGATGGGGGAGTCTTTTTTCCACCGTTTAGGCGGGAGTTTCAATTTTATTAAAATAAATTGCAGGACTGGGTCGCACGACCGTGCTCTTATGCTGTATTTTAAAAGAAAAAAAAAGGCAGGTACCGTTATTTTTGGGTCAAAAACAACAATTAAAAATAATTTCCTAGGGACCGGACACCGGACGTCCAAATAAATACTAAATACCAAATTTGAAGAAAATTGGAATATCCGTTCAGGCTCAAGAGGTGCGAACAGACAGACAGATATTTCTAGACCCACTATTTTCGATGTCTCCATCATCGTAGTAATATGTGATGAGGTGCGAACAGACAGACAGATATTTCTAGACCCACTATTTTCGATGTCTCCATCATCGTAGTAATATGTGATTGTTATCTCAATAAAGTGCACGACTGGGTCGTACAAGCTTGCTCTAATAAGCGATGGTCTTGGAGTTTGAGATTTTGAAAAAAAAAATCGGGAAAATTGGTATGAAATTTTATTTATCACTTAAGAATCTAGTTAAAACGTTTTTTGGTAAAAAAAATTAAGCTCTCTGATTCCGTTTATTGTTTAGAATTTTTTTTTGAAAATCGTTCGACCAGTATTTTCAAAAAACAGTTTTTTTTGAAAAACTTTTCGAAAATATATTCCAAATTTTGTTTGAGTATGCCATCCTCTAGCACTTTGTAGTTTTTATCAGGAAAACTAAATTAAAACAAAAAATAAATTAAACCATTTTTTGGAAAAAAATAAAAAAAATTAATTTTGTTTACACTCAAAAAACTTTTTTTTAAAAATTTAAGAATTCACATTATTTCGCCTTTAAAAAACCTTCTATATTAAAATTTTTATCAAAATCCGTCAAGTGGCTTTCGAGAAAATCTGATTTAAGAAAGCCGTTCCTATCGTAGGTACCGTTATAAGACTTTTCCTGTAAAATCTATTCCAACCAAAACATAAGGTTTACACAGAAAACTCTATTCAGGAAGTTTCATCAAAATCGTAGGAGCCGTTTTTGAGAAAAATTAATTTTTCACTAAAAATCGAATGGCAGGTATACCGTTAGTTTAGCTGGAATGCTAATTTCAAAAACCCCTCTGTAGGACGTCATTATAAAACTGCGTACCAAGTTTGAAGAAAATCGGAAAAGCCGTTTAGGCTGTAGGTAACTGTAAAGACAGACAGACATACGAACAGACAGACAGACAGACAGAATTATCGGACCCACTTTTTTAAGGTTCTCTATAATCGTCCAACAAAATTTATTTTTTGTACGAATGCATAACTTGCCCTATAATCGCAAGTAAAAAATCTAGTCTGCACGAATTCAGTAGTGTAGGAATTACTGTTGTAAAAAAAAAATAAAATGCACGACTGGGTAGCACATTCTTGCTCTGTAGTTGCAATCGTGCGATGAAAACAAAGTTTTCGAGCAATATGAAGAACTCATGTTTGAAAAAATTGGGAATAACAAAAAAAAAACTGGCTAAAACTATAAAACCGGATATACGGGAGTTTACGTTAAGAAACCTTTGAATATTTAAAATTAAGGTGTCATCTTTTGGGGGCTATAAATGATATAAATGTCCGCTTATGTCCCAATTAAATAAATTGTTAAAACAAATGTCCATTATTATCATTTGTAGCCAAAAATTTAAGTGCAGTTTTCTTTAAAACATTCTAGGTATATTCAATACAAAATTTTATAAAAATCGGTAGAGCCTTTTTTGAGTAAATTAGAAAAAATTAAAAAAATTGGCCAAAACCTAGTGGCTCTTCGTATGGGAGCCACCATTTAAAAAAAGAGTAACTGAAAAAAATGCAATGCCATCTGATAGAGGTAAGGAACTATACCAAACAAAGTTCGATTGAATTCGATACAACCGTTGACAACTTATTGCCATTTAAAAAAAAAGACGTTAAGACCAGATCTCCGTAGTGCACTTTTCGCCAAACACTAAAAACGCATTTCTCTTAAAAACACTAAAAGAATATGACACATAAAATTTAATTAAAATCGTTAGAGCCATTTTCGACCAAATTAGAAATAAAAAAAGAAAATGTTGGCTAAAACTCAACGGCTCGTTGTATGGAAACCACCGCCACCGTTTAGAAAGGCTTCAGTGAAAAAGTTACTAAATTATCCTATAGAAAACTATAAAAAATTATGTCAAACGATATTTGAGTCGAATCAAACAAGCCGTTGTTAACTTATGGCTATTTGAAAAAAGCCGTTAAAACCTGATTATCGTTACGACCATTTGAGCCAAAAACGAAAAACTCAGTTTTGTTAGAAATGTTTAAAGTTAGCTAAATTTTGAGTTTAATCAAAATCGTTAGAGCCGTTTTCGATAAAATCCAAATTGAAAAAAAACGTTACTTGAAAGGTACCAGTTTGAGCCGGGCTAAAACGAAATAAAAATAAAATGCACGACTGGGTCGCACGAACTTGGTCTTATGATAAGCAATTGCGTAGTGGCTGCATATATGGATATTAAAAAAAAATTAAATAATTTCGAAAATTCTTTTATTTTTTAAATTAGTTTAAGAGTTTTCTCGGAAAAACTAAGTATGCAATACAGTTTCAAAGCTATACGTCAATCTAGGAAAATAAAATGCACGAACTTGCTCTAATGAGTGACAGTGGTTTAGGGGCTTGAGATTTTGATAAAAATAAAATTTTCAAAATTCTTAAATAAATACTTAAACTAATTTGAGCTGAACAAAAAGTACGCCATTTTATTTCTAGGATAAATTTGAATTTATGAGAATAAATTTATAAAAATCTGTGGAGCGGTTTTTGAGAAAAAAATTTTTTTTGCAAAACTTATTGAAAAAAATTTTCAACAAAAATCCAAAAACTCCAGTTGATAGGTATTCAGCAAATACATTTATTTAAAAATTTTAGAAAAAAATTTAATAAAAAGTTTTCAAAATATTAATTTATTAAATTTTTTTTTTAAAATGCTTTTAAAATTACAAAAAAAATTGAGCTGCCTACAGCTATATGTGTGTGAAATTTCGAAAGAATCGGTTGGGTCGTTTTCGAGATAGTCGAAAGCAAAAAAAACGGTCCTATGGAAAGTACCGTTCTTAGCCATTTTTTAAAACTTTTTTTCAGCCATATGATTGGTCGTACCTAAAAAGCAACACTGATTTTTTTAATTAAAAATCGTTAGAGCCGTTTTTGAGAAAAATAAGCTTTAAAATAACGGTTGAATGGCAGGTAACGTTATTTTTTGAGCTAAAAAAAAATTTCAATTTCACCTCTGTACAATACCTAAAAAAGTCTATATACCAAGTTTGAAGCAATTCGGCCCACCCGTTTGGGCTGTAGGTCTCTATACATACAGACAGACAGACAGACAGACAGACAAACATACAGACGGGCAGAATTTTTAGACCATGTTTTTTCGTCTTCGCTATCATCGTAGTGTCATGTTTGATTGTTATCTCAAAACTTTTTTTTTCGACGAATGCATAACTTGCCTTATAGTACCTATAATCGCAAGTAAAAACGTCGACAACCGCTTTTCTTCAAACTGCTATACATCAGCCGTTTAGGCTGTAGCATGACGTGAAAAAGCGCACATCAGCACATCCGCACAAACGCACAGACGGTATGGCGAAAACCACTTTTTGGGCTTCTCTATCATGGTAATGTCCATGTTCAATAGAGCAAGTAAAAATTCGATTTCAGTCATTTTCAATGCGATTATAAGTTAATCTGATACAGACAGAACTTTCGGCCGCCTTTTTTAAGCTTTTCTATCATGTTTGATTGTCAATTTTTTTTTCTTACGAATGCATAACTTAGGTACCTACGAGTATAATAGCAAGTAAAAACTAGTATGGATAAGAAGATTTAGGTATAACCGATAGTGTAAAGACGCTCTAACTGAAGTTTGTGCCGTCAATATTATGGGAGCTATTAACGTTAACATGGGTCAGGGTACACCAAAGCAGGCCTTTTCATAAGTCGTCGTGAGTGGTGTCAAAACTGGAGATAAGCTCTCTTATTGTAAAAAATGTTCATAACTCATTTCCAAAATCATTGCTTACGAATCACCCTCTGTGCAAGGCAAGAGTACTAGTTGCGTGTCAAAAAATAAACAAATAATGTAAGCCTCATGATGATATTTGATGTCTGCCAGTCTGTCTGTTTGGATTAGGTAACGTTTTCCTTCCCTGAAATAAAAGAGCCTCTTCTGATATTTTTTTAATATTTCAAATGAATATTATATTTTGTGCAGCTCATTTGGCATTTAGTTTTAAAAGAAAATTATTTCCCTGTTTTAAGGGTACCACTCGGCTAAGTAATATATTGGTTTGCAATAACTTAAAACTGTTATACATTATATACGTACAAGAATTGAGGGTTCTGACTGACATTTTTTTGACGTTAACCTAGGTAACCTATAGGTATATTTTCGTTCTTCAAAAAAATAGGTCACTCCTTTAATAATTCAAAACTTCGAATTTTCCCTTATAAAACTCAATTTAAGTTATGAAAAAAGTTCTTTCCCAAAACTTTCAAAATAAAACATCACCCTGTCGATCTGCATCAATCATTTTGACACGCAGCGCTGGCTGTGCCTCTGCCTATGCCTAGCCTGTCCGACCATGGCCGGAATTTTGTTCGTTTATATGTTGTTTCTTAACTCAAAGGCATTGACTAAATTATTAGCATCTTAAAGTTACAGATAAGAAAATGAAACGAAATAACATAAAAACTCCTAGAACTTGCATAAATTACCATCAAAATTGAGCTCACCTCTCCAACCCGCCCGCGGCCGGCAAGTCCTATATTCCATCAAAATGTGTATGAAATGTACTATGTGCCTTGCCGCCATTGCCGCCCTCCACCACCTCCTTATAGCCTATATTTCGTTTGTTATCCTTGTCTTTATTCCTTCGGTTTATTTGTTTGCTGTGTGATTATCTCATAACTACGCAACTACTCAACAAACAAGGATTCACGTTCGTATTCTCATTCACGTCGTCGTCGTTGGCTCGTGTCTTTTGCTTCTTCTTCTTTATCAGCTTATCCTGATGTTCTCCTTGTACTTATGTAGTTGTTGTAGATATATAGAGAGGAGCTTCCCCGGCTTCATTTTCCAAAAACTCTATCTTTCATCTTGACTCTATACTACTCTGTGTCTATGCTGTGAGCTAGGCATGCAGACACCTCACACCTAACGCCTTTTTGAAGTGGGTGTGCTTATGAGTGTCTAACGTGTTTGCAAGGATCTGCTTTAAGGAATAAATTATGATACAAGACAGGATAACACATTTTGTGAAATGTGAAATGAAGCGCACAAGACACACAAACACACAAATACACAAATTTCAAAAGCACAAATATAAATTTTGGTATGATGGGTTGGGTAGCTACAACCGAGTATCAGAGATACATCTTTTTGGCAGGTTTCTTGAAAATGACGAGAGAAAAAAAAAAATACACTAGTGATATAACATCGATGAAAATGAAAAAGGATTCCACACTGTAACCACCCCAGAATACCAAGTTGTATAGTATTTACTCTTGGTTTTTAATAGAAATTCTAAGATGTTCTTCTTCTCCTTCATAAACTTCAAAATGGTATAAAGAAGAGGCTTATAGATACAAATATTAAAGAATCCTGAAAGGATGTTTTGTATCTATTTTTATTTTGGCATATGGGCTTTGATTAAATCCCAAAGATAAGACTTAATGAAAACCTCCTCTACTATAGGACGATACTCAGTTGTCTGTGGTCCTGAGTCCTGATGGTCATCTTTTCTCTGACTATCTAATAACCTATCCATCCGAGCACTCGCTGACCTTTAAAAAATCATCCTGCATAGTTGAGGTTATGGGTCATAAATATTAAAGTCCTCTGAATAATGTGTTTTGTCTATACCATTCGGATTTTATTACAATTTTTCTCAAATAAATATTAAAACCGCCTTCGTAAAGCAAAAACATCTTTCGTTTGGTTGAAATTTATTTCAATAAAAGTTCACAAAAATTTATATTATTTTTTGTAGGAAAAACTTTTTTTTATTTTTTTTTTTACCAAAAGTTGGTGATATCATATCGAATAGGGTAGTGGGGGGAAAATATATAATCAGAGTAATGGAAATCAATAAATTTCAAATAAATTTGTCGGAATCGTTGAAAATGATTAAGTTTTAGGATTTCATATATCAGAATGGGTTCATTGCTTTATGTTGACAGGCTGTTAGATTGTTAATGTGTGTGTTTTTGGAAAGGCTTTTAATATTTTTACTGTCAGAGTTCTCTCTTTGAAACTTGTAAAATATTTTAAATGGAGCAATAAATTTTGTTTATATTGATTTCAATGATTCGTTTGATTTATTATAGGACGCATAGGAGAGGTGAGTGAGTTTTACTACATATATTTACCTATACATTTGGTAACCTCGTGTTTTCCTATAAGGAGGTAGAACTTGTGAATATTATATCTTTCAATCCCAAATAGATGGCGAGAAATAACGTGTGACATTTGAAGTGACAGATAGCACTTTATTTTGGTTTAACTCAGAGAACCACTCATTCTGATAACCAATGGAACGGACAAAATTGCTTCTGCTCAATTTTTACACAATATTCTATTCGTATGCATCAGTTTCACTATAGTTTTGAGAATTTCAAGAAAATGTGCGCGGCCTGATTCGTGGTACAAAGAGATTTTTACTTTTCCCTCGTATTCAATACTGCTCACTCAACTTCAATCTCCCACGGAATTTTGTTTCCCACGTAAAATTTTGTTCCTGTGAAATATTTACCGAGATTGTGAACCTCCTTCGAAGTGAATTTCCCACTTCCAACCTAATAAATAAAAAAGGACTTCGAAGATAGTTTTCGAATTTGTTTTGTAGTGCTCTAGTAAGCAATACGTACAAATTTCCCTGGATTATTGTAAACATCCCATTTTAACCAATATGTTAGAACAAAATATCCCAAACAAATCCAGAACTTGCGCATCGAAATAATTGGTTAAAAGTTCATACTTAAGGCGAGACCGCACTAGGCGGAACTGAATTTCATTAAAACGACACTTCAGAGTTGGGGTTTTTTTTATGGCACACGCACTCAGCGGTTTTGGATAGCCCTTTTTATGATTAGTCACAGCGCGAGCGATGAACATTTGTCCTATCCTGATGTTTTTAAGATCAAAATGGCAAGGAAAGATTGTACCAGGCAATTTATTCCACATTCGTGTTGTACGGCTGAAGAAGGAATCCCTATATTTCACGGTATGTTCGAAATTGGGCTCAAGTGTAACCTGATGAGCGTTCCTAGTAAGACGAGTGTTACGGTGGAAATGTTTAAGGGGTGGAACGCAGCTGGGTAAATCGAGTGAGGATTTTTTTTGTAGAACAACCGGTAAAATAACGAAAGACATGAAACATTTTGACGATGTTCAAGTGAAATTTCTATAATGCTTCTGTCTTCTATGAGTTTTAACGCTTTTTCTGAACTTTGTAGAGCAGGTAGAGAAAAGTTTGAGAGGCACCTGCCCAGAGATGGGAGTTATACTCAAGTTTTGGGCTTATAACCGCTTTGTAAACTGTAGCAAGACTTCTTGCCTCTATTAAGGATACCTAATCATCTTGGAGCATTCTTGACAATATCAATTATAGGGTCATTCCAACGAAGGTTGTCACTTGATACACATGCTGAGTACTAATAGCTTAACGGCCTCCTCGATAATGGCATAGAGGGTATGTTATGTTTAGCTTAAACGACAAAGGCATCGTTTAGTTTTCGACGCATTAAAGTCCACACGATTTCTAAAACCCCAATTTTTAATGCTGTTTAAATCGGAGTTAAATGAGCTTATCATACGGTACCGTTGTAATAACAAATTTGTATATGCAAAGCTGAGGGTTGAGTTGACAGCAAAACAATTCAATGTAGGTATTAGAAGTCACAGACAAAAGATCATTTATAAAAATGAGAAAGAGAGTCGGAGGCAGAACGGAGCCCTGGGGCACACCAGCATTTATTTTGTGGAGATCAGACTTGAAACCGTCTAATAAAACGTGTATTGAACGGTCCAGAAGAAAGCTTCTAATCCAACGAATAAGAGTATCATCGATACCAAATGTACGCATTATCGATAACAGAGCTTCATGCCAAACTTTATAAAATGCCTTTGAAATATCAACCACAATAATAATCCTGACATGCATGCTCTAACTCGCTTAATTCAGAATTATTTTTGAGACGTTATGGTATTGGAGCGTTTAGAAATGCATGTATCTACTTTCAACAGCAACTGTGCAAGAAATTTGACTGTTCAATTTGTAAACCTTGTCGCTTCTCTTATATAAATCCGAACAGTCATCTTTTTATTCACACATGCCATTTTATTTAGGTGTTTTTAATTATTTCATAAATTATTTTAACCACCCTATCTTAACACTGTTTTGACAAATGTGAAATCTTCCAAAAAAATTATTGTTATATTGAACATTGAAGTCTTTTAAATTAAACAAATATGAGCTTATAATTTTTTTATATTAAAGAGGAGGAAAGAATTAAGGCGAACAAATGTAAGATACATAAGAACGTTTTTTTTTTGGCAACTTGTTCGGGTTGCTCTGAAAAACGACGGGCTCCGGCTGAATTCGTTGAGATTTTTCAAGAACAAAATTTATATAAGGTAATAATAAAATAAGTTACAAACTTTTTTCCATTCCGATATATGCATTTAATTAGTGGTCCTTAGCTATTCAACTCGGTTTCAGTATTTTTCCAGAACTTTCTCCCCTTTTTCTCGGGTTGAGGTTATTTCATTTGCTAATCGATATTTTTGTCCATTATACTAATCAACAATAAATTATTCAATCTGCTTTAGATTAACTGAATTTGTCGTTGAATAAAAAAATACACTCATATTATTATCAAAAAAAACATGTGTGGTTTTATGAAACCACCGTAAAAGTGAAACTAACGAGCGCCTTTCACTTTATCCCTACTCCGCGGCCGACCGTCACGCGACATGCAACACACAGACGAAAAAGTTTGAGACGATGTAATAAAAGTTTCACTTTAATAAAAAACAAACAAACAAATCTATCTCCCATAAAACTGAATGCGTAACAAAGCAAACAAAATGACAGTTGATTTCCGATGGGAAATCCATTCAGGATCGCTTAAAATTCCAAAAGGATCTTTCGAGCATTATTCCCGATGCCAATTTTTCGAATATGGAAAGTGTTTCCCTGAAAATTTTATTCTCGATAGGGCCCAATATGTCATATTTGGGTCGATATTACCAAAACTTTTGGCAATGCTGAATGCGAATAGACACTCCCCAATGAATATTCTGTGGCTGACATTTGACTTTGACTGGTAATTTCCGCTCTTGAGTAGATTCTGATTTGAAATTGAGAAGCAAAATTTTAAAATCGTCAAAAATGGGGATGCGTATGGATAAATACAAATTTCATCTATAGGTACTGTCAAAATGTAGAGTGATGTTTGAGCGACACAGACTATGAAAATATCATCTAAAAAAGTATCGGTATAATAATGTCGACTTTTATCCGGATAAAAAATTTAGTTCTTTGGATTAGTCGACAGTTAAAATTTTTAAATTATTTTTTAATCATTTTATTAGGGGAGGGGCGCAACATGTGAACATCACTCACTTTGCCAATGTCGAGCTATTTTCTAGTCTGTATTTTTAAAATCAACTTTATAAGAGTCGACGTTGTTATCAATCGGTATTTTCGAAATCGAATTTTTGAAAGTCGACATTATGACGATCGATTTTATTTTAAATCGACAAATCGTACCCAACCATCACAAATGTCATTATTTGTTTACCAATGGAACGATACTTCTGAACGATACTTTTTCTCTTATAGAAAATTCCAAGAGTTTCTCACATGGACATTGCCAAACATTTCTTGTACTTACAAATCACAGCTGTCAAACGTCACACGCATTATGGTTTATGTGGCAAGGTGCAAGGATTTTAGAAAGAGTGCTTAGAGTTATCTCTAAACTTTATCACGACTCATGGCGACAGAAGTTAGTCACGACACGAAACGAAATCCGAAGAACTTCCAGTATCGCAACGGGGGAGAATAACCCAAGTCCCCTCGATGAAATGACACATTGTAAGTGAGTTGCCAGTAAAGGTGTAAATAAATGCACAACAAGAATATTTGAGTTCCAGCAAATATGTCAGAGCTTGCAAGGAAGTCATGTCTGTGTGAAATATGGCAAGGTAGGAACACGGAATACAACAAAATAAATACAAGTTGTTGGAGAGAGTGAGGCGTTTGCAATGACAGTTTTTGTGACAAGAAAGCTTTGAAGTTCTATCAAGATGAAAAATTGGAATCAAACAAGCTGTGCGTGAAGTATTAAAAGATTTTTGTATACAAAAAGGCTCATGGACGCTGTTACATGAATTTATGAAATATGGATCCGAGTGGTCTAATTTTCAATGACTGTTGCGAATAGATTCGGCTGAATTTGAGTCAATTAAATCTTGTAAGGGTCAATTGAATCTTGTAAGGGTGCAGACCCAACGAAAAATTCATCAAGTTGAAGTCTGCGAAAGGTCAATTTTTTGGGCACGGCCGACGAGGAATCAACTACTCTCGGTTCTGCGGAAAACTTTTACCGAACGCGGCGTTGTTTTTATATGATTTTCAGTTCTTTTGACAAAGGGGAAAGTGTCCTAAAATACCCCCCTCCACTGAGGAAAATGTCTTAAAACTCGTTTTAAATTTCAGCTATATCTTCATATTATGTTATATATATCTTTTCAAAGTTGTATCAATAACTCTTGTTATTAAGCTTACCACATAAAAATTATTTCAAGAAGTATTTAAAAATTTTAATTTTTAAAACGTCCTTAAATTCTAGTCACTAAAATTGCTTAAAATGGCACCCGCACCCTGGTATGCCAAATGAGTAATTGCCTAAAATATGGCACTGTGCCGTTTGGCCCAACTACTGAGGAGTCCAATTTGCCCATAATGACTGTTCTTTTTATTAAACATTTAACACTGAACAAACTTAAACCTACCCAAAGCAAGAAGGCAACTGATTTTGCTTAAATAATAAGAAATTCTTTATACTTTCATAAATCTATTTCCTTCTTCAAAATTAAATGTTTTTTTAAGAGTATCAGAGTGTTAAAAATTTCATAAAAATAATTTTGTCATTATTTGGTGAAGCTCACAGCTTGACCTGTAAAATTTTAAATAACAGCTTAAAGTTGGGAAGATTTCGTTTGTGTCAGTGATGTTTGATAAACTTACAAAACTTGTGAATTATGTTCGATTATAAGTTTTCTCACAAGTGTGCCATTATAGGCCACACTCCCCTTCAAATGTTGGCTTATTGATTGCCGAACCGTTCGTCTCAAACTCAGCCTTCAAACGATGAAGAGTCGACTGCGAAAGGCCGTCAAATGGGCCGAACTGACAGATATCGTCAAAACAACATATCTAAAAACATAATCAAAAAAAGTATTCTTAATTCTGGACCCGTGTCCAAAGGTCCTTGTGTGGAAAATAGTTTTAATCTTACCGAATTATTTTGGATGCTTGGTACGGTGCAAACTACTAATATAAAAGGACTAGGCAAAAACTCAGAGGTTTGGAGGTTTGGGTGCATTAGCGCACCAAGTACATTACGAACCACACCAACAGCAGAACTTGCTGCCCATTTATCTCTTAATTTAAAAAAGTCAGCAAAAATTGAATAACCCCACTATTGGGAGAACTTGTAAACAAAACACTGAGAAATATTACATAATCCCTTGGGACATACATTGTCCCCCATTTTGATTTTGTAAAAGCCTATCAAGTGTACATTTCCAAGTAAGAAGGACTGGGTCAAAAACAATGTTCTTCAAATTGCTTCTTAACCCTTTTTTCACCGATGGATCAATAAAAAAATTGAAAGTAGCACAATCAGATCACCCAACTCAAGCATTGTATTCCAGCAAAGGGTCGAGTAGTAACTCAAGCAGTCAAAGTTGCACTTCCTCTGTCCTTGACCAAGCCCCTATAATTTAATAAATGTAACTATCGGAAGATGCTATTTCGAGAACATCGAAGAGTTGCTAGATGGTGCAATAACCAACTTTTCCATAGTACACAAGACGCAAGAGAGACCAGACCGTATGGCTGGAAACTCTAGAAGGAAAGCAAAAACGGTACGGTAAATGTTCAGAAAGGTATCGCAACATGTTCACATAGACCTGTTCAATTGGTTTCTTTCTACCAGCCCGCAAACATATACCCTAATTTCTTCGTTTAAAAGACTCAACACTAAGCAACAGTCAATGCAATGTTAATAAGGTAAGGATAAGACTTTCAAAATTTGAAAGAAGGACCCTAAACAAAAAAACAATGATTCACTGGTACTTCAACACCCTCTTCTAGGGCTGGTATGGTCAGAAACAAATAATGCTTTACCTCCGGGCACCACAAATAATGATGCCTCTATCTTTGGAGGTTACCCAAATGTTATTGTTTCGAGTTGTACTTGTACGGCAAACTTTCTCACCCCCTACAAAAAAAAGTTTAATTTTGTGTGTTCTCGATTTGATAATTACATCTTTTTGCTCCTACATTATACTCTGTTCCCATTTCAAACGTCTACATTGAGGTCACCTTATTATTTTCGAACACTATCTTCTGTTAAAGTTTTGGTCCCAATGCAATTTTTTGTGTTATCTACCCAAAAAAAAAAAACCATGCAGCTTGTTGATTTCTTGCTCGTGTGTCCTTGTTCATACACACAAAATGATAATTTCGTCCTTTTTTTTCCAAAATTAGGTCACGTAACAGAAAAATAACTGAGAGAAGAAAACTCGTGCACCCTCTTTGTCATCGATGTTCACAAAACAACCAAAAACAGCAACACTCTTAGCATACACGATACACGTACCCTCAAAGTACCTCGAATGTTCATATTATCTCATACAAAAGCACTAGCACTAGAAGCACTACCATACGACATCGAGAGTGGAAAAATAGCATTAAAAAAAAAAAAGAGTCGAACGAAAAAAAAAAATAATAACTCGACTGCTGCTGTTTATAGCATATATGTCGTCCTACATGTCCTGAACACTAAACTTCTGTCAAAATACTCCCGAAACGGAGGCCAAAGCAAAGAAGGCTTCCAACAACTGACGACAATGACGACAACAACGACAACAACGACTACTACGATGTCGTCGGCGTCGTCATAATATCCCACTTCTGACATTCTCACACATCAAGCTATAACGCTTCCTTACAAATCGTTCCTAATACACAAAATTACTTTGTCTTCTCATCAAAGCAAAAGATCCGGAGAGACCTAGAGCATAGGGTATAGCTTGAGCTAGTCAAAGCCCCCCCAACTTTGGGTTTCGGTTCGGGTGGTGATGATGGTTTTGGTTAAGTTTATTTAGACAGGGTTAGAAAGGGTGGGCTGTTGAAAAAGCGGAAGAGCTACAAAAGTAGGTGGACACGAACATGAACGTTGAGCATGAGCATGGCTTAAATGGAATAATTGGTAGGAGTGGTCCTTTCGTGTTCTACCAATTTTAGATGTACAAGTTTTGTTCTTTTTTCTTCCATTTTCTTGATAGCTCGCACATTTGGTGGTTCGCATATAGACTGGATGTGAAAGAGGGAAACTTGATGGGAGTGAAGTGCTGGCAAAAGTGCACAAGGCACGGGACGGATACATAAATATGTACATATCACATATTATATATCTAGATACAAATTGCTTGGCGGTGAAATAGAATATTAGAGTTTTTAGCCTGATGATGTTTTAAGGGCACAACAAAAAAGAGTCGGTTTTTGGCCCAGAAAATTTTGGTCTTTTTCAAATCGGAAGCGAGAAAATATCATAAACAGATTTTGGACAGTTTCCGAACGAACCCCATCTCCAATGTCTCGGTAGTGTATAGTGGAGTGGTGCAGTAACCAACCTTCATTCACATAGAGAACGGTGGTAGGTACATGAAAGTTAAAAGTCATTTATGTGTCGTGTTGTACTTTTTATGGGGTTTTGTGTGAGAGGAAACGAAATAAAGAGCATTTTCGGATTTGAGGGACATTGCTTTTAGGAGCTGCAGACTGTACAACAGAAAAGGGAATTGTATTTATGGAAAAGATTCAGCTGTCTGAAAGAGGAGAACACTCAGTGCAATAAGCTCTTGGACATTTTGATCCTTAAACTTACCTAGGTACTACTCGAAAGGAGTTAAGGTCTTGAATAATTATAATAATTATACTATTTCTTGCTTTTTTTTTTACTTTAAGTAAGGTTGAGTTTATGAATTTTTATTGGCCTGTTTCGATAAGATGTATCTACCTGACCTGTGCCCGTGCGTATTGCCCAGCACTATGGAAAAAGGAACAACTATAACTAGCATTGTAGTTGCTTTTCAGTATAATTTTTAACTAGCACAAATATCTTTTTTGAAAAGTTAGATGCTTTTTCAATTCAATCACATTCTCACTTCCAAAATTTCATCAAATTCGGTTAAGTGGATTAATGAGATAGTCTGGTCTAGTAAAATATACTGGCTTTACTTGAGGCACTTTTCGTAAAATATTAATATTAATCGAAATATGAGCAAACGAAACGATATTTAGAAAGTTTTATTAAAATCCTATAAGCCGGTTTCGGTGCATAGAGGGGGCGGCACGAACTTGCTCTTATGTGTGATAGTGGTCTGCGGGGCTTTGAGATTAAAAAAAAGGCCAAAATTAAATGAAATTTTATTAAACACTTAAAAATCACTAGGGAAAAAGTTTTTTGAAAAAAATTAAATAAACGATCTAATTCTGTTTACTGTTTTAATTTTAGGAACAAAAATTTCAAAATCTTTCGACAGGTTTTTTCAAAAAAAGGTTTTATTTTTAAAAACTTTCCGAAAACATATTACAATTTTTTTTTTGATTGCGCCAACTTTTTCCGCTCTGTAGTTTGATCCAACCGTGTTTGAGAAACCCAAGAATTTAACTATTTTTTGTTTTAAAACTCAAAAAAACTTTTTTTTGAAAAATTAAAAAATTAATATTATTTCGTCTATAAAAGTGCTTAATAATAATGTGTATACCCTATATTCCATAGAATGGGTATATTGTATTTGGTGTGGAGTTTGTAACATAGAGAAATAATACCGTTAGGTACAGAAAAGTATATAATATTCTAACTCAGAATCAAAAGCCTAGTCGATTTAGCCATGTCCGTACGTATGTATACTTTCTAGAAGTCGCAATTTTTAAGCTAGAAAGCTGAAATTTGGTATATATAATTTTTGGTTCAAGAGTAAGTTCTTGAAACGGTAAAAACCGCCTACAGGCACGCCCACAATCGCCATTTTTGATGAACAACCTCAATTTGGTAAAATTAAAATTTGTTTTTTGTAGGTACAGTTACGATAAAAGCATAACGCTAAAATTTTGCACACGTAAGCTTTAGGTAATCTTTCCTCTAATTAAATACAAATACATATTTCAGTTTGGGAGTGGCTGACGCCCATTTTTCATACAAAACCATAAATATTGTTTTTATAAAATAACAGTTGTATTAAAGCGAAAAACATTAAATCTTGTTGGTGTTACTTGCACATAAACATCTTGTGTATGAAATCAAAAAAATTGATTTTGACTAGAAACTGTATAAACATTTATAACATTTATTTTGCAAATAAACGGTATTTACAATGAATTCGCAAGCCAAAATTTTGTGTCTCTTAGTAGAAACTAAAGTTTGTATATGAAAAGAAATTTTTGAATTTTGGGCGTGGCTTACACCCACTTTTCATGAAAAAACGAAAAACGTAGTTTGAAAAATTTAAGGTACCTACTGCCAATATTCAATATAAACCTTTTTCCCTTCCGTTCGTTATATGAAAAATATATCTCTATATTTTCTTGTGTAAATTTTTTCAATACGCCCACTTTTAAAGGCGTGATTTTGATAAAATACATACCTTTGTTCCAGTAAGATCTTTTAAAAACTGCTCTATTCAGCTGTAGTTTTACACATATGTCTAAATACTGACTAATTAACCAAGCTCAGTTAGTGCTTCAAATTTTTAAGACACGAACACTTTTAAGTGGCTTTTCCGTCAAAAGTCGTAAAAAATATTAATTTTTTAATGTTTTTTAACTATCGGTCGCAGCTTTGAAGTAACAAGATGAACCCATCGGTTTGTATACCTTGGTTACGTTGCAGAGTGTGGTTAAAAAATTGTTAATTTGTATTTAACAATCATTATTTTTGTTCAAAATTTAATTTAAAAAATTTAAGTTTAGTCTTGTTTTGTTCCTATAGATATGCAAGCTTTAAATTGAATGTCACTGAGCTCTTAGTGATTTTCCCTGGCAATTAAAAGTCCCAACTTTGGGCTTTTTTTTATTGCGCTAGCAGTTATTGAACATCGAATACACAAAATTAATGTTTTTAAATTTTTTCCTGTCTGCTAAGGAAGAATTTTGTTTATGGAACTGAACAGCGGAAAAGTGTTTTTTTATTCAAATGGCCATAAGTTGGCAACGGGTTGGTCTAATTAACTCAAACTTTGTTTAGCACAGTTCTTCATAGTGTTCTATAGAATGACATTAAATTTTTTTCAGTAGGTAATACCTTTTTTAACGATATCTCCAAAAAAGTATATAGGTATTTCAGTCTTATTTATCTATTACTTTCCTCTAGTTTAAATCCACTTTTATTATTTTGCCGACATAAATCGATTTCAGCGTACCTACAGTTAATTTTTTTCTGAGTCAGTTTTAGTCAGGTTTAATTATTTGATGCCGTAAAAAATAATCTTGAAATCATTCTAATCCAAGTCTAAAAATCACGATATCTCCCAAATGGTTATTTTACCAAAAAAATGATATGAACAAGTTTTGTAGATAATTTCATGGTCTACAACATTGTGTCATGTATTTTTATGATAAAACCTACCGTTTACAAGAAAAATTGTAAAAACCGTTTATTTGACCTTTTGACCTTGAATAACTTCTAACGCACCAGTTGGATCGATGGGGATGTTGCTTAGTTTATTTGAAATGGTGTTCCCAATGTCTGTACCAATTTTCAGCTTTATGCGAATTTTTGCAAACCTAGCACTATTTTTTTGTCTATTTTGACCGGACTATAAGTTTTTGTATGTTTCATTTGTTAGACCGATTCATGATCACAATTGTGTAGTTGTGTTGTGGCAACCATTTCTACATTCATTGTTCATATTATAGTACATACAATTTCATGTAAATTTTTTTGTTTTTGAAAAATTGATTAGTTTTAGATTCAAAAGTAGGTACCTATAACCTATGTATGTTTTTTCATAATAATTTTATTGTGCGGATCACATTTTAAAGTATAAAGTCTACAGAATAAAGGAGCAAGATCTAAATACTTATTTAATGTTCTTTGGCTTCATTATGCAAGTAATGGTTAATGGACGAAGGGGGCTCTCATGCCTGAGAAAAGGAAATGTCCTAAGCCTACTTCCTTAATCAAGAATTTCTATTCGTGACAATGCCGTGAAAAAATTTCATCCACATTCAATGTATAATGATGTCCAATTAAACCGTTTATCATCAATGGATTGCCTTTGTTAATGTTGAGTATGAATTCATCGAAAAGCAAATGTGCAACTTTTTTTTGAAAAATTAAAAAATTAATATTATTTCGTCTATAAAAGTGCTTAATAATAATGTGTATACCCTATATTCCATAGAATGGGTATATTGTATTTGGTGTGGAGTTTGTAACATAGAGAAATAATACCGTTAGGTACAGAAAAGTATATAATATTCTAACTCAGAATCAAAAGCCTAGTCGATTTAGCCATGTCCGTACGTATGTATACTTTCTAGAAGTCGCAATTTTTAAGCTAGAAAGCTGAAATTTGGTATATATAATTTTTGGTTCAAGAGTAAGTTCTTGAAACGGTAAAAACCGCCTACAGGCACGCCCACAATCGCCATTTTTGATGAACAACCTCAATTTGGTAAAATTAAAATTTGTTTTTTGTAGGTACAGTTACGATAAAAGCATAACGCTAAAATTTTGCACACGTAAGCTTTAGGTAATCTTTCCTCTAATTAAATACAAATACATATTTCAGTTTGGGAGTGGCTGACGCCCATTTTTCATACAAAACCATAAATATTGTTTTTATAAAATAACAGTTGTATTAAAGCGAAAAACATTAAATCTTGTTGGTGTTACTTGCACATAAACATCTTGTGTATGAAATCAAAAAAATTGATTTTGACTAGAAACTGTATAAACATTTATAACATTTATTTTGCAAATAAACGGTATTTACAATGAATTCGCAAGCCAAAATTTTGTGTCTCTTAGTAGAAACTAAAGTTTGTATATGAAAAGAAATTTTTGAATTTTGGGCGTGGCTTGCACCCACTTTTCATGAAAAAACGAAAAACGTAGTTTGAAAAATTTAAGGTACCTACTGCCAATATTCAATATAAACCTTTTTCCCTTCCGTTCGTTATATGAAAAATATATCTCTATATTTTCTTGTGTAAATTTTTTCAATACGCCCACTTTTAAAGGCGTGATTTTGATAAAATACATACCTTTGTTCCAGTAAGATCTTTTAAAAACTGCTCTATTCAGCTGTAGTTTTACACATATGTCTAAATACTGACTAATTAACCAAGCTCAGTTAGTGCTTCAAATTTTTAAGACACGAACACTTTTAAGTGGCTTTTCCGTCAAAAGTCGTAAAAAATATTAATTTTTTAATGTTTTTTAACTATCGGTCGCAGCTTTGAAGTAACAAGATGAACCCATCGGTTTGTATACCTTGGTTACGTTGCAGAGTGTGGTTAAAAAATTGTTAATTTGTATTTAACAATCATTATTTTTGTTCAAAATTTAATTTAAAAAATTTAAGTTTAGTCTTGTTTTGTTCCTATAGATATGCAAGCTTTAAATTGAATGTCACTGAGCTCTTAGTGATTTTCCCTGGCAATTAAAAGTCCCAACTTTGGGCTTTTTTTTATTGCGCTAGCAGTTATTGAACATCGAATACACAAAATTAATGTTTTTAAATTTTTTCCTGTCTGCTAAGGAAGAATTTTGTTTATGGAACTGAACAGCGGAAAAGTGTTTTTTTATTCAAATGGCCATAAGTTGGCAACGGGTTGGTCTAATTAACTCAAACTTTGTTTAGCACAGTTCTTCATAGTGTTCTATAGAATGACATTAAATTTTTTTCAGTAGGTAATACCTTTTTTAACGATATCTCCAAAAAAGTATATAGGTATTTCAGTCTTATTTATCTATTACTTTCCTCTAGTTTAAATCCACTTTTATTATTTTGCCGACATAAATCGATTTCAGCGTACCTACAGTTAATTTTTTTCTGAGTCAGTTTTAGTCAGGTTTAATTATTTGATGCCGTAAAAAATAATCTTGAAATCATTCTAATCCAAGTCTAAAAATCACGATATCTCCCAAATGGTTATTTTACCAAAAAAATGATATGAACAAGTTTTGTAGATAATTTCATGGTCTACAACATTGTGTCATGTATTTTTATGATAAAACCTACCGTTTACAAGAAAAATTGTAAAAACCGTTTATTTGACCTTTTGACCTTGAATAACTTCTAACGCACCAGTTGGATCGATGGGGATGTTGCTTAGTTTATTTGAAATGGTGTTCCCAATGTCTGTACCAATTTTCAGCTTTATGCGAATTTTTGCAAACCTAGCACTATTTTTTTGTCTATTTTGACCGGACTATAAGTTTTTGTATGTTTCATTTGTTAGACCGATTCATGATCACAATTGTGTAGTTGTGTTGTGGCAACCATTTCTACATTCATTGTTCATATTATAGTACATACAATTTCATGTAAATTTTTTTGTTTTTGAAAAATTGATTAGTTTTAGATTCAAAAGTAGGTACCTATAACCTATGTATGTTTTTTCATAATAATTTTATTGTGCGGATCACATTTTAAAGTATAAAGTCTACAGAATAAAGGAGCAAGATCTAAATACTTATTTAATGTTCTTTGGCTTCATTATGCAAGTAATGGTTAATGGACGAAGGGGGCTCTCATGCCTGAGAAAAGGAAATGTCCTAAGCCTACTTCCTTAATCAAGAATTTCTATTCGTGACAATGCCGTGAAAAAATTTCATCCACATTCAATGTATAATGATGTCCAATTAAACCGTTTATCATCAATGGATTGCCTTTGTTAATGTTGAGTATGAATTCATCGAAAAGCAAATGTGCAACAACAACAGAAGTGTCAGCCAACGTGAATACTTTGTTTGAAGAAGGAGTTCACTTAATAATTATTTGTTTATCTATTCCAGAATGGCTGTCAAATACCATACAACCATACGCATTACACTTATTTGGGCACCTTAAGTTCCAACAGTCAGTGAATGAACATAAACCACATTAATTAACCCGATTAACTATTCGCTGATAAATACACACACACACAGTCTCGTAACATAAATAAGCCCACAATAAACATATATACAACAACAACTAAATAAATCCTTAAACGATAAATTAGAACTAATTACGTCCTTTCAAACGATTGGAAAAGAGATTTTATATACAAAGAAAATCTTATTCCCATTCTTACCAAATTATTCCATCTGAAACCTATACTACTCTTACAATTAAGTTTTTTGTTTTCGTCCTTACTCCCTCCGTATAAACATAAAAAAAAAGGCACAAAATAAATAACAAGGATACGAAAAACAAAATTCAAACATGCATTTTGAAGGTTCCATTAATGCGAAATAAACGATTGCTCTGGAGTGAGTTTGGGTATTAGAGTATCAATATCATTAAACGGTCTTGACATAATAATCCCAGCGAAAAGCCCATAAAAAAAAACAAGAAAAATTGCTTCATACAAAACAGGACGAGGAACAAAAAAAAAATCCCAGAAAAAAATCCATGCTTCCTTGACGTTTTCTTAGATGATTTTCTTTTTGGCATGCCTTCTTTTTTGTTCTTATCCATACACAGTCACACACACACACACTTACACATGATGTTACAAAAAGACAAAATGGAGAAATTATATTATCGATGCTAGAAAAAACCTTAATGCAAAAATAACAATCGTTATTCTGATTTATTCACTTGACAACACAACGAAGAAAGGGACAAGATCCCAGATGGTAATGAAGGCTCAACCAACATGTTTTTTTTTTTATTATTTTTTTTTTTTTGCTTTTGGGTGCTGCACGTCCTTGTGTAAGGATGACTGTATGTTTAATGTCGAATCCAACTTACAAAGATTTGTTTCCCCTATATATCTGAGAAAATCATATTATGTGTGCCATCATCACGTGCTGATCCTGATCAAAGTCATATCCTCCAGGTTAAGTTAAACAAAAACACATCCAAGAGATTTGCCTTAGAAATCCTAATAAGAAATGATTATACTTAGCGGGGCGGATGGAGTGTGTGGTAAGAGTGCCACATCAATACTGTAACACATGACTTACCTTTTTGAAGACCAGGTTTAACCTTAATAATAACGTATCAACGTATGTAGTTAGGTACTCCTGATGACATTTTTTCAGCTTTGAGATACATATTATGAAAAACAGATTATCGAAAATACGATGACATTTAATTCTCATCGAGGACTCCCTCTTAACTATAATTAAGGTCCTTCATCACATATTAAAGCGAAGTTTGACTTCTGAATTTAGATGATGGAGAATGGAGTTAGTCAAGAAGTACGGCTTAGAGCTGGAATATGCATACGAACCGAGAGCTCATACACGACTGAAATCTCACGAACTTGCTCTAATGTGTGAAAGTTGTCTTGGGTGGGGCTGGTGATTTTAAAAATAAAGCAGAAAAAAATAGTATGAAATTTTATTAATTACTTCAAAATTACTTACTTAAACGGTTTTTTGGAAAAATTGAATAAAGCCATCATCTTTTCCTGTTTTGATCTCAAAAACGGTTTTTTAAAACCTTTTTGAAGACATATCCCAATTTTTGAGTATGCAAACATCTAGCAGTTTGTAGTTCTTATCAAAAAAAAACTTTTAATTTTTGAAAAACTGTTTTTTTTTTTAAACCAAAAAAAAATTTTTTTTTTTTGAAAAATTTAATATTTAATATTACATATTTTGTTTATAAGCGGTCTTTTACATTACAAATTTTATCGAAGTCCGTCAAGTGGCTTACGAGAAAATCTCATTTGAAAAAAAACGGGTTGGTCAGGTACCGTTATAAGGCATTTTTTTTTTGGCAAAAAAAAACCACTCCAGGAACCGTTTTTGAGAAAAATAAGTTTTTATTTAAAGTTCATATGGCAGGTACCGTTAGTTTTAAAGCTAGAATGCTTATTCCAAAAACCCACATGTAAGCCGTCATAATAAAACTGTGTACCAACTTTGAAGCAAATCCTTATCATCGTTATATTATGTTTGATTGTTAGAATTTTTTTTTCAAGCATTACTTGCCTTATAGTACGTAGGGGAGAGTGGGATCTAAAGTAACAGGGGTAAGAAGGAACAGTTAAAAAAAAACAGGGTTCTCCTTAAAATTAAGAATTCCGTGAAGAAAAATTTGCATCTTTTCCATATATACCAGCATACCTACTTCAGGTGTCAATTGGACGCCAATGCGAAAAATTCTGTGGTGGTCCCAAAAAATAGCAGATTTCTAACTTTTCTCTTTTTTTCTTTTTAGTTTTGGTCCTTCACCTCACACGGAAGAGATAGGATGTTGGTTGGTTTTTGTAAATATCCATTTGAATTATCGGTTTCTTGTTCATTGATTTTTTCATGTGAAATTTCATCGTGAAGCAAGTTGTCACACTTTTGCGGGGTAAATAGTAAAACTAAGTGTACATGTACACGATTGGAAGATCTGCCAACACTAACAGAATTTTCAAAAACAATTTTCACAAATTTTCTCTCAATCGTGTATACAGCGATTGTCTTAAAATAATATTCCTTTGTTTGATTTTATAATAATTCTTACAACTTACATCTGCCTATGTTATTGAGAAAGAAAAAGGTATCGTTTCGTTTCGTATCCGAGAGATGTGATGCCGCATGTTAAAACATTCCCATCAAATGTAAGGGTACCCACTTAAAATTTAAATCTTGTCTGAGTTGCTTGGTTCTTTTAACATATTCCATGTGAAGTGAAGAACCCTTATTCGATAATAATCATGCAAGGAGATGGTCCAGCTTTTTATTTCATTCTCTGCTTCTTCTTCTTCTTGTGAGAGGCCTGCATTAAAAGTAATGGATAGACGGGCGGGAGGAGAGGGTAAAGAAAGGCAGATGTGGATAGGTATAAGTTAACATATGGGGCCTATTTCAAGGGTCAGCACTTAAATTTTATGTCAAATAGCTTTCCATACCTATAAAGAAGTTATTTTATTATAACAATTGGCTTTATAGTCCACTTAACTTGAATGAAGAGACCGAAATACACAGAATTTTAAATCGTATACTAAACATAAGTTTTAATTTCCAACCGAAATCAACGCAACGGCGACAGCGACAATAATCAACAAATAGATGCGGTCAACAAAATATTTTTGGACATCCGCTTTGAGACAATTTAAGCTACTTAAAATAGAGTAACCATTTAACAAACAACGTGGTGATGGGAAAGGTTCTGATTTTTGAATATAAGCAAAGCACGAAAAAAGAACTATTCCAAAAATAGTACAATATAGGTACTCATAGTCACGGACCAAGAAGATACAGACCGCCAACTCACCATATGGTCTCTTTTTTTGCCACCAAGCTAAAAATCAGCTGATATGCCATTTATTTTGAGAGTGTGACGCTCTCCCTTGCTTTAAAACAAATTTAGCAAACACACCTACAAAATAAATGGCATACGCAGGGATGGTTGCCACCACAAAATGCACAGTAAGAGATGTACACGTATTCACGGACAGGAAAAAATATTTCGAGGGTGTTTCAGGCAAGAGGAGTACGAGTTGGCGGTCTGTATATGGTCTGTGCTCATAGTCCGGAAGCCAGCTTTGTTTCAGTTATTATTTTACTTATAAATCTACCAAATTTCAGCTTTTGTGGTACCAATTCACTCAGCTCATATTTTTCACTTCTTGACGTGAAAAGCTATACTATAATCCCCCACTCAAAATACAGCTGGGTGAGTTTTTATGTTTAAATATAGCATAATTGCCATCTTTACGAAGTTCGAGATTTTTTTATTAATATTTTTTTGTATACCCTGTTCCATAGAATGTAAACGGAAGTTTGGGCGTGGCTGACGCCTAATTTTCTTACAAAACCATCAATATTGTTTTTATAAAATAACAATTGTTATATTAAAGCGAAACACATTAAATTTTGTGGGTATTATTGGCACATAAACATCTTGTGTACGAAATTGAAAAATTTGATTTTGGGCGTGGCTGACGCCCACTTTTCACTAGAAACTTAAAAAAAAAATGTTTTTGTATATACATATAAACGGTATTTATAATGAAACCGCAAGCCAAAATTTTGCGTCTCTTAATAAACACTAAAAAGTTTGTGTATGAAAAGAAATTTTTGAATTTTGGGTGTGGCTACGCCCACTTTTCATAAAAGAACGAAAAACGTAGTCTCAAAAATTTAAGGTACTTCCAATATTAAATTTAAACCTTTTTCCTTCCGTTTGTTATTTGAAAAATATATCTCTACATTTTCTTGTGTAAGTTTTTTCAACACGCCCACTTTTAAAGGCGTGATTTTATTAAAATACCTTCGTTCAGGTAAGATCGTTTAAAAACTACTTGATTCAGCTGTAGTCTTACACATAATAATAATCAAAGCTCAATTGAAGAAGTAGGTTCGGTTATTTTTCAATATCTTGGCAACAAAAAGTCATAAAACCAAACGGTTTTCAGTGTTCGATTTAAAATTAATTGAAACATTGAATTCTGAGAACAAAAATACTTAATTACGTAAAGTTTTGAAAAAAAAAATAGTTTTAAAATAATTTTTTAAAATTTTTTTTTTCAAATTTAAATTTTTTTTTCAAATTTAAGTCATGTTTTTAGAAAATTGCACCTCCCGGCTAAACGGAGGGGAATAGAACCCCCTTCCAAACGATTTTTTTCTTGTCTCAACCCAACCTACACGCTCTAGATGATTGGCACAACACTCGTGAATCACCCTGTATATAGACTTTTCATATCAATACAAAATCTAGGCTTTAATTTTTCAGTTTCGAAAGTAAAGCTAAAAAGGCAAAACATGGTTGTCTGTAAAGTCGGTTTACGGACGATAATTTTACGTGATAACCAGTTCACAAAACAGTTCATGTGTAGGTAGTATCCCTCCAACCACCAACCACCCACCCCACCTAAAAACAACCACCATTTTTGATTTTTTTTCACACCTTCCCCCCAAACATCAGCCTCCCACCCCCACATACAACCAACAGCCCACCATTTTTGACAGTTTTTGACAATTTTTTCCTCCCACCCCCACACAATAAATCTTTCTTCCTTACCACCACCAACCAACCACCGACTATTTTTGAAAATTCCCTCCCAAACACCAAATCTTCCCTCAAATTCAACCACTTACTCCACCTACAACCACCTGCTACTCACCTACCATTTTTGACAATTTTTTTTCCTCACCCATTCACACAATAAATCCCACCTTACTTACCATCGAAAAATACCCACCCCACCTAAAACCACCAACCAACCACAAATTGTTTTTGAAAATGTTTGCCTTACCACCGAAATACAACCACCAACCAAACACCCACCATTTTTGACTTTTTTGCCTCACCTCCCTTACCAAATCATTCAACACCAACCACTTATCCCAACTACAGCCAACAATCAACCACTCAAAATTTTTTACAATTCCCCTTACACCTAATCAACCTCCCTCCTCCCCCCCTTAACCACCCCCACCGACCGCCCACCCCACCTACAACAGCCAATCAACCACCCACAATTTGTGACATTTTTTGTTCACCCGCTAAAATAAACACCAACCTATCACCCCCACATACAACCAAAAGCCCATTTTTGAAGATTTGTTCCTCCTCCCCCACACAATAAAGCCAGCCCTTCCTTAGCACCACCAATCACCCACCCACTATTTTTGACAATTCCCGCCATGCACCAAATTCAACCACCTACTCCACCTACAACCAACTGCTACCCACCCATCATTTTTGACAATTTTTTGTCTCACCACCCAAACCAGCTACAACCACCCACCATTTTGACAATTGTTCCTCTTCCCGACACTACCCCCCCCCCCCACCCTCTGCCACACATACACTCCCACCACTACTAACCAACCACCCAACACCCTCCCCTCCCACTTTATCGACTTTCTAGGCTATCAAAGCAGCTAGGTAACGTCTCTGTGACTGTGACTGTGACCGTGACTGTGACTGTGACTGTGACATTTTTTTGTGCGTGCTGCCCATATATTCCAAACCGATTTATTAGACGTTATCACGTCAAAAAAAAAAACAAAATTCTACTTGGCCATTAAGTGTGAAAAATAATATCATTCAAATGGCAGTCTCGGGAAGATTCGCGGCTTGCGATTCTTTTGAGGAAACTATAACCACTTTTCACACATTTCGGGCGGTATCTCGGCCATAACTTGAGTGATATTGGTTTTAAATTCGTCTAGAGTTCGCCCCACAGAAAAAATCAAACGTATGCACAGGCTTTACAACATCAGCAACGCTTCCGCACTCTCTTAAAATGTCTCAACAATTTTACCGATTGCTTGCGTAGTCGATCGATAATGGCGACCATAATCATCGCGTAATGCGCGAAGAGTAGGTATAGCTACGTTTGAATCATGACTCCCGTAAGTAAGTTCTAATAATCATAACGCGTTGTTGGGTTGTTAAACGATCCATTATCAAAAATGGCAAATATTCACCTATTATTGTGACACTTCAGATAAGAGCTTTGTTTGAAAAAAGTGTCAAATTTCTGCGCTATCAACTTGAAACCACGAAATGAACAACCCTGTAGGTACAGATCCCATCAAAAGCAAAAAAATGTCTCGTATATTCAAGTGTTCGACAAGTGTTCGCCATACCGTCCGTCGCGTCAGTCTGTCAATTCGTGTGTGCAAGATAATTTTAAAACAATTTAACGTAGCAACAGCTCAACAATCGAATCCAGAGATTTCGGGGTGGCATGGCAGTCCGACACACTAACCACTATGCCACGGGATACTACAAACTATTACGACCATTTTAGTTTCATTGTTTGAAGATGTCTGGGGCCTGTCCTATGCCTATGCTTTGAAAAGGTTGCTGTAATCGGGTGCTTTTGTCGTTTTCCGCTGTATTATTCGTCCGGGCTTAACACTTTCTTACTAAAAACTAGTTCACAAATGTTAGTTTACCTTTGTCGCAAATTTAACAAACATTAAACCAAGGGTATTTAAGAATTTAATGGTCATATTTAATTTTTTGCATTTCTATTGCCATTTCTAAATCCTCTTTCCACTTCTGTAAAGTAAAAATTTCAACTATCTGAAAAAGTAAAAATTAACTATAAAAGCAATAGTTTTCGAGGTTCACAAACGCTATCCTCTTTCATCAGCATGGTCTTGTCTAATCTCTAATGTAAGATACATTATGTACGCGTGGTATCTATGAAACTATTTCTGTTTTTCTCATTCAATTTTATATCTTCTGTTATTTCATTCAATCAAGACGATGACGAATAACTTTTGGAAAAAGTGTTCAAAGGAACGAGCACTTAATTGTATACATACATAACATACACCTTAACTCATTGCATAGGACAAACTTTTCCTAGAGACAATATTATCCTTACCTGTAAGTCTTAGATACTCAGGAACTTTACAATATAAAAACAAAATTCCTATCATCTAAGGGATTGCTTTCACGCCACCTACTGATTCTAAAAACAAAACCTATGTAGGTACACTCGAAATAATTTCTGTAGTTCATAGGTTTCATAGTTTGTTTGAAAATTTGGAAATTCATTCTCAACTCATTAGAGAATTCTTCGAAATATTCCTCCAATTTTCGTTCAGCTGCCTAGCCAATACCGCTTCCAGAGCCAGCCAGTGTGGTTATTTTTGTACGTATAATCAAACGAAAAGTTACAGAATCCTCGAGGGTTGGTTGGATTGGATACCATACTGCAAAGTACTTTCTCAATTTTTTCTGTGTGCCGAATTTCAAAATCGAACTTTCCATCGCTTTTGTGGACTTAGGTACTCATATCGGTATTTTTGGGAATTTCATTTTTATTTTCGAACAACAAATCACACCCTGATGACTAAAAAATTGATTAACGATTCTTAAAAAAAGTTTATTTGGCTTTTATTCCTTCAGAATTCGGGAAATTGCTTGTTATTAATTGCTTGTTAAGAGGGCTTTGTGGAGTTGACGGAGAATTTATGAAACGTGCTTGGGGAAGAAAAAAGACATTTAGGGATCTAATTTAGCACGTGGCTGAAGCCTTTTTCAAGAGTTAAAGTGAAGCAAATTGATGTGGTTGCTTAGCTTATTATGGGATTGGGATAAATTGTTCAATTTATTTGATTTATTTGAAAAAAGTTTTAATGTTTTTTTTTTTTTATATATTATAGATCCAACAATAAGTGACGCCGAATTTCTGGAAACATTTACCACCATTGTGAGCAGTGAATCATCTTCTAGTAGTTTACCTTCAACTACAACAACGACAACGACGACGATACCTCCACTCTCACAGATAATAGCTCCTGAAGCTTTACACATGAATCAAGATGAATTGTATCTTGAATCGTCGTATGCGAATAACCCACCGAAGAACTTCACAGTTCAAGAGACGAACGTAACAGTACAAATTGGAAGTCATGCGTATTTGCCATGCCATGTAAGTATAAATCTTAAGAACTGCATACCTTTCTTAAAATTAAATAAGATGTCGACGAAAATTTTTAATAGAACATCTTCATCTTCATCCTGCCTTATTACTATGTTAAGATAAAATAAATTAAAATAAGCTGTATTCGAAACTTAAAGAAAATTCTCAAATGGTTCGTGCACTTTATTTTGTACAAAATATCACATCTTTCTAAGTCACGGTGGCACGGATCCCAGTGGATTGTTTGCGGAGACCTGTGACTTCAGGACGCTCCTCTTCCAAACGCTCAGTCAGCTAACAAAAAGCGTTGTCTAGGGACACGTAAATTGAACTCCCTTTACGCGTGTGGGCCGGATTTCCGACGTTAAATTTGACAATTTGAAATCTGCAAAAAGTCGAGTTCTTTTGCACATTCTAGAAATCGACTGCCTCGGGTTCTGCTCTTCAACTAGTTCTCGGTCGATCTTGCGTTTTTTTTACTTACACTTTTGGCTGACTGATAACCGAACCGATGGCCTCAATCAAAAGATTTGACAGATGTCACAAAAACAACATGGCCGTAATAGGCCGCAAAAAACTCATGATACAACTACTAGAGATAACGCCTTCCAATTTTCATTTTTGATTTGGTCTGCGCATCTACGTCATAAGAACACTTGAAATTTGCCCCTTCTCGTTTTCGCCTTCCTGTTTAACTTAACTTATTTCGTTCTACTCTCTATACATTCTACACATTGACATAATTTACATGTATATAGTATGTCTATGAATTTGTGCGCTCTACGTCATAAAAACACACATAGTTTGACAATAGTTTGGCGTTTTGTATGGCATCATACGCAATGCCATATCTTTATTAGTTGTATCATGCAAAAAACTACGCTCGCCAATTGAAAAACCCTTAACGTCAAAGGTGAAATTAAAATGTTGAAATTAGTCTATTTTTAAAGCGAATTCGATGTTTGCGGCAAGACATGTCGGAAAAAAATTTCGAAACACGGAGAATCCCGATTAAACTACGATTGCTTTTGTTGCCATCGAAAATCGTGGTACGGGTGCTTCTGCTTCGGTATTTAGTTTGAATGAATTTCCGTCCTTGTTTGGCTTCGAACAGTTCAAAACAAAACTGGAAAAGGTTCCCTGAAAAAAATAAATCTACGACTGAGTGATTCAACCTAATTAAATTAAGACTTTAGAAACACAAGCATTGCTTGTGGCAGTGCACACGTTTTTGTTGTTCACGCAAAAAATATTCTCTGTTGTAGATTTTGGCTGCATCTTATTGCAGAAAATATTTTGTTTAATGGGAGATATAATTTGGCAAATAAACGATTTTGGTCCTGTTGATGAAGAAGTTTCAAATATGGCCAATATGGCACACCCATAACATTTTCTTAAATAAAATTATACATTTAAGTCTAATTCATTTGTTTTTGTTTTAAAAAGTCTTACAAATAATTTTTACTTCAGTCTATAATTGAAAAAACCAACATAACAAAAAGTTAAAAATAAAAAATGAAAGGAACTTCAATTCACAACTAAAAAAGGCCCACAATGTTTTTTAAATATTTTGTGATGGTAAAACATGCAGAATTCACATATAAAGAATTGCTTTTCATTTCCAGCCACCAGCCATGATTCCTAAAAACAAAAACATAATTAAAATCCATTTGAAACCATGTTTGAAATATGGCCCACTGGTTTATATCAACACCAGGAATGGGCCATATTATCGACACTTTGACAATATAACTTTTTTTAGTTTTTAACAGACTCAATTAATTGCAAACAAATCATTAATCGAAGCCTCCGCAAGATATAATATGAGAAACTAAAACGCTTTAGAAATATCGTCACACAGATACCATGACCATGACTATGAAGTAATATATTTCAACGTTAGCGTTTTCTAAGAAACGATAATGTTTGGTATATTTTACACAAAATTCACCCACAATCGCCATTTTTGTTCAAGAATCTCTATTTGCCAAAATTAAAATAAAATATTTTGCACAGTTACGATCAAAGCCACACAAGCTTTAGGTTATAGGAAAATTTTCCGATTTGCGGAAGATAATTTTACGTGATAAGAACCAGTTCACAAAACAGTTCACGTGTAGGTTGTATCTCCCCCCACCATCGCCAACCACATATCCCACCACCAACCAACACCCCACCATATTTTTGTGCAGCCGGTGTTCATCATGATAATATAAAAGTTTCTTGTGTAAAATTATCGTGATTTAAAAACGTCTAAATTGGCATACAAAATATTGAGTATGAAGGTTACGTAGCAGCATACACCCGCAATCGATACTTGCATTCAATGGTGGAATGGTGTGTTTTCTTGGCAATATGAATTTTAAACATTGGGCTTGACACACCCCTTGTTTTTATTGCGCTAGAATTAATTGAACAACGGAAACAGAAAATTAATTGGCCCTATCTAGGTGTCCGTCGGAACTCGGAACGGAAATATCTCCGATTTGATACGATTCGGACGATTTTTACTTCGAGGTATACTTCCGACCAGCTGTTTGGAATATTTCTCCGAAAAAATATAACGCACAGCTGCAAATTGCGTTGCAGTGCGTTCAATTACAAGATAGCAGCTAGGTTCAATTTTGTTTCGGATTTCCTACGACATAATTTTTTGGAGGAATTTGTTTACAAATTTATGGAAAGTGTTGAAAAACGTAAGAAATAAGAAACTGTACTGTTATAGATGAATGAATGAATGAATTAATTGGGGGAAAGTGCACTGCGACCTTTAAGATCTATTGTGCCCCCTTTTCTAAAGCGCTGGGTGAGGATACTCATCCTACAGCACTTCCTCCAACTTGGTTTCTTTTAGGAAGCCAAGTATTTGAGGTATTTTTAGAGAAGGTAACCTGCCCTTCTCTATCTGGTAATTACCCAGATAAGTGCACCACATCTACCTAGTATGTGGTCCGGTATTTCTTACTGTTATAGATACTTCGAGCGCAATTGAAACCTCCGAAAAAGTACACTTTGCGGACAACTGTCCGCTCCGACGGATACCTCGACAGCGCCGAATGTTATTGTGTTTTCTCCTGTCTGTTAAAAAAGAATAGGGTCAGTTTCGGTTTCGTACAGAAAAATAAAATTTATCCGTCTGTGCAGTTGTTCGTCTGAGCGCTTTTTCACATCAAACTACAGCCTAAAATGCTCGACAAAAATTGAAGTGCACGCCGCCGTATGGTAGGTACAGGAAGAGCTAAGGTGTTGCTGCCGATAGCATTTTCTGGAAGTCATGAGAGAGAGAGAGAGAGAGAGAGAGAGAGAGAGAGAGAGAGAGAGGGGGGGGGAGAGAGAGATAGAGAAATAGAGAGAGTAAGAGAGAGAGTGAGAGAGGGGGGAAGGGACAAGGAGATAAATCGACAGAGACACGGTCTAATTCGTTCGCACTTTATTTTAAATGATATTCAAAAAACCTCTGACAGGATGATATAGCGAAATCATATAGGTATGTTTGCTAAGAAGCCACTTTAACTGCGATCTGATTTTAAATGTTTTATAAAACTGCTTATATTTTTGAAAAACCTTTTAAACATTTGTCAATACGAATTTTTAGATGTTTATTTGCTCTTTAGGGCAGGTATTGGTTTCGTGCAGAAAAAAAATCGGGGTTTTAATCAAACATGACATTACGATGATAGAGAAACCAAAAAAAGTAATTTTCGCCATACCGTCCGTCGGTCTGTCTGTTCGGGTATGCGTACCTATGTATGTGCGGATGTGCGTCTGTGCGCTTTTTCATATCAAACTACAGCCTAAACCGCTTGACGGATTTTCTTCAAACTTCATATGCATAAAACAGTTTAAAGAAAAACGGGTTTTGAGATTTTTTTATTTCGTTTTAGCCCGGCTCCAACTAGTACCTACCTTTCAAGTATCGGTTTTTTTCATTTTGAATTTGCTCGTGAACGGCTCTAACAATTTTGCTTAAACTCAAAATTTAACAAACCTGGAACATTTTTGATAAAACTGCGTTTTTTGTTTTCGACTTTCTTTGGTAAATTTTCTTACAGCTTTCTATTAAATGGCATCGCACTATTTTCAGTTATGTACTCTTTTTTAAATGGTGGCTCCCATACAACGAGCCATTAGGTTTTGGCCAATTTTATTGGTTTTTTAAAATTTAGATTTACATGTAATCTTCGATGTCTGCATCTGCAAATTTGCAGAAACGACATAACACAAAAGAGTGAACGAGTACACATTCATATACCCACCCGTTTTTACTTGCTATATTTTTTAAAGTCCGGTGACAGATGTCAAAGTCATCTATTTTGCTGTAATAAAGATAATTTTTATCACGAAGTGTTTATTTTCTGCTTTTAAATAACAGAATATGAAAGAGTCTGACGACAAAAAAAGAAAAGTAAAACTTGCTTTTGAGCCTCTTTAATCTTTGAGGATCCGCCAAAAGAACCAACAAAAAAGTTTTGGGTTCACTCATTACCCATACCTCCAAAAAAGAAATGTTGACGGTGCTTTTGTGACCGTTTTTGGAGCTATTAGTGAGTTAGATGACCCACTGCTTTTTAAAAAGTATTTGAGATTTTTTTCAGCTCAGCTCGAGGAACTTGGTTGGTCCGGAAATTGAGAAGGAGTTCTGCATTAGGGAGCCGCTGACGCCGCGCCGTTGCCATATTTTAAAATTTTAATTTTTTAATGAATGACAGGCTTTGCAAATCAATAATAAAAAAACAGGTGATTGTTTTGACAGTTCAACAAAAAAAATTATGGTGCAGATGAAAAAACTATGGTGCAGATGAAATCGCTATAAAAAAGATGATCATGTTCGTCTGCGCCATAAAATTCATCTGCATGAGTTGAATTTCCTATAATCTGCATAAGTGCAGACGTCTGCATTTTGGTCTTACCTCTCTATCACACTAGTATGATTTTTGTATCTTGCATCCCCTATTTTTGCAGATGATGGCATGCAGATGTATGTAAAGGCACCATAATACTCATAAAATGCTTTGAAGAAAACTGCATTTTAGTTCTTGACTACAAAATGATAATAACGGAAATTGGTTTTAACAGTTTTATTAATTTGGCCATAAGTGGACATTTGTATTATTTATACCACCCAAAAGATGACAAGTATATTTTAAATACTAAAGGTTTCTTAACGCGTTAGCTTTCGTAAATCGGGTTTTCCAGTTTTTGCGATATTTTTTACTTTTTACCAAATTTTTCATAAATGCTCAAAAAGTTTTTAATCATCGTACAAAACCCTAATGTGAAGACAAGATTAAGATTTAAATCGAGAATAGATGTCCATGTCATGTCGTTTAGCAGCAAGTATGCACCTTACTTCCTATTTATCGTTTAAACAAAAACTTTGCAAACATTTTTGAGGAAATATACAAAAACTGAAATAAAGTGGTTCAAAAGTGAGTCGCTTTTTACACAGGATCCAAGGTTTGCGATCAAATTCAAACATAAGAAATCCGATGCTTTGAGGGTATAAGTCGAGCTCAAACAAAATGAAATATTCTTCGAAAACCGTTAAAGGCGTAGAGAAACGTGTACGGACGCACGCACATCCCGTACAGGGCTTCTTGATCATCGTAGATAATGTTATGTTTGATAAAAAAAAAACTTGAATTTGTTTTATTGCACGTAACCAATACTTGGAAGTCAAAAAAGACTAGGTATCATCCCTATGGTAGAATTCCCTTTTAAAAAATGTTTTCAGTTTAATTTCAAAATATTTTACAGAGATACCTTCTTTTAGAAAATTTGAATCTGAAAATAGAAATATTATTTTTAGTATTTATAGTCAATTTGAATCCCCGACGTTTGTTTCCCATTTCCATTGGTTCCTTCAGTATGCTTATTGAGAATCTAGGTCATCCTAGTACCCAACCCCCATCCAAAACTAATCAGAATAAATGGTAATTGGGTCGGTTGTATATTCTTATAACGCGTGTTTTTTCCCAAGGACTCTCTGTTCATTTCCACTAAAACCAAGTCAAATATTTATAAACGTAACACCCACACTCGCTAACTTACTTTTTGACACCGAAAAAAAAAACGATATGCCTGCATAATTGATTTGAAATAAATTAAGGGACACATTCCCTTCAGAACCCAATTTCCCAGGAATAAAATTTCCAACTTTATATTTCTACTTAAATCTTAAAATAAATTAGGTACTCTCGGAAGTGTGTATCTTGTTTTTTTTTTTCAACTTTATCCAGACTTATAAACAAACAAAGTAAGTTTCGACAAAATTTCAGTTAAAATTTCACTTTGTGCGCAGTTTCCATCCCATACTCCTTTGGCAAAGAAAAAAATCCTGTGTTTTTGTAGACAAAAATACATTTATTTTACTTTGACATCATTTTTTCAGCCATCACGGCTCTGTGATTGTGTCATAAGTAACACAAATTCAAGGACTCTATGTCTTTGAAGGCGAATCAAATTTGTTAAACTTTGGTCCTTGTTACATAAATAGGTAGTCGGAAGGAAGAAAAATGTACTTTCTAAAAAAAAAAAAAAAAAAAAAAACACCACGCGTCTCAGAAATCATCGTAACAGATTTTTTTTTTGTGTGTGTTCTCTTTTAATATAGATGTTGATGGTTTGAAATATTCGTCCTGACAATAACTCAATTTAATGCAAGGATAAATTTATGTATATGCTTTAAATATTTGATACAAAACAGGATATAATCACTTCATCATCAGTGAAGCAAATATAACAAAGTTTATTTAGTAAAGGAGTATGTAAACGATCCTTCAGAATTTACATATGCAAGGATGTGCAAGGAACAAGAGAAAGTTCAAGTTAAGTGTCTGATGAAATCCAATACACAAAGAGGTGGGTATACCTCTGTTAAATTTTTAAAAGAATATTCTTTCGTTTTCGGTATATAAAATTTTGCCTTGAGGATAAAATAATATTAATAATAAAATAAGAAAAAAAAAAAAACACAACATGAAATATGAACGGATGTGTATAGATACAAAAAAAAAAAAAAAAAGAACACAGGATACAATATTATAATATCCGAATATTTTATATATTTTAGATGAAGCTTACATCAATTCACTTTGAATCGTTTTTGATATCGTTGTTGCTCTACGGTTATGAATCCTTATTTCACGAATTCAAGGATGTGAAATCAATCGATGGTTATCTTCTCAATTTTTTTTTTTTGCCTGTAACTTGCGTTAGGAACACAAAATTTGTGTTCATTTTATCGATTTATTTTTTTGTATCGATATTATTCCTTATTTCTTTTTTTTTCTTTTTTTTTTTTTTGATTTGATGAAGGAAAGAAGACGTTATTTTCTGTGTTTATCTTTTGAAGCGTGAAGCAATTATGTCAAAAAATAAACACTTTTAAATTTCCGTATCATGGGGTAATTGTATCTTGTATCTTTCTCTCTTATCGGCTCTACAAGATTTAAACATATTTAATAGGATACAATTTAGATCGTTGGAAAAGGGCATTCTAGGTATACCTACCTACCTAAGTATCGGCGTAAAGTGTTATTAAGAGAAGCAACGAGCAAAATATAAATCACATGCTTAATTGATTGAGGAATGTGCTAATGGCAAAAGGTTGTGGAGGATACAAAAAAAAAATCCAAGAACGAATGAGCTCCTTAAAGCTATCGGGGATTGAGCAATTAAGATGATGTTTATATAGGCATGAATAAACGATACCTACGATATAAAGGTAAGACTTGGTTGACAAGTTTGGGGGTTGGATCTGACACAGCCAAGCATGGGATTAAAGCATCAATACAAATTTGGATAACCCCTTGACATTTTTGAGATCATTGAAATGTTTTGGAGCAAAAGGCAAGATTTAGATTTTCTGCTTTGTGCTACTTGAACAGAAAAATTTTACATACCTATTAGTGTTGTTGAAAGAAAAGATTGCCCTTTGATTAAGACATCAGTCAAGCCGAAACAATTTGTCATTGACTTTTCGAGTCGAATCCGATTGCAAATCCTATAGGCGAATCTAAGTTTTTTGTCATGAATGAACAATTTCAATGTTTAATAAGCGGAACGTTAGGTTTCTCATCTATGGACGACGAACAAAAGCACCAGATTTTAGAAGAATCTGTCAACAAGAATAGAAGACATTTGATGTTAAGCAGAGAAGACAACTAGCGCCGACAATGACAAGATACACAAACAGAAAAATATATCCGATGAAATAATTATACAAATATATACAGTAGACGCTCGTTTTAGTGAACTTCGGTATAGTGAAGCTCCAAAATTTAACACAGACTACTCTTAAAAGGTAGAGAACTATGAGAATTTCAATACAGTAAAACTAAATTTTGTTTGGCAAAATTCAACGAAAACTTTTTCTGTTGCAACGCGGCTGTGAATGGGGGGTTTTGGGCTGTGTCGCGTATAATGGGCTGGGTGTCTTGATTCCTATCACCGGCTCAATGAACCAAAGCCAATGTTTAAATACCTTAACTGATAATGGCTTTCCTTACGGAGATAGGCTTATTGGGGAATCATTTATCCTGCAACAAGATAATGTCCCATGCCACAAAGCCCGGATGATAACCAACGATGTTGTTAGTGTTATCATTTTGGACCGCCAATCTCAACCTGGCCGTCACGGTATACGTCTGGCAAGTGTGAGACATTAAGTTTACATTAAAATTCATAATTTTTAAAACCATAAAAAAAATATGGAGTGAAATAATTTTTAATAATTTAGTGTCTCGTTAATAAAATCAATAAATGTGTCTTATTATATTATTATAATAACAATTATTACGGATTATATTAATTTATAAATAGAAACAAAATTTTCCTAAGCCCAACCATCAAATCCCCCACCATTTCCACACACCCAGCAAACCTACAACTAACAACTAACCATTTTTGGCAAATGTTTCTCCCCCCCCCTCCACAAAAAATCCCACCACCAGTAACCACCCAATCCACCTGCAACCACCAACTACAGACCTTCATTTTTGTCGATCCCCCCCCCCCCCCAAAAAACCAAGTCACCACAACCACCACCATACACCCAGCCCATCTACAACCAACAAACAAACAGCCACCATTTTTGACAATTTTTTTCCTTACACCACCCCACCCCCCACACCGAATCCATCACGCAACAACCACCCACCATTTTTGTCAATATCTCCCCCCCTACCAACACACAATATTTATAAATTTTGTCTCCAACACCCTCCTCGAAAACCACCCCACTCCCATAAACACAACATTCAACCACCAACCAACCACCCGCCAATTTTGAAAATTTTTTACTCCTCACCCCCACCTACACTGAATCCCCCCACCCAATCTACAACCAACCACCCACCATTTTTGACAATTTTTTCACCCCCCCCCCCCACTCCCCACTCAGTTGTATATAAAAATAAAAATAGAAACAACAATTCTTCATAAAGCCACTTAAAAGTTAAACTCAAAAATGCACGATTTTTAATTCGTCAAAATACTTATGCCGACTAGTATATAAACCTCACAAATTTAACCCTTGCGCTGAAAATCCACGAATGTGCATCTGTTCACTGTTTGTTCTAATAGAACTACACTAAACACCAAAAACCCCGCCAATGCAAAAAAAAACATGGTTGTCTGTAAAGTCGGTTTACGGACGATAATTTTACGTGATAACCAGCTAACAAAACAATCCATGTGTGGATATCTCTCCCCAACACAGTAAATCCCACTCTTCCTAACCCCTACTACCAATCACCCACTCCACCTACAGACAACCACCCACTATTTTTGACAATTCCCCCCGCCCGCCCTACACCGAATTCAACCACCCACTCCTACTGCTACTCACCCACCATTTTTGACAATTTGTTCCTCCCCCCAATAACCGCCGCCAACCACCCACCACAACTATTTTTGACAATTCCCTACACTCAACCCCACCCCCAAATCCAACCACCCATTCTAATACAAATACTGGCCACTCATCCACAATTTGTTACATCCCCCCCCAATACCAAATCACGCCCCTCTCCCCCAAACATTACCAACCAACCATCCCACCTACAGCCACCAACCAACCACCCACCATTTTTGATAATTTTTTCCTAACCCCCTTAAAACACCAAATCCCCCAAGTCCAACCATCTACCGCACCTACCACCACCTTTCACTCACCCACCATTTTTGACAATTTTCGCATCACCCCTCATCAACCCCCCCCCCCCCCCCCCCCCCCAACCATACCAAATCACTCCAACACCAAACACCTATTACACCTACAGCCACCAAGGAACCACTTATTATTTTTGACAATTTTTAACTCGTCTCCGGCACCAACCACAACCACCCACCATTTTTGACAATTTTTCTTCTTACCGGCACTACCCCCCCTTCCCCCTCCCCAGAAACACACACACACACCACCACTTACAATCACCAACCACCCAACACCCTCCCCACCCACTTTATCGAATTTCTATGCTATCAAAACAGATATATAACGTGACTGTGACTGTCACACTTTTTCGTGCGTGTTGCCCATATATTCCGATTTACTAGACGTTATCACGTCACAAACTGCGGAGTGGGAGGTGGGACAGATTTGTCCCATTTTCGCAGTTAATTTTTAAAGAAAAGTCTTTTTGAAACTATATATATCGGAACACATTGTCCCGTTCGGATCGAAAAAGTTAAAACCAAAAAATACAAAATTTTAGTACATAAGCTTTGACTTAGACTTTGGTAAACTGCTAAAAAGACGAACTGAGTGAAAACTGGTATCGGCTTGACCTGAGCATTGAATATATACAAATTCACCATAAATTCCATACCAACTTAGAAACTTATTAAACATCAAAGCTATAATCAGTGGTTTAGATCCCGTATAGATGTTCTAAGGCCTTATAGTCTAAGATACAAAATATTCAATTAAAATAGCTAGAAAAAAAAAACGATTTCTGATTGACCAAAGTCCTTTTGAAGAATTGGACTTTTGGTTAGCTTACAATGTTCTGCTGTGTCTGATTTCAAAGAAACTTATTTCCATAAACAAAAAAAAAAAGATAAAGATTTGCCAAAGACTCCCAAAAATAAAAATCTACACCGGAACAAAATGACTTCTTTTCCATATCAAAAAGATCTTCAAAAAATAATAATTGGTTCCGGTTTTTTTTTTTCTCACTACAAAAGCCAACCCAATTTCATCTTAATATTCGAAAACCATTCTTCTCTGAATTTCGGACTAAGAACAGACATTTTTTTTTGTTCATCTTTGAAAGATTCAATCAGAACATCTTACCTTCTTGTAACACACATTTTTATTTGTCCAAAAAATTCAGGAAAAGAATGAAAGAAAACACAAAATCCCTTCGATCTTTACTACTTTCTGTTTTTTTTTTTTTTTTAAATTAAAAAAAAAATCTTGAAAAGAAGAATCTTGTCCAATTATAACATTTTCAAGATGTTAGTCATTCTCTTGAGAAACAAACATTGATAAAAGAATACCTAATTTAAAAAAATATAATACCGCCGCCCCGCCCCAATCAGTTGTGCAGAGGAAGCCAATATAATCATCCTCTTGGCTCCACATTGTGTGCGTTTTAACGGAAATGTATATCTTCAATGCATCCGGTTGGTCACTTGATTTCAATTTTTTCTATCTCAAATTCAATCTAATAAAAATATCTCTTTCAAAAGTATAATTGAAATATCGGAATCACTCATACGCCATGATGCACTATTGTATACTCTTCCAAGAATAATATCATTGTTCGATGGTTCCTGATTCACAGGAACCCTTATTTTCCTTTCAACTTGCTGAACAATCCCAATACCTTAGAAATACATACAATATTTCCCCAATCAATTAGTTTGATTTTTCCAACAAAATCTGTGGATATATGATTGTGCAGAAGATGATACCTCTTTTGGGATATCGACAAGTTTCTCTAATCCAAAGAAATATTGAATGGAAAAATGTTCTTGGAAAAACAAACTGCTTTTTCAATCAATTTCTTGGATTATACGACTTTAAAAGAAGGAAGATTTTCTTTTTTTTCAGTATTTTATTTTCAATGGGTTGGGTATGCAGATTTTGAAAGACATTGAAATATTTTGAGATAAGATTGCCTATAGGCTACATATGGATACATGTATTCCGTACCTGCCTATATTTACATTGTAACATCAAATAAAAGCAAGAAATTACTAAACTCTCATCTTTGATCCCGAAGATACAGGAAATAGGGTTCTCAAATGTTATTTGTGGCATGAATTTGGACAATTTTGTGTGTATTGATTCAAAACTGTTACCTATATTGATTTGGATATTTGTTTCTCTCTGTCCATAAGTTAGATATACCAAATAATTGTGTGGCTTTTTGGAAAAGATACACAAATCATTCTTAGAAAAATAAATTGCTTGAGGCTAAAGAAACAACTATGAATGGGTTGTTTCAAAAATGATAACGAGTGCGTTTTTGAAGTATCTATGTATTGACTTTATAAGAAAGCCAGGTCAATAATCCTTTTGATTTTATTGAAAATATTTTGTTGGTTTATATGGCAAATATAGTATCGTATAGTTAAAAGGAATAGGTTTGCTATTTTCGTTAGTAAATACGACAAGGATTTAATGTAAAGAGTGCTTTGAAGACAATTTGCATCTTCAAATAATTCATCTCAACAGAGAAAATCATTTTAGAATTCTATATTAGTGAGCTTTGTTTTGGAAAATTTACTTAAAGGGATGAAGAAAGGAATCAATCAAAATTTGCCAGCAGTTTTAAAAGATTCAAAGATATTTAATGAAACACTTTAGAGTAGAAGCTCAGTTCTTGTTGTTATGTTAAATTTCTTGGCCATATAATACAAGCAACCAACAATTAAAGTAAATATAATTTATTTTAAATAACTACGACAGATTGTCAACAAATGTCCCTCAAAATGTTCGTTGTTTTTTGATTGCTGATTGCGAAGGTAATAAGAACAACTTTTATACACGACAGAATAAAGTTCTGCAGAGGTGAATCATTATGTGTCAAATAGTTCTTGAACACTCAACAAACGCCAGCGCGCCGCTCTACCATTGTTCGTGGATTTCGAAAATTGTTTTGATCGCGTTATTTGTGATGTTATCTTTAAATATCTTGGTGCTAGAGGCATCAAAAGTTAAATGGTTAGGTTAGGTCCGTGTTTGACCTTCCAAGCAATAATGAAGACTATGGACGGATATAGAGTAGAAGAAGAAGATGTTTTCAAATGTATCTCTGGAATTAAGTCGGAAGCAATTGGTCTGGATGGATTGAATCCAAAGTTCCTAAAATTAATTTACCCATATATCTCACCGTACCTAACTTATGTCTTCCACTCTATCCTTACAAGCTCCTGCTATCCAAATAGTTGGAAAGCATCAAAAATAATTCCTGTTCCTAAAAATTCCCAAGAGTACAGACCTATATCCATTCTACCCTTCATATCAAAAGCTTTTGAAAAAATTATTAGTTAACAAATTTCTTCATTTCTCTCTTCTAATCAGCTGCTTTCATTAGTCCAAGCTGGCTTCAGACCTAAACATAGCTGTCCTACTGCGCTGCTGAAAGTTGTTGATGATGCACGACATCAAATTGATAAGGAACGTGCCACAACGTTATTACTGCTTGATTTCTCTAAGGCCTTCGATTTTGTTCCTCATAAAGTCCTATTGTGGAAGTTAAAAAACTTTTTCTATTTTGAAAGGTCGGCTGTGAAACTTATTCAACAGTATCTTACTGGAAGAACCCAAGCTGTCTCTGCCAATTCCCAACTGTCTTGTTTTCTCCCAACCAAAGCCGGTATCCCGCAAGGTTCTATTATGGGTCCTCTTCTGTTCTCCATGTTTATAAATGATCTACCATCTAACTTAGAATTTTGTTATGTAATAATGTATGCTGACGATGTACAAATATATCTCAACTACCCGATTGGTATGATTGATAACGCTACAGATCAAATTAACTTGGATCTAATGAGAATACTACCATGGGCTGAAGATAAAAGATTACAACTTAACTCCAAAAAATGCCAAGCTATCGTCATAAGCAAAAAAAAAAAAATTTAAACTTCCTGCTTATCCCAAATAATACTAGGTAACTCGACGGTGGATTATGTTAAAACTGTTAAGAAATTGGGCTTAACATTTAACCAAACTCTTAACTGGGATGATCATATATCATGCGCACTGGGGAAAAATTATGGCGCTCTCCGTGCTCTCTATGTTGCTGGAAACTGTTTACCTATCAACATTAAAATGCTATTAGCAAAAACTCTTATACTCCCGATACTTTTGTATGGAAGTCTAATTTTCTGCGATTTAGATAGTGCGAGTGAACGAAAGTTACGTGTTGCTTTCAACAATGTCGTTCGCTTTGTATATGGCCTACGAAGGTTTGACCATGTATCTCATTTCACTAATAATATCTTCAATATGCCGCTACAACATCATCTTGATAGATAGTAGAGTTTTGATCTTTTTATATAAATTGATGCAATCAGGGTCAACCGAGTATCTGTTCAAAAAACTTGTTTTCTCGCGGTCGCAAAGAAGCAGGGTCCTTATTACGCCAAGTTTTACCCGCCGTCTCCACTAGCGATAAATGTATCGCAGAAGCCAAAGCAATAGCAGAGAGTAGATAGCAGAAGAACTGTCAGATTTTGTTCGTTGGGCATTTTATCGCTTACTTTTTTAGTATAGCTGAGAATGGCAACAAAGCGGTTCATCGAGAGCATAATTGCTATAAAATCGCTCAAATTGCTAGCTGAATGCACACGAAAAAGAAAAAGAGACGATTTGGGTTAATCCTTTTTTGGAAAAAAAGAATGCTTCACGACATGGATGCTCATTTATGAAAAGATATAATGTGGGAAGATTTTTATTTTGTAAGTCTTCAACGCTTTGCCCGAAGTCATTCGATATTTGAATCCATAAATTTTTTTTTCAAATCAAGCCTTTTATATTTTATACTTTCATAATTCCGTAAACTTTCGAATTGAGAATAATTATTTATAAGTTTCTTCTTGGGATTATTTCCAATCACTCATTTTTAAATTAAAACAAAACAAAGAACAATACCTCGGAAAATCAAATTTACTCGCACGTCAAACTATTAAATTTGAATGGAAATACAAAAACTGACAGTTATAGCAAAGCGATATAGTATGCGATAAATAGTTTGCGATGAAAGCATGCTTTCCATCGCTTACTATTAATATATAGCTGCTATGATGGTCTCCATTTGCGATTTTGAAAGCCAGCCTTAAAGCACGCTTTCGATTTATCGCTAGTGGAGACCGCATGTTAGGTACACTGCTTCCGTCCGTATGTATACTCTCTAGAGGTCGCAATTTTTGAGCTAGAAAGCTGAAATTTTTTATATATAATCTTTGGTTCAAGAGTAAAGCTATGTTCTTGAACCGGTAATATCCATCTACAAACACGCATACAATCGCCATTTTTGATTTACAACCTCAATTTTGTAAAATTTAATTATGTTTTTTTGTACAGTTACGATAAAAGTATAACGCTAAAATTTTGCACACGTAAGCTTTAGGTAAACCTTCTTCCAATCAAATAAAAATATTTAAGTTTTGGCGTGGCTGACGCCCATTTTTCATACAAAACCATCAATATTGTTTTTATAAAATAACAATTGTTATATTCAAGCGAAAAACATTAAATTTTGTCTGTATTACTTGCACATCAACATCTTGCGTATAAAATCAAAAAAATTGTTTTGGGCGTGGCTGACGCCCACTTTTCATCAACGAAATCTGGCAAATTAATAATATCGCTTTTTCAAACAAATTCGAGTTTCTTTTTAAAAATGCAATAAAATGCACAAAATTAATTTTACAAGTCGAAAGAGTGGATTTAGGTGAAAAAAGATCGGAGGTTGATGAAACTTGGTGATTTTTTTTTTCATGGGTATAGTTAATAAACAATGCGCTGAGTTTTTGACCGCGAGGGCCCTGTGGAAAAAGAGAATATAGATGAGGAAGGCTGCAAATGTCCCGACCTTACTCCGTTTATTCCTCAATGATCTTTAACATGCGATTATTATTAGGTACCTACTACATACTATAGGCAAGTTATGGATTCGTGCACAAAAAAAAAATTTGGAGATACAAATCACACAAATGACATCATCCATCATCGAGAATTCGAAAAAAGTGGGTCTGGGAATTTCGTCCGTCTGTCTCTCTGTATGTCTGTTCGCACCTATAAAGTCTGAACGGATGCCGATTTGCTTTAAATTTGGTATTTAGTATTTCTAATTTTTGTTCGAGTCCCATAAATAACGGTGCCTGCCATAAAATCGTGAAGATGAAAATTGATATTCTCGAAAACGGCTACAATGATTATGCTAAAATTTTCAGAATGCTATTTTTTAGGACAGCCTATCTTTCAGTAAGATTTTTCGATATTTCTCTTATTGCGGTGCCTTTCATAGAACCGGAAGTTTTAACTCAAATTTTAAATATTGTTTCCTGTACAAACTTTATGTTTTGGTTAGAATAGATTTTTCAGGAAAAGTCTTATAACGGTACCTCCAATAGGACCAGTTTTTTGAAATCAGATTTTCTCGTAAGCTACTTGAAGAATTTCAAAAAAGGTTTTTGAGTTAAAAAAAAAATTAATTTTTTTTATTATTTTTTTTTTCCAAAAACGTAATTTTAACCTAATGTTTTTTTTAATTTTATTTTGCTGATAAAAACTACAAAGTGCTAGAAGTTGGCATACTCAAAAAATATTTGAAAAAACTGGTCTAACGATTTTGAAAAAAAAAATTCTTAAGATTCTAAGCAGTAAGCCAAATTGGATGGCTTACTTCATTTTTTTCCAAAAAATGTTTTAACTAGTGATATTTAAGTGATCAATAAAATTTCATGTGATTTTTTCTGTGCTTTTTTTCCAAAATCTCAAATCTCATTTACTATTGATTACCAAGATATAATTTTTCGAAAAAGAGGTAATTTTTCAAATCGATAAGAAATGCCAACAAAATTTGATAAATTACTTTTTCTTCGAAGCGCCATATCTTTGTAACGAATTAACGAATTTTGCTTTTGCCTTATGAGATAAGGAAAAAAAGTTATTAAGGGAAAACCGGAGCAAAGTCAAACATTTTGCAGTCCCCCCCCCCCTCTCCAATTTTTTCACAGGGTCGTCGAATCCAAAAACTCAGCAAATTGTTTATTAACTACCCTTCAACAAAATCCACAAGTTTCATTTACTTCCGACCTTTTCTTCACCTTAAAGTACCTACCTGTCGACTGGACTATATAATGGCTATATTACTACTAAAAGCAAACATTCCCATCGTTCAAGTGGCTGCCTCGGCTGACTTCGCAGTAGCGCATTTTACTACTCCAATTTTCCAAGACCTTGTAGATGGCTTTGGGCACTAACTCACGGATTGCTTGGATGATATTGGCCTTAAGTGCTTGAATCATAACCTCGGTCCTTCATGGCTCCCCACAAAAAACAAAAGTCCTAACGTGCCAAATCCCAGCTCCGAGGCGGCGATTGACATTGCCAAGACGGCTGATAACACGATTTGGGAATAGGGTGCGCAAAAGATCGATATTGGCATGGACAGTGTGGCAAAGCGAACCATCCTGAATGAACCAGAGGTCTTCCAAATGCATGTCTTCAATTTAAATAAGAAAAAAAAAAAAACAGTTCGCTAACATTGCTCTGTAACGGCTACCGTTAACCGAAACATGGTTTCCAGCCCAATTTTCATAGTAAAATGATCCAAAGTACGACGAGGCATATTCCGCAAAAATATTTGATTAAGTTTTCATCAGAAAAAATGTTTGATGATATTTTTGATTTTCCGTCCTAACAAACCTATAAAACGACACCCCAAATGATCATGACAAACATTTATACACTATTTAACGCCATTTAATATAGGCAGCCATTTTGGACAATCCGCCATATTGGATGAACAGGCGTTCATCGTAGGGTGGTAGACTTTCACCATCATGTTCTACGGAGGAACTCATTAACATTAATTGTATTGTAATAAGTTCTAGGTTCGGTCACAATTTGACAAGAAATTCTGTGCCAATTTGGGAATCCTTACACAAAAGTTTTCAATTCGAGGGCTGATGGTTATCTTTTTTTATACAGACAATTATTGATTAATAATGATTCTACCTCATAAACATTAATTTACATTTTAAACGATAAAAATATAATATATTTTCCTTTTTGTAGATTCGTCGCCTGCTTAACAGACCCGTGTCATGGGTTCGTGTCCGTGATGACCACATCCTCACCGTTGACCAAACAACCTTCATAGCAGACCAACGCTTCCAATCAATATTCAAAGGAGAAAATGAATACACATGGTCATTGCAGATAAAATATGTCAGCGAGAATGACATGGGCTGGTATGAGTGTCAAGTTTCTACAGAGCCAAAAATGAGTGCGAGAGTTTATCTAAAAGTTGTTGGTAAGACAATGAGTCCTTTTTATAAATTTTGAACATAAACTTAATTCAGAAATCTATTTTTAGTTCCAAGAACAGAACTGATTGGTGATCATAATCGCTTCGTCAAGGCAGGCAGTAAAGTCGCACTTCACTGTATAGTTCGAGGCTCCCTAGAACCCCCATCGTACATAATCTGGTTCCAAGGATCAAAGCAAATTATGAATGACAACAAACAAGGGTGGTTTATGCAAATCGATCGGAATATTTTCGGCAACCATACAGATCAACAGAATACGGTAAGGGTGTGTATTATTTGTCATATAAAGTTCATCCTTGAATAAAGGCGATGACACATTTTTTGTTTGTATTTGCCAAAATTACAGATAGGATCCTTGATCATACCGTATGTAAAGAAAAAGGACTCGGGCAATTACACTTGCAGTCCATCGAATAGTGCACCAGTGACAGTAGATCTGCACGTACTAAGTGGTAAATTAAAAAAAAAATATATCATTATAAAAGTATATATATAAAACTGTATGTTTCTTTTCAAGGTGAATATTCAGCGTCAGCGATAATGTCTTCAGCTGTCATCAACAGGCACAATTTTTATTATCTCCTTTTAATACTAGTAGTGTTGGCATTTCAAAAAACGTGACTAGCTTACCGAATGTATTCCAGTTGGAAAAACTAGACTTCTTTGTAAATACAAAATAAATTTATAATATTTTTTTTTATTGAAACAAAACCAAAAAACTGAAAGAAACGAAAAAAATACGAACAAAAATGTTGTGACAAAAAAAAAATACATAAAAACAAAAAATAAATTCAACGTAAATCAAAATAATATAATTATTATTGCGTACCTATACAATTTAAAAAAAAAAAAACACACAGAGTAGATAATTAACGAAAATGATTTAAAAAATACAAATTTAAAAGGACGACAAAAATGTGTAAATAGTTAACAATATTGTAAAAAAATTAAATTTAATTATTAATATTAATAAAAAAAATTCCGATTAAAATGAATTTTATCAAAAACGTGTTGAAATTTATTTGCAGAAAAAATCAACGTTCACCACAGTCGATCTATTTTTACTTGCTCTATAGGGCAAGTATTGGTTTCGTGCAGAAAAAAAAAATCGAGGTTTTAATCAAACATGACATTACGATGATAGAGAAGCCCAAAAAAGTGGTTTTCGCCATACCGTCCGTCGGTCTGTCTGTGCGTCTGTGCGTCTGTGCGGATGTGCGGATGTGCGGATGTGCGGATGTGCGGATGTGCGCTTTTTCACGTCATGCTACAGCCTAAACGGCTTGACGGATTTTCTTCAAACTTGATATATAGTAGTTTGAAGGAAAACGGTTGTCGAGGTTTTTTTTATTTCGTTTTAGCCCGGCTCAAACTGGTACCTTTCAAGTAACGGTTTTTTTCAATTTGGATTTTCTCGAAAACGGCTCTAACGATTTTGATTAAATTTATAATTTAGCTTACTTTAAGCATTTCTAACAAAACTGCGTTTTTTGTTTTTGCCTCAAATGGTCGTAACGAAAATCAGGTTTTAACGGCTTTTTTTCAAATAGCCATAAGTTCACAACGGCTTGATTGTTTCAACTAAAACTTTGTTTGACACAGTTTTTAATAGTGTTCTATAGGATGGTTTAGTAAATTTTTCACTGACGCCTTTCTAAACGGTGGCTTCCATACAACGAGCCGTTGAGTTTTAGCCAACTTTTTTTGGTTTTTTCTAATTTTCTCGAAAATGGCTCTAACGATTTTGATTAAGCTTTGTGTGTTATATTCTTTTAGTGTTTTGAAGAGAACTGCGTTTTTAGTTTTTGGCTAAAAATGCAAATAACGGAGATCTGCTCTTAACGCCTTTTTTCAAATGGCCATAAGTTGTCAACGGTTGCATCGAATTCACTCAAGCTTTGTTTGGTATAGTTCCTTACAGCTTTCTATCAGATGGCATTGATTTTTTTTCATTTTCTCTTTTTTAAATGGTGGCTCCTATACAAAGAGCCACTAGATTTTGGCCAATTTTTTCATTTTTTCTAATTTACTCAAAAAAGGCTCCCCCGATTTTTATGAAACTTTGTATGTAACATATATAGAATACTTCAAGGAAAACTGCATTTTTAGTTTTTGGCTATACATGATAATAGCGGAAATTGCTTTTAACAGTATTATTAATTAGGCCATAACCCATACGTGGACATTTGTATCATTTATAACACCCAAAAGATAACGTCTTAATTTTAAATATTAAAGGTTTCTTAACGTTACCTCCCGTATATCGAGTTTTCCAGTTTTAGCCAATTTTTTTTTGGTTTTTACCAAATTTTTCAAAAATGAATTGTTCTTATTGATCGAAAAGTTTGTTTTCATCGTACTATTGCACCAACAGAGCAAGTACGTGCGACCCAGTCGTGCATTTTATTTATTTCCAACTTGACAAGTTAAAGTCTAATAAGACTCTTAGGTTAGGTTAGGTTAAGGTTGTCAGCTGCCAAAATGACACACGCTTAAACTAGGAACCAATTTGACCTTCTCACGAATAGTAAGAAAAATGTAGTGTATGGCATGAAAAAAACCAGATGGAGAACTGGCTCATCCTTTCCTTTGCCCTTGCAGCTTCTTCAAAAGAAACTTGCGAGAACACCCAGTTTCTCCTTCTTCTTCTTATATTGGATCAATTAGAGCGTGGTGTTCCTAGGCCTTGCTTAATATTCCCCTCCAGCTGGCTCGATCTCTAGCCCACCGTCACCAATTTTGCACTCCAAGTTGTCGGAGGTCGCCCTCTACCTCGTCGCTCCATTGGAGATGAGGTCTAGCTTGGCTTCTGACTCCCTCTGGTTCGGCGCTGATAACCATTCACTCATGGCAGAGCCGTCTTAGTTATTGAATTCGAATTTTTCTGGCTAAGCTTTTGTCGCTGTACAGCACGTATAGTTCGTCGTTGTACCTTCCTCGACAAATTTTGTTTTTCCATTCACGCAGACAGGACCATACATCGTACTCAGAAGTTTCCTCTCGAAGACTCCAAGTGGCTGTTCATCCGATTGGGGTTAAGTCCAAGTTTCTGAACTATATAGCAGGACCAGGACGATGAGTGTTCTATAGAGTGTCTCCTTGGTTTTTCTCGATAGGGCTTTATTCCTCAATTGCTTATTCAGCCCAAAGAAACAGCGATTAGCAAGGGTTAGTCTGCGTTTGATTTCAGCGCTGATGTTGTTGCCTGTGCAATACCCAGGTAGAAAACTTCATTGACTACCTCGAAGTTATACCTATCAATGGTCACGTTCTGACCAAGTCGGTGGTGGTGGGATTCGACTTTTGTTGATGAAAGCATATATGTATGTACTTCGTCTTATCTTCGTTTATTTTCAGCCCCATTCTGCTTGCTGCTGACTCTGACTCCATAGTAGTGAATGCACCGATTACTGCTCGCTTAGTTCTTCCCATCACATCAATGTCGTCCGCGAACCCAAGTAATTGTATCGATTTATTAAAAATGGTTGTGTTGGCATTGGTGTTCCGTGTGACATGAAAGTGCGTCACCTTGTCTTAGCCCTCTGGTGGTTTCGAAGGGTTCAGTAGAGTCCCTACCAACTTTGGCGGAACAGCGAGCATTTTTCAACGGAATATTGATAAGGTGTATCAGTTTACTAGGGATTCTAAAGTTGGACATTTCACGATACAGTTCAACTCTATTAACACTGTCGTAGGCGGCTTTAAAATCGAGGAACAGGTGGTGGGTGTCGGTGTTATATTCTTGGGTTTTCTCCAGGATCTGGCGTATTGTTAGTATTTGGTCGGTGGTAGATTTTTCAGGTCTGAAGCCGCATTGCTAAGGACCTATCAGATAATCAGCAAACGGCTTGAGACGTTCACATAGATCTTATAGGCGATGTTTACAAGACTTATGCCTCAATAGTTGGCGCAGAGTAAGCGGTCACCTTTTTTGTGAATTGGGCAGATGGTACTGAGATTCCACTCATCGGGCATACTTTCCTCTGACCATAGTTTGCAGATGAGTTGGTGTATGCTCTTGACCAAATCCTCTCCAGCGTGTTTAAAAACTTCCGCTTGAAGACATCCAGCTGCTTTATTCATCTTCAGTCTGGCGATGGCTACTTTGATTTCATTTTGGTCGGGCGGGTGTAGTTCGGGGAAGTCATCTAGATTAACTGGAACAAGTTGATCTTGGGCGGGATCGTGGCTGTCATCGCCATTAAGCAAACGGTTAAAATAGTCTCTCCAGATGGCTAACATCGCCTTCGTTTCCACTATGGTATTTCCATCCTGATCTTTGCAGGCCCAGGGCGGCTTGTGAAACCTGATGTAGACTTTTCTTATCTTCTGTAGAGGTTCGTACCTCTTTTCTGCAAAACTATCTCTTCATCTGATTGAATTTGCGTTGTTAGTGCTCTTTAGTCTTCCTCCTGAGTAAGCGTTTATAATCTTTAAATCACTCAACGTAGAGATTTCTGGGATACGCTCCAGTATCTCTCTGAAGCTACTGCTTGTATGCCTCAGTTTAAACTTTGTTTGCCTGAGCACATTCTGAGTAGAACCAGGTGTTTCTAGGGTTAGTCTGTAAGAAGCCCAATATCTCTGACACAGCACTTCTTATGGCTTCTTGACATAGCTGCCTTTGGTCTCCCAAGTTCATATCATCAGTCGAAGGATGACTTGCCTAAGAGCTTTCATGGAGATCCATTCAAGATACTAGAAGAGTGTCGTCCTTCAATTGCCAGTCGCCAAGTCTCTCGGCGTGTCTTCATATGAGATGTTTACTTTAATCATGCCTCTTATAGAGAAGCTTATGTACCATCTGCCTATAGAGCGATACAATTCTTATAAGGTTTGGGATCCAGCTTTGGCCAAATACGTTTTATTGCTATAAATTTATTACGACTTGTCCAATGACAATGTTTTCTAATGCAGCTTCAATCGGGTTTTCAGGTACCTGCTGCATTTTTAGAGATTAAACTGGGTGAAGTGTGGTGAAATTCAATAATTTGTCTCAGCAATTGAAGCCGCACGACTATCCGCTTCGTTAAAGCTTCGCTGTTTGGGCCTTAGAGCTTAGAGCAGCTTGAATTGAACAAACTATTTTGGTGAAAATTATCTTTTCTGACGGGGCGCATTTTCTTCTCGGTGGCTTCGTCAACAACAAAATTGCCGTATCTGGGGCACGGAAAACCCGGACGTTACTGTCGAAAAGCAAATGAATCAAAACAAAGTGGCATCAATGGAACATATTTCTTCAGAAGTGAGGCTGGGAACAACGTTTCGGTCAACGGTGTACGGGGCCAAGTCAACCGATTTTTAAAGTGAAACTTCTTTAGTATTGTTGTGATTTGAAACTCGATCAAAACAAAATAAACAAAAATTTATTTATCAACATTATATTGTTCATCGCTTAGAATTTAATTTGAGTCAGAAACCGAATCTTTAAGCTGCATTTATGCATATATTTTTGTATACATTTAGTGCAGACAAAATTCATTAGCAAGATTCGACCTTCAATCAAAGCCTTCTAGTATCTTTATTTTTAAAAATACGTTCTGGAATTTTTGTATATGCCAACAAATGCACAAGATAGTAGGCTCGAAATTTTCTTATCTTTTTTTAGGAAAAAAAAGAAAGAAAGATATCAACACGAATCAAATGCCTTTTTATAAACCATTACTTTTGCTTCATAAGAAAAATACGTCTTCTAAAATTAGTTAATAGTAAGACCTTTTTTCCTAATTTTACAAAATGACCTCAAGTTTGTCAAATAACCCCATAACCCGGGTAAGTTGGATAAGGCTATGGGGTCAGTTGACTATATTCTTATTTCCAGCTTTTATTATGAGCAAATAGAATTAAAAATTAATTTTATTTGAATTTTTTTTTTGTATTTTCACTGAAAATTCATAAGCGAGATTTCATACTTGTGAGGGCGTCAGCGTCATACCAAAATAAGTGTCAGCCGTTGTTTTTAAATATTCTGCCAACGATGCTTCCTCTTCGGTCGTTAAAATTAACTATTTTTTTGTGTACCCAACATCTTCAAGAGACAGCCCTGCAATAGGGGTGGAAGGATGCTCCAACTTCTTCTGATTAAATGTTTGCACATATCTTTGCAAGGTTTTATATGAAATCCCATAGCCATGAACAACAGATCGTATGCTTTTTCCTTTTCCCAAAATAAACTGACACGCACTCTCCAAAACAGTTTTTCAGTCGCCCTTCTTGCTGTTTTTCTTACTTAATTATGTCCTAATTTTTCTTAATATTACCAAAAAAATGATTCCACTTGCCCCAAAAAGAAATGTCAACGTCCGCTGATCGGTCTTTCAGCAGTCAATGATTTTTTTCGGTGCTGAGAAATCAAAACAACATAAAACTACCAGGTGTTACTTGCTCTTATTCCTAGAAAAAGTTTTACGTTAAACACAAACATCCTTACGAAAGAAGAAAAAGAAAAGAAAACTCCGTCGAAAGACAACATGAAACTAAACAGGCAGCTGTGCTCAATGTAATAACAAGAATAAACTTGAAAGAAATTGTTTTGTTTTGAAGTTATTGGCGGTTAGTCTACTTGCCCCTGGAGGCAACTATCCCCGGTTATCCCTACGCATGGAGATACCGAAAATAAGTATTAACAAAATTATTTAAATTATTAAAGAGTCTTAAATTTTTGAAAACAGTCCGTTTTCTTCTTTAGTTCAGGTTTAAAAAAAGGGCACAAGGAGTCCCAAAGGCAACCCTGGATCTACAGATTTTAAGCGAGAGAACAGGCGTGTCAGTACCTTGGTATGCTAGAAGGTTTGTTAGAACCTTATCAATCTATACGGCGTGCAGCAAGTATTTAGTCTTAAATAGAGTTTGAACGTAAGCCGAAAACTGGTGTTAAGGAGTTTGAAATCTCATTTTTTCGTAGGTTATTTCTCTACACACACAGCTCATGCCACAATCGATCTTTTGAGCACCAAATTATCAAATCGTGTTATCAGCCGTCTTGGCGATGTCGATTGGCCTCCTTGATGCTGTGATTTGACCCCTTTGGTCTTTTTTTTGTGGGAAACCGTGGAGGAAAGATGTTATGCCAACAATCCGGAAACGATTCAAAGCACTTAAAGCCAATATCGTCCCAGCAATCCGTAAGCAACAGGCCGAAACCATCAACAAAGCCTTGGAAAATTGAAGTGACAGTATGTGCTACTACGAAGCCAACCGAGGCAGGCGTCTAAAATATCAAAATTTTTGGGGAGGGTTTTACGGGGAAATCACAAAGATACTTTTGCGCTAGTCTTAGCCCTATTACGGTATAAAAGGCTTTGACGTACTTAAACTGAGATCTGTCATAACAAAAAAAAATTTTAAGGCCATACACATTAAGAAAAAATAATTTATAAGCTAGTACTAACTTATAAAATTTTAACATTAAGAGCAATAAATTATGATAAGATTGACAAGGAAACGTATTTAAAAAGGAAAGGCGCTTTTACTGAACAGAACCCAGCCAATATGATTGGGTGCGAATCGCTTCTGATTTTGAAGTGTGGAATTTAACCTAAGTGTGTCGCTGCTATTGACGGTAAATACATTGATATTCAATGTCCACCTGGAGCTTGAATGGATTATTGGAACTAAAACATACAATCATAAATTACACGAATATAAAATAATTTTAAAAAGTTAACAAGAGAAAAGACTCTTCACATCGCAAAACTTTGAGATAAGTAAATTAATACCAAAAATTAAGCTTAGTTAATTAATTTTGGTAGATTCGGCTAAGGGCTTCATCTTTTTTGCCATGTTTTGGATGAAATATATGTCCCCGTCTTCAATAGGTTCAGGCACTAAGTGGGAAGCTAATTGCCATCCACGAAATTTTTAATTGTTTCTTCAGCTGTTTTTCTCTTTACCGCCGTAATTTTGGTAGTCTGGTCGGCTTCATCATTGGCCAAGACAACATCATCCACAGGCAATATTGGATGAGACGAGAAGTCAAATCATCGATTGGGTTATTAACTTGCCTTAAAGTCTCACAATTCCCAATTTGACTAGAATTAAAAGAAAATAAATATGGACATTTACATAATACATACCTAATGCTACCTAAAATTTGAATGAAACAAGTTTTAAGACATACTTTTTTTTATTTCAAGATGGAATGATGAACTCGAGTAAATCGTATAGTACTCCCATTTGTCGTTGGCATCAAAAACGAAGTCGTAGTTCTGTGCTCTCAATTGAAGCGATCTCAAAGGCTCCGCCATCGTTGTTTACAATCTTGAAGTACGTTGAGTTTAAAATATTGGACACTATTTTATTAAAAACTTTCCTGGTCTGTTAAGGGTTTTGCTTATTGCATCCCAAGCGACAGCTCTCTTAGTGGTATTCTTATTATGTACCTACTTGATTTGGTGCTGTACAATACAAATACTCAGAATCCTTCACTAAATTAATGAGGCTCTCTTCAAAACACAAATTCAAAATTTAATTATTTTAAAAACTCAAAACGGTCTTCTTTTTCAATAAGGAATAAGACAAACAAGACAAACAAAAATAACAGGCAATTGTACCTACTTTTTGAGGCTGAAAAATATTCAACTTTTCCTTTACGCACATTACATTTTTTTACGATTGTCAAAACAAATTCGTTTTTTGGTTGCTTACGATAGATTTCTAGATTTCAACTTTAAACGTCATTCAACGCTAACAGAATTTTACAATAAAATCTGAATTTATTCAAATAATACGCATTCTGCTTTTTATTTAATCAAAAAATACAGTAGGTACCGTGCAATTTGAACCAACCCAAAGATTGCATTCTTTCAATTTCGATACTAAATTCTTTTTCAATTGATTTCTTTTACCTTCCTTTTCCTTGCTAGCTCCTTTTAACCTTGACATTCTGACAACGTCATGAAACTCTTTTTATTCACTTGAACCATAAAAAACTTTACAAACCTCCGAGAAACTTAAATAAAAAAACTCCGAAAGTCTTTGTATACTTGTACGTGCTCATTCAATCAAGCAGGGTTTTTGAATTTAAATAAATTGCACGACTGGGTCGCACGAACTTGCTCTAATGTGTGACAGTGGTCTAGGGGCTTGAGATTTTGAAAAAAAATAAATGTTTCAATTTTTTTTTTTTTTGAAAAACTTTTTGAATAAAATTTTCAAAAAAAAATTCAAAAACGAAAGTTCATATTGTATTCAGCAAATACATTTATTTATAATTTTTAGAAAAAATTTAATATGCAGTTTTCAAAATACATAGCTATTAATTTTTTAATTTTAAAAATATTGGTATGCAGTACAAATTGAGCTACCTACAACTATATACATACATATGTGTGAAATTTCGAAAGAATCAGTATAGTCGTTTTCGAGATAGTCGAAAGCAAAAAAAATAAAATGCACGACTGGGTCGCACGAACTTGGTCTAATGAGTGACAGTGGTTTAGGGGCTTCAGATTTTGATAAAAATTAAATTTTCAAAATTCTTAAATAAATACTTAAACTAATTTGAGCTGAAAAAAAAGTACGCCATTTTATTTCTTGGATAAATTTGAATTTATGAGAATAAATTCATAAAAATCTGTGGAGCGGTTTTTGAAAAAAAAAAGTTTTTTTTGAAAAACTTTTTGAAAAAAATTTTCAAAAAAAATTCAAAAACGCCAGTTCATAGGTATTCAGCAAATACATATATTCAAAATTTTTACAAAAAAATTTGAGAAGCAGTTCTCAAAATATTAATTTTTTAATTTTTTTTTTTTAAATGATTTTAAAAATACAAAAAAATATTTTTCAAAAATATTGGTAAACAAAACAAATTGAGTTACCTACAGCTATATGTGTGTGAAATTTCGAAAGGATCGGTTGAGTCGTTTTCGAGATAGTCGAAAGCAAAAAAAACGGTCCTATGGAAAGTACCGTTCTTAGCCATTTTTTAAAACTTTTTTTTTAGCCATATGATTGGTCGTACCTAAAAAGCAACACTGATTTTTTTAAATCGAAATCGTTAGAGACGTTTTTGAGAAAAATAAGCTTTAACGTAACGGTTGTATGGCAGGTACCGTTATTTTTTGAGCTAAAAAAAAAATTTCAATTTCCCCTCTGTACAATACCTAAAAAAGTCTATATACCAAGTTTGAAGCAATTCGGCCCACCCGTTTGGGCTGTAGGTGTCTATACATACAGACAGACAGACAGACAGACAGGCAGACAGACAGACAGACAGACAGACAGACATACAACAGGACAGAATTTTTAGACCATCTTTTTTCATGCATAACTTGCCTTATAGTACCTATAATCGCAAGTAAAAAACGGTCCTATGGAAAGTAGGTACCGTTCTTAGACATTTTTTAAAACTTTTTTTTCAGCCAGTCGTACCGAAAAAGCAACACTGATTTTTTTAAATTAAAATCGTTAGAGCCTTTTTTGAGAAAAATAAGCTTTAACGTAACGGTTATATGGCAGGTACCGTTATTTTTTGACCATCTTTTTTCGTCTTCGCTATCATTGTAATGTCATGTTTGGTTGTTATCTCAAAACTTTTTTTTCCGACGAATGCATAACTTGCCTTATAGTACATGTATAGACGCCTACAGCCCAATCTCAACTTGATAAAAATATTTCCGAACAGGTCCAAAACCGTTCCCAGACTATGACTCGAAAGTTGTTTGAAAAAAGTATTACCGCACCTATTTCAATCAAATCCAATATTATTTATGATTATTTTCTTAACTTATGTAATATCTATTATCTGGTTCCAACAAAACAAGATTGAAATTCAAGAAATCACAGGCATTTAATTTTCCACAAGCTGCTTTTCAAGTAAAGTCGTAAAACAAATTTAGACAAACATGGTGGCTTAAAGATATCTGCTTGATTTTTTTTTTCTTATTTTTTCCCAAAAAAAAAAAAAACAAAAAATTTTCTATCCACCCACTCGATTTTATCTCTTTGTCTATCGCAACAAACATCAATATCTACGTTTGTACGATGAAAACTGTACCTAAAGCTACCCCAACACAAATAAAAATTCAGAAATAAAACATTTTTGAGACCGTTTTATTGACATTGAGTGAAAATACCCTTTCTTTAACTTCCTGGTCAAAAAAGAAAAAGGAAGTCGTTAAATTAGGGATTCCGTTCCTATTACCATTTCAGTATTTTGAAAGTTTAACAACGGAAAGGACACAAAAGGACCAAACGAATCGTCTTAGCATACGAGCAGGAACAGGCATATATATTATTGCGTTGAAATGCAAATATGTTCAGTTAACTTTATTATGCTAAAGGTATAATAAAATAATGATATTAAATTTTATTTGTCAAAGTTTGATGAAAGAAGAACAAAAGAAAAATAACTCAGCACACACAGCATAAAATAAGTTGACGAAAAAGTTCCCACATTATACGCATAGCAGTTTTATAGTGCTTTTGCAAAAGTTGTAAAAAATATTATACATTTATATACCTAAGTTAGGGTATGTTATATAAATTGTTCTTTAGGATGGGTGTTTTGTCTAATAGAGCAGAACAATGGATGGGGAAATAGATATGAATTTCCCAACAGGAAAAGCGAGTAAGTCGACACGTGTGACACTTAGATTTTTTTTTTCAAGTCATACCAATTACAATTAACAACCAAGAATGTACCATAGTCAAAATAAAAAGTTTATTCGGACGGCATATTTTATATTACTTTTAATTTTTTGAACAGTGAAGTAGGCACTAATAAGAATAGGGTAGGGCGGGACACTTTGGACGAGGGGTTAAGTGCGACTTTCTTAATTCCAGAAAAACGGTTTGTCTAAAAGACATATTTTTTTTTTTATGATGAATACAACACTGCTTGGAAGCATAACACGCGAATCGTGCCAGTACTAGTTGAACTTTTGCGGTGGTTGAACCTGTTTGTGTATATTTGTGTAATTTCGCTTCTGTACGAGATAGTGATTTGTTCGCTGTTTGTTACACACTCCTTGGCATCTCACTTTTGTATGATTGTAATTTAGGTATATGTGGCTATGTAAAGTTTTCATAAAAATTATTTCAATTACTTTTCTTAAATTTTGTAAAAAGTATTAAAAACAAAAAATAAGTTGTATGGGGCATTTTCGTCGTCCAGCCGTTTTTTTTTAAGGAGGTTGATATAACTTGTAAATGTCCAATGATTTCTTTTTTATTAACAAAATTTTAAACCCATTTGAATTTTTTTTTTTTCTTATTCACTGACTGCATTTTTGTTCGTATCAAAAAAATTCATGTTTAACAGTTTGCTTTAATATAATTCACTTTAATTACTAATTAAGAGTGCTTTCTTTCAAATGTTCGTTTAAATCCAAAAAAAAAATTAATTGTTTATTTAAGAAGAAGTTATTTGCAATATTCAGAAAAAGTGCCAAATCCACCCCACCCTACCCTACCCAGTTTATTAAAATAATAAAAAGTATTTAGTTGTAATGATCAATGTGTTTTTATTTCACATCTAAAAAGAAGGTTAAAGATAAACAAACATTTTTCTGAATCAAAGGTCTATAATGGACGTCAAAATCAGGGTCATCTGACCATATCACACTTAAAGGGATCATTAAGAAGCTGAGATAGAAGGTGCAGACATGGAATGAGATGGTTTGACACCAGCACCATATGACAAAATGAAGTAAGCTTAAAGTCAGTACCTGCCGATTAAGGATTATCCTACGGTCCGCATAACAAAGTTAATATTAAGAGTTGACCATGGCCCTGAGGCCTACCTACAACCTCTTGAATCTACAGACCCTTCGATGCCATTCTATTCCCGAATTCGGCAACCACAGGTGCCCTCATAGAAAGTCCGAGGCAGAAAAGTCAAGTGTTATAAAACACGATAACATCCACACCCTGGAGATCACATCTCAGATGAGAACTTCAATACTAAAGGCCTATGAGCCTAAGATAACAAAAAACATAAGCAAGAGCTGCTATTCATATGTAACGAACTGTTGAATACCCTATTTCAACAAGAGTTTCGTTTGTGACAAAATCATTGGTATACAATTTTTTTTTTTACAAAATTGTGGTTGGGATATTTTTTCATAAAAATTTAAAAAAAGGACGGTGATGTTAAGTTGATTTTTATGCGTTTTAAGAGGCTGTGTGAAGTTGGCACCCCACTTGTGAAATTTTTTATCGAAATTTATGCAGTTCGTTTGCCCATCGTTAGCCCACGTTTGCCCACCAAAAATTTTCGTTTGCCCACCTTATATTTTGAAAATATTGACAAAATAAAATTTTAAATTTCCTGAAGCTGGCACCCCACTTGTGAAATTTTTTATCGAAATTAATGCAGTTCGTTTGCCCATCGTTAGCCCACGTTTGCCCACCAAAAATTTTCGTTTGCCCACCTTCCATTTTGAAAATATTGACAAAATAAAATTTTAAATTTCCTGAAGCTGGCACCCCACTTGTGAAATTTTTTATCGAAATTGATGCAGTTCGTTTGCCCATCGTTAGCCCACGTTTGCCCACCAAAAATTTTCGTTTGCCCACCCTTCAAAAAAAAAAATAAAAAAAAATAGTTTTTTTTTTGTTGAAAGAGATTGAATTAAAAAAAATTCAAAACGTCAAACTTTCCAAAATTAGTTTATAATGTTATGATATTTATTTATAATAATTGTCATTATTTAGCCTAAGATGGAATGAATAAATGAATTGAAATGAAAATGAAAATATTATTTGTAAATTTTGTATGTATGTAGGTAGGTACCTATCGGTTTTTTTTATTTATATATATATTCCGTGATTTTGGCATAGGTACCTAATTATATTGTATGCTATGTAATTACATTATATTATTAGAAAGACATAAGCATAATCTAAACATATAACAAAATTGTAACGGGTCGATGTCTGTACATTGAAGATATAGATGCAAAACTAATATGGGGAGTCTCTATTAGACCCACAGAAGCCAAAACAACCTTTTTTAGAATTTTTGTCTGTCTGTCTGTCTGTCTGTATGTTTGTACGCGCATCACGCAAAAACTACTGCATGGAATTGAATGCGTTTTTCGCAGATATATTGGTAGTACGCCAACTTAAAATAAAGGCTATATTTTATTGTAGGAAAATATATAATTCTGGTTGTTTTTTTAATATTGCTGCAATCGTGCGTTATTCAATGAACTTAACGCAAAATTAAAAGATTTTAAGGAAGTTAGCGTCTCACTTAAATAATGGGCCTGGAAATCATAAAAATAGCGCCACACTTACCTACATATACATGAATAGAAATAAGTTAGTCATTCTGAATAGTAGTTACATCAAAAACATCATAGATGGCGCTATTTAACACCATATAGACAATGTCTCATTCAGCGAAAACAGAAATCGAAAAATAATGTAACCATAAAGAACGGTGAACGAGCAATACTACGCGTATCGGCGCGTAGCATCGTTTTGATGCAAAAACAAAAATATACTGAGATACCTACTTTATTCTAAAATATACGCGTACGAAGTAGCGGGCAAAAGCTAGTAAGACATAATTTTCTTCAACAAATTTAGGAATTTAATAATTTCAATTAATTTTTTTTTTTAGGATGCATATCAAGTATAGGTATATTATTTAGTTTGACTCAAGACTTTCACAATAAGGAGCAACCTTAACAAAATTCAAAATTTAATTTTCTCAATATTTTCTAGATTGAGGGTGGTGATATAGGCTTACTATAATTACTTGCGATTATAGGTACTATAAGGCAAGTTATGGATTCGTGCAGAAAAAAAATTTCGAGATAACAATCACACATGACATTACGATGATGGAGAAGTCGAAAAAAGTGGGTCTGGGAATTCCGTCCGTCTGTCTGTCTGTCTGTCTGTCTGTCTGTCTGTCTGTCTGTCTGTTCGCGCTTCTAGAGCCTGAACGGATGGGCCGATTTACTTCAAATTTGGTATCTAGGATTTATTTGGCCGTCCCTCGGAACGTATTTTTACTTGCGATTATAGGTACTATAAGGCAAGTTATGCATTCGTCGAAAAAAAAAGTTTTAAGATAACAATCAAACATGACATTACGATGATAGCGAAGACGAAAAAAGATGGTCTAAAAATTCTGTCCGTCTGTATGTCTGTCTGTCTGTCTGTCTGTCTGTCTGTCTGTCTGTCTGTCTGTCTGTCTGTCTGTCTGTCTGTATGTATAGACACCTACAGCCCAAACGGGTGGGCCGAATTGCTTCAAACTTGGTATATAGACTTTTTTAGGTATTGTACAGAGGGGAAATTGAAATTTTTTTTTTAGCTCAAAAAATAACGGTACCTGCCATACAACCGTTACGTTAAAGCTTATTTTTCTCAAAAACGGCTCTAACGATTTCAATTTAAAAAAATCAGTGTTGCTTTTTGGGTACGACCAATAATATGACTGAAAAAAAAGTTTTAAAAAATGGCTAAGAACGGTACTTTCCATAGGACCGTTTTTTTTGCTTTCGACTATCTCGAAAACGACTCAACCGATTCTTTCGAAATTTCACACACATATAGCTGCAGGTAGCGCAATTTGTATTGCATACCAATATTTTTGAAACATATTTTTTTGTATTTTTAAAAGCATTTTTTAAAAAACAATTTAAAAAATTAATATTTTGAAAACGGCTCATTAAATTTTTTTCTAAAAATTTTAAATAAATGTATTTGCTGAATACCTATGAACTGGTGTTTTTAAATTTTTTTTGAAATTTTTTTTCAAAAAGTTTTTCAAAAAAAACTTTTTTTCTCAAAAACCGCTCCACAGATTTTTATAAATTTTTTCTCATAAATTCATAGTTTTCCAAGAAATAAAATGGCGTACTTTTTTTTCAGCTCAAATTAGTTTAAGTATTTATTTAAGAATTTTGAAATTTTTATTTTTATCAAAATCTCAAGCCCCTAAACCACTGTCACTCATTAGAGCAAGTTCGTGCGACCCAGTCGTGCATTTTATTTATTTTTGCTCTAAGCCCAAAAATAACGGCACCTGCCATACAATCGTGAAGAAAAAAATTGATTTTCTCAAAAACGGCTCTAACGATTTTGATAAAACTTTCAGGATGCTATTTTTGTAAGACAGTCTATCTTTTGGTTGGAAAATATTTTTCAAAATTTGTCTTATAACGGTACCTCTCATAGAACCAGTATTTTCAAATCAAATTTTCTCGTAAGCTATACATTCGATTTCAATAAAATTTTGGCCACAGGAAGTCATTTATAGTTTTATTAATATGGCATTTCAAATTTTTCAAAAACTTTTTTTTTTGATTTTTTATAATTTTTTCAAAAAAATTTTTGGTTTTCGAAATATGTTGGAAACGGGTATATTGATTTTTTTTTTTAATTATTTTTTCAAATGTAAACTACAGATTGCCATATATTTGCATACCCAAATAAATTTCAAAATATTTTTTGGAAAAGTTTTTCAAAAATAACCTTTTTAAAAAAAAACTGGTCGAACGATTTTCAATATTTTTTTTTCCTAGATTTACGTATAGCTTCGAAATTTTATTGCATACTTTGTTTTTCCGAGAAAACTCTTAAACTAATTTAAAAAATCAAAGAATTTTCGAAATTATTTAAATTTTTTTAATAGCCATATATGCAGCCACAATAAGCAATTGCTTATCATAAGAGCAAGTTCGTGCGACCCAGTCGTGCATTTTATTTTTGATTGTCAACGTGTTCTTGTGTATTTTAAATTTTTTTTTTTGTCTTTTAACCAACATTTTTAATTTTTTTTAATTTTGATTATTTGGAAAACCAAGGGTGGGCAAACGAAAATTTTTGGTGGGCAAACGTGGGCTAACGATGGGCAAACAAACTGCATAAAAAAATCGATTTTTACATCTTTTTTTTTTTTTTGTCTTTCAACCTAAATTTTAAATTTTGATTATTTCCAAAACTAAGGGTGGGCAGACGAAAATTTTTGGTGGGCAAACGTGGGCTAACGATGGGCAAACGAACTGCATCAAAAATTGTAGCAGTTTGACGTTTTGAATTTTTTTTTAATTCAATCTCTTTCAACCAAAAAAAAACTATTTTATTTTTTATTTTTTTTTTTTTTGAAGGGTGGGCAAACGAAAATTTTTGGTGGGCAAACGTGGGCTAACGATGGGCAAACGAACTGCATCAATTTCGATAAAAAATTTCACAAGTGGGGTGCTTCAAAAAATTTAAAATTTTATTTTGTCAATATTTTCAAAATGGAAGGTGGGCAAACGAAAATTTTTGGTGGGCAAACGTGGACTAACGATGGGCAAACGAACTGCATTAAAAAAAATCGATTTTTACATCTTTTTTTTTTTTTTTTTTGTCTTTCAACCAAAATTTTAAATTTTGATTATTTCCGAAATCAAGGGTGGGCAAACGAAAATTTTTGGTGGGCAAACGTGGGCTAACCATGGGCAAACGAACTGCATAAATTTCGATAAAAAATTTCACAAGTGGGGTGCCAACTTCACACAGCCGTTTTAAGATGTAGGCACCAAAACCTTTGCAGTTAAATGGTTAAAAGAAAATTCAAAACACATTTTTCAAATGATTGACAAGCTTTTTCTATGTTATAGAAAACGCCTTCAAAAAGTGGGTGTGTCTTAATTCTTTGTTGAAAAATTATCGGAGCTTTGATTTTTATTAATTTTTTTTATTTTTTTTAAATCACAGCTGAATCACGTTTTTTTTTTTTTAATTTAACGCAATAAAGGTATCTTACACAGGCCCAAAAAAGTTTGTAAAATAAAAAATTCTGCGGAAATTTTTTTTAAGACTATACCTACATCTATTCTTTTATGAAAAGTGGGAGTGCCCCCTGTTATTTCTTACGATAAGTGGGCGTCAGAAACACCCCAAATCAAAAATGTTTTTGTACCCTATTCCATAGAATGGGTATATTGTATTTGGTATGGAGTTTGTAACATAGAGAAATAATACCGTTAGGTATAGAAAAGTATAATATATTCTGACTCAGAATCAAAGCCTAGTCGATTTAGCCATGTCCGTCCGTCCGTCCGTATTTATACTCTCTAGAGATCGCAATTTTTGAGCTAGAAAACTGAAATTTGGTATACATAATCTTTGGTTCAAGAGTAAGGATAAGGTCTTGAACCGGTCAAATCCGCTTACAAACACGCCCACAATCGTCGTTTTTGATGAACAACCTCAATTTGGTAAAATTAAATTATGTTTTTTGTGCAGTTACGATAAAAGCATAACGCTAATATCTTGCACACGTAAGCTCTAGGTAAACCTTGTTCCAATTAAATAAAAATATTTCAGTTTGGGCGTGGCTGACGCCCATTTTTCATACGAATCCCTCAGTATTGTTTTTCATGAAAGAACGAGAAACGTAGTCTTAAAAATTTAAGGTTCTACCAATATTCAATTTAAACGGGTTTCCCTTTCGTTGGTTTTATGAAAAATATATCTCTACATTTTCTTGTGTAAATTTTTTCAAAACGCCCACTTTTAAAGGCGTGATTTTTATAAAATACCTTGGTTCCGGTAAGATCGTTTAAAAACTACTCGATTCAGCTGTAGTTTTACACATATGCTTAAATACTGATCAAAACTCAGTTCGTGCTTCAAATTTTTAAGACACGCCCACTTTAAGGGGCGTTTTCATCAAAAGTCGTATAATGCATCGATTTTTTAACGTTTTTTAACTATCGGTCGCAGTTTTGAAGTAAAAAGATGAACACTTAGATTTAAATTCCTTGGTAACGGCAGAGTGTCTTGCCAGCATTGTTAAAAACCCCTATAATTGTCATTTCCGTTCAAAATCTAATTTTGAAAAATTCAAGCTTTGTTCAAATCGATCTGAATGCTTAAAATTGAATGTCACTGAGCTCATACTGATTGCCTTGACAGTAAAAAGTCTTAACTTTGGGCGTGTCACACGCCTTTATTTATTGTGCCAGCACAATTTTACATCACACCACACAAAATTAATGTTATTGAATTTTTTCTGTCTGCTAAAGAAGAATTTTGTTTCTGAAGCTGGAACATCGGGTGGCTACGGGAGGCGAACGCATACACATATACACATGCAAAAATATAGGGAATAGGGCATCCAACAGTTCGTTGCAAACGTACTGTAGCTCTCGCTTATGTTTTTTGTGTGTTTTAGAATTGCCTGAAAATGGATCCAAATATTTTTTACTAATCAATGTTTATAGTACTTTTAAAAAAACTTTTATTAATTTCGTAATAAAGTAACCGAAAAGTAATTACATTTTCCAAATCTTTCCATAAAGAAGTTTCTTCAGTAATTGAAGTCACCCATTCCTATTTTTCAATTGGAACTTTCAACACCTACCACTGACCCATTACCACGTATAGAATCTTTAACGGATATCTGTCAAAGAACGAGCTCCGATTTTGTATTTTTCAGATCAGTCTATCAACTTAAAAGTAAATCCTTGATTTTGACGCGTGTGAGTTAACTTCATCTTTCGCCACATCCCAAGTGATTTTCTCAGAATTGTTTGGTTTCAGGGTAGATCACGCCCCTTTACTTACAGAAAGGACAACAAATATGTGCCTTCAGCTTTGATCTAAAAAATAATGTCAAAAATAATAATAGAAGCCACTCTCATCCACACAAGAAACAAACACGAAGACGGAACAAATTAAAAGATCCTTTATCATCCCTTCCTTCTACAAACTGACCAGGCCATTTCGGCACCGGATGATGATTTTTTCAAAGGAGAACAAACGTATTTACAGTTCGATTCATATCCATTTTCACTGGTTCGCATTGTCTTAACCTAATGAGCAACCCATGATTAATTGCTAATCCGATGGCAGTTAGCTCCGCTCCCTGGAACTTATGTCCTTTCTGCCTTCTTTTTCAGTTTTTTTTCAGACATTTTTTTTTATCAAGGAAAGCATTATTTGCGCTCTGTGTGCCATCTCCAGTTTTTTTTTTTGTCCCCCTAGTCCCTAATAAGATTAAACCATTTAAATGGAAATTAATGAGTCCGTGTGCCATCTGGTTCAAATAAAAAAAAAAAAAAAACTGCAAGAATGAAAGACAAAGAAATCCATCGACAAGAAGTTTTCTTTCGAAACAAAAAAATTTCCCTAATCCTGCATTGACAAAGACGATTTTTTTATCTTCGAAGAGAATGGTCGGTCATCCTCATCATCTTCGACGCTTCGATGGTTTTCATCCACAAGTAGTAAGACTGTCTGAGTGAGTAAGTATCTTTGATTAACATTAAGCGCACAGAAAAACAAGTTAGTGGAAAGGCATTTTCAACAAATTGGCTCCATTGTTTCGTCCTTTTCGTTTTTCTCTTGATAAATGAAAATTAAGTGAACTTTTGTTATCCTTTCGTGTTTCTTTCTTTATTCTTCTTCATTCACAAGCAATATGACGGCTCTTTTCTGTTATGTAATAGTCCTTTCCGTTTAATTTTTTTTTTTTATTAGTATTTTTATTAATTTTTCAAGACCAATTTATCCCTATCCTGTTTGGAAGGATGTATTTTTTTATTATTTAAATTTTGGTGTAAAGTGTGAAAATGGGTTAAATTATGTGCTCTTTTGACGTTCCTATCCATCATAAAAAGATATTGCTTAATCAGTCCAGAGGATTCAGTTTGCTATACATCAACGGAAGGACGAACAAAAAAAAATTGATAATAAAAGAAACATCATTCTTAGCCTCAAGTTCACTTCTTCGCTTTTTTTGTTGTTGCCTAGCTATATAGAAGAATATGAATTTAAAAAAAGAAAAACTCTTAAAATCTGAACAAGAAAAGAAAGAGCCAAAATTGCAATAAAATCAGGATCACAAGCTGACACCAAGAACTTCGAAGTGAAAAGGATATTTCTTCTCATTCCTTTCAAATAGAGATTGAAGGACTTTTTTTTTTGTGATTCTTCAATATTTTCGTTGGAAGGTTCATATTAAAGGTTTATTTCATATCCTTTGCATCCGGACCAACATCTGTTGTTGAGTTAGGACGACGAAAAGTGTTCAGTTTTGCTCTCATCATGGCTGTCTGTTCTCGAATTTGAGAGGTCCTTCGCTTCGACCTAAATAGACATACTCATACAACACAAAATGAACTTTTCTTTCCAAAATACACAAGATGTAAGATTGAGAAACAAGTAGGTAGGTATATACGTATAGTATATGAACTATATATTGGAGGGTAGGATACATAATATCCTTCGGGAGCAAATTAAAAACAAATAAAGCGTACAAGGTTTGATTTTTTTTTTTTCTATCTTTAAAAGAGCTTTTTTATTATTAAAAATATATTAGTTTTTTTTTTTCAAATCAATTGGTTTATATTAAAAATTATTTTGTATTGGAAATTTTGTTTATGGAAGTGGGCTACGATTTTTCTGATGGTTTAATCACACTTGACCTTGAGAATGTTTTTCTTTTTTGTTGAACATTTCATCAAAAATTAAGAGATCAATGATTGAATTAAAATATATATATATTTTTTGTTTTTAAAATAGGTTAAGGTTCTAAAGGGCACAGCGGAGTAAAATTATAAGGACTTCAGGCACATTGCCGTGTTCAATAGCACTTCATATTTCAGTTCATGAAATCTTTACTTAATGTCAAATGTGATGAACACAAAAATTGGGGTATAATTCAATTTAATCATACTACAGGGTGTTTCTTTATTTTGTGTCAATAATAAAGAAAATGATTCATGTGCAGTACATGTTTTAAGAAAAAAAAAATATTTCCTGCGTAAGGGTCTATCCCAACTGCCTTATATGTAATAACAAAAGCGACCTGAAAGTATGGGAACATTTTTACCTGTTGGGAATTTTAACTTGCGACTAAATAATGTACCTACTATAAAGCAAGTTAATGGATTCGTGCAAAAAAAAAGGTTAAGTTAGAATTTTTGGGAAATTGTCATATAGCACTATCCCTCTAAAAACAGGTCTTCCAATCAGATTTTCTCGTTATCTATTCTCCCGGTTTGTAGTTATTAAAAAAAAAAAAAAAAAAAACTGGTCTCAGGATGTAGCTCACAGATTGCTTGATGGATGCAAACAATGCTTGAATCGTTTCCGGATTGTTGGCATAACATCAGCCCTTCACGGTTCCCCACAAAAAAAGAAAAAAACCCAACCTGGTCAAATTGCAGCTCCGAAGCTTCCAATTGACATCACGAAAACAGGTGACGATAACACGATTTGGGAATTTGAGGGGCAAAAGATGGATTGTGGCATGGACTGAGTGGCAAGGCGCGTGACCCTGCATGAACTAGAGGTCGTCCAAGCCCATGTCTTCAATTTCGTTGGCCGAAATGTTTTACTCAGCCTCATTTTTGAAAAAAAAAAAAAAAAAATGGTTACGCCACCGCTTTTCAATCCGCAAAAAAACTGTCACTCTTTGAATGCATTGGCTTCTAGACAATAACATGCAGGTTTTCCGAGCATCAGGTGTGGCAATTTTGTTTGTTAACGTAGGCGCCGAGATGAAAATGATCCTCGTCAGAAAAGATGATATTTCGCCCATAGCATTGTACATTCCAAGCTGCTCTAAGGCTAAAATTATAAATCGATAAGAATGCAAATGGTCGTGCATCTTCAATTGCTTAGTCAATAGGACCTTGTAAGCGAATAATCCAAGTTCCTCAGGCTAGTGCGTGAAATATTGAGATCAATGGCTGGTTGATGTTCGTAAATTGAGTCTCACACTTTCGGCTGCAGCAGCCACATTCCCGTCTGTGCGGATGCGCACCGTAAGTACGACGGGCACCATGAATGTTGTCCGCATAGCTTAACAGTCGCACGAGGTTTTTGTACAAACTATCGCACAAAAACTTATTTTAAAAATCGCTAATTTAGAACGAATTTCAAAAAAAAATCGAATTTTTTTCAAAAATAACCAAACTCTAAATTTCTTTAAAAAAAAGCGCTTTTTGGTGTGACAATGGTCTTGGGGATTTAGATTTTGAAACAAAACATTCAAGACTTTTGTCTTTTTGAAATTTTACTTAACACTTAAGAATACCTAACTAATTTTAAAGGTTTTTGGAAAAAATGAAGTAAGCTTTCTGACTTCTTTTACAGTTATGAATTTTAAGAAAAAAATTTCAAAATCGTTCGACCAGTTTAAAAAAAAAAAGCTTTTTTTAAACTTTTCCAATTTTTAGCAGTTTACCATTAAAATAAAACAAATAATTTAAAAAAAAAATTTAAAACAAAAAAAATTGTAAGTATCGCAAATATGGCCCTGGTTGGTAATATGGTCCACTGCAATATTTTATGAATAAAACATGCAAGGCACTGAACTAACCGTTCAAATCAAAAACATTCAAACTGGCATTGCATCATTGTATTTTGGAGACAGTAGTTGATTAGTGTTGGGACTGAGTGCATTTTCTTAATATTATTCGTGTTATTTATAATTTTTAAGTGAATTTACTCAAGGATTTTTTTATCAAAATTTTTGGAAATGGAATAAGTTTTTGCGTTATGTAAAAAGTGTTAAATTTTATGTTATCAAATGTGAAATTAAATATTTGATTGCAATTAATTGAGTTTGTTAAAAATTAAAAATAGTAAAATGGTCATAGTGTGGATAATGTGACCCATTCCAGGTTTTAATATAAATTAGTGGGCCATAATGTGAAACATGGTTTATACTGGATTTTTTTTTTTCTTTTGTTTTAAGGAATCGCATCATGGCTTGCAATGAAAAGCAGTATTTTATATGTGAATTCTGCTTGCCTTACAATCACAAAATATTAAAAAAAACACTGTTTCAAATATGTAGCACCCTGGTCCATATTTGAAACTAAGTGGGCCATATTACCAGCAGTTTTTTTTTTAAGTTGTGAAATGAAATTCCTTTAATTTTTACTTGCGATTATAGGTACTATAAGGCAAGTTATGCATTCGTAAAAAAAATTTTTTTTTTTTTGACAATCAAACATAACATTACGATGGTAGAGAAGCCTAAAAAAGTGGGTCCGACAATTCTGTCTGTCTGTCTGTCTGTCTGTCTGTCTGTCTGTCTGTCTGTCTGTCTGTCTGTCTGTCCGTCCGTCTGTATCGGTACCTACAGCCTAAACGGCTGGACCGATTTGCTTCAAACTTGGTAGATAGTATTATTATGACGTCCTACAGAGGGGTTTTTGGAATTAGCATTCTAGCTTTAAAACTAACGGTACCTGCCATACGACTTTTAGTGAAAATTCAATTTTTCTCGAAAACGGCTCGTACGATTTTGATAAAACTTTCTGAATGATGTTTTCTCCGCAAACTTAAAGTTTTGGTTGGAATAAATTTTTCAGGAAAAGTCTTATAACGGTACCTCCCATAGGACCGGTTTTTTGAAATCCGATTTTCTCGTAAGCCACAAGACGAATTCCGATGAAATTTTTAATGTAGAAGCCCTATTACAAACGAAATAATAAAAAATCTTTAATTTTTCAAAAAAAGTTTTTTTGAGTTTAAGTTTAAAATTTTTTTTTTATTTTTTGTTTTTTCCAAAAACGGTTTAATCAATTTTTTTTAATTTTATTTTTCTGATAAAAACTACAAAGTTCTAGAAGTTGGCATACTCAAAAAAAAGTTGGTATATATTTTGGAAAAGTTTTTCAAAAAAAAACCGTTTTTTGAAAAAACTGGTCGAACGATTTTGAAAAAAAATTTCCTTAAATTTTGAAAAAGCAAAAGAAATCTGATGGCTTACTTCATTTTCTCCAAAAAACGTTTTAACTATTGATTTTTAAGTGATTAATAAAATTTCATATGATTTTTTCAATGCCTTTTTCCGAAAATCTCAAGCCCCAAGACCATTTGAACACATAAGAGCAAGTTCGTACGACCCAGTCGTGCACTTTATTTGTTATTAACTTTTTGTTATGTTTGTTTTTTCAATTATAGTACCGTTATAAGACTTTTAATGAGATATCTATTCCAACCCAAAACATAAAGTTTACACAAAAAACGCCATTCAGAAAGTTTTATCAAAATATTACTAGCTGTTTTTGAATGAATATTTAATTAAAAATCGTATGTGAGGTAACCGTTAGTCTTAGAACTAGAATGCTAATTTCAATATTCTCTCTGAAGGACGTCAGAATAATAATGTGTACCAAATTTGAAGCAAATCGATCAAGCCGCTTAGGCTGTAGGTATCTATGCAGACAGACAGACAAAATTATTGGACTCACCCATGGTAATGTCGTGTTTGATGATTGTCCAAAAAAAAATTTTTATGAATGCATAACTTGCCTTATATTGCTTATTTTTGATCTAGGCCGCCAAAAAAATAACGGTATACCTGCCATAGAAACGTGAAAAGAAGTTTGATTTTCTCGAAAACGGCTAAAACGATTTTGACAATATGTATGCTTTCAGAATGCTACTATATTTTAGGACAGTGTATCTTTTGTTTATACAGTTTTTTCAGAATTCCTATTATTACGTAACCTCTCAAAGAACAAGTATTTCCAAATCAGGTTTTCTCGTGAGCTGCACATCCTATTTTAATAAAAAATTTTGTTTTCGAAATAGTTTGGATTGAAATATATTTTGTTCACATTATTTTCCCACAAGCTATAAATAGAAATTGTCATATAATAACAGACTCGAACGGTTTTCAAAATATTTTTTTTCGAAAAGTTTTTCAAAAATAATAAAAACTCTAAGACTCTTAAAAAAAATTAAAGATTTTTGATTTTTTTTTTATTCATAGACCCTAAGCGATTATCTAGCATAAGAACAAGTTCGTGCGTCCCAGTCGTGCATTTTATTTTGCTTTTAACTCAGATGCTTTTTCTTCACTGGTATATTGTTTGCTAAAACCCATCTTGTCAAAGCCATACATAATCTTACTGAGAAGTAGATGCATTGGCTCTTTAAATCCCACCTTCACACGCTCACATGTGTTACCACATTTTCCAAGCAGACAGTTCACTTTGTTATTCACTTTGTGTCTGTAACATACCTTTTAAGGAGCTTTAGTCACAAGGCTAATGTCTGTTGTTCCAAAGAAGCCAACATAATTACCCAACTTCTATAAACCCTACCTTGTTTGCGTATAGATATTATATTTACAATCTGCCACATCATGTGGAAAAAAAAAATACAAAAAATATCATCTTGCATCTAAACTAATTATTCTACCAGAAAATTAATTAAGCAAAGCATTACGTGGCATTGTTATTATACGTAAAAGTTCATTGAAGTACGTCATTCAATATCCATTACTACAGCACACCTTCACTACCTTCACCTTAAGCTTTAATATCGAAATAAGAAAACATAACCCTAATCTCGGCTAACCAAGCCCATACATTCATTTGCAGTTAAATTACCAAGGATATATTTACCGTTATTGTTATAGATACGACACAGACACAGGCACAGACATAGACACACATTATAATAAAAACAAACAGAACTTCTGTGTGTTATTGTGTCGATGTTACGACGGAAACTATTTATCTCGCGAGCGAGGAGAAAACTTTTTTTATGACCCACTTCCGTATAAAATGTAGGTAAGCAGCAGGAGGAGAAACAACAGCAGCGGGGAATAGGAGCAGGAAAATACCGTTATTCACCCACCCGTATCACAAATTTCACACAAAGATGATAATTTTCATTGCTCCTCGACGAGTAATTACTTTTATCAAATATCTCAGAGCCTGGCTGTCTTATTTGCGGAGGCAATGCAGTGAAGAGTGGTAAAAGGATACGCACTAGCTTTCCAAATATTATATACTTAACTAACCACCTACAAAGTATTGAGTGATCTTTGGTACTTAAAATGAGTAATAGCTTTAACTAGTGGAATAGTGTTGGTTTGGACATTTGGAAGGTAATGTAAACGTGCCACCATACTGATACTCGTATAAGGAATGGCAAATGGCAATACCTCGAGTTTATTACCAAAAACCTAATAAATCGAATCTCCAAGGTTTTACCCTTCTGTATACGTCCACAAGAAGGAAAGAAATAAGTTTTAGCTATACTCGAGAAGAGAATGGACAGACCATCATCATCTTCCTGGAAAAAAAAGAACAAGGCCATTCTGGGTAATAAGGACGGATTTCTATCGTACTCGATGATGCGTATAAGACTCTTGGTGTAAATGTATAAATGTTTGCACATATACACAATCACATCGCATCTATCTGCTCGTATATTTATCAGACTGCGGAGCGGATGCGGAGGTGTTGGCCATTTTGGTTTGGACTCCCACAGTACAGACCATCCGGGGTGTTTGTGTGTAAGTATAATTTGAAGGCTTTTACACTTTGATTTAGTTAAGTGCTTTCAGAAATATTTCACTGTTTATTTACTTAAATGGAATATCCGTACACAACGATGTGGACGAAGTAAATTGATGGTTGGCTACGCAATATTGATAACCAACAATGAAGCTAATAAAAAGGAAATTTAACATATCCTTGCTCTGGCGATTGGTAATAACAACATTTTGTAAACAAACAAAAATGAAAATCGGATCGTAAAAAACTATCCAGAAAATTAGAAAAACAATGCGTAAATGGATGTCTCTTAAAAACATACGAATACTTCAATTCAATTCAATTTAAACATAATTTTGTTACAAGTTTTCAATTAACTAGGCACGTAAGCTCGACTTGTAAACTTAAAATATTATATAAATTATTGTAGTCGTCAATCTTTAACTCTTTTCGCCAAGCCTATTTTTTGTGTACTCTGAATGAATTTTTTCGGCTCCCGGATTTTTTTAGCTCAAAAATAAAAAAAAAGAGCAGAATTTAAGTTGGCAAATAAGTCCGAAATGTTGGAAATTAGGCTATTTAAGTGTGGAAAAAGAGCCGGCAAAATAATTGGAAATTGAGCCAGAAAATGTATATGTTCAGGACTAAATAACGTTTTAGAAAAAAGACCAGAAAATGTTTTAAGATATTTTCAAACTTAATGCAGATTTCTTTTGGCGGAATTTCCGGGAGCAAAATTTTTCATTTATTTTTACGTATGATGGGACAATAAGTGTGGGTCTCCTGAAGAAAATTGAGGCTTATATCAAACATGACATTACGATGATAGAGAAGTCGTAAAAGTAGGTTCGACAATTTTGCCTGTCTATATCCTGTGTGTCCGTCTGTCCGTATGTATCATCATTTATACCTACAGCCAAACACCATGTCTGATTTGTTTCAAACTTTGTACACAAAATTATTATTATGAATTATCATTCGAGCTCTAAAACTAACGGTACCTGCCATATGATTTTAAAAGCAAAACGGCTCGTACAATTTTGACAACATTTTTTGAATTGTGTTTCTTGTGTCAACTCAATTTTTTGGTTGAAATAGATTCTTCAGGAAAAGTCTGATAACGGTACCTAACATAGGACCTTTTTTTCTCAAATCGGATTTTCTCTTAAACCACTTGATGGATTTCGATGAAAAATTTAATATGAAAGCTTTTTATACATATACGAAATAATATTAATTCTTCTATGTATTAAAAAAAAAAGAAGGTTTTCTTTAGTTTTGTACAAAAACTTTAATTTTTTTTTTATTTTTTTTCAAAACAGTTTTTCAAAAGTTTTAAAATTTTTGATTCCTGATAAGAACTACAAATTTCTAGGTGTCTCAAACAAAATGTTGTATAAATGTTTTCGAAAATTAAAAAAAAAAGTTTGCCGTAACAGGACCCCCGGCAGATGTGAAACATTCTAGTTAATATTAGAATTCAATAATTAATAAAACCATTAAAAAAAGTATGGAGTCAAACATTTCATTTCAAAAACCCTCCACTCCTCCCCACCAACGCTCAACCCAAAACCAAACCCCAACCAACCATTATAAACACTTTTTCCTCACCCCATCTTCCCACCAAATCCCCCCACCTATAACAAACCACTCACTTTTTTTGACATATGTCATTGTATATATAAACTATAGTACTACCACTTGAGGTGCGCCATCTATCGACGGAAAACTAAGCTCTTGATTTAAGAGGTTTTTGTCTAGATTACCGTTGGAAGCAACAACAACAAATAAAATGGTGGAACGTAAAAAAAATTGTTGTTGTTGCTTCTCACGGTCTCTAAAATCAAGAGCTTAGTTTTCCGTTGATAGATGGCGCACCTTAAGTGGTAATACTATAGATACAATGCATATGTTCAACGCGGCTTCATAGTCCATTCGATCAGTCCAATTTTTCAGTACTTTTTCCAATAAATCTGGCCGTATGGCGTCAATATTGACTTTAATATTGACATCCAATGCTTCAAGAGTTGCTGGTTTGTCGGCATCATAAGCCCACGGCTTGACATAGGCCCATAAAAAGTAATCTAGAGGTGTTAAGTTGCACGAACTAGAAGGCCAGTCAATAGGACCAATTCTGGAAATAAAGTTGTCATTAAATTGATTTTGCAATAAATTGACAGTTAAGCGCGTTGTATGTTGAGCATGTTGATCCGTCTTGTTGGAAACAAAAAATCAGTCAAGTCAACATGGCTCGATAGCGCTCGCCATTCAAGGTAACGGCGCAGGTGTTTGAAAAAAGCAAAACCATTTTTGCTTGTTTGGTTTTGGAATATAACTCACCAACGCCATTTTCTCAGAAATGTCAAAGTTATATGGGAGGACTGGGCGAAACTGCTTTCTGTAGTTGTTGTTACGGGCTCGTCATCAAGAATCTGCTTCACTGTACACAACTTTACTGTTTTGAAAAATGTTTGCAATTCATTCATACATTCAACAATGTGTCATAATACCCCATGCTTGGTTGTACAGACTATTAACTTGATGTAAAGGAGGGTTAATGAAATGACCTCTCCAATGACGCGCTGACCATTTGACAATTTTATTTAAAATCGTCCATGATAAAATTCCATGCAATAAAAATTGGTATAGGTAGGTAGGTACCTATAACATTACTTCGTTATAGCCGTTTTGGAATATCGGAAACGTTGGTTCTCCACTATTCGTATACCTGCTATTTTAAATGCTAATTTTTTTTTAACTATGGAATAATAAAAGAAAATAACCACATTATCCTTCGGCTCAGACAATTACCATAACAATTTAAACACTATCACTTTTCTATGGAAATTTGTATGGCCTGATCACAAAGGAGTCACCGTTATAAGCAACCACAGACTTTTAAAATTCATGTCCTTCTGTTTCGGTGCACTGCGCTGGTTTGTTTATGGCTACCTCTTTCAATGTTTTAACAACTTCGATAGGAATTTTTAGTGGAAATTTACACTTTATCTGGTCATTTCCAAGTGGTAAAAAAAGGAAAGTGCGATGTTGATTTGATGGGGGCTGCAATTGGCCACCAGAGCATTTTCGGCTTTATCAGCATTTGGAAACATCTCAGTTTTTACTGTATTTAAGGCATCCAAGTAAAAGAATTAGTTAGTTGTTGCAGTTTTATTGACACAAATCAATTTTTTAAAAGTCTCAACGCCTATTTCAGCTTAAAAAACATTATGAGTCACCTACGATAAGGTTTAAACGTCATGTTAGTTTGAGTTTTCCATAAAATCATGTTCGGTCATTGTTGTTTCCGAAAATTTACTTTTTATGTGAAACACCATTGGCGGACCTTGGCAGTATACTCGTAATCGATCGATCGAAAAATGGCATGACGTAAGGACACCATCCGGCCAATCAAATCTTTGATAGGATAGACAAATGAACAAAGTCGATAAAATTTTTCAAAGTTTGACAAAGGGTCAGGAGGAGGGAGTTAGTGTTTTTTTTTTGGGGGGGGGGGGGGGTATTGGTTTTAGAAAAAATGGTCAAACATGGCGGGTGGTTGGGAGTCGTGGGTAGGGGTTGAGGGTTCGTGGGGGAAGGAAAAAATTTGACAAGAATGATGGGTGGTTGGTTGTAGATGGGGTGGCAGGGGGATTTGTGTGCAGGTGAGGAAAGAATTGTCAAAAATGGTGGGTGGAGGGTGGATGATGGAATTGGGTGGGGGGGGGGTTAAAGTGTGTGTGTTGGGAAAAATAGTCCAAAATGGTGGGTGGTTTGTTGGTGGGTTGATTTGGTGAGATGTGGTGAGGAAAAAAGTGTCTTAAAAGGTTGGTGGTTGGTTGAGAGTTGCGGTTAAGGGCTGGTGGGGAGAGGTGTGGGTTTGAGGAAATTCCTTTTTTTGCTCATTTAGTGGAACAAAAATAATAAGAATAACGCTCAGAAATACATCTTTTTGTGTATTTTGTTTTGCTTATTTTATGATATATCAACATATATCTAAACAATTTTTGACAGAAAAAGATTTTCCAGTAAAGTGCTCCCTAAATTGCCTGTTTTCATATTTCTGGCTTATTGAGCTTACTCTGGAAGTTGGCCAATTGAAAGACGCAAGTATTTCTTTTCCATGAAATAAGCCCTTGTGCACACTTTCTGGCATAATGTTATACCAGCCATATTTTCTTATACATAATATTCCTTTGTTTCTGTTGCAAAAATTTTTAAGGCGTTTAAATCAATTGGGAACCCTGACCCAAGACGTTCTAAGATTATATGAAACTTTTTGATTATTTCTGTGTCGATTCCTGGAATTTCATCTCATCTTACTTCATCTCTGAAGGATCGTCTAGCCATGTTCCCATCATATAAGTATTCACTGACTGTTGAGTTGGCATATCAATCAATACACCAGCTTCACTTCAGAATCTTTCTTGAATATATTTTTTTCTGGCTTTCACCTTTTCCTTAGCGTGTTGATCTCTTACCTGCAAAGCATTTACAAGTACAACAGTCTGTACGCGATATGAAGTAAATATTCCATAAATTGGATCCAACAGCGAAGGGGACTTAATCCGAATGACAATGCTAGGTTTTATACAGTCTTCTTAGACAGATTAGCTGGATTGTTCATTTCAGACGGCTTATCACAGCAAGTGTAATATATGGTTGATATGAAGACGTTATAGATGACAAATTATTTCCAATAAGAATTATTTTTTTTAGAATATAAACAGCTATATAATCTTGTTTGGAGAGTAAAATTATGTTAGAATTGGTTCTACTCGCCTGTGGAAAAAGGCTTAGTATTGTACTGAATTCGGTACAATTTGATTTATCAGTACGTAAGTAGGTACATCCTTTTTCTCTTTTTGAGTACAATTTTGAATCGTTATAACAAAATTGACTTATTCCTTTAGTAAATTTTCTCTTATCTTCACTAAAAAAAAATCTATGTGCGATGCGAACATACCCTAAGCCCAATTACTTAATATCAAAAACTTCTCCACTTGGGCTGAATGCGCCCATTTTCTTTGAAATACTGAACTGACATCTGTAAGTCAATTCGATGCCATATCTGTACTCCATTTTGTTCTTGTTCAATCATTTATTTTACCTTAAAAACGTATTATGGAAAATTTTTGATGGCTGCGCTTGTCTGGTGTGGTTTTGGGTTCTCGGCTTTTTAGTGTTTTGTGTTTTTTTTTTCGATAATTCTGTATAATAATGAAAAGGTAAGTTGCATATTTTATTTGATTTAGACATTTTGTAAAAAAAAAATCAAATATATTTGATCGCTGATAAGTTGAAGACTGCCCAAAAATAAACGTCGCCGGCCAAAACACCGCGCAGGAAAAATACCAGTCCAGGCAGCCTAAAAGAGGTGGGACCGAGAGCACAGCTGAACCCGCAGTCTGACAACCAGTCGGCGGAGCAGGCCAATAATCAGATGGAAGTACACTCAATCCGTCAGTCGGAAAGCGATTATAGCGAAGATACTTGGGCTAAGATATCAAGGTTAGCGAAAGCTGGGATGCTATCGAAGCTGAAAAACTTTGGATTGGAAAGCCAGGCAGAGAAGTCTTCCGACACCAATGTGGGAGAAAAGGCTCGCCGGCAGTCGAAAAGCCAGCCAGAAAAATTGTCAGTCAACTAAAACACGAATCAACAACAGGAGAAAAAAGAAAAGTAAGATGTTTTATTGATATAAGCATTAGTATAACCAAATATAATTATTTGACAACGGCTATCTGCTATAAACAATCATCACCTGTTGACGGAAAAGCTACGTAAATATTATACAGGGTGATCGGTATATGGTACATTAAAAATTGGCTTATGATAAATTTTCTTATGTTTTTGTGAAGAAGTAATTTTGGATATTTTTGAATAGCATGGCAACAAAAAGCTCAATTTTTGTAGTAAAACTAGTAACTTAATTACGAAAATTTTTAAAAATTTGAATTGCTGTTTCATTTCAGGAAAATAATATACTTTTTTTGTCAACCAGGGCTACAAAAGAAAGCACTCGAACGAAAAAACAGTTCCAAAAATCACGGAAAGACAAATTTGACTGGTTAAAGAAGACCCTAAGAAAAAAGACGAAGAAATGCGTTTTATATAACTGGAGGACAGTTCCACATCGAAAGTCACACACCAAATGGCACATCATGCAGCAAAAAAAATGTGTTAAAATTGATCAAATCGTGCCAAAGAAAAATACAAAAACACCGGAAAATGCCAAACAATAAGTAGAAGTGTCCCTAAACCTTTTCATTGCAGAACATAGTTTATTAATTACAATATACATAGGTACCTATTAGATCATTTAAATATTCTGTTAACAAAATGCTATGATTCAAAAGTGGTTAAAATGATCATAATCGTCATAAAGGCCAAAAAATAGTCACAGAACTAATGGCTCCGGAAAATTCGAAAACTATTTCCGAAATAACGAACCGCCAACAGCTACTTTTCATTATTTATTGATGAAAGTACCGATATAACTGTAAGAAAAAATCTGGCGGTGATTATTCGAGTATACGATGAAAAGTGCCATTATATTTCTATTCTAACACTTACCGAAGTCCATGACGGAAGGCTTCTGGAATTTTCAACAAATTTTCGAAAATATTTTCGAGGAAAAAATATTCCATTCAATAACATGGTTGTATTCACCGCAGATAATTATCCTGTTATAATAAGCAAATCAAACGGTGTTCAAGCAAAACGAAAGAAAGTCGTTCTCAGTCTTATTGTGAATGGATGCGTGTGTCACAATCTTAATCTTTCCTCAAAGGCTGTAGCAGAAACATTTCCAGATGTTGTCGATAAACTAATAAAAGAAATAAATCACCATTTTTGCAACAGCTCTATCAGGAGAATTCCTGGAGTTCCAAGAACATTTTGGAACAAACTTAAATAAAACTTTAAAATATTGTGCCACACGCGTTGGCTTTCCTGTCAGGTACATTAAAATTAAATGCATTTAATGCTAAGATTTTTGTGTTGAGCACTTGACCGTATCTTAAAGCAATAACAGCCATTATGTTATTACTTCTGCCTTGGAGATTTTGAAACAAACTATGAAAAGCAAAACCTCATTTATAATATCTTCAAGCCTCAAGGACTTAGGTAAATATTTAATTATATTTGACTTTTGTATCTTAAATGCTAAAAATAATTAATGATGTGAACTTGGCAATGCAATCCGAAAATGTAAGATTACCTACATAGTTTACTTCCAAGAATGAAATTTATTTAAAAAAAAAAACTTTGTAGAAATTTTATGATAGGGGTACGGGAAGCTTTTGATGAAAAGCCAATTAACTCAAATAAATTTTTTGAAAATCACCTACCAGTTAGTGAAATCTTATACACTCTGAATAACTTTAGCGAAAAATATATACAGAGCTTCAAAAACCATGCTACGATTAAAATGATTTACATAACACTTCTGCAAGATATAAGAAGAAGATTGGATTTCGATGACGTTTTCCTAAACGCACTTCAAAATTTCTCACAAAGCGCAGTATTGCATTGTCAAGTTAGCTCCATCATCGGTCAATTTGTTTTAAAATGTTTTCCTAACGAACACACAAATATTAAGCTATAAACAACGAATATAGAGCTCTAAGGTGACTGCAAATATGTTAAGAAACTGAGAAATGTATCTGTATCGGAATTTTGGGCAAAAATTTGGCTTTAAGAACATGAGTGTAATGGGTTTATGTTTGAAAATATTATTTAGGGTATCTTTTACAGACAAAAGACGATTTCCATCACTGGTTTTACTGGTTCTGTCTTGGGTAAGACACTAGTCGAATTATTACTACAAAACCCTTATAGGAACTGCCGGTCGTTAAGCAATTTCCATTTCTCAATATATTTAGTGATATACTTTATCAAGATTTCCATGATCTTGAAAAAAGAAAACTGAAGTCCAAATTGTCACTAGTTTGAGGGTTTTAATATACCTACAGCTGCCAATAGTGTATCGTTCTGAAACTATGACCACATAAAATCTTTTTAGGAGTTTTAGAGACCTAACAATTTGTACAACAACAAGCACTTACCTCAAAGTCGATTTCAAGCTCGTGCAAAATCGAACTGAACTGTTTCTTGGGTGCACAATGCACATGTTCCAGTTCTTGTTTTAAATTATAAAGAAGCCTTTTTACCCACCGAAGGGTCTTCGCTCCTGCCCGACGACTGTTCAACTCCAACCCGGAGGACCGACGCAGTTCTGGAAGACCCCATTTAAGGTGGAGAACGACCTCAACCGACTTGGTGTGCGCAACTGGAGGCCACTGGCTAGGGACCGGCCTAGCTGGAGGATTGTTATGGTTGAGGCCGTGGCTCACAATGGACTGTCTGTGCCAAATTAATCAAGTAAGTAAGTCAAGAAATACGGGTTTGTTACTCCCAACTAACAATTTAGCTTGTATAAGGTCAAATTTTTCGAATTTGGCAAGTAATAGCTGGTATAAGGCAATCTTGAGCAAGCTAAGGATTTTCAACCTGAAATTTAAACAAATAGCTGTTGTAAGGCCCTAAAATATGAGTTACACAAGCTTTATACTAGGCTTGTAAATATAAGTTAAAAATGGCTTGTATAAGGCCTTTCAAAGTTGTTTGCTGAAAATGTTTTAAATAATAGCTGCTATAAGGCTCTCCACGACAAGTCATGGCAAACAACTTGTATTAGGCTTGTTTGTAAAGGCCTTATACAAATTAAAATAATCAGCGAAGAATAACAAGTGTGTCTTACAAAATATTGTGCTTATAAAAAAAAAATGAAATGAAATGGCAAACATTCTAAAGATCTGGAACCTACCAAAGACAAAAGAGAAAAAACAGAGAAGCAATTCTTAAAACAGCCACAGAAAATTCAAGAAGTTTGGAAGAACAAAGAACAGATATTAGATGCGCACAGTTATTGACTGTTCCCTCTGCTGCAATAGGAGGAATTTCCTATACCGTCAGACCGTATTTCTGATGTGATTGCCAGTAGTTCTACAGGTAAGATTATACATAATCTATTGGATAGAGTTTTATCATACGTACCTATTAATCTAAAACTTTTGTAGCTGATGATATAAACACTTCCAATGTTCATGATGAATCGTCAGATGAAGATGATTCCGAAATGGATAGGAACAGAAAATTTCAAAATCATTTACGGCAATGGGCTATCGAACACCAAATACCTCGTTACGGCCTTCAAAGATCTCATGAAAATAATAAATTACTGACATTGGGGTCATGTTGCCAGAAGATCCGCGAACGCTGTTAAAGACTCCAAAGTAAATCATAAGCACAAAAATAGATAGTGATGGGCTTTATTGGCATCACGGCTTTGAAAAGTGTATCCAATACATACGAGTGAATCAAAGACAATATATTGATAATAATATTAATCCTTCCGCCAAGAAGACAAAATAGAAAATATTTATTAAAATAAAATTCTTTGAACGCCATCACTTAGATGATTGGAATCAGAATCTAAAGATGTACATACTGTAGGATCGTCAGTCTCTTAGCTGCGGTTTAGAATTTTGAAACTTAAACTAAATCTTTTAATCGTACTTTGAAACGAATTTGAGCACTCATGTAATGAGCAAAGTCTTTTTTGTTCAAATTTGCTTCAAATTGAATAAGCTGTTCTATATCATCCACCTGTTCAAATGTGAACTCATTCCAGGTTTGTGCTCCATGAGCTGCAGATCCTGACTCCAATATTTTTAAAATTTTCTCCTGGAGGGAGATGCAATGCCCGACTCTTGTTTGGAGTTTTGAAAAATTTGTAACTAGTGAAAATGGTTTCGACCCGGGTTTCCGTAAAATAAATTGGGTCTTATGGTGATATCTCTATCCGTGGTTTACGATCAAAATCTAAAAAAGTGATAAAGAAAATGAGCTGATAAGAAAAATACGAAAAAAAGATGTGACCCCCCGGTGGGTCACGTGGCACTAGACAAACGCTTAACACTAGTGATGTGTCAACTCGGTTTAAAAAACCGAGTTAAACCGAGTTGAGCCCAAACCGAGTTAACTCGGTTTACTTTTTTTTCAAACCGAGTTGACAAACCAATGAAAATGCAAAACTAAAAACTAATCGAGTTGCATATTGCATCTCTCTTCTATCACTGATTTTCTTCTATTTGTTCAGTTCAGATGTTTGTGTTAGCTATCCCCTGTTTTGTTTTGGAGTGTGATTCATCAAACATCAAACCAAATCTTCTGTTAATAGTTAATATATATGGTTTCGTTTGACGGATTCTGTATCTGTATCTGAGAAAGAATATAATATGAAGGAGAGGTTAATGGTAGGTAAGGCAAAACATTTACAAGGTGTGCGTAAGAAAATGACGATTAGCTGCGAGAGTGTGCGTATGCTATTAGTCGTTTTTTTTTTGTCTGTTGTTTCTTTTTCTTTTTTGTTACCACATTTATTCACAGACACGAAGTCAAATCATATTAAAAAAAAAAAAACGTTGTTTTTGTTTTGTTTTAAGTCGTCTAGTCTTAACTCTTAAGTTTTTAGTTCCTTGTGTACTTTTGTTACGGATGGTGGCCCGTGACATGACAATTGGCAAATGTTCCTGATTTTCTCATTTCAGTGTTTTTTTTTCACATTGTTTTAAAGTTTTTTTCAAAGCAAATAATGCCGGGTCCAAGGAAAAGATCTCTAGTGTGGGAAGTTTTCAATAAATCAGAAACAGGGAAAGTTGTTTGCAAAAGATGTTCTTCTTCATATAAGTTTACAGGCAACACAAGTACATTGTTGGTGCATATCAAAACAAAGCACCCAGGTGACTTCATAGACTTTTCTGATGGGGTGAGTAATGCTGAGGCTGACGCTGACAGTATCCAAAGAACAAATACTCAGCCTTCAAGAAATCAAGAAGTGGGTGATATTAATGTTCAAGAACCAAATCAAGAAGAATCTCCTGCTAATACAAAAAGACTCAGGCAAACGCGGCTTTTAGTGCCTACGAAAATTTGCCAAAAAACCGGATATAATGCTTTGCTTGATCTTGTAGTCCTGGATTTTCAGCCTCTGCAAATAGTCGAGAATGCAGGCTTTCGAAGGTATTCGGAAGCGCTGAACCCTGAATACAATATTCCCTCAAGGAAAAAACTAGCAGAAATGATTGAAGAAAGTTATATTATTGAGTCAAGGTTTTTAATGCAGAAATTACAACAGATCGATTATATAGCCTTGACTTCTGACATATGGACATCGGACAGCAATAAATGCTTTATCAGCATAACGGCTCATTATATTGACGTAGTTAGTATGCGATCGTCTGTCATTTCTACTTCCGAGTTGGAAGAAAATCATACATCTCAAAATATAGCTAAGGCTATCCAAACAATTTTGGACGAATGGCAAATAGGTGCTAAAATAGTAACTATTGTCACAGACAACGCTTCGTCTATGAAAAAGGCAGTGAGTGAATATTTAAAAAAGCGAAATCATTTTTGTATAGCTCATACATTAAATCTTGCTGTGAAGGACTGTATCGATAAGGAAACATCGAGTTTGGAGGAACTATCTGGAAATGAACTCATATCAATCCCACAGCTTTTAATTAAGTGTAGAGGCATAGTTTCGCATTTTAATCATAGTGCAAAATCCTCGTATGCACTACTCGACCTGCAGGCACAAATGAATACAGAGAAACTAAAATTGAAACAAGATGTTCGCACTCGATGGAACAGCACATTCTACATGCTTGAGCGTTTATTGAAAGTAAAAGTGCCTCTTTCTGCTACATTACCTCTTTTGGCAGCATCTGTCTCTAACCTAGATTTTAACGAATGGATTTTAACTGAGGATATAGTAACGCTCTTGCAACCCTTTGAAAAAATTACTGTCATTTTGTCAGGAGAGTCATATCCCTCAATATCCTGTATCATTCCTTTAGTTGTAGGACTGCATAAGACAGTGGCCAACAAAAATCTTAGAACTGAGTCGGCTAAGCTTTTGCAAGGAAATCTACTTACAGTTATAGAGAACCGTCTTGGGGTTTATGAGTGTAACCGAACAGCAGCTAAGTCAACTTTTTTAGATCCACGATTTAAAAAAAAAGGCTTTGGCATTGTATCTCATGCCTCTAATGCAGAAATGTGGATCATAGAAGAACTTAGAGATCTGATCACATCAAGTTCAAGTGTTCAATGTCAACCTAGCGGCTCAAGTGCAAGTATGTTTTTCTTTTTTCTTTTTTTAATTAACATTAATCTTTTTTATTTTAAAACTCAAGCAACCTCAGAAACCAACAATGAAGGTGATGAAATCTGGGGTCCCCTAGACAGGAGAATTTCGGAAACGCAAACTACCATGACGCCTATTTCCTCAGCAGCAAGTATGGTGAAGCAATATGTCGATTTGCCGTATATCGATCGGAAGAAAAACCCGCTTGAATTTTGGGAAGAGAAGAAAAGTTTGATTCCATCGCTGTATAAACTAGCACATAAATACTTATGCATACCCGCTACTTCTGTGCCTTCTGAAAGGTTGTTCTCTAAGGCTGGTTTACTGTGTAATGAACGCAGAAATCGTTTAGCTGCAAAAAAAGTTGACCAAATTTTGTTTCTTAATAGTTCTAGAAATTTTTCAACAATGTGTAAATGTTTCAATATTATTAATGAAATATTTAAAATAATTTTTATTTTACTTTTGTAACATGAAGTTCCTTTTTACGTGTACCAAAGTTATGTTGTCGTTATTGGTTAATGAATTAATTATTATTTGTATTTTTATTTTTGTTTAGTGTTTTATTACTTAAATAAATAAATTTTTTTATGTTGTTTAACTGGATTGTTGTTTTTGTTTTTCAAAACATAAGAATTACAATTGAAGGAAAATAATTCAAATAATCTTGGTGTTTAACCGAGTTATGTAACTCGAGTTGCAACTCGGTTTGCTTGAATTCCAACTCGGGTTAACTCGGTTGTAGAAATTTACGAGTTGGCACATCACTACTTAACACAAGGGGCCATGTGACCCACCGGTGGTCACTCTTTTAAAACACATAAAAAACACTTACAACTTGAAACAAAAGACACAATATAAAAACGAAACATACAGAGAAACGTTTAGAATAAAAAAAAAACCTGTTGGCACTCTGGTGATATTTTTTTTTGTACGTTGGCAGTCAACGTGTTAAGAGATTTCTCAAGTAATGGTCTGGGAGGCCACACTAATTTCCCATTTGTTTCTCATTGATTTGGAACAGCGGACAGAAGGCTATTGCCGTTTTCTATAGTTTCCACTACTTTATAGCAGTGCATTTTTTTAACTTTTGTTTTAGAAATAACTTTTCACAGCCACTTTCGCGCGCGTTTGAACTTAATTTTGAGTGATTTTCTGAAGAATTTGATTTAATATTCGCTTGGCGACAAAAACAAAGCCAACTATTTAAAAAAAATCTTTACATGCGTAACTCTTGACGTTAGTATATGAAGTATATGGTATCAACTTATTCACTTCTGATTATGTTTTCCTCAACAGCAAATTGGTATAGTGGTAGAGTGGTAGACTAAACTAAAATTTCACTCATTGCAGAATACAAAAAAAAAGTTTTCATAATCTGAAACTTGGTTGTTTTCCATTCTCATCTTTTTGACCATACAAAAAAGGAAGCTGACTAAGGAGAAAAAAATACAATAAAATAAAATGCAATAAAAAATACAGCTTCAGATAAATAAAATAAGAAACGGAAATTTTTGTTTTTAATTTCTGAATCAGCTTTAGTAAAAAATTTTTTTTCGCTCGACGGCAAAACAGCTTTTCGCGATTTGCGACAGCGTATTGCTTATGCAAGATAAATTTGGTTAAGGCCTTATATAAACTTTAAAAACTAGCTATTAGCAAATAGCTGTTATCTAATGGCTTGGGTAAAGCCTTATATAAACATCCAAGGCAAGCGATTGGCAAAAGCTGTCATTAAATGGCTTGGGTAAGGCCAAGGCCAAGGCAAGCTATTGACAATAGCTGTCACTGAATGGCTTTGGTAAGGCCTTATATAAACATCCACGGCAAGCTATTGGCAATAGCTCTCAAAATGGCATTCGTAAGGCCTTATACAAACGTCCAAGGCAAGCTATTGGCAATAGCTGTTGTTAAATGGCTTGGATAAGGCCTTCTATAAACCCCCAAGGCAAGCTATTGACAATAGCTGTCAAAATGGCTCTCGTAAGGCCGTATATAAACATCCAAGGCAAGCTGTAGCTTGTTCAGCCAAGCTAATAGCAGTTCATGAAAAGCTATTTGCTGCTATAACTATAATACCTGTCAACAAAAGTCTTATGGCAGTTAATGAGCTTGCGTAAATGCGCCAAAATGACTTGCATAAGGCCTTTTTATGTTTCTATAACAGTCTGAAAATAGCTTGTATAGAACCAACCTTATACAAGTTAAATTGTTAGTTGGGCTGTCTGCTAGCAATTGCCGCTAATTGTAATCGTCCAATAACACGTTAGATTTAAAAGGATTAATTTATTTCATTCGCTCGGAAAGTTTAAATAAAACGAGTATTCCACACCATTGTTTCTTTCGTCCATGACTAGCCACATAACCAAGGAATAACTCCTATTCAAATAACTCCCCGTCTTTTATTTCGCTTTGTGGGTTTGGAAAATTATTTCCACTGCAAACCTCGCTACAAAAAATCTTTCCGGACAAAATTTTCACACCGAAAATGGATTTCGGGGAAGCGGATATGGTTCACTCTATTTGCAATTTCCTGTTTGTGTCCACTATTTGGTTGGAGTTCCTTTTTATAGTAGTTTGCTTATACGAGTATACATGTATCTTAACGTCCCTATGCATTCAAATTGAACCTGAACGCGATACTTTAAGCTACCACCACCACTACACTCCATATATGTATGTACAATATGTTCATACAGTTACATGCCATAGTGAATTTTTTCTGCAAAGTGCAAGTTTGCTTAATACAGAAACCCTACCTACTTCCCAGAACCCAGATGGGTGAGCCTTAAAAAAAAGGCCATAGAAGTATGACACAGAGTCAAAGGAGTATAAAATGCACTCAACACACTGCACGTACAAATACATACATACATCGTATGTACTCGTAAAATGAATTCCATTTCACAAACACGACAAGGCAGTAGCAGTAGGAAAGACCAAGGCCTGGAATTTTGCCCAGGATGTATTCATGCGTTGATTACGCAGCGCATACTGCACTACACTTTACTACACTTCCTCAGGGGTACAGTTAAGTCTCACAGTGGACTACTAGAACAGCAAAGTTACGTCGAAAAGCTTGCTTTTGTTGCCAAAATTTAATAAAGTTATATCCTTTATAATTGGATGATTCTCTGATTTTATATCGAGAACAACAGCTGGAAAGGATATTATTATGAACAACGACATACAAAAGTTGTTAACTTTAGATCGTTTATAAACTGTGGGATGCAGTATTGTTGTTTACTTTTGATATATTTTATATGACTTTGTAACTGCAAACTCCAGACCAGCACAAAGAATGTGTTTCAGGAATAACATGAATTAAGGCAAAACAGATCCACCTTCGAAATAGCCACTCAAAGTAAAAATATGACCAGGATATTCTTTCAACAGAATTCATAACCATGCTAAAGGAAAGTTTCTTGGCGACACCAAAATATTACACAGCTGGCGACTCGGCTCTACTTTCCAATTGCTGCGACTTTATTGAGACCAATATCCCAAGTCACATATGAAGAATTTGGCGATGGAGGCGAAAAATCTAAAACGTCTCATGACTCTCTGTTGGAAGATATTACAACTGCATATCGGCGAGACATTGACTCAGATAGGGTTTTTCCATGTGGATGCAGGAACGGTGTTCCAGGTCCGGATAATTAAGTTTTTTAGGTTTCCAATTGACACTGGACGCTTCTTCGCAACCTTGAGTTTCATTATTGATCAGATATTCTCAATTGGATTGAGATCTGGACTGTAGGGAGGCCCACTTAATACATAGACAGTATTTTCTTCGAAGTACTTTTTAACCTAAAAAAAAAATGCAAATATTATTTTAAGTCAAGGAAGTTGTAGCTTATTTAAAAGCCTGATATTAATCTTTAATGTTAAAAGAAAAACAAGTTCATACTTACAATTTTGGCTCAAATTCATTTTTCAGCACCCGTAGGTAATTTTCTGCAGTGACTTTCGATTCTAGAAAGACCATTCTACCTTTTTCATCTCCAGAGAAGCATCTCCAGACCATCACACCTTCAGTTTTGGGGGGCATCCGTAAGATGCATTCAGAGCTTAGTCTTTCCTTTGGTTCTCTTCGCGCAAGAATCCTCCCATCTCCAATATGCAGAGCTTAAACTTTGATTTGTCGGAGAAGATAACGTTGGTCCACATGTCTAGAGTCCAGGTAAGATGCTCCTGAGCCCGGCTAATCGTTTTTCTCTGACTCTTATTGGAAAATCCGGCTTCAGTACTGGCTTAAGTGCTCTAAGTCCAGCTTTTACGAGCCTTTTCCTCACTGCGCTTGACGAAATAATTTTTCCTGTAGCTCGACAAAGATCGATTTTAAGATCCACTGAAGTCTTGAACCGATGCCGCCACGTTTGCAGCAGCAAAAAACGATCTTCCACTGGGGTCGTCTTTTTTGGCCTCCCTGAGCCCTTTTTCCTGTTGGTAGTCCCGGTCGCTCGATTTTTTTTTTCATGCCACAGTTTGTTGAGCAACATTTAATCTCTTGGAAATTTCACGAGTTGTCAAATTAAGACGTGACAGACAAAAAATATTGGCTTTGCACTGCGAACTTATTTTTCCCATTTTTTTTTTTCACTAAATCACTTCGGTTCGCTTCGGACTGCTATCACAAGCTGAATGCATCTTCATAATAACATCGACTTTTATGCACTTTTTGAAGGACATTTTGCTACCTAGTGCAAAAAAATCTCGTACCTCTCATAAATTCCAAGAACTGCGAGGGAAAATTTTAATAAAGCTGTAGTGTTTATTGTTCTCTGCTTGCACTATATTTTATTTTTTAAACTATGCATCATAGTCCGAATAATGATTTACTTACAAATTGTGCCGGTGGTTAATAAGGCCTAAAAAAATTCACCATAGGCCTTATTACCCTCCTTTTTTTGTATGAACCTGTTTGACAAAGCAGAAAATAAAATTTAAAAAAACGTCAACCCCCAAAAGTTGAGGTGGTAAAACTCAAGAGAACCAGGAGAGTTGGTGTTGTCAAGGAGTGACATGTGAGCTCGATGAAATCTGTGATATGAGCCAATGTTATAAATGCGGCAAGTGTTATCATGAAGAGTGCGTCGACGGTTTGTAACCGGATGATAAAGTCAATTTTAAGTGTTCTGATGGGTGTTTAAAGAAAAAAATTTATTTGTAAGAGTTTATTAGCGGCCTCAAGTAACATCGTTGGAGCTGTAAGTAATTAAACTGTTCTGTAGTAGCAGAAAGAGTCGAACTTAAAGCTGGGGCTCTATTTGAAAAGTATTTGTAGCTTTTGATATTGTTATTAATAATACGTACTCTATATCGCAATTTCAAACCAGCTGGAAGCTTTATTACCTTTAAGAACTTTTAGTTCGATAAAAATGCTCCAGATTATTGTTTCTCATATCTTTAACCGAGCGATAGCTGATTTGTATCTTTTTGCTGTATACACGCTTTTTAGAAGCACTAGAAATTCGTTGAGAGTATATTTAGAGCTGTTTATTTTTCTATGCTTTAAGCATTATAATACGTATTTCAAATGCTCCTTTTAAAGCTCACAATATTCATTTAAGTCCAAATAGAGCGATTTAAATGTTTGGAATTAAAAAGGAAAAAAGTTGGCCAATTAAGAGCTAAGTAAATCACCGGCACCTTGTAGCAGGCTTTTAGCTTTAATACTTATTCTTGAAATGTCAACATAAAGTGTCAAACACATTTATCAATCTTGTTATTTTCTTCGATATACCTCTTGTAAACAAATTTAAAAATAGCAGAACATTTTGGAAAAATGTCAGAGAGCACAGAAAAATTCTTAAAAAATCATTCAGAAACCCGAACTGTAGATCTTTTGAACCTGTTAGCAACAATTTAAATGAAGACGGCACCAGTAGTATTTATGAAGTTGAAAATGTTGGCGACATAATAATAGACGAAGTCACAAACAGCGTCAGAGAAAATTAGATCTTGGAGCTTGAATGCGAAGATGAAGCTCCCAACGAGTCACCAAATTAACAAAGAATTGAAGATTCCAAAGACCTTAAGACAGAGCTCAGGAGATGGACCTTGGAGCATAACATCAGACAAACGGGCAATAAAAGACTTGTGCACTTTAAAACGATTTGTTCCAGACTTTTCGGACCTTCCTAGCGATCCTCGGACTCTTGTTTTAACCCCACAAGAGATTAAACTCCAGCCAATGGATAATGGTTTCTACTGGCGTCAAGGCTTGGATTTTTGTTTGAAACAGTACTTCCAATCACTGCGAGAGGACATATACATTTCCTTAAACTTTAACATGGATGGTCTTCCGATCTACAAAAGTTCACCCATTCAGTTTTGGCCTATACTTTTCAATATCCACGAGATAAAAAGTTTTAAGCCAATGGTTATTGGCATATTTTGTGGAAAAGGGAAGCCTGAAGCCATCCAATGTGAGCAACTATTTGCGACAATTTGTTTATGAATGCAACAAAATTCTTCAGAATGGAATCCTTATCAATGGCCACACCCTCAATGTTTCCATCAGAAGCTTTATCTGTGATTCTCCAGCAAGATCGTTTATAAAAGTTACATACCAAAAAACTAAACCAATTTAGAATCTATGTGTATTGAATTCATTCCTGCGGGATAAGTAGTCTGGAGGTTATGACGCAAAGTATAAACATTTGCGTGTCTGTTTTGCTCCAAAATACTTTTTGATTGAAAAAAAAAATCTATTTTGCGGCATTACTTCTAGACAACTTATCCTACAGGAATGAATCCAATACACATAGATTCTAAATTGAACCCTTTTAATGATAGGGCTAATATTGGATACGGATTTGTGTAAATATTTTCGTTTTATGATTTTTTTAAACTTGCAAAGAGTCAAAATCCAAAATACGGTTTGATTCTGTAAATATTTTGGATTTTGACGAAAAAAATTAGTATTTATTTCTCTGTTTCCATAAAACAAAAAGCAGAGCAATTGTTTTTTATGATTTTATTTTGAATAAATTATCTTTTATATAAACATAACATAACGTAAATCTTTTGAGTAACAAAAAAAATAAATAAACAATAGAATTCACTTTTAAAAATAAATCTTTTAAGTATTAACAAAAAAATAACAAAAAAACATAACTCACTTCCTTAGTGTTGGAATAATTATACATGTATCTGTTCAAGGTAGGTATATTTAAATTTGGTTTTGTTCGTTCAAGATTTCAATTTCTTGATTTTGAGTTGTTTCACTGAAAGTATAATAATTGTTAATAAATTCAATCTCTTTTAAGATTTCGTTTTTCACCAATTTGCGTTTGTAGCTGTTAATTTTTTAATTGTTTCTTTTCGACGACCTCTCTCTCGCTTGGTAGATTTGCGGGTTTGGGATAGTTCCTGATTTTGAAACCTCGTTGAGTTTCTCAGAAGTTTTTTAAAAAATTCTTTTGTTTTTTCCATGGAGAATTCCGGGTCAGCATCAGTAACTACTTGCGCAAATAGATTTAGTACGTTTTTGTATTAAAAAAAAGGAATTTTGCCCTCTTCCTGTTAGCTGGTGGAAGCTCCAGTCCAAGAGCATTTGGTAAGGAAGGACCTTTTAAACATAGAGTTTATTAACTCATAACAACAGCAACAGGTCCAACCTTCACTGGTCCTTTTGCCATTCTTCCCAATTATGAAAGCCATTTGCTGTATATGTAATATATTATGTTAATTTTAATCTTTAATAATTTATTGTATAGGTATAGGTATCTCGATTAACTCACCATTCCACATCGGAACTCGTCTGCCATGAGCTGGTTTTCAAATCGAAGTGCCTGTTCACCCGTTTTTATCTTCACGAAGGCTTCGGTGGCAGGTCCGAACCTATGTTCCTTATTTTCATTGCTCAATTTGAAGCTCTGACATTTTCCTATGCAATCCCCTTTCGCCAATAGCTTAGCAAAACCAATTGTCATAATTTCCGTTAAGGACTCCAGAGTTTTGACAATTTTTTCTTGATTTTCCAAGATCAATTTGGCATCCGAAATCGGTGGTTCAGTCTGAGCAGTGCTTCCACAGTACAATAAAACATTGGACTCGTTTTTGTTGCTCATGTAATACTTAGTGACATTGTCATCTATGTTAATGTCTTCCAAACTGAATTCGATGGAAGGAGCTTTGTTTTCGATTTGAAAGATTTCAATTTGAGCTTCACTTCTTTGTTGAGGATGTTTAGCCTAACACTCCTCCAAAACGTAATTAAAGTCAGGCTTTTGCGATCTTGCAGCGTCAGTTTTTGTATCGCAGCGACCACCAACGAATGTTTCGGAAGCCTCCGATTCAGCGTCAGCATCTTCCTCCAGTTCAGTGGCGTTTTTTTGTAGTAGCTCCTCTTCCTGCTCCTCAGCTAGAGCGAATGTTTTTATATATTTTTTTTTTTCACAACACACGGTCTAGCTTCCCAGCTAGTCAAATCCGGAACAGCGAAGGGGTTCCTTAAAATGGTGTTCATCTTTCGGGTACTTCAATTGGAAGGTGGAAACCAATAGACCCCATTGTTTTCAAACCGCTCCGGAATTTTTGTCAATACAGCCTTTTTTTTGTTATTAATTTCTTGAATTATTTTAAAACTCATTTTTTGATAATGGATCTTTTTTTTTGAATTGAAAATAACTTATTTCAGCGATATTATATAGCGATGCGTCTACTCAGCAAAACAATGTACCTATATAATGTTTTTTAGGGAATGCTCAACCGGTACTTTGGCTTAGATGCCGTTGCCGTCTGCTCTAATATGTCGTCGCTTAAGGGTGATAGCATACTCAATGTTATATTAAATCGGTAATGCAGCGCGTAGCTCGAAAAAGTGTTCACTTAACACTCGCTTAGATCTTCGATATTTTAAATTGTTTTTAACAGCTCCATACGGTTTAAAACTTTACTAAATTTGTATTGTATGCTGAAGAAATATTAAATTCATTAAACGGGGTGTCTCTAAAATAAAAACAAAAATAAAATACATTCCTCATTTGTGATTTTTTTTTAATAAATTCAGATTCGATCTGATATCTCGCCCAATCTGTTTTTGTAATTGTGTGTGTGTGTTACTTTTGACATTATTAATAAACGAATAAAAGTCCCACTAAATTATTATATGTAATAATATTATGTTCATTGTACAATGATTTAATTTCACATTAATTTGTTCACTTCCAAAAAAATACATGCAATAATTTCATTACACTCTTTGATTTTAATTTTGCACAATCATACATACCTTTTAATTTATAAATTCTCAATTAATTTCCTACTGAACCGTTTGTATATAATTATAATTATTTAAAAACTTTTCACTTCATTTTTATACGAAGAATTGGTTTTTCACAATGAAATGCACAGAATGCTTCAAAAACAACAAATCTTGAAATTTGACGTTTAACAAATGTCAAAATGTTAAATCTCGATTGAAAATGAGATTTCAGATGTGATCTGAAATCGAATCTGAGATCAAAAAAAAAAAACACGAATTCACAGGAGAAAATGACTACTTTAGCGAAATTATTGAGCAATTAGTTGAGTGTTGTTTTTACCAATATTCTTGTAACTGGTGTATGCAAATATTTATTCGTATAGTCATATACGTTTCGAGGTTCGTGCAATACGCTGTATGGTCATAATCTCATAATCCTGGATACCACATGCGTGAATTCACTGGCTGTAACAGTGAATATTTTCGCGAAAGCTAAAATCTATTTGCATGTTAAACAGAACTAGAAACAAACAAATTTGTATGAAATTTTATGTGCTTAGTCGGAATAAGCAGCAACGAAACTCCGCTTCAACGATACTAAACGGCAAAGTTGGTAGTCTACCTAATTGAAGTGTCTTTCCACTGAAGTGCAGTTTCATGCATCGATATCGTGCCCATCCTTCAATGGAATTTGACATTTCACAAGTTGACAGATGGAAGACAAACTACAATTACCTTGTGACCACACATGCCAGCTACTGACAAGCAAGTTACTTCATGTATTAATTGTCAGATTAATATCTTTCTGTGTTACCATTGGTCTTGAAGTTTGTCTGTGTGAGTGGAAAATCTGAGTGTATTGCAACTGTCTTACTAGTAGCTGGCAAGTGTGGCGTCCGGGTAAGCGCTGTGTAGTTTATTTTGTTCCAAAAACCAAAAGTCAACCAATTGCTCTGAAATTGACTATGCGGAGAGGTTTGAATCTTCATAGGTTGACAGACACTTGCCAGCTACTAGCAAGCAAGATTCCTATCTTTCTGTGTTTCAATTGGCTGGATGTTTGTCTGTATGAGTGGAAAGTTTGAGTGTATTGCAACTGTCTCACCAGTAGCTGGCATGTGTGGCATCCGGGTTAGCGCTGAGTAGTGTGTTTTCCAAATGTGTGTAAAGGGGTTGTTGTGTGTAAAGTGTGTGTTCCAAGTGTCAACCAATTGCTCTGAAATTGATTCTGCGAAGAGGTACAAAATTGAAATGTTTTTGATTTTGTAGATGTTTTTTTTTTTTAATCCATCGACATCGTAATCGTACCCATCATTAAATGGAATTTGACACTTCACAGACTGACAGTTGGAGGACGAACTACAATGGGGGGGCGAGTAGTGTATTTTGTTCCAAAAATGTGAACCATTTGCTGTCAAATTAACTAGTACAAAATTTAAGATTGTTTTTGATTTTATAAAGGTTTTTTAATCCAATGACATCTTAGCCATCCTTCAATGGTTTTCGACACTCCATAGGTTGACAGATGAAGGATGAATTATATTTTGGCAACTTTTGTTACTGGTGTTCGATAAGTTGATAGAAACCCCACTTTTGTTTTCCTTTCGTGCATTTTCTCAACTGACGCGGAACCGCTTGAGCTCGATGGTGTAGCTGCAGCTGTAGTACGAAGCAGTGTCATAGTTAAATAATCGTAACTGGCTGGGCACAATGGTGCAGTTGCAGGAGTAGTACGTAGCAATATCAAATTTAATGTCGAAAAAAGGAGCGCACTGACCACTGAGCAGCATGCACTAATACAATGTGTAGTATTGAACTCAAACAAAAATCATGTCTTCCATTTTGGATTTGTTTTTGTTTTGCAGCGCAGCACGTTCGTGAAGTTAGAGTCGAGTCGAAATGTACTTCCAGCTACTCTCTGTGTTGCAGCTGCTACTCCACATTGTAGCCGTGCAATACGATTTACGTACATTTAACTTTGACACTGATATGTGCTACTGCTGCAGCTACACCATTGTGCTCAGCCAGTAACTGTTATTGCACAGCTAAAATGTTCCGTTGCATCTCTAGCACAGAAAGTAGCTGAAGTACAAGTCGTGTCAACCACAATTTTACGTACGTGCTGCACTTTATTTTTGACATTTAAAAGAAAGTAAGCCACGAACGAAATGTCAAAATCGATTTGTGTTTTAACTTAATACTTCTGTAGCTGTTGCTGAGGTTGAGCTAGCTAAGCTTGAACTTCTACTACTTTTTGTACTATAATGACAGCTTCAATTGTTGATGCCTTTTTTTTACTACAATGCTAGCCTTGCTATACGAATTGTGTTCTTTGAACGTTGACAGCGCTAAGTACAATATACTTTTTACTTTCATGAGTAACCGGCACCGGCTAGTTCGTGCATGTTCCCGCCATTAATTCTACCTATATTATGAAAGATTTTAAATTTATATTTGTTTGGTTCAGGTGACACCCTGTGTCATTGTAATGAATATGAGCAGTTGATCCAGTGTGATTAAAAACAAATCTTTGGGTTTTAATAAAGCTCGATTGTAATGACAACCTCATCATTATTTGTCGTGGGAATCAAGGCCAACCTCAATTCCCCGGCAAATAATATGAAACCCCCAAAACAGCATTCAATTACATCTTGGGAACCATTCCATCTAATGGTTCTCCAGGTGTATCATACACACGAGTTGTTATATGTGCTGAGCTTGCATTTTGCCAGTGCACCAGCTTTGAACCTCCATAATATTATGTTTGATCAATGCCCAGCAGTCAATAAACGAACCTCGGAACAAACGTGTTATTTTCTTACAAACCTTTGATAAACAATAATAACGTTTTACTACACGATAACAAAGCAATTGTTTTTTTTTACGAAAGATGGCGAGTATTAAAAAAATTAGAGCGATTCAATATTTTGTTTTTACATTTTATGTGAAAGGCGGTCAATTATTATAAGAATTTTGGGTAAAAATAACGTATCTTGTTAATAAACATTCATTTAAAACGTTTCAAAACGAATTCTTCTTCTTCGAAAAAAATATTTTATTTTTTTATTATAATTCCACTTAATCTATCTATCTTCTATCTATCTTCTATCTTCTATACATAAATAAAAATGAAGTGTCTGTTTGTAAGTTCAAAATATCAGTTTTTTACTAAATGCGTATGAAAGTACATACGGTACTTAGAACAAAAACGCAATTTTTAAAACTTTTGTCTGTCTGTCTGTCTGTCTGTCTGTTTGTTCCGGCTTATCTCGGAAACGGCTTAACCGATTTTGACAGGATTTTCACTGGCGGATAGCTGATATTGTAAGGAATAACTAAGGCTATTTTTATTACTCCTCTAGGTGGCGCCGCGGTTGCAATATTCAAAAATTCTTATTTATGGGCGGATTTTGACGGGATTTTCACTGGCGGATAGCTGATTATGTAAGGAATAACTAAGGCTATTTTAATTACTCATCTAGATGGCGTTGCAGTAGCAATTTTCAAAAATTCTTATTTATGGGCGGATTTTGACGGGATTTTCCCTGGTGGATAGCTGATATTGTAAGGAATAACTAAGGCTATATTAATTACTCATCTAGATGGCGCTGCAGTCGCAATTTTCAAAAATTCTTATTTATGGGCCGATTTTGACGGGATTTTCACAGGCAGATAGCTGATAAGCCGAATTAACTTAAAATTACACAGTATATATTTCTATATACATAAATAAAAAGTGTAAAATATCAGCTATTTACTGAATGCATATGAAAGAATTATTATTTTCAATACATTGATGAATTTTGGCGAAACGAAGTTTGCGTATCAGCTAGTAATATTAATAATTAAGAAGGCGGTTTAAAAATTCCATAAGTACTTTACAAACATCTGTGGACAAATCGGAACGGCACTTGATATTCCCTTTATAATGTGTATTTATATTTGTTTGTAAAATATCTTTCTATAATAATTGTGAACTGAAAAACCTTCATTATTCTTGTACCATATTTATTAAAATACATTATTATGGTTTTTTACAAACACAGATAAAGTGTTGCAGTCTTTGATATTTTTTTATTATTAACCCAATACCAAGATAAATTCAATTCTTTCCTACAACATAAAGCCCTTTCGTATCGTAACTAAAATCAGGCAAAATAGAGCAGAACAAAATGTCAAACAAGCTCTTTAAAAGAATTCAGTTGGTTTAATAGAGTTTGAATGGTACGTTCACCGCTAATTTAAAGCATATAAAGTGCTGTCAGCTTTAAGAATTCATAATTTTTTAGCAGTGCTATGGCTCCAGAAGTTTCTGTAGAGCTAATTTTAAATCATTAAGCTAGTATGAAATCTCTCTTCAAAAAAGTGCTTTCAAACTTAAGAAATTAGCTCCAAATAGGATATGCAGTGGCTCTTGAAGATCTTCTAGTGCGCTCATTTCAAAACTGATAGCTAATAAAGACAGCTTTAGAGGCACTCTTAGAACTATTTAAAAACGTTTAATGTTACTTGGGGCATTATTAATGCATTATTATTCATTTTGATCTCAATTACCATATATAAAAAGTATATTTTGAGTTTTTTTAGGAGAAGAAAGTTTTAGGCCTTATTACCCGACTGCATTATAATAAGGCCTACTGACCAGGTTTTTTTTAATGTCAATTCTGTTTATGTTTCCGGCAGAAGTTGACATTTTTTGTTTGTTTTTAATAATTTTATATATTTTACCTTATTTACTAATGAAATTTGTTTATTTCGATTTATAGTTTTTGTTTTATTTAAAACCGCCCTTAGCTAGGCCTTATTACCCGCGTCTACCTTATGTAATAGCTTACCGAGAGTTGTGCCGGGATAGGACGTGTCTGGGGAGTCACAGAAAACTACAAATTTTACTATGGGAAATGTTGCTTATTTGAGATTTCATGCTTGCTTGGACGAGGTTTTGCTATCAGTGGAAGACTGACACAAAATGTATTGAGCTGTGGCAAAATCAGCAAAAGAGTGATTACCTATACAATCCGTATCAAGACAAGATTCCAATATCTGTAAGTGCAACCTGCCTCAACAGAAGACAAGGACGACGATTTGTACAAGCATTACTACGAACTCCTCATTGGGATCGACGTTATTCTAGAATTATTGATAATCAGCGGAGCCAACATCGACTCGGATTACGAGTGTCACCAGTCGTCGCCCCAGAATTGTTTTCTTCCATACGCCACTTTTGTCATTTTTGAGTTAGGAGCGGATTATATGGTAATTTTTTAGGCTCTTTTTAAATCTGTGATTGGATTTGCTCTATGTCTTTCCAACCCCGAGATATCGAACATCGACTTTCTCCAAATCCACCAAAATCAACATTTTGTAGAATTGTTTTGTGCCATAAACCATTTTTTGGCTTTTGGCACAAAATATCCATACAACATTGAGCAATTTTTTTGGGAGAATTGTTTTGTGCCACGTGCACTTGTGTTAAAGAAAAGCAATGTATGTGGGATACTGATCGCAATTCGCAACCAACATTTAAGGATTGGTTTGTTCCACATTGTAGTTGTATAGATAGATATTCGTTATTATGAATGAAAAAAAAAAAATGAACCAGTTTCAGTTAGTCTTGGCTTGACTGCCAAAGTGAAAGGACGTGCGATCGCCGATTTTTATGATTTTTTTTTTTTTGTAATGGAATCTGCTTCATCTGAACCTGGTTCTGTGGCCAGTGGCATTCTTGAGTAAGTACCTGATACTTGATTTATTTTTCTTACTTATTTAAGGATATAAATATATTTTTTTTTTAAATAAAGAATGTTTGATGTCGAATTATTGCCCAAGGATCTTAGTTCTTCCTCTTCATCGTCGGGAGATTTTTCAAGTAATTAAAACTAACTCATTTATTTTAACGTAGCGCATTCTATACTAACTGTTATTTTTCTGAAAGGTGATGACTCAAGAGTTGATCCAAATTATTCAGCCGATTATTCTGACAGCAACACCCCAAAAACGTCAAAAAGAAATAAACACCAAAGCAGTCAACAAAACTTACTCCATGAAACAGATGCAGTTGAAATAATTTTTTTTAATTGATTCTTCAAGTAGATATTTTATGCTTGAAAGTAAAATGTGATGGGAAGACTATAATTTCCTTTATTTTTCAGAAAGTGAAAACACAAATCTCAAGTACGAAAAAAATTCAGAGAATCGGGTAAGTCGTATACAAACATCAACAACAAGGAATTTGCTGCCAAAGGTCCGAGAGCAGCATGCAAGAGTTCGTGTTTACTGAATCGGAAAGATTAGATATTTTTAATTCATTTTGGAGGCTGTCAGACGAAGAAAAAAATAATTTGTATTTCAAATTCATAACTCGAAAAAACGTAAAACGTCGAAGAGCTAAAAAACCAGAAAATGAAAAGGACACAAAGAACTATTCGTTCAATTATTATTTCGAAAATTCTCTTCAAAGTAAGCAACGCGTCTGCAGGACATTTTTTATGAATACGTTGTGCGTGAGTAAAACCAGAATATATTACTGCTTTTCGCATTTTACTAGTCCAAAAACTGGTGCACCAGTACAAGATCCAAAGGCAAAAATTTCAAACGTGTCACTCCCCCTGAAAGACAAAAAGATGTTCGTGATCATATAAGCAGCTTCCCCACGATTGACTCGCATTATTGCAGCGCAACTTCAGATAAGAAATATCTGGAGAGTAATCTGAACTTAACTCGGATGCACAAGCTCTATGTGGAAAACTATGCGAATCCAGTTAAACTGGATGTTTACCGATCGATTTTTAATAAAGAATTTAATCTTTTATTCCACAAACCTAAGAAAGATCAGTGCGACAAATGCATTCTATTTAAAATTAATGGAAGAAGTATGACAGAGGATGAAAAAGCTAGCTTTGAAGAATACATAAAAGAGAAAAAACTTTTGAAAGCGGAACGAGATTTAGATAGAAGCAATTTGGATGCAACGAAATGTGTAATAAGCTATGACTTACAGAGTGTATTCAACTTGCTAAAGGGAAATGCATCCGCATTTTATTACAAGAGGACGCTCAATATGTTTAACCTTACTGCAACAGTTGCTATCCCTGGCATGAAAAGATTTACTTATTGCGTTCTCTGGACAGAATGTCATAGCGGTCGCTCGGGGAACGATATTGCAAGTGGATTAACAAACATTTTTGACAAGCTTGTCCAAGCATACCCCACTTTAAAATCGATCATTTTATGGAGTGATTCGTGTGTTCCGCAGAATAGGAATAAAATTAATTCCACCGCAATCAAAATGTTCTTAAAACGTAATGATGTAGACATTGTTGTCCAAAAATATTCTGAGCCGGGACATTCCTTAGTCCAGGAAGTAGATTGCATTCATGCGGCAATAGATAGATACTTAAAAAACGTAGAAATTCATAGTCCACTTCACCTTGTCAAACTTTTAACAAGCATGAATACCGAGAAAGTTGAACTTAAAATCATTCAAATGCTTCCAGAAGATTTTAATGCGTATTCCATTTCGGCTAACAAAATGGACTTTATCAAAGTACCTACCTTTTACCAAAGTAAAAATATTACCATATAAAAAAGAATTCGAATTTGAAATAAAATATAAAAACTCTGCTAAGGAAAAAGGGTTCAAAACTGTCAGTTTAATTAAGGCAGCCACCAAGGGTACACTACCAACACCCAAAAATTTGCTTTGTGCAAAATTGACAAATACATTTAAGATACCGATAACAAAAGAAAAGAAAAAAGTTTTACAAGACTTGCTTCCGTTTATCCCTGATATCGATAAGCAATATTTTAAAACCTTGCTAAATCTTTAGAAACTAAAAGTCTGTTTATATAATAAAAAATAATACCAATTGAACTTAATGTGATAGCAGTAGAACTGCTTTTTTTTTGTTTTTTTTTTAAGAAGAAGAATTTTGATTTCTTATATTTTTTTAATAAAAACTTTGTTAATAAAAATGATGAAATCGACTTTTCTTTCAAAATTTTAGCATCCAACTCCATGCTTTCTTGTCTTTCCGATATTTTGGACTAGAATTGCTTTGTGTCATATCCATTTTTTCGTTAATTAAGGTAGCTTGTTAACGGTTTGGCATAACACTTTGCAAATCGGTAAGTGAACTCATTATAAGACTAACTTCAAGTTAAAAAATAAAAAAAAATCCTATCACACAGTTTCGGAGTACCAAGTACGCAAACCTTTAAATGCGTTTTCCTCAGAAAAGTGCCAATGGCGTATGGAACAAAACAATTCTGGGGCGACGCAGTGCAAGCAAACCAAAAGAAGCGCATCGTCAAAACTGTTTGGCCTCTCACAACCACCTCTTGATTTGCAAACGGAAGTTTTCTCCCAAGAGAAGAGGTATAAAAAAGGCACGGGGAACTGCCGAGATGCTTTAATTTTCAAGAGTGAAACAATCAATATCCGGATTCCGGACTTATTAGCCGCACTTCTCCCTACAATCGAAAAAAATGGCGAGGAAGCATAAACCAACGCATATGCAAAATATTGTTGGAAGAAGGTATGCCCGACGATCACAATCCCAGTACCTACAATCTGCCAAGTTCACAAAAAAGGAGACCGCCTTCCCCGCACCAACTTTAGAGGTACAAGCCTTTTAAAAATCGCTCATATGAACCTATCCAGCTTTTACTATGAGCGGTTCAAGACTTTTGCTGAGGATATATTATTGGTCTTTCAAGACCTGAAAAATTTACAATAGAACAGATCTTCACATTGTGTGACCAAGCAGTCGATGAACACAACACACCTGATTTCATTTTTTCTACCTATGCGGTGCAGAAGCATGGATCTATACACTCTCCCAGTTGGATGAACAGTCCCTTGCAGCCGGTTTATGAAAAAAAACATCAGGCCAAGAAAATAACACGATACAGGCTGTATTGCGAAAAATTCCTAGTCAACTGTTCAGATGAGTGCACTATGCAGACCGAATGGGAATCAACGCCCAAGCTCCCGAAGTCTCCAACGTCCTACCGAAAGTAGTCAGAAGCCATGGTAGATCTAGACCACATATTCGATGAATGAGCAGGTGGGGGAAAATCTCCGACTACATAGAGTGCAAAATTTGACCTGGAAGGAGGATAGGCATTGAAAGAAAGGGACTGGGGCTCAAGAGCACCATACTCTTCGTTGAGTATCAAAAGTAAATAAGAGTTTCATCCATGTCCCAAGACAGGATGACTGCTGGTGCTGCTTTTCTTTCCGACAATTAAACATGATTTCTTTCCTGGGACACTTTTCCCGTTCCCTCGGTCCACTAGGATTACCCATCTGTTAACTGTTGAGGCTGATTTTGGGTGTACTGTTAAGTAGAGAGACTCATTTTTCAGCCGCGCTAGTAGAATGTTGTATGCCTGACCCGGCTCGATTTCTCCCTCCCATTGTGATTCACAGACATTCCTACACTTTTTAGTGCGTGCTTATTATATAAAAACGCTATCTGTTGAGACACCATGTAAATACAAAAATATTAAAACCCTGAAATCCTTAAGCGGATAAAAAGAACAAACATAACACGCACCTATGTATAAAAAATTCAACTTACTTTTCAAAACCACTAGCTATATGCCAACTACTTTCATTCATTAAAAAGGCGTAACAGCTGGACACTTTTTTCAATAAAAACCTATGTTTTACTCCTTCATCGATGGAGTCCTTGATATTTAACTTCATATCCACTAAAAGCTACAACTATAACCTTTCACCCAAGGCTTGCGTGAGAAGGTATTGTTTGTTGAATGCTTCTCACTCAACGATCAAAATAATAACATAACTTTAACTAATGAAATTCAAATTGCCAACACAATCAAGCTAAACGCTGCGCTGTTTGCGCGTTCCATTTATGTTAAAAAAAAAAAGAAAAAATTACGTATGTCCTGGCCTGCGTGTTTGGCTCTTAAAACGTTTTCGTAGATATTATTGATTTCTCCATTCGACAGCTTACCAAAGCCATTATGACAACATAATTTGGTGAAATGATTGATGAATGTGTTTAAGTTTTGGGTCAACATAAAAAAAAATATAAACAGAAAAAAATGTCCTCGAAACACGCACCTGGTATTTTTTTTTGCTTAAGGACGCTGAAAATTGGAGTTCGATAAGGATGTGAAAAAGAAGAGGCTAGGGAACTCGTGAGTCTGGATTTTAAAAAGAGTATTTTTTTCATTACCTATTCGTTTCCTCGCTGGTGCCGATGATATGAGGGAGGGAAAAGTAAGGACAAAATCGCTTCTAAGGATCCGAATACAAGAAAAGCCTCAGCTTCAATTATGACAACGAACGGAAATTAGTCGGAGCATGGAATTTTCGTTTTCTGTAAGGAGACGGAATGTTTAAACAGGAACATAAAACAATGATTCAACACCAACACAATACAAAACACATCTTGCGCTGAGTAAGATGAAATCGAGCTGAATGCAGTGCAAACCAGAGAGGATATATGAAAGAGAGTTAAATGTAGACTGGAAATGGGATTTTGCCTACAAGCTGATTTGACAGCTAAATCATACCATCTGCGAATGTGTGCGTAAAAACTCGCAAACACGCACAGTTGGTATGATATGATTTTGTGTTGTTGTTCTTGCATTTATTCACAGACACGATTTCAAATAATAAAAAAAAAAAAACCGGAAATGGGTGTCGGAGGGTGATACGTACGAAAGATTTCACTCTCCTTTAGGTCCTCTGTGGTGCAAACTCAGGACTGATTCCATTGTTGTCTTCTAGGTAGGAGGCTACAGGCAGTAGTCTAAGATTGTAAAGTATTGGCATAATGCTAAAAATAAGAAGGTAAGAAAATGCTCAATTCCCCGAAGTAAAGTTTCGGCAAGGATAATGACGGCAAGATTAAAATCTTTAATTCGCAAAGTTACCATCACCCAGTGTTACGCTCCGACAAACGAAGCAGAGGAGGAAGAAAAAACCACGTTTTTCGCTCAACTTAGTTGGTCTAAGGCAACGTATTCAAAGGAGACACCAGTATCATCATTCATGACCCATTAAAAAGTTCAATGATAAAGTTGACCTGATAAAACTTTGGCCTTGGGCGCGATAGGGGTGTGGGGACTATACCGCTTGGGCTGAGAAATTTTATTTTAGGAACGCTCGTCAGATGTTGGATAGTAAAAACTTGTTAAACACAAAACCTGCCATAAAATCACAAATGTCTGTCGTCACAGTCGAACACAAAAGCAAGATCGGTCATTTGATTTCTCCAAAACGACGGAGTGAATCACACACGTAGAAAACTACGTAAGGAATATAGGAGAAGTGCGGATGCGGGAAGTAACCATCACCAGCTTATAGCAACAATGCAGATACGAACAGCGATCTTATCCATACACCATCAGAAAATACGGCAAGCCACCAAGTGGGGGTTTAAATGTTAACTTTCAAATTGAGGTGATGGCGATGAGGAAAAAGTATTGTATGGTTTTTATGGAAGCTGGATCCGAAACGATAGCCAAAATCGCATCGTCAACTATACGCAGTTTCCGCTGGATAGCCGAATGGTGAACTTACGTAGTTCCCCTTGGCGTAGTAGTTAGTGTGTCGGACTGCCACGTCGAAGGTTCTGGGTTTGATCCCTGACGACTTTACCTAAATTCTTTTCCGGGGTACTGCCTCTTGCGAGGAAGTGACAAATCCTCCAAGAGTAATTAATCTCATGGAAAGTGCTTCTCTGCTAGCCGTAAATTTTAGTTGTAGGTTGACAGTGTAAGTCCCAGGCCTGCTTGGAGCTGTTGTGCAAACAATTTATTTATTTTATAACTTCAGAGTGAATAAACATCAACCCTCCAGCTCGCAAAGTTTTCAACGCCAAACCAGAAGGAGTCAGAAGCCAAGGTAGACCTTATCTTCTATGAAGCGACCAGGTAGAGGGAGAATTACTAATAGATACTAAGAGCGCGAAATTGGAGACGGCAGGCCATAGGTCGAGCCAGCTGGAAGGATATAATAAGCAAAGCCTAGGAGCACCACGCTGTAGTTGAGGCAACATCAGTAGGTAAATAAGTAATGATCCGAAACGGATATCTTTGGATATCCCAGGACGCCTGTTTCGACAAGTCGTTGGTACGCTGAAGAACCTCGAAGTACAAGAAGGCAAGAGCACTTTACAAATTAGTACCAATAATCCTGTTCTTGACGCAAACGGTAGCAATTAAGTATCTAAGTGTAAGCAGGAGACCAGTTAAGAAGGTGGAACGAGCATTTCTCTAGACTACCGATACCCAACAACGGATAGAGCGCAAATTATCTGCCGGAAACTGGGTAAACGTAGCTCTTTGGAACAAGTGCATAAATAATTACAAAGGAGCTGGACTTGATGACGCACCTGCCGAAATTCTAAGGCCAGACTCCGAGACTTTGTCATCATGTAAAATGAAACCTTTCCCAGGGAATGAAAAAAGGGATCAATTAGTCAAGCTTCCAAAGAAAGGTGACAGACGGGCTGAAATATTAGAGCATCAAGATCATATAAAGAGTGTTTTTTTAGAATCATAGATTAATTGTAATGCTTGCCATAAAACTGACCGCGGCTGGCTCAGATGTAGTCCATTCTTGAGGTCCACTTCTTTATTATTCTTTGCAGCATTTGGGGTCCTTTATCAGCATTAACTTGGGGAATGTTGTTTTCCAAGTCGTCAATCGTCTCTGGATTATCGGCGTGGACTAGCGACTTCACATGCCTCCACAGGAAATAGTCTAGCGGTGTTAAAACGCACGATCTTGGATGCCAACTCACAGGTCCAAACCGTGAAATTATGCGCTCACCAAACTTTTCCTTTGACAAATCCATTGTGGAACGCGCTGTGTGACATGTTGCGAAGCGCCATCTTATTGAAACCCCAGCTCCCCCACGTCAAGGCCATTCAATTGAGGAACGAAAATGTTTTTGATCATGGCTCTGTAACTGTTCTATTGCTGTAACACTGTGGGTGCTAGGTGGTATCGTTTTTAAAGCAGTAAGGACCCAATATTTTACCAGCTCAGTCAGTTTATCTGGATGAATGTAACTGCGTCTTAAAAATGGCTTGCTGTTGCTTGATGATTATCTACACTCCAAATGCTGCAGTTTTACTTACTGACATTTTCTTGCGAAAATCGGGATTAACAGCAATCCCTTTTCAAGCCCATTCACCGTGTACATCGGCCGTACCCTTGGCTGTACGGCTTTCATTCCTACGCGAGATAGATTTTGTAAGCCAGCTAACTAAGATGTTTCCGCAGAATGCTCCATAAAGTGGCGGGTGGACTCGTTCGGGTTTTCCTCGATGCTCAGCAGCAATAGCTTCTTCGGTATGCACTATACGACTTCTCCGGTGATCAGTGTTTATGCAATGTGGGCCAAAAGATATCACCCTATTGGAAGATGCTCTCATTTTTGCAAATGGCTGCCAATGTCAAATCTGTTTTGACATTTGTGGACTAGACAGATGCAGAATACAAGTGAACAGGCCATAGAGCGCTACATGAACCGACATGAACCGATATTCTGAAGGCGGCGTTCCCGGGTCGCCTCGTTTCTCGTTTTGGCGATTTGCACTGGCCCGCAAGATTGCCCGATTTAACCGTTTCAGACTTTTTTTGTGGGGTTTTTTGAAGTCCCGTGTTAACGTCAACAAGCCCGAGAATCTGGAAGTACTCAAGGACAACATTCGACACGGGTGCGATAATCTGTCGCCCGAAGTTCTCGCTGAAGTGATGAAAAATGCCATAAAACGAGCTATCAATTGTAACGGCACCCATTTGGTTGATATCATCTTCTCGACTTGACCAATACAATTCTGAAGGTTCAAATAAACATAATAAAAAAACAGAACCAAAGTTCATCGGATGGATGACTTCTTTTGGCCGGCCCACCCTGTAGAATAAACGATGTACGAAAACGTTCTATCGTTAATCAAATTCATTGCTCTGATGGATGATTGTTTCATCCATATAATGCATGAAGTGTGCGATGCCATTTACGAACAGAACCATGTTTTTTGAGATAATTCTGCAAAATTTGCATGCGTTGTTCAGGCGTCAGTCGATTCATGATGACATGATGGCAGATGACAATCATGGCTGTCAATGAAAACAGTGCTGCCAACTTTAAGTTCTATTCCTCTAAAAAAAAAAACACCCTTTCTATAATGGGTAAATACAAATAGAATGATAAACTATAGCATCAATGTTTTTGCCCAATCTACCCCACACCAACATTCACTTATCTTAATCTTAGAAATGTCTGTGAAATCTGTGCTGCTATATGCCTGCGAAACGTGGTAAGCTACAAACTTTTGTGAACCGTTGCCTGCGTTACATTATAAAGATGTGGTGGACACAAAGCCAAACCAAATCTTACGTTGGACACACAAAAGTGGGTGTTGACATCACACAGAGAAATTAGAACTTTGTTGGCCATTTACTGAGAAAGCCCAATGCCACCGTAGCAATTGAACTCTCAAGGCAAAAGGCAGATTAGAATTCCAAAGAAAACCTGGAGGCCACCTTTTTTTGAAGAAAACTGAAGTCTCTGAATTTGGAATCGTGGGCATAGCTGAGGTATCGTGTCGTGTTGCGAACAAAGAGAGGTGAAAAATCTAGTTAACACCCTATCCTCCAGGTCAATTTAATAATTGAAGTATCGACACTAAAGGTTCAGTTTTAATTACTTTGAGATCTGCCAAAAGACCAAATACATCACATCTGAAGACCTGAGGTGTCGAATCCCATCAATTGCATTCTCTTGTCCCACGTAATGCAAAACAAAAAAAGGACAATATTTAACAAAATTGAGCACGTCCCATGACACTTTTCACATTTCCTGGAAAAGCCACTCGCAGTTACGGAATTCCCTCTTCACACCGAAACCATCATCATCATTCGTTCGAAAAAATAGCAAAAACAACAAAAAAAAAAAACCTGAAACATTGAAAGTTGTCTTTCAATAAGACCATTAGAGAAAATCCGTTCGAAAATATCTCCGTAAATGTCCTGCATGCAAAATTGTACATTTCTGGCTAAAAAACATGGCTGCAACAGAAACAAACACACGCAAAAAAAGTACGAGAGTGACATATCCGCGAGTGTTAGACACACAAATCATAGATTTTTCTAAAGGATCTGTGTTTTTTTGTGTGCATTTTTTGGGGTGCTTTCGAGTTCAGTATGCGTTAAAAAAATTGCTGGCACAATTCCAGGGTTCGAAATTTGTGAAAAAAGATACAAAATAAAGCACAGTGACATCGACATCCTCGCGAATCACCAGGACGATTATAAATATTTTTGCTTTTTTACTCCTTTCTTTATAAATTTACGTGATATTCCACATTGCGAGAGGAATGCAATTTTGTTGCAGTGCAATTAGACAAAATGGATGGAACGGGCATTTTTGTTCAATTTTTTTTTTTTTTCGTTTAGTTTATGTTTTCAAGAGAATTTTTTAAGGACTCTAAAAAAATATTTAAAAACATAACTTTATACACAAAACACTATATCGTTTATCAGTGATGTTGAGTGTGATGTATGTTTTGACATTTTTAACATTGAAGAGTTCGTAAAAAAAACACTTTATCGATGTTGGATTTTTTCATGCAGTTTTTATGACCAAAAAATTAATACACAAATATATAAAACAATTTTATTAAAAAATGATATATGCAAATAACAAGCGAAATTTCATTTACTTGTGGTATGTTGTAATTAAAAGTCTTTTTTCACGTTTAAAAAGGAATTCGTGGCATTATTTCAGCCCAAAATTTAATGACATAATTTCACAATTTAGTTGACGATTTTCTGCAAGTATGACTGAAACAAAATAAAGAACTTGAGATTATAAAGAAGAAGAAATTAAGACGTCTAAAGAAACGTACTTACATATTTTCATTTTCTGTGCAACCACTGTACATACAACATATATGTACGTACAATATCGATCACCCGTTACTTTCTTCTTTACTTACTTAAGGTGGCGCAGACGGCAGCGCTGCAGAAACAGGCACTTTGGTGCCAAACTGGCACTATCAAATGAGTTTGGCACTGTGGCACTCATTGGCACTCAAAAATTTCAAATTTGGCACTTCTTCTTATTTAAATTAAATATCACACATTATTAACAAATTAATAACAAACATTAAAAATTGAACCAACTTCACATTTGTTACTTCTTAGTGTAAACCCCTAAAAAATCACTGTTAAGAAAATATAAATTAGCCTATTAATCTGTTTTTTTTTTTCTTTAATTGTGCATTGTGCTTATATTTATTTTGTTATTTTTTCTATATACATATGTATATAATTATTTCCTAAAATCTAAATATATGTGAAAATGGATGTATGTTTGTTTGTTTTTTTTGTTTGTAAATATGTTATAGAATTCGAAAACGCCCATTTAACTGAGCTCAAACTTTTTGGAAATGTTTGGTGTTGATTTGAGGGTGATTCTGTAAGGTTTGGTCAAAGTCAATCACGTAGTTTGGCCAAAAGACGAAGAAAGACACGCCGCCGGGTCCTTGAAAAGCTTCTATATTAGTTTTACTAAGACTTAACTCAGAAACCACACCTCCAATTTAAAAAAATCTTTTTGTTTTGAAAGGTTGTAGTTTGCGATGTGGCTTGAGGTCTAAATATTTTTCGTAAGACTTAGCTTTTATGGAGTGAATATAAAAAATGCTCACTGTATTTGATAGGCTACATTTTACATACACGTAGTTTAAAAGCTGGGTGTGATTATTTTAACAAGCTGTGTATAGGGTGAAATGGGGAAAAAAATAAATAAAGTAGGTATACTATTGATTTTAACTTGCGATTATAGGTACTGTATAAGGCAAGTTATGGATTCGTGCAAATAAAATTCTAACAATCAAACATGACATTACGATGATAAAGAAGTCGAAAAAAGTGGGTCTGGAAATTCCGTCCCTCTGTCTGTTCGCACCTCTAGAGCCTGAACGGATCGGCCGATTTGTTTCAAATTTGGTATTTAGTATTTATTTGGAATTTTCTAGGGAGGTTTTTATTTTTGCTATAAGTCCAAAAATAACGGTAGCTGCCATGCAATCCTAAGCAAAAAGTTTGATTTTCTCAAAAACCGCTTTAACGATTTTGATAAAATTTTCAGAATGCTATTTTTTTAGAATAGTCTATTATTTGGTTGGAAAATATTTTTCAGAATTTGCCTTATAATGGTACCTCTCATATAGAACTAGAATTTTCAAATCAAGTTTTCTCGTAAACTATAAATCCGATTTTAATAAATTTTGAAAACAATAAGTCATTTATAACCTTATTGATATGGCATTTCAAAATTCTCAAATTGATTTTTTTTTTGATTTTTAATAATTTTTTTTATAAAAAAAATTATTGATTTTAAAATATTTTGGATGAATTTTTTAAACATTATTTTTTCAGATGCAAAGTACAAAGGGCAGAACAACGTCTGCCAGGACAGCTAGTTATTAAAAAGAGATATTAATAGTTCTTGTTTGAACATCAGGTTTTTTTACTTGGATTTAATAGCTTGGCACTCTGTGGCACCCAACTGAATAAAAGTTGGCACACCGATTTTTTTTCCAGCTGCAGCGCTGGCAGACGGCAGACAGTCCATTGTGGACCACGGCCACAACAGTGTGGGTGGGAGATGGGAGTTCGCTCATCCAGCGGAATTTAATTGAAAAAATCACTCGCACACATTTATGTGAAAACCGGTTTTACTTACTTGGTGAATGGTGATAACAGTAGCAATTTAGTAGTTTTGGTATTCCTTTTCTTACGAGAGCTTGGATCTTTTTTTATTCAAAATTGTTTTGATTGATCAAATACAATATCAAGGAATTGAAAAGTAAGTAAAATTGTTTGTTTAGTGGTTGGAATGAAAAAAAAAATTGACTGCGAGAGAAAAACTCCAAGTATATTCAGTGCTATTCGCTGTTCGAATTTGATAATGTATGCATTTGAAAGCCTGAAATGTTATCTATTATAGAGCGCGTTAAGGTGCTGCGTATAGTTGCAAAATGAGGTGTGGGCCAAAAGTGGTAGGCACCGTGACCGCTTCGAAAGCACTTATTCTTCCTGGCTTGATTAAACCCTTACTCTGCCCAACAAGTTTTTGGATGAAATTCCATCTTCTTGAAATATTAAAAAAGTGGGAAGGCGAAACAAAAATTTTTTTTTTGAAGAGTGCTGTGAAAATATATAAAAGATTCATTTAGCTTTGAAGAAATTGCAACGGCTGCTTATGAAAACAAAACTTGAGGAAATTCGGGAAAAGAGATACTGCCGCTATTTATAGTTAGAAAACTATACGTAAAGTTGTACTAAAAAAGGTTTGTTTTCAATATTTTATTATCAACATTAACTTTTACTCAAACTCAGGTACGAACTTAAATAAGTCTCAATAGTGTCTTCTGGCCAAATGTCTCTATCTGCTGATGAAGCGTTAGCTTTGATTCTGGATTCGCAGTTATCCACTCATCAATATGAAGTTATACGTAGTAAACTCAAAAAAATTGTTCGGAATTTTCTGCCCAGCTACGATAAAATAAAAGACTCTAAGAAAGAATGCTACCCTGATCGGAAAATTGTATCAGAATCTTCTGCCACATGCGCGATCTTCAAAGCATAGTTGATAATAGTGTGAGGCGCTTATGTTTGGCTCAGAAAGATGTTTTAAGTTGTGAAGAGTTTAAAACAGGTCTCAAGGAATTATTTTTGGTTTTTAAATGGGGATGTGACGGAGCTCAGCAAAAAACATACAAACAAAAATACACATCAGAAGAAGGTTTTGATGAAAACTTTTTCAGTAGGTACCTATTTCAATAGTTTCAATTCAAATTTCTACCTGTAAGCGATTAGAGTTCGTTGTCTTTGCCGTTTAAAAGTCCGCAAAAGGTGTTCTTTCCAAATTCTCAGCACTGACTGTTACGGACTAAGTTGCTTATCGAGATGTATGAGAGGAAACGTCCAAGTTACGAAGTGTCCACAAATTCTGGTCATCTCCTGCGATTGTAGCTTTAAGTCTATGTAGGCTTATCGGAAAGTGCGCCGTTATTGGCATGTCTGCATGTTCCTTGTGTATATTTAAATATAGGAAATAAGGGAAAACTAAAGGAAACTATGTGATGTACATCGAATGAGACGATTAACTGTCTGAGCACAATGGTGTAGGTGCAGTAGTAGTACGTAGCACTTTCAAAGTTAATGTCAAACAAGTAGCTCATTCGTCACTAAGTTGCATGTACGAATACAATGTGTAGCACTGAACTCAAACAAAATTCATCTCTGCCATTTCGTTTGTTGTTTTTTTGCAGAGCTCAACAAGTTCGTGAAGTTGTAGTCGAGTTGACTTGTACTTCAGCTACTTTTTTTGCTGCAGCTGCAACTTCGTATTGTATAGCAGCCGTGCAATACGAATTACGTACATTTAACTTTGACAGCGCTACGTACTACTGCTGCAACTAAACCATTGTGCTCAGGCACTGATCGTTTGACCTCGCCGCAAAAGATGGACAAATTGAATATGGGGTAAATAAGTGGAGAACCATCTCAACAATTTGCATCAACTGGTAACAATTGACAGAAGGGGAAGGATGAGGTTTCTTACAGGACAGCATCAACCAGAATTCACTACCAATGTTTGATGCACAATTGGGCCCTAAGAAATTAGTTATCATTGTTTTGTAGCTCTCGCCATTGAAGGTGACCGCCTCATCATCAACGTCGTTTTAGTAAAAGTACGGACCGATGACGGAGCTGACCCGAAATCCACAGCAAACGATAACTTTTGAAATGCATTGTCACCTGATGAATCTCGTGTAAGTTAGTTCCGTCACACAGACACATACACAGCCACTCATTAAAAAATGCACCTCGTCGCTATACAAAGATGATTTTTCGGCAGAAAAGAGGTTCTCTTCCCAACGCTCCGAAGCCTAGTCAGTTGGGTCAGTTGGATTTTGTATACGCCTCAAAGCTCAAGTCCCGATCCATAATTATCCAGGTTGAAGTCTTTCACCAAAACAACATGGCCGCCAAAATCTACCCGCACCTACTGAAAAACTGCTATTTAGATTTTGTTCTAAGAAAATTTGTATTATATATCGTCAGAACAAGTAGGGTAGGGTGGAGTAGATTCAACACTTTTTCTGAATATTGCATATTATGTATAGCACAATTATTTAACAGTAAGATACCAAGCATCTTAAAATAAAACAGCGAACAAATCAAAAGCAAAAGCTAGACAAGAACTTTCACATTTCGCGTGTGATGCTAAATGCAGTGCTGTATAATTGTAGTATGTATTTATCATCAAAATATTTCGTTTATGACAAACTGTTTTCTGGAATTAAGTCGAAATTGCCCGCTCGGCAAAAGTACCCCACGATACCCTACGTGCACCCAGTCAATTATTTTTTTTTTTTTTTTTTGAAACTTGCAGATTCGTTTGATTTTCAAAAAATAAATAATTAAGTTGTCATGAAAGTCTTATCAAATTCAATAGTTTTTTCTCAATTCCAGTAGATTTTACCAAAGATGGCGGCTGAAATAATTCCCACATCACTCATCGCAGCTTACTCTGTGAGTTTTTATCACATCACGAAAAAGAAACCAATTTTATTTCTTTTTGGATTTTGCAAAAGAAAAGGTAATCAGCGTGTGTTACATATCTGGAACATAACCTCATCTCCCTCCCATCCATCATCTTTAATATTTTTTCTTTGATAAATAGACACAAAATCGCAAAGGGCGCATCTTCTCATTTCTTATACTAAAAATACCTACATTCATCCTTCTTCCAGGATCTAATAAGTAATTTCAAAATTGCAAAGGAAAGAACACCTTCAATATAATGAAACCAAATAAATTTCACAAAAAGAAAAAAACATTGAGAAAAATACTCGCACGTGCTCCTGATCAAATAAATTATCACTTGTCTTCAACATCAAAACATATAAAAAAGCAATTACCCCAAATCCCCCCCTCCCCAGCCCAACTCATTTGTATAAGAAAAGTACAAAAAAAAGGAGCCAAGGTCGTGTCATTATAATTTCAACTTCCTGTATCAATTTGTCTTTTTATTACAAAAAAAAAAAAAAATATATAGTATACATACAAGGACGAAACGAATCCTTGTTTGGTTTAGGAAATTTCACTTAATAGATGGTTTTTATTTTTTGTTTGTAGTGTTATCTAAGGTTAATAAACTGTGCAACCATAATCATCACATTTCGATTTTATCCTGGCATCTACAAGGAAAAAAAAATTTAACAAAGTTCCAAGAAAAAAAGAAAAAAAAAACACAGACAACTAATATAATCAAACTAAACCTATACACTCAGATAAGATAAGGAATACAAAAAAAATAAAAAAAAACTGACTATGATGCGATATCAGGGTCCATTATCAACATTGAACGTGTTGTGTGTTTCCGCCACGGATTACAACCATCACCACCCATAGGACGACGACGGACGGACCCAAACAAGGACATACATACAACAACAAGAACCGAAATGAAAAGACGCCAAATAAAGGCAATAAGCTGCTGCTGCCATTGAAAATCATAAATTTATTTTTCTTCGGTGTTTTTTTTTTTTTGTTATTATTTTTCTTATTTCCAAAGACCGAGGGATAATTCCTTGATCCATAAAACGCTTTCTTTTCGTCCTAAATACATTTTACTTTATTTTCATCCTTCGAAGTTAATCGATTTTCCATTCAAACCATTTGGTTTGGTCTTCAGTCCTCTGTCGCGTCGACGGTCGTCCGTCGTCCTGTTTGTCGTCGTCTTAAACTGTGTGGTTTCTCGACTTCGTTGCCAGCGCCAGTGCCAGTTCCCGAACCAGTCACAGTCAGTACCTTAGTATAGTCATCAGCATTGACCTTCGACACACAAGATTTTCTATCTTTTCATATCTTCGTCTCCGTCTCCGGTACTTACTTTTTTTTGTTTGTGGTTTCGACTGCTCCATGGCGCGTGTTAGTCCTGTTTTAGATTTCAAAGGCCGAACTGAGGATTTATAACTGCAGACATGAACATTTTCCGTTTTCCGTGTATTTTTTTTTTTTTGCTTTTTTCATTCTGTTGGTTTGTTTCATCGTTTAAACAGTCTTTTTTGCTTAACGGTATAGAAAATCAAAGTACCGCGCAGCAGAACCTTTTTCCATGTTCATCCTTTTTGAAGGTACATTTGGTTAAGGTATAGGTACATTTATTTATCTTGTTTCTCAAAGGTAAATCCACAGATGATAGGAATCGTCCTTGTTTCACTTGTTTGCCCTTATCGTTCGCTGTGTGCTTGTTCAATATCCGCTCCCAAAAGATTGCGAGCTCTGTTATATTCACCTACTCCTCCTTTACCATACTACTATACAACATTAATTTATCGTCCTTAGAGCTTTTGCACTCCCCCTCCCATACCTAACCCATTCCCACTTTGTCTTTGCGTGGTTGATGGTCATCCTAATTTAGTGTGTTCTAATCGTGGTGCTGATTATTAGCTTCGAAATAAATGGGGTTTTAATTAAAAGGATATTTTCTATACACAGTTTGGTTATTTAGTGTGTAGGACGACAACCATAGATCCTGTGAAAATGGGTAGATAAACGATTTTGTGTGTTTACTTTTGACCTTTGAAATTTCATTGAATGGAAATTAAATGAAGAGTGCAGTGGGCGCGTCTTGTTTAAAATGTTTTAAAAAGCATATCGCAAGGTGTACCTATACCTATAATTATAGGTATCCGTATAGAAGATAAACATTTCGGTAGTATTGGGACCAAACAATATCCTTGGGATTTTGTAACAGATTATCATTGCTTAAAGTACATATATATTATTCCACAGGGGGAATAATAAAATACTTGTCATAAGAAAATAGGCCGTATTTTTGTTGTTGTTGCTTTTTTTTCTATATCTCGAGGATGTCCTCAAAGAATTTTTTTTTAGCTCAAGTTGAAATATTCACAAGGATAATAACATTTTATTGTCCTTGAGCATTTCAAAGGAAAAAAAAGGAAATTTATTTATCACATTACAATGTTAATCGTAATGATGGTAGGCAGAGAAGAGAGTATATAGGAAGTATTTTTTGTTCTTTTGATTCCTTTTTTTTTTTTTTTTTTTGAAAAAAACATTAACATAGATCTGAGGGTAATAAAATCAAATGTATTTTTTTCTTATTGAAGAGGAAGAGATGGAACATATTTGTTCAAAGGAAAAGCAATCGGTCGGGAGGGAAAGTGGAAGGAAAACACTTTCTCTATTACTTTGAGATGGAGTTTTTTTTTTTGCTTTTTTAAATGAACTGCGCGTCTCTTATAGTTTTCGACCATAAGGTTGCATATTGAAGTAGGAAAAATAAAATAAATCCTGAAAGTTTTTTTTTCGGAAGGATATCCTATAGGAGCTGTTTTTTGGTTCTTTTTATGTAAGCGTCTGAGTAGGAGCTAAGAGTCGTTGTCATATCGGTTCCGGTTGTTTTGTAACATAGATTGGTCATTCCAACGATTTTAAATTTTATAACAAAGTTGAAGTGTAATACAAATAGTTCCTTTCCAAAAACTTATTCAAAGAATATTCAATAAATGGGAAAACTTACGAGACAGGAAAAGATGTCCTCTTTCTGCTGAATATAGCCCGAGAAAATTATTTTACATCAAGAAATTTTAATTCTGTAAAAAAAACACCTTGTCAGGGAAGTGAATGAAAATTATCACGTCCAGATATACGAGTACATACCTATTTCAGCGTTTCGAAATAAGTGCTCAACACTTGACCCAAGTTGCCACAAAAGTAAGAATAGAACCCTTACAAGTAAGGCCTCCAAGTTATCAGTAATCTCGAAACCTGAAGCATTCACAAGAAACTAGCTTTAAACATACTTCAAAGTGAAAAGTTTTTCAATTGGCGCGTGCAGATTTTTGCGGCTTGTTGTAGTGGCCATGTTGTTTTGGTGACATATTTATGTCAAAAAAGTTGTTTATTGCTCAATTACTGATAGCAAATCACCATGTTACACGATTATTTACAAAATTAATAATAACAGTAAACAGCTGGAGACGTTCAAATAAAACGCTGGACAAAATCTTATATGCGGTATTTAAAACCCTCCGGACGACTGACCTTTATAGATCCTGGAGAAAACCCAAGAATAGAATATTACAGAAAAAAAGCTATCAAACAAAAAGAAAAGTAGTCTTGATTTACCGAAGAGTGTAAAGAAGCTATCAGGTTGAAAGAAGTAAGCTCCGGAAGAAACACAAACAAGTTAGGAACTCGTGCAACTCCGTTATCGCACAAAAACGAAATTTTCACATGACCAGAAGCTACGGCAAAGAATTCTGCAATGTCCCAAAGGCAGTAAAAGCTTATGGTTATTTGTAAGAACCGTCAAGAACTCAACGTCATCATCAGTTCCAACGCTCATTGTCAACTACAAACCAATTGCCAGCTCTTCAGAGAAGGCGAATATGCTCGCAGCTCATTTTGCTGCAAGTTCTACGTTGCCTGCAAGCAACAATGCCCCTCATGTACTTGAGAACGCTAATTTTTCTATGGGACAGGTATTTTTCCGCACTCGTACAGTAGCAAGAGTTCTTCAAGATCTTGATATACACAAATCCGCTGTTCTGTTTCACTGGCAAAACTACTGCGCAAGCTTTCCCATCGCTCCTATCGTTCTGGAATCTTTCCTAGTAGATGGAAAACAGCATTTGTCCAGCCCGTCCCAAAAAAAGGTGATTCCTCCTCCCCCTCCTCCTACCGACCAATTGCACTTACGTCCCTTCTTTCCAAGGTCATGGAAACGCTGATAAATCGTCAGCTCAAGAAATATCTCGAAGATCGGGAGCTTTTAAATGACCGGCAATACGGCTTTCGCAGCAATCGTTCCACTGGTGATCTGATGGCATATCTCACCGAACAGTGGAACAAATCTGTGCATCGCTTTGGCGAAAGCAAGATTATTGCGCTTGATATTTCAAAGGCATTTGATAGAGTTTGGCATGAAGCTCTTTTATCGAAAATGCGTGCATTTGGTATCGATGATACTCTTATTCGTTGGATTAGAAGCTATCTTCTGGACCGTTCAATACAAGTTGTATTAGACGGTTTCAAGTCTGATCTCCACAAAATAAATGCTGGTGTGCCCCAGGGCTCCGTTTTGTCTCCGACTCTCTTTCTCATTTTTATAAATGATCTCTTGTCTGTGACTTCTAATCCATTAAATTGTTTTGCTGACGACTCAACCCTCAGCCTTTCATATACGTTTAATAATTTACGGACTTTACCTTCGGACGTGTTATCTTATTACAACGATACCGTATGATAAGCTCATCAAACTCCGATTGAAACAGCATTGTGAACTGGGGTATTAGAAATCGTGTGGAGTTAAATGCGTCGAAAACTCAATGCTTTCTTTTGTCGTTGAAGCTAAACATACCCCCTATGCCATTATCAATGAATGGTACTTGCATCGAGGAAGCCGAAATATTGTCTACTAACTCCTATTGCCAAGAATGCTGCAAGATGTTTAGGCTTTCTTAATAGATGCAAGAAGTTTTTCAATCCTTCTGATCTGGCTACAGTTAACAAAGCGTTTATACGCCCTAAACTCGAGTATAATTCCCATCTCTGGGCAGGTGCTTCTCAAACTTTTCTCCACCTGCTCGACAGAGTTAAGAAAAAAGCGCTAAAATTGATAGGAGAGAGAAGCATTATGGAAACATTTCCATCCCTTGAACATCGTCGAAATGTTTCATGTCTTTCCTTATTTTACCGGTTCTTCTATAAAAAATGCTCACTCGATGTAGCCAGCTGGGTTCCACCCCTTAAACATTTCCTACGTAACACTCGTCTTGCTAGGAACGCTCATCAGTTTACACTTGAGCCCAATTTCGGACGTACCGTGAAATATAGAGATTCTTTCTTTAGCCGTACAACACGAATGTGGAATAAATTGCCTGGTACAATTTTCTCTTGCCATTATGATCTTCAAACATTCAAGACCAATGTTCATCGAAACTTCCTTTTTCTTCCTCCCTAATCTCCTATCTCTGGAGCTATGACTTATCATTAAATGGGCTTTAACAAACCCCTCGTGATGCAGTTCGGGAAGCTCCCAACGCGATCAGGTGAAGGACGTCCTCAACCAACTTTGCAGGGTTAACTGAAGGCAAATGGTTAGGGACCCGACTCGACTGGCTGGCGAGGATGCTCTGCACCAATTTGAGTAATTCTGAACAAAATAAGGTTGGTATTCGCATTAACTCCAATGCTAAGCTGGGAATTTCTGAGTATCTAATACAGGTTTTCTAACTGTTCAATCCGTCATTTAAAAAATGCAAATCGTTAACCTGATTATTTTAAAATCGGTTTGGAAAAGAAAAAAAGTAATCCATAAGCTTTGAAATGTCCCACAAAATCATCACAAATTAATTCTTCTTCTACGCCAATCGGGCTAATAGCAATATTTTTCCGTCCACTTCATTATCATTCTTCTTCTTTGCACAGAAACCTTAATTAAAATACATTCCCCGATGTTTAATTGATAATTATTGTGGATCAATTTTAATTTACCAATTGAAAAGTCACATAATACACAGTACCTACACTTGATGAAGATGGCAAGCTTTCAATAGAAATTTTTTTTTTCAAGGACCAAAAGGAGCTCTTTGGCTATAACCTAGAACAACGAAGGATACGACAGAAAAAAAAAACAACAACAACTCGACAAAATAGTAAAAAAATATAAATTATAAATGTTAGATATTATTTTCCTGCCAAGTGAACAGCATGCGGGTGCGGGTCCTTGGTTGTTAAAGAATGACGACGACGCGACGTTACAGCACTCATAAAAATGGCAGACAGACAGAAAAAAAGAAATCAAAAGCAAATAACTGAAACCAATAAAATGAATCAATTGAGCTTCTTAATTAAGCACAAGGAGCTTCGATAATGCCTGGCCCGCTGCTGCGGCTGCTATCTTTTTCTGACTGTTTCTAAGTGTCGTGACCAGTTTTGAGCTAAGGGATATAAAAAATAAGTTTTTATTATTTTCCAAGCACCAAGGACAATAAGGGCGCAGCAGGTTCAGAAGGGAAGGAGCCAATTAATTCAGCTGGAAGTAATCAATATTATTATATCGCTGAGTCTTAAGTATGCTTTCTGTGTTTTTTTTTTTATAGAAGTTTCTGTTTCTCCTTGAAATTCAAATCTATTTGCCGAATCTTAAGACTTCCATTTGATTAGGTGAAAGGAATTGCAAAATCATGTTATCTGATTCAGGCCACGGCAGCTTCAGCATCGGCATCGACAGGACCCAAGACACAACAATCTGATTTCATCACTTAAGATGGTATACACAAATTAATTTCATTAAGTGGTCGAAGGACGAGAATATTGCGTATTGCTCCATCGTCCTCCAGCTCCATCAGATCCTTTGGAACTGAGAGACAGAACGATATTTCGCTTCGTGTGTATTTATTATTAACACTTCGATAAATTTCATTTTGGAAATATTAAATCTTTTGTGGTCTTTTTTTTTTTTTGAACTGGGAAAACATAATTTTAGGTATATACATCCCTGACCATTAACCATTGACCATAATGCCCGAAAATTCGCTATCCCCTAGAAGGATGTAAATCCTCAAACATTTTTAAGTGTGGCGCATTTGAAACGTTTTCCAAAGACTTATTTTTATTTCAAAATTAGAAGAGGGTAGGCACATTTTTTCAGTCTTAACTTTTTTTTATTGGCCAGTTCATCTCACCCAAAGTCCACGTAAAGTGAAATCCCTAAGCCAAAACAGGAATAAAAAGCAACCACCTTATATTTTTATTTTGTTAAAATCGTTATAAACACCAAAACCGTTGCATATTTCATTAGACTAAAAAAAAACAGGAAAATTATTTTATTACTGGCCAAAATGTTTGTGGTGATCATAATATTCCATTGTATATACGGAAGGAGGGAGAGGTTTTTTTTTGGGAAGATTTTTGTTTCCATTTTCTGCATGTGGGTATATGTAGCTATGTATAGGTATTTGTTTATTCGAAGATATGTTCCTCGGGGAGAAACAAAAATAAATCTATATCAACATGACAATATACAGTGACAAAAAAGGACACACCGACCGACGCGACGCCGACAACACCACCACGGACGGGCATAATTCCGAATAATAAAATCCAAAATACCGTGACAATATGTTTTATTCATAAACTAAAGGACACTATACTATAAGGATAAGGAAATAAACATACAAAAAAAGCAGGAAGAATCTTTTTATTTATATGTTGAATTTTCTGTAGGTAGCTAAAGTGAGTGACAATTATCATAAAGAAAGTTGGGCTCATCGTATATATAAAGTTGGTACCTATATAGGCAATAAGGGATATGAGGGACCAATACATAAAAATAATCGTATATATAAGTTAGTAAAGCACTGCTGGCGCTTGGTCCTGCGAAAGGAAGAACTTTTGCAAGTTAAAATATCCACTTGCTTCTTAAATTTATTTATGGAAATTTTTTTGGAATATGTTTTGAAGTTATTATTTTGATGGAATCAATTCAAAAAATACCTACAAATGCTTCCAGAACAATAATGTGTGTGTTTAACTTAACAATGTCTTAGCTTAAGCTGTTTTTCTCCAACATTGCAATATCTTTTTTGCATTTTAAATATTTTGATCCTTCCCTTTTAACGTCAGAAGTTTCTATCCATCTTCTTAAGTTAGGTTAGGTGTGGAAACCGGCCGACATACTACGACCAACATGATGATGCAAAGGAGCAGCTTTCTCCTGAGTGTAATTTGCATCTTTGGAAGAGAGCCGACATGATAAGAAATGGTCGTGTGGCATTGTAAGGCAGCTGATGGATATGCTATGATACCAACTATGGATCTTAGATGCATTTAACTAAGAGGCAACAGGTTTTGGCAAGAGCGGCTTGTTCGCTAGACAAGCTGTTGTTGAGTGTTCTAAGGCCTTGCCAAATAAGTCTCTCCAGCCGGTTCGATCTCTTTAGCCTATTGTCAGAGACCTCCGGGGGTTAACTATATACCCTCTTAAGTGCTTTGAACGCTTAGCCAAGTCTACAAATAGAGATCGCGATACTCCTTCTGTTCGGCAGATATTTGGAGCGTATACGCCGCGGCACCTCTTCGTCTTTAGGGTCCCTGCCGGGCTTAGCATCGTCATTATTTTGTAAGCTGGCTTCAATCCAATCATGTATGTGGTTGAGATTAAAGTTGGAACTTGAGAGGGATAGATGTGTCTATCCTCCGCCTCCGCGTGGCAACCCGGGAGCTATATGAATGGCAGGGAAATTTTTGTAAATGAAATAGGAGTGAGTATCTGCAGCTATATTTCCTTTCCTTGAAGTATTGATTCCTTACTGGAAACGTATGCAAGGTAAAACTTGTATGCGGCAAAGAGAGGAAGGCTGGGTATGCGTATTTGGATGTCTGCTTCTACCTTGGCAAACGGTTGAGTGCGCATATCTAAGGCTGCCAGGCCTTGAGTATTGATGGTGCTCATCTGGAAGTGATTTCACGGTTGCGAGGCTCCACCGGAAGCTTTATTCTGGTACCACGGGAGATAGTGCCCACCCAGGTGGTCGAGTCACCTGGGAGACTATCTATGAGGTAGGCCCCTTCTGGGAGTATCGTGGTGGTTTACTCCATAGCGGAAACATTATGGCATTGGGTAATATTATTTACGGATTTTGTTATTGGATGCAAGAGGTGTTAGATAGGCCTCGCCCCTCACCAAGGAGTGTGGACATGCCTCAACATGTTCCATAAAATTGGTACTATGATTCTACCGAGGGGTAGATCTTAGGGCTCTGGTCTAAGCCCAATTTGACTCTGCATGCGAGTAAGCTCGCCGTGAAATGAAGACTTAATTGTCAGGTGTTCACGTTAAGCTTATTCTCATCCTGTCAAAGACCTCTCTGTAACTGATAGCTCCATCGAAGATGGGATCTACCTTGGCTTCTGACTCCCTATGGTTTGGTTTTGAAAACCTTAACAGCTAGAGCGTTGATATCTATTCGCTGTACATTGCCCAGCCATCTAAGTTCTTGCATTCAAATTTGTCTGGCTAGGCTGGTTATAAATTCTTAGCTTTGTTCTCTGTTCACGCCAACAGGACCATACATTAATCACTGAACTTATCTCTGGAATACTCCAAGTGACTTTTCAACCGAATTTGAGAGGGTCCATGCTTCTGCGGAACGATGAGCGTTCTGTTCAGTTTGATTTTTCACGCGCTGATGTTGTTGCCTTTGTTTACAGCAGTGCCCATTCCACTTGCTGAAAACTTCTACAGAAGAGTGAAAGTATCTTCGTCTTCAAGGACCAGAATGGAAACACCATAGTGGAAACGCAGGTGATGTTAGCCATCTGGAAAGATTACATTAACCAGTTGTTAAATGGCGATGACAGCCAACACTCCGCCCAGGACCAACTTCTACCAGTTAATCTAGATGACGACCATGAGCTACATACGCCTGACCAAAATGAAATCAAAGTAGCCGTCACCAGATTAAAAATGAACAAAGCAGCTGGGTGCGATGGTCTACAAGCGAGCTTTTCAAACAGGCTGGAAATGAGCCGATCAGGAGCATACACTAACTCACCTGCAAAATATGGTCGGAGGAAAGCATGCCCGATGCGTGGAATCTGAATCTCAGTAACATCTGCATAATTCACAAAAAAAAGGGGAAGTCTTTTAAACATCGCTTATAAGATCTTGTCCAGCGTTTTTTGTGAACGTCTCAAGTCGTTTGTTGATGATCTAATAGGTCCTTAACAAGGCGTTAGGAAATAGCGCCCAAGGAAATATCGCCCAAACTGATTTGGAAATATCGCCCAAAAAATAGTCGAACAAATTGTTGTTGTATTTATTTTTCCATTTTGGGTGATATTTCCTTGTTTTAGTTTGTTTTTATAAAAGGCAATACTTCCCAAAATATGAAGCTGAAATGGTGTAAAAGGAATTAAAGCCCAAAAGTAGGAATAACCGCCCAAAAGTGCAAGTACAAAAAGAAAAAGCACCCAAATAGGGGAAATATCGCCCAAAATTTTATTTTTCAAACAAATACTTGTATACTGTCTACCACTATTTGCCTGCATAATGGACACAAACAGTTTTCTTGTATTGGACAATATCCTTAAGACGTGGAAATTAACGCACCGAAGTTAATTTCCTTATCTGAAGGATATTGTTCAATACACTTTACCAGAGACTAAGTAAATGTTACATGCTTCAAAATTGTTTTTGGGTGATGAGAACCAAACATTTTTACTTAAAATAGTGATTGGGAATTACGCCCAAAATTTTGGAAATATCGCCCAAATATTGCAAAAACAATTTCCATATAAAATTTTTGGCGATATTGCCATTTATTGATTTGGGCGATATGGAATTTTGGGTGTTAAGCCAAAACTTTTGGGTCATATTCCCTTTTTTTTTTTTTTTTTTTTTGATTTTAGGCGTTAACAAATTTTTTGGGCGTTATTTCCAAATCAGTTTGGGCGATATTTCCTTGGGCACTATTTCCTAACGCCCCTTAACAATGCATCTTCAGTCCTGAAAAATCTACAACCGACCAAATATTCACATTAAGCCGGATCCTGAAGAAAACTCAAGAATACAACGTCGATACCCACCACCTGTTCGTCGGTTTTAAATCAGTCTAAGACAGTGTTAATAGAGTTGAACTGTATCGTGCCATGTCTTACTTTAGAATCCCTGCTAAACTGATACGCCTTATCAGGAGAATGCACGCTGTTCCATCAAAGTTGGTAGAGACTCTACCGAAACCTTCGAAACCACCAGAGGGCTAAGACAAGGTGACGTATTGTCATGCAGCTGTTTAAACAATGGGCTTGAAAATGTCATACGGAACACCCATGCCAGCACATCGGGCACCGTCTTTAATAAATCGACACTATTACTTTGGTTTGCAGACGACATTGACGTGATAGGAAGAACTAAGCGAGCAGTAACCGGTGCATTCACTACTATTGAGTCAGCAGCAAGCAGAATGGGGCTGAAAATAAACGAGAACAAGACGAAGTATATACTTTCATCGACAAAAGGCCAATCTCACCACCGACTTGGTCAGAACGTGACCATTGATAGGTATAACTTCGAGGTAGTCAGGGAATTTGTCTACCTGAGCACTGCTGTTAACCCAGGCAACACCAACAGTGCTGAAATCAAACTCAGACTAACTCTTGCAAATCGCTGTTTCTTTGGGTTGAGTAAGCAATTGAGGAATAAAGCCCTATCGAGAAGAACCAAGGTGACACTGTATAGCTCACTCATATTCCCGGTCCTGCTATATGGTGCGGAAGAATGGATTATCTCCCAATCGGATGAAAAGCCACTTGAATTCTTCGAGACAAAAGTGCTGCGAACGATATTTAGTCCTGTCTGCGTAAACCGAAAAAACAACATTTGGCGAAGGAGGTAGAACAACGAACTATACCTGCTGTACAGCGACGGCAATATAAGCCAAGCCAGAACAATTCTAATTCAGCGATTAAGATGGCTGGGCCATGTAGAGTGAACGGACAACATCCTCCGGCTTGTAAAGTCTTCAACTTTTGAGTACTTAATCGGAGACGGCAAGCTAGAGATCGAACAGGCTGGAGAAGCGTATTAAGTAAGGCCTTGGAGCACCACACTCTAGTTGAGCCAACATTAGTATGGAAGTACGACACGTGGTACCTATAAGCATTCCATCCAAAGCGTATGCGAAGAACGTTCTTGCCACGTTTCGTTTGATTATATATTGTGCTTAAGAAATATAAATCTACTAGCGGCCCGCTACGTGCTTCGCTACGTACATATAAAGTGAAATAATAGAAAAAATTTAATTGGAACATCAAATTCATTTATTCAAACAAAAAAATATTTTATTAATTGCTAGCTATTTTAAAACTTAATCCAAAACATTTGGATAAACAATATTTTTTGTTTTTCCATTTTGAGCATGAATAAACAAACGGCTGGGGGTACCGACTCTGGAACAAACAACATAAAGTTGGCCATGTGAAAAACATGATTCCTCCAAATTCACACCACAAACGTTAAGTGTTTGCCCTTGGGCCTTGTTGATGGACATCGCAAATGATAAACGCCCAGGATATTGTAATCGTTTGAATTCAAATGGCATATCAGTTGGAATCATAGGGATACGCGGTATCAAACAAACTTCTCATTTTGATTTAGCAGTTAAGATCGTAGCTTCAATCAAATTTGGCAATAACTTTTTCACTGCCAATCTGGTGCCATTACACAGTTTTGGTGGATTAATATTTCGCAATAATATAATCAAAGAACCAACTTTCAGATTCAAGCAATGCGGTGGCATACCAGCTGTTTCCAATGAATTTAAAAATTCAATTGAATAATTCATTGCCTCATATTGATTCATAACACTGTCAATTGATTTATATGTCGTGACTACACCTGGCAGTTTCGCTTGAATTTGAAAATTAATTCCATTGATATGAATGTTCTTCAGTGCTAAAATGGCGCGTTCTCTCAACCAATCAAGATTTCTGTAATTCTGAAGAATTTTCGGAAAAACACATTCAATCAATTCATCTATCGATTGCGCAATTGTACAAAAATTGTTCGGTACAGCGATCAATGCGTTGGTACTGTCGATTTGTATTTTGCCATCACCAATAACTAACAATTGTTTTGAAAACTCATGGGCAGCTGGACCATTTTGTAGGTGAATACGCATATTAATGTCAATTTTTGTACATATCTCCAAAGAACTGATGACTTCAAAGAGGCATTTATTTCATCAGCAGGAGTTGATCGAGGAGTGACAGGCAATGTTTGACGAAAATCCCCTGACGGTAATATCAAAGCACCACCAAAAAGCTGTTGATTACCAGGTTAATCTTGCATTGCTCGATTAAATGCTTGTAGTGATTTTGTATTATATTATATATTTGACGTTAATCGCAGAACTTTTGCCATAGCAGAATTTCTCGAAATACAATAACAATTTTAATGCAGAATGTGCGGTCCGACCACCTTCTAATAATGAAGCGGATCATTTTGTTAATGAGGATCTCGCTGTCAAATTGAAACTTTTTTTTATATGGGGACTGTGCTGTCAAATTGAAACTTTTTTCAGTGTTGACAGTACAAGCATGTTGTTATGTCATTCATGCGGTCAAAGACAAACAAGCAGACGTAATCCTATGATATATAGGAACCACAAAACAATTTCGTCGACACCAGATCTCAAACCACAAATCTGATATTAAATCCAATAGTTCTGGGAAAACAGCCCTGGCAAGTCACAGCATCGAGAGTGGTCATTCTCCAAATTTCGAAGATGTCAAAATCTTACAATGAACTGTGAACACTCAAAAAAATTTCAATTTGTCAGCACAGTCCCCCCCCATATGAAAAAAGTTTTAATTTTACAGTAAAATCCTCATTAACAAGATATTCTTAATGAAGAATGGCTTAACCGATTTTGTGCAAACTTCACATAAACCATCTACTAAATAGTCCGAACAAAGCCTAAACATTTGGTTTGGATAGGTGAGCCCGTTCTTGAGTTATAAAATTACAACGAAAAGTGGCATTGATTTTTATATGTAGATGATATCTTGAACACGCTTCAGACATTCGTCCATGCGCTAAGAACAGACACTTAAAAACAACCCCACAGACTTGTTTGTAGCTAAGGTTTCTGAGTCATTTCATCGCCAGTCTATGAATTGCAATAGCGAATGTGGCAGATAAGACCTATGCTAGCTTTGCCCGTTGTTAAAGTTATTTGTTCAAGCCTATTCAGCTTACCTACTCTGAGCAAAGATAACTTAATAAGGCCTGATCGTCCAAGTCAGGGGTTGCGTTTCGTGTAAACTTATCTGCCACGTAAGAAAAATTAGTTAACGAAGCAAGGACAGCGGATTCTGAAGCTGCACCTCGACTATATTATGTCCGTGCAGAAAACAGGCCACGTTAAGCCTAGCCGGGTAATTAAAACCAGGAATATAAATGGGATTTTGCAGGTGCTAGGAGAAAAGAAGACTCTCGTCTCCACTTTTTAACTTTACCATCGGAAGAGCAAATACAGAATAGAAAAACATCATGAAAATGAATAATAACCGAATAATTGAAACATCTATATTTCTATAGCTGCGCTGTTATGATTTCAGAGGGATCACAACTCTCCCACTTGTCAGCTTCACACCTCATAAACACGCTTACGCGATGATCGATGTCATTACAAGTTGCTTTGCCATTAATCACAGATCCCAGATTTTCAAACTTTTGACACTTGGAAGTGACTATTGCATTCAACTAAGTACCTCTGGGATAGGTACATATGTGTGAATCTGAAACTACTTCTTTTTTGGACTCATATACGGTACTCAATTCACTTCAAAAAGTCTAACCATACGTCCAATGCTCTTTGCTTTATGGTCAGCAAGGAATAGCTCATGCACTTTCACTTTGAGAGGGGCCGTCATTTTACCTTCAAGCAGGTAGTCAAGGACTGCAATGAAGATTTGGAATTCTTCAGTGATTCCAGTTGGACATCTTTCTGCTCTTTTATATATATTTTCATGATAGGTATTTATTCAACATACAAATTTCTGAAAACTTCTTGTTTCCTGAGGGCCAATCATATCATATCTCTTGGTGGTCTATGAATTGAAACATTCCATAAAAGTATATATATAAAATTACCTTGCCTCTAAAAATCCTTGCCCTAACCACCAAACACGCGTCCAGCAACATAAATATTCATCCTTAAGTTCGTTCAAAGTTTTTTTTTTTTTTTTAATGTTTAAGTCTACAGGTATTTAAACTTTTTTAATTTCCTTCCAGAAAAGAGAATCCTTCTTTGATAGAGAATATCAATATCTTATCTCAGCACAACAACGACGGGAAATATTTTGCTGATTAGCTATTATGTATCTTAAGTTCAGCAGTTCATATTTCACCTTAATTAATAAGTAGTCTCCAATTATTTCATCCTCAAGGATATAAGACCATTTTCAATAAATACATATATTTACAAACAAGACAAAATCCTTTGTACTTTAGCTACAACTACTGTCCTGGTGAGTGCAATGAGGGAAGTACTTTTTGTTTCTAATTTTCCTCAAGCAAATAATTTTCTTCCAAGATGGCATAGAAGAAGAGTCGAAGAGAAGAAGGAAAAGAAAAGAAGGAGCAAAAAAGAAACTTCTCGTTTTGTCAAAAGTTTCCATCATTTTTCACACTTCCACTGATAAAAGTTCTGTCCTCTCCAAGTAGGTAATATAAATGGCCTTGCTGTCTCTGTCTCGTCCTTCCAACAACAACAACACCAAAAAAACAAACACACACAACAAAACACGACACTGCTGTGCTGTGCTGTGCTGTGCTATGCTGTTCTGTGCTGATGTTTTGTTGTTCTTTACTTCAGGTTTTTGTTCCAATTTGGCCAAAGAAATATATATATATATTTTTTTGTATACAAACAGTTAGTATAGCAACAGGAATAAGGAAAAATGGAAAAACTAAAATGAAGACAGAAACTGTTATTTTCCTTATCAAAGGTTGGACATTTCATTAATCTTCCTTTCCAAGAATTTATATCCATCATTTCGTTCGTTCTCCTTGTAACTTAAGTGTTATATTTTTATTTTTTTGTTTTATTTTTAATGTACATACCTATTTTTTTTGCTATATGTATTGTTTTTTTTTTTTTAACGTTTATGATTGTGGAAAAAAGTTTGTCTTCTAAAAAGATACTCAGTTTCATATGATATTTTATTTTTCATTGAAATGTACGAGCTGTTGACAGTATCAGGTTTGATTAAAATAAAACAAACTTAAGTAGCTTTTGTTATAAATATCGGGGTCAAGTGGTGAAAAAAATTATTGTTTTATTTATTGAATTATTGTCAATTGACCTTACAAAAGTAAATGAACATAAAATTCAATGTTAAGTTTCTTAGCTTTAGGTTGATACCTACTGTGAAGTGGAGAAATGATGATGATGGCTGAAAATATTTTAAACCAAGGAAAAAACAACTTGAAACTGGTCTTGTAGGAGGTTAATTTGTAACGAAGCATTACACGCTCACCCATTTGAAGGACATATATTTTTTTTAAATTAACATTAATATTTTATATCCGCACCAACCGACCAGTACAGCTGCCTAAGAATAACGATCGGTCCATTATCTACCCACTGATCCATTGTCACCGATCCATTGGCACACCAAATCGCACCCCTGCTACCCACTAATTTAATTAAAGCCATCAACCGCCTGACTACCTACAGTGGATATGCGAGACGCATTATTCGTCTGCTAAGCCACACAATGCATACCCACCGTTCTATTTTTAACCATCAGCCACCGACCTACACATAGTTGATATGCTAAAACAGTTTGGGTCATTATAAGTGTATAATGCAAACAGCATAGCTTGCCTGTCAGCCATACAAGACATGTGTGTTATTATATTGTATTCTTACAACTTACACTCAGTAGCTGTAGGACAATATGACATAGGGAAGGCAATTTAGTAGCAGAAATTGTCTTCTACCTTCCAGTTGATGCAAAAGTACCAATTTAGAGTACTGAAGGAAATAGAAGACCAGGAACTAACAGAGTACCTTTTTTTACATATGGGGTACATAGTTAGTTATCCGAACTTTTTGGTGTATCACCGTTAAAGTAAAAGTGGCTTCACTCGAATCGTTTTTTCCCTTGCTCTACTTTAACTAAGTATAGCTTTGGCCGAGAAGCTTTTTCCAGCATTGCCAGGACCGGACCCTCTCTCCAACCGGTTTTTCCCTTGCTCTATTTTAATAAGTATAGCTTTGGGCGAGAAGCTATTGCCAGCCGATCAACCGATTTTTCCTTGGTTTGCATTGCCAGGGCCGTATATGAAATATCTTGTTATTTTTATTATTAGATAATTTTGAGTCTAGAGTAAAACCAGAGCTGTATATGCTATACCGTGTTAATTTTTGTTACAAGAATATCTGCTTTATAACACAAACCATATATGATTTACCGTGTTATTTTGATTATTTCAGAATAATAATATAAACTTAAAAGAATTTTAATTTTTTAGAAATGAATGAATTTATAAAATAAAATAAAAAAGGAAATTGTAATAATTTGTAAAACAAGAACCAGATATACGAATAAAAAGATTTTAAATGGAGTTCTGAACTTCCTACCCAAGTTTTTATTTGCTTTTCATTGGGAACACCTTGGACACCGGCGAGCTCTTCAAGCTTTCAGCCTTAGTATAAAAAGCACCACTGAATTCCGAATTCAAACTGAATATATATTGTAGGGGAGAGTGGGGCTTAATGAACTTGGAAAGTGCACTTCTGAACAGATATTATAATTTTTTTTTGTGAATAAGAAACACGTTGAACTGTTTTTATAAATTTTTTATTAAGAACATAAAAAAAAACTCAAACTCAAAATTGGTACTTTGGTTATATCACATTCATTTGTTAAAAGAAAAAAAAAGAAAAACATAAGCGAGAGCTACAGTAGGTACGTTTGCATAGAACTGTTGGATACCCTATTTCCTATATTTTTGTATGTGTGCGTAGTGCGTTCGCCTCCCGCAGACAGCCTATGTTTCAGAATCAGAAACAAAATTCTTCTTTAGCAGACAGAAAAAATGCAATAACATTAATTTTGTGTGGTGTGATGTTCAATTAGAGCTGGCACAATAAAAAAAAGGCGTGTGCCACGGCCAAAGTTAAGACCTTTTATTGCCAAGGCAATTAGTATGAGCTAAGTGACATTCAATTTTATTCTTGCAGATCGATTTGAACAAAACAGGACAAAACTTAAATTTTTAAAAACTAGATTTTGAATGGAAATAGCGATTATGAGTGTTTTTAATAATTCATCTTATATCACACTCTGCTACGTAACCAAGGAATATAAATTTAAGTGTTCATCCAGAAACGCCCCTTAAAAGTGGGCGTGTCTTAAAAATTTGAAGCACTAACTGAACTTTGATCATTAGTCAGTATTTAGGCATATGTGTAAAACTACAGCTGAATCGAGTAGTTTTTAAAAAATCTTACCTGAACAATGGTATTTTATCAAAATCACGCCTTTAAAAGTGGGCGTATTGAAAAAATTTACACAAGAAAATGTAGAGATATATTTTCCAAATAACGAACGGAAGCAAAAGATTTCAATTGAATATTGGAAGTACCTACCTTAAATTTTTTAGATTACGTTTTTCGTTCTTTCATGAAAAGTGGGCGTAAGCCACGACCAAAATTCAAAAATTTCTTTTCATACACAAACTTTTTAGTTTTTATTAAGAGACGCAAAATTTTGGCTTGCGGATTCATTATAAATATTGTTTATTTACAAAAACAATTTTTTTATAGTTTCTTATGAAACGGACGGACATGGCTTAATCGACTAGGCTTTTGATTCTGAATGTTGAGTCAGCAACCAAAAAAAAACAAACATAACACATAATAACATTTTATTTGATTTTTTTTAATAAATTAACATTTTTTTTTCTTGAATTTAAAAAAAAAAAAACATTGTATTTAAATTTATTATATTTAAAAGAAAAATGATTTTTTCAATAAATATATAAGTCCAACGTTGCTCCACTATACATATGAAAAAAAAAGAAAATATTTTTTAATATATTGAATTTTGTTTAACCCTACTGTACTTACCAAGATATACATATCAACATTATTCGAAACAATTATCAATTATAAACACAAAACAAAACGTTAGAAACTACACGTAGAAATAACACATTTATGTAGATTAACCTAAATACAGAAACACAAATAGAACTACATGTTTTTACATCACTAGCAATTCACAAAACACAATAAATATTGCATCAAACAATGTCAATTTACACGTATGTATGTATATTAAAATTAAAACATTTTTTGTACAAATTAACAACGCACAGAATAATTAATGAATAATTAACACAAACACGCGGCAAAACAGATGAAAACAATTTTAAGTTAGTTTGACAATTAAACCTTCAATGTCAACAAATTAAAGGCACATTCACAATATGCAGTTTTTTGCAGTGAATTCAAAAATAAAACTTATTTAATTCAAATATTATTATAAATATATTATTTTAACAAAATAAAATTAAAAGCAATTTATGAATAAGTGTAAGAGAGAAAAATCGAATAACAAAGGAGGAAAAGAGACAAAAAAATTGTATCGTTAAGTTTAGCAAAAAGTAAAAGAGTATTGTCAATGCTGCCAAGTTAAAATAAAAGAGGAAAAGCATGATGTCACATACTCACCACACCGAATAAATATGTACAAATAGTCAGATTTCGGACATAAACTTGTGTAAAAAAAAATGATTTTTGTATTATTTGCATTATTTTTATATTAAACAAGCAATTGATCAACAATTTAAAGCTCTAAAAAATAATTTGAGTACTAACAAAGTTTTAATTTTTTATTTCATGTATGTAAAGCCCCACTTAAGTTCCAGAAAAATTATTTGGCAGCACTAGTCAAGCAAAGGCCCAAAAATCGGGTATAAAAGGAATGCAGATTTCTTTCTCTTCTGTTTCTATTCACTAATCATAGTAGTTCTCAAGTGTTGTATTCAAGGTAAATCAATTCGAAAGCGATTAGCTAAATAAAAGCGAAACGCATATGAATTTATACTTAAATTAAATATGCATTAGGTTATTTACAAAGAAATCAAATTGATTTTCGGTTTGACAAATAATCAAACATCTGGTTTGAAATTTAAGTAGAAATTAGAATTAAAACTTACTAATAAGAATAAATAAGACAACAATAAAGGATATATAATTTTACTAAGCAAACGTAGGTACGCATTCATTTTTTCATTTTTTTTTATATTTTTTGATAAACAAAATACGGGTATGCTATATTTCGTCAAAATTGTTTGGACAAAAATCGTTTCGCAGTGTATCATTTGGCAATTTTCATTTTGCAATTCCTTATTTGGCATATTTTTGATTAGCATTTTACATTTAAGCAAAATATGTATTGCATATGATTGTTTGGCAATTTTTGTTTAGCAATTGGTCGATTAGAATTTTATTGGTTCGCATTCATAGAATTCGCATTTTAATATCTGGCTGTTTCTTATTTGGCATTTTTTTGTAAGGCTCTTTTTTATTTGGCATTCAACATTTTTGCTATTTTTTGGCTTGCATTAAATAGCATGCAATTTATATAAGACAGACTGTAAAAATTGTTCTTTTTTAGCAGGTTTTTGAAAAGTGTTTTGCTAGAATTCTATAAGGAAATAAAATTATTTTCGATAAATACCTACTGAAACATAATAAAAGAAAATAAAAGAACAAATTTCGCAAATAACAACTTCACATATGGTTTTATTTAATTTAAAGAAATAACAGGAAGGAGATTTAAGAATGGAACTTCAATAGGAAAACAAAAATTCAAATTATGGAAAATTTAAATTGGCCTTGAAATAGATTTATATTAAAGGCAATGGCCTTCAATAAACCAATATCGGAATAATCCGCACGTTTTTCTAAAACTGTATTCCATCTTGTTTCTTTGTCAAAATTTTCCATTGCAAAAACTTTTCCAACCACTCAAAGAACTTTACAACTAACAGACGACGCAACGCACCGATTTTAACACAAATTAGAATCCAACTAATTTACTAAAAGCTTTTTAAGTCAATTTGCCAAATGATATTTGCGTACTGTTCCAAAATCATTTCAATTTAAGGTGAAACAATGATATGCCAAATAATAATTGCGTATTGCTAAGGAAACAAAATTAACGAATGCCAAGTGTTTTTTGCCAAATAAGGTTTGCAAAACAAAAAAAAGTCGAAACGATCACGGCGAAACAAGAAAATAATGCATAACGTCTTTTGCCGAAACATAGGTGACCCACAAAATACATAATTAAAAAGTAAGTATTTTTGTGAGTCAAGAAACAGCAAGCTTAGTTTTAATAGTTTTTTTAAGCTGGCCATAAGTTGATAACAACAGTAACGAATTTTGGTTGCGACTTCGTAAGATATTAATGATTCGCTGTGTCTAAGAGTAAAATTAACCATATAGTTTGATATGTAAAAATGTAAATTGATCCACAAGGAAAACCAACTTACTTATTCAACACACAATTATTTTTCCACCACACCTTACTACCAAACGCATTTTCAAAAGCAAATTCTTCACCCAAGAATAGATTCACTCCTGTATGCACTCTGACCTTCACTCAAATTTGTCATATTTCATAGATCATGGCTTCATGGCAGAAAATTAAACGTCATTATTCATTCTTCATTCATTCTTATCATTCTCCTATGTTCTACTGACTTCCATGCATCATGGCAAGTAGTGCAGTCAGCACTTCAACAGGTTACAGTGGAGCTTTTGACATTCATATAAAAGTTCATTCAGTAGTCAGTCTGTGCCGTTCTGTTTTAATTATCGATTTGCTCCGCGATCGGACGGTGAAAAAAAATATAAATTTCAATTTTAACTTACAAAGTGCGGTTGTAAATAGTCGATTTATTTTTTTAAATGGTGGTGGAATAAGTTTAGCTAAACAAATTATACAATTTAAACAGTTAAAATATAAAAATTCAATAATTTCTATTTCCATATTCGGATATTTTGTTTAAATGTGTCATGGCGTCGGGTTCGCGTTCATGTTTTTGCTTGTTACCTACCGGCATCGGGTAAACAGTGCTTTTCGGTGGCTCAGTGTTGAAGACTCGAATGTGAATGTCCAATCCCTTTAAGAAGAAGGAAATGGAGAAAAACCATATTTGTGACGAATATTACAGAATAATGGGAAGGGTAAATAATTATAATGTAAGTTAAACAAATCCTGATTTTGATAAATAATTCTAATTAAATTGAAAATCCAAATTGTTAAGGAATATAAAATTATGAGAATGCTTGAATTTACAAATATCGAATCGATAATCAACATTTTCTATTTTCTTGTTTATTTCTAGGCCAAATTAATTTTGTGTAAATGCTTCCCAGTTTATGGTTTGTCTATTTTATTTTACATTTATGTAGGTATTTCATTTTACAAAAATTTTATTGATTGAGTCCATCGAAAAACTAGATCATTTTGTGTTGTTTTGTATAATGTTTAGACATAAAGCTAGAAAAAGAGGGGGATGGCCAACAATTTGCGAAGCTCCATTTCTAAATTATAGGTACTTTTTTAAATGTGTAATGCCAGGAACCAGGAACGTTAAAATCAAATTGAGAGTTACATTTATATGTACATTGATGTCATGATACAACTAATAGAGATAACGCCTTCCAATTTTAATTTTTGAATTGCTCTGCGCATCTACGTCATGAACACACCTGAAATTTTCGCATTCTCGTTTTCGTCTTCCCGTTTTAATTTTTCTTTCATCATGTATTTTGACGCTTTTCATTGTATATCATGCGCAATGCCATTATACAGACGTAGTCAAAAGTATTTACACAACGAGCTTTTTTTGCATTGAAATTTCAATTCAATTAAGCTCTTTGTGTATAAATACTTTCGATTACCTCTGTATCTTTATAAGTTGTATCATGCATTGATGTAAAATTTGTATACCCTAACCCTATATTCTTTAGAGTGGGTAGATACGTATTCATTGTATAAACATTTTTATAGTAATTTCATGGAACATTTTATTTTAGTTCTGAACGTCGTCAATGGCGGCGCTAATTGTCTTATCTACTTTACATCAAATGTCTTCCATTGTTGTTGTTGCTTCCCATAGCAGTTTAGACAAAAACCACTAAAATTACTTCTAATCAAAGCTTGTGAACGTCGTCCATAGATGGCGCACAGAACGATCCGCTTTCTGGGAATACTATAAATTTTAAATACAATGGTATATATTGTATTTGGTGTAGAGTTTGTAACATAGAGAAATAATACCGTAAGGTATAGAAAAGTATACATATACAGGGTGATTCACGAGCGTTGTGCTAAAAAGCTAGAGCGTGTAGGTTGAGTCGAGACAAGAAAAAAATCGTATGGGAGGGGGGGTCTATTCCCCCCCGTTTAGCCGGGAGGGGCAATTTTCTGAAAAATTTACTTATTTTGTAAAAAAAAATATTTAAAATCAACTGCTTCATTTACAATATCGTGTTATACCTTTTTGGAAAGCCAAAATCTTTTTCTTCCATTTTGTTTTAAATTAAATTGTTTTAACGAATAGTTTAAAAAATATAAATTTTCAAACTCAAAATTTTGAAAAAATAATTTTAAAACTAATTTTTTTCAAAATTTTACGTAATTAAGTATAATTTTTGTTCTCAAAATTCAATAATCCAACACTGGAAACCGTATGGCTCTACGACTTTTTGTTGCCAAGGTATTCAAAAATAACCGAACCTACTTCTTCACAAAAACACGAAAAAATTGGCTAAATGATCACTTCTGCCATCCCATAAGGCTAGGTTTTCTTGTTTTTGTGAAGAAGTAGGTTCGGTTATTTTTGAATACCTTGGCAACAAAAAGTCGTAGAGCCATACGGTTTCCAGTGTTGGATTAAAGATTAATGAGAGCATTGAATTTTGAGAACAAAAATTATACTTAATTACGTAAAATTTTGAAAAAAATTAGTTTTAAAATTATTTTTTTTAATTTTTTTTTAAACTTTTGAGTTTGAAAATTTATATTTTTTAAACTATTCGTTAAAACAATTTAATTTAAAAACAAAATGAAAGAAAAAGTTTTTGGCTTTCCAAAAAGATATAACACGGTATTGTAAACGAAGCCGTTGATTTTTAATATTTTTTTTTACAAAATAAGTCAACTTTTCAGAAAATTGACCCTCCCGGCTAAACGGGGGCGAATAGACCCCCCCTCCCATACGATTTTTTTCTTGTCTCAACTCAACCTACACGCTCTAGCTTTTTGGCACAACGCTCGTGAATCACCCTGTATATTCTCACTTAGAACAAAAAGCCTAATCGATTTAATAATTTTCGTCCATCCTTCCGTCCGTCCGTATGTATACTCTCTAGAGGTCGCAATTTTTGAGCTAGAAAGCTGAAATTTGGTATATATAGTCTTCGGTTCAAGTGTAAGGCTAAGTTCTTGAACTGGTAAAATCCACCCACAAACACGCCCACAATCGCCATTTTTGATGAACAACCTCAATTTAATAAAATTGAATTATGTTTTTTGTACAGTTACGATAAAAGCATAACGCTAAAATTTTGCACACGTAAGCTTTAGGTAAACCTTAAAAATATTTCAGTTTGGTCGTGGCTGACGCCCATTTTTCATACAAAACCATCAATATTTTTTTTTATAAAATAACAATTGCTATATTAAAGCGAAAAACATTAAGTTCTGTGGGTATTACTTGCACATAAACATCTTGTGTGTGAAATAAAAAAAAAATTGATTTTGGGTGTGGCTGACCCCCACTTGGCACTAGAAACTATAATAAAATTGTTTTTGCAAATAAACGGTATTTATAATGAATCCGCAGCTAAAATTTTGCGTCTCTTGGTAGAAACTAAAAAGTTTGGGTATGAAAAGAAATTTTTAAATTTTGGGCGTGGCTTACGCATACTTTTCATGAAAGAACGAAAAACGTAGTTTTAAAAATTTAAGGTACCTACTACCAATATTCAATTCAAACCTTTTTCCTTTCCGTTCGTTTTATGAAAAATATATCTACATTTTCTCGTGTACTGATCAAAGCTCAGTTAGTGCTTCAAATTTTTAAGACACGCCCACTTTTAAGTCGCGTTTTCGTCAATAGTTGTATAATGCATTAATTTTTTAACGTTTTTTAACTATCGGTCGCAGTTTTGAAGTAAAAGGATGAACACTTATATTTATATTCCTTGGTTACGTAGCAGAGTGTGGTATAATAATTATTAAAAACACCCATAATCGCTATTTCCATTCAAAATCTTGTTTTTTAAAAATTTAAGTTTTGTCCTGTTTTGTTCAAATCGATCTGCAAGAATAAAATTGAATGTCACTTAGCTCATACTAATTGCCTAGGCAATAAAAGGTCTTAACTTTGGGCGTGGCACACGCCTTTTTAATTGTTCCAGCACTATTTGAACGTCTCACTCTCTCTCTGTTCGTTGCAAACGTACTGCAGCTCTCGCTTATTTTTTTTTTTTTTGAGTTAGTTCTTGGGGAGTTGTTTCACGGAGCTAAGCTTCATATTTATTTCATAACTTTACCTTCCATATAGAACCAGTTTTTTTTTTCAAGTCAATGTGGTAGTCCTTTTATAAAGTAAATAAATTTGTTTATTAAAATTTATCAATAAGTTGTTTTTTAAGTTTTTAAAAAAGAAGTTAATTTTTTTTTTATATTTTTGATTTATTCAACATCGGCTTGATATTTTTTTTTTATTCTATTTTCATGACAAAACTATTAAGTTCTAGAAATTTGCATTTTCAAAACAAATTTGAATATGTTTTCGATATTATTTTCAAATCTCCAATCGTCAAGACCACTGTCACACATAAAACCATAAACAAGTACATCGCACGTACCAGTCGCGCACTTTATTAAGACTTTATTACGATGACAACGAATGTGAACATTGTTTTTCAGAAGACTCAGCTTGGGTGCCTGCATTTTAACCGTCTTCAAACTTAATTTCTCTTAAGACTTTTTCTAGCTGAAATTGAAGGAAAAAGCCTGAAAAATATAAAAAAAATTTTTAGGTTCTGAAATATCGCCACCTGCTTTATTTAATAATCAAACCGAAAAGCTCAAAACAGTTTCAAATTTTTTTTTATAAAATAAAGTGTTTTGTATAGGTAGAAAAATCACACATGACATTACGATGATGGAGAAGTCGAAACAAGTGGGGCTGAAAATTCCGTCCGTCCGTCTGTCAGTCTGTCTGTTCACCACCTCTACAGCCTGAGCCGGTTTGCTTCAAACTTGGTATTTAGTAAATATTGGAAATTCCTAGGGGATTCTTTTTCTTATTTTTGCTCTAAATAACGGTACCTGCCATACAACCATAAACAAAAAGTTTAATTTTATCGAAAACGGCTCTTACGATTTTGATACGACTTTTCAGGATACTATAGTTTAGGACAGTCTATCTTTAAGTAAAACAAAATTTTCGAACATAGAACGGTTTTTTTTTCAATTACAGATTCTCGTAAACTATTCTCCTGATTTCAATAAAATTTTTAGAGTGGGAAGGTATTTATAATTGAATTAATATTGCAGTTCAAAATTTTGAAAATCTTTTATTTCGATTATTAATAATTTTTTAAAAAAATTTCGAAATATTTTAAAAACGGGTCAGTTAAATTTTTTCAAATAATTTTCTTAGCAAAAAAATGTAGGTACAGTATTTTTTCGAAAAGTTTAAAAAAAAATAATGTTTTTTTTTAAAACTGCTGCAACGATGATCAATTGGAGGGAGGGTAAACCGATTTGTTACGTAACGCGCTACGGCCCCACTCTGTCTGGCCAGTGATGCCAGATCGTGGGTAATAACCCTTTTCGTGGGTATTTCAAGTTTGAAAAAATGCTAAAAGGGCAAAAGAGCGAGTTTTCGAGAATTTTCTTACCTTCTAAATGAAAAAAAGGGATATTTTGACTCTACAGACTATTTAATAAATTTGTATTCACAAGCAAAATCAAAACTTTAAACGAATTCATCCAGATTCTCTGACTGAATGCGATCACTTTTACTTTTCTAAATCTGAACGCAAAAGAAACTTCAAATGTCAAATCAGCATTTTGTGTCATTTGTATTTTATCATTAATATTTATTCCTTATGCAATTAAGTTGCCAGTTATAGCGATCAGAAAAAGCAAACCAAAAATTTAAATTTTTGTAGGTAGGTATGTTATGATTCGATTTAAAACACAAATGACTGCTATTTTTCCTGATAAAAATTCCACTTGAACTAATAATTTTGTTTTTTTAAATTAACTGTATTTATTTTTCTGAGGTAATTTCATAATTCGCCCCAGCTGATTGTCAACCAATAATTTGTGTAAATTGCTTTGCGCCATAAATGGACTGAAATTCCTTTTCTGGCTCACTCTCACTGATGCAACTTTGATGCTCCATTCGACAAAACCGAAAATAAACACACTGCTACGTGCAGATAAAGGTAGTTCCACACTATCATACAGTGTAATACGACATGTCAAAAATGTGTTTAATAGTGTGGAAACAGAATATGACATCGCAGATATCATACGATTTGACATGTGTTTCGATCTGAAATATTTTGTTTAGGATTGAATTCAAAATTATCACACATTCCTTCACACTTTTTGTTGACATGTAGTACTACACTGTGGGATAGTGTGGAACTACCTTAAGCGTTTGTTTCGTGAAATGTCAAAGAGAAAATTTTTCAGACATCTTTTTTCTGATTGCTATTAAGGCAAATCCATTTTTTTTGCTGTTCCAACTTTTCGGTTTAGTTCTTCTGATAGCTATAACTGGCTCCTATAATGAACCTACATTAACAGGTTTTTTGTGATTTAATTTCAAAAAAAAATTGTATCTTTATGTTTGTAAACATATTTTTTTTTTTGTTTTCGGTTCGATATTTTATTTAGTTTTAATAAAATAAAGTCTATTTTTTGTATATTTTGTGTGTTTTTATATAAATTTCCTTGTGGAAAAACCTGAGGGATTTTTTTCAACAGCGCGTGGGTAAAAAGGGGAGTTTCGGTCATCATCGTGGGAAATTTTCGGCTAAAAGTCTGGCATCACTCTCTGGCTTCGCTATCTCTCACACATACGGCAGCAGTAGACAGGCTCCTCCTCTCTCACTTTAACCCACAGTGATAGTCGTATAATAAATAACCTTTCCTCACATTAACATACTAATATAGATAAAGTTTAAGTAATAACCTAAGCTTTTCTCAAGTTAAACAATTTCAATTTTGCTCAACTCAGATAAGTTTAAGTTATCACTTCTGTCGAGCGTCCCGAGACGCACACGTTTTTACTTGCGATTATATGTACTATGAGGCAAGTTATGCATTCGCAAGTTATAACATTACGATTATAGAGAAGTCTAAAAAAGTGGGTCCGACAATTCTGTCTGTCTGTCTGTATCGGCACCTACAGCCTAAACGGCTGTAACGATTGGCTTCAAACTCGGTACATAGTATTATTATTACGTCCTACCAGAGGGTTTTTGGAATTAACATTCTAGCTCTAAAACTAACGGTATACTTGCCATACGACTTTTAGTGAAAAATTAATTTTTCTCAAAAACGAATCCTAGCATTTTGATAAATTTTTCTGAATAGTGTTTTCTGTGCAAACATTATATTTTGGTTGGAATAGATTTTGCAGGAAAAGTCTTAGGTATAACGGTACCTCTCATAGGACCGGTTTTTTAAACCTGACGGATTTCGATGAAATTTTTATTGTGGAAGCCCTTTAATAGACGAAATAATATAAATTCTAAAATATTTCAAAAAACGTTTTTTGAGCTTTTAAAAAAAAAAAAAAAAATTTTTTAATTTTTTGTTTTTTCTTTTTCAAAAACAATTCAATCTATTTTTTTTATTTTATTTTTCTGATAAAAACAACGGATTGCTTGGAGTTGGCATACTCAAAAAAAATTTGGAATATATTTTCGAAAAGTAGCTATTTAAAAAAGAAACTGATTTTTGAAAATACGAAATACACGTAATTCCATTAACTCAAGCTTACACTGCAATCGACAAATGCATTTGATGTGTTGGGGAGAGCTGAAGAAATATGAAGAGCTTCGATTGAAGCCGTATTGACGGCTGGGCATAGCGTCGCAGCGCCCTCTAGATGGCCGTTAAGCAAGCATGCCATTTTTCTGATGACCCTAAAGCCTATACGATATGTGCTTATTCGCTTATTTGACTTGACGAAATTTTGGCTGAAAAGGCTTGCCTAAAGCTTAGCTGTAAAGCTATACCTAGTGGGGCCCTTAAGTCGTGATCAGCGTTTGGTGACCCTCCGAATATGAATTTGATTTAAGGCCTTCATCTAGCTTCAACTCTTTTCTTATTAGATGAAGATGTTATTTTTTGATTGAGTGTATTCTTTTGGTTTGATACGAAAGTATTGGTGTCGTGCAAGAAAATTGAAAAAAAGTGTGTTCTACTCGGGACGCTCGACAGAAGTGATAACTTAAACTAATCTAAGTTGAGCTATTTAGTATTGAAATTGTTTAACTTGAGAAAAGCTTAGGTTATTACTTAAGGTTTGTGTATATTAATATGATAGTGTGAAGAAAGATTACTTATTATATTGCGAGCGCTGTGGGTTAAAGCAAGAGAGGAGGAGCCTGCCTACTGCTGACGTCAGCGTGATAGAAAGGGAAGCCAGATAGAGTGGCGCCGTAACGCGTTACGTAACAAAGCAGTTTACCCTCCCATAAGTCACTTCAAAAAGAGAGCGAATCTTTCAACCTTCCTAAACGCAGTACGCACTTATCATTATTATAAAAAGAATATGTATAGCACTTTCGAGAAGCCATTTTGTTCCAATTTTTTTCATGTTCATGAATATGCTACAATTCTAAGTCAACGCGCCGCCCTTGGCTTTGACAAAGCATCGCTTCCCGATCGATCAGCGAAATCAAGCATCACTGCTCATGGTTAGTGGTTGGGTGGAGGATAGTACAACAACAAAAACACGACGCTGTTGACATGTTGTTCTCTATTCTGTTCTGTCTGTCTCTATCTGTCTTGTTTGTCTTTGTCACCCGTATCTGTGAGTGTATTAACTATGTAGATTTTTCGGCGCGTAGCATCGTTTTGAAAGTAGGCATTCCAATTAGGTATATTGCTTCAGAACTAAACCCTCCAACTTTGCGATTGAAACCGTTATGATACTTCGAAATAATATTATACAGAAGCCAAAAATCTTACGGTTGTAGAGCTGGTAAGGTATGTAGCTTTCATACCACGCATACCTCCCATTTTGAACCGGTTGTGCAAAAACAAAAATATACTGATATACCTACTTTATTCTAAAATCCACGTGTACGAAGTAGCGGGCAAAAGCTATTTTTTGAATATAGTTTCATTTTAATTATGGAATGTGAATAGATTTGAAATAAAGGATGAGGAGCAGAGGTAAGAAAGAGTGATGATCGGAGGAAGAAGAAGATGCCATGTTAAGCGGTTGCTTTGGCGAGACAAGCAACCATGGAAGGGAGGGTAGAGGCAACAGTCTCGCACATTTCACAACAGCTCGAGATGGACAAGTCTGACATGGGTTTTTTTTGTGACGAGTTTGTGGATCAAAGGACCACCCCACCGACGAGCTATGGTGGCTACCTGCATGTCAGCAACGGCAGAACAACAGCTTGTTACAAACTTTTACAAGAAGTAGAAACTCGGTGGAACAGCTCGTACTATATGCTTAAACGCTTGTCTGAAGTTCGGAGTGAACTGGCTATAGCAGTTAGTCAGAGTAGTGCCGCATTGACCGCTGAAGATTTTCAAGCAATAGAAGAAATATAACAGATTCTTGAATGCTTCGAAACCGCCCCCACCACCATTTCAGGGGAAAAGTTCGTATCAAGTTCGCTCATAATACCTTACTAACACGGGGAATCTCCGCAAGATTAATATCCCTAGAGATGACAATTCAAACGGCTGAAGCCAAGGAGATGCTTAAAATATTAACTGAGTCAGTGAGCAAACGATTAAAACCTATCAGGACCCCTGTCATACTTTCAACACTTCTAGACCCAAGGTTTAAAAAAAGTGACTTCCGGACATCTCAAGATGCTTTTTATGCCGTGCAGATGTAACAAAAAGAGTAGGTACGCAGCGTTTATTTCGTCCAATACAAATGCCACGCAAGGTGTGCTTATTGAACACGATGATGTAGACTTACACGAACAAAGCAGCTGTAGATGATGGACTACAAGCCGAACTGTTTTAAAACGTCGGAAATGACTGTCCAAAGAGCATGTAAAATATATCGAAGTAGTCAGTGAATTTGTCTACCTGGGCACTGCTGTAAGCTCGGAAAACAACACCTGATGCAGGGATGCATTTAAATCAAACGTAGAATTCTTGCCACACATTTTAAAAAATGTCCGGATCCAGAGCTCTAACTTTAAAAAACGTCAGCAACGGCGTTATAAATTGCTTCAAAGGACAAGTCAAGAAATTTTCAGACAACAATTAAATAAGTCGGACTACCACGCAGAAGGTTCTGGGTTCGATCCCTGACGACTCCACCTATGTAAGTTCTTTTCCGAGGTACTGTCTCTTGCGAGGAAGTGACAAATCCTCCAAGAGTAATTAATGTCATGGAAAGAACTTCTCTGTTAGCCGTTCGAATTCGGCGGCAAATTGTAGGTCCCTTCCATTCCTGCAAAATATCAACTCACACACTGGAATGGTTGAGAGTGTAAGTTACAGGCCCCGGCCCCAGCCCCGCTTGCAGCTGTCGTGCCAACAATTTTGTTTTGTTTTTGTTTTATACGGCACACGCGCTCTTCAATGGGTTTGTTATAGTATAGGTATAGCCCTTTTAATGATTAGTCACAGTGCGAGAGCTAGGAAATTAGGGAGGAAGGGAATGGAGGTGTCGATGAACATTGGTCTTGAATGTTTGAAGATCAAAATGACAAGGGGAAATTGTGCCAGGCAATTCAAACCACATTCGTGTTGTACGGCTATAGAAAGAATCCGTATATTTCACGCTACGTCCAAAATTGGGCTCAGGTGTAAACTGATGAGCGTTCCTAGCAAGACGAGTCTAACGGGGGAAATCCTTAAGGGTTGGAACGCAACTGGCTACCTCGAGTGAGTATTTTTTGTAGAAGAACCGGTAAAATATTTATTTTAGAATATCTCTCATTCTCTGGAAAACGTCTCCAACTGATTAGTAGGATGTTTTGTAGACAAAGCCTATGTTTTGGTTGGGAAGACTTTATTGGGAGAAGATTTAAATGATTACTTCCTCCCGAAAACAGGATTTTTATTCACGAAAACGAAAGCAAGTTAAAAGTGGAAATTAAACCCATTTAAACGCCATAAGTACATGATTTCCAGTAACAGATTTAAAAATTTGAATAAACTTTTGTTTAAGCGTTGCGAGTTGAGTTTTTAATAAACATATGGTCTTTAGAAAAATGAAGTGTACAGCACCGCTTTCTTTTTCTATATAATCATTTCAAGTTGTTAACCGTTGTTTGAAGCAAGCTGTCGATAAATAACCGATCATGAAATCTCGAGAAGCGAAGTTCAGGGCTACAAGCTACAACAGAATCATCATTGTAAATTCACCCAGACTAAGACATACTTACAAGAACGATTGCAATGTTTACATCTTCTATCTTGGACCTTATTATTTTGAAAACCAAAGTGTCCTAATTGATTCCAAGAGATATTCCTGACTGATGCCTTTTAAAAATTCCAGATTAGTCAATATACTTCAACCGAAACACGTGGTTCCCGCTATATGACCCCATAGCTCATACTGTTAGTGTGTCCAGGAACGCAGCAAAGCGGTCGGTTATTTTCTGAAATAATACATCCTGAAATGGAACCATACCGCGGCCACTCAAATCGTCATAAATATTTAAGCCCATGTGAATGTTTTGTCTGTCAAATTTCAACATCAAAGTGCTAGACTCGAAAATTCTGGAAGCGTCGTTGTCAAACTGTTACTAGAATAAACAATCCTTAGACTAAAAAAAAAACCAAATCTACTGAAACACATAAACACCGAACATTTAATGAATGTTTTTGAAAACAAAAATATTTTGGGTCAACTATGCGGCATCGGTAGTTTTATTCTCTATTAGCTGTTAAATAACACTTTCGAATTTCCTAGCTACATATCAGGGTCCATATATCCAGCATCAGAGTTTTCAAATCTAAATTGTTCCATTTAACTGGAGAATCCGCGAATAGCAAAGCCAGTCAAACCTCTGGCTATATAGTGGAACGTGAATTTCTCCTACAGGAAGGACAACAAGCAAATGAATTTCGCGTCCCCGAATGCAAAACAAAGAGACTCTTCATGCTTATCAAATACTCACCAAATGGGTCAAAAACATTAAAAGATTCTTTCTTGGAAAATATCTGCGAATCGAGTTGGAATTTTGAATGCGGTTTTATAACCCCCGATATGAGTTTGAGTATACTACACTCGCATGTGATATTGAATACACGGATAGACAAGGGAACTTTTGGCAAAAATACCACAGGGATAATGCACATAAACCAGGCAATGGTAACAGGACTATACACTTTGCCCCGGAGCGGAGTACAGAAAGCTAAGAGGAAGGACGAGCAAACAGAAGCTATACAACATGGTATACGAGTAGTATAGTAGCAGCAGAAAATAATGAGATGTGTAACCTTCCGGAATGTCGTGTCGAATATGAATACCGCACCAGAAGTTTTAGCCCAGAAGCGCAACAGAAAGGAATGTTCCATCCATGTACGCTGGCTGTAGAAAACGTAGCACATGAATTTGTTCATCGTATAGTGGTTAGTACCACCAATGGTGACATAATGCGTGGAACACAGAGCACCATATGTAGATATCCAGAAGGACGACTACTATATCCCACCGAAATGATCCAAGAACACTCACCATAAATCATATTTTAACAAGCTATGTAGGGTTATGTTGAGTCAAAAAGTGTATGTTGGGAAGGGATGTTTGGTGTGTACCTACCTCTCTAGCTGGAAAGCAACAGCAGGACCAACAAAGCATCAAGGACGCTAATATTGCCATACAAAAATCATTTGAAAGGACTTGGTGGTTTTTAAGCCATATGGACACAGATCCAGCCCTTTGATGACAGCTATCAGGAAAAGGTGAAATTCGCCAGTAAAAAAGATGTCAAACACAAAAATAAATATTATAGTCGATTTAGCGATATCCATTTGGTCGTTCGTATACACACTCTCTGGAGCTTACAATTTTGGAGCTATAGAAAGCTAAGTTATATAGACCGGTAAAATCCACCCACGAACACGCCCACAATCACTTTTTTTTTTGTTCAACAACCTCTATTTTGCAATATTAAGTAATTTTTTTGGTCAGTTACGATCAAAGCACAGCGCTTAAATTTTGCACACACAAGAAATCGGTAAATATTCACTAAATTTTTAAAAAACTGCTCACTTCAGCTGTATAGTCTTACACATATGCCTAAAATTTGACTAACAATCAAAGCTCAGTTATTCAATTCAATTCAATTTATTTCATAATGACATAGTCTTTTTTAGTACTTAGTACAGCAATTTTAACAATTTGGAAAATTCTTAACTTTAGTCTAGTTTTTATATAATTTTAGGTTTGTTTTAAGATAGATTACATAAATAGTAAAGAAAGGTTAAGAGGAAAGAAAAGGTAAATGTTTTCAATTCAGATGAGAGAAGTGCCTAAGGACCGCATTCTTAAAGCTTGAAATGCTTATTATTCATTTAAAACATACGGGCAAACTATTCCAAGGCTTTAAAGCATAAACAAAAAAGAGTCGGGAAGAATTTTTTAAATATTTGAAACCTGGTATGATTGCATTTAATGTTCTAGTCGACTATGCGAAATGGATCTAAGAAAAAAAATAGTAGAGCTTGTTTTATTATGATACTGTGAAGATATATATAACTTCTTGCATTGATGTAATTTGTTAAAGTAAAAGATTTTTTGATTGAACAAAAATGTGATCACTGATCATGTCTTCGAAGTCCGTAAATATATAGCGCACCGCATCTTTATAAGCTACCTAAAGTTTACGCAGAGATAGATAGTCTAGGGTCTAGGCTACCGCAGACAACTTCTGAGTAAGTAATAATTGGTACAATAAGGCTAAGTACGAGCTTACGACAAGTTTCAAAAGGTGTAAAGGCTGCTGTTAGCCATAAGCTTACGGAGAGATCCATAAACTCTGCCAATGACCATGTTTATATGATTGTAACCAGAAGGATTTTGTTTAGAACAAAACCTAGGCTAGAAGCATATTCGACTACATCTGAATTGTCGTTACCCAAGAAAATATTGGGTATACTTTCAGGTTCAAATGCAATGTTTACTATGGGTACAATTTTAGATTACGCAAATTGGCGAGCACATCAATTTTCTCAAAAGGCCGTGCAAGGTATAGTTGCACGTCATCCGCGTAGAGGTTGATTGATGCATACTGACAAACCAGTGGTAGGTCATTTATAAAAATGCAAAAAAGGATAGGCCCTAAAATTGAACCCTGGGGGACTCCTTGTTTGACAATTTTAAAGGACTAAAAAGAGTCATCGTTGGCCACTCTTTGCAGTCTGTTTGTAAGAAAACTTTGAATAAGCTTAAGGGCCCTATCACTGAATCCAAAAAGATTTTCAAGTTCCAAGAGAAGAATATCATGGCTTACATTGTCAAATGCTTTTGAAAAGTCAAGTAGGGAAAGAAGCGTCAGATAACCCTTGTCAAAATCCTGCCTTATATTTTCTAGAATATTAACTATTGCTGAAGCACAATACTATGATCTTTCTTAAATTCAAATTGAAAAGGGCTAAGCATTGCGTTATTTGATAAATGTGCTTGGATCTGTTAAGCTATTTTATTTTTTTTTGAAAAAATTTTGACAAACAAGGTAGAATGCTGATTAGCGTGTAGTTATTTATTGAAATTGGGTTAGATTTCTTAGATAGTGGGATGACCTTAGCAATTTTCCAGGATTGAGGAAAAGTAGAAGTTGTTATGCAGTGGTTAATGATATGAGTCAGATAAAAGATGGCCAGGGGCAATATAAGTTTAACAATTCGTATTGTGATTCTATCCTCACCCGCTGAGTTGATTTGATAGCTGCAATACAGTCGACTACATCGCTTTCTGTTACAGCTAAGAAATCAGTAAACCGAGAGCCTAGAGGCACATTCAGGGATGTAAAATCAAACTGATTCTCACTAGTTAAATTTCCCAAAAAGTAGTCATTGAGCCTATCATGTTCAAACCTGCATTTTTGTACATTTTACCATATCTTCTTGGGTGGCATTGAAGCACTGAGCTTGGAAGCGAAATAATTTCTCTAAAAATTGCGAACATTAAAAGTTGCATTATTACTTGCAGCTTTATAAATGTTCCAATTAGGTTCAGATAGATTTCGTTTCCATCTATAATACATGTTTTTGAGTACCTTAATTTGGTTCATCACTTCAGATGTGTACCAAGGACAGCTTTTATTTCGAAAGGACACAGATTTAGTCGGAACACATTTATTAAACAGGAGCTCAACAAAATTATTGAAAACTTGAATCGCTCAGTGGCCAAAATTCGGTCATTAAAATGCCCAAAACTGTGGGAAAAAAATTTCACAACGAATTTATACGAAAAAAATGGTAAAAAACACACCAAGACAATTTCACCTGTATTTTCCAAAAAATAACAAAAAAAAAATATTCCCAGCACAGCTACTCAGTAATACCTTTCCAACGATATATATATCATCTCAATCGGTTGGGTAACCACCTCGCAATTGGTACCACAAAAAACTGCTTGCCTATTTATATATAGATATTCAATTTGTCATTCACATCAAAATACAACCAACAATTGTACCAAGGTAAAGCATCAAAAGTCTCTTGTAGAGCCAACAAATTTAACGAACTTAGATCCTTATATTCAAAAATAAGGGATCTGTATAGCAGGATGCCTGTTCAATTATTGTTAAGATAAAAAAATTAAAAAAAAAAAACACTTTAGAAAAAAAACTGATAGACATTTAGGTTTGAAATTTTATTGCTTACTCTTAACTGGTTTTTAGTGTACCTACTATTCTACGGGTATATTTCCTTGACTAGCAAAGTGTTTCATATGGGAAAGGACTAAGAAATGCACTAATTTTAAAATGAACATATATTTTCATAGCTGTCGGCAACAGGGGAAGAGGAGTGTTTCCATTATTTACATGTTTGGCTGAAAATGCAAAAAATGGTGAAATACACTTAAGATAACTGCAAGGCAAGAGGCGTTATGTGGGATATATGGACTACCTTTGTAGGTGGCATGCGTCTGAAACATAATCCCGCATCCCGTTATTAGCTTTTAATTTTCGCGAAAAACTATTCAAGTTTCAAGGCTTATGTATTTTTGACACACCCACTTTGGGGTGTTTGTCACAAACGAACTTAAATATGTACGCATAGGGTAGGTATTGAACAATTTTTTTTTCAAACGTGTAGATATAATGCTCGCTTATATTTTTTTGTTCAGAGTATCAAGAATGTTAAATGGTTGTAATGTTGTTATGATGTTTAATATGTTTTTATTTTATTGAACATTTTTGTTTTTAATTTGGGTTAGTTGAAAAACGATTTTGAGAAGCTTACGCGGCCTCAATACGAAAGCGTGTGCTGTTTCTCAAATTTCATAATATTAACGAAATCATATCCTGATGAAATTCTCCTCAATTTATTTAACATGATGCTCTGGATAGTAAAGTCCAAAGAGAACCCTGTTACAACTCATATGGGATGCTATGGAGCTAAAATGGTCTAAGTACATTATCTTACGTGAGTAAATCCTTTTGGGCGTAGGATTGTACACAAATTGGCCTAGACAAGCTGTTGTGTCTCGTAAATTCGCCATTTTGAGAAAATTTAATATTTAAAATCAAATTGTGCGCCAACCAGTATATCCATCCTGGTTTCGTTAAATTTGTATATAAAGCTTGAGTCCTGCAATGCACATCACTTCAGCTATCATGAGTCGTTTTATTTATTTATATATTTCTTCTTTTTTTTTGTGTGGAAAGGATGTGAATAATGGGATAACAGCTCACATACACGCATCATCCCAAACGAGATGAGGACCTTTATCGACCACCGAAAAACGGATATCCGTCATTATGGTGCACGAATTTAATTTAGTGTTCGTTCATGAGAAGCCGAGCCGGGGTCGGTCGGTGCTATTGCCGGAGCCGAAACCGGGGCCGGGGCCGAATACAGTGATGCTAAATGTGGACATTAATTGGCAAAATAGAAAGCAACGAGTCGTGTGTAGGACAGTATATCTGTCTATGGAGAGAAATGGCCTACGGAATTGCTGGCTAACTTCGGTTGCTTGGCTAACTAATTGGTGTTGCATCACAACGCAAAATTGTATATTCTCAATGGCAGTCGGACGGAAATGTTTGCGGGGTTAAATTTGCATATACGAATAAGTTTGCTCAGCCCATGAGTGCTGCTATAATGATGGGCAGGAAATGTTATTAAACAGACAAGCCGGAAAGCTCTGTAATAATTTGAAAATGAGTCAGTGTCGGTGTATGTGTGCTTGTGTGTGTGGTTGTATAGGTGTTTTTTTTTTTCAACTTAAAGGTGTGCTAGTGTATTTTTACTTTAGGGTTGTTCAAACCAAGTCCGGGTGTTGATTTGGGCTATTACATACAAGACTTCGCTGTTAGTTACTGCTCCGTCATTAGCTGTATTTTTAATAAGGAAAAAAAATTGGTGAAAACTACTGATTCGGTTTCTTTTCGGCACCGTTAGTGAACAATTTGAAACTTTTTCAGTTTCGGGGGGAATAACCTTTTCAGCACAAAAAATATTTTCCATTTAAAACAGATAACTATGTAAATGCAATACAAAATAACGACAAAAGCTAAAAAACGATTATTTTTAACAGCAAAAGTAGCAAATTAATTAAAACTAAATTCCGAAGCAACCGTAACACAGACATACAATACAGATCGCCAACTCTAACTCCTCTTGCCTTAAACACCCTTTAAAATATTTTATTCAGCACGAAGCATAAGTATCTTGTGTATCTCTACCTACGCATTTTATTTTTTTGTGCATTGGTTCTTGGTTCCCATTTAAAAAGCACGGGTGAGCTTAAGGGAAATTTCTCACATACTCATGTCATTTATCATAATATACACATCAAGCTTTGTGTTTTAGGTAAAGAGATAAACTATAAACAGCTGGCGGTCTGATTTGTATGTTTTTTACTTGCGATTATAGGTACTATAAGGCAAGTTATGGATTCGTGCAGAAAAAAAAATTTGAGATAACAATCACACATGACATTACGATGATGGAGAAGTCGAAAAAAGTGGGTCTGGGAATTCCGTCCGTCCGTCTGTCTGTCTGTCTGTCTGTCTGTCTGTCTGTCTGTCTGTCTGTCTGTCTGTTCGCGCCTCTGGAGGCTGAACGGGTGGGCCGATTTGCTTCAAATTTGGTATTTAGGATTTATTTGGCCGTCCCTCGGAACGTATTTTTTATTTTTGCTCTAGGTCCAAAAATAACGGCACCTGCCATACAATCCTGAAGACAAAAATTGATTTTCTCAAAAACGGCTCTAACGATTTTGATAAAACTTTCAGAATGCTATTTTTGCAAGACAGTCTATCTTTTGGTTAGAAATTTTTTTTCAAAATTTGTCTAATAACGGTACCTCTCATAGAACCAGTATTTTCAAATCAAATTTTTTCGTAAACTGTACATTCGATTTCAATAAAACTTTGGCCACAGGAAGTCATTCATAATTTTATTAATATGGCATTTCAAAATTTTCAAAAAAATTGTTTTTTGATTTTTTATAATTTTTTCAAAAAAATTTTTGGTTTTCGAAATATGTTGGAAACGGGTACATTGATTTTTTTTTAAATTATTTTTCAAATGTAAACTACAGATTGCCATATATTTGCATACTCAAATAAATTTCAAAATATTTTTTGAAAAAGTTTTTCAAAAATAACCTTTTTTAAAAAAAACTGGTCGAACGATTTTCAATATTTTTTTTTCCTAGATTGACGTATAGCTTTGAAATTTTATTGCATACTTAGTTATTCCGAGAAAACTCTTAAACTAATTTAAAAAATAAAAGAATTTTCGAAATTATTTATTTTTTTTTAATATCCATATATGCAGCCACTACGCAATTGCTTATCATAAGAGCAAGTTCGTGCGACCCAGTCGTGCATTTTATTTTTTATGTGACCCGCACCACGTTCACGTGTATAATTTTCTATAGAACAAAAGCTGTTCGGGATATTGTATTTATATTGGGACTTGTGCTTCGGAATTTCGTCAAGGCACAACTGTTTCGGTATGAAATTAGACAAGAATGTCACTTTTTACTTGCGACAATTAGGTTGGTATGGTACACTGTAAAATAATGCATTCGTAAGAAATAAACTGCACGACTGGCTCTCACAAACTTGATCTAATGTCTGACATTCTTGGATGTTGTGATTTTGAAAAAGAAAATTTGAAAGGAATAAAATCATATGAAATTTTTTATATCACTTATCACTCGTAAAAAAAAAAATTGCAAAACAATTACGTAAGCCATCTACTTTCTTTTAATGTTTTGAGTTTTAAGAAAAACATTTTTCAAAATCAACCAGTTTTTTAAAAAAAATTTTTTTTTAACTTTTCGAGCAAATATGAAATTTTTTTTTGAGTATGCCAATTTCGTTTGAAGTTCTTATCAGAAAAATGAAATCTTAAAAAAACTCAATCGTCGTTTTTAAAATAACCCTAAAACTAAAAATTAAAAATTTCATTGAAATCCGTCAAGTGGCTTATGAAGAAATCTGTTGAATAAACCAGTACTATGGGAGGTAGGTACACTTATGACTTTTTCTGAACAGTCTATTCCAACCAAAGCATACAGTTTACCCAAGAAAACACTAGGTACCTATGCAAAAAGTTTTATCAAAATCGTAATATAAGCGTTTTAGAGCAATATGAGTTTTTCATCAAAATTAGATGTCAGGTACCGATAGTCTTAGAGTTAGAATGGTGTTTCCATAAGCCCCTCTGTAGGAAATCATAATAATACTGTGTATTAAATTTTCAGACCAACTTTTTCGACTTTGTGAAAGTAACGTTGTTTGTTTGTAAGGCTTTCACGCCTAAGCCATTTAACCGTTTTTAAAGTTTGTTTCACTAATGGAAAGCTACATTTATTTACAGTGCCGGATTAACCACGTAGCAAGAGTAGCAATTGCTACGGGCCCCGCGCGAAAGGGGGCCCCGCATATTTAAATCCACTCATCTCTGCCTGAGCGTAATTTTTTTTAATTGAAACTTATTAAGATGTGGTATTTGAATTTTTTTGATGTCACAGTTACAACTTTTCCTATTAAGACAATCCACGTCAGACACTCGGTACCCGACTATTTCCTTGGCGTAAATAAATCACCGAATTTCATACGGTAAACGCACAAGTTCTACAAAAAGTTGCTTGCATAAATGTGTAGAATTTCAGTCGGCCTGATAGGTGCCGTGAAATAAGGCCGTACGAAATAAGGCCATATTTCAAAATTTGGCCTTATTACACTTTGTAATTGTGAAAGAGGGCCATATTTTAACATATGGCTTCATTTCAATTTAACGAAGTGAAATAAAGCCAAAATGGCCTTATTGCGCTTTAAGTTTAGTTGGCCTTATTTCACTTTCAGTAAGTGAAACAAAGTCTAATGTACGGGTGGATTTTGCTGATATTTCCAATTAAAATATATCTAAAACGAAATATCTCCCATTACACCTTATAGTTATGATAACCTGATTACACACATTTCTTCATTATTATAGTCCAGTTGAGAAAACAGCCTTTATTTTAAGTGACAGTTAAATGAAACAAGAAATTTAATGAGCAGTACTTTATTTGTATTTGATTTAAATAAGTAAATAAAGAATTTGGAATTGAAGTCAGTTTTAATTTTGGAGAGTTGTTGAAAGTGATAGCCTAAAATTGTCGCAAATTATAATATTAAAAACGAAATGTTTCAGTTTTAAATTTGGAGAGTTTTTGAAAAGAATAGCTATAATATGAAAAGAAATAGTTTTGTTTTTGTTTTGGAGAGTTTTTGAAAATAATAGCCCAAAATTCGCGCGAATTTATTTTCACAAATAAGTTTGGCTTTATTTCACTTCGTCAAAGTGAAATGAGGCCATATGTTGGAATATGGCCCTCTTTCACAATTACAAAGTGAAATAAGGCCAAATTTTGAAATATGGCCTTATTTCGTACGGCCTTACTTCACGGCACCGCCTGATAATCAGCTCTACAAAAAGTGTGACGTATGCAAGCACTCTTACCCGACACTTAGTGTGCATGTGTAGCAGAATTGAGATGGCTCGATTCCCTGACATTGCCATCGAGTATCTTAACAAACTATCCGCCAATTAAAATAAAGCACACCTCATATTTATCTAAAACAACATGCGAAGAAACTATCAAATTGATTGCATCAAGCATGCTAGATCAAATTATTTGCTAAATTAAGAGATCCAAGTACTATTCAGTGTCATTAGATTCTACTCCAGATATATCGCATGTAGACCAACTGACTCCGATAGTGCGCTATGTTTTACCAGATGAGAGATTCGTTAAATTCTTAGATATGGAAGGCCATACTGCTGAACAACTCGCCCAAAGTTTACTAGATTTCTTAAGTAAGAGTGGCATTGATATCAAAGATTGTCGTGGACAAAGCTATGATAATGCCAGCAACATGAGCGGAAAATACAGCGGCCTGCAAGCACGAATTAAAGAAATAAATAAGTATGCAGAATACATTCCCTGTCTTGCACATTCATTAAATTTAGTTGCTAAGTGCGCTGCAGACTGCTGTACAGAAGCATTAATTGTTTTCGATTTTATTGAAAATCTTTATAACTTTTTTTCCGCTTCTACACATCGTTGGAGTCTTCTTACGGAAGCTCTTACTTCGAAAATTCCGATTTTGAAAAGGTTGTCAGATACTAGGTGGTCCGCCAGAGCTGATGCTACGAAGGCACTTTTATGTGGTTTTACCACTATAAAGCAAGTTTTGGATGCCATTTCCAATAATATAGATCAAAAGGCAGAGTGTCGTAATCAAGCTTACGGACTTGTTTCAAAGATGAATAAGTTGGAAACGGGAATAATGACAATTACGTGGAATGGAATCCTAGAACGCATGCAAGCAACTAGTGCGTCGCTGCAATCGTCTAAAATAGACCTTAATACGGGATACAGCCTTTATGAATCATTACATGGATATGTCTAAATAATGCGATCTACATTTTCAAATATTGAAGCACAAGCCAAAGAGCTGACAGGCTGTCAACTGTCATGAATATCAGCAGCAGACTTCAAGACGACGCAAGCGGAACACAAAGTACGACGATTTTAGCGGTTCTAGTACACTTGACGAATTTGTTGAGAAAGAAACACCTGGTAAAAAGTTTGAAATTGAGGTGTTTGTTGTCATTATTGATAACACACTATATCTGCTTTAGACAAACGCATGAAAGCATATCAAAAACTAACTAGTGTTTTTGGAATATTTCGACAGTTAAAATCTATTACAGCAGACGAGATTTAAAAAAAAACACCAATTATAGTCAGTGCTTATGAAAATGATTTGGAAGACAGCCTAGACAACGAATTAGTGCAGTTTGCCGAGCTGCTCAAAACGGATGTGGCTAGTGCGATTGACAGTACGAAAAACGAAGCTCTTGAAATTCAATATTATAAATTCCTAATGGACAATTCATTAGAATCATGTTTCCCCAATTTGGAAATTGCTTTGCGCATTTATTTATCTCTCATGATCACTTACTGCACTGGCCAACGTTCATTTTCGACATTAAAGCGCATAAAAAATTAGTTAAGGAACATTATGAGTCAAGAACGTCTGAATTATCTCGCTTTGATGAATATAGAATATGATTTGCTCAGAAAAATTGATACAAATAGTATTATTTCTAAATTTGCCCACATGAAATCTAGAAAAGTTACTTTGTAAAAGTTTAAAAAAAAATAAGGGAACAGATAAATAAATATAAAATATAAACATTATTTAAAGTATACCATTGATAAAATATAACAATAGCTAGGTATTCCTAAAAATATAATATACTTTTTATTAAATTTAAACTTTGAAATATGTATTGAAAAAAATAATTTGTGTAGTATCATCAGTTTTCAATTGTCATAAAAATTATTCTAAATTGCCACGAAATCTCATCTCAGGCTTTTTGTACTTGTCAGAGCCTTACAGCGCCTATAGTAATTTACTACACTATTAATTACCCACAAAATTGTAACCTATAGATAGCAAATAAACGTATTGAGAATTGAGTATTGAATTGTTTTTTTAACCACTTTATACTTAAGAACCCATAGTAGATCGATCTTTGAAAGATTTTGCTACGGGCCCCGCGCTTGCTTAATCCGGCACTGTTTATTTACATTTCTTAGTCTCAACAAGATATCCTTACGAAAATTAAAATAATTTTACCTTTAAAAGTCAGTAATTAAAATTCGCTTCCATTTTTACATGCGAATGTACGTAGAAACTGCAAGTTTTGCATTCGTAGAAAAATAAAATGCACGACTGGGTCGCACGTACTTGCTCTGTGGATGCAATAGTACGATGAAAACAAACTTTTCGATCAATAAGAACAATTAATTTTTGAAAAATTTGGTAAAACCTAACAAAATTTGACTTAAACTGGAAAAACCGATATACGGGAGCTAACGTTAAGAAACCTTTAATATTTAAAATTAAGACGCTATCTTTTGGGTGTTATAAATGATACAAATGTCCACTTATGGCCAGATTAATAATACTGTTAAAAGCAATTTCCGCTATTATCATGTATAGCCAAAAACTAAAAATGCAGTTTTGTTTGAAGTATTCTATTTATGTTACATACAAAGTTTCATAAAAATCGGGGGAGCCTTTTTTGAGTAAATTAGAAAAAATGAAAAAAATTGGCCAAAATCTAGTGGTTCTTTGTATAGGAGCCACCATTTAAAAAAGAGAAACTGAAAAAAATCAATGCCATCTGATAGGAAGCTGTAAGGAACTATACGAAACAAAGTTTGAGTGAATTAAATGCAACCGTTGACAACTTATGGCCATTTGAAAAAAGCCGTTAAAAGCAGATCTCCGTTATTTGCATTTTAAGCCAAAAACTAAAAACGCAGTTCTCTTAAAAATACTAAAAGAATATAACACACAAAGTTTAAGCAAAATCGTTAAAGCCGTTTTCGAGAAAATTAGAAAAAAACCAAAAAAAGTTGGCTTAAACTCAACGGCTCGTTGTATGGAAGCCACCGTTTAGAAAGGCTTCAGTGAAAAATTTACTAAACCATCCTATAGAACACTATGAAAAACTATGTCAAGCAAAATTTGAGTTGATTCAATCAAGCCGTTGTGAACTTATTGCTATTTGAAAAGAAGCCGTTAAAACCTGATTTTCGTTACGACCATTTGAGCCAAAAACAAAAAACGCAGTTTTGTTAGAAATGCTTAAAGTTAGCTTAATTTTAAGTTTAATCAAAATCGTTAGAGCCGTTTTCGAGCAAATCGAAAATGAAAAAAAACCATCACTCGAAAGGTACCAGTTTGAGCCGGGCTAAAACGAAATAAAAAAAACCTCGACAATGGTTTTTTTTCAAACTGCTATATACCAAGTTTGAAGAAAATCCGTCAAGTCGTTTAGGCTGTAACATGACGTGAAAAGCGCACATCCGCACATCCGCACAGACAGACCGACGGACGGTATGGCGAAAACCACTTTTTTGGATTTCTCTATCATCGTAATGTCATGTTTGATTAAAACCTCGATTTTTTTTTCTGCACGAAACCAATACTTGATACGGTGACCATCCGTCCTCTTTTTTAGAGGACAGTCCTTTTTTTTTGGTATCGTGTCCTTTTTTTTTGTTCTTCTTAAAGAGGACAGTAATTTGTCCTCTTTTTACTCAATTGTCCTCTTAATGTCTTCTTTTTTCTTTGAAAACTTTTTCCTACACAGTATAGTACTTTCTTCAGAACTAAATTACTTAAACACAAAATGAAGACAGCACTGGTTTGAACAATTCAGATCTGTCATCTGGTTTTTGCTATTGTGAATGAATCGCAAACTGTCACCCAAATACAATTGTCAAGTTTTCATTACATTCTTTTGGCTTTTTATATATATACTAATAGCGAGTTTCATTCACGAAAAGAATTGCTCTTTCTGTCAAAAGATTCGATCTTTTTCACTTTTAAGAGTTTCATTCATTCAAAAAGTGCAATTCTAGATCGATTCTCAACACGAAAGAATGCATCTCTGATGAGTTGGAAGAATCGATCTGAATACTTTTCTGTCAAACGTCAAATGAGAAATAATTTGTTATTTTTTGTCGTTTGTCGTGAAATTGTGCCAGTCTGTGATAAATAAAACAAAAATAAACAAATAATGAACGAAGGACTTGATATGTACTACTACTATTATCCAATTAATTATCAATTAGCAATAATCCAAAGTCAGCAATTCCAATGACAAAAGACAAAAACCAAATGACAAAAAGTCAAATTGCCAAAACAAGTTTCATTGAAAAGTGCAATTCTCGATTTTGAGAACAAATCTTCCAAATTTGAATGAAACTCGCTATAAGACTCGTAGAGTTTTCGATGTCGCTTCCAGCTTCAAATTCCCCTACGGAAAGAGTCTTTTCAATTTCTAATAACATTTGGACACCTGAAAAATCGCAATTAAAAGTTGATACACTAGAGGCAATGCTGATAACAAAGTGCAATTATGACTATAATTGTGGACTTTTTTAAGAAGTCGGGATGACGTCTTAAAAAAAATTCACTGTGAAGAAAAATACAAAAACTAGGTAACAGTTCCTTTGAGTTGAACTCTAAAATAAAGTATACTTAAGTATTTATTATTTTTGGATTTTGTTTGTCTGTTATAAGAATTTTTGTTTTTCAAACTGAACTGAATTGTAATTTGAAGTATATGTACAAATATTTTGAATAAATATGGTTTGTTCCTAAACTTGTTTAAGTAAATTAAAGGTTGTCCTCTTTTTTGCATCTGAAAAAATGGTCACCGTACCTATAGAGCAAGTAAAAAAGTTTTTTCATACGATGATAGCGAAGACCAAAAAAGTTGGTCAACAAAATATGTCCGTCTTCCTTTTTCTTATCTGTTTGCCTATCCGTCTGACTATATGTATGTACAAACACATAAAACAGCCCAAACGGGTATGGCTAATTCCTTCAAACTAGGTATATCGAGCTTTTTCGGTATTGTGCACAGAAGGGAAATTGAAATTTTTTTGCAGCTCAGAAACTAAACTATCTAAACTAACCTGCCATATTAAAGTTATTTTGAAGCTCATTTTTCTCGAAAACGACTCAAACGATTTTAATTAGCTTAGCTTTTCATGTATTGTTGTATGACCTATCATATTGCTATAAACAAAGTTACCAACAATCGCTAAGAACGGTAAATTCCATGGGAACGTTTTTTTTTTTGGTTGCGAAAACGACTTAACCGATTCTGTCGAAAATATGGTATTTAAGTTTTTTTTTTTTTTTTGAAAATGGTTTTTTTCTAAGAAACCACTCCACAGATTTTGATAATTTTACTACCATACATTGAAATTCATCCAAAGAATAAGAGTTTCGAAAAATAATTTTTTTTTAAATCTCAAGCCACTACCAATTATTATTAGAGCAAGAAATGCTCAGATCTAAAACGTCTTGTAAAAGGGTTTCCTCAGGGTTCGATTCTTGGTCCAATTTCCTTTTGCATGACCTCCCTTTTATAAATGACCTCCCTTCTTGTTGTTCAAATGTTTCAGTTCACTTATATGCAGACGATGTTCAGCTTCATCTTGCCAGAACATTCCATCAATTTAATGAACTGTGTCTTTTGATCAATAAGGATCTTAAACATATAAATGATTGGTCTACAGCCAACGGCCTGTTGATCAATCCTAACAAGTCTCAAATCATCCCTATATCAAAAAGAAAGTTTGATCTTGGAATTCTACCTGACATATAAATGATTGGTCTACAGCCAACGGCCTGTTGATCAATCGTAACAAGTCTCAAATCATCCCTATATCAAAAAGAAAGTTTGATCTTGGAATTCTACCTGACGTTTGTCTGAGCGGTAACAAAATAACAGCAGTTGATCACTGCACTAGCCTTGGCTTTGTCATTGACCGACATTTATCTGGCTACAAACATACTTATATTGTTATTGGTCGCATTTATGGTTGCTTACGAAAACTATGGCCGTCTGCTAACTTTACTCCTGTTGCAACAAAGCGGAAATTGATATTTTCCTTAGTCCTGCCCCTCATATCGTATGCTGAGATCGTATATAGCAATCTAGACTCACTTTCTCAACGCAAACTTCAAGTTGCCTTCAACGATGCTGTTCGCTATATATATGGGCTAAGGAGATTTGATCATGTTTCCGATTTCTCCAAGCAATTTCTGGGTTGTACCCTCCAGCAATACATCAATGCAAGAAACTGTATTTTCTTACACAGGTTAATATATCTTAAATCTCCAACATATTTATTCAATAAGCTCTTGTTCAATCGGTCTACTAGGAATATAAATATTATTCCTCGCCTCAGTAACTACCTAAGCTCATCGCGTTTATTTTTCATTCATACTGTTAAACTCTGGAACTCGCTCCCTCCCCACATTAAATTCATAATCAACTCAAAATATTTCCAAATTGCAATTAATCATCACCTCTCGTCCCCTTCAACTATATCTTAATCCTCCTCTTTTCCCTCTGTCTCATAAAGTATAGCTATTTTAGATTAATCTTTATTTAACTTTATTTAATAGTAAATTTCAGCTTTTTTCAAACAACATTATCTATTACCAATTACTCTCTAAGTACTATAAAAGATTATATCTTACTGTACAACCAATTATTGTTAATAATAAATAAATGAAATAAAAATGAAAGTGGGTCTGGGAATTACGCCCCTGTCTGTTCGCATATACGTCTTCAGTCTGAACGAATCTGCCGATTTTAAATAAATTCGGTATACTAAGTATTTATTTGGGCGTCCCTCTAAAATTATTTTTAACTTTTTCTCTAGGTCCAAAAATTAAAGTACCTAAGTACCTAAATTTTGATAAAACTTTCTGAGTGCTTTTTCGTAAGACAATTTGTTAATTTATAACCAACTATCTTTTGCCCGCTACTTCGTACGCGTGGATTTTAGAATATAGTAGGTATCTCAGTATATTTTTGTTTTTGCACAACCGGTTCAAAGTGGGGGGTATGCGTGGTATGAAAGCTACATAGCTTACCAGCTCTACAGCCGTAAGATTTTTGGTTTCTGTATAATATCATTTCGAAGTATCATAACGGTTTAAATTGCAAAGTTGGAGGCTTAAGCTCTGAAGCAATATACCTTATTGGAATGCCCACATTCAAAACGATGCAACGCGCCGATACTGCTATTTATGGCAGCTCCGTTTCATCAGTTTTGGGCGTAAGTATTGTTCGTTCACCGTTCTCTATGGTTACATTATTTTTCGATTTCTGCTTTCGCTGAATGAGACATTGTCTATATGGTGGTAAATAGCGCCATCTATGATGTTTTTGATGCAACTACTCTATTCAGAACGACTAACTTATTTCTATTCATGTATATGTAGGTAAGTGTGGCGCTATTTTTATGATTTCCTGCGCCATTATGTAAGTGAGACGCTAACTTCTTTAAAATCTTTTAATTTTGAGTTAAGTTCATTGAATAACATTCGATTGCAGCAATATTAAAAAAACCACCAGAATTATATATTTTCCTGCGATAAAATGTAGCCTTTTTTTAAGTTGGCGTACTACCAATAAATCTGCGAAAACCGCATTCAATTCCATGCAGTAGTTTTTGCGTGATGCGCGTACAAACACACAGACAGACAGGCAGACAGACAGACAAAAATTCTAAAAACATTTGTTTTGTCTTCTATGGGTCTAATAGAGACTCCCCATATTAGTTTTGCATCTACATCTTCAATGTGCAGACATCGACCCGTTACAATTTTATTATATGTATAGATAAATAACAATTGAATGGTTAGGAATGCTTTTAAAAAAAACTTTTATTTAGCCTTGTTCTCTTAGAGGGTAAATTAATACCTAAAACATAACTTTGATTTGAAAACGGATTTTTCAATAATTTTTATGACTAAAAAAACATGGTTGTCTGTAAAGTCATTTACGGATTATAATTTTACGTGATAACCAGTTCACAAGACAGTTCATGTGTAGGTAGTATCTCCCCAACCACCAACCACTCACCCCACCTACAACCACCCACCAATTTTGATTTTTTTTCCTCACACCTTCCCCAAACATCAACCTCCGACCACCACATACAACAACCAACCAACAGCCCACCATTTTTGACAACTTTTTCATCGCACCCCATCAAATCAACCAACCAACCACCCAACACCCTCCACTCCCACTTTAACGACTTTCTAGGCTATCAAAGCAGCTAGGTAACGTCAGTGTGACTGTGACATTTTTTCGTGCGTGCTGCCCATTTTTTCCAAACCGATTTAGTAGACGTTATCACGTCAAAAGTTGTTTTAGAGATACATTTTTACCCAAAACAAACCTTAGAGTATAATACTGTGTTTAAAAATACCCTACCATTAACCAGAGTGATTAAATAACTCACTTATAGCCACATTAGAACTAGAGTTATTTGCAGTTTTTTTAAAAACCCGGTTATTTTGGAACTCAGGTTACAAATTGTTACTTGGCTACCTACAATCTTTTATTATCTTTTGGTTAGAACAGGATTTTCGAAATTTGGCTTTTAACTGTAGGTACCTAAACTTCTTAATGAATCGGTTTTTTTTTTTTTAAATGAGATTTTCTTGTAAACTACTGTTCTTTCAATTTGAATAGAATTTTCGATATAGGAAGTCATTAAGTCAATTAACATTGCATATTCAAATTGTCAAAAAATTACAATTTTTGATTTTTAACAAAGTCGTGCAACTTTTATATTTTATTTGGTTATAGAATTATAGAAGGCGAAATGTTTTTTTCAAACGAAGTATTGGGAACTCAAGGGTAAAACCTACATAATTTTGATACTCTGGCCTGGCTCTTCCAGATAAGGGAGACACCTCAGTTATTTACTCATAAAAAAATTGCAATCTTTTTCGAGTTTTGAAAATGAAATGATATCTTGGAACAGAACCTTCAAAATTATATTTTTTTCCACATCGAATGAAACATAAAATATTTACGAACATATTAAAAGTTGAATTTTCAAGTTAAGATATTATTTTGTATTTAATTGGATTATAACATTGCTGCAGAATTTTATATAATAACATTTATTTATTCTTTGATGCATCAAATTTAATATCACTTAATCAATTATTTTTTTTTACAATTTTGAAGGCCATTAACGCTTTATGTAAGTATGGTTGAAAGAGTAAACACACTTTTTATGAAGTAATTTTATTTTTTATCGGTCGTTTAAAAATTAATAAAATAATATTGGAACACTTAATGCGGTTTAAAAATAAATTCAAGATCTAAAAGTCGATGGGCGGTCGTAAGGTGTGCATTAAAATAAATCATTACTTAAAATAAAAACATTTATTATTTCACCCCCATTCCCCGTAAAAAAGTAGTAACAGCCAACTCTAAGAAACACCAAAGCCAATCTTGTATGTGTATTTAAATTCCCTAGAAAACTAAATGAAGTCTTTTTCAATTTAATTGATTTCGACGTAATTGACACTCACATAAAGAACCGCATAAGTGAGGTCAGTCAAGTAGGTCGATGTTTACGAGTATATATAATGTGAACTTGTGGCCAGCGGTTAGTGTGCAATTAATTAGAGATGATATACGAAGTTCAAAGATCAATCATTTGACTGTCACAACAAACGGTGCGGTGGCATGCAAGCCCATAAGCATTCCATTCGTTCCATCCTTTTCAATTATTCCTCAAGTTTTTCCTTTAAGGATTCTTCGCATAATAACCTAACCATACGCACATCTGAGATCTGACTGATGATGGTTAGGTATATTAAAACTTTGTCTTTGTAGTGGTTGTCATGGCGGCATTTGGTTTGATTTTGAATTGTAAGTGGGAGTGACTTTTTTTTCTGTCCAACTGTTTGAGGATGTAAAAATAATGATAAATTAAATAGGTTAAAAGGATTGATAAGGTTAGAAGGTCTTTTTATAAGTTTGAAGTGTGATTCAAGAGAGGTCAAGAACCAAGATGATTGTCAAAAGGATCAATTGATAAACATTATTTATAGTCTTGTTGTTAAAAACGCATACTTAACTAAACGTATTACCCGTTTTATTAGTTGAAAAAATTCCAGAGTAAGAAATCCTTAGAGTGGAAGCAAAGCTCTACTTCTATTGAGATTTGCATAGTCAAATAGGAGAGTGGTAATCTTCTTGAAAATATGGTAAGACATCAAAATTCAAGGGATTAATTAAAAAAAATTGATACTGGTAGCAAGCGCTTGCTAAAGTATTAAATTTTTTTTGAACTCACTCATTTAGAAGTAGGTACCTACCTTATCATTTCCCGCATTTTGAACGTATGTATTTCCAAACATAAGGTGGCACAGACAGGCCATTGTGGATCACTGCCAACCAACATACCTCGACGACTAGTCCTTTCCCTAGCCAGTTGCGTCTGCACTTGATCCAGTACTGCGTTTGTTCTCAGGATTGGAATTGAAAACTTGCCGAATTAATGAGTATTCGACAATACTTTCTACATGCCCCTGCTATCGAAGCCGCTGTATTTTCGGCTTTTTGGACAGGTAATGTGTATCTTTAGCCCGTACAGTTCGCTATTGAATCTTCTTCTCCATACTCCATTGATACATACGGTTACGGGACCGAATATTACCCGAAGAATCTATCACTCAAAGCACCCCAGCCTGTGTTCATCCAATTAAGTCAGTGTCCACGCTTCTGCCACATACAGCAGGACTGGGATGATTTTATATTGTCTCCTTTGCATTTCTAAGCCCGAAGAAACAGCGATTGGCAGGAGTGAATCTTCGATTGACCTCTTCACTGATGTTGTTGTGAGAGGTTATATAGTGGAACTCATAGGCGACTTTAAAATCGATAAAGAGGTGGTGAGTATCGATCTGGAATTCTTGTGTCTTTTCTAAAATCTGTCGAAGTGGGAAAATTTGGTCGACGTTTGACTTACTGGGCCTGAAAATACACTGATAGGGGCCAATCAGTTCACTTGCGATAGGGTGCAGACGTTGACACACAATGGCCGAAGAGATTTTTTAGGCGACATTTAGGAGACTTATACCTCTGTAGTTGGCGCAGCTTAGAGTATCTCCTTTCTTGTGGATAGGGCACACAATGCTGAGGTTCCATTCGTCAGGCATACTTTCATCCGACCAGATTGTACAGATGAGTTGGTGTATGCTCCTCACCAAGTCATCTCCCGCTGCTTTGAAGAGTTCAGCCGTAAGAACATCAGCTCCAGCAGCCTTGTTGGATTTTAGTTTAGATATTGCTATCCGAACTTCTTCTTGGTCGGGAGGACGAAAATTTTGTTCATCATCATCCAAATCGAATGGATCATTCTGCCTGACAGCGATTAGTTGGTTGTCTTCGCCGTTTAACAGTCTGCAGAAGTGTTCTTTCCAAATTCTCAGCACCGACTGTGTATCTACAACGACATTCCCACCCTCGTCTCTACATGTTTTCCGCTCGGGCTTTGTAACTCTTGGACGAATGCTTTACCCTTTGGTAGAACTTTCGAACATTGCTTCTGCCGTAGCACCCCTCAATAGATTCAACCATTCGTTTTTCCAGTTCTCTTTTTTTTCTTCTGAAAAGCCGATGTTCCTCTTTCCTCTTTTGCTGGTACACCGCACGGAAAGCGCTCTTGGCAGCTCTAGTTCTGGCATTCAGAACTGCATGATAGGCTTCGTCTTTGGCCAGGTGTGCGAGCCTGCACTCATCATCAAACCAGGTGTTTCGTTGTGGTCGCCTAATGAAACCCAAAACATCCGTGGCAGCGGTTTTGATGGCCATTTTGCAATGTTGCCACTGGGCCTCTGGGTTTGGCGCAGGCGCCGGGCTTGTCAAGAGATAAGAGGAGACATGATTGGCAAAGGTTGTGGCGGTCTCTTGCGATTGTAACTTAGCAACATCAAACTTTCTCACAGTGGATGTTCGGTTCTGCGGTCTGGTGGAGATCCGCATTCGCACTTTAGCTACAACAAGGTAGTGGTCCGAGTCTATGTTGGCCCCTCGGAAAGTGCGGACATCCATGACACTGGACGCATGTCTGCTATCAATCGCAATGTGATCAATTTGGTTGACGGTATTTTGATCAGGAGACCGCCAGGTCCCCTTGTGAATATTGAGGTGTGGGAAGTATGTGCTAGCTAAGATGACACTTCGCCCCGCAGCAAAGTCGATTAGCCTGTGTCCGTTACCGGAAGTGTTGTCGTGCAGGCTATGCTTTCCGACTGTCGAGCCAAAGTTACCCTCCTTTCCGATTTTGGCGTTGAAGTCACCAAGAATAAACTTAGTGTCGTACTTCGGGCATTCATCATACGTCTTCTCGAGAAGATCGTAGAATTCTTCTTTGGTCGTGTCATCTTTTTCCTCCGTGGGGGCGTGGACGCAGATCAGCGAGATGTTGCTGAATTTGGATTTAATGCGGATTGTGACAATGCGTTCGCTTATGCCACGAAACCCCAAGACTTCTTGCCTAAGCCTTCCTCTTATCACAAATCCGCATCCAAATAGCCGCTGTTTTCTTGTCCTGTAGCACTTGCCGTAGTCGATGTCACAGTTTTTCATCCTCCTTGTGCCTTCACCATCCCATCGCACTTCTTGGATGGCTGTGATGTCGGCTTTGACACCATCTAGGGCCTCCACTAATTGTTCGGCGGCACGTGGCCTGTTAAGGGTCCGGACGTTCCACGTGCACAACCGAAATTCGTTTTCCTTGTTTCGTTTGCTAGGGTCGTCATCAGTAGGGTCATCCATATCCGAGGCAGTTGGTTGTTTCGGAACAAGAGGTTTTAGGAAGGAAGTTACCCCGACGCACAACCCCCAACCTGGGGGATCAGATCCCCTACAGCAGGATTTTCCTTTAATCTCCTATTAAGCTTATTGGAAGTATATTTTTGTTCAAATAAAATCTTTTCGAATTATGTTAAATTTCATCATATAAGACTGTATTTTCAAGGTCAAAAACACCCTGTCTATGAAATGAAAAGAGCATGAGTTTATTGATCTTATGTAGCGGCAGTATCCTAGACTAACATAAGTTCCTAGAAATTCCAAATACTCATTATTCTTTCCATTTCCCAAGCATGTATGTTGTTGTTGTTGTCTATATCGAAATAAAAGAGCCAGCAATATCTTCAATCCAAAGATTTCCTTTAAAATACTCAGAATCTTCTTCGAAGCGGAAATTTCCTTAATCTCTATATGAGAACATCCTTAGACTAATGATACAAAAAACAACAACAACAACCTATCTTTCTAAAAACAAAATCACAACATTTAAGCCGTTTTGTTAAAGTGATTTCTGCCAAAACTCTTCCAAGTGAATCTTTTCAGTCTCTAAGAACATTATCAAATAAAAACGTATCCTTCTTAAATTTAAATTGAATTAATGTATAATAAAAGTGACAGGGCTAGGCTAGAGCTGTTCCTTAAAAGCCTTTAAATACGAGGAAAAGAAGACATTTCATTCATTTCTTACTATGCTCGTATAAACTGAAAGCATTTCAAGGACATAGACGACAAAATAAATCCAAAACAAAAAAACAAAAACAAAGCAAGAAATGGATCACAATTCAAAATACAAGGAACGAATCCTTTCTGAAATAGGTCAATGAACGTAAACAATTTTAGCTTTCAATGTGAAGAGAGATTAATTCTTAGAGGGCTCATGACACGATTAAATTAACAATATTCAAAGCTCTCGTCATAGGCGAAGGCTAAGGCTAAGGCGAAAGCGACTTCTTCCATCCCTTCTCGAGTTTCATTAAATTCAAAAGCAAACATCAGGATCAAAGGCGTGCATGCAAAATCGAGTTGTCTATTCTATGCGAAAAGCATCAGCAAAGTAGCAGCATCGCACTGAGAAAAAAGGATTCTGGAGGGCTAAAACTTAATCTGTGGCACAAATTCCCATCCATTATCCTATTAGAGAGTTAAAATCCTTTGAGGGTCGGGCGTGGTTAATGAGACAAACGAGCTTTTGTAGCAATTAATTAAAATCGAGATATTGAAGCTGGGTAATATTGTAAGGCAAGCATCCAGGCAGCCAGGCTGGCACATCTAGGCCAAGCAGAGACATATATCTGGCAAATTGAACACATAAACAGAGTCCCTGAAGCAAATCGAACACAGCTTCTTCCTGGAGTAAAAGGGATAAATGAATCAACGTGGGATTAGACTAACTTTTTATATAGAGAGGGGTCATACGTACTGTTGTAAGCACCACGAGCCACGAGGATGTTAGGTTGAAGAGAAAAAAAATATTCCACTGGGTAAGGAAGATTCTTGAATATCCTTTATAGTATGACAATGCCTCGCAGAAGGCTAACGTTTTGAAAAAGATACCAAGGATCCGTGTGTGAAAAATTCAGCTGATAATAATCGATGAGAGCTGAGAGGACAAACACACACACCCACACAAAAAAAAAATTGAAGAGGAACATCCTGATAAACGAATAAAATTCTCTAAAGGATATCTTTTCCATTTTTGCCTTGTACTCAACGTGGAATCCCTTAATGCATGCCACTTTTATGGGGTTCAAAATTATTTGTTTCCTCCTCAAAAAAAAACCTACGGACTAAAGTTCCCAAGCGGATACTGTGATAGAGCAGAGGTCATTTGAGTAAAACATTTTCAATATACCTAACTGCCTCTATTTTTTTGGTGGTTTTACTCCTCGCTGTATGGCCTCTTAGGACGACTTCATATCCTTAAAAGGTATGGGTGTGTTTATGCCTACGGATTTAAGGTCTCTTCTGAAAAGAATCCTTTTTTTGTCTTCTTCCTTCTGTTTTTGAGTGGGATTTGAACAAAAAAAAAAACTGAATATCTAATCAATTACGCCATCTGATAAAATCAGTATTCAAAAACAATCCCTCTTTTTCTCTTCTCAAGAAAAAAAATATATTAAAAGAAGGATTTGACACGGTAGGACATCCTTAAATTGTCCTCGCCTTTCAATTGATATGCAGGCGTGCTTGAACGAAGAACTTCAAAAGTATAGAGAAAAAGACTTTAACCTCATTTTGGTGAATATTTATCTGATTCTAGTTATAAGACTAAGTATATAGATACTTTTTTTTTTGTGTATTTACAATGTGTGTAATACAAGAAGTGTTGTTATAAAAAACCAACAAAATAAAGCTTTCAAGTTATGACGTCTTTTGTTAGAGCTTTGGAGAAACGAAACTTTTGTTGGATGAATTTTTGAAGCTTTCACCCGCCCAAATTCATTGAAGCTCAAAAGCTTTCTGCAAGCTTGATTGGAAGTGGATTGAAACACATTTGTATTTTCCAGTATTCCAGTCCTTGCAACAAAGTTTATTGGAACTTTCCAGGGGACACGTTTGTGGATGGTGATTTCTTGGAAAAACTTTCCAGTATTATCCTGGCTGAAGGAATAAATTGCTCAACAACAGGTTTTAACATTTTTCTTCGTGAGGATTTGCAGTACGTGGAATTCATTCCTTTGGCAACTGCAAGTTTTACTTGATTGAGAAATTTAGCCTGGTTTGTAAGCTGGAGATATTTCTGTGATTTCTCAATCAAGTTTATGGTATTTGTTGGGAGGGAAATATTCACAATTTGGTTTCATAGAAATGTAGTTAACGAACAAAGCTGCATTCTGAAATTTAAAATCCTTAGAGAAGCATTTCATGGAATCTATGCAACAACTAAATTTTCACTTGGACAGGATGATGATGAGTTGTTATTCGGAGTTCAATCATAGTTTTTTTTGGAGCTTTCAATAGAAAACTAATTGATCTAAATATACAAATTTTCAATAAGAGCGACACTGCCAAATGATTGACAGTTAGAACAAAACCATGCCAAATGAATGTCTTTGTCCTGATGAATTTTTAGGAAATCAATAAAATGTCATACAAACAGGATTTTCAAGTAAATGTGAGTCAAATTGAACTCTGTGAAAGGAAAATAACCTAATTAAATTGAGGTTCTCGTACTTTATTTTCTGGGTGCTTTTCTTATTTTGAAGTCAAAAATTAAGATTGACTGGGATTTAAGAATATCAACTGGGCACTTACAAAATGGATAAAATGGTCGAATTTACCGATTTCATAAAAAATAATTGCTTTAACTATTATTGGCAAATATTTTTTTTAAATAATCAAAACTCAATTTTGAACAGGGTGATTCAGAAGCGGGCATTTTAAAAATTAAAAAAGTCGTTAAATAAGTTTTATGATTTGTAGGGTGACTAAGTTAACAGATTAAAAGATTAAAATCGGAAACCTAAAAAGTCAATAAGCGATTTTTCATTTTAAACCTCCAATAAGCGATTTTTCATTTTAAACCTCCTTTTTTTCAGTTTTAAATTCTGTTCTTAGAAAAATACATATTTCAATTGGGATAAACAAAAAAATATTCTTCGGGAAATAGGCATTTCATATGAAATTAATTATTTTAACTACCAAAGAGACAGTTTTTAGTCATAACTAGTTTAAGTGTCGCAAATATGGCCCAGGTTGGTAATATGACACAGCAATATTTTATAAATAAATATCAAACACATCCAAACCGGCATTGCATCATTGTGTCTTGGAGATATTAGTTGATTAGTGGTGGGAGTGAGTAAATTTGGTGAATTTTATTCGTTTTCGTTATAATTTTTGGGGGGTTTACTAAAGGTTTTTTGTATAAAATTTTTTGACAATTAAATAAGTTTTTTCTTAGTATACAAAGTGTTATATTTTATGTTATCAAATGTGAAAATAAAAATTTGATTGCAAATAATTGAGCGCGTTGAAAGTAAAAATAAAATGCACGACTGGGTCGCACGAACTTGCTCTAGTGGCTGCGTATATGGATATTAAAAAAAAATTAATTAATTTCGAAAATTTTTTTATTTTTTAAATTAGTTTAAGAGTTTTCTCGGAAAAACTAAGTATGCAATAAAATTTCAAAGCTATACGGCAATCTAGGAAAAAAAAATATTCAAAATCGTTGGACCAGTTTTTTTTTTAAAAGGTTATTTTTGAAAAACTTTTTCAAAAAATATTTTTAAATTTATTTGAGTATGCAAATATATGGAAATCTGTAGTTTACATTTAAAAAATAATTTAAAAAAAAATCAATGTAACCGTTTCCAACATATTTCGAAAACCAAAAATTTTTTTGGAAAAATTATAAAAAATCAAAAAAAAAAGTTTTTGAAAATTTTGAAATGCCATATTAATACAATTATGAATGACTTCCTGTGGCCAAAATTTTATTGAAACCGAATGTATAGTTAACGAGAAAATTTGATTTTAAAATATTGGTTCTATGAGAGGTACCGTTATTAGACAAATTTTGAAAAAAAATTTCAAACCAAAAGATAGATTTTCTTGCAAAAATAGCATTCTGAAAGTTTAATCAAAATCGTTAGAGCCGTTTTTGAGAAAATCAATTTTTATCTTCAAGATTGTATGGCAGGTGCCGTTATTTTTGGACCTAGAGCAAAAATAAAAAATACGTTCCGAGGGACGGCCAAATAAATCCTAAATACCAAATTTGAAGCAAATCGGCCCACCCGTTCAGCCTCCAGAGGCGCGAACAGACAGACAGACAGACAGACAGACAGACAGACAGACAGACAGACAGACAGACGGACGGAATTCCCAGACCCACTTTTTTCGACTTCTCCATCATCGTAATGTCATGTGTGATTGTCATCTCAAATTTTTTTTTCTGCACGAATCCATAACTTGCCTTATAGTACCTATAATCGCAAGTAAAAAAGTGAAAATTTACACAGTGTCGATAATATGGCCCATTCTGGGTGTCGATACAACCCAGTTGGCCATATTTGAAACATTATTTTTTTTGTGTTAAAGAATCACATCATATGGCTGGCAATGAAAAGCAATATATTTTATATGTGAATTCTGCATGCCTTTGCAATTACAAAATATTTAAAAAACATTGTTTGAAATATTTACCACCCTGGTCCATGTTTGAAACTAAGTGGGCCATATTATCAGTTTTTTTTAAGTTGTGAAATGAAGTTCCTTTAATGTTTTGTTTTTTACTTTTTGTTATGTTTGTTTTTAAAATTATAGTGTCTAAGACTGAAGTAAGAATAATTTGTAAGACTTTTTTCAAAAAAATAGATGAATTGGACTTAAATGTATAGTTTAATATAAGAAAATGTTAAAAGTGGGCCATGTTTGGAAGCTTTTAAGATAAACTGCGAGTCATTGTGGGAATATACACTTTGCTTAAAACAAATTTTGACCTCCTTATGAAAGAAGTATTGTTTGGTTCCGTGCAAAACAAATAGTGGATTTTATTAAACAAAACGACGGATAGAGGAGCCAAGAAAAGTGGTTTTCACAATCAATGTGTTTGTGTCTGATGAGTAGCTTTCTGCTTTCCACGTTCAGCTACAGCCCGAAAATTGGGCCATTTTAACCTTCGGCTTCGTCACCAGACTTCATCCTTTATGGTTATTTGAATATTTTTCATTAACAAACCCCAAAACCTGGAAGTTTTGAAAGATTATATACGACATTAAATGCATGCTATTTTTAGAACATTTCATATAATTTCAAATTATTTCAAATCATTTCTACACTTTTAGTGTGCGTAAAAGAAATATTAAAAAAATGTGTCTACTGTTCCTATAGCAGTGACACCTACACATGCATACGTACATATGTCAATAAACTAGGTTAAATTTCTCTTCAAAATTGTGTAAACTGTTGTTCCAACTACTTTATAACAAGTGAAGCAAAAATGAAGCCACAAATTTAAAAAGGGTTGGGTTCGATATCCCGCTTTTTATAATCCCGTTTCTTGAAATCCCGCTTTTATAATCCCGCTTTTTATTATCCCGCTTTTTTAAAATCCTGCTTTTTAAAATCCCGTCTCTTATAATGCCGTTTTTTACTATCCCGTTTCTTATTATCCCGCTTTTGCAATCAAAAGTAGTTGTTTTATTTTAAAAAATCGCGCGATTTTTTAAAATAAAACAACTACTTTTGATTGCAAAAGCGGGATAGTAAGAAAATTAAAATAAATTAAGCAATGAGTGATTTTTTTAAATGCATTTTATTTTAACAATGAATATGACAATCTTCAATAAATTACAAGAAAAAAGTATAAAGTAATGCTATACGATATTATTCAAAAGGGAACAAAAAAAAAAACTTTAAACCATTAACAATTTTTTTGTATTTTATTAGTTTTGTATATTATAAGCAATGCGACGCAAAAAACCTGTTTTACTCATATTTTTTTCTATTTCCCATTATTTTTTTTTACTGCGCGTGACTTTATAACATTAGGTTATTTTATAAAAAAACGGGATTTGCGGGATTAGCGGGATTTGTCGAGATTTTAAAAAGCGGGATTATAATAGATCGGGATTTTGAACAAGCGGGATTTAGGAAAACGGGATTATAAAAAAGCAGTATTTTAGCAGACGGGATTTTAATACTTTTTTTTCGGGATTTTTGAAAAGCGGGATTTTAAAAAGCGGGATTCCGATACGCTCCCATTTAAAAAATTTCCTAAAAGCTAAATTCAATTTAGTCGTTCGATAAAATATTATCATGGGGCACGGCGGTGCCTAGCCAAGTTGTAGCAACTTTGGCACTATACCCTTATTTACAGGAACCAACTCAGACTATTTTCGACCTCCCTCTAACTTCTGAACCAAAAAACATAGAAACTTCAAATTCGCTACAAGAAAAAGCAACCCTGAAAATTTCAGATGCTTAGCATGATTAGTTTCTGAGATACAGGGCTTCAAAAATCGCAAAAATAGTAACTGACTCACTGACTGACAGATCATCAAAATTATGGAACACTTTCCGTCACCGCAGAACTTTGAAATTTTGCAGAGCAATTGACCTTGCGATACTTACAAAGGATAAAATCGAAAATTAAGTATTTCCGATTCAGGGGGCGTGATATCCGCCCATTTATTCCGAAATGTTTTCAAATTCTTGGAGCATTTCTCATCGTCGTGAATCTTGAAACTTTGCAGAGTGGTAGAACTTGTGTTGCATACCAATGAAATAATCTAAAGTTTGATGTTTTCGGACCAGGGGGCGTGGTAACCAGCCATTTAGTCGAAAATTTATGGAGCACTTCTTCTCATTTTATAGAATCTTGAAATTTTGTATAGTGGTAAGCCTTGTGGTGCATACAAAAAAAAATTATAAAGTTAAGGATTTTTCATTCAGAGGAAGCACCCACTAAAATGGAGCACTTCCAACTTTTGTAAAAATTTAAAATTTGAGAGGGCAGTAGAGTTTGTATTGCCTACAAACAAAAAATTGAAAATGTTATATTTTTAACTCAGGAGGTGTGGTATCCGCCCATTGAGTCGGAAATATTATTCATATTTTTGTAGAATCTTTAGATTTGAAAAGCGGTAGACTTTTAGATGAAAACAAGGAAAAAACTAAAAATGTAAGATTTTCTAACACGATGGCGTGGCTGCCCGCTCCATTTTTATACCCTATTCCATAGAATGGGTATATTGTATTTGGTGTGGAATTTGTAACATAGAGAAATAATACCGTTAGGTATAGAAAAGTATATATATTCTGACTCAGAATCAAAAGCCTAGTCGATTTAGCCATGTCCGTCCATCCGTCCGTCCGTATGTATACTCTCTAGAGGTCGCAATTTTTGAGCTAGAAAGCTAAAATTTAATCTATATAATCTTTGGTTCAAGACTAAGGCTAAGTTCTTGAACCGGTAAAATCCGCCCACAAACACGCCCACAATCGCCATTTTTGATGAACAACCTCAATTTGGTAAAATTAAATTATGTTTTTTGTACAGTTACGATAAAAGCATAACGCTAAAATTTTGCACACGTAAGCTTTAGGCTAACCTTCTCCCAGTCAAATAAAAATATTTCAGTTTGGGCGTGGCTGACGCCCATTTTTCATACAAAATCATCAATATTGTTTTTATAAAATAACAATTGTTATATTTAAGCGAAAAACATAAAATTTTGTGGGTATAACTTGGACATAAACATCTTGTGTATAAAATCAAAAAATTTTATTTTGGGCGTGGCTGACGCCCACTTTTCATTAGAAACTATAAAAAAATTGTTTTTGTAAATAAACGGTATTTATAATTAATCCGCAAGCCAAAAGGATTGTGTATGAAAAGAAATTTTCAAATTTTGGGCGTGGCTTACGGCTACTTTTCATGAAAGAACGAAAAACGTAGCCTTAAGAATTTAAGTCATTTCCAATGTTTAATTTAAACCTTTTTCCTTCCTTTCGATATTTGAGAAATATATCTCTACATTTTCTTTTGTAAATTTTTTCAATACGCCCACTTTTCAAGGCGTGATTTTGGTAAAATACCTTTGTTCAGGTAAGATTGTTTAAAAACTACTCGATTCAGCTGTAGTCTTACACATATGCCTAAATGCTGAAAAAAGTGCAGTTAGTGCTTCAAATTTTTAAGACACGCCCACTTTTAAGGGGCGTTTCCGTCAAAAGTTGTATAATGCATTAATTTTTTAAGGTTTTTTAACTATCGGTCGCAGTTTTGAAGTAAACATAAATGAACACTTGGATTTATATTCCTTGGTTACGTAGCAGAGTGGGGCCCAAGAATTGTTAAAAACACCCATAATCGCTATTTCCATTCCAAATCTAATTTTTAAAAATTTAAGTTTTGTCTTGTTTTGTTCAAATGGATCTGCAAGAATAAAATTGAATGTCACTGAGCTCATAACAATTGCCTTGGCAATAAAACGTTTTAACTTTGGGCGTGGCGCATGCCTTTTTTATTGCGCCAGCACTAATTGAACATCACACCGCATAAAATTAATGTTATTGAATTTTTTTCTGTCTGCTAAAGAAGAATTTTGTTTCTGAAACATCGGCTGTTTGTGGGAGGCAGACGCATACACATACACAAATATGGGGAATAGTTTATCCAACAGTTCGTTGCAAACGTACTGTAGCTCTCGCTTATGTTTAATTTAGTATTCGTAAACTGTATATATATAAAAAAAAACTTTGCAAAAATAAATGAAATCACACCAAAAACATAAATGTAAAAAAAGCCACGTTCTCCTATGTACCAAAACACTATGCGTAACAAGTCAGCCGTGAAAAGTAATGAGATCTTAAAGTACGCGACAAGTTTCTTAGACTCAGTATACTAACTTATTAATAAATATTTTAAGTGCAGGCAGCAATATGGAATCAACTCTTGGTTATGAAAGCAATTTGTTATTTAATACATACATAGGTGCTGATTAAAATTTTGTTGTTTTACTTGGCAAGTTTTCGAAAAGCAATTAATTTTGAATATCTTAAGAAAACCCAGCCCAGGAACAGTAATTCGGACCTTCATTTGATCTTAGCCTCTCAGTTATTTGATTGGCCAGAGAAAATGTCGTCTTGAAAGGCAATCCCAATCTTACTAATTTTTGATTGCACAACTAGAGCTTTGTGCTCCTAGGCCTTACTTAATACGCTTCTCCAGCCAGGTGGAACTCTAGCCTGCCGTCTCCGATTCCGTATTCAAAAGTTGAAGACTTTAGGATATGGAGCATTGATGTCCATTCGCTCTACATGGCAAAGCCATTTTAGTCGTTGGATTGAAATTTTTCTTTTACAGGACGTATATAGTTTGTCGTTGTATCTTCTTCGCCAAATGTTGTTTTCTCAGTTTATGCAAATAGGATTATAAATCATTCGGCACTTAGCACTTTTCTCTTGGAGACTCCAAGTGACTTTTCATCCGATTGGGAGAGGGTCCATGCTTCTGCACTATATAGCAGAACCGTAATGATGCGTGTTCTTAACAGTTTCTCCTTGGTTTTTTTCGATACCTAAGTCTTTATTCAATGGCTTACGTTATAATAGCCCAAAAAATCTGCGATAAACAGGAGTTATGCTGAAAACAGATGTGCATTCAGAATGCACGGTTGACTGCATGCATCAACGCACCTAAAACAGATGTGCATACTCTTCGAAAAATTTGATGCCTACTTCTGTCAAAAATATTTTATTCTTTGTCAATTCGTACGCACTAGTGTCACCAGTTTCAAAAAATGTACGCTAATGTGAATGGCCATCTTTTGTGAATAAACTTATTTTTCGTAGTCAGTTATGCAATATTATTACTTCTCTAAAGTTGTCTGGCTAGCACCCTAATCAACAGTTTTTCAGTTTAAAAATATTTAATCGTGTCGACTTTATCGAAACTGGTGTAATTTAAGAAGGACAGGTACTGTCAAAATAAGTGATGCCAGATTTCAATTATTTGCAGTTTTTTCGTTTGTTGTTGTGGCTGCAATGAAACTAGGCATCCAATTTAGGAATAGAGACATCGTGCATTCACTGCAACCCCTGCATATTTTGGGTGGGGATGGCCCTTAAGAGCCATAGTGTAAATTATTTTGACTGCACAGAAAATTATGCACATCTGTTTTGACCATTTATTCCACGTTCGATTTCAGCGCTGATGTTGCTGCCTGTGCTTACAGCAGTGCACCAGGTAGAAAAATTCACTTACTACATACTTCGAAGTTATACATATCACGTTCTGACCAAGTCGGTGCGATGATGGTGGGATTTCTTGATGAAAGCATATACTTCGTCTTATTCTCGTTTATTTTCAGTCCCATTCTGCTTGCTGCTGACTCCATAGTAGTGAAGGCATCGGTTACTGTTCGCTTAGTTCATCCTATCACGTCAATGTCGTCAGCAAAGCAAGTAATTGTACATATCGATTTATTAAAAATGGTGCCCGATGTGCTGGCATGGGGGTTCCGTATGACATTTTCAAGCACAATGATAAAACAGCTGGATGAGAGTGCGTCTACTTGTCTTAGCCCTCTGGTGATGTCGAACGTTTCAGAAGAGAGTAGAGTTCCTTCCAACTTTGACGGAACAGCGAGCGTTTTCCAACGCCATCCTGTTAGGAAGTATCAGTTTACCAGGAGTTCTAAAGTCGGACATGGCACGATACAGTTCAACTCTATTAACACTGTGCTAGGCTTCAAAATCGACGAACAGGAAGTTATTGATGTTGAATTCTTGATCTTCAAATGCGTAGGATCTTTCTTTTGTCAGTAAAATATTAGATATATAAATAATTTTCTTGATTGTTTTTTGCATTGCAAATTTTAACTGTCTACATAATTAATAGATCGAGAGTAACAACTCCTCCAGAGTCTTATTTGAAATTGAATTCATTGTCTAAATATCTCAAGAGAATAGAGCAGTAATTTTAATTCATTCCTTGCAGATGCCTTCTTTTCAAACAAATTCTTTAACTGGGAAAAATTTCATCCAAAATAAGGTATATGCTCTCTTTTGTACATCTTCACAACGAATTAAGCCTTCTATCGCAGATATATAAAAATAAATATTTGATAACATTCATTTAACTTCGTCTAAATATAAATATTAAAAGAAGACATTAGGACTATCATCATTAATGGCAATATTCTTATCCAGATAAACAGCTTCCTTTGCCACCAGCCATCCCCATCACCAACAACTGTCGAAGAACAAAAATATAAAAATGTATGTATGTAGTATACAACAAGGATGTAGTAGATATAAAGAAATTAAATAAATAATATCAAAAAATTAATGAACCACATACAGCACAGCTACGACGCGTACGTATGTATTCCTATCACAAACAAAACATAATAACATTCCAAGAGCTAAAGCAAGACAAACAAGTTCAAAAAGTTAAAGCTGTCCCTCCACTTAAAGATGGTATTTCATTTTTACGATTTTTTAAATTGCCCGATAAAATTTCAAAACCGCATAACATCCCATTTGCTCTTCTTTTTCGTACAGAAAAAAAGAAAACCAAAAAAAAATAAGAAAATATTAAGAAAAGAAGAAAATTTCGTGGATATTTCCATTCCCTTCTCCTTGTGTTCCTCATTCTGGTTCTGGGATGTCGATGTCGACTCTGCTCAGTCTGTGCGTGGTTTTATAAGAAATTGAATAAAAAGTTTAATGGCAGTCTTAAAGTTACGATACGAAAGATGGAAGTTTATTTCCCACCCGAAAACCGCTATCACCGAGTCCCTCAGGAGGCGGAAGAGGAAGGACTGTAGAAATGGCTGGCTCTTGCCACCGGGGGTGGTAAATTAAGACATATTGCCTTTTGTGATGTCCGCTGTGAGTTTGAAAAGTCAACGCCGCGCCGTCCCAACACACAAAAAAAAAATACAATTTACACAGTCAATTTCTGGAAATTTTATAATTACGTCTATGTATAGGTAAGGAAATCGATTTCATGTTGACACTCCTGGGTCCTGGCTCTCCATGTTTCTCTGCTTTTCTGTGTGTGTTTGTGTGGAAAATCAGAACTCCAATCCCACTTAAAACGTTGATTGCCATTCTTGAAATTTCAATCCACTAATGTGTTAAGACAGCAAAATTCCCTGCTTTTTCGATGTGAAATCCTCACTCCGACGTCCGCGACCCTCAGTCCTCAGACTCAGACCGTCAAAGCTTATGCAGCATTATGTGAAAAGGAAGCCAGTTTGAACCCCATCTATACATTCTAACCAGGAAAATGCTTGCTAAACCAAATTCAATGATTTCACATTAATTTCTCCAATTTTATCCTTCAATCCCTTTGCGGCAGCATCAAACTTGATGCTCGATGCCACCATTACCACCACTGCTAAGAGTATAGAGTATGTAGGTACATATATATAGGTACTGCTGTCCCACATCGTTTCCCATTGGCGCAGCAGACAAACAAACCATCCAGAGCCAGAGCCAGAGCCAGAGCCAGCATACTCGGAGCGACAGCGCCAAACGATTGAAGCAACCACATGTAACGAGCATCGATTAGAAACACCACTAACCACCACACTGATGCCACTACTGCTACCACCCGCGGCACTATGGTTTCCTCATCGGGCAGCAGCGGGTGATGGCTGGCGGGCTCTGGAGCGGTCGGTGGCAAGTTTAACTTTGATTTGAGTTTTGTATGGAACAACATTGCCAACGGGATGGCACGTAAGCGTAAGCGTAAGGACTAAGGATATCTATACGTAAAATTTAAACAATTCAAACAGGATTCGACAGAAGGGAATCTAGTTGTGGTGGCTACACAGTGGCTCTTCTACTTCCACATCGGGGAAACTTTTTTAGATATGCGATGCGATCAGAAAAATGGGGGACCCCTATTCATATGTGTATGGCCATCTTCCAGGGACTTGAGAGGGTAAGAGCAGGAGCGACACAATTTTAAACACATATTCAGCTCCAAGGCTATACTCTCTTCCGATATGCTCAACATTACAATTCTATATCCGCATTCGTCAGCGTCAGCTCTCGTTGGTTTGCCCGTCAATAAAAGGATTACGTTTACGACATGTAAAATCGTTTCGTCGACAAAAATTTCCACACCTCTTGCCATGCTTTTGTGTGTTTCTGTGTCTCTGTGGCACGAAAAATACAAACTTTTTTTTTGCTTTTTTCTTTTTTTTTTATGGGACCATTCAAAAGTTTACAGCTTTTCCAGTATTAGATAGAAAATAAAATGGAAGGTTAAGGAGTGGGAAAAATTGAAATAAAAAGAAAAGGGAACTCCAAGTCTAACCTCGGAAACATGTGTAATTTTTAGATTTGGTCGCTTTTGTTCTCGATTTCGGATTTTTGATTCGTGTGTCGCATAAAACAGTTCCTTAAAAAAAAAATATCGTCACAGAGCTGAGAAATTCTGGCATTAGGGTTACCTTTTAACAATAAGCGAGTTTTTGAAAAATCAGCAATGAAAAGATTTTTTGAATAATTGATGCATCAAATGAACACTTACTTGAAGTTTTTCTGAGACATTTAAGGACTCATAAATCAGTTTCTTAAGTCCACAGTGCAGAAGGAGATTTTGTTGTTAAAGTCTTCCGAAATTCCAAGCACCAACTGGGTATCTGCTACGATGTCATCTCGGTTGGTTACAGCACACGATATGTATTCCTGGAAAAAAGGTTGCAACCTGCTGGTATATCTTTCGAATATTTGCTCTGCCATTGCATTTCTCGATACATCTGCTTGCATGTCCATGTTTTTTGTTTATCATACGAGCAGAATTCTCAGCAACTTTGGTTCTGGCCTGTAGAATTGGCTGAAAGGTTTCGTATTCATTTATTAAAAGTGTGGTCCAGCCCTAGCCGGCACTTATAATTGAATCAGACAAGCGGCATTTGGGATGTTCAGTGGTAATCTCGACTTGTCGCTGTTGGTAGACTTGCAGATAGATCAAAGTAGACACAAAATACCTCTCGCAATTGCAAAATTGCAATAAATAGTGGATGCTCCCGCGAAGTAAGCCAATTTTACGTTATCCCCTCGGGATGTGCGGACATAGAAATTTTCATCGAAAAGATTACACTTAGTCCTCTGGCTTAGAGCTATTTGAGGTGACGGTGACAATATTAGTAGAACACCGTGGCGTAGTGGTTAGAGTGTCGGAATGCCATGCAGAAGGTTCTGGGTTTGATCCCCGACTCATCTTATGTTCTATTGCGGGGTATTGCCTCTTGTTAGGAAATGACAAATCCTCAAAGAGCAAATCATGTAATGGAAAGTTTTTCTCTGATGCTGGCTGTTTGGACTCGGCGGTAAATTGTAGGTAGGTATTAGTCACAGGCACTTGCCCCTGCTTGGAGCTTTTTTTTTTTTTTTTTAATGATGACAATTTGACATACAGCAAAGTCGATAAGACTGAGTCCGTTACTGTTAATTTTATCATGCAGCTAGTCTTTCCAGACTGTCAAACGTATTTTTTCAAGAACAATATTAGCGAAGCTCTTTGGGAATCGTGATTTTTCCCTTCATGGATGCGGGAAAGCAAATAAGGGAAATATCTTTGGAGCTATTAATTGTTAGTTTCCAAGTTGCCTTTTAGGGTGGGTACATGTCATAATCACGTGCAGATCCGAAATTTGTTTTCCTTGCTGTTTGAAAATATCAACCGCTTTCCCTCTTCCTAAAGGGTTCATACAAGCCTTTAGAGAGACCATTAACTGAGTAGTCTATAGCATTACAGTCTTGCAGCCTGTCGTCTAAAATATTGCGCTCGCAGTTGTCAGACTCTTCGCTCTACCTTCTCGCTCCGTCAAAGATGAAGTCTACATTGGTTTCGGACTCGCTCTGGTATGGCGTTGAAGACTACGAGCTGGAGCATCGATGTCCATTCGCTTCACTTGTCCCAGCCATCTAACCGTTGGATACGAATTTTTCTGACTTGGCTAATGTGTGATGTATAGTCCAGCATTTTACTTAATAAATTTGGCAAGTCATAGCAATTCTTAACTTGGACGTACAATAAGCACTTTTGATGTGCATGACATATTTGTAGGTAACACTCGGCATAACGAAATGGATCCGAACAACATCAAGTGTGGAGCATCCAGTGTTCACTATTTCACTTAATTTATAGTTACTTGGCCTCCGGCCGGTTGGTTCCGCTTCTCCGCTCACATAACTTGACCAAGAAAAGATACTTAATTTCCAAAAAAATGTTTATTTTGTATACCAAGCTTTTGAGGTAAAGCAATCATACTTACTTACTTAAGGTGGCGCAGACAGTCCATTGTGGACCACGGCCTCACCCAACAATCCTCGCAAGCTAGGCCGGTCCCTAGCCAGTGGCCTCCAGTTGCGCACACCAAGTTGGTTGAGGTCGTTCTCCACTTGAACGCGCTACCTTAGAAGGGGTCTTCCAGAACTGCGTCGGCCCTCCGGGTTGGAATTGAAGAATCGTCGGGCAGGAGCGTTTTCTTTCATACGCTCCACATGGCCTTGCCATCTAATCTGCTGTATTTTCAGCTTCTTAACAAAGTCAATGTCGCTGTATAGCCCGTACAGTTCGCCATTGAATCTTCTCCTCCATACTCCATTGATACATACAGGACCGAATATCACCTGAAGAATCTTTCTCTCAAAGCGTCCAGCCTGTATTCATCCGATTGTATCAGTCTCCACGCTTCTTCCCCATGTAGCGGGACTGGGATGCTGAGGTTCCATTCACCAGGAATATTTTCATCCGACCAGATTGTACAGATGAGTTGGTGTATACTCCTTAACAAGTCATCTCCCGCTGCTTTGAAGAGTTCAGCCGTAAAGCATTCGCTCCAGCAGACTTGTTGGACTTTAGTTTTGATATTGCTACCCGAACTTCTTCTTGGTTGGGTGGTCGGAGGTTTTGTTCACCATCGTCCATATCGAATGGATCATTCTGCCTGACAGCGATTAGTTGGTTGTCTTCGGCGTTTAACAGTCTGCAGAAGTGTTCTTTCCAAATTCTCAGCACCGACTGTGTATCTACTACGTCATTCCCACCCTCGTCACTACAGCCTTCTGCTCGGGCTTTGTAACATTTGGACGAATAATTTACCATTTGGTAGAACTTTCGAACATTGCTTCTGTGGTAGCACCCCTCAACAGATTCAACCATTCGTTTTTCTAGTTCTCTCTTTTTCTTTCTAAAAAGCCGATGTTCCTCCTTCCTCTTTTGCTGATATACCGCACGGGAAGAGCTCTTGGCAGCTCTGGTTCTGGCATTCAGAACTGCATGACAGGCTTCGTCTTTGGCCAAGTGTGCGAGCCTGCACTCATCATCGTACCAGGAGTTTCGTTGTGGTCGCCTAATAAAACCCAAAACATCCGTGGCAGCGGTTTTGATGGCCATTTTGCAATGTTGCCACTGGGCCTCTGGGTTTGGCGCAGGCGCCGGGCTTGTCAAGAGGTGAGAGGAGACATGGTTGGCAAAGGTTGTGGCGGTCTCTCGCGATTGTAACTTCGCAACATCAAACTTTCTCACAGTGGATGCTCGATTCTGCGGTCTGTTGGAGATCCGCATTCGCACTTTAGTTACAACAAGCAACAAGGTAGTGGTCCGAGTCAATGTTGGCCCCTCGGAAAGTGCGGACATCCATGACACTGGAGGCATGTCTGCTATCAGTCGCAATGTGATCATTTTGGTTGACGGTATTTTGATCAGCAAACTGCCAGGTCCCCTTGTGTATATTGAGGTGTGAGAAGTATGTGCTAGCTAAGGTAACACTTCGCCCCGCAGCAAAATCGATTAGCCTGTCGAACCAAAGTAACGCTCCTTTCCGATTTTGGCCTTGAAATCACCAAGAATAATCTTAGTGTCGTACTTCGGGCATTCATCATACGTTTTCTCGAGTAGATTGTAGAATTCTTCTTTGGTCGTGTCATCTTTTTCCTCCGTGGGGGCGTGGACGCAGATCAGCGTTGCTGAATTTGGATTTAATGCGGATTGTGACAATGCGTGCGCTTATGCCACGAAACCCCAAGACTTCTTGCCTAAGCCTTCCTCTTATCACAAATCCGCATCCAAATAGCCGCTGTTTCCTTGTCCTGTAGCACTTGCCGTAGTAGATGTCACAGTTTTTCATCTTCCTTGTGCCTTCACCATCCCATCGCACTTCTTGGATGGCTGTGATGTCGGCTTTGACACCATCTAGGGCTTCCGGACATTCCACGTGCAGAACCGAAATTCGTTGTCCTTGTTTCGTTTGCTAGGGTCGTCATCAGTAGGGTCATCCATATCCGAGGCAGTTGGTTGTTTCGGAACAAGAGGTTTTTTACGTTTTAGGGAAGTTACCCCGACGCACAACCCCCAACCTGTGGGACCAGGCCCTATGCTGCTCTCCTTGGACAAAAGGAGCTGGAGAAATCCAGAGTCAGTAACCCACTACGGGGATGTGAGAGCTACCGTTGGTCCTATATGGGCTCATCCGCCACCTTCTCTATTTTACTACCCTGACTAATAGTAGTGAAAGGACCCAAAGACCTGAGCTCCGAATATGTCGAAGTAGCTCAATGGGGTGCCTACCATATTGTCTGTAAGCGTCGCCGTTGGTTCACTTAATTGGAAGCTCATCCGCCGCTCGCTTGCTTTCTGAGGGGTTCGTACAGAATAAACTGCTACCCAACAAGAGAAACAGAGGAATTTTATGGCAGGGCAATTATAGTGTTGCTATTTTTCTGTGATCAACACTCGCGTTTATAAGTTCAGCAAGTCAAGTCCGGGTGGACAAGACCAGTACCCGATGGCTACCACTTGGAGGTAAAATAAGCACAATTGATGCGTATGAGACAGTTGCAACGCTGGGCATCGCCATGTTGATACCAATCAGGGTCTACCCTATTCATACAGCACCCAGCCATCTATCTATCTATTGAACATAAACGTTTAAAGAGACAAATGTTACCAAAACAATCAAGGAGTAAATTTTTGAATATTCTTCAAAGATGAAGCTTGATATATTCGAAGGATCATTCATGAATTTCACATAGCCCGGTCACCCTAGAATCGCCAAAAAAATTTTATGCATCGCAATATGCTGACAAAAAAAAATTTATTGTGAATCCCTCATTGGATTTTTAGTATCTACTTCTTGTACATTTTTTATTTCAAAAACGAAATGCATCAACATCTTTTAACGATTTTTTAAAGGCAAACATAAAATAGAAAACATGGACAAATAATATGTCCTTCATATTTTACCATAGGTACCTACTCGTAGTACTATAAATGGCAAGATGTTGAAATGTTCATATTTATTTACTTTTTCTTTATACCTACTATTGAAGGATGTTTTTTTTTCTAGGATTCCATAAGAGACTTTGATGGGATGTTAGCTATTGTCAGTGCACATGGATTTTATTGGCTTTTTTTTTAAAGCCCAAAATAAAATCGACAGACAAAAATGATACAAGAATGGGGATTTTTTTTTAAACATTGCTATACACTATACACTCAACCTAAATTCCTTAGACATTTCAAGAATTTTTTTTTGTTGGGGGAGAAAAATAGATACCTACATGTGAGACCATGAAATACCTTTTTCTTTAAAAGCAGGGATACAAAAATAATCTTTTAAAATTAAGTAAAGGAGACAACAACTATTAAAAATCTATAGTTGGAGGAGTTGTCTAGCCACATTTATGAGACTTATTTGCCTGTGAAAATCCTTTTGTCATGGAAAGTCAAATGATTTCAGTGCTGTGAGAAACTTTCATCTCTCAAGCATGTGGAGGACTTTTATTGAAGAATAATTCTTTAAATAAAAATGATAATCCTTGGAAAAGGATATAATAAATGCATACAATGTTATTTCTATTTGCTAAGAAAAAGTATGTGTTCTCTAACATAAAATTGGACAAACATGAAACTTAACAACTCCTCATACCTACTACTCCTCGTAATTCATTGCAATTTATCTTCAACAATCAAATTCTATAATTTGTTCATAAAAAATGATCTGCCATAAAAAAAACACCACCGCGCCGCAGTAACTTTAAGTTAGTGAATAAGCGCACAATACATTATAAACTCTCAAAAGTCCTTATAATAATTTTGCATTTTATATTTTTATTACCAGAAAAGCATAGAAACTTTTCTTGTATCCTGCCGAAGTAAATTTCTGTGCTTAATATTCTCATTTGTTATCCTGTCTCAGCATTGGTTTTTTTTTTTGGCTTACTTACTCGTAGCTATTTTTTGTTATTGTTGTTGTTGCTTTCACACCACCCGAGACCCGACCCGTTTGGTGCGAAGTTATTTTTAAAAATAAAAATATTCACCGAAAGGATGTGTATTACGATCCTTTGTTTCTTACAATCATTCATTTTAATATTCTCATATACCGTTAGCTGCTTTTACCATCCATGATCCTATATTTTACTATATACATATGAAGGGGTACTATATAGAACAGGCACTTGCACACAATTTCACAAGAACGTGTGAATAAAATGTTTCGCTTTGGTTTGCCAAGATATTCATTTTGTTACACTGTTCGGAATGTATGGAAATTTGTATGCATTTTGGGAGCGATAGCACAGTGGGGATGTGCAAGAATGGGAGCCGTTGATTTATTTTGTTGTGTTTTACAAATTTGCTAACTGAGTGGTTCTTTGGAAGTTTTGATTTTAGTCTAAAGTATCATTTCTTCGGATTTTTCAGCCGTCGCGTCGTAGACATATTAAATGTCCAAACATTGTGGCCAACGAGTTTTTGAATACCCGCATGTTTAAAATTGCGAGCCAGTATAAGGTAGCCACAAATGGAGTCTCTTAACTTCCGTTACGATTAGATACACACCTTTGCGAACACGACTAAAAACGCTCAACTTACATAACAATGTAAGTTTTGCGATTTAGTTTTGTTTTAATGTTGCTAACGTTAATACTCGTCTTATATATTGAAATCAAAACAAGTATAACACTCTCACTAAAATGGGTCATCGCGCTGACTCTTTGACGTTATTATGACGCAATTATGTGTTCCAAACACGTTATGTCACGTAATCGTAAATCGTAATTGATAACCGTGTATTCACGTCAACTATTTTTTGAACGCGATGACTATGATTTTCGGTCTCATCATCACACGGACTCTAATACCGAGGGGCAAAAATAGCAATAATGCACTTTGCACATAAGCGCATTTTGGACGTTGACGGTTGACAGTGGAATTGCGGTGAATTGACGTAATTTACTGTGACGTGCGTCGTCAGAGAGTCAGTGCGATGCCCAATTTTGCTGACCGCAAGCTGGATATTTCTAGCGCTAGGTGAAGTGACTGAAAGTGACATTGACCAAACTGGTGTGCCAACTGACAGATAGTTATGAGCTCAAAAGCGCTTAATGGTGTATACTGAGGGAAATATTTCGTTGAGTTTTGAAACTGGTTTACATTTACTTATATCTATTTTTTCAGTTATTTCGCTGCAGTCAATACCCATACCCAATTCTTTTTTTTTCATATCAACAACTCGCATTTTCTTCGCAGTTCTTATTTCTTATTTGGCAAAATTTTTATTATTTTATTATTATTTTTTTGTTAGGAGCCACCAAGGAGTTTGTACTGTCGCAAACTGATAAACCGAGACTAGTGATAGAAAAATGTGGTTCCAACGAACTTTTCAGGAACGCAAGCAGCAGTTCCACAACAATGGTTATTTTGAAAGATATTATTTCTTATTGTCGATTTGTCGGAGGGTCAACGCAGTTCTTGAAGACCACATCCAAGGTGGCGCGATCATGTGGAGAACGACCTCAAACAACGTGGTGTGCGCGCGCAACTAAAGGGCACTGACGGCTAGGAACCGGCCTAGCTGGCGAGGATTTTTAGTTGAGGCCGTGGTCCACATAATGGACTGTCTGCGCTAACTTAAGAAAGTAAGTAAGTATGTATGTAAGTATTGGCGATTTGCATTTGCAAGCAGAATCACTCCATTTTACCAGTTCAGAGTTCATGTCTTTCCTCATTTTACCAGTTCTTCTATAAAAAATGCGCACTCGAGGTAGCCAGCTGCGTTCCACCCCTTAAACATTTCCCCCATAACACTCGTCTTGCTAGGAACGCTCATCAGTTTACACTTGAGCCCAATTTTGGACGTACCGTGAAATATAGGGATTCTTTCTTTAGTCGTACAACACAAAAGTGGAATGAATTGCCCGGTACAATTTTCCCTTGCCATTATGATCTTCAAACATTCAAGACCAATGTTTATCGACACTTCCTTTCCCTTCGTCCCTAATTTCCTATCGCTCACGCTGTGACTAATCATTAAAGGAGCTATACAAACTCCTTGAAAAAGAAGACTTACTTTTGAAACTGATTCATACAGAAGCCTTCCTTCAATGTTGAACTACAGAAAATGTTGTCTTCGTTCTAATTTAAAACTCTTCGAATTCAGCTCGAAATCCGGGCTGCTATATTCCCGTCTGTAAAACGAGCTCTACTGGACATTTCGAGTCATCTATATACTTATATTAACCGTCACCTGCATTACATTTTAATGATCCGATGGCTTTAGCCCATATCCATTTACAAGCAGTGAGAAAGGACTCAATAAACAAAAGCGAATGTAGATATCGTGTGTCGGACTGTCACGCCGAAGGTTCTGGTTTCGATACCTGTCTCCACCTTAGTTCTTTTCCGGGGCACTGCCTTTTCGAGGAAGTGACAAATCCTCAAAGAGTAATTAATGTCATGGAAAGCGCTTCTCTGTCAGCTGTCTGGATTCTGCGGTAAATTGTAGGTCCCTTCCATTCCTGCAGAATATCAACGCACACACATTAATGGTTGAGACTTGAGAGTGTAAGTCACAGGCCCCGGCCCCGCTTTGAGCTGTTGTGCCAACAATGTTGTTGTCCCAGAATTTGAAGTCATAGTCACAGCTTAGGTATCGTTCTGCCAATAGGGAGTGATGCAAGGATTTTGTTGCTGCCCTATCCTCCAGGAGGAGGAAAAGTTATGTGGCCGGCACCAGTTTCCGTAAGAAGAGACATTTTGAAGTCTTAAATGTATCTTTTCTTAACTAAAAGCTTAGGCGTTTTAATCTCTTAAATTTTCGTTTTCGAGTGCTAAATGTAAAGTACTTACTTACTTATGTTGGCGCCACTGGAGCGTGGTACTCTTGGGCCTTGCTGAGAATGCCCCTCCAGCCGGCTCGATCTCTAGCCTGCTGTCTCCAATTTCGTTTTCCAAGTTGACGGATGTCTCCCTCTACCTGGTCGCTCCATCGAAGATGAGGTCTACCTTGGCTTCTGACGCCCTCGGGTTTGGCGTTGAAGGCTTTACATGGCCCAGCCATCTTAGTCTTTGGATTCGAATTTTTCTGGCTAGTCTTATGTCGCTGTACAGCTCGTACAGTTCGTTGTTATATCTTCTTCTCCAAACGTTGTTTTCGCGATTAACGCAGACAGGACCATAGATCGTACGCAGAACTTTTCTCTCGAAGACTCCAAGTGAATTTTCATCCGATTGGGAGAGTGTCCATGCTTCTGCACCATATAGCAGGACCGGGATGATGAGTGTTTTATACAGTGTCACCTTGGTTCTTCTCGATAGGGCTTTACTCCTCAATTGCGATTAGCAAGAGTTAGTCTGCGTTTGATTTCAGCGTGAAATTTAAAGTGTCACGGTTTTTATTTCGTGTGTAAGGATTCTAAAATTAGCACAGAAGTCTATTCTAAAATTGTGACCGAACCTAGAACTTATTGCAATACAATTTCTTTTAAGTGTTCATCTTTTTCTGCGTCAACTTTTGTAGGCACTGCTTCCGCAGAGTTAACGATTTCTTTTCCCGGGACAATTGTGCCTCAAGTGCTTAAATGTGAGTACAATCTGGCGGTAATCTTTCACCAGTTGTACGGCGGAAGATTATTGGCCTGAATATACATTATTGAGAAAGACTACTAGCTTACAAGGCTTTACGTTGCTCAAACCTCTTGGAACTTCTTTAAAGTGTCAAACGAACCTCTTCCAGTTTTGAAGAAGCAGTAAGCATATCCAGTTTGAAGAGGAACTCAAGAATTTCGTACATAACAGACTCTCCCCTAGATGTTTACGGTCAAACAGCTTTTTCGGATATAAATATTGCTGAAATAGTTCTGCATCCCCAGGATTTCCCTGCCAGTAAATTTTACTTTTCTGTTTACCATGGTTTCTTCCAATTTTCAACCTACAATATATCGAGTTCATGAGAATATCAAAATTTCTGATATAAGAACTGCTACTCTGATCTCTTTTGAAAGTCATTTGTTTGTCCTTTATGTGCTGATGTTTTGTCATTATGTCCATAAACGAATTGGTTTCGATCAGTTAATAACCACATACCAACCTTTCTTTCTCTGCCAAGCTGTATATAAGCTTGGGAGAAGAACCGAAGGGAACATCGTACTGGTGGGATTCCTCGATGGCTTTCCCGCTACCGAAGATACTTTAACTTAATAATCCTGCCACCATCCGAAATATCGCTTTTATCCTTTTCAAAGCAATTTGATTTTCATTGTCCCTGAGAAGTTATAGCCCAGTCACATTTATTCGTGCACTTTTAAACTTACCAGGTAATTTGGAAGATTCCGCTGACATCGATGTCTTACCAAAAAACTTTCATCCAATGTTAATTTGGACCTTCCCAATACTTGTCAACCACACTGTATTATGTGCAAGTAAAAATTGTCTAATGGAAAATTTATTGAAAGCTCGAAGCAAAACCCCAACACCAAGACAAACCAACATTTAGACTGGGGTTTATAATAAATTGTTTCGATATAAAAAGGAGTTGTTGGCTGCTACTGCTCCTTCTTGCCATTGCCATACTGCTGCTCCTGCCATAGACGGACGACCGACGACGGCACGGCGACGCGACGTGCTAACGAAATGAAGAGAAACGATTTCATTTTGAAATCTGTTTAAATCCAAAGAAATGCGTTTCAAAGTGTGAGATTTAAAAAGTCAGTGTTGACATAGCGCTTAGGGGATTTTTATCGTTGATTTTTTTTTTTTTTTTAGGGAAATTGGTTGTGCGGAAATTAATACGAAAGGCATACACACACATACACAGTAAACAAAAAGAGGAAACAAACGAAAAAAAAAATCTAGGGCTTAACATTTATTTTGGGTTATGTTGGCTTAAAACTTTTTGGTGTGATTTTGGGTTAATTTCTATTACTTTTTAATAACTCATATTGGTGTGGGAGCACTTTGAATTATTGAAGAGTAGTTAAATGAGATTGTTTTAGGTTTATTTTAGGAAATCTGATTAGAATACAAACATTATTTTTGCATCTGGCTAACTGCAGCAAATGTCCCTGTTCTCTATATATAATATGCGAGTTCCACGATTATTGTATCGGATTAGTATGGTTTGAAGGGATACGAAATGTGGAACTGGCTGATTTTAAAGGATGATGCTTACAATTTTAGTCCGTGATATTTCCAATTTAAAATTGATTTGAAAAGATGACATGTTGATGCCTTAAAGTATGAACATGAAATGTAGATTCATTCATTTCGTGGGTACAAGTTGGTAGCGCTGACATTTGCCAGCTGTCAAACTCAGATGTTATCTGAAGTGTCATAATATTAATTGAATGTTAAAACTTTTAGGATTTTCTTACAAAAGCGGCGGTTTTAACGTAGCCAAGATTACACAACACGAACAATTATGGCTTTATTGCGTGGGAAGTTTACTGGTCGACTATAGTTTCACGTTTCGCGCGACGTCAATTTGGTCACCAAGATCATTTAATTTGACACCGTTAGACTTTTTTCTGCAACATTACTCATGTTATTTCCTAGACACCGCCCAAAATGTGCGAAGAGTAGTTAAAAGTGAGTCATAAGCCCCTAATCTTAATTTGGAACTTTTGACATACTATGGTGGGTTATAAGTTCAGAAAACTAAATTCTGGACTCTTGATGGTAATTTTTTCAGAAAAAAAAATATCAGACAGTTTTTAGTTATATGGTTTTCGCTGTCATAACTCTAAAAATAGAGTGCTAAGTTGTAATTGAAAGAAACTCAATCCTTCGCTAGCTTTCAATGTTCAACGCTGACAGAAATGTCTACTTGGCCAAATGCCACAGCATCAGAAAGACATCATACTAGATTTAACATTTTAAGGAATGCAAGAACAGAACCTAAAGGTTTACATTTCTATACCCTATTCCATAGAATGGGTATATTGTATTTGGTGTGGAGTTTTTAACATAGAGAAATAATACCGTTAGGTATGGAAAAGTATATATATTCTGACTCAGAATCAGAGCCTAGTCGATTTAGCCATGTTCGTCCGTCCGCCCGTATGTATACTCTCTAGAGGTCGCAATTTTTGAGCTAGAAAGCTGAAATTCGGTATATAAATCTTTGGTCCAAGAGTAAGGCTAAGTTCTTGAATCGGTAAAATCCGCCCACAAACACGCCCACAATGGAAATTTTTGATGAACAACCTCAATTTGGTAAGATTAAATTATGTTTTTTGTACAGTACCGATAAAAGCATATCGCTAACATTTTGTACACGTACGTTTTAAGTAGACCTTCTTCCAATTAAATAAAAATATTTCAGTTTGGGCGTGGCTGACGCCCATTTTTCATACAAAACCATCAATATTGTTTTTATAAAATAACAAGTTATATTAAAGCGAAAAACTTCAAATTTTGTGAGTATTGCCTGCACATAAACATCTTGTGTGAAATCAAAAAAATTGATTTTGGACGTGGCTGACGCCCACTTTTCACTAGAAACTATAAAAAAATTGTTTTTGTAAATAAACGGTATTTATAATGAATCTGTAATAGCCCAGTAATTTTAGGTTTTATCTGCGGAAAAATTCCAACCAAGCTGCATTTTGGTACACAACTTTATTACGGCATTGTTATGAAGATGTGAAAAATCGACATTGATATCGTACCGGCAAAAAAAGTTATGAAGGTCAAAAGGTCACTAAAACCTAAAAAAACCGTTTTCGCAAATATCTTGGTTTCTATAGCTCCAATGATTTTAACGTGTATGACAAAATTGTAGAGCATAAAATTTGCTACAATTTCATTAGCACAATCAATTTTGTTTGTCGATTAGTTACCGAGATATGGCACTTCAAAAAACAGGTCATTTTTCAAAATTCGCCTAAAAATGCAAAAAAAAAGAAGAATTCCACCTTGTTTCTTCGGATATACCCGAGAAGTCATGAAATATTGCTGTTTTTATGGCTGCTTGTTAAAATCACCAACTTCTAACTCCCCCCAACGATCCCCGCTTGCCACCAGGTGCCAGGCCATACCCATTACTATTGTCATCCCGCCGTAATTTTTATATATTATTTTGTTCTTAGTACAGTGGGCAGATAGAAAAAGGTCGGAAGTTAATCAAACTTTGAGATATTGTTCAAAAATATTGAATTAACATTTGACGAAGTTTTATACCTCACCGGCTGTGTTGAAAAAGAGGAGGAGGGGAAACTGCAAACTTTTCGAGTTCGCTTCGGTTTTCGCTCTATAACTTTTTTTGCTTACGTTCTACGGCAAAAGTGTGCTAAACTTTTTTGTAGAGCATTAAATTTACTAAAATATTGTTGGTACAAAAATGGTTGTATGTCATTTCGTTACCGAGATACGGAAAAAGAGGCAAAGGGGGAATTGCAAAATGTTCGACTTTGCTCCGGTTTTTCCTCAATAACTTTTTTTCCGTACTTAATACGGCAAAAGTATGCAAGACCTTTTTTGTAAAGCTTTAAATTTCCTACACGTTAAAATCATTGGAGCTATAGAAACCGAGATATTTGCGAAAAACGGTTTTTTTAGGTTTTCGTGACCTTTTGACCTTCATAACTTTTTTTGCCGGCACGATATCAATGTCGATTTTTCACATCTTCATTACAACGCCGGCGCCGTAATAAAAGTGTGTACCAAAATTCAGCTTGGTTGGAATTTTTCAGCAGATTGGGGTTTAAAATGCCTAAAATGACTGGGCTATAGCTAAAATTTTGAGTCTCTAAGTAGAAACTAAAAAGTTTCTGTATGAAAAGAATTTTTTGAATTTTAGGCGTGACTTACGCCCACTTTTCATGAAAGAACTAAAAACGTAGTTTTAAAAATTTAAGGTATTACCAACATTCAATTTAAACCTTTTTCCTTCCGATCTGAGAAATATATCTCTACATTTTCTTGTGTACATTTTTTCAATACGCCCACTTTTAAAGGCGTGATTTTGATAAATTACCTTTGTTCATGTAATATCGTTTAAAAACTACTCGATTCAGCTGTAGTTTTACACATATGCCTAAATACTGACTAATGATCAAAGCTTAGTTAGTGCTTCAAATTTTTAAGACACACCCACATTTAAGGGCGTTTCCATCAAAAGTTGTATAATGCCTTCATTTTTTAATTATCGGTCGCAGTTTTGAAGTAAAAAGATGAACATTTAGATTTAAATCCCTTGGTTCAAGAATTGTTAAAACCACCCATAATTTCCATTCAAAATCTAATTTTTAAAAATTTTAGTTTTGTCTTTTTTTGTCGATCTGCAAGAATAAAATTGAATGTCAATGTGCTCATTGTAATTGCCCTGGCAGTAAAAAGTTCCAACTTTGGGCGTGGAACACGCCTTTTGCTTTTACTGCGCCAGCAGGTATTGAACATCGGCCACATTGCGGGTGGCTATGGTCAAGTGGATGAAGCACATGGTTGCTAAGTTGTGTTCGAGCCCCACCCAGCCTGGGCAGCAATTTTTCAATATTCCCCCAGCTTCAACTATCCAACAGTTCGTTGCAAACGTAGGTACTGTAGCTCTCGCTTATGTTTATTGATTTAATTTTTGGATACAAAAAAAAGTGCTAGAAGTTGGCTAAGTTTTTCAAAAAAAAAAACCGTTTTTTTAAAAAAAACTGGTCGATTTTGAATTTTTTTTTCTAAAATTCAAAACAGTGATCAGATAGTCACTTCATTTTTTCTGAAACACTTTTTCACTAGTGATTTTATAAGTGGTAAATAAAATTTCATAATGATTTTTTCCTTTATTTTTTTTCAAAATCTAAATCACTTTATTTATTTAGCTGGCCCAAGTTAAAATTTCCCATAACTCGCTCATGGTCTATACATTGTTCGGACCAATATCGGTATTCAGGTCCTCCACGTTGATAGTGATCTTTCCGTTTTTGAGAAGGCTGCCAAAGACGAGGGCCAGGGGAGCGTACAACGTGGTTTTGTTTGAGTGCAGCACTGGATGTTAAGGACTTTGTAAACTCGTAATGAGAACATTATCGATGTTAATCTAACCGAAACCGAGTTCCAAAAGATTAATCTTTGTCAAAGCTTCTTCCTACGTCAATTAACACGTTTCATAAGACGAGTCGCAAAATGACCCAATAGCCTTCATAAAAACAAATTTGACTATCCGATTCGTGTTTCAACTTATTTCAAATGTTTTCCTTGAAAATTATAAAATATTTTTTATAAATTGTATAGGTACCTATTTCTTGTAGTCCTTCTACCTCAATCCATTACATTGAGACATTTCTTTCCTTTTATAATAATTCCAAAAGAAGAACTTTCTAATTCCTATAAACTTTACCAAAATATGACTTAATCTTGTGCCACAAAATATTCTCATACCTAGATTCCTCAAAAAAGAAGGAAGAAATAATTTTACAAAATTTACTCTCTATGTACAATTTTTTTATTTTTAATAACTCAACCTTAAAGCAAAGTGTTGTTTGCCAACAGTAAACCAACCAGAAACCAATGTCCTTCAAATATAATCTCCTGTGGACTTAAGCAACCCTACGCACTTTGTTTTCTCTGTGCAAACGATTTTCCGGATAAGCTTGCTTAAAATTTAATATCCTTTTGTACAATATAGCTTTCCTTTTACTTCTGGTTTTTTTTTTTGTTGGTCCTGTGTACTACCTATATAGGCTCTTCTTTTGTTTGAAGAAGACAATGAGCTTCATCCTTATACCTACTTCTTCTTTTTCATCCTTTTAATAAACTTCTTCGTTGAAATAAATACAACTACTACTGATGGCTGTTCTTGCTTTTCTTCTTTTCTTATCCTTTTTTTATTTTTTTCTTAACGAAACGAATTAAATTTTCCTCTAAAATCATCTCAAAAACTGGCATTTTACTTTACCATCCAGCCAGATACCGCACTGAGTTTATATCCGTTAAAAGGAGCAAAGCAAGTCATGTGCCACATTGGAAATTAGTATTTTACTTTGAAAATTCCAATTAGTGCACATTATTCGCGGGTATACTTTTTCTTGCAATTTTTACAATAATTTCTTCTCTCCCTTTTTTTTTTTTAATCCTTATTCGTCCTTTTTGCTCTGTTAATGCATTTCTTCTCATTATACTTCAGTGATATCCTAAGGCGACAGTCTGTATAGTAATTATACCGAGACCTTGCGGCAGACTTGTCTTCTCTCTTTTTTACGCTTCGTGACTCTGACTATATTTTCATCCTTACGATCCTTCTTGCTGCCTTGAGTATCCTGACGACGACGACGACCGACGGAGAGAAGGTATTTAGATTTGGTTTTTTTTTTTTTTATATATTTTATTTCTCATATCTATTTTTCTATATACATTTCGTTCTAGTTAAATGCTTTAAAGAAACCATTAATCATTTTTTATAAATGGGTGGTGGCGGCGGCGGCATGGCAGTGGCGCGGCGGTGGTAAAAAATAGCGATAGAGAAACGAAACGTGAAGGAATGGAGTCTCGTTCATAAGTAATTTATCGATTATCACATCCTTGTTGGAAGAACTTTGTTTTATGGGGTGCAAAAATATCGAGAAGAAATTAAAAGTAAATTTATCGCACAGTGAATATTGAATCCTTTTGAATTTGCATATTGCTTTTATAATTTTTGTAGTGGCTTTCGATTAAAGGATGATGGAGGAGGTTTCATTTTTCCTTTACTTTTTTTTTTCTTTTTTTTTTTTGTGCTCTGGCTATGGCTGTTGTAATGAGTTGGTTCTTTGAAGTTCCTTTTTATTGATTGTGGTTTTTTGCATCCTTTATATATATATTTTTTTTTTCAACATTGCCGTGGTTGTGTTAGATTATTTTGTTTTTGTTTGTTTTTTTTCTTTTATGCAATTAAAATTATGAGAACGCTGTAAAATGTTTGCTTTGAGGTGAATTAAGTGCTCTTGGAAGCTTTATTGCGTGGAATGAGTTTAAGTTAATTAGAACACACATTACAGGGTACACGAAAAGAGCTTAGGGTTTTAATTTTAGAAAAATAGACTGCCTAGTCCTACACCTTGCAGGTGTTTCTATTGATTAATTGTATTGCTTAAGGGTCTTGCATTTTGAAAATTAAAATAGGGGAATATTTGAAGCATATTCCAAAATCTTTCCAAATATGAAAAAACAGATTTTATCCAAGCATATCCGATTTTACACAAATGTAGCATGTGATTAAAACAGGAGCTAAGCTTAAAGCATTAATAATCATATACAAAAGTAGATCTAATGCCCTATTGAACAGGTAATATCCTGAGCAGTCAAAGCATCAGGAGAAGATGTCATGTATTTCCGGCTATGTTACAAAATTGAACAGATCTATTAGCACCTATTATTAAAATATCGCTTAGGTACCACAACGTACCACAAGTAGTATTCAATTGGATCGTATCCATGCTAAGTTGCAGAATTATCCAGAGTGAAATTGAAGGTATATAAATTTCAAACAATCAAAGGATGCCAACAAGACCTATGGCATTTATGCAGTGGGCTTCGCAAACGATCTAGCCATTGTCATACAAGTATGCTCAGAAAGGTCAATCATGTATCGCTCCATGGCTTGTTCACTTGTATTCTGCATCTGTCTAGTCCACAAATGTCAAAAAAGATTTGACTTTGGCGGCCATTTGCAGTGTCGATCAAGTACTCGTCCACTCGTCGTGTGCGGTCGCGTTGCTTCTGTGCGCGTGTGTCACCCAAAAAAAATAGAAAAGAAAAAACCAAAACCGAATTCATATACCACATACAGAGTGCAATTAAATTAAAATGAGAAATTAAATTCAGCCCTTTACGTTACCCAAAATTAGAAAAATAAAATAAATAGAATAAACCAGTGAAAATAAAAAGAAGAACAAAAAAATACACAAAACCTCGCTCATTCGCAGCACAGCATCCCACAATACCCATCATCTCGACCCACACCACAAATAACTGTTGCTTTCTATGGAGTGCAAGCCTCTTGTGAGGCTTATCGCAAGAGGTTTGAACTGGATAGGTGAGTAGCATTTGATGTTTATTTCATTCGTGTTTTTTGTCTATATTAATTCCCGTTTGCAAATTGTTTTATGGGCATAACACCTAGGACACTTTGTTTACACCTAATTGGAATTAATTTGGGCCTATACTGCACGGCTGAAATTAGTTTCATCAAAGTTAAATTTTTTGTGTTTAGTTTTTCAGAATGGTAAGTGATTTTTGTGTTGTATATTCAAATGTTAGTGGGCTAAGAAAGAATTTTTTTTTTTTAAAATGATTATTGGGCTTAATGTTCCAAGATTTGTTGATGCAATTAAAACAAATTAATTCATACTTTTCCCAACGTTTCTCCGGTTGTTTTCCGGCATCTTCAGGGGTGAATTTTATTAAAAACCTTTTGATAACAGTTATTTAAAATGAATAATAATTTGATTACAGATGATTTTTATAATTAAGTACTCACTATTTCATTTACTATGTATTACATTTGTTTTGAATAAATTAAAAAAAAAAAAAAAAAAAAAAAAAAAAAAAAAAAAAACTAGTACAGACACTATTAAAGTTAACAAGCATAAGCAGAAAAACTAAACTCTGATATCACAGGAAACTATTTAATGGTAACACTATATATTGCACTGATATTGTCGAGGTCTTCTTTATGGTTCATTGTTCGTTCTATGTTTTTTTGGATATGTAGGCTCTCTAGTGTGTAGCGGATACCCATTCGTCTTTCCTTGTCTATTATTCTCACATTGTCAAAATCGGGTTGATGTTGCAGTTCGATCATATGTTGTGAGAGAGCTGTTGTTGTTTTTTTCCTTCGTACATCAGCTTCGTGCTCAGCTAATCTGACTCCCAAGGCGCGCTTCGTGGTACCAATGTAGATTTGTTTACACTCATCTTCATGTTTACCCTTACAAGGAATTGCATAGACGACGTCATATTGATCTGTTTTTTTAATGTGAGGTTTTAGGTTGGAGAAAATTTGTTGCAGTGTGTTGTTCGATTGATGTGCGAAAATGGTTTTTTTGCTGTCTATATCAAATGTATGTGTGAGTGTTCGGTTATCGGTGAGGTGTGGTATGAAGGTTAGTGGGTAATAAATAGGGTTACCATCTGTCTGTTTTGTTGTTTGTTGTTGAGTATTTTTATGGTTATGGATTTGTTGCATTTTCGTGTTTAACAATTCGTTGATTATTTGGGTTGGATAATTATTCTTTATTAAAATGTTTCTGATTTTTGTTATGTTCGTTTGATGAAATTTTTTGTCACTAATATCAATGACTTTGTTTATAAAGTTTGTAGCTGTATTTATTTTATATTTGATTGGTAGTGAAGACATGAAATGTATCATTCTTCCTGATGCCATAGGTTTCGAATACCAGTCAAAAATTATTTTATTGTTGTCTTTTATTATTTTTAAGTCCAGAAAGGCAATGGAGTCGTTGGATTCTATTTCAATTGTAAACGCTATTTTGCTGTGATATTCATTGAGTGTTTCCAATATTGTATTTTTGTCTTTTTCATTGATTATTGCTATCATGTCGTCAACATACTTTGCAATGAATTTAATCTTAGTGTTGTGTTTCTTTAATTTGTCTATGGTTTCTTCTAGTAAATGGTCAAGTAATAAATCAGCTATTTTTGGAGACAGCGGGTTGCCCATTGGCATTCCAAATATCTGGCTATAGAAGGTGTCTTTATATCTGAAGTAATTGCTTGTCGATGAGCCTACTCGTATACCGGATGTTGATGGGCATTCCGCCCATACTCTTGACTTGTTCCTTACTTCCCACCCTGATAAATATACTATTAAAGTAACTTCTCCATTTGGCACCTCGGACCATTGTGTCATTTCAGCTAATTTCTCGATCTCCAACCATCCAGTTAAAGAAAATATTCCCACTAGGACCGTTTGGCAATACGAGAAAGCCAACTGGGACGGTCTGAATAATTTCTTTCGCAACTTTAACTGGTCATTATGCTTCCTCGATAATGACATTGATGCCAGTGCTGAAATGATTACAGAAGTGATTTTTCTTGGGATGAGAACTTTTGTCCCTCACACCAAAAGAAAAGTCTTGGTTTACCGAAGAGTGTAAAGAAGCTATCAGGTTGAAAGAAGTAAGCTTCCGATCCTACAAAGCCAACCCAACTGAGGAAAATCGGAAGAAACACAATCAAGTTAGGAACTCGTGCAACTCCGTTATACACAAAACGAAATTTTTACATGACCAGAAGTTACGGCAAAAAATTCTGCAATGTCCCAAAGGCAGTAAAAACTTCTAGTCATTTGTAAAAAATGTCAAGAACTCAACGTCATCATCAGTTCCAACGCTCATCGTCGACGATAAACCTATTGTCAGCTCTTCAGAGAAGGCGAATATGCTCGCAGCTCATTTTGCTGCAAGTTCTACGTTGCCTGCAAGCAACAATGCCCCTCCTGTACTTGAGAACGTTAATTTTTCTATGGGACAGATATTTTTCCGCACTCGTACAGTAGCAAGAGTACTTCAAGATCTTGATATACACAAATCCGCTGGCCCGGATGGTATACCCCCTATTCTTCTGAAGAAGTGTTCTTCATCTCTGGCAAAACCACTGCGTAAGCTTTTTCATTGCTCCTATCGTTCAGGAATCTTTCCTTGTAGATGGAAAACAGCATTTGTCCAGCCCGTCCCAAAAAAAGGTGACTCCTCCTCCCCCTCCTCCTACCGACCAATTGCACTTACGTCCCTTCTTTCCAAGGTCAGCTTTTAAATGACTGGTGATCTGATGGCATATCTCACCGAACAGTGGAACAAATCTTTGCATCGCTTTGGCGAAAGCAAGATTATTGCGCTTGATATTTCAAAGGCATTTGATAGAGTTTGGCATGAAGCTCTTTTATCGAAAATGCGTGCATTTGGTATCGATGATTCTCTTATTCGTTGGATTAGAAGCTATCTTCTGGACCGTTCAATACAAGTTGTATTAGACGGTTTCAAGTCTGATCTCCACAAAATAAATGCTGGTGTGCCCCAGGGCTCCGTTCTGTCTCCGACTCTCTTTCTCATTTTTATAAATAATCTCTTGTCTGTGACTTCTAATCCATTAAATTGTTTTGCTGATGACTCAACCCTCAGCTTTGCATATACGGATGTGTTATTACAACGGTACCGTATGATAAGCTCATTAAACTCCGATTTAAACAGCATTGCGAATTGGGGTATTTGAAATCGAGTGGAGTTTAATGCGTCGAAAACTCAATGTTGTCTTTTGTCGTTGAAGTTAAACATACCCCCAATGCCATTATCCTTGAATGGTACTTGCGTCGAGGAGACCGAAAAGCTATCAGTACTTGGTATGTGTATCAGTGAGTGACAACCTTCGTTGGAATGATCATATACTTGAGATTGCCAAGAATGCTGCAAGATGCTTAGGCTTTCTTAATAGATGCAAGAAGTTTTTCACCCCTTCTGATCTGGCTACAATTTACAAAGCGTTTATACGCCCTAAACTCGAGTATAACTTCTCAAACTTTTCTCCACCTGCTCGACAGAGTTCAGAAAAAAGCGTTAAAATTGATAGGAGAGAAACATTATGGAAACATTTCCGTCACTCGAACATCGTCGAAATGTCTCATGTCTTTCCTTATTTTACAGATTCTGACAGACCCTGGTCAAAGTGGAAACATCCACCGGCCTGATTTAGCTAAATCACTTGATTTAGCTAAATCATTTAATAAATTATGTGATTTACCATACCTTTTCATGATTTAGATTTACGTGATTTAAGCTAGATTTATTTTAAATTACGTATCAGTCATCTCAAATCTACACAAAATAAAATCAAACAAACTCTTTCTCTTCTCTCTCTTGGTTCAGCACTTCATTCAGCCAAAAAAAAAAAATGATTATTTTAAAACTGTCAAATTTTTAATTTAAATTGCTTGTGGTCGGTGAGTTTTTCGGTTATTTTATTGGTTATTTATATGTAAAAATGAATTTATCCCTGTTAGAAATGCTAAACAAACTCAGGCAGATAAAAAACAGAATGAAATGGGCCGACTTGGAAGCTTTGGCAGTAGAAGTTTGTGAAATTGAAATCGAGAAATATAATGTCAAAGTTGACATACATGTCAGGCTAAATCGTGATTTATAAATCATTTAGCTAAATCAGGCCGGTGGAGACATAGTATTAGAGGGAAAATATTGTTTGTATGGTGTGAGAGAGGGAATTCTCTCAATTGAGATAACAATCAAATCAACCATGATATTACAACAACAAAAAAAACGATTTTTATTTTTTTGACATTTAACAAAAGTGTAGTGTATTCACAATAGAATATTAAGCCTCACCCAGAGTATATCTGCTAATGAGTAGGGACACTTTTCTCACACTTAGAACTCAATCAATACAAGAAAAAACCTAAAAAAAAAACTATTATAAGTGAAAACAGGCAAGAAGTATTGATTCCTAGCCTTTCGTAAAATAGCTTATGAAAAAGAGAGTACACATCACGTTTTGTAGGTACACCCACACACACTTATCTTGTATAGCATACATAAATGTGATTTTCCAATAATGTTTTTCTTAAAGCGGGCCCTTGTTATTTTAAGTGTAGTAGAGTTTCTCTTAGCAACAATATTGATTAGTGTGACCAGGTTTTGCATTCATATAAACATAGTTCTATTTGCACCAATTTGTCTGTTAAATTTTCTAGAAGCTGGTCACACTAGTGAAAAGTAACTAAGGCGAAGATTTTGTGTATATATTTTTCTTCTACGTTTTTTTAAAAGCGTGCCCATGTTGAATCTATCTCTTTCACTATTACAATTCTTACTGTCATCTATTTCTTGTATAACAAATAATAAACACGTGGAGATGGAGAGTGTCCCTACTCATAAGTAGATATACTCTGGCGTCTGGCCTCACCTCTATTAGAAATATTCATTTCGGGCATGACAGATATTATTTCTAAAGTTTTAAATTTTTATCGAATTGGAATTGCCATGATCTTGCTTCAAACTTGGTACATAGCATTATTATGTTATCATACAGAGGGCTTTTTTGAATTAGCATTCTAGCCTGCCGTATGATTTTTTATGAAAAACGCAATTTTTTTTAATTTTTGGTTTTTTCAAAATTTTAAGACTCGAGACCATTTTAACACATTAGAGCAAGTTCGTAAGACCCAGTCGTGCACTTTATTTTTTTTTTACATTTTATTTTGCTGCTTGCTTCCAAACACGCATACGGCCGCCAAGAACCGTTAATGATGATACATATAATTTTATTTTATGAAAGATTTTTGTTCTACGCGTGATCGGAAGAATAGTTAAAATTGAGATATTAAAATAATTGCATTGAAAGTTTACCTACCTATCCAGATTTGTTTACACGTACATTTTGGTTTTTGTATATTTTGTTGTTAAATGGCCGAAGACGAGTGCATCACGTCTTGTTCGCAAGAATTGGAAAGAAAACTTTTCAAAGAAAAATGTTTGAACAAAATCGCTACAATGAAAGAAACAGAAAATTCCTACAGCATAGGAAACAATCAAAAATACGAAGAGATATTAAAAGAGGTGGAACTAGCTAAGGCAGCCAAAAATAAATCATCATTGCAGTATCGGCGGCTTAATCGTTACGATGTGGTACGCTTTGGAGGTGAAATCAAGCTAATAAAACCACTCAATGACAATACGAACATTCAATATTACATCACTGACGAAGAGCTGTTTGATGCTATTGATAGTGCACATCGCAATTGTGGCCACGGAGGAAGGGACCGAACTGTAAAAATGCTGAATGATAAATATGCTAACGTAACAAAAAAGTGTGTCAACTTGTATTCAGCGCTGTGTGAACCATATCAAAAGAAAAAAAAAACTATAGAAAAGGACTCGTTGTGAAGCCACTGTTGTTCCGAGAAATTCATGCCCGAGGTCAAGTTGATCTAATTGATATGCAGACTTCTTCTGACCGTGGTTTCAAGTTCATTTTGAACTGTCAAGACCACCTATAAAAGTGTTTGATCCTACGCCCATTGAAAACTAAAACTCCACAGGAAGTAGCCGCCTTACTAGTAGACATTTTTTGCACTCTGGGTGCCCCGTCTGTGCTTCAATCCGACAACGGCAGAGAATTTTCTAATAACATTGTTGAAGCCCTTAAAATCTTGTGGCCCGATCTTTCCATCATATTGCATGGAAAACCTCGTCACTCCCAAAGTCAAGGAAGCGTTGAACGAGGTAACCAAAATGTTCAAAATATATTGTTCGCTTGGATGGAGGATAATAAAACATCCACTTGGAGTGAGGGCCTTAAGTTCGTTCAATTGCAAAAATAATTGCGGCTACCACTCTGGGATTCGACAGACTCCTTTCAAAGCAATGTTTGGTAAGAAAAGCTGAGTTCCAAAATTAATCATATATTATGTATATTAAAGATAAACTTGTTTGACGTTATGACACATACATATTTAAGGACTTCGTGTTTTTTCTTTGCAAAAAAATGTACACTTAAATTTGATGACAAAATTTTACTAAAATCTTATGAAAAATCAAAACATTATTTTTATAAAAATTCAATATTTTTTTTATTTCAATGATTTCTTACAGGAAGAAAAGCCCTAGTCGGGATTCAGGTTCTTCCAGCATCTATTGAAAAAGCCCTTGCAACAGAAGAAGAACTTCTTCAAAAACTACCTGAATGTGAGGAAGATATCGATGAAGAAGACAATGACGATGTGGAAATGGAGGACGAACTTGTAAACACAGTACTGTCAGTCTGTGATGATTGGAGTATCTTTTGCTTCATCAACACTTGCAAAAGATGTCAAAGATTCCTCCTTATTCTATGTGCTGACAGCATTAGAACCGACAGGGAAGGACTAATTTGTATTCGCTGCGATCTTAGGGATAACATGGAAAGCAGGCGGAAAACATGAAAGATAAGTCCAACAAAATATTTAAGAACATCGTACCAGGGACAACAGTCACCGTGCCCATACCAGCTATAGATCGCTCAAAGGGCGATGCGCGAAATTTGCTGGGTGTTGTTCTTGAAAAAACCAACGAAGAGTTATACAAGGTTGGCAAGAAGAAAGGCATAATAAATACAAGCTTCACAAGAAATCAAATTCAAGAATGCAAGGAAGGTTTTGTTGAATTAAGCGAAGTTCCTGATCTGAAGTTATCCGTATCCCTAAGGCAAATCAGCAACCAGCAGTCGAAGTTTGGTGGACAAGGGTTTTTGAAGTGTAATTGCTCGAAAAAGTGCTCCTCCAATTTATGCAAATGCAAAAAAGCAAATGTTATTTCCAATTCCAAGTGCCACAATTCCAGTAGCTGCCAAAACAAATAAATGACTTGTCCCTAAAAAAATAATTAAAGAAATGTTTCAATTCTTATATTTTCTGTTATATTAAATTATATTTGTTCAGTACATTCAGACTTTTGCTGAATATCCAAACTGTTGAAAAAGCTTTAAGCAGTATCAATCTTTTCTTTTCTTGTCAATTCGTAGCAGCAATAGAAATTTGAACTTTCTTTGAATTTCGAAGGTAGCTTTTGCTAAATCTACGTTATCGTCTATCATTTCTGGTAGATCGGTCTTAACGATTCCAAAAATTAGTTTCATGTTATAGTTTGCTCCATCTGCGGGCCAGCTGTAGGTTCGTGTGGTAAGATATTTCTTTGCATCAAATAATCACCTCAGAGCATTCAAGCAGAAAGTTGACTGCTTCCTCATGAGTCATGACTCTAACAAAATTATTCCATTTCCATCATCTTGACTCGTCACTAATTAATAAAATGTATCATTTACAAGACTCTTCAAGTTTATAATTTGCACTCTGTAGTATACAGAACGCGGTTTCATCAAGTGAATCCTTTAGATAATTATCCAATGTAAATACAAGGTTGTTGCTCTTCTTTAAAACGGCCAGATCTTGTAATGCATTAACCAAGTCTCTTAATTTTTCAATATTTTTTTCATGCTGGCGCCATAGGTACATCACTAAAGGGTGTCAAAATGCATAAGTTGTGGTATGTCTTCTGTAATATTTTAAACTTACTAATGAAGAAATTGTACAAGTTAAACAAAGGGATTCCATTAATACAGACTCTATGAATCTCTCCATCAGACAAGCCACATACTATCAGGTTCCCAGAGTTAGAAATAGTAACAACATTACTTTTTTGAGAATTCAAACTTAGATATATGCACTTGGCTATATTTTCATCTTCTAAGATTACGACATGTTTGTCAATTGCTATAACCATTTTTACTTGCGATTATAGGTACTATAAGGCAAGTTATGCATTCGTCGAAAAAAAAAGTTTTGAGATAACAATCAAACATGACATTACGATGATAGCGAAGACGAAAAAAGATGGTCTAAAAATTCTGTCCGTCTGTATGTCTGTCTGTCTGTCTGTCTGTCTGTCTGTATGTAGACCTACAGCCCAAACGTGTGGGCCGAATTGCTTCAAACTTGGTATATAGACTTTTTTAGGTATTGTACAGAAAGGAAATTGAAATTTTTTTTTAGCTCAAAAAATAACGGTACCTGCCATACAACCGTTACGTTAAAGCTTATTTTTCTCAAAAACGGTTCTAACGATTTTTAATTAAAAAAATCAGTGTTGCTTTTTAGGTACGACCAATCATATGGCTGAAAAAAAAAGTTTTAAAAAATGGCTAAGAACGGTACTTTCCATAGGACCGTTTTTTTTGCTTTCGACTATCTCGAAAACGACTCAACCGATTCTTTCGAAATTTCACACACATATAGCTGTAGGTAGCTCAATTTGTATTGCATACCAATATTTTTGAAAAATATTTTTTTGTATTTTTAAAAGCATTTTTTAAAAAAAAATTTAAAAAATTAATATTTTGAAAACTGCTTATTAAATTTTTTTTTTTTTAAATTTTAAATAAATGTATTTGCTGAATACCTATGAACTGGCGTTTTTGAATTTTTTTTGAAAATTTTTTTCAAAAAGTTTTTCAAAAAAAACTTTTTTTCTCAAAAACCGCTCCACAGATTTTTCTAAATTTATTCTCATAAATTTAAATTTATCCAAGAAATAAAATGGCGTACTTTTTTTTCAGGTCAAATTAGTTTAAGTATTTATTTAAGAATTTTGAAAATTTTATTTTTATCAAAATCTCAAGTCCATAAACCACTGTCACTCATTAGAGCAAGTTCGTGCGACCCAGTCGTGCATTTTATTTATTTTGGACACTGGTGCGAACTTGTGGTTTTTTGAATACCTAATTCAAATTTTAAAAGAACTGAACACATTTTAAAATTAAATTAAAAATATTTTCTCACAATCTTAAACATGCCGTTCGTACAAAATGCATTGCTTATTGTTTCATCGTCAGACGTCAGCAGAAGATTGTGCAAAATCGGTCCACATTTTTATCCTTGCAATTCGTATGTAAAATAATGAATGAGCTGATGAGCAGACACCAGAAAAGAAATAAATAATCTTCTGGTTTTTTAGCAACAACACAATTGAAAACTTATACTCTTTACAAATGTCAAAATAAAAGATTACAATAGACATAATAGTAATCTTTTGAAATGTCAAAACAATTCACAATAGTCAGTGGTCATTTTAAAAAATTATTTTGCTAATTAATATAAAAAGTTGAAAATATTGTAATTCATGCAATCTCACAATCGTCGGAAACTTGGTGTGTTTTTATCGAGCACAAAACCCAGATTTTCACAAACTTATCAGCTATACAAATTCGTATAGTTGAAGCAAGACTGCACTAGGTGGAACTGAACTTCATGGAAACTACACTGAGGCATGGGCAATAAATATCGATACAAAAAATATCGATATTTCTCTCAAAATATATCGATATATACCGTCGATATTTTTAATAGCGATATATCAATATTCGATATTATTTTGGAGTATCGAATTCGTATTAATTTCGATTTTTTTTTTAAACAACTTCGTTTTCGTGTTTACTGTTTATCCTTGCGCATCGTTCATCGTTCATCGTTAACTTTAAAAAATCCCGCTACAGTCACAGTCTTCTCTTTATGAAATAGAAATTACATTATAACAATAACAAATAACAGTATTTGGCTGCGTGCACGAAAATACTATAATATACTTATACTAGTAAATCATCAGTGTAAGACGTATATGTGACCCTGAAGTTAACAGACTCTTCTTTTAACAAATTTTAGTAGCACACATACACATATACACTGCTCATAGACGTATTAACAACCCGAAAAAACAACGTAAATTATTTAGCCATACGGACTCACTGAAAATGAAAAGGTCTATTTATAGGTACATTACATGCTTATTGACAACGTCAAAAAAAAAGCGGAACGGAACTTCCCGCGAATAAACAATACACACTTATTTCTGAAGTAGTATACGTAAGCGCACATAAAGCCAATAGATATACACTGCCAATCATTAGGATGAGGCCACAAATTTTGCAATCGATTTTCGCTCTCTATACCTGTTATAAATGTTTTACCCAAAAACATTTACTTCTTGTGAGTAGGTACGTATTTTCTCAAAACAAAGTCATAAAATTAAAAGGTGAATTAGAAATGACCTGTGAAATTTCCCAAGATCAAATAATAAAGTACTTGAAAACGGTATAAAAAGGTGCGCCACTTGGATGCGGCCACATAAAAAATCTTCGAAAACAAGGAACAAATGAAAGAAATGTTTACATTTTCTGGTTTTAAAACATTTATTTATTACGTTTTTCTCCACTAATAATGAGTATGCCCGCCATTTTTCGATATCACCTCAATAAGACGGTTTGGAATTGAATCATAAAGTTTTTTTAAATACTCAAGGGAAATCTGGTCCCAGGCATCACGGATAGCCTCGATTAAAGTGTCCTTATCTTCAAATTGTCTACCGCCTTCATAAACTTTTCGAGATAGCCATGTCCAAACGTTTTCGATTATGTTCAAGTTCAGTGAATAGGGCGGCCATGGCAAAAGTTCCACGTTTTCTGAGTGAATCCAATTTATAGCTACCCTGGAAGTGTGGATGGGGGCATTGTCTTGTTGGAAAATCCAAGGCAGAGGTCCAAAAATATTTTTGGAAATGACCGTTCCAGCAAACATTTGTAGTTCTTTCCGTTCATTGTTGTGGAAAGAAACTCCAACTCGATTGTGCCATAGTAGGTAATAGCTCCCCAAACCATTACACCTGATGTAGGTACGGCTGTGATGTCTTGCCAAAATGAGCTCCTTTTTTCTTAAATCATGGAAATAAAAGTTGTAACCATCGGGACCGTCAAGGTTAATTTTTTTTTCATCCGAAAAGACTACATGTTTCCATTCGCTGCTCCAAGTGACATGTTCTCTTGCAAAATTCATTCGAAGCTCCTTATGTACTTGTTTTAGAACAGGTTTCTTTTTAAGTTTTCTACGGTTGATATTATCACTTTTTTTATTATCCTTCGGACCGTTGCTATGCTGGCTGATAATCCGCTTTTTGACCTTATTTTCGTCGCTGGTTGAGTGGAATTTGAGGCAAGCCGCAGAATTAACCGCTTTTCTCGGGATGTGGTTGCTTCCGCTGTGCGTCCTTTTCCATAGTTTTGTGGATCCGCAAGATAGTTGTTTACAACTGTCTTACTTCTATTCAGCCTCCTTGCAATTTCTCGGCCTGAGATTCACAAATCCTTGAAAGCATCTATTTTCCACCTTTCTGTAGCTGTCAACGTCTTTCCGGAACCCATTTGTAATTAAAATTTTATAAAACGAGTTCTTTTTAACACTTTTTGAATATTATCACAAAAAGTTTGCAAAAAAACGCTGATGTGCACTCCTTCAGCTAAATATTCGCAATGGCCTCATCCAAGTGGCGCACCTTTTTATACCCTTTTCAAGTAGTTCATTAATTGAACTTGGGAAATTCCACGGGTCATTTCTAATTTACTTTTTAATTTTATGACTTTCTTTTGGAAAATACGTACCTCTTTACAGGTAGTAAATTTTTCCGGGTAAATAAATTCCAACAGGCATACATCGCTAAAATCGGTAGCAAAAATGGTGGCCTCATCCTAGTGATTGGCAGTGTAACAAAAGCAAAAGCATTCATTTGCTGATTTTCTCTCACATTGTTTATCTTACTGTGTACAAATTTACGAACTTGTATATGTGTGTGTTACAACGGGGCGATAGAACTCGATCACATTGGCATTGCTTTGTTTTTTCATGTTTTTTAAATAAAAATTTAAAAAAAAGTATAAATCATTGTCTTGTGTGTCGTTGTCGTGTGTGGAAGTACTTCTCAAAAAAAAAAAGATAACGAATTAGCTTTAGCTTGTTGTAATTTGTGCAGCAAGTCATACAAAACATGTGGCAATACAACCAATTTGGCTACGCACCTAAAAACAAAGCATCATTTTGCTTTTTTGCAAATGATACAAATGCAGAATAAGAAAACCACTAAACCTGGGCAAAGAAACTGAAGATGCTGCGGCAGTAGCAGAAGCAGTAGCAGTAGACATGAATAACTCCAATATATCTACTGTTGCCACTTTTGATGTAAGAATTACTATAGAAGGACTATGAATCGAATTTACCTTTTTTTGTGGTTCACTTTTACCTTTACTTAGCTTAATTTGTCATCCAGTAGTACTGTAAATAACAACTCTCGTCAATGTCAAGAAGGTTTGACAGTCAAAGTCAATCGCAATCCTGCTGAGACCGACGAATTGGTGGTTGAGATGGTTCATCAGGTTCATGAAGCATTTAAATTTGTGAACGTTACAGATTTCATTTAAGTGATCTTTCTAGGTAGGTATTCCAAAATACTAGCTTAGAAAAGCGGGTTGAAGTTCGCCGTGTTTGCTGGTGTTATTTATAAGATTAACATGACCCTGAGCTTTTAATTAATTTAATTGATGTAATGTCAATAATTTCATCTTTTTTATCGGCACATTGTAAAAATATATGCAATAGGTATGACAACGACTGTTATTTTTTACTTGCTCTATAGGGCAAGTATTGGTTTCGTGCAGAAAAAAAATCGATTTTAATCAAACATGACATTACGATGATAGAGAAGCCCAAAAAAGTGGTTTTCGCCATACCGTCTGTCGGTCTGTCTGTGCGGATGTGCGTCTGTGCGTCTGTGCGCTTTTTCACGTCATGCTACAGTCTAAACGGCTTGACGGATTTTCTTCAAACTTGATATATAGCAGTTTCAAGTTTGATTAAACTTAAAATTTAGCTAACTTTAAGCATTTCTAACAAAACTGCGTTTTTTGTTTTTGGAAATGGTCGTAACGAAAATCAGGTTTTAACGGCTTTTTTTCAAATAGCCATAAGTTCACAACGGCTTGATTGAATCAACTCAAATTTTGTTTGACATAGTTTTTCATAGTGTTCTATAGGATGGTTTAGTAAATTTTTCACTGAAGCCTTTCTAAACGGTGGCTTCCATACAACGAGCCGTTGAGTTTTAGCCAACTTTTTTTGTTTTTTTCTATTTTTCTCGAAAATGGCTCTAACGATTTTGATTAAACTTTGTGTGTTATATTCTTTTAGTGTTTTTAAGAGAACTGTGTTTTTCGTTTTTGGCTAAAAATGCAAATAAAGGAGATCTGCTCTTAACGGTTTTTTTTCAAATGGCCATAAGTTCGCAACGGCTTGATTGAATTGACTCAAACTTCGTTTGGCATCGTTTTTTATAGCGTTTTTCCAGTTTCAGTCAAATTTTTTTAGGTTTTACCAAATTTTTCAAAAATGAGTTGTTCTCATTGATCGAAAAGTTTGTTTTCATCGTACTATTGCACCCACAGAGCAAGTACGTGCGACGCAGTCGTGCATTTTATTTTTAGGCTCATTCAGGACAATCCATAAAAGAATGCTGGGAAGAAATATGTGAAGAGTTCAATATTGAAAAAACTAAATTCGTTGCTTACAACTGATGGGGGCGCAAATATAGTGGCAGCAGTGCGATTGTTTTTAGGGAATGATCGCAGAATTCCATGCATGGCACATTGCTGAAATCTTGTTGTCGATGGGGTATTAAAGGCAAATACCGCGTTTTCAGATCTTTGCGATCACGTTAAAAGCATCGTGACATATTTCAAACAGTCGGTCAATGCTATGGATCAGTTACGAGCCGAACAAGAGTCATCGGGAAAAAAAGAAGGTGAGGTGTTGACACTAACACAAGCGGTCAGCACAAGATAGAATTCGTGTTTTATAATGTTAGAGAGATTCATTCAACTCTCTGCACTAGTAGCTAAAATTTTAGCTACCAAAAGTCTAACAAATACGAAAACACCCGACATGGTCGCAACTTCCCAATTAAATGTATTAAGAGACCTTGTTGCTATTTTAAGCCCATTTAAAGAAGCCACGGAAGAAATAAGTGGTGCTTATTACGTTACTTCTAGCCTAGCCATTCCGGTTACGAATTTGATTTGCCAAGCAATGGAACATATAAGACCATCCATGAGCTTAGGGCTTATTATGAAAGAGGCGCTTTTGATTAAAGTCCATGAAAAACTGGACCCTTTACAAGAAAACAGCTATTTATCCGCAGCAACGACATTAGATCCACGTTTTAAGAAAATTCATTTTTCTTCGGCAATGGCTGTTTCACACGCAATTAACAGAATAAGAAACGATATTCGGAGTGAACACCGACGCAGGGGTCAACTTTCACCTGATCTTAGTTTGATCCCGATAGCTCGAAGAGAAGAAAACTCTGGGACTTCTTCAATTTGGTCTGGGCACGAAAAGCTAGTATCCCTGTCGTCAACTGTGCCTGAGGTCCCGAGCTCTGGCTCTGTGCCCAACGAGCTTAAGCAATACCTTGATCAACCTCTCCTTGAAAGAAAAGCTGATCCATTAAAATTTTGGATGAATTGCCAGCAGTTCACGCCTGTGCTTTCAGAAGTCGCCCTTAAATACTTGATTTGCCAGGCTTCTTCGGTGTCTTCTGAACGAGTTGCTTCAGCGGTGAATCTTACAGTACTCGACAATAGAAGCCGTTTGACAGGCGAGCACATCAAGCAGAGGGTGCTCCTGATGTCAATATGTGATGACTACTGGTTTGAATAATATGTATATATGAAACTGTTAATACTCGAGCATTAATAAAAAATACCTACTATTTTCTTTATTTCTTAGTTCTTTTTTACGAATTTTGAATGGTTTGGGCTTTGGGAATTCGTATGAATAATCATGCGAAAACTGACGATATATATCGATATATCGATATTTTTCACTCGATTATTTTCGATACTGTTTAAAAATATCGATATTTTTTTTTTCACTTGCCCATCCCTCACTGCAATTGAACTGTGCGTATTTAAATGAGTTACTTGAAGTTTTTAGTAATGTCTTGTTTTGCCACTTAAGAGCGCTGTTTTTCCTTCTTCACTAATAATCTCAAATGAGTTAATGTCTTGTTTTTCCATGCGCGGCTGAGCAGCAAAACTCCCAAGTGATAGTACTTTAGGTTCTATACACAATGGTGACCCTTAAACGTAAGGTTAGTTGACACCATGACGCATTTGATAGTAGCGCACTATGCGATGGAACGAAATGGTGTTTCATGCTTCCACTCAGAGGAACAGATTATTATCAACATTGTCAGAAGTTGTCAATTCCTGCGGTTTCGTTCATACACTTTCATACAAATCATATATTTATATTAATATTTGTATTATGTATAGTAAGGCTTGAAATATTTGACTTAAAGAGAAACTATCCCGTTTATTGTCGCAACTTCTATAATTTAAACCGCCCAGTGCGGTCTTGCCTTTATGGGGCATCATTAATTTCTTGAGAGGATTGTTAGCACTTTTAGTTCTATATGGCCTGGTGTGGTCTTACCTTAATTTTTATTCATTTTGCCAAGAGGTGGCAGTCGTACCAACTTGATCGGCCAAGTTAAAAAAAAAATCAAATTTTTGACATTTTTGTAAAGAGTATAAATTTTCAAATGTGTTGTTTTTTTTTATTTCCTGGCACGGTAGGAGTAGCAAATGCAGAAATAGTTTTGACGTTTCGTGGATGACACCCTTGTATATAGAGACTATAGTACTACAGAGAAGTAGTTTTTTTGGTGCGCCACGGTGTGTCAGAACCCTACAACTGTCTTTCGAAATAATATGGATTTTGAGGGGCAGATTAAAGGGAGTAAAGAACGTTGTATATAGAATCTATATAATTATACTATATAACTAAACGTATATAATTTATATACAATATAAATAATAGACCGAGAATGGTCATACATGAAAAAAAGAGTCCAACTCGCTGGCGTACACAAACAGTCTCAAGCGGAAGAGAAGAACCCTAAAACACTTAAAACTGCTTCTCTGTAGTACTATAGTCTCTATTAACAAGGATGCCACTCATGTTCTAGCATTTTACTTGATTTTTTTAGCTGTTCGCAGGAAATAAATATTAGTAAATAAAGTTAAGAATCGTACACGAGAAAGTATTTTTATTATTAAAATTTGCATATTTTTAATGGAACCTGTGGCAATGAAAAAATTTGTTACTATACAAAAATTAAACGAAGTGATTTACTTGGCAAGATCATGGCAATTATAAAAATATAAAACTTTAGAAATAATATCTGCCATGCCCAAAATATATATTTCTAATAGAGGTGAGGCTTAATATTCTTTCGTGAATACACTACACTTTTGTTAAATGTCAAAAAAATAAAAAAACATTTTCCTGTTATTGTAATATCATGGTTGATTTGATTGTTATCTCAATTGCGAGAATTTTCCCTCTAACTTTGACCAGTGCCTTGGTCAAACTTTATGTTTTGGTTGGAATAGATCTTTCAGGAAAAGTCTTAAAACGGTAGCTCTCATAGGACCGCTTTATTGAAATCAGATTTTCTCGTAAACCACTCGACGGATTTCGATGAAATTTTTAATATAGGAGCTTTTTTATAGACGAAATAATATAAACCCTTAAATTTTCTCAAACAATTTTTTTTTTGATTTTTTTTTAAATAATAATAATAATTTTAACTATATTTTTTTAAAAGAGGATGGGCAAATTGGTCCAACCCACCAACAGAAACAAGACATACGTCGTTGGAAAGGTCTTGTCGAATACATCAATCTTTAGTATGGGCATCCAGCTTTAAATAATGGGAGAGCTGAGATAATGGTTAAATTATGATCCATTTTTCAAAGTTAGATATGGTTTGGTATCAATAACTTAAAGCAACAATATGTATGTCGTTGAAAAGGTGTGCACAAGGCAACGATTTTTTGCTATGGACACTCAGCTCTATGTCAAAAGGCATCTGACATAATGCACTTAATTCATTTCTATCTTCTGAGTAACTTAACATTGTTTTGGTAATATTAACCAACAGATATAAAATATACGTCGTTGAAAAGGTCTTTTTGGGTACATCAAACTTTAGTATGAGCACCAAGCTCTAAACAATGGGAGAGCTGAGATAATGGACATTGAAAATTACCCTTTTTCTACTGCACCGTTGCATTTTCTTATTCTACCAGCAACAACCGAAAGAAAAATAGCATTTTAAAGATCTGTTCAAGTCCAATATTTTTCGATATAGGCATCAAGTTGTAATCCATATGAGACCAGAGATAAAAAATATTGTTAATCAGTCTTTTTTGGGTGCATCCTGGTACTTACCTTCCTCAACACCAACAGAAATGAGATGCATATCGTTGGAAAAGTCTTCGAGAGTAAATATTTTTTTAATATGGGCACTAAGCTCTTAACCATGGGAGAGCTGGGATATTGCATTGCATATATAAGCTAAAGTATTCCCACTTCAGGTGCGCCATCTATCGACGAAAAACTAAGCTCTAGAATACCATGAGAAGCATTAACAACAATTTCCACCATTTTAATTGTTGTTGTTTTTGGTTGTTGATGGTAGAATAACAAAATGCAACGGTGCAGTAGAAAAAGGGTAATTTTCAATGTCCGTTATCTCAGCTCTCCCATTGTTAAGAGCTTGGTGCCCATATTAAAAAACCTTCCATTTGCAAAGACCTTTCCAACGACGTATGTCTTGTTTCTGTTGGTGGGTTGGACCAAATCCCATACAAAATTGTCCATCTTCCTTTATTTTTCTGATAAAAACTACGATTTGCTTGTAGTTGGCATACTCAAAAAAAAAAAATGTGGAATATATTTTCGAAATGTAGGTATTAAAAAAAATCTGTTTTTGTTTTTGTTTTTTTTTTGAAAAAAACTGGTCGAACGATTTTGAAAAAAAAAAATTCTTAAAATTCTAAACAATAAACGAAATTATATGGCTTCTTTCATTTTTTTCCAAAAAACGTTTTAATTAGTGTTTTTTAAGAGATTAATAAAATTGGCGTTAGGAAATAGCGCCCAAGGAAATATCGCCCAAACCGATTTGGAAATACCGCCCAAAAAAATTTTTAACGCCCAAAATCAAAAAAAAAGAAGGAATTATCACCCAAAAGTTAGGGCTTAACACCCAAAATTCCATATCACCCAAATAAATAAATGGCAATATCGCCCAAAAATTTTATATGGGAATTGTTTTTGCAATATTTGGGCGATATTTCCAAAATTTTGGGCGTAATTTCCAATCACTATTTTAAGTAAAAATGTTTGGTTCTCATCACCCAAAAACAATTTTGAAGCATGTAACATTTACTTAATCTCTTGTAAAGTGTATTGAACAATATCCTTAAGATTTGGAAATTAAATTCGGTGCGTGGGGGGGGGGCGACGCGGGGGGCACGCGGCTTTGCGACCGCAGTGACCAGGCGGGAGCGTGCCGTCTGCGAAAGGTAACATTTACTTAATCATTTGTAAATTATAATTACAAAATTTGTCAAAACAACCGCCGCCCGGTCACTGCGGTCGCGAAGCCTCGTGCGCCCCGCGTGCGCCCCGCGTCGCCCCGCGTCACCCGCGTCGCCCCCCCCGCGATGTAGGTTGTTTTGACAAATTTTGTAACTATAATTTAATTTTTTTTTTTTGCAGCAATCAGGAATCTACTTCGGAATTAGTTTATTCAAAACTTCGAAGAGGCTTACAATATTTGTCATCGAAAATTTTTCTTCAATCTCCGCGAACGCCCCTGGATGTAATTGAGGCTTTTCAACACGAGTCCATATGGAACACATATGGACTATCTAAGGATACTAAGTGCCCTAGGTCTTTTTTTAAAGCTTGCCTATCAGAGCCTTGTAGGCATTTGAAAATGTGTAACGTTTGCTTTATGAGATTGCAGGGTCAAGCTTTGGCAAATAATGAGGAAAACTGTTTGTGCCCATTATGCAGGCAAATAGTGGTAGATAGTATACAAGTATTTATTTGAAAAATAAAATTTTGGGCGATATTTCCCCTATTTGGGTGCTTTTTCTTTTTGTACTTGCACTTTTGGGCGGTTATTCCTACTTTTGGGCTTTAATTCCTTTTACACCATTTCGGCCTCATATTTTGGGCAGTATTGCCTTTTATAAAAACAAACTAAAACAAGGAAATAGCACCCAAAATGGAAAAATAAATACAACAACAATTTGTTCGGCTATTTTTTGGGCGTTATTTCCAAATCGGTTTGGGCGATATTTCCTTGGGCGCTATTTCCTAACGCCAATAAAATTTTATATCAATTTTTCCCTGCTTTTTTTCCAAAATCTCAAACCATAAGTCCACTGTCGCATATTAGAGTAAGTTCGTCCGCCCCAGTCGTGCACTTTTTTATAACCAATGGATAATTTCTTGTATTCTATATAGCTATTTGATTCAAAAATCAACACAATCAATAAATCGTTATATATACAACAAGATGCCTTGCGAGCTAAACTATAGATTGATAGGAAGATGTTGTCGTGAATCAATTGACGGGTTTTTTTTAAAGCATAACAGTAACTGTCTTTCATACCCCCTCGAGTTCCAACGCTGAGTTTACGCTGACAGAGATAAGCTGATATAGACCGGACCTGACGACGAATAATGCTATATCTACATCAGAAGAATAATAATATTATCGCAAATTGTATCATCCAATATTTTGCCAATGCTAAATTTTAAAATGCGACGATTTCTTTTGAGAGATATCATAAACTACTGATTTTGGTTGGCGGTCAATCTTACCGTTTCTTACAGTGAAATTAACTCCTTTTTTTCATTTCAAGACAATGTTCTGAGTCTTTTAAAAAGTAGAAAATTTAAATAAACTAAAAACTAACACAATTTAAGTTCCAACATTAAAACTTTCATTCGGTATGTGCTTTGATAAAAAAAAGAATTTTAATTTTCATTTCTTTCTTCGAAATTAAATTTTAATATTCGCAAAAATTAATTAATATTTAGCTCCTGTGCCAGATTGCAGCGAAATGCTTCAAATAAATATATGTATTTTTAGAAACATCTATATCTACCCGAACTCTTAAGTCCCAAGCATACATATCTATGTATGTATATAGTTAAGTGGGTTTCAGTATCATCCTTACTCACCCAACTTTATGAATAGATTCGTGTGATGATAATGCTTTTGTCATTGGTTTCTTCAAGTTTGAACAGCCCCTAAACTTCTCCCGTAGGAACCCACTAAAAATATAATGGCGTTTCAATTCAACTGCAGTATAGTGGAAGTCGCAGTCCAAAGGGTATATGACTTGAAATTTTGAATTATAGGGTATTCACGCGTTTGTTAGATATTATCATCGTTTTTTTAAGAATGTTTTCAATTCGAGCTGGAAAGTTAAGCATGGCGTTTTCATTGAGATGATTTTAATATAATTTTTTTTTACTACCTGAAAACAATTTTCAAGGAAGAAAAATTCAATCACGTCAATTAAAGATACATTTTTGATTTCTCCAATAACGTGAAACTTTTGCGATTTCAAAAACAGCGATTATCTATAGTTTGAGCCTTGAAGGAGATAATGTACAAGAATCAAACGCAAGTAAAGGCAAATGTTTTTTTCCAAGTCTTCAATCATCTCTGGCTTATTGGTGTCGACTGGCGACTCCAAATACCTCACAGAAAATAGTCAAACGGTGTTAAATAGCATGGTTTTGGAGGCCAAGTCAGAGGCCCAAAACGCTAAATTATACGCTTACCGAACGTATCCTACAAAAAAATCAATTGCGACACGTGCAATCGAACGACTTTGTCAGGGGTACCGAGTAGCAAACATGACTCTGAGTAACACTTTCATATTCACGCTGTCATAGACGACTTTAAAATCGATAAAGAGGTGGTGAGTATCGATCTGGAATTCTTGGGTCTTTTCTAAAATTCGTCGAAGTGTGAAAATTTGGTCGTCGACAGTTGACTTACCACGCCTGAAACCACACTGATTAGGGACCAACCAGTTCACCCGCTATAGGGTCCAGATGTTCACACAGAATAGGTGCCAAGATTTCATAGGCAACATTCAAGAGACCTCCCTAGATGGCACATATCAGAGTATAAGTGGATGTTGAGGTTCCTTTCGTCAGACATACTTTCATCAAACCAGATTGTACAGATGAGTTGGTAGGTATACCTACGTGATCTTTAATTACTTTTCAGAGTTCGACCGCAGGCCCATCCGTTCCAGCAGCTTGGCCGGGTGTACGGAAGTTCTGTTCGTCATCGTTCAAATCAAGAAGACCGTTCTGCCTGACAACGACTAATAGTTGTTCTTCACCGTTTAACAGTCTGCAGAAGTGTTTTTTTTTTTTCCCAAATTCTCAGCACCGACTGCGCATCTACTACGACATTCCCACGACCCAACCCACACGATCTATTTCTTTCAGGAAGCCAATGTTCCTTCTTCCAATTCCGGTGGTAGCTCTGGTTCTGGTCTGCAGCATTGATAAGCTCCGTTCTTGGCAGTGTGTGCCAGACTATACTTGTCATCAAACCAGGTGTTTCGTTGTGGTCGCCTAATGAAACCTGAAACATCAGTTGCTGCATTTTTGGTGGACAGTTTGAAATGTCCCCACTGCTCTCCTGCTCTGAATTTGGCGAAGGTGTCAGCTTGTAGAGGGGTAAAAGGAAACGCGGTTCGCAAAAGTTCTGGTGGTCTATTGCGATTGCAATTTCGCGACAAAAAATTTTCAATGTTGCGTTCTGGTGGAAATCCCCTCGGAAAGTGCGGTCATCCAAAAGATTGGTGGCATATCGACTGCAATATGCTCAATTTGGTTGACGGTATGTTGATCAGGAGACCGCTAAGTCCCCTTGTGTATTATGTGTATTTTGAGGAGTGAAAAATATGTGCTAGCTTAGATGACACTACGCCCCGCAGCAAAGTCGATTAGCCTGAGTCCGTTATCGGAAGTTATATCGTGCAGGCTGTGCCTTGTGCCTGTCCAGCTAAAGTTACCCTTCTTTCCAATTTTCGCGTTAAGAATATCAAGAAAAATTTTAGTGTCGTTCTTCACGCATTCATCATACGTCTTTTCGAGAAGATGTGCGTGGAGCAGATCATCGAGATGTTACTGCATTTGGACTTAATGGGGACTGTGACAATGTGTCTTCTTTGACGCCATTTAGGGATTCCACTAATTGTTGGGCTACACGTGGCATGTTTAAGGTCTAGACATTCTAGTCCAAAGAAGAACGCACTACGGGGATGTGAGAGCTACCATTGGCGATTTTAGGGCTCATCCGCTCCCTTCTCTTATTCAATACGCGGGTGGCAATGGTTCAGTGGATGTAGTGCTTGGTTGCTAACCTAAGAGTTGTGGGTTCGAGCAATTTTTATTTATTCCCCCAGTTTCCACTGGACGCCACCCGTGGGATTTTCTTGAGATAAATATCATCTTATTCTCAATCCATTGTACCAACAAAAATTCTTTCCTATCTTTCTATTCCTTCTAACTAATGCCGTGCAGTTTGCATTCAAAAGAATTGGGTCTTACAGGCATATAGTTAAAATTATTAAATTATTAATTATTATTATTAATACACTGAGTCACTATCTACTTGTGAAAGGTCCCAATGACCTATGCTCCAAATGCTTGAATCCATTTTGGTTTGAATCTCGGAAAAAACTGAAAAACCTCATTTATAGGGTGAACTTTCTTGGGAGACAACTTGAAAGCGTTTCTTTTTGATTTTTCCAAACAGAAGTAAGTAATTAATTTCGCGCAGCATCTGGTGTGTCATGCAAAGATGATAATTTTAAATGAAAAGGACCATTAAATTAACGTCCTATTTCTTTTCCAGCCAAACAGGAAAACAACTCGTAAAAATAAAAATAAAATTATATTTTTAATTAAACCAAAAACTGACATTTTAGATAATTCAAACAAATTTCTAAACCAAAAAAACAAAAACTTTTCCAACTTAAGTTTTGAAAATCAAAAAATTACCATTGAGCAACAAATTATTATTCATCATTTATATAGGTCATTCATAATAATATTTTTATTTTGCTGGTGAATTATTTGTGTGAAAATTTTAATGAAAAATTTCAACCACAAAATTAACAGCTCGGAATAAAAATATAAATAACTGAAAATTTATGGGATCATGGCCACAGTGGCTGATAGACCGCAGCAAAGTGGCATAATAATTTAATGGCACCATAAAGCTGAATTGTGTTTTTTTATATTTTTTGTTTTTTAAGTTGATGATGTTGTTGTTGTTTTTTTTTTTTTGACCACCCTGTGTCCTGTGTGTCACTCTCACTATCGATGTTGAGGTGTTTTGAAATGGACTCTCTCTTTATTCTTAAATAAATGAATTTATCACTTTTGTTGGGGTTGCGAACTTAATGGGTTGTGTGGAGAGTGGAGAGTGGAGAGGGGGTTGATTGGTATATCGTTTTGTGTGCATTTTGAAATAAGAATATGAAATCGCTAAGTGGCAAAGTGCAATTGGATAAACCGAGGGGGATTGTGTGTGATGGAGCCAATCAACATTGGTTTCAATTAAACGAGATGGTGGCTTGAGTTTTATGTTTTAATTGTTGGTTTGGACTTGGTTTAACTTAAAGGGTTGATATTATTGGCTACTGATGTGGAGTTTTTGAAATAAGCAGTTTAATACAATGGAAATGAAAAGAAGCTTGGATAGACCTTAGATAATTTAAGTCCTAACAGTTTTAAAGGATTCAAAAGAACAATATATTCATTTAAGATTTTGGGTTGGAAATAATGAACAAATTTTTCATATCACACAAACGCAAGTTCTACAAGTGGTTCCCAAAATGGTTGTGAGCGATTAACGCATGTACACTTGGAACCTTTGCACACTACTTAACAGCTAGCCAAGACCACCACCAGTTTCCGAGCTGATATAACTGCCCTCCAAGAGATGCGATAAGATGGGGCTGAGAGTTAAAGAAAATCTATAATGTTTACTATGGAATATTACCTCGATGGGAAAAAGCGCTTGTTGGTGCAGATAAATAAGTCCCCGGGTACTAATTCCACCGAGGGACTTTATTCCCAATTAGTGGGAACTTAGTCCACATAGGAGATGTGGACTTATTTCCCATGAATGGTGTGAACTTAATCCCAAGAAAATTATGTGGATTTAATTCAATTTTAAAGTGAAATACGTTCCCACTTCCTTTTCCAAAACAAAAGAATTAAGAAATACATACGCAAAAAAAGGCATATGAAGCTTACATAGAAAAAAAGTGAGCAAAAGTAGGCAACCCCCCTGCTTGGGCTCACTGTTAGTTTTGGAGTAGGTGTGAGGTTGGGTGTATGCAAAACTGTTTTTAGATAACCAAAAACTTTGCACATATCCAAAAACGCATCTACTCCAAGTCCAACAGTGAGCCCCAGCAAGGGGGTTGCAGGGTAGCAGCATGTCCCCGTACCCACTTCACTGTTCAGTTTGTAAGATTCTTAGCTATTATTGTTGGAAGTTAGTAAGTTCATGATTCGAAGTGTGTACTAAGATCCCACAAGAAAGTGGAGCACGTTCCCACCTTGCATGGGAAATAAGTCCATTTCTCTTAAGTAGACTAAGCTCCCACTAAATGCGAATAAAGTCCCTCGGTGGACTTAGTACCCGGGGACTTATTTCCCTGCACCGCCCTTGTTTGGGGGCGGTTTCACTGTCAAAGGAAGACTAAGGCAAAACGTCTTAAGCTTTCGTGAAGTCAGCGAGGGAATAACAATGATCTGAATTAAAGCGACATTCCACCACCTAAGCCTCATAAGTCATAAGCATCCATGCTCCTATACAAAAGTGAAAGATGACGCAACCAAAGAAAGTTTCTAAGAGCTCATCGCCAAAACCTATGAGCAGTGCCCGAAACATTACATTAAAAAACTTTTGGGAGGCTTTAATGCCAAAATTGGGTGGTAGAGCATCTTTGGTATGACGATCGGAAAACACAGCCTGTACGACACCACTTATCGATTTTGCAGCGGGAATATGGTGCTGAGCAGCACACGATTTCCACGTCTCGACATCCAAAGAGGCGCATGGCAATCTCCAGATGGTCGAACCTGCAACCAAATCGACCATGTTGATATTCACGGAAGACACTCCTCTAGCATTCTGAATGTCCGAACATTTGGAGCAGCAAACATCGACTCGGATATCCGTGGAAGCTCTTAGGCGAACACCAACTGCACCGAGGAAATTCAATGTTGGACGACTTCAATCGGAAGAGACCACCGCTGCCTATGCCAACCGCGTATCCCTTGGGCTTGCGAGAGACCCTTCAACAAGCCATAAGAAGTGCGGCTTCAGAGGTATTTGACTTCTCAAACCCTCCCCCCAGAAACCCCCGGTTCAACTCCGAATGTGCTCATGATCAGGCAAACAAAGCTAAAACTGATTCATACAAGTCTGGCTCCAGAGAGATATTAGAGTGACCAGAAATCTCTATGTTGAGCGATTGAAGGATAAAAAACGTCTGCTCAGGAGGAAGAAAAAAGAACACCAACAACGCGAAGTCGAGGAGATGCAGAGACGTTTTTGCAGAAAAGAGGTCGGAAAAGGTCTACATCAGGCTTCACAAGCCACCCAGGGCACTGCAAAGATCAGGATGGAAACACCATAGTAGAAACGCAAGTGATGTTAAGCATCCATGGACTACATCCAAGTCAAGTCTGTCTTTTAACCACGGGTTCCCTATGCTAACCTATACACATTTATATCCTGCATCCACAATAGCCCCTAGAAGAAATAATGCGAAATTGTTTTCCATTAATTGCTCCAAGGCAGTTGGGGAAACTCCATCAGTGTTATAAATTTTTCCAATCTTCTGTGTTTTAAACAGTAGTTTTAACGATTAAAAGTCTGAAGGATAAGTCAGCAAAGCTTGCACCAGTAGAAGGAAATCTGGAAAGGAATCATAATGACATTGCACCCATAAGGGATAAATCGAAGACGAAAGTAGCTTTTAAATCAGCAAACTCTCTAAGTTCGCAACTTTTTACAAACCATGGACAAAGCAGACATCGTTTACAAGATCAATTGCTTGGGCGGGAACGAGACAACTTGCTCATCTGTCTATTATGTAGGTTAGGTACCTCTAAACAAAAATTAAATAAAATGCACGACTTGGTCGCACGAACTTGCTCTAATGTGTGACAGTGGTCTAAGGGTTTGAGATTTTGATAAAAATAAATTTTTCAAAATTCTTAAATAAATACTTAAACTAATTTGAGCTGAAAAAAAAGTACGCCATTTTATTTCTTGGGTAAATTTGAATTTATGAGTATAAATTTATAAAAATCTGTGGAGCGGTTTTTGAGAAAAAAAGTTTTTTTTGAAAAACTTTTTGAAAAAAATTTTTAAAAAAAATTTAAAAACGCCAATTTATAGGTATTCAGCAAATACATTTATTTAAAATTTTTAGAAAAAAATTTAATAAGCAGTTTTCAAAATATTAATTTTTTAATTTTTTTTTTAAAAATGCTTTTAAAAATACAAAAAAATATTTTTCAAAAATATTGGTATGCAATACAAATTGAGCTACCTACAGCTATATGTGTGTGAAATTTCGAAAGAATCGGTTGAGTCGTTTTCGAGTTAGTCGAAAGCAAAAAAAAACGGTCCTATGGAAAGTACCGTTCTTAGCCATTTTTTAAAATTTTTTTTCAGCCATATGATTGGTCGTACCTAAAAACCAACACTGATTTTTTTAAATCGAAATCGTTAGAGCCGTTTTTGAGAAAAATAAGCTTTAACGTAACGGTTGTATGGCAGGTACCGTTATTTTTTGAGCTAAAAAAAATAAAGTGCACGACTGGGTCGTACGAACTTGCTCTAATGTGTTAAAATGGTCTTGGGTGCTTGAGATTTTGGGAAAAAAGCGTTGAAAAAATCATATGAAATTTTATAAATCACTTAAAAATCAATACCTAAAACGTTTTTTGGAGAAAATTAAGTAAGCCATCATGTTTCTTTTACGTTTTTGAATTTTTGCGAAAATTTTTTTCAAAATCGTTGGACCAGTTTTTTCAAAAAACAGTTTTTTTTGAAAAACTTTTCGAAAATATATTCCAAATTTTTTTTGAGTATGCCAACTTCTAGCACTTTGTAGTTTTTATCAGAAAAATAAAATTAAAAAAATATAAATTAAACCGTTTTTGGAAAAAACTAAAATTAAAAAAAAAATTTGAAACTTTTTTAAAAAACTCAAAAAAACTTTTTTTGAAAAATTTTCCAAATTATATTATTTCTTTTATAAGAGGGCTTCTACATTAAAAAATTCATTGAAATCCGTCAAGTGTCTTACGAGAAAATCGGATTTAAAAAAACCGGTCCTATGGGAGGTACCGTTATAAGACTTTTCCTGAAAAATCTATTCCAACCAAAACATAAAGTTTGCACAGAAAACACAATTCAGAAAGTTTTATCAAAATCGTAGTAGCCGTTTTTGAGAAAAAATTATTTTTCACAAAAAATCGTATGGCAGGTACCGTTAGTTTTGGAGCTAGAATGCTAATTCCAAAAACCCCTCTGTAGGACGTCATAATAATACTATGTACCAAGTTTGAAGCAAATCGGTCCAGCCGTTTAGGCTGTAGGTAACTATACAGACAGACATACGGACAGACAGACAGACAGACAGACAGACAGAATTGTCGGACCCACTTTTTTAGGCTTCTCTATCATCGTAATGTTATGTTTGATTGTCAAAAAAAATTTTTTTTTTTTTACGAATGCATAACTTGCCTTATATGTAGTACCTATAATCGCAAGTAAAAATCGTATAGCTGGCCATAAATCAGACTTGAACAGCGGCGCTGCATAAAAATCTGCATTAGCTCTCCATTGTCTGCAAGAGAAACACAAACCAGATTTGGAGAATGTGGAGATTTTACAAACAGAGCAACATTACTCGAAAAGAATGTTGCTGGAGATGCTGCATATAGTTAGCAACAATGATGCTATCAATAGAAGGTCGGATTGTGATAATCTAAGCAGTGCCTATAGCCATCTAATAAAAAGACCAACAACATAGAGTAGTGTAAAGTATAGGTGATTTTGGTGTACAATAGACGTTTTCTTTCCTGTTGCTTAAAGTAAATTCTGATAAATATGTAACACCTTATTTATTTATTTAAATTTCCCTTAGTTTGTCTTCTCTGTCTTTTCTTTAATTGACAAAAAATCATAAAATTTAATTTTGGAATCATAAAGTATCCGTTGTGAAAGAAATCATTCGATTTTCTTACCCGAAGGATAACACTACATTTTAACTTGTATTACTTACTTACTCCTTATTTTTCCTGGTCCGCGTCACTCATCCAACTTAGTTGCAAACAGATGCATGTTTCTGAACTGTATAAAAGAAAAGAGTCCTCGTTTGCATTAGAACAAACTTTTCCTGATTGGTATTCCTGATCGCTATAACTGGCAATTTGCAGTATAGAATTAGAAGTATTCAAAAACACTGCGTCGAAACTCCAAAGCAATCGGTGAAAAGATATCCGATTTTGAACAAGTAGACATTATTTACATTTTTTTTTTTTTTCAAATAAAAAATTGACAAGATAGCAATTCAATTCCAGGATTTCTCCAAACAAACTTTCCCCATGTAATCACTCAAATAAATAATTGAATGGAATTGCCTTTCATATAAATCAAATGTCGCTGCCCTAATTCAATCGTCAATAAAATTCCAAAAAAAAAATCCAACTCGTGTATAGGAGAAAAGCTAAAATGATTAATTATGTGTGCACAGACGTCATAATGTGCGGCCATTGGAATTTGATGGTAGCACTCAATATGGATTAACACTAACCAGGCGAGCACCTACTTTTTCCTTTTACGCATCCACTTCCACAATCCCACACCTAGAACGAGAATAACGAGAACTAGAACCCCATATGAATCCACGATGAATTTTATCAACGCAATATATCATAAACACTAACAGCTTCGATGACAATATAACATAACGTTGACATTGTGGAGCATGGAGCTGCTAGCTGGGAGCTGCTATCAATTGCAAGTTTTGTGATGATAAATTAATTTTCACTAAAAGCCTAACCGAAAAGGATCACGAACACGACCACGACCACAAGGAGTATTTTGTTTGATAATCTTGGATAAAAGCCAGTGTTGAATAAAAAGTGGCTGCGGGAGTTTTTTCCCTTTTCTTTATTTTTTTGTGAAGACTTTTTTGTTTGAAATGGATTCATACGGCCCGGCCCAGGAAACCACTTAATCGTGTGGCTCTGGCTATATTATGTATATGTTGAGTTCCTAGATGACGGGGGAGAGTTAAATGGTTTGAATGATTGAATGAAAAATGAATATGGATTTTATGGGAAATGATTTTGAGTTATAGTTGTCTATAACAACGAGTTAAGGTAAACAATAATTTTGGGGGAATAATATCAATATTCATATTTTTATTTCCTGTGGGGTCGTAAAGGAGGAGGCTAGAAATAAGGACATCGCACAACTGAAATTTTCTGCGGCCAACATATCATTATTTATTTAATTTACTACTGCATTAAACATTAATTCAAACATGTTTATTATTTAGCCAGCCATTTGTACGCGTGAAATTTAGAATAATATATCTTTAATTTTATTTTTCCAAATACAGTTGAGATTTAAATAGAAATAAAATGGACTTGGAACGTACAGGTAAAGTTTTAATTTTTGTGCAAAATGACAATATTTGATGTTCTTCTTATTAGATATTATTTGCGAGATTTTTTTTGCATTATTTTTTTTTTGAAAAAAAAAATCAAAATTGCGTTTTCCCACATAAAAACTGACAAGCCTAATTGAGACTATACAAGAGAGTTAGAGAAAGAGATACTTTTTAGGGAAAGGGAAAGTGAAGCTTAGAGTGGAGGAACGCATGCTTCTTTGGATCTGCACGCACTAAACTTTATTGACGATTTTTGCTACTTCATCAGCTTGTGCACATCGGCAGATAAGATATTTTGCGTTATTCTTGAACTACCTATTTTACTTTGAAATAAAAAAAAAATTTAAACCGCGCTCAAGAATGTCAAGGTAAAGATTTTTTCGCAAGATTGTGACCCTCCCACTCCTTCCCTCACGCTCGAACTTTCAGATTATTGAAATGCACACTTATCAGCATGTAATTATTCTACCTTACCTTAATCTTACTCGCTTTTCTACTTGTGATTATAGGTACTATAAGGCAAGTTATGCATTCGTAAAAAAATGGCCGTCGTGGGACGCCCAGCAGATGTGAAACATTCAAGTTTACATTAAAAGTCATAATTTTTCAAAACCATCAAAGAAAATATAGAGTGACATTTTTTTTAATAATTTAGTGTTTCGTTAATAAAATCAATATACATATATGTGTCTTATTATTTTACTATATTACAGATTATATTCATTTATAAATAGGAACAACATTGACAGCTTTTACCTTACCCCCCTTCACAAAATTATCCCACCACACCACCAGTAACCACCCAATCCACCTGCAACTAACAACCATCTTCCATTTTTGTCGATTCCTACCTCCCCCTTAAACCAAGCACCCCCGCACCGCCACCACCATACACCCACCCCATCTACAACGACCAACCTGACAATTTTTGACAATTCCCTCCCCCCCCCCCTCACCAAACCCACCGAGCGCCAACCAACCACCCTACCTACAACCAATCACATTCCATTTTTGTTAATATTTCCCCCTACCAACCCTCAACCCCAACCGCCAACTGCTAGCCAACAACAAACCATGTTTGTAAATTTTGTCTCACCCACCCCAAACACCCTCCTCAAAACCATTCCACCCCACCAACATAACCTACAACCACCAACCAACCAGTCACCATTTTTGAAATTTGTTCCACCACCCCCCATAATCCACCATAACTCATCCTCCACTACGACCCACCCCCTCAACCACTACCACCCCACCCCCACCAACGACCACCCAACACGCTCCAGTCCAATTTTGAAAATTTTTATAGAGCGTCATGCCATTTTTCGTGACGATTACGAACGATTTTACTGCCTATGTGCGTCAATAAATGTTTCACATCAAAAAATAAAGTGCACGACTGGGTCGTACGAACTTGCTCTAATGCGTTAAAATGGCCTTGGGGCTTGAGATTTACGGAAAAAATCATATGAAATTTTATTAATCACTTAAAAATCAATAGCCAAAACGTTTTTTGGTGAAAATGAAGTAAGCCATCAGATATCCTTTGCTTTTTTTAAATTTTAAGGAATTTTTTTTTTCAAAATCGTTCGACCAGTTTTTTCAAAAAATAGTTTTTTTTGAAAAACCTTTCGAAAATGTATTCCAAAATTTTTCTTGAGTATGCCAATTTCTGGCACTTTGTAGTTTTTATCAGAAAAATAAAATTTCAAAAAAATAGATCAAACCGTTTTTGAAAAAAAAGTAAAAAAATTTCTTAAACTTTTTTAAAAAACTCAAAAAAACAATTTTTGGGAAATTAAAGAATTTTATATTATTACTTCTACATTAAAAATTTCATCGAAATTGGTCAAGTGGCTTACGAGAAAATCGGATTTCAAAAAACCGGTCCTATTTGAGGTACCTACCGTTATAAGACTTTTCCTGAAAAATCTATTCCAACCAAAACATATCGTTTGGACAGAAAACACTATTCAGAAAGTTTTATCAAAATCGTAATAGCCGTTCTTGAGAAAAATTAATATTTCACTAAAAATCGTATGGCAGGTACATTTAGCTAGAATGCTAATTCCAAAAATACCTCTGTAGGACGTCATAATAATACTATGTACCAAGCTTAAAGCAAATCGGTCCAGCCGTTTAGGCTGTAGGTTACTATACAGACCGACAGACATACGGACAGACAGACAGACAGAATTGTCGGACCCACTTTTTTCGACTTCTCTGTCATGAGTGGTACTTGCGTCGAGGAGACCGAAAAGCTATCAGTACTTGGTATGTGCATCAGTGACAACCTTCGCTGGAATGATCATATACTTGAGATTGCCGAGAATGCTGCAAGATACTTAGGCTTTTTTAATAGATGCAAGAAGTTTTTCACCCCTTCTGATCTAGCAAAAATTAACAAAGCGTTAATACGTCTATAACTCGAGTATAACTCCCATATCTGGGCAGGTGCTTCCCAAACTTTCTTATACCTGCTCGACAGAATTCAGAAAAAAGCGCTAAAATTGATAGGAGAGAGAAACATTTCCATCACTCGAACATCGTCAAAATGCTTCATGTCCTTCCTTATTTTACAGGTTCTTTTACACAAAATGCTCACTCGAGGTAGCCAGCTGCGTTCCACCCCTTAAACATTTCCCCCGTAAAACTCGCCTTGCTAGGAACGCTCATCAGTTTACACTTGAGCCCAATTTTGGACGTACCGTGAAATATAGGGATTATTTCCTTAGCCGTACAACACGAATGTGGAATGAATTGCCTAGCACAGTTTTCCCTTGCCATTTTGATCTTCAAACATTTAAGACCAATGTTCATCGACACCTCCTTTCCCTCTTCCCCCTAATTTCCTATCGCTCGTGCAGTGACTTATCGCATTAAAAGGGCTTTAGCAAACCCCTTGAGCGCGTGTGCCGTAAAAAAAAAATCTCAAAACTATCTTAGGAGCAATGAGTGACAAGTAGCAACAGCAACACGTTCCATTAGTTTAGCTTGTACTATGTAGGTACCCATAAAAACAGACATAGGTTATTATAATTATTTGACCCACTGTACAAAATGTAAGAGGTTCGAAAGAGTAATATTTAAAAGTATTAAGGATAAGCACAGAAAGGCTGCAAAAAAGTAAAATCTTGTGGATCCATTGATAGCTGGATCACTTTGAGAAATGCTATATTCTAAATTCCCCCAATTTCAACTGGATGCCATTCCGTGGGACTATTTTCTTGAGATAAATTTTACCTACATATATCTCAATCCACTGTTTCAACGAAAAAAAAGTCCTTTCATTATATTCTATTTCTGTGCAAATTGCATTTAAAAGGCATAAGGTATTAAATTAAACATTGAACCCAACTATCACAGTTATGCTGCAGTGTTAAATTGTGTCTGTAGCAGAGACAAATAAAAAATGTTCTTAAAACTAAACCACAGATCCATGTAGACTGCAGTATATTTGTTGTCCTTTTTAAGTCAAACTTTTGATTGAGAAGCCAAAGTCATGTTATTCAAGCAAACTATGAAGTGCGTCTCCCTAAACAGCCTCCAGTATTACGAGGACAAATATACATGTCTAATACTAACATTGCATCCATTTCAGCATCAGCACTTCAAGTCTTCTACCTTCGCACATCCTTCACCTTTGCCTAATGCTGGACAATATTATCCGACGTCTCATCAAATCCAGGTCCTCTTAACTAGGTATTCCTTTAAGCACATTACACATGTTAAGCATGCCAAAAGTGATTTTCCATTTGCAGATTACTAACCGCAATAGCACACTCACACATACACTTAGGTACTCATGTGAGTTGTAAACAATTAATTACTTCTCAGTATGCACACATTTAAACACGCAACATAACCATGGATAGGTATGCGGAATTTTGTGACAGGTTACTCACAGCGAGCTTCACTTGCACCTGCTCCACTTATTAGCCAAAGAGACAATAGAGTCCTTGCATATAGGAACATACAGGAAGCGGAGTTATTCAGGATGACCTGACAGTTTAACATACATACATACATAAGTATAGTACCCTACCTATAGTAAAGGTGTATGCATTGTTGTATTTATAAGCGGTTCAGCTCATTGCGATTAATTAATTGGTATCACCATTCTACTAATGAATTCTACACAATTGTGGCTTCTATGAAACAAATGTGTCCAGAATGCTCCTTGATCTTGACAATTGTTATAAGATGCCGACAGACGTTCCACAGGAATGCGTAATAGTCCTTCGGGATTGAGACAATCAATATTAGATTGCAATTCACTCTTGGTTCTTGATACTTATAAGCGAGGTGAAGACATCATCATTCACGTTGGTTATTATTGACCAAAAATGTCACATCATTGTGGGCATTATAAAGCCTATTGAACACACATATCGCCATGTTCTACTGCTGGCAATTTTGATAATCTAATTGGGAAGCGTTTAATTCAATACGGTTAAATTACAGGGTGTCTCAATAGTATTTTCAAAACTTAAGATTTTACTTAAAAGACTAGCGATTGATTTGCTTCACCATGTGGAGCATCTCATAAGTTCAGTGGTATGTGAGACGTAGAAAGGAGGAGAAAGTAGACAAACTTCTTGAGATTTCGGAAAATGCTGCAGGAAGATGGGACACAAGAAAGCTGAAGAAAATCACTCCGAACATTTTCGAACCGCAATGTAGAACTAAATGATGGGTGGGTGCTGTATGAGTGGGGTATGCTCTGATTGGCATCAACTTGGCGATGCACAGTGTTGCAACTTACTCATACTCATCTATTGTGCTTGTTTAACCTCCTCGTAGACGCCATCGGGTACTGGTCTTGTCCACCTGGACTAGACTTGAAGAACTTAAAAGTGCGAGTGTTGAACATGAAGTTAATTGAACCTGGACCCCTCAGAAAGCGGGCGAGTGGCGGATGAGTTCTAATTAAGTGAACCAACCACAACGCAAACAATCAACATGGTAGTCGCCCCAATAAGCTACTTTTAAATATTCGGAGCTTATGTCATTACTACTAGTCAGGATAGTGAAATAGAATAGGTAGCGGAAAAGCCCTTAAACGGCCAACGGTAGCTCTCGCATCCCAGATTAGGAGCTCTGCGTCGGGGTAACTTCCCTACCACGAAAAAAAATCAATGGTTTTGAAACAACCAACTGCCTCGGATAAGAATAACCTTACTGATGAAGGCCCTAGAAAACAAAACGAGGACAACGAATTTTGTTTCTGCACGTGCAATGTCTGACCCTAAACTGACCACGTGCAGTCAAACAATTAGTGGAAGCCCTCAATGGTGTCAAAGCCGACATCACAGCCACCCTAGAAATTTGGATAGATTGGTGAAGAAACAAGGAGAATACAAAACTGTGACATCTATTACGGCAAGTGCTACAGGACTAGAAAATAGCGGTGATTTGGATGCGGTTCTGTTCTCTAATAAGAGGAAAACTTAGGCAAGAAGTCTTAAAATTTAATGGCATAAGGGAACTAATTGTCGGAGTCCGCGTTAAGTCCGAAATCAGTAACACCTCTCTGATCTGCGTCCCCTTCGTCCCTTCTTAAGAAGACGTATGATGAATGCCCGAATAACGACCCTAAGATTATTCTTGGTGATTGATCGAAAAGGAGTGTAACTTTGGCTCGACAGTCGTTAAGTACAGCCCGCACGACAAACTGTTCCGGTAAACTACACAGGCTAAAGTTTATGTCATACTTCCAAAATGCACTTAATTCGGATCGATTAACCAACGGAGAATATTTAAGAGAAACACCTTTAGTTCAAATACCAGAACTTGATCAACCAATAGATCTGAATGAAGTAAGGATTGCGATTGCATCTTCAAAAGAAAACAAGACCCCGGGTATAGATGTGGTGCGTTCTTTTTCTGACAATAGTCGACATTTGTTGTTATGTCAAATCAAATTCGTTGAAGTGTCATTGTTAAGATTTGTTGGGTTTTTTACAAAGCATTTAGGAACGATACATTTGTTAGAATTTGTTAGACTGTCAAACAACCACTTTCAATTTATTTAAAATTCTCAAAATGAATAAAGAAGGAAAAATTTTAGTTGCGGTTACTTTACTGGAGAAATACAAAAATGAAATTGATGAATTGGCGTGAAATCCATTTTATTGTTTCTTGTTGATCACTCACTTAAGATTCATTTTTAAACAAAGCATCCAATTTGACAGATCAACAAACGCAACTCATATCATGGAGGTGAATTGGAAATAGTAACGAATCGTAACTAATTGTCGAATTTAGGAACGCTGTTATGACGTCATATTCGTAACAAATCGTAACGAATTAGATTAAAGGAACACGTTTTTGTTGACATTCGTAACGAATGTCGACTATGGTTAGAAAAAGAACGCACCAATGGCATCCCACATGAATTTTATAAAAATGCGAGTAATTCTTTTATTGGAGAAGTTCACACTTTGCTGAAAAGAATCTATGAAACAGGAACCATACCAACATCCTTCAACAAATCAATCATCTTTCCGCTCTTCAAAAAAGGTGACGCTAGCCTTTTATCTAATTATCGTGGGCTTTCATTTTTAGATACCCTCTACAAACTATTCACCACAGTTCTATTAAACCACCTTACTTCTTGGATTGAAAACAACAACATATTAAATGAATACCAAGCTGCTTATCGAAATGATTATAGTACTATAGATCAGATCTTCAATCTTTCATGCCTTATTCAGCTGCAACTAAGCCAGAAAAAGAAACTATATGCTTGGTTCGTTGACTTAAAAGCTGCGTTCGACAATATCAACAGAGAAGCTCTTGTCCATAAACTTATTACATTGGGCATCTCGACGAAAATGGTTGAAATGATCAAACTACTATACCAAGATACAGTTGCAGCGGTCTGGGATGGGAGCAGTACATCTAATTTCTTCCGAACGAGCAAAGGCGTTAAACAAGGTTGCGTTCTGAGCTCTCTGCTTTTTGTCTTGTTTTTAAATGACCTCCACTCTGAACTCCCCATCGGAATACTTGTGGAAGGAATAGGGATAAATGTCCTCTTGTATGCCGATGACATTGTAATTTTGGCTGAGAGTCCTGCTTTACTTCAAACTATTATTAACAAGTTCAGTAGCTACTGCAATAAATGGAAACTTGAAGTTAATCTTGAGAAGTCTGAAATTGTTATTTTTAGGAATGGAGGACGAAGAGCAGCGAGTGAAAAATGGAATTTTAATGGTGCGGAAATAAAAATAACAAACCAGTATAAGTATCTTGGCGTCGTCTTTACATATAATATGTCCTGGTCTGAACATCTGACAAAGAGGCTAGCAACATCAAAAAATGCAATCAACGCAACTTGGTCCAAATTTGTAAAAAATAAATTTGTACCTCACTCAGCAAAGTTTAAAGTCCATGATTCAGCCGCTAGATCAATAATGTATTACTGTGCACAAGTGTGGGGGTACAAAGAGTACATACAATGTGAAAAACTCCAAAGATTTTTCGTCAAGAGATGCTTTAACTTACCTGATAATACACCAAACTACGTAGTACATATCGAAACAGGTCTTCCCAAAGCATTTCTTACTACACTCGAAGTACATTTGACATATTTGCGCAAAGTTTTCAGTCTACCCAGCTCTAGATTACCACGCGTACTTTCAACTGCAGTTCTTCGCAAAAATATTTATTGGGCCCAGGAATGGTCAGGCCTTTTCCGTGAGACTGGCATCGTTGTTAACTATGAAACAAACAATTTTGAATGGAAAGATACTCACAACAAGCTTCTAATTAAGCTAAGGGAACAACAGTGGAAAGCGTCTACCGAACGCGCTTTAGAATCGCAATTTCATGACGAATACTGCAATCTATCCTTCACAGAGGTACGCAACTATTTTAATGACTCAAATTCACGAGAAATGATAAGTCTGATTTTAAGAACACGGTGTGGACTACTTAATTTGAATGCTAGGGCATTTCAGCAAAACACTGTTGGCTTATGCACGATGTGCAATCTTGATGCAACTGAGAACACCTACCACTTTGTTAGCATTTGTCCTATTTTCAAATCATACCGGAGAGTATTTCTAGGAGCTGAAACAATTGATCGCACCGAGTTTCTTCAAATAATGAATGGTAAATGTTATTTAAATCTATATAAATTCTTAAAATATGCTCTTAATTATAGAAACTTAATTGAAAATGAATATAACTAAAGTAAATTCAAACTAAGCCGAAATTTAAATAGTAAAACTATTACCTGACAGACAACTTTAACAAGTTATTGTCCTAACTAATTTTGAAAACCAGCATAATATTGTTTTTATAACTACTTTTTTAAGAAAATAAAATTTATTTATCTATCTATCTATCTATCTATCACAGGCTAATCGGCTTTGTTGCGGGGCGAAGTGTTATCATAGCTAGCTCGTATCTATTTCCCATACCTCAATATACACAAGGAGAAGGGGACCTGGCGGTCTCCTGATCAATATACCAACAGCCAAATTCATCATATTTACTGCGATCGATACTAGGCATGCCCAGTGTTGGCAAGTAAGTTACGTGAACTAAGTTACTCGTTTAGTTACGCGTAACTGATATGAATTAGTTACGCCCAATATTTGGCGTAACTAATGTAACTAAATGTAACTAACTGTAACTAAATAAAACTAACTTTAACTTAATAGTACAAAATAAAAAAAATCACATTTCATCCTGAATCCCAATCGACTATTGACAAAATTCTTTTATTAGCAAGGGCAACGGCAACCTGGCAAGGAATACATATTGAAATTACTATGTTCCTGATGAAAAGAAAATCTAATAAAATATTATATTCTTGGAGCATACAATAGATTTTTACTTACATTTAAAGTTTTCCCTTTTTTCTTGAGATTCCTGGACATTTCTTTGTTTATTGTGATTTATTTTTGTATGGTAAATTCAGATTTGATCTCAGATTTGGCCTCAAGTTTCAGATTTGGCTCGTCCAAGGGAAATCAAACGAGATCAATTTTGTTGTATTATTTTTAAATTTTTTTTTCAGAAATATAGTAATTTAAAAATGTTTTCCTTGCCAGGAATGCGACGGCAATCTCAATCATTCAGTTTTGCCATAAAACAGTATAGTCAATCGTCATTCGAACGGGTTTGTGGACGGAACTTCTAAATTTCAATTTAACATAAATTGTGAGTTTTTGTATTTTAAAAATTCTATTAGTTATAGTTAGTTACATTTAGTTACAATTAGTTACATTTAGTTACATTAGTTACGTGTAACTAATTAAAATCTCAAAGTTACGCGTAACTATCCAACACTGGGCATGCCACCAATATCATGGATGTCCGCACTTTCCGAGTGGCCAACATAGACTCGGACCACTATACCTTGTGGAAGCTAAAGTGCAAGTGCGGATTTCCACCAGATCGCAGGATCGATCATCCAATGCGAGAAAATTTTATGTTGCAAGACTGCAATCGCAACAGACTGTCAGAACCTTTGCCAACCATGTTTCCTCTTATCTCTCGACAAGCTCGGCGCCTGCGCCAAACCCAGAGGCAACATTGCAAAATGGCCATCAAAAACGGAGCTACTGATGTTTAGGGTTTTATTGGGCGACCACAACGAAACACCTGGTTCGATGATGAGTGCAGGCTTGCACACATGGCCAAAAACGAAGCTTATCAGGCAGTTCTGCAGGCCAGAACCAGAGCTGCCAAGAGTGCTTCCCTTGCAGTACACCAGCAAAAGAAAAAGGAGGAACATCGGTTTTTCAGAACCAATGCTCGAAAGCTCTACCAAACGGTAAAACATCCTTCTTAGGATTACAAAGCCAGAGTAGAAGCCTATAGAGGCGAGGGTGGGAATGTCGGTGCTGAGAATTTGAAAAGAACATTTCTGCAGACTGTTCAATGGCGAAGACAACCAACTAATCGCTGTCAGGCAGAATGGATCCATTCGATTTTTACGATGATGAACAAAACCTCCGTCCACCCGACCAAGAAGAAGCCCTGATAGCAATATCTCAACTAAAGCCCAAAAAGGCTGCTGGAGCGGATATCTTGAAGTCTTCAAAGATACGGGAAATGGCTTGGTGAGGAGCATACACCAACTCATCTGTAAAATGTGTATGCCTGACGAATGGAACCTCAGCATCGTGTGCCCTATTATCTCCATGTCACCTCATCGAAAAATAACCTTTCCCTTAAATTGTTCATGCTGAATATCAATAGTGGCGTCTGCAGCATGGCACCGTGGTCCTTCTGGAGCCACATGTCGTTTAGTCCGTATGGTTCCAGTTGGGGCACAAGAAAAAGAAATTGGTCATCATCATTCTGTAGTGCTCGCCATCGACTGTGATCATCTCAAACGCGACGGCCCAAAATCCACACTGAACGGTAACTTTTTGAGGATGCATTGCCCCCTGGTGAGCTCCGTCTAGGTAACTAAATAATTAACAACAAATTTGACAAATGTCATCGAATCAACATGTCCTACTTTAAATGTGAGCATTTTACATGAATTCCTATGTTTGAACTTTTGCGTTCTGTCAAAGCGAAGCTCAAAGCGTCGTCGTTGTGAAGCAAGCATAAGTGAAAAGCAATTCCTTGAAACTTTTAAAAAATTATGTTGAAAGCAAACAACTGAATCACCCTGTTTTAAAATATTCCTCTACAAAATAGAACCCACAAAACAAATCAATTTGAGTTAATTAAACGATGACACAAAGATCAATGGAATCCTTGGGGGATGCGAGAGATCCAGAGAACAAGTTCATAAGAAAGACATCTCAATATCCTCAAAGCTTAACAAGAAGTGAAGACATTTAACTCATTTGCCGATATCCGGAAGGAAGTACGCCAACATCTTAGTTTTGACATAAACAATCACAGTGGACGAAGGATACCTATAACCTAATAGATAAATAACTGTATACACCATGTATCCATTCAATGTTGATAATTATTATCCTGATGCTCACGATGTTCCTAGTTGACCATTGTATGCAACATGGAAAGGTAGAATTGGCCATCATCATGGAAGAGATAAATATTTATCGTCCTTAACACGAATATGAAAGGGTTTTTCTCGAAAAGGTCCTATCCTATATTTTTAAGTTTCCTAACTTTTCTACAGGTAAACAGAGGATGTGGTTAATTTATTGCATAGTTGGTGAAGCCAAAGGTAAGGAATTGAAAAAATGCTTACCTCTGACACGGTTTGGTTGGTCGGTCGGTCGTCGGTCGTGTTTGGTGGCCTAACAGAAATAAAAAAATAAACCATAGGGCACTTAAATTGTTTTGTGCTATTAAATACAGGCTAAGGCAATAAATAAAAGATGAACAACAGTAAGTGCGAGAGAATGGTATTATATTGCTTTATTCATTGCATGGCCAGGGGGCAGGATCTTTTCCCAAAAAAAAAAGGGTTAGCTATTTCACTTAGTGGCTATTTCGTGCTTTTGCTTTGGTCATTCGTTATTTAGAGAATAAGCTGGTGTGGAGGGAGAGAAGTTCCGAAAGATAAAAGGCTTGTTAAGGAACCGACCACGTTTGAATTCTCGTAACGTTTAAATCAGAGTCCGACAAAAAGTTTCAATTGCAGTTAAAAGGTGATAGGAAAACATTTAATCGTTTAAAGAAATGTTTCGCTTGGTTGTTTTAAATAGGCTTCAGTGGGTTCCTGAAGCTCATCAAGCATAGTTTTCGGATTCGGAACAGGATTTCCTTGTAGTTATTTAAGAAATGTGTTGAAAGCTCCAACACTCAAAATGAAATGAAACAAAAATCTTGTGTCACTCAAAATGCATTATGAACAAAGCCTTGAACAATTTAGAAAAGATTAGTGGGCTATAGGTCAAAACACAGTTGAATTTAGTTTACGTGCGACGTTTCGAGCATGTTTATGCTCATCATCAGGCCTTTATTGGACGAAATAAACAAATAAAATACAAAAATACATAAATCGACACCAATAATTGAATATAAGATGTTGATAGATCAACTAACAAAAATGTTTAAGAACATAGAACACAAGTTTCCTCATATCTTACACTTTAATGGATAAAAATACTCTATTACATTTAAAATTTGTATTAAGTTAATCTGTTTTTCAATTTGAAATTTAACATATTTAAATTACTTTAAGTAAACTGTCGTTATACTAAACACTTCATCATGGGGGTTCACCTATACTTCATCTTGTAGTTGGTTATGTGTGGCCTTTTTATAAGCAGGCTGTATGTGTTGCTTAAATTTTCGCAGTCAGATCTGCGGTTAATGGCATTTTTGTGGCTAATGATGTGCAACATTTCCAGCAACATTCTTTTAGAATAATGTTGCTCCGTCTGCAAAACTTCAACATTTTCAAAGTCTGCCTTATGTGTTTTTTCTAAACAGTGCAGAGCAAGGGCAGTTTTATGTGACGCTCCACTGTTTACATCGGATTTGTGACCCGCGAGTCTACTCTTTAATTTCTGTTTGGAAGTGCCTATATACACAGAAGGGCATGCCTCTTCTTTACCACCCAAACAATTTATTTGGTATTTAGTATTAGCTTTGTCCATCATTTGTGGAGTTCGAAGATGCAATAAGGTGTTACCTTTTTGTATATGAGCGTACACGCTTCAATGGTAAGGCGATGTTTCGCCGCAATGTTCTTTGAAACAAAAATAAATAGTCTAAGCAATGCTGCTATATCGAGTATTAAATTAAGTCTGTTTTCATTTTCAGTTCAATGTTCCTTAAATACATAATTCTAACTGTTATACTTATCTTCTATCTTATTTCTACTTATCTATACGTATCTACAATACTGTTCTAGGTTCCTATTGGCTATAATGCATAAAATAGGATCTTATTACTATTGAGTGACATTCAGTGCAATCGAGTGTAATGCTATTCAAAATTATTAATGTTGTGTGATGACACACTCGATTGTACTTAACATGTTTTTGTCACTCGTTTTGTGTTTGGTTTGAGAGCAGTGGCGGTGCTTATGTGGGTACACACTACTCATTTCTATTTTTCCTTTGGTGTTGGTGAAAACTTGACTCTTTAGAGAATTGGCGGACTTGAATGCAATTCTCGTTTTTGTTTTGTCTCTGATGGGCGCGGCGTTGATGCGGTTAGCGAGGTGAGGGATGAACAGCATACTCTTGTATTCCACCGTTTTTCTTTCTTTTTCAGCTATGTTTTGTGTTTGAGTTTGCTGTTTATTTTTGATAAGCTTCTCTATGATTGCGGGAGGGAAAGAATTTGAGTATAGGGTGTCACGAATTATATTCTTATTTTTCCGATGAAAAGAAATGTCACTCGTTTTGAGAACACGATTGACGAAGTTCTGTGCAGTGTTTATAAGAACGTGTTTAGGTTGTTTAGAGTGGAAATTTATAAGACGTCCGGACGAACTGGGTTTCTTATACCAATCAAATAACAATTTGTTATTACTCCTTATTACTTTGGTATCCAAGTAGGGAATCTCACCATCCTTCTCAACCTCTACAGTGAATTTTATTTTATGGTTGAAGCCATTCAACGCATTGAGCGTGTGTTGTATTTGGTCTGACTTCATTACAACGAACAGGTCGTCAACATATTTAGTGATAATTTTTGGTTTATTATCAAGCTTAGCTAACACATCATCTAGAAGTGTTTCCATGACAATGTCGGCTAAAATAGGTGAGGTTGGGCTTCCCATTGGACCTCCTTGTTTTTGTTGGTAAATTATACCATCGAACCTTGGATGTGGACATGTGGAGAGTTTGCTCATGTGTCAGCGATGGATGGTTTAACACAAGCTCCAATTTGTTCTGATTACCCTGATTTAGGACCAGAACAAAATGTTACTTAAAGGTCTACACATCGCACATGTCTATCTTTATGAACAGCATCTTAAAAAGCAGTGATATTTACCGTAACAAAAACTACTCTTTTAGATCCTGGTTCTTTTCCTCCCTGTTCGTCTTTTCATATATACAGGTACTCTCGACACGTACCTTGGACTCCATGGATGCTTGTTTATACGAGGAAGCCGTGATATCACGAAGATTGCGTAGATATCGTCAAACCCCCGCAAAACTGCGAAGGTTATTAGTGCAGCTACAATTTATGGCCCAGTGCCCAACATAGCTCAACTTCCATCATCTTTTATTTCAAAACTCCATTTTTGGAATTAAAATTATTTGAAAAGATTTTTGGTCTTATCCCTATATTTAAAGGTTTTCCAAACAAATAAATAGTCTTCAAATGATAATTCAGGAGTTAAAATCCTGTCTTTTTTTTAGTTGCACCGTCGATTTCATTTCAGGTTTGAAATTTCCTTTCAAAAATTTTCTGGCGCCCTTTTCATTGTATTCTTCATATACAAATACACGCTTGTGGCAATTAAATTAATTAATTTGATCAAATACAGATCAATCTGATATGTCGAATAATTTCATAGACGATCAAAAATTAAAAATGTGTTCGGAGGGACTGCCAAATAATTCCTAAATATCATATTTGAAGCAAATCGGCCCATCGGTTCAGGCGCTAGAGGCGCGATCAGACATACAGACAGACAGACAGACGGACGGAATTTGCAGACCCACTTTTTTCGACTTCTCCATCATCGTAATGTCATGTGTGATTGTTAGGTATCTCAACAAATTTTGTTGCACGAATCCATGACATGCCTTATAGTACTTATAATCGCAAGTAAAAACTTATAGGGGGTCCTAAATAGTCTATTCTCCCCCCGTTTACGCATTAAGGGCAATTTTCTAAAAAATTACATAAATTGAAAAAAAGTGTTTAAAAATGACAGTTACTATTACTACCATACCGTCATGCCATATCTTTTTGTAAGGCCAGAAACCTCTTTTTTCAAATGTATATTTTTAAATAAAGTTATTTTCTGGAATTGTTTGGAATAATTAACTTTCAAACTTGAAATTGAAATAAGGGGCTAGTTATAGCGATACGGAAAACCAAACCGAAAAAGGTGGAACGGGATGAAAATAATCTTTTTTTCGTTTTTAGCGTTTATAGCGATCATAGAAACGATGCCAGAAAAAATATTTCTCTGACATTTCACAAAACAGGCGTTTATCTACACGCACGCAGTGTATTAATTATCTGCATTGTGTAAAAATGAAATTTTCAATAAAGATGAACAAAAATCGATTAAAAAATTATTTCGGGGAAAAACGATGTCGCATGAGTGAGAGTGAGCAAGAAAAAAGATTTTAAATCAAATTATAGTGCGAATCGATTCTTATGTGATTTTTGTTGGCGCGTTGGATCAATTTTTTCTTGACCTCAGATCAGACTTCAGATCCAATTTAACACACATTTGCACATATTCTTCAATAATTTGACATTTCCCAAGCGTCAAATCTGTTTTTTTTTTTAATTCTGTGAAATTCATTGTGGAAATTTTTTTTGGTAGAAAAGTGATTATAGTTTTTAAATAAATACAGACGGTTCAAGTGAAAATTAATTTTGGATTCATAAATGAATAGGTTCCTATGAATTTGCAAAACTAAAATTAAAGGAGTGTAATGAATTGATTAATGTATTTTTGGGCAAGTGAACAAATAAATGTGAATTAAAATCATTAGTTTTCTTAATTTTTATAGTTCATATATTAAGAACGTCAAAAGAAACACAAATAACACAATTCAAAAAACAGACCAAATCTGTTTCAATTTCTTTCACATACAACAGATTTGATCTGTTGTTGTTGTTGTGTTATTTGTATTTCTTTTGACGTTCTTAATTTATAAACTATACAAAAATAAGAAAATTAAAAATATTATGTACATTGTACAATGATTTTAATTCACATTTATTTGTTCACTCGCGCAAAAATGCATTAATGAATAAATTCATTAATTAAATTAAATTAATTAAACTATGTTTGTATGTTTCTCCTAAATAAATAAAAATTAAATATTTATTTATGAATCCAAAATTAATTTTAACTTGAACCGTCTGTATTTGTATTTATTATTATTTAAAAACTTTAATCACATTTCTAAAAAGAATTCTTTTTCCACAAATCAGCATTTACCAAAAAAATCACATTACAAATCATTACGACACTGCGTTGCTGGTGACACTGGTGGCTCGGTGCGTGTGAATAAACAACTTCCTTGATAAATGTCAAAAAGAAGTCAGTGGTCAGTGCCTCTGTCTCAGTCTGACTTATGATATTTTGTTCAAAAATTGCAACGAAAAACTTTTTATGGCCCAATTTACAACGAAAAAAATGTTTTGACAGCTCACCTTCCAGTGGAAAGCGAAAACAATTGGATTGAAACAGGAAAGACTATTTGTTCCATTTTGGTTGAATTGTCAATCAGCTGTGCGAAAAACCAAATTTAACCATAAAAAAGAATAAATACATTTTTAACAAAAAATATTAGTTCAATTGAAACTTTTATTACGATTGTTAGATGACATAGTACCTCGTAAGAAGAAAAAATCAATTTTTTGAAATTAGGTTCATAAGAAGCAGAAACATCAGAGCCACCTTTTGGTATTTTTCGTTAAATGAGTTTGTTCCAAGAAAAATGAGAAAACTTGAAAAAACCAGTACCTCGTAAAATAAAATTTCACACATAATATAACAGTACCTCGTTTGTCTCATAGAATCTTTGATATTATTTGAGACATACGAGGTACTGCATCGTAATCATGAATAATTCTTTTATCGATATTGTAAAACAACCCAAAAGTTCTTACTAGTTCCTGCCATCTAACCATCGATAAGCAAAAAAAATTCTCTGAGTTATTTAGCATCGATCAGTGTAGCATTTGTGTTTAAAATCGATTTATAACATACAAAATTTTCCATCAGAAAATTTTTCCGGTTTGGGTTTCCGTATCGCTATAACTGGCCCCTAAGACCAAATTTGAAATTGGGCCTTTATTCTTTTGGCCTTATTTGACGTCCGTCACTGAAAATCTAAACTCACTATCATCACATGGATTGCACAGCAGGGCCCCTATTCTGGTTCTATGAAAAGAGCTGTGAAAACACTTTTCACTGAAAAATACTGTTTTGCGATTCTTGTTCTATTCAGCAATGAAAACTTCTGTCAAAAAGTTTTCATATGAAACATTTTTTATCATTGATATTTTTTTGGTGAAAAGGCAGCTGAAATGTAAAAGAAATGGATTTATATAAAATAAATAGAGGAAAAAGACCAACTGATGAGTTTAGCTTTCAATCGGCGACGGTCGTTTTCTTTCCCTATCATGAAAAATTGTATTATATGTAATAAAGCAGAATCCATAGATTCGATTTCTTGTTGTGTTTGCAATTCTTTGCAGCATTCAACTTGCGCGAAAATAAAAAAATCTGACTTTAATATTTTAAAATCCAAAAGTAACTTTTATTTTAAGTGTGACAAGTGTTGTGCTAATAACTTATCCACTTACATCAATAACTTAGATCAACTCATTTCTACCATTAATCTAAACTTTAATGTGCTTAAAAATGAGTTTCCATATTTATTTACAAACAATAATTCCTTAACCAATATTCAAAATAACAGCGAAGTGAATGATGGAAGAACAACGCGAAGTAAAATAAAAGGAAAGGTTGCTGAACTTTCCAATAATCAAAAAAAAAAAAATAAACTCCCCTGCATTGCAAACGTTTAAGAAAAAAATTAATGATAAAATGCCTCTCTCTAATGTGCGATGCAACGGTACTAATGCGCTGTGTTTTTCTCCCAGTCAAAATGCAAAGCTATCTTCCCCTGCAACTGCAACAAATCAAAGCATTACCTACCCCAACATTGCGAGTCCCAGCAATGCGATGAGTACAATCAGCAAACCGGTTTTAAGTACCATAGATGCTCACGATTTTATTGTAAATAATGATAATATAAATGATGATGCAATATCTGGTGCTAGTTCATCTGGGTTATATAACAATACACAGGGTCATTGCACTTTATTAATTTCCAAAATTTGCGAAAGCCGTGAAAAAGATAATGCGCAAATAATATCCCTTGATGATGTTGTAGTAAATGGAAGTAGTTCTTTCGACAACGAAAAAAGAATCGAACAAGATGTGGTTGCTGTTTCAGTTCCTTCTGGTCCACAATCTATTGCTGAAATTACTCACAGGAAAGAAGGAGACGACGAGCCTCTCATCGTCTTCCCTGAACAAAATCAAAAAATGGATGTAAACAAACATGACAAAAGTGCAAACAACAACAATTGCAACCTAGTCCAGAGGAAATCAACAATCTTAAATAAAAAGTACAACCAGGAGATTATTGGAACTGGTTGTAGCTCATTAAATACAGTGACTTCTTTTAAATGGCTACATGTTACCAAATTTGATGTAAATACACTTCCTGATGATCTTATTAATCACATCTCTATCAAATCGAATATACCTTCACATGTTTTTAAGTGCTATAAACTTGTAAAAAAAGATATATCGCTTGATGATATAAAATTTATTAATTTTAAACTAAGTGTTCCTTCAGACTGTTTTGATCGGCTTTTAAGTGATGCGTCATTATGGCCTTGGGGTGTTAGAGTTAAACCCTTTATTAATCGCCCAAAAAACGTCAATGGTCCGGAATCAGTCAATCAAACTTAATCCAATGTGATGCAGTTACTGATAATAATAACAACATACAACCTGTTCCTGAACTATTAACGAGCTATCCAAATAATGCAGCTGCTTCAAGTTTAGATCTGGATTCATCAAGTAAATTATCATTTTATTATCAGAACGTAGGAGGTATAAGAACTAAATTAGATTATTTATACGTTACTTTTTCATCTTGTTTATATGACATAATTCTTCTAACAGAAACATGGTTAAATGAAAACCAATTAACTTCAGAATTGTTTGATACCAAAAATTATACTATATTTAGGAAAGATAGATGTGCTTTATCTACTGGTCTAGACAAAGGAGGAGGGGTTTTGATAGCTATACGTTCATCTTTGTCCTGTAAAAATTTAAACTTATTTTCGGATAACATAATATCAGAACTTAATGTTGACATAGATCAATTAATTGTATCAATATCATTTGATGATAAATCTGAATTATTTATTATGCTAAGTTATATTCCGCCTAGGAGGTCTCTTGATTTTTATTGTATTCACCTAAATAATTGTAAATTTATTTTGGAAAATCTAAACAATTCACAACATGTTATTTGTATTGGTGATTTTAATTTGGGTAATATTAAATGGACTTTAGACTCGGATGAGAAATATCTTATTCCTTATAACGTTCATTCGGAAACGGAAGAAAATACGGTTGACTTTTTTAGCCAATTTGATCTAACACAAATAAATAAACATGAAAATGATTTATCTAGAATTCTAGACTTGATTTTTGTAGACAAGGAATTTGATATTTTTGTTGAAAAGTCTGACTTTCCCGTTATTAAAAATTCTATACACCATGTGGCATTAGTAGGATACTTTCATTTTTATGATTATATTAAAAGAGATATTCCTAACAACACTTTTGTTCCAAACTACAGTAAAGCTAACTTTGATGCAATGAATAGTTATTTTTCTTCTTTTCCGTGGAATACTATTTGGTATCATAATTCCTTGGAGTATGCAAACCAATCATTTTTCTCAGTTCTTAAAGATGCTGTGAGTCGATTCGTTCCAAACAAAAAAATTAAATCTAATTCTAATTCCGCCTGGTTCAATAAAAGACTATCTAATCTTAAAAATAAAAAAAAACAAAGCTTTTAAGCTTTTTAAAAATAATCGTAGTAACAGTGTCTTGCGTGATAATTATAATGCATGTCAACGAGAGTTTGATGTTTTAAATAAATTTTTGTATCGTTCATATATGTTCTCTATTGAATCAGATGTGAAAAATAATAGTAAAAGTTTTTGGAACTTTATTAATTCTAAGCGGAAAGCAACTGGGTATCCTAATTGTATGAAGTACTTAGATACGACGACAAGTGATGTTAATCTTATCTGTAACTTATTTGCTAATTTTTTTCAATCAGTGTACTCTTCAGATTCTCCTTCTGAAAACAACCTTCCAACTATTTCCCAAGTGATCGATATAGGTTCTATGGTACTAAGCGTCGAGGAAGTCAATGAAGCTTTGCTTAAACTTGACTGTAACAAAAAACAAGGACCAGATGATATCCCGCCTATTCTTTTGTTAAAGTGTGCGGCCTCAATAGCTAAACCAATAACAGATATTTTTAATTGTTCACTTTCTACTGGAAAATTTTTGGATTGCTGGAAAATTTCTTTTCTAACCCCGATTTATAAATCGGGATCAAAACAAGATATAACTAATTATAGACCTTTAAGTAAGATCTCTGCTTTTCCGAAATTATTGGAAAAAATTGTAACCAATAAACTTACATTTCGATTACAAGGTCATATATCAGATTTCCAACATGGGTTTATATCTGGAAAATCGACAACAACCAACCTGTCTCTAATGACAAATTATGTTATTAATAATTTTGAAAATTATACACAGACAGATATAATATTCACAGATTTTGCGAAAGCATTTGACCGTGTTAATCATAAAGTGCTTTTACATAAATTAGCCTTATTAGGATTTCACTCCCAACTCCTGAGTTGGTTAGAATCGTACCTAACACATAGAATTCAAATCGTCAAAATTGAAGAAAACATATCTGAAAACATTAACGTTCCATCTGGCGTGCCTCAAGGTAGTCATTAAGGCCCATTATTATTTCTACTATTCATCAATGATATTCCAATAGTTTTCTTGTCTTCGTTTTGTCTTTTGTTCGCAGATGACCTTAAGTTATATCGAACAGTTAATCTTTTGCAAGAAGATTTAATAAGTTTAAATACATGGTGTCGTCAAAATTGCCTTCATTTAAACGTATCTAAATGTCAAACTATGTCATGTTACAGACATAATTCCCCAATTTTTTTCAGTTATGAAATAAATTCAAAAATGCTGGAACGTGTCGAGCGAAAAAAGGATCTTGGAGTTATTCTTGACCCAAAACTTTCTTTTATACCACACATTGATTACATGGTCAATAAGGCAAACCAAATGCTTGGATTTATTAGAAGAAACACGAGTGAGTTTTCAGACCCATATTCTCTCAAGACTCTCTACATTTCACTTGTACGGTCGGTACTTGAGTATTGTAGTACAGTATGGAATCCATTTTATAAAAATTCTTGCGAAAGAATTGAGAAGGTTCAGAAAAAGTTTACCAGATTTTTAATTTTTAAAATGCATTGGCACATTGAGATGCCATCTTATAGATCTAGATGTTTATTATTTGATATAAAAATGCTTAAGAATCGACGAACATGCCTATCTATCATGTTTATCAGAGACATCCTTACTTTTCATATAAAGTGTCCTCCGTTACTTGCCTTAATTAGTTTTCATGTTCCACCTAGAAGTTTTCGTGATTCCAAATTATTGAAAGAACATTTCCATCGGACAAATTATGGGCTAAATGAGCCAATTGCACGTTGCATCAGGGAAACTAACTGTGTTTGTAGTAGAATTGATATTTTTGAAAATTGTTCCAGAGATGTATTTAAAATTTATGTTTCAAACATAGTAAACTCACTAACTATATAATTGTATTGCATTTTTGTTGATAGGTTTTTTGTTTCTTATGTTAAATTATATTATTGAAGTCTATATTATGTATTATTAATATTGTTATATTAGTCTGTAAGGGAATAATTTCTCTGTTTGATGAAATAAATAAATAAATAAAAACGTTATCTAATCGATTATTTGGAGAACAATATCGATTTAGCTCACAATAGGTAGGTAAGTACCCACAAATGTATGTGCATATGTATGTATGTACATACATACATATATACATTTTTAAATATTATTTTTTAGGGAAAAGCTAAAATAATTATGCATTGATGTAATAATATATTAATAGGTTGGAATGTGCAGACGGTGGAAGAACCAGAGAAACCATGTGGAGGTCCTTGGCAGACCAGTTGAATGCCTTGGGAGGCGCCAAGAAAGATGGCTCAAAATGGAGGAAATGTTGGCGCGCGTTGCTACGCCATTCCGGAATTTTTGCTGATGTTCGAAACCACTTAAACATTTATGAAAAAAACCAAAAAAAATTATAAAAAAAAAATTTTACCAAAATTGTTAAAAGCCTGCATTTTTTTTCCTTCCACCCGATCGGCCATTCCGGAATTCTCGCTGATGTTTCAAACAGCTAAAAAATTTATGAAAAAAATCAAAAATCAAAAAAAAGCAAATCATCCAAAAAATGTTAAAAGTCTGCATTTTATTTTTGTCTTCAACCCGATCGGAAATTGCGGAGTTTTTGCTTATGTATGTTTAAAACCGCTAAAAAATTTATGAAAAAACCAAAAAAAAAAAAAGTTGACCAAAAAATGTTAAAAGCCTGCATTTTATTTTTGTCTTCCATCCGATCGCGACTAGGTTTCTTTAATAGTGGTGAAAGTTTATCGATTAACTCCCGACAATGGAATTTGGGAAAACGATAAAGTTTGATGAAACCTTCTTCGGGAAGAGTTTCAAAAGGATTTCTGTTGTCCCTCATACTTCTTCGTAGAGTTCTCATTTTAAATCTAAAAGAAGGACAACATTTTGTTTAACCCTTTTATATATACAATACATACAAAAGTAGAGAAAAAAAACCTTCCAGAGTTTCTGCGCTCTTCATCCAAAGCTAAATACATAAAAATCTAACTCATTTTTTTAATGTACCGAAATATTTGAATTAATTATTATTGATTTGATAGCTGTCAGATGAAAACTTTTTCATTCAGCAATAAATTCAGCATACTTTTTCATAAACGTAACGAGAATCAGCTTTCTGAGTAAAATGAAATGATAAAATGAAAACGTACAATGAAAAGTATCGTGAAAAAAAGTTTATCATTTCATTTTTTCACAGAACCGGAATAAGGGCCCAGGTGATCATTTAGCTATTTTTTTGTGTTTTTATGAAAAAGAAACTACTTCTTTATTATTGCTTAATAGCTTAGCAACAAAAAGGCCTAGAGCCATAAATTTTTCAGTGTTGGACTTAAAACAAATGAGAACATTCAATTTTTACAGCAAAAATAGCTCGAAATTCAAATTAAATTTTATTTTTAAAAACTTTGAGTTTGAAAATTAATTTTTCTAAAACGGTTCACAAACATAACTTTGTTTAAAAAAATAAAAAAATGTATCTTGCTTTATAAAAAGGTATGATATGCATTTATTTATAATTTTTGAAAAAAATTTCAAAATATTAATTTTTTCAACTTTTTTTTAAATGCTTTAAAAAAAATATTCTTTTTCAAATATGTATTGGCAAGCAGTATAAATTCAGTTATATCTACACCTACATACTTATATTATGTGTGAAATTTCGAAAGTATAGGTGGGGTCGTTTTCAAGATAGTCGAAAGTAAAAAACGGTCCTATCGAAAGTACCGTTTTTTGAAATTTTTTAAAATTATTTTTTCAGCAACATGTACCTAAAAAGCAACACTGATCTTTTTGAATCAAATCCGTTAGAGCTGTTTTTGAGAAAAATAAGCTTTAACGTAACGGTTATATGGTAGGTTATAGTACCTATAATCGCAAGTAAAAACCCTTCTCTATACAACTCATCAAATAATATTAAATACCCTCTACCCTGTATTGTTAAAATAACTCGGTAACTGTTGGATTCCGATTCTCAAACTCTATACATTAAGCTCTTTTTCCTTAACAAGATGTTCCATATCTGCACATATCGGCACATGTTCCAACTCACTTAATCATTCAGTCGAACTTAACATCCTGTAACTTTATAAAAATTAAAAACAAATTTAAAATGGCGATAGGGAAACATTTCTAATTTATAATAAGCTTTCACAAAAATAATTTCAAAACAGTTTTCTATTACCTACACTTGCTGCTCTACTCGTTGTATACGTCGTACCTAGCTAGCGGCTAATGGATCAATTCATTATAAAATTTAAATATACCTTCATACTTATGCTAATCCTAATTAATTATTTTTAAGCCTTTTGATAAGCTTCCGCAGTGTTTCAAAAATAATCCCTGAAACTTGTTTTTTTTTTCTTTTATTCTCGGGATAAAATTCCTGTAGTATCGCATGCGAGAGTACATAGTCAATGGCCGTGGAAAAACCTTTTCAAAACAACACCCAAGTCCTTCAATCAACTTTGTAACATGTGCCTGTGAGTAATATCATAGGTGTCGTGAAAAGTAGGTTACACTATACAAAATTAAATAAATTTAAAAAAAAAATTGCATTATGTCTGTTAGCCCTTAGAAACGATCATTGTAATTATTAAAATAAAAAAAGGAAATCTACAGAAAAACAGCTTATTTTATTGAAACAAATTTTTACTTTACATCACACATTTCCTTCCTTATTCAATTGAAACTCTCGTCCTTGATGTTGTCGGGTTGATGAATTTTTTTCTCATTTGTTATCCGTCTGACACTGTTTCACGTTCTCATTGTTTTTGTTTTTTTAAACAACATCATTTTGCATATAAGAATGACACGTTATATGAAGGTTGGTTGTTGGATTTTGTATATGATTTTGTATTTTTTATTAATTTTTTTTTTGTAAAATCACTCATTTTAAATAAGTCTGTATGACGCCTAAGGATGGAAGGAGCGTGTTTTGGATATATAAATGTATGGGTATGTACATACAACATAACACTATGTTGTGTGCTGTTCCATTTCTTGTGTGCAAAGTTAATTTTTTTGTTTTGTTGTTTTAAATTATTTTTAATACGTATCCTTTTCATCGTTTGGCGGAGCAGATTTTCCCATTCAGTTTTTTTTTTTCTATAATAATGTATAGCATTTTGACGTCAGTCTGTATTAAGTGGCAGTACGCGCGGGAAGCAATTTCATTTTGGTAGACAGGGTGTTTTAATGAACGCAGAAAATAATATAAAAAAAAAGTTGAATCAAGCTGGGGTGTCAGGAAGATGGATTAAATGCGTGAAGGATATTAAAGTACGTCTGCTCTATTATAGGGGAACAATAATAATGCAACATTGTTTGACTTTTTTTTTGTGCAAGCTGGTTGAAAGCTTGTCAATTGTCATAATGTTTTAAAGTCCGACATGTTTTTTTGCTAATAGACAAAACAACAAAATACTATTTGTGTTGAATTTTTGTAGAAAGATGTGCGAAAACTGCTCTTGGCAGCTGAGCACTTTAACACCTCCTGGAGCAAAGGACGGCACCAAGAGCCTTCCACATCTGTCCCATATCGCAGCACGATATTTCAGCTGTGCCCACTAGCCACTATAGGCCTAATTCTGGCACTCAGCTCCCTTCAAAATAGTTGACCTCCAGGTTTTCTTTACTCTTCCAACCTGACTTTTATATTGATGATTACGTAGAATTGAATGCTTTGCTATAATTGGATTCAATTAGGTACCAAATGAAATTTTTTACATGCGATTATAGGAACTATAAGGCAAGTTATACATTTGAAAAAAAAAAACATTTTTTTTTGACAATCAACCATGACGTTACGATGATGGAGAAGCCTTAATAAGTGGGTGTGGGTCCAACAATTATGTCTTTCTGTCTGTCCGAATGTCTGTCTGTATTGGTAGCTACATCCTAAACGGCTGGACCGATTTGCTTCAAACCTGGTAGATAGTATGAATTTGACGTCATACGGATTGGTTTTGGATTTAGCATTCTAGCTCTAAAACTAACGGTAACTGCCATACAATTTTTAATGAAAAATTCATTTTTCTCAAAAACGGATGGTGTTTTTTGTGTAAACTTTATGTTTAGGTTGGAACAGTTTTTTCAGGAAAAGTCTTGTAACGGTACCTCCCATATTACCAGTTTTTCCGTAACAGATTTTCTCGTAAACTACTGTGAGAGGTCTTTTATAGACGACAAATTTTTTAAAATTTAAAAAACAAAGTTATTTTTTTTAATTTTTAGTTTTTTTTTCAAAAACAGTTAAATCAACTTTTTTTTAAATTTCATTTTCCTGATAACAGCTACAAAGTGCTAGAAGTTGGCATAAAAATTGGAATATGTTTTCGAAAAGTTTTTCAAAAAACCGTTTTTTGAAAAAAAAAACTGGTCCGACGATTTTGAAATTTGTTCTTAAAATTCAAAACAGTAAAAGAAAACAGAAAGCTTACTTCATTTTTTCCGAAAAACGTTTTTAAGTGAGTAATAAAATTGTATATGATTTTTACTTGCTCTATAGGGCAAATATTGGTTTCGTGCAGAAAAAAGAAATCGAAACATCACATTACTATGATAGAGAAACCCAAAACTTCAAACTTGATATATATTATAGCAGTTTGAAGAAAAACGATTGTCGAGGTTTTTTTATTTCGTTTTATCCCGGCTCAAACTGGTTCCTTTCAAGTAATGTTTTTTTTTCATTTTGGATTTTCTAAACGGCTCTAAGGGTTTTATTTAAAATCAAAATTAGGCTCACCTTAAGCATTCCTAAAGAAACTGAGTTTTTCGTTTTTTTTTCAAATGGTCGTAACGAAAATCAGGTTAAAATGGCTTTTTTTAAATAACCATAAGTTCGCAACGTATTGATTGAATTGACTCAAACTTCGTTTGGCATAGTTCTTGATAGTTTTCTACAAGTTGGCTTTGTTAATTTTTCAGTTAAACCTTTCTAAACGGTGGATTCCATACAATGAGCCGTTCAGTTTTAGCCAACTTTTTTTGGTTTTTTATAATTTGCCCAAAAATGGCTCCAACGGTTTTTAAAGTATGCTTCAAAGAAAACTGCATATTTAGTTTTTGGCTACACATGATAATAGCGGAAATTGGTTTTATTAATTTGGCCATAAGTGGACATTTGTATCATTTATATCACCCAAAAGATGACATCTAAATTTCAAATATTAAAGGTTTAATAGTCAGCTCTCGTATATCGGCTTTTCCAGTTTTACTAAAATTTTTTTAGTTTTTTCCAAATTTTTCGAAAATGAGTTATTCTTATTGCTCGAAATTTTTTGTAAACATCGTGCTATTGCTCAGAGCAAGTACGTGCGACCCAGTTATTTTATTTCCCTGCTTTTTTCCAAAATGTCCAGCCCCAAGACAACAACTTTCATACATTAGAGCAAATTAAAGCAACCCTTTCGTGCACTTTATTGTGATTGTGAAATAACGACGAATTTCAGAACGTCGAATGGATTCCAATTTTAACTTAACCTCCCTGTCTTAATATAATCGCTTACTATAACAGATCAGCTTTTGCTAAAACCCATATCTCAGCTATTTTGGGAGTAGCTGCGGGAAATATTGAGTTAAGTTAATGCAGAATTCTTGCAAGCTGTATTTAAGGTAATAATTATTGTATTGTATTGGTATAATATGACATTGAACCTTTAACAAATGTAGAATCCTGGACTACGATAAACGGCATTTTATAACAGATACCGAAAAGAAATCCAGCCGTCATCTCTAGGCACCAGAAAAGGAGGAAAACCTTTAAGAAATTAGAAGGGTCAACTGTTGAAGTTGTAGAAAATATTTCTTCTTTGGAAATTAATGTAGGCTGACCTTTCGTGTGGGAAAATAAGGAAAACCTCACATTCATTTTTTTTTAGATGTTATATGTCTTGAAGACAAACTAATCACTGAAACAAACAAAAATTACTTTGTTTTTTTTTTTTGCATCTATTTGGTGATTTTAAATCTTTAATTTTTGACTTATGTAAACATTCCAAGAAAACCGTCAAAAGATAAAATTAAGTTCGCAGCTGAAATAAATTTGCGATGAGGAACTTAAAATAGTTCTGAACTTAAGAACGCGATAGTGTCAAAAGAAACACACCAACTGGACACATGTATTTCACAATTAAGCATTCCACTTCGTGCTTTAAGAATCAGACTTATCATCTACACAAGGGTAGCTTCCGAATAGAGTTCCGTCAATTCATTAGCAAAGCAAATGTTCTTCCGGAATCTAATTTCCGAACAGATTTTGGGAAGCCTATTAATCTATTACTTCTGTCCCTTGACTCTTTCTTGCTATGAATAAAATAAATGAGATTCGAAGGTTGTCTGAAACATTTTCGAAGTTCTGTTTCTATGTGCAGAGTTTGGTACATTATCTTGCAAAAGAAAATAACTTTTCAGAAAAGATACACACTACAGTCTTTTCAAGTGCATGTGTTTAATTTATATTTCCACACCTGGTCACAAGGTGGCATCAAGGAGTTTGATGAATTGGTTTGTTCCTTATGAGAATTGCGACCACTTCGATTTAATGGTGTTCATGGAAATATTGCTTTATCAACACGACAACACCACTGGAAAATTATTTTTCTTGTGCTGGTCTTCAACTTCCGTTTGGTATAATAACACTTTCAGATCAATCAAATTTAACTATAGCGCTCCAATTTTGGCAATATGTGGTTGAAATTATATATCTATCAGTTTGCAGTTAAGAAGTACTGCCATGAAGGAATATTTTTTCTTTTTCATGATATTATCATCCAGTATCTATAAGAAAGTTGATTCTTAAGCTACCATTAGACAGTCCTTGTAATGGTCCTTGCAAGGACAGTCTGACGTCATTATGACGTATTTATCTGTCCTAAAATCGACATGTCGTGTAATGGACATTGTAAAATGCTGTCCTTGCAAGGACAACCACAATGTCCACCACAATGTCACAATGTCATGTGTCCTTGCAAAGACAAATTACAAGGACCGTGTAATGGTCCTTCCATTGTTGATGGGACACAAGGACACATTTTTTTGACATCTGGTCCTTGCAAAGACCATGTCCCAACAATGCAACAGCACGAATTTCTGCCGGGACATTGTTGCTTGGAATGTCCACTTTTCAGGGTGGATTTGTTGTTGTTAAATTTCAAAGATTTTGACAACCTTGCGTGCATTTGCTCTGTTCCCACTCTGAACTTTCTTTTGGACCACACAGAACGAACTCTTCGTGTTGGCCCTTGGTTGTTGTCGTCGTCGTCGCTGCTCTCTAATATATGTGCTGCCAGAATCGCCATATGCAACTTTCGATTGTAGTACGACATACCTACCTGTTATAACTAAAATTTTATTATATTATATTTAATTGAAATTATTTTATCGAAAAACTTCACACACATACCTCTCGTGAATATTTTCTAGAGAAAAAAAAGACAATACGATAGTCACTCAATTTATAAATGTCCCCGAAACGTCAAATTTACTTTTAACAAGGACCAATTTATAAATGTCGTGTAATGGCCATTGCAAAAAATTGCATTCTTCAGCGCGGTTTCATTCACTACCAACTGTCAAAATGGTTATGTCGTGTAATGGACATTGTTATGCTTGTCCTTGCAAGGACACCGAATTGCAAAAGTAACAATGTCCACTTTGGTGGACATTGTACTTTGGGACAAGAATGCCGAATTTGTTTCATTCGTGTAATGGACATTTTTACTAGCAAAGACACGGTGAAGAATGTCCATTTACTGACAGCACAAGGACACATTTTCTGTGACGTCAGACTGTCCTTGCAAGGACCATTTACAAGGACCGTCTAATGGTAGCTTTAGTCCTTGCAGAATGATTTCGGTTGACAGCTCAGCGTGTATGTCACTTAAAAACAGTACAAAAAGCAAAAAGCTCAATATACATAACGGATGAAATCCGTTATACTTTTGCCGTCACCCACTTTTCAATAGAAACTATATATGTAAAAATTGTTTTTGCAAATAAACGGTATTTATACTGAATCCAAAAGCCCAAATTTGTGCGTTGCTTACTCGAAACTAAGAAGCTTGTAAACGAATATAGAAATTTTCGAATTTTGGGCGTGGATTATGTCCAATTTTCCTGACAAATTTAAGGTACTAATACATTCACTTTTAAACTTTTTTTGTTCGTTATATGAAAATGTATCTCTACCTAAATTTTTCTATACGCCCACTTTTAAGGGCGTGGTTTTCATAAAATACCTTTATTCAGGTAAAATCGTTTAAAAACTACTCGATTCAGATTAAGTTTTACACAATATGCCTAAAAATAGACTAATAATCAAATCTCAGTGCTTTAAATTTGTTAACAAAATTTAAGGCCACGCCCACTTCTAAGGGGCGTTTCCGTCAAATGCCGTAATATGCATTATTATTATTATTGAACATCGGCTACACAAAATTAATGTTATTGAATTTTTACTTGCGATTATAGGTACTATAAGGCAAGTTATGCATTCGTCGAAAAAAAAAGTTTTGAGATAACAATCAAACATGACATTACGATGATAGCGAAGACGAAAAAAGATGGTCTAAAACTTCTGTCCGTCTGTATGTCTGTCTGTCTGTCTGTCTGTTTGTCTGTTTGTATGTATAGACACCTACAGCCCAAACGGGTGGGCCGAATTGCTTCAAACTTGGTACATAGACTTTTTTAGGTATTGTACAGAGGGGAAATTGAAATTTTTTTTTAGCTCAAAAACTAACGGTACCTGCCATACAACCGTTACGTTAAAGCTTATTTTTCTCAAAAACGGCTCTAACGATTTCGATTTAAAAAAATCAGTGTTGCTTTTAGGTACGACCAATCATATGACTGAACAAAAGTTTTAAAAAATGGCTAAGAACGGTACTTTCCATAGGACCGTTTTTTTTGCTTCCGACTATCTCAAAAACTACTCAACCGATTCTTTCGAAATTTCACACACATATAGCTGTAGGTAGCTCAATTTGTATTGCTTACCAATATTTTTGAAAAAAAATTTTTTGTATTTTTAAAAGCATTTAAAAAAAAAAAATTTTAAAAATTAATATTTTGAAAACTGTTTATTGAATTTTTTCTAAAAATTTTAGATAAATGTATTTACTGAATACCTATGAACTGGCATTTTTAAATTTTTGTTGAAAATTTTTTTCAAAAAGTTTTTCAAAAAAAACTTTTTTTCTCAAAAAGCGCTCCACAGATTTTTATAAATTTATTCTCATAAATTCAAATTTATCCAAGAAATAAAATGGCGTACTTTTTTTCAGCTCAAATTAGTTTAAGTATTTATTTAAGAATTTTGAAAATTTTATTTTTATCAAAATCTCAAGCCCCTAAACCACTGTCACACATTCGAGCAAGTTCGTGCGACCCAGTCGTGCATTTTATTTCTTATCTGCTAAAGAAGAATTTTGTTTCTGAAACTGGAACAGCGGCTGGCTGCGGGAGGCAAACGCATACATATACAAAAATAAAATGCACGACTGGGTCGCACGAACTAGCTCTTATGATAAGCAATTGCGTAGTGGCTGCATATATATGGATATTAAAAAAAAAATTAAATAATTTCGAAAATTCTTTTATTTTTTAAATTAGTTTAAGAGTTTTCTCGGAAAGCTATACGTCAATCTAGGAAAAAAAAAATATTGAAAATCGTTGGACCAGTTTTTTTTAAAAGGTTATTTTTGAAAAACTATTTCAAAAAATATTTTGAAATTTATTTGAATATGCAAATGTATGGTAATCTGTAGTTTACATTTGAAAAATAATTTTAAAAAAAATCAATGTACCCGTTTCCAACATATTTCGAAAACCAAAAATTTTGTTGAAAAAATTATAAAAAATCAAAAAAAAAAGTTTTTGAAAATTTTGAAATGCCATATTAATAAAATTATGAATGACTTCCTGTGGCCAAAATTTTATAGAAATCGAATGTATAGTTTACGAGAAAATTTGATTTGAAAATATTGGTTCTATGAGAGGTACTGTTATTAGACAAATTTTGAAAAAAAAATTTCAAACCAAAAGATAGATTTTCTTGCAAAAACAGCATTCTGAAAGTTTTATCAAATTCGTTAGAGCCATTTTTGAGAAAATCAATTTTTGTCTACAAGATTGTATGGCAGGTGCCGTTATTTTTGGACCTAGAGCAAAAATAAATAGAATGCACGACTGGGTCGCACGTACTTGATAAAAATAAAATTTTCAAAATTCTTAAATATATACTTAAACTAATTTGAGCTTAAAAAAAAGTACGCCATTTTATTTCTTGGATAAATTTGAATTAATGAGAATAAATTTATAAAAATCTGTGGAGCGCTTTTTGAGAAAAAGAGTTTTTTTTTGAAAAACTTTTTGAAAAAAATTTTCAAAAAATATTCAAAAACGCCAGTTCAGTCGAAAAAAAAAGTTTTGAGATAACAATCAAACATGATTACGATGATAGCGAAGACGAAAAAAGATGGTCTAAAAATTCTGTCCGTCTGTATGTCTGTCTGTCTGTCTGTCTGTATGTAGACCTACAGCCCAAACGGGTGGGCCGAATTGCTTCAAACTTGGTATATAGACTTTTTTAGGTATTGTACAGAGGGGAAATTGAAATATTTTTTTTAGCTCAAAAAATAACGGTACCTGCCATACAACCGTTACGTTAAAGCTTAGTTTTCTCAGAAACGGCTCTAACGATTTCGATTTAAAAAAATCAGTGTTGCTTTTTAGGTACGACCAGACTAAAAAAAAAGTTTTAAAAAATGGCTAAGAACGGTACTTTCCATAGGACCGTTTTTTTTGCTTTCGACTATCTCGAAAACGACTCAACCGATTCTTTCGAAATTTCACGCACATATAGCTGTAGGTAGCTTAATTTGTATTGCATACCAATATTTTTGAAAAATATTTTGTTTGTATTTTTAAAAGCATTTTTTAAAAAAAATTTAAAAAACTTATATTTTGAAAACGGCTTATTAAATTTTTTTCTAAAAAATTTAAATAATTGTATTTGCTGAATACCTATGAACTGGCGTTTTTAAATTTTTTTTGAAATTTTTTTTCAAAAAGTTTTTCAAAAAAAAACTTTTTTTCTCAAAAACCGCTCCACAGATTTTTATAAATTTTTTCTCATAAATTCAAATTTTTCCAAGAAAAAAAATGGCGTACTTTTTTTCAGCTCAAATTAGTTTAAGTATTTATTTAAGAATTTTGAAATTTTAATTTCTATCAAAATCTCAAGCCCCTAAACCACTGTCACTCATTAGAGCAAGTTCGTGCGACCCAGTCGTGCATTTTATTTTTTTCTGCACGAATCCATAACTTGCCTTATAGTACCTATAATCGCAAGTAATATAAAATATAGGGAATAGGGAAGGGTTCGTTGCAAACGTAGGTACTGTGGCTCTCGCTTAAGTATTTTTAGATGTATAGAATAATACTAATCATTTGAGACTTCAGTTTTACAATGCATACTCCATCCGTCGTCGTGCACAAAAATTGGATCTGTTGAAAGATCTTGGTTTGCGCGCGGTGGCGTACATTCGGCGAATATGCTATAATTGTCAAGCCATTACTTCAGAAAAACTGTGCTTAATTTGCAGGTGAAATTATTGGTGCTTACTTCCTTGCAAACGATGCCGGCCAATGGGTTCCAGTCCATGAAGTTATAGAGCCATGATCGTGGTGGAGCTGTAGTTTAAGCAAGATCACGCATCATGTCACACAGGGTTGTCCTCCAAGATAGTGCGATTCAAAACCGCTTGGCTTTTCTGTGGAAGTATGTGTAGTCGCTACACCAATAAGCCATAAACGATTGACGACTTGGAAAAAAGCACTCACCACGTTATTGCTGAAATACGACCCCAAATACTGCAAAGGCTTATCTAAAATTGGACCTCAAATTGGACAAGGTATATTCGAGCCAGCAGCGCAGCGGTGACCAAATACAAGAAATAACATACATTTCTAGATTTCTATAATTTTTGACGAGGAACCAAACTCATGGAGTTGGAAAAAAGACAATTTCTATTGCCTTTTTTTAATGCAGCTTTTAGGGCGACAACAAAAGTGTGGGAATGTGTCAAAACCAGGAGCACTCTATACCTAGTGATATAAGGTTGTTGCTACTAAAATGTTATTCATCTGTTTTTAACGATCAGGTATTGGGTAGATTATTTAGTACGTGCATTTCTGGATCAATAGATTTTTCCTGTTTCTAAATGTGTAGTTTCAAAATATGTTTTAAGGATTGCAGATGTTAGAAGAGTATCTGAACTAAACGAAGTTCCTTCACTCCTAACTCCTTCTCAAGTTTCCAGAAATCGTTTTTTTTTTTGTGCTAACTTGTGCTTAATTGTATGTCAATGCTTCTTGACAAAAATGTATTCGACTCGAATAACGTAAGTAAACAAAATATTTCAAAGCCCTTACAATGGTCAAAGGCATATTTTCGGACTAAATCGCCAACACACTTTAGCTGTTGTTAGAGAACGTATCGGTTGGCTTCATAATGCTGTTTTTAACTGCGTTGTAAGAATTTTCGATTTCCACAACAGTCTGTTTCCTACTCAAGACTCAATATTTTAAAGACACACATACATATAAGTAATAACATTAACGTGTCCATTTAAAGCGTGAACTCTCCGTTTCGAGAACAACAAGCCTCAGTATCTTTTGAAAATCTTGTTGACTCTACCGAAATTAAAGCTTAAGATCTGAAATCAATCGAGAACATTGTTCCTGCCTTCACGTTCATATCACAAGCAAGGATAAATTTTTCTAATTCCGTTTAAGCAAAAAAAAAAAAAAAAAACCTCCTCAGTCTGTTGAAATGGCAATTGTGTACGTAGTTATACCTACATACTTCATTCATGTAAAATTAACTCAAAAGGGAAACAATTGTTATAAAATTCAAACACGTTTCTTGCTCATCCTGGGTTTCATATTAAAATCCAATAGGTAAAATGAAAAAGTTAAACAAAATAACATCCTTATATTCATCATAAAATGCATATTTTTTTATATATCTATCTAAAAGTACAATTTCAATCAAAACACCTCTTCCTCCGGCGTGTATTGATTTTTTAGGATTTATTTAAGTTGAAAAAATAGAAGAAATAAAAAAAAAAATTCTATTTCCGCACTCATTTTGTCTGAAAATTCATTCCTATTTTTTTCTTACCTCATATTATCACAGGTTGACGTCCTCTCGAAAGCACATAATGTCAACCGAAGAGAGAAAACTTAGGTCACATAGCTGACAAGCTTCATTTATAATGTATCTAATTTCAATCTTATCCTGGATAAGAATCTCACTCTTTCATTCTATCAAACGCAAACGGGTGCGGTGGTATCATCACACTTTGGCCATACAACTCTTATGCACCTCTGATTGTTTAAGTTTGTGTCTGTAGATGTATAGGTAGATGAGGGTGTGTGTGTGTGTTTAGGATGAAACTTCCTTTTGACCTACAAAAAATATTAAAAAAAAAAAAATCCCTAAGAGTCTCTGCTTTCGTCGAATAATATATTCGTATCCATGTTTCCTCTTATTGAAGCCTTATAAGAACAACAACAAAAAAAATGTCCTTCCAGAACTGGGTGTCTAGAGAATATTGTACGAAAACATATTTATAAAGCCCAAACTTGATTTAAATTGGAGTTCCGGAAAATGAAGAAAAACTTTTAACTAAAAAAAAAAAGGAAAAGGATTTAGATTTGACTTTTTTTGTCAAGTTATGGCAAGCGACATTCATTTTTGTTTCCAAAAAAAGGACACTTAAAAAATCACACTCTGATGTCTGAATTTAATTAATATTGTAAAATTTAAAAACTACAAAATTGTATATGACTCTTTAAATTAACCCCATAAGCCGCATAAAGGTCAATAAAATAAAAGTGACATAAATAGTTTCCATCCATTTATTGTCATTTATCAGTTACATATGTGTGTGTGTGTAATAACTTGCCTAATGGCATAATATAAACAATAAACATATTTTACTATCCTCCTGAGTCCTGAGCAGAGCACACATGTATGTAAATTAACCGAGAGTGAAAAATGTCACATGCAATTTAATAAGGGTTAAAAAGTTCACTCGACCCCGAACAAATTAATGTTTTCCCTTTTGAACTGAGACAAAGACATGAGGTTTACATATATTACATTATATTCCCTATCATGGTGAATATGGTGTCTATTTCTCTACATCTACATCAACATTATCATCTGATGTGTAAAATGTAATTTATCAACTCCATTAAGCCGACCACAAATTAATCATGGAGTAGACATATTTGTCTGCTTGCTTGGGGATCTGAGCAAAGATAGTTTTCATATTTTATTTTAATTTAGCTAGAAAGTTGCCCAAAATTGTTTAAGAAATAATAATCTCAATGATGGATGAGTTTTGTCTATTTAGGTGAACTTAAACGTACTTAAAAATTGGATTTACATTTGAAATGAATTGATTTTTAAGTGGTATATTTCATTCATATCAATCAATCATAACTTATATTTAAAAGTCTAATCCAATGCTTTTACTTTTAGAACCAGATGAAGCCGCGTGCATACCCGGTATCTTAAAAAAGCTTTGCAAAAAGGGCTAACGAAACTTGTTTGAATCGCCCTCCTTTTCAGATATTTAACATAAACTAGAGCTACAGTACGTTATACCCTTCGCCTTCGCCTCCCGCAGCCAGCCGCTGCTTCAGTTTCAGAAACAAAATTCTTCTTTAGCAGACATGAAAAAAATTCAATAACATTAATTTTGTATGGCCGATGTTCAATAACCGCTGGCGCAATAAAAATAGGCGTGTTCCACGCCCAAAGTTGAGGCTTTTTATTGCCAAAGAATTACAATAAGCTCATTGACATTCAATTTTAAGTTTTAAGAATACAAACCGAAGTGTTCGTCTTCTTACTTCAAAACTGTGACCGATAGTTAAAAAACATTAAAAAATTAATGCATATTATGAAATTTGACAGAACCACCCCTTAAAATTCGGCGTGTCCTCAAAGTTTGTAAACAAATTTAAAGCACTAACTGAGCTTTGATCTTTAGTCAATTTTTAGGCATAAGTGTGTGTAAAACTTTATCTGAATTAAGTAGTATTTAAACGATTTTACCTGAGCAAAGGTATTTTATCAAAATCACACCTTTAAAAGTGGGCGTATTGAAAAAATTTAAGAAAATGTAGAGATATATTTTTCATGTAACGAACGGAAGGGAAGAAGGTTTAAATGGAATATTGGTAATATACCTTAAATTTTTAAAACTACGTTTTTCGTTCTTTCATCAAGAGTGGGCGTTAGCCACCCCCAAAATTCAAACAATTCTTTTCATACACAAGCTTCTTAGTTCCAACTAAGAGACGCACAAATTTGGGATTGTGGATTCATTATAAATAGGTACCGTTTATTTGCAAAAACAATTTTGTATAGTTTCTAATGAAAAGAGGGCTTCAGCCACGCCCAAAATCAATTTTTTTAATTTCATATTTAAGATGTTTATGTACACGTAATATACTTACAAAATTTCATGTTTTTCGCTCTTTTGTAAGCATTGTTATTTTATAAAAACGATATTGACGGTTTTGTATGAAATGTGGGCGTCATTCACCACCAAACTTGGAGAGCTTCAATTAATTTGCAACGAACTCTTGAATACCTCACTCCGCTTGTGACAAACTAATTGGTACCAAAATGGGTGGCATATTTTTTGAAAAATCAAAGTTAGTGATATTGATTTAAAGTAAATTTTGATGCTATAAACCGGATTTAGATTTAAACTAAAACTTTTGCAAATTCATTGTTCGCTGAAAATGCAAAACAAAGGAGGATGGGCAATTTTGTATGGGATTTGGTCCAACCCACCAACAGAAACAAGACATACGTCGTTGGAAAGGTCTTTCCAAATGGAAGGTTTTTTAATATCGGCACCAAGCTCTAAACAATGGGAGAGCTGAGATAACGGACTTTGAAAATTACCCTTTTTCTACTGCACCGTTGCATTTTCTTATTCTACCATCAACAACCAAAAGAAAAATAGCATTGGAAGATCTGTTCAAGTCCAATATTTTTTGATATAGGCATCAAGTTGTAATCCATATCAGACCAGAGATAAAAAATATTATTAATCAGTCTTTTTTGGGTGCATCCTGGTACTTACCTTCCTCCACACCAACAGAAATGAGATGCATATCGTTAGAAACATCTTCTCGAGTACATCAAACTTTAGTATGGGCACCAAGCTCTAAACAATGGGAGAGCTGAGATAATAATGGACATTGAAATTAGCTTTATGTTGTTGAAAAGGTAAGTGTATATAAAATCTATTTTTAAACATACACTTACTAAGCAGACGAGACTTGATTCCAACTTGAGCTCTGGAACTACGCGTATATTTGTGTAAGCGTTTGACATATTCCTCGATGGTTATGCGCCAAAAATATTTAAAGAGAAGGATGTATTCAAACTTAAGCTGAGACTGAGTATTGTATTTAACTTTGTACAGTATCTCAGCTCTCCCATGGTTAAGAGCTTAGTGCCCATATTAAAAAAATATTTACTCTCGAAGACCTTTAAAACGATATGCATCTCATTTCTGTTGGTGTGGAGGAAGGTAAGTACCAGGATGCACCCAAAAAAGACTGATTAATAATATTTTTTATCTCTGGTCTGATATGGATTACAACCTGATGCCCACATCGAAAAATATTGGACTTGAACAGATCTTTCCAATGAAATTTTTTTTTTATTTGTTGGTGGTAGAATAAGAAAATGCAGTTGCAGTAGAAAAAGGCTAATTTCAATGTCCATTATCTCAGCTCTCCCATTGTTTAGAGCTTGGTGCCTTGGTGCTTGGTGATGATCATTTTTCTTTTGGTTAATGATGGTAGAATAAGAAAATGCAACGGTGCAGTAGAAAAAGGGTAATTTTCAATGTCCGTTATCTCAGCTCTCCCATTGTTTAGAGCTTGGTGCCCATACTAAAGTTTGATGTACCCAAAAACACCTTTCCAACGACGTATATTTTATATCTGTTGGTTAATATTACCAAAAAAGTTAAGTTACTCAGAAGATAGAAATGAATTAAGTGCATTATGTCAGATGCCTTTTGACATAGAGCTGAGTGCCCATAGCAAAAAATCGTCGCCTTGTGCACACCTTTTCAACGACATACATATTGTTGCTTTACGTTATTGATACCAAACCATAGCTAACTTTGAAAAACGCATCATAGTTTGACCATTATCTCAGCGCTCCCATTGTTTAGAGCTGGATGCCCATACTAAAGATTGATGTACTCGACAAGACCTTTCCAATGACGTATATCTTGTTTCTGTTTGTGGGTTGGACCAATTTGCCCATCCTCCTTTGTTTAGATTTATTTTCCGTGACTTGAATTTTCGACAAGTTTATTCTTTATGTGCCCGCTACTTTATACATAGTAAAAATTACATATTATTATACATATTATTAAAAATTCTTCTACAGAAAACAAATAAAATAACATTTATTTTGTGTGTCCGTTCTTAAAATACTTTTGGCGCAAGAAAAAAGGCGTGTGCCATACCCATAGTTGAACATTTTTATTGCCAAGCCAAGACCATTTACTATGACTACATATAATTATATATACCTCAGTTGAGCTAATACTCAAATTCGAAAATGAAATAAATCCCCAAAAAGGCATGAACCAAGTCACAAAAAAATAATAAAATAAGTCCTCAAAAAAATGTGAAATTTGAAAATTAATATAAAAAAAGAAGAAACATTTCAACGATTCTGTCGGGGCGACCGGTCCGGTCTTCCGCCGTCCGCAAAGTCGCCGTCAAAGCCACTGCCTTGCCTCCACAATTTAAGCAGATATGGCTTCCTTGCAAGTCATAGCTGCTTTGAAATAAAAAAAAATCAGCTGTCACGGGACGCCAGGCAGATGTGAAACATACAAGTTTACATTAAAATTCATAGATTTTAAAAACCATCAAAGAAAATATGGAGTGAAATAATTTTTAATAATGTAGTGTTTCGTTAATAAAATCAATATATTTGTCTTATTATTTTATAATAATAACAATTATTACAGATTATATTCATTTATAAATAGGAACAACATTTTCCACAACCCACCCATCAAATCACCCTACCACCGCCATACATCCAGCCCGCCTACAATTACCAAAACCAACCATCCAGGATTTTTGACAATTTCTTCCTCACCCCCCACACCAAATCCTCCCAAGTTCCAACAACACACCCCACCTACAACAAACCACCCAACACTCTTTCAATAACCCCCCTCTTACCAACTCATAACACCAACCGCCAAATTTAAGCCAACTACCCACCATATGTTTATAAATTTTGTCTCACCCACCCCGAATACCGTCCTCAAAAACACACCAACCCCCACACACAAAACATTTAACCACTATCCAACCACCAGCCATTTACGACAACTTCTTCCTCAACACACCTCCCCTAAACTAACCCCCCCCCACAAGTTACCACCCACCCAATTTACAACCAACCTCCCAATATTTTTAACAATACCCCCCAACCACCACTGCCAACCACCCATCCCACCAACAACCACCAACTAATAATCCACCATTTTTGCCAATGGCGAAGAAAATTTACAGCTTTAAAGCATATCAAATAAGAATTTCTCAATTTTGATTGAAAATGAATCCGGAACAACGGATGCAGTCAACGATTTTCGCAAAAACTGATGAAACAAGTCATGAAGTTGTCGTTTTTTAATCGTTGGAAGTGTGTCGAATAAACCTCAATTGGCAGTGATCTTCCTTCGGTCGGTAAGGTGGCGTGCTAGGGATTTGGTCAACTTTGGATGCTATTCTCCATACGGAACTATACACTGATGTGATGTTCACAGGGTTTCTTAATGGACTACGACATCTATTTGATTTAATAATAATCATGCCCATGTACACTATGGGATACAAAAAATATCCCAACTTAATTGCTAAGGCAACCCAGCCAATCCCTTGAAGAGTAAGAATCTTGCACCATCTATAAGTCCGAAGTGTCCCAACATTCGCATTCAATCATATTTTCTCGTCCGTTAGCATCGCTAGTTTCTTCGACTTTGTCCTCGGATTTAGCGAACAAATATTCTGACATTTGTCCTCATTGAGAGATTGTTGAAAGGTAGCTGAGCTTTATTCGATGGTGTTTAATCCTAGGTCATTATATAAATGTCCTAAGATCTAAGAACCTTTTTGGTATTGGAAAAACATTCTTTGCGGGGAAAATGCTCATAGTTACAGTGATATGCCATACCAATGAATAATTTGACCGAGTCAATTTGTACAGCCTTTTTCAAATCATCGATATTTTGGGTTTGATAGGAAGTCACCATTTTGTTTCCACACGAATCAAACCATTAACAAAGACTTTCAATTGAAAACGAAGCATTTGTGATAGTTTTAATTCGAAACACTTAATTTTCTCAAACAAAAGTTTCCAATAAGTTAGTGCGCACAAAATTAAAACACATTAATTTTAATTTCCTTGATCCTGTAATTTTGAAAAATTCTGTTACAACAATAAACAAAAACTTAGTTAAAAAAAATATATATATCGCATATAAACTCCATGGAACAGCATTTTTCGACAATACAACTGAAAAATAAGGGTTCGAGGATTATAATTCATCACAAAGGACGAGAGGGAAGCCATTAAAATGACAGTTATTGGGTCTACTGAATGTGTCGCAAAACTTAATGGAGCAATGGAAAATCTTTTGATTTAAAGTGTGGTCGACTAGCAGTTAATGTTTAAGACGAAAAATGAAAGAGGCTGCTTTTAGGAAGTATAAATACTTATACTATCGGTAGCGAATGAACCTTTATATACAATTTATTTTCAAAAACATTTATCATTAAGGGGCTTGATGGTGCTATTGTTGTAGGTGTGTGTTGCTGTGTGATGAAATTTGAGGTAGTTTAACATTTTGTTTGAGGTATTTAAGAACACAAAAGAAAACCATCCCCAATTTATATAAAACATGAATTTATGGTTAGTTCTCCCATCAAATGTTTCAATGGACTTTTAGGAGAATGGGACATCTGTTAACCCTTCCTTTAGCTGTTAAGAGATAGGTATGTACATGGTTTGGGCGATTAGGTCTGAAACATTGTGTTATAGGTATTTTGATATGATAACTATATACATACTGAGGAACATTCGAAATCAAGTTGTATATGAGAAGGGGATATTTAAATATTTGATGATCCTTTCGTTAAAAATAAATTTATGTGAGAGATACAGCTATGTATCTAGCTGTTCAATATTCTATTTCATTATGATTTCGTTTGTGGGTGTTTTAAAAATCTTTAAACCTTTGATAGTTTTTTTTTTTTCATGAAAAATAAAAAAATAGTTTTAATGTATTTTAAGATGTAAACAGGTTTTCGATTAAGATTTTTTTAAGAGTAATGGTTCACAAAAAATGCAACAAACATTTTTCTAAATACAATGTACAAATGTACATATATTAATTTTGGCCTTGATTTGTGACAATTTTTTTCCATATTGTGTACAAAAATATGGCGTCCACCGCTCCGGTTCAAGAAATTAAATTCACTTTCAACAGACAGGAGAAAATACAATAATATTGGCATTTCCTAACCGTTGGTTGTTCAATTGCTGCTAGTGATCTAATGTCTGACAGTGTTGGGGCTTGAAATTTTTTAAGGAAAAGTTAGCAGAGAAAAAAATCATATTAAATTTTAGGGTTGGTAACGTTTTCCCCAAAACACAAGCCCCAAACGGAAATCCCCACAGTAAAATCCCCATCCCCGAAATCCCCAAAGATTAAATCTACAAGCCGAAAATCCCCAAACCAATATCCTCGAAACAAATATGTATGTTCAAGTAGTGAATCATGCGATCAAATCGCGAGCGCGATTTCATGTCATATTTCTGAAAACTAAATGCACATAATTTAGATGTACACGGACACTGGGGATTTGGGAATTTCATGGTTATTTTGGCAAAAAATATTGTTTGGATGTGGATTTTATCCACGTGCATTATGTCTTTGGGGATATTAGCTTGTTGGATTATAATTTTTGGGGATTTTAATCGATGGGGATTTTTTTTGGGATTCTGTAGGACACCCAAAATTTTATTAGGTATTCACCATACAAATCACTAGTTAAAACGATTTTTGGGAAAAATGAAGTAATCCTTTTGATTTAATTTACTGTTTTAAATTTTGGGAAAAAAAATTTCAAAATCGTTCGATCAGTTTTTTTTTTAACTTTTCGAAAACTATTTTACATCGCCCCAAATTTTTTGGTTCACCTGTCGCATGTCGCAATATAGCGGCGTCAGCCAATAGCTCGCATTAGCTGACCGTCTAGGGTGTACTTAGTATGTAGTATTTACGAGTATATTCTCACTCATACATACGTGCTCCGCGGTATTTGTGTTTTAGGGGCCAGTTATAGCGATACGGAAAACCAAACCGAAAAAAATTTCAGATGGACAATTTTGTATGTTCTGATTCGATTCTTAAGACAAATGCTACACTGATCGATGGCAATCAATTCAGAGAATGTGCTCCGCGGTATTTGTGTTTTAGGGGCCAGTTATAGCGATACGGAAAACCAAACCGAAAAAAATTTCAGATGGACAATTTTGTATGTTCTGATTCGATTCTTAAGACAAATGCTACACTGATCGATGGCAATCAATTCAGAGAATGTGCTCCGCGGTATTTGTGTTTTAGGGGCCAGTTATAGCGATACGGAAAACCAAACCGAAAAAAATTTCAGATGGACAATTTTGTATGTTCTGATTCGATTCTTAAGACAAATGCTACACTGATCGATGGCAATCAATTCAGAGAATGTGCTCCGCGGTATTTGTGTTTTAGGGGCCAGTTATAGCGATACGGAAAACCAAACCGAAAAAAATTTCAGATGGACAATTTTGTATGTTCTGATTCGATTCTTAAGACAAATGCTACACTGATCGATGGCAATCAATTCAGAGAATGTTTTTTGTTCATAATAATTTTAAATGAGCAAATACTTTTTGTTAAAAATGTATTTATTTATTTTTCTGTTAAACGTATAAAAGAAAAATAATAAATTTCGCTTTTGACAAAAAGTACAAGTTCAACTCAAATTTTTATTTGCAAAATAAATTCTCTGAGTTGGTTGCCATCAGTGTTGGATAGTTACGCGTAACTTTGAAATTTTAATTAGTTACACGTAACTAATGTAACTTATGTAACTAATGTAACTAATGTAACTAATGTAACTAATGTAACTAATGTAACTAAATGTAATTAATTGTAACTAAATGTAACTAACTATAACTAATAGAATTTTTAAAATACAAAAACTCACATTTTATCTTAAATTGAAATTTAAAAGTTCCGTCCACAAACCCGTTCGAATGACGATTGACTATACTGTTTTATGGCAAAGCTGAACGATTGAGATTGCCGTCGCATTCCTGGCAAGGAAAACATTTTTAAATTACTATATTTCTGAAAAAAAATTTAAAAATAATAAAACAAAATAGATCTCGTTTGATTTCCTTTGAGCGAGCCAAATCTGAAACTTGAGACCAAATCTGAGATCAAATCTGAATTTACCATACAAAAATAAATCACAATAAACAAAGAAATGTCCAGGAATCTCAAGAAAGAAGGGAAAACTTTAAATGTAAGTAAAAATCTGTTGTATGCTCCAAGAATATAATATTTTATTAGATTTCCTTTTCATCAGGAACATAGTAATTTCAATATGTATTCCTTGCCAGGTTGCCGTTGCCTTGCTAATAAAAGAATTTTGTCAATAGTCGATTGGGATTCAGGATGAAATGTGATTTTTTTATTTTGTACTATTAAGTTAGAGTTAGTTTTATTTAGTTACAGTTAGTTACATTTAGTTACATTAGTTACATTAGTTACGCCAAATATTGGGCGTAACTAATTCATATTAGTTACGCGTAACTAAACGAGTAAATTACTTCATGTAACTTACTTGCCAACACTGGTTGCCATCGATCAGTTTAGCATTTGTGTTTTAAATCGAACCATAACATACTAAATTTTCCATTTGAAATTTTTTTCGGTTTTGTTTTCCGTATTGCTATAACTGGCCCCTTAATCAGTGTTATGATGTTAAACCGGTCAACAAGTGAAAAATCAAGAATAGTGCGTAAAATATCGGACGATGAATTAATTTTAGGTCGTAAGAGAAAGCCAAAAGATTTCGTGTTTGCAGAAAAAAGAAAATGCTCTTGATGAGTGAATATGATTTTTATAGTGAATTTATTAGAACGAAAAAAAATTTCACTTGCATCGTGGTTTCATAAAACCACATTTTTTTTTTTTTTTTTTTAAATTTAAGATTAGGTAATATTATTTTGCTTATAACAAGGTTTCTACATACAAATTTGGACCGATTTGCTTTAAACTTGGAATGGAACATAATATTAATACAACGTCCTACAGAGGGTTTTTGGAATTAGCATTCTAGCTCTAAAACTAACGGTACCTGCCTTATGATTTTTAATAACTTTCTCAATGGTATTTTTTAAGTTAACTTTATGATTTGGCTGGAACAGATTTTTCAGGAAAAGTCTTATAACGGTACCTCCCATAGGACCGGTTTTTTTTAAATCTCGTAAACCACTTGACGGATTTCGATGAAAATTTTAATATAAAAGCTCTGTTATAAACAAAATAATATAAATTCTTTAACTTTTCAAAAAAAGTTTTTTTGAGTTTTTTAAAAAATTTTTTTTGACTTTTGGTTTTTTCAAAAACGGTTTGTTCAAAATGTTTAAAATTTTTGTTTTCTGATAAGAGCTTTAAACCGCCAGATTTCGACATACTCAAAAAAAAATTGGAATATGTGTCCGAAAAGTTTAAAAAAAACCGTTTTTTGAAAAAACGGCTCCAACGATTTTGAAAAAAAAAATCCTTAAAATTCAAAAAGTAAAAGAAATCTAATGGCTTACTTCATTTTCTGCAAAAAACGATTTAACGTTGATTTTTAAGTAATTAATAAAATTTCATATGATTTTTCACGGTTTTTTTTCCAAAATCTCAAGCCCCAAGACCACTGAAACACATTAGAGCAAGTTCTTACTACCCAGTCGTGCACTTTATTTCTTATAATATACCTACGAAAGAATGATACCCTAAAATAGTTTCTACGATCTAGGGGACACACTGTAAGTATATGAATTAAATTTAAAGATCTACATACTAAGCTTAAAGACTAGTTTTCCAAAAAGAATCGCTTTTTTTGTTCCTCCTTACGATTTATGTTTAACACGAGTCCTGTACTTGGTAGCAACAAGAAGAATATCACGTAAAGACGTTTGATACCTTCCCTTAAACATACCCTCTTCTGAATATTGCATGAATTTCAATGCAACAGCACAATACAAAAACAAATACAAATACATAGTATAACGTAATCCTTTTTTAAACATTTTTATGCGAGGAATTCTTTCAGTAGTTTGTGCAACGAAGCGAGAAGCAAACACATTGTGCTCCCGTAAAACCAATTCACATTTTATCAAGCCAACGAAGCATAAACGCCCAAACGACATGGGACACGGCGATAAGAATTTATTGTTCTAGGGTTAAACCATTTTCAAAAATCGTATATATAATATAAGCAGCTAGCTGTGCTTTGTTAAGCAATCTACATCTACATCCACTCCCTCCAACCCCAAAAAACAATTCTCTTTTTGTTTTCCACCGGTCCGATATATTTTTAAATTGTTTTTTTCTATTAGACTATTCATCTTATTCAAATATGCATGCGCTTAAAAATATGATTTCATACTCCTATAGAAAAAGGACTTACAATTCCTCAACAAAAACTTTATTAAACAGGCTATGCAATGGTTCCAAGGATTATAATTTATATTAGTTTTAGTTTTGCTAACAAATTACACAAAGGAAATTTTGTTAAATCGTTTTGTTAAAACGGTCAGATTTGTGGACAAGGACCTCAACCAACACAGCCCACCAACCAGAACCAGTCCGGTCGGTCCCTATAGCCATTTGCCTCCAGTTACCAACGCCAAGTTAGTTACCGTCGTCCTCCACTATATCGCGCCATCTCAGTTGGAGTCTTCCACTTGGCCTCGTGGTTTCTTAGCCCGTTCAGTACATGGTTAAATCTCTTCCTCCGCATACTAACACTACATCGATACATACAGAAGCGACACCACATCTGATAGTGTCATGGTCCACACATCTGTCCCATCATACAGCACAACTCGGATGGTTAAGGTTTTGTATAGAGTCTTGGTCCTGTAAGAGATTGCTTTGCTTCTAAGATGCCCTCTAAGCCCGAAGAAACAGCTATTGACAAGTGATTCTTCTATTGATTTCTGCAATAATATTACCTTGAAAGATTACAGTGGAACACGTCTTCATCGTCACGTTTTGTCCAAGCCTATACGATGATTTTGTTCTGCATCTGAGGACAGCTATACAAACTTTGTTCTAACTTCATTAACAGCCAGACCCTTTCTCGCCGACCTAACTTCAATACTTGCGAATGCTCCACTGATAGTGCACATCGTTCTTACGATGATATCAATATCACCATCATCACCCTGCCACCATTTTTGACGAATTCCCCCTCCCCCCTACACACTAAATCCCCACCACCAGTAACCACCCAATCCACCAGCAACCATGAACCAACCACCTTCCATTTTTGTCAATTCTTTCCTTTTTTGCATTTGAGCTTGGTGAGTGAATTCTGACTTTAAACAGGTAATCAAGAAGCGAAAATCTCTTCTCAGAATCGTCATTTTCATACCAAAACGATGATTTGAGAAGACTTCCGGACGAATCTTTTTCTAGCAGTAAATAGTGGCATAAGTTTACGAACTCGCGTACTATAATAAATCAAGTATACCTATACCCACTTTAAAAGCTCATAATTTGTTAAAACTTAATTAATCGACCCTATTGAGGTATCCGTCGGAGCGGACAGTTTTCCGCAACGCGTACTTTTTCGGAGGTTTCAATAGCGTTCGAGGTATCTACAATCTATAATCGTAATATTTTTATATCTTACATTTTCCAACACTTTCCTTTAATTCGTAAAAAATTCCGCCAATAATTTGTGTCAAAGTATATCGGAAGCGAAATTGTACCTAGCTGTCAAAAATTAGACCCAAAAAAAGTACTTGAACGTACCTACTGCAACACAATTCCGCTGTGCGTTAAGACTTTTCGCAGAAAAGTTCCGAACAGCTATTCAAAAAATTATCTCGAATCAAAAATCATCCGAAACGTATAAAATCGGAGAAATTTCCGAACCGACGGATACCTCGACAGGGCCGACCTATCTTAACACAAAGTAACTAAGTCAAGAAAATCAAAATGATGTCGATGGTGAAAACCTTGTTCCAGTTGAATTATGAATATCAAACTCACACAATTGAATGCATATTTACCATGTAAGAGTTTTGAACTGATATCATAGTTTTGTTTTTAGAATTTTATTATTAATTTAATAATGAAAAAAGTAAAATACCTTAAGTCAAAAAAAAAATTGCATTAAAAAAAAAAATATTTACAAAAAATAAGTCATACAACAATGATAAGCGTGTATAAATAAAAGTAAAGTTAAAAGTACACTTTGTGCATTGGGATCCGTTTCAAGGCTGGTGGCCTGCATGATACACGCCGCAGTCAGTAAGTCGAGGTGGGCTGCTGATTTTGCACGCACTCCATAAAAATGGCGTCGTTGAAACTTATGGAAGCCGGTGCAATAGGCTTTTAAATATAATGAATGATCGTTGGTGTAATACCAACATCTTGTTGTTTCTTTGCAATGGCGTCGTCGCCCTGGGTTTGTTGGAACGTTTGAGGTACAATTCGCTGAAGTGCGGAGTTCCGGAAAAGTCAAAAGGAAGTAGGCCGCCTGCGCTCCATTATTACCTTCGAATGCTGCGTGTGTCATGTGTTGCTTAGTTAGCTGTGAGATCGACTACAGCAACTGTTCTTGCGTCGGCTGGTGGTGCATTTCTAGAACGTACCCCGACAAAGACAACATCTTCTTCCTTCTCTGGTTCCCGTATTGTACTTGGAAAACTTCGAACTGAAAATAAAGTCGGTTGATTAACGCATTTGGGTTAAACATTTAGAAGCATTGGCATCCTCACGGGGACTGAGTGCTGAAGAATCTAGCTCTGGCATTGGTCGGTTGCTGTTTATTTCTTCAAGCAGTCTCGAGACATAGTTCAGCAAATCTTCTACTTCGATCATGTCGATGTCGAGAAAGGAATCGAAATCATCTTCCAACACCGACACCGACTTTAATATAAATTTTTGTTTACATAGATAAATATTTAATCATTTAAGAAATTATCTCAAATCTTACCGCATAGTCTTTGTGGATGGATTTTTGTGCAGACATTCCAAAAAATTAAGCTTTTGTCAATTTGATTTTTTTGTTTTTTGTCTATAACGATTATTAAAAGTATTTGTTTTGACAAACTTGTTAGTGTTCCTAGGTTTTTGAGCAGTTTTATCAAAAACTTCCAAGTTTCTGAAAAGAAAAAAATGTATGGGAAACTTCGCGGTTTCGATTTAGATTTTTGTGTGTCTCTCATGCCAAACTAAAAAGCTTGTGTATGAAAAGAAATTTTCTAATTTCGGGCGTGACTTGCGCCCACTTTTCATATAGTTAAAAAAATGGCATAGGTGCCAATAACCATTTTCAACTTTATTTTTGTTCGTTCCTTAATGAAAAATATATCTTTTTGAGTGCATTAAATTTGCTTCAAACTTCGTATAGTATTATTATACGTCCTACAGACGGTTTCTTGGAATTAGAATTCTAGCTCTAAGACTAACGGTACCTGCCATACGATTTGTAGTGAAAAATTAATTTTTCTCAAAAACGGCTCCTACGATTATGATAAAACTTTCTGAATAGTGTTTTCTGTGCAAACTTTATGTTTTGGTTGGAATAGATTGTTCAGGAAGTCTTATAACGGTACCTCCCATAGGACCGGTTTTTTAAAATCAGATTTTCTCGTAAGCCACTTGACGGATTTCGATGAAATTTTTAATGTAGAAGCCCTTTTAAAGACGAAATAAGGTAAATTTTTAAATTTTTGAAACAAAGTTTTTTTGAGTTTAAAAAAAAAAAAATTTTATTTTATTTTTTTATTTTTTGTTTTTTTTTTCAAAAACGGTTCAAGCTATTTTTTTTAATTTTATGTTTCTATTAAAAACTACGAAGTGCTAGAAGTTGGCATACTCAAAAAAAGATTATAATATATATTGGAAAAGTTTGTTCAAAAAAAAATGTTTAAAAAAAAACTGGTCGAACGATTTTGAAAAAAAAATTCTTAAAATTCTTAACAATAAACAAAATCATATGGCTTACTTCATTTTTTCCAAAAAACGTTTTAACTATTGATTTTTAAGTGATCAATAAAATTTCATATATACTTTGTTTTTTCCCTGCTTTTTTTTCAAAATCTCAAACCCCAAGACCACTGTCTCACATTAGAGCAAGTTTGTCCGACCCAGTCGTGCTTTTTATTTTATTTTATCTCCATAGAAAGTGCAACTCGGACCACTGTAGTCAACCACCGGCTGTCCACACTGCACAACCAGTTTTAAATAGGCGATACAGCACACACACGACAGACTAGCGGCTACCATCTACTTGTGAGTAGCAAGCAGTAGCAATGGGATATAATGGTCGCGTGATATGTTGAGGTGTCTTTCAGTGAACTCAACTCACACTGCATGAGTGCAGAAAAACCAACGTAAGGAGGTAGAAATGACGACAAAATTGTCTTTTGCCAGACTACCACTACCGAGGGCTATTTAGTCATTTCAAAGGTAGTACCAATCAAGAGTTACTAATAGGTGAAGTGAACATTGCTGTAGTAAGCAATTAATTTTTGGTGTTACACCGATAAAGGAGCTTCACGCCACTTGCTTATTCGTCGCTCTACATCTTAAAGGTGTAGCTTGGTCCGAGAAGCTATTGCCATTTGCCAGGCGATCACCTGTTTATCCCTGGTTTGTATGGCCAGGGTCGGAGTTTCTCTCCACCCGTTTATTCCTAGCTCTACTTGAGAAGTAAAGCTTGGGCACAGAGGTTATTGCTAGCCAATCACCCGTTTATCCCTGGACCCAGGTTTGTATTGCCAGGGCCGGAGATTCTTTCCACCCGTTTATCCCTTGCTCTACTGTCCAAGTATAGCTTGGGCCGAGAGGCACACACGCTTACCTTGGTTTGCATTGCCAGGGCCGGGTCTTCACTAAAACCATTCATCCCGTGGTTTGCATTGCCGTATATGAAATACCATGTTAATTATTTACGTTTTCTAGTTGCTTACGAAGTATATGAAGTACTGTTATTAAAAATAAATATCAGATTTGTCAAGAAAGAAACGAATTAATATATGTACATACATATGTACGCTGTCAATTGTATTTTTTAAAGAATAAATAAATTATTAGATTGATAAAACGAATTTTGAACTTCCTACCCAATTTTTCGACTTTTATTTGGGAAAAACCCTGAACACCGACTAGCTCACCTCAGCCTAGTAACAAAAAGCATCACAATAGCGAGATACAGCCCGAAATTGGTTAAAAATCGCATGGTGCGAATCTTCCCGAGGCGGCCATTTGAATCTCCACACTTAATGGCAATAAGTCCAAACTTTATAGTGAAACGAAATTGTCATCAAAAATATGTAATATCGTTTTGTGTGTTTTGCTTTACCTTCGAAACAAAAAAATTAATGACCCTATATTTTTCTCTGAAATTTTCGCAAAGTGCATTCTTTGAAACAAAAGCAGGGCAAACAATCAACGCTTCTTGATTAAAATTACACGGAACACGCCAATAAAGGACATATTGAAATTAACCCACGTGTATTTATTTCGTTTTGTTTCTTGTTAAATTGGATGCTATAAATTTTATTGTGGACTCCTATTTGATTTCTAAGGAAATTGATATTAATTTTCACTAAGTAAATGAAATTTCCAATAAACTGCGTTGTCATTAAACCCAAACCCCAATCCCCACTCTAAGGATTAGAAATTCGATTCGATTTAATATTTACTTAAATTTCGATTGATTAAAAAATAGCTTCTGTAACCAGTTTAAAAATTAAAGTTACCATAACTTTCCAAAATGAATTAATTTTTTTGTTTCCTATACCTTTCAAATCCAGTTTATTCCATTCAGTCGTGTGTATGTATATAAATTTATAAAACTTATATCTGATGATGGCACCTCTCTATATCCTTCAACCACAATCATTTGTTTTTTTTTTTTTTTTTTGCTTACCTCTATAAAATCCAAAATGGCGAAAAATTCAAATTAATTAAAACTTTTAATAAAAGTCGTAAAATCCATCCATGTATTTTGTTATTATCTTTTTCTACTGGCATTGGCATTCAAACAATACATGCGAGGGGTAGTTGGTATAGGTAAAGGCGGGGGTCGAATACCGAATACAAAAAAAAAGTGAAAAGTTTCATCATCATACCCAGGTTTGTGTTTTTGGATGTTCTTGCTGTTCCTGCAGCTTGTCAGGCCACACCAAGCCCCATGGTACCTATACCGCATAAGATATCTATACTCGTATCTATGATATCTCATCTCGTCCAGAAAAGTTCGATGGATTTTAGGAGAGATAATATGATGGGATAATAATCGTTTCATGCAGATGCTTCTTCATCCTGCATCATCATCATCATCATCATTATTATCATCGTCATAATCTTCGTCCTTCGATCGTTGTTTGGTAAAACTTGGACGAGTTTAAGTTAATGCAGATGCTTGCGGATAAAAGTTATGAATGATGGTGGTAAGGATATTGGGAGAGTGGAGACACTGAAGACAACATCTCTTCTTCATGTCAAAGACATAATCAATTCATTTTTTTTTTCTCAAGGATACCCATATACATACATATATACCTAGTTAGAAATATTTTGAGTTTTGGTTGGATATTCTGCACAAAATATACGTCATGTGATGGGTGAAGGTAATCGTTTGCAAGGAAGTTTTCTTTTTTAATAGATTGGTACTTAAGAAACTTTGGTATAGAGAGAAGAAGTTTGATGAGGATGTTTTCATTTTGAGGATTTGAAAGTTATTCAATATGTTTTAAAGTTGCAGTTCAGGATGTGTAGTGAACAAAAAAAAAAAATATTAAATTAAAAAGATACTATATTAAGTGATCATCTTTGGCGTTACCACAGGCTTTATTAAAAGCAGAAAATGTATTTTCAAGAATGTCTGTTACAAATTTTATGTTGGAAAAGTTTTGTAGAAAGCTAACGTTCTTGATGACTTTAAAGTTGCTTAAGTTTTTAAGAAATATAAAACATCAAAGAAATAATGAGTTAGACAAAAAAAAATTGGAATTCCTTCAGAATATAAAAGTGTAAAATATGAAGTTTGCTGTACCACTGTGACTGACACCACTTCCTCGAAAACCCCTGGATTCAACCTTGACTGCAAGAATCTTAGAATTATAGCGTTCTGTGGTTAAGGAGGAGAAAAGTTTTTTTTGGAGGATGAAAAAAAAACTTCAGGTCCCTCAGGTTGGGGGTTGCGCGTCGTTTTTCCATCGTGCAAAATGTTTAAAGCAGATGGTTTGCCTACACGTGAACATGTTAGATTCCACATACAGTTGCAAATGCACAAATATTGGAACCTGAGTTAAAAGTCATTTAATGCAATTTCTTCCAAATGAAATGAAAAATTAAAAAAAAAAAATTTAAGAAAAAAGATTTTTCACTTTTTTGTCGTTTATTTAACCAGGGGTGGAATCGGCTAAGGTGATTTGTGATATGTGATAGTCACAATCTACAAATTTCGTCTGGCTAAGGTGATTGTCACATGTGACAATCACATTTTTGTGACTTTTTCTTGTGACAGCTATTTAGGTGTCACTTGCATACAAAAATAATAATAAATAAATAATAAACCTCTGACGCTGACTTATAAAACAAAATAATTTGCTTTTGCTGTCAAAGATTTGTCAAAGATCTACACTAATATTGTTTTCGATCGGGAGAAATTAGTTTCTCCTCATGATTAAAGTAAAAATAAAAACATTGCAAAAAAAAAACAGAAATGAACATTTTTTTAATTGAGATATTTTTCTGAAACGCGTATATGTTGTGAGCATTCACGTGAAGTGACAACTAAATTAATCTTTTCTAAATAAATACATAATTGTCACGTCCCTTAAAGATATATTATATTAAAATGCTTTTTGGCTAGAATATAAACAAAATATTAAAAGTTTTGTTTGAAAGCGGGCTGAAACGCCATAATCCAAATATTAATTATTATTTAGATTTGCCTATTGCATCTGGGGCAAAATGTCAAAAAGTTGAAAAACAAAATAAATTATTTTGTATGTAGATATGTTTTTATATGAAATTGAAGACTATCTACTTTTAAGAGTATCAATTTTCAATATAACCAAAAATGTAAATTATATATTAAAATTGTTCAAATTGTTTAATTTGAAATACAAAATATATAGAATCTGTGACGTTCGTATATGTATATGCGTCTTCAGACCGCATATTTCATAAAAAGCAGAAGTAAGACTCGCAAAACACAACTCCGAAGAGAAACGATTTGTCTTCGGAGTTCTCTCCGATTGCCCAACGGAAAATGACATAATGAAAATAAACAAAATTCCGGTGATCACATTATGCAGACGCACAAAATTATTTTATCACATGTGATTGTCAGAAATGTGACAATCACATATCACATTAGCCGATTCCACCCCAGGATTAGTTTTCTTATTGAGTTTAGCAAAATGATTAATTTTTTTTTGTAAGGAACTATTCTTCATTTTGGGACTTTTGCCTTTCAGGAGGTTGGTCTTTATTTGCGATTATAGGTAGGAATTCACACATAAGGTAAGTTATGCATTCGTCGAGATAATAATCAAACATGACATTACGATGATAGCGAAGACGAAATAAGTTGTTCTAAAAATTCTATATGCTTGAATATGTACAAACATATGTAAAGCCAATTAAATAGAGTCCAAACGGGTGGGCCAAATTCCCTTAAACTTGTTATATAGATTTTTTTGCTTTCGACCACCTCGAAAACGGCTTAAGCGATTCTTTCGAAATTTAAGCTAAATTTTTGATGCGTTCCATTCTTTCCTTCTTGTCGAGAGCCAATAATCGTTTTTGAAGTGAAACTTCTTTAGGCGCAAGGGGGTAACATTTATACCGATGCAGCGGAAATAAGCGTGACTTAAAAACCCTATAAGTTTATTGCAAAAATAGGCCTTTCAGCACTTGCTCCACTTTGTACAAGGTGGGCCAAAAGAAATCAACCTATTGGAAGATACTCTCATTTTTGCAAATGGCCGCCAATGTCAAATCTGCTTTGACGCTTGAATAGCGCCCCCCATTGTTCAATTTATAACTGAATATAATTCGAGCCTCTTAATATGTAACTGTTCAATATTTTGCTATTTTTTATACATATCTTCTTATACACTCTCTCTACGAGCGAGATCATGCATTGGAAATGTCCCGTTAAATATTTTTTGATACCTATGCTGTTTGGAATCCAGGGATGCCAATGCTGAACTCAAAAAATGAAGCAGATTGCCGAAAAAAACGAAGTAGATTTGAAAAAAGTGTAGTAGATTATGAAAAATACAAAATATTTTAAAAAACAAACAAATTTATATATATTTCGTATTCAAAACAATATTATTTTACAACTTCATAGGTACCATATGTAGTTTAGTTAGTTTTAAAATAAATAGGAACTTTAGGTACATTAAAATAAACACATAAAGTAAAAATGAACTTTTTGTTTCATTGTTTTTTAATAAACAAAATATACCTAGTAATGCTATAATACTTTGGAAATTGTGATCAATCAGTTTTTAAGACGTAACCATCCGAAACAAATTTAAATCTATAAAAATATGATATTAATTGTTTCGGAGGCTCGAAATCCTCCAGCCCAGCCACAAACTCTATTATAAGTAATAGGGAAGAAGCGGTACTTATATCAGGATTAGTTCTTTTTTACTTGCTCTATAGGACAAGTATTGGTTTCGTGCAGAAAAAAAAAATCGAGGTTTTAATCAAACATGACATTACGATGATAGAGAAGCCCAAAAAAGTGGTTTTCGCCATACCGTCCGTCGGTCTGTCTGTGCGGATGTGCGGATGTGCGTCTGTGCGCTTTTTCACGTCATGCTACAGTCTAAACGGCTTGACGGATTTTCTTCAAACTTGATATATAGCAGTTTCAAGAAAAACGGTTGTCGAGATTTGTTTTATTTCGTCTTAGCCCGGCTCAAACTTGTACCTTTCAAGAAACGGTTTTTTTCAATTTGGATTTTCTCGAAAACGGCTCAAACGATTTTGATTAAACTTAAAATTTAGCTAACTTTAAGCATTTCGAACAAAACTGCGTTTTTTGCTTTTGGCTCAAATGGTCGTAACGAAAATCAGGTTTAAACGGCTTTTTTTCAAATGGCCATAAGTTCGCAACGGCTTGATTGAATTGACTCAAACTTCGTTTGGCATAGGTCTTTATAGTGTTCTATAGGATGGTTTTATACATTTTTCAGTGAAGCCTTTCCAAATGGTGGCTCCCATACAACGAGCCGTTCAGTTTTAGCCAACTTTTTTTGGTTTTTTATAATTTGCTCCAAAATGGCTCTAACGATTTTGATTAAATTTTTTGTGTTCTTTTAGTGTTCTTAAGAGAACTGCGTTTTTAGTTTTTGGCGAAAAATGCTAATAACGGAGATCTGGTCTTAACGTCTTTTCTTCAATTGGCCAGAAGTTTTCAACGGTTGTATCGAATTCAATCAAACTTTGTTTGGTAAAGTTTCTTACAACTCTCTATCAGATGGCATTGCATTTTTTTCAGTTCCTCTTTTTTAAATAGTGGCTCCCATACAAAGAGCCACTAGGTTTTGGCCAATTTTTTTTTAGTTTTTTTCTATTTTTTTCAAAAAAGGCTCTACCGATTTTTATTAAACTTTATATTGAGTATACATAGAATGTTTTGAAGAAAACTGCATTTTAGTTTTTGGCTTCAAATGATAATAACGGAAATTAGTTTTTTACAATTTAAATTATTTGGCCATTAGCGGATATTTATATCATTTATAGCAACCAAAAGATGACATCTCAAATTGAAATATTCAAAGGTTTCTTTAAGTAAGTCAGGTATATCGGGTTTTCCAGTTTTAACCAAAATTTTGTTATTTTTCTCAAATTTTTCAAACATGCGTTTTTCATATTGCTCGAAGACTTTGTTTTCATCGTACTTTTGCACCAACAGAGCCAGTACGTGCGACCCAGTCGTGCATTTTATTTTGTTTTTACGTTGCTAAAATCTGAAAACCGTCTTTCGGCTGCTGCACTGCTATGTGGTAGACTAGGTAGTGTAAGCATATAGTCAGGCAACATCAATGTATCTATCTGCTCTTTTTCTACACGATAGTATAAGGTGTTTGAAAAATAAATTGTAGTAACTAGGAGGTTTTTGCGATGAGTGCATTCAGATTAAGCAAATGGCTTTTTCGATTTGCAAAAATGAATCGATTCAACACATATTATATATGAAATTATGATCGTTATATAAAAATGAGGAAAACGAAGTAGATTAGAGTTGCTACGTAGTAGACGCATATAAAAAAATAAATGAAGCAGATCTACTACATATGTAGTAGATTGGCATCCTTGTTGGAATCGCTGTGAGAAACATAGTCGTATTTGGGTTCATTTGAACCCCCTCTATTCTCAGTTTTCGTGGGTTAGTTAAAGCAGGTAGTGATGCAAAAATATTATCTGACATATTTTTAGTTATTTTAAGACAATTTCAGTTAAAATGGGTCGTGCGAAATCATTGGCAGAGGAAGAGAAAGCAAAAATCAAGGCTTACCGCGAGTGTGGGCTGTCTATTCACCAAATAGCTAAAAAAACGGTAAGATATAAGTCCACGTTTTTGAGTAATGAGTCCAACTACGGTAAGAACATGAACGGGCGAACAGTTAGTGTCCTCACCGCTGCTGACAACAGAGCGATTTTGCGACTTGCGTCAAATTCACATGACTCTGCGGCCAAAGTAAAAGAAAAAAAAATCAAAATCAAAAGTTTTTGAGAATTTTGAAATGAATTACTGTGTCCAAAAATTTTATTGAAATCGGATGTACAGAATTTACGAGAAAACTTGATTTGACAATACTGGTTCTATGAGAGGTACAATTATAGGACACATTTTGAAAAATCTTTTCTAACAAGGAGATAGACTGTCTTAAGGAAATAGCATTCTGAAAATTTTATCAAAATCGTTATAGCCGTTTTCGAGAAAATCTATTTTTTTCTTCGCTATTGTATGGCAGGTACCGTTATTTTTCGACCTAGAGCTAGAGCAAAACCAAGCAAATCGGTGTTCCCGTTTAGGCGAATAGACATCCAGACGGACGGAATTTCTAGACCCACTTTATTCGACTTCTCCATCATCTTAATGTTATGTGTGATTGTTATATGAAATTTTTTTTTTGCACGAATATATAACTTGCCTTATAGTATAAGTAAAAAAACCATAAATATGCTTTTAGCAAAAACATTTTCCAAATGTCTCTTTTTAATAAACCAATAGATTATATTATATTCAATAAACTTCACCTGGGTAGATATCCCACTTCTGGACTTTTATACTTAAAATCAATAAAAACTTTTATTAAAATTTGTTTTAATATTTATTTTAATTAAATTTTATCCTTTACGTATTCTCTCGTCAAGCGTACTAGAATGAATGACCTGACCGGAAAACGAAAGCTTTAACCACTTAATAAAGTGAGTGAACTTCTCTTAAGAAAACATCCATCTCCTTCTAACCCGTAACATTATTAAGTTTTAAGCCTATAGGTTAAAACAAAGCTTTTTAGCTCTTCACCTTCTGCCTTTTTTGACGTGATAACGTCTAATAAATCGGTTTGGAATATATGGGCAGCACGCACAGAAAAATGTCACAGTCACAGTCACAGTCACAGTCACGTTACCTAGCTGCTTTCATAGCCTAGAAAGTCGATAAAGTGGGAGGGGAGGGTGTTGGGTGGTTGGTTGGTTGTGGTGGGAGTGTGTGGGCCAGGCGAGAGGAGGGGGGTGGAGGGGTAGTGTCGGTAAGAGGAAACATTGTCGAAAATGGTGGGTGTTTGTAGCTGGTTTGGGTGGTGAGATAGATATTGTCAAAGCTAATGGGTGGTTCCTTGGTGGCTGTAGGTGGGATGGGTGTTTGGTGTTGGGGGGATTTGGTAAGGTTTGGGGGGGGGGGTGAATTGTCAAATATGGTGGGTGGTTGGTTGGCGGTTGTAGGTGGGTTGATTGGTTGGCAGTTTTGGTGGTGGGGATATTTTATTTGATGGGGTGCGATGAAAAAGTTGGCAAAAAAGGTGGATGAGTGGAAGGTGGTGGCAGGTGGGGTAGGTGGTTGGATCTGGGGGATTTGGTGTTGGGAGGGGGTGAGGGAAAAATAATTGTCAAAAATGGTTGGTGGTTGGTTGGTGGCTGTAGGTTTGATTGGTGGTTGGCGATGTTGGGTGAGTGGTAAGTTGTTGTAGGTGTTATGGGTGGTTGGATTTGTGTTGAGGGTATAGTGAAAGGAATTGTCAAAAATAGTTGTACTGAGAAGGGGGGGGGGGGGGGGGGTAGGAAAAAATTGTCAAAAATCGTATGTGAGTAGCAGGTGGTTGTAAGTGGAGTAGGTGGTTGAATTTGGTGCATGGGGGAATTGTCAAAAATAGTGGGTGGGTGATTGGTGTTATTTAGGAAGGGCTGGCTTTATTGTGTTTGAGAGGAGGAACAAATGTTCAAAAATGTTGGGCTGTTATTTGTATGTGGGGGTGGTAGATTGGTGTTTGGGTTAAGGGGTGAACAAAAAATGTCACAAATGGTGGGTGGTTGATTGGCTATTGTAGGTGGGGTGGGCAGTTGGTGAAGGGGGAAGAGGGAGGGTGATGAGGTGTAGGGGGAATTTTTAAAAACTTTGAGTGTTTGGTTGGTGGCTGTAGGTGGGATGGGTGGTTGGTAATGTTGGGGGGTGATTTGGTGTTAAGGGGGAATGTTAAAATTTGTGGGTGAGTGGCCAGTGTTTGTATTGGAATGGGTAGTTGGGATTGGGGGGGAAGTAGTGGAAGGAATTAACAAAAATAGTTGTGGGGGGGAGTGTCAAAAGTGGTGGGTGAGTAGCAGGTGGTTGTAGGTGGAGTGGGTGGTTGAATTTGGTGTAGGGGCGTTGGGGTGGAATTGTCAAAAATAGTATGTGGTTGCTGGTAGTTGGTGTGGGTGATTGGTAGTGGTTAGGAAGGGGGGATTTACTGTGTGGGGGAGGAGGAAAAAATGTACAAAAATGGTGGGCTGTTGGTTTGTTGATGTATGTGGGGCTGCGAGGTTGGTGTTCAAGGAGTGAAAAAAATTAAAAAATTGTGGGTGGTTGGTGGTAGGTTGGGTGGTTGGTGGTTGGAGAGATACCTATACACATGAAGTGTTTTGTGAACTGGTTATCACGTAAAATTATCGTCCGTAAATCGACTTTACAGACAACTATATTTTTGTCATAAAAACTAGATGTGATCCCCATTATTCGTTTCTTAGAAAATAAAAACAAAAAAACAGAATGCCATGACCCAGATAATTATTTAAGATATCCAAAACGCAAAGCTTATACGTTTCCAACTCCAGCACCTTAAAGAATTCAATTTAATTTCTATAATCCGGCTACAAAGCCATGCCATGTCGAAAATATTTTTCATTTAATAAATCTCCAACCTAGCTGATAAAATAATTGCTAAATTATTATGTGTACCTTCGTATATTGACAAAACAAGAGCGTCAGTTTTCACCCGCAAACACAATCTTAAAAGATAAATACCACAAACAAAAAAATATTTATCTTTCAAAAGATTTAAGTGGAAGCAATCCTCAAATCAAAAATTGTCCAAAAATGTCTATCCTTGTTAATAAAGTAAACGCGTATCCTTGAAAGAAAATAAACGGCATTGAACGTTCAAACTGATTTCTTAAGTTTTAACATTCATTTAAAAGACATCCTTAAAGATACCAACTCATCTCAAAATTCCGATCTACCACATAGAAATGCATCAGATGGTTGAATATGAATAGTTGAGAATAAAGGATAATTCGAATTGAGAAGATGTGTAACGGTGTGTTCGTGTCATTGTAAATTTCTGATAAAATTATTCACGTCGAACATTGTCTGACATATTGGATTGGAAGTGTTCTCAAAACCGGCCCACCACGTAATCGCCAAAAACCACATGAGACTTAAAATATGGCCGCACATATCCTCTTTTGCGTATTGCACGCCTATATCTAGGACACTACATAGAACTACTGCGATACTAAAGAATATTTCAACCACCAAGACCAACCATCAGAAGCACCATCATCACAGGACCTGTCATATATGAGTTTCGTTTGCAATAAATCATCGTTTAACAGGGCCGCACTCAGGTTCAGCTGATGGTTGTAGGTTGTATTATGGTGCTATCCTATAGCTGGTATCTACTGCTGCTGCCAATGGCGTTTACCGCTTTATATGGCTTTTGCTGCCAAAGTCACATTTGGTCTATGGATGTAGGAATCATTTTCATTGAACTAAACCATCTTTTCCGTAGGTATAGCTCACTTTTGCTTTTGTAATGGTAATGGTCCCTCTCTTTATTCTACCATCGCATCGTATCGACATCGTAACACAATCATCGACAGCCAAAGGATAAAGCAAGGATAACAAGCAACGCATATCAACGACAGGAACAAGGAAATAAGGCTTGCTTCTGTCTGAAGTGAAGACCTCAACGTTCTCAGAACTGAGATATTCTCATTCATGTGCAGGAGGGCGGCATGGTATGGCAGCGGCACAGCACAGAAACTTTAGCCAAAAAGCCAACAGCAGATTGCCGATTCCATGGTGATATCAGAGAAAGGATGTATGATTACGGTTTAAAGGTGTTCCTTCAATGAAGATGTGAAGGGATGTAATTTATGGCGTACCTACACACATTTTCAAAGGCCTACCAAATGCTCAACCCTTTTCTAAACAATAGACTAAATCGGGAAGGAAAGGTGGTGGTGATGGTGGATGATGGGTTGCTTAATCGAATGTTAGGGGGTGGTTATATTTCATATGACTCCAGCATTGAGTGTGGTGGATGATGGGTGGTATTTGGAATGATCGAACATTAGAAAATTTTATGATTGAATTTTGAATTTATGCGATTTGCTTTTTGCTTTTTGCTACCGGAAGTGGTGATTGCTGGTTGAAAGGGCCATTGGGACAAAAAAAGACAATTATGTATCTACATGTTATGGCATTTTGATTTAAGTTAATACGATTAGCAATTAGATGAAAGTACTGACAGTTTAAGTTTACTGTTGGGGCTGTTTAAAATGTATAATAAATTGATGGCATTTAATATCAATCTCGTGTAGGTTTTAGCTGATTGAATGTGATGTTGGTTCTGCTGATGTTAATTAAAATTGCGCGTGCTGAACTTATTTCAGAATCAATGAACTATAATATACATGTGGTTTGACAGAGCAAATAAGATACTTTTTTTTTTGGAAATTTTGTGGTTTTATTGAAGTTTGAATTGATCAACATGAGTGACATTTTATATCATAGGTATGCAGACTTTTGAAATTGATAACTTTTACTTCATATATGAACAGGGTGTCCCTCAATTTGCTAAAATATTTTGGGGCTGTAATATTCTGGAAATTAAATCGTTCTAGAATAAGCCAGGGGCTATCCCAAAAATGGTTTTTAAGAAAAGTTACCATTGGAAAACATTTACTTATTCGAGGTAATTATTGTAAAGTTCATTAAAAACCATAAGCGAGAGCTAAAGTGCGTTTGCAAAGAACTGTTGGATACCCTATTCCCTATATTTTTGTATGTGTATGCGTTCGCCTCCCGCAGCCAGCCGATGTTTCAGTTTCAGAAACAAAATACTTCTTAAGCAGACAGAAAAAAATTCAATAACATCAATTTTGTGCGGTGTGATGTTCAATTAGTGCTGGCACAATAAAAAAGACACGTACCACGCCCAAAGCATAGACTTTCTACTGCCTGTGCAATTGCTGTGAGCTCAGTGCAGCGATTTGAACAAAACAAGACAAATCTTAAATTTTTAAAAATTAGATTTTGAATATAAATAGCAATTACGGGTGTTTTTAACAATTCTTTCAACCACACTCTGCTACGAAACCAAGGAATTAAATCTAAGTGTTCATCTTTTTACTTCAAAACTGCGACCAATAGTTAAAAAACGTTAAAAAATTAATGCATTATACGACTTTTGAAGGAAACGCCCCTTAAAAGTGGGCGTGTGAATCGAGTAGTTTTAAACGATCTTGAGTGAACAAAGGTATTTTATCAAAATCACGCCTTAAGAAGTGGGCGTATTGAAAAAATTTACACAAGAAAATGTAGAGATATATTTTTCATGAAACGAACGGAAGGAAAAAAGGTTTACATTGAATATTGGTAGTACCTTAAATTTTTAAAACTACGGTTTTCGTTCTTTCATGAAAAGTGGGCGAAGACCACGCCCAAAATTCGAAAATTTCTTTTCATATACTAAGAGACGCAAAATTTTGGCTTGCGGATTCATTATAAATACCGTGTAATTTGTTTCTCGTTTCTAGTGAAAAGTGGGTGTCAGCCACACTCAAAGACACATTTTTTGATTCCACACACAAGGTGTTTATGTGCAAGAAAATACCCACAAAATGTAATTTTTTTCGCTTTAATATAACAATTGTTATTTTATAAAAACAATATTGATGGTTTTGTATGAAAAATGGGCGCCAGTCACTCCCAAACTAAAATATTTTTATTTAATTGGAAGAAGGTCTACCTAAAGCTTACGTGTGCAAAATGTTAGCGATATGCTTTTATCGTTACTGTACAAAAATCATAATTTAATTTTACCAAATTGAGGTTGTTCATCAAAAATGGCGATTGTGGGCGTCGTTCTGGGCTGGTTTTACCGGTTCAAGAACGTAGCCTTACTCTTGAAACAAAGATTATATTTACCAAATTTCAGCTTCCTAGCTCAAAAATTGCGACCTCTAGAGAGTATATATATACGGACGGACGGACATGGCTTAATCGACTAGGCTTTTGATTCTGAGTCAGAATATATGTACTTTTCTATACCTAACGGTATTATTTCTCTATGTTACAAATTCCACACCAAATACAAGGTACCCATTCTATGGAATAGGGTATAAAAATGCAAAAACATTATGTTTATCAACCATTTTCAAAATTGACCCCCAAAGTCAACAAAAATTAATATGAGCAGGAAAAATTGCTAGAAATTACTGATACGGATGATACGGATATTTAATTTATTTAAACGTAATAACAGCGGCTGCTATTTCTTGTAAGATTTCAGGCCTAAGCAATGATTAGGTCTAATAGGACAATTGCAATTAAAATGTGTCAGGGTACACAAAAATAATCCGTTTCTTAAATCTCCAATAAGTGATATTGAAATCGGAGAGCGGCCCTTAATGTGTAGAGATTTTTTCTTAGAATATACCCAAAAATAAACATGCCCTATCATATTATTGGTGGATTTCGGGACACCCTGTAAATGAACATGAATAAAAGTGAAAACTTTTTCGCCCACGTGTATTGCTCTTAGTGGTATAACCCACGTAAAGACTACACCTATACTTGCGTGAGCGTTCTCTTATTTGAATATTTAATAACTGATTCGGTTTACTTTAAAAGAAAGTTGGAAACATCAGAAATTTTTTATATTTAGATACAACCTACGTTATTTATGTGAGCAGCTACATAATTGATTTTTGAGAAGAACAATCAGTTTCAAAAGACTTGAAAAGTATTTTGTCGTGTTATATCACTTGATTGATTCTGCGAAAATTTGGTGTTCATTTCAAAATTATATTTATAGATTGAAAGTGTTTGAAAATTCGGATTAAGTTAATAAAATGAGTTTCTTGTACATAAACGATAATTTTTTTTTTTTTTTTAAGAAAATTGATCTTTTCTTAACTTATCTTACGTACATCTTTAAGATCAAAATGAAAAATATGTAGGTATAGCTTATAAAACAACCTAAATGCAGCATATTACCTACCAGAAATATTGAAAAATCTAACACCTGGACCTTCAGGCAGCAACCTCAGACTCATCGATTTTGTAGCGGGAAAACATGGTATTGATCAGCATACGATTCCTTAATCTAGACATCCTCCATTGGTTGTCATGAGATTGTCGAACCTGTAACAAAATCGATCGTTTTGCGATTGATGGAACACATTCTTCTAGTTTCAAGTACGGATTTATATTGCAGCACTTCTCAGGCAAACAACAACTATGGTGAGGATATTCAATGTTTGTCGTATTTAACTCAGAGTCGGTAAATCATGTACCTACTAGCTACATAGGTTTCTGACGTCATCAACGGCCTTCACTATCAAGGAGTCAGCAACAATTAGAAAGGAACTGATAATAAGTGAATCAATACAAGACAAGAAATGTCTATAGTCTATGCTGTATTGTATATTTTGGCTAAAGCTTGCAATAGAGGGACAAAGGAGTATCAAAAAGATTTAAGAAGACGTTGTACAGAAAACAGTAGTTTTGATATGTGGTGTAGAACTATGGACAATAGATCATTACCAAGTTTGATAAGAGCTCCCTCACTAAATTTGCGAAAAAAGTCCTTGAAACGATTTAAGGTTCTGTTTGTGTAGACCAAGAAAACAATTTCTAACGTAGAAGATACATATCCAAGTTGTACGTCTTCTATAGTCTTTCTTATAAAAATTGTAAGTACAGGTTAATGGTAGTTGCAATTTAATTTGAGTGAAGCAAGATGATGCCAATTGGAACAAATGATCATAATATTATATACGCAGTGATCTACAACTGAAGTTGCAAGAGGCGTGATTCCACGCTGACAAGATCACTGCTTTCGTGGTGTCTCCACCGAATCTAAAAATTCAGTTGCAAGGTTGACTGCTTGTTCTTCATACATCACTGTGTCAATTGATTTTCTTTTGACTAGTTCGCCGGGCAGTTTCAACTGAATTTGTTCGTTCGCTATTCTAATCTATTGACAGCATCATTCTTAGTCTTTAACTATGCACGTTCGCAAAGCCAATCTGGATTTTCGTAGTCGCTGGTTAGATTCAGGAAAACCTTGCCTACAACGGCTTGAATAATTGGCTGCATTTGAAAATAATGTACCCCCCCCCCTCTCTCCCCCATGGAGCACCAAATTTAATTTTTTGTGTGATCAATTCCGTTATCCATGTCCAAAATTTGTTTTGAATTTTTGGACAGACTTATCTTGCACCAAATGCACACCCATGTTCGTTGAGAGCGTGATTTTTTCGACTTGGTTTCATAAATATGATGCCTTCAAGCAAGCCTTCAGCTCATCTGTAGGCGTTGATCTAGGTAAAGGGTGTTTTTTTAGACGTGTGGTTTTCAATCTAGCCATACTTTTTTCGGAGTAGGTCTTTTTGACGGCTGTAACTTGATTTATGCTCAGTTTGGTTTGCCATTTCATAATGAATAGAGTTACTCCTGAACAACTTTTGCAAATTGTGCTAATTTATTACCAAAACAATGGTTCGGTTCGCGCCACGCATCGCGCGCTGCGTCCAATATTCGGTCGACATAATAGCCCAAAAATTAATTCGAGCCAGTCACGGCGGCCACTTACCCGAAATCATTCTTGAAAAATATACTGGCAAACCCTTATCTTTATAATAAAGCTATAAATTCTTGGCAAGAAGAATCAGAGCGCCTCCCATAGGATGGTTTTTTCCTCAGAAACCGCGTTTGTTGGATCGCTCACTTGTCACCCCAGCTTTAACATACACAATTTGTATACACAATTCAGAAAGGGCAGTTAATTCCATTGTTTTAACTGAAAATAATGATTTGAAAAAAAAAAAAAAAAAAAAATTAAAATTAAAATCAAAAAATCGCAAAAGCCGTTAGGTATTTTTTTCCTCCCAAATGATCAGCACCAAACCTTCACAGGAACCATCCTTGAACTAAACTATGTATATTTATCCTGCGAATTTCATAAGAATCAATTGGGCGGTTAAGGAGTCTATGCTGGAACACCCATACTAAATTCATTTTTATACACATACTAGCCTTTACCCGCGGCTTCGCTCGCATTTCAGCTGATCAAGAAGTAGACTGTAGCTTGAGGAGTATAGTCTATCATAATACCTACATTTAACCGTGATAAAAAGAATTATATGTGCTATATCAGATTATAATCTAGCTCTGTGCCAAATTTCATCCAGATCCGTTCAGCCATTCTGGTGTGATTTCAAAAACTAATACAAATCCATCCCACGGGAACCGTACATTTCACCGGGATAAAAAGTAGCCAATATGCTATTCCAGACTATAATCTATCTCTGTGCTAAATTTCATTCAGATCCGTTCAGCCATTCTGGTGTGATTTCAAAAATTAAAACAAATCTATCCCACACCATACATTTTACCGGGATAGAAAGTAGCCAATAGGCTATTCCAGACTATAGTCTATCTCTGTGCTAAATTTCATTCAGATCCGTTCATCATATCAATAATTTCAAAAATTAAAACAAATCTATCCCACGGGAACCATACACACATTACCGGGATAAAAAATAGCCTATCTGCTATTCCAAATTTTATCCAGATCCGTTTAGCCGTTCTGGCGTTAGTTAGCAACAAACATCCAAACATTCAAACATCCAAACATCGTAACTTTCACATTTATAATATAAGTAGGATATATACAGGGTGATTCACGAGCGTTGTGCCAATAAGCTAGAGCGTGTAGGTTGGGTTGAGACAAGAAAAAAATCGTATGGGACGGGGGTGGGTCTATTCCCCTCCGTTTAGACGGGAGGGGCAATTTTCTAAAAACATGACTTAAATTGAAAAAAATTATAAAAAAATAACGGTAGCTCTTACAATGCCACGCTATATCTTTTTGTAAAGCCAAAAACTTTTTAATTGTAATTTTAAATGAAGTTATTTTATTGAACCGTTTTCAAAATATTAATTTTCAAACTGAAAATTATGAAAAAAAATTAAAAAAAAATAATTTTAAAACTTATTTTTTCAAAATTTTACGTAATTAAGTATTATTTTTGTTCTCCAAATTCAATGCTCCCATTAATTTTAAATTAAACACTGAAAACCGTATCGCTCTATGACTTTTTGTTGCCAAGGTATTCAAAAATAACCAAATCTACTTCTTCACAAAAAGAAGAAAATCTACCCTTACAATCATCACACGGATTGAAAAGGGTTTTTTAATAAGAGTTCAAAAACACATTGAAATTATTAAAGTTCACTATTAAAATGGTGAAAAATTGGCAGAGACGGTTCGTAAAACTCAAACATTGTTTGGTCGTCGTGAAGCACCTTCTCGGACCGCAATTAAGAAATTGGAATATGAAGAATTAAAACCCGTCCACGTAACTCAAGAACAATTGAGAATATTGCTGCTGTATCCCAAAGAGTAGAAGAAACCCCAGGTTTGTCTATTCCTCGTCGTTCTTTGGAATTGGGCATTCCGCAAACGTCATTACATCGTACTTTGCATAAAAATTTGGGTCTTAAGGCTTATAAAATTCTGTCAACACAAGAACTCAAACCGACCAATCATCAACGACGTCGCGTCGTGTCTTTGCTGATTGGGTCCTTAAAATGCATGAAAATGATGCGGAAATTCAGCGAAAGATCATCTTGAGTGATGAGATGAGGCCCATTTCCACCTCGATGGCTACGTCAAGAAGCAAAATTGTAGCATTGGGGCTCGGAAAACCCAAGATTTATTGTGGGAAAGCCTCTCCATCCTCAACGCGTAACTGTTACTTTTAAGAAAATGAGGCTGGGGCAACAGCTACGGTGAAAGGATTGCGCTATCAAGCTATGATTAATAATTTTTTATGGTTGGAATTCGATGGTATTGATCTGGACAACCTTTACTTTCAACAAGACTTGCCAAACAAACGAAACCATCGATCTTTTACGGGAAAAAATTCCGAACCGTGTTATCTCTCAAAGGGGTGATCACAATTGGCCACCGAGATCTTAATTAGAGTTTACACAAAGATAACGCCTTAATGACTTCACCAATTTTGTAGTGTATTTAATCTTATAAATTAAAAGACATTACTTTAATTTGTATGCATTTCGGCATTTTAATGCCATCTTCAGCAATTTTTTATTTTTGACTAAAACTATTTACATGACTTGCACTTTTGTCAAAAAAAAGTGCAAGTCATGTAAATAGTTTTAGTCAAAAATAAAAAATTGCTGAAGATGGCATTAAAATGCCGAAATGCATACAAATTAAAGTAATGTCTTTTAATTTATAAGATTAAATACACTACAAAATTGGTGAAGTCATTAAGGCGTTATCTTTGTGTAAACTCTAATTATACGAGACTTCACGGTGTTCTTGCTGCTCAAATCGAGAATTTGTAATTTTTGATTTGATTTTTAACACCGAGATCTTGTGATTTAACACCTTGCGACTTCTTCCTTTGTGGATACGTGAAAGATATGGTCTCAAAGATGGAATTTGTGAAGCTATTGAGAGCATACGGCAGCCACATTGCGATTTGGTGATTGAAAAATGCATGAAAAGGATATTGTTGTGCAAGCGTAGACGTGGCGGGTATTTGGCTGATATTGTTTTCCATTATTGATTTCATACTTTTTTCTTTACATTGAAATAAACAAACGATAATGTATCTCAAAAAATGCAATTTTTCTTTGAATATCAAAATACTTTGAGTTAAAATCTCAATCAAACATAACAGTCTTAACGGCTGGACCGATTCGCTTCAAACTTGGTACATAGTATTATTCTAGCTCCAAAACTAGCGGTACTTGCCATTTGATTTTCTATGAAAAACTCATTTATCTCAAAAATGGCTCCTTCGATTTTGATTAGATTTTCTGAATGGTGTTTTTTGGGTAAATTTTATGTTTTGGTTGGAAGAAATTTTTCAGGAAATTTCTCATAACACTACCTCTTATAGAACCGGTTTCTTCAAATTAGGTTTTCTCGTAAGCTGTTCTTTCGATTTCAATAAAAGCTTAAACGCAGAAAGCCATTTATAATAAAATTTATATCGCATTTCAAAATTTTCAAAATCTTTCTTACCGATATTTTCATATACCTATACCTATGTATTCCGGGTACCCAACATTTCACGAATTTCATTTCGCAAACTATTATCTCGCAAATGTCTGAATATTTTTCATATATTTCACAAGAGTCATTTGGCAAACTGACATTTCGCCTTTTGTTCATCTCGCTCAAATATTAGATCCGCATAAATTATTCCGCATTTTTTTGTTTTTCATTTTGATCAACTGGCTTAGTAAAATGTTTTCAACTTTACTGATCTCGCAAACGGTTAATTCGCCAGACCGTTAATATTATATTATTATGCCTATACATCAAAATTTAAAAAAAAATCTTAATTATTTCTTTTAAGTGTTTCGCTTCATTTTATTTGGCAAAATATTATTTTGTTTTTCTTATTTTTCGGCTTTTATTTTACCACATGTTAAGAAATTTCGCGTGAAATAAGGAAACGCGAAATAATAAATGCGAGTTAATCTTCCAGCGAGATGTACGGCAAGATAAAGTAAAAGTTTGCCAAATAAGAACTGCGAAAGGCAACAAAATGCGAATTGTTGATATGAAAAATAATAAATTGCGTTTGGACTGCAGCGAAATAACGAAATGCGATACAAATTCCGCGAGTTGAACCATACCCATGTATTTCCTTTGAATATTTTTTTCAAAAGTCAAGTTTATCTTTTCGTTTTAAATTCATACTTACTTCCTCTATCGTATACTTATCATTCATAGTTGCGGTTGAAATTAGAGTCAACAAAAATGATGGCTAAACAGCTTTATTGCACTTTTTTGAAAAGCTTATTTTGGTTTGAAGGTTGGTGGCAATGCACAATGATACTTAAGTTTTGTATCCTTACACCTGATTTGCCTCACCTGAATTACAGAAAACTCAAAATCAAAATTATCAAGCCCTAGTATAAATCAAGCAAAATATTTCCCACCTTATGTTTTGTTTGCCAATGTTTTACTTCAAATTTCAGCTAACTGTGACTCACCCACACAAGTACACAAAAAAATACTAAATTCCATCAACAACCAATAAATATAGAGTAAAAGAAAAAATATTTGAAGAATTTTTATTATTTACATCTTATGACTAGCATCACATTACATTGTTTATTACATTTACAATTTTTCATTTTTAATGTTTATCAAATTTTATTTAGTTAATTTTATTTTTTTTATTATTATTATTTATTTAAAACTTATTTTGATAAAACTTGAATAATCAGTTAATGTCTTTCATTTTGTTCGTCCTTATTTTTTTTATTTAACCATTTAATTCTAATTTTTAAGTATATAATGTACATTATGTTTGTCTTTTAAGTGTAATATTATGATTTTATCAGATTTTATTTTTCAATTTATTTAATTTTTTTTACTTTGTATTTACAATTTAAGAAACAAAATTATAATTTTTTATAACTACTTTGCTTAGAAATTTTGGAAAAAAAAAAGAAAAAAACTAAATAATAATTTATGCAATTCCACTAAGAATCAGTCGAGCGTGTCACGTTTCAGCAAATGTCAAAATTGACAGCAGTAAAATTATATAAATGGCGTTTCTATTGAGAACACTTGCCGATGACATAATGGCGGATGCAGCATGTTCACCTGCAAAAAAACGAAAGCATGAAAAAATAAACAAGAAAATCCTTTTTTTCAGAAAAATGTTCCTTATACTCCTTGAACGGTTATATAGATTTATATAAACATAAAAATGTATTATGAAGAAATACAAAATGGTGCCAACAATGACTTTTATTTTGTCGTCGACAATGCCCCGTTATTCTCACAATACCAATGTATGTATGATGGTATAAAGTATAACAAATGTTATTTCAGCCAGAAAACATCTGTATACATTACAAATCGCAATTTGGACTTACCATTTATCACGTTGAGCGTCACGGTGGCGCTTGGACTGTTCGACGGACTACATGTGTAATTTCCAGAATCCCGTTTTTTCGTCACTTCAATGATTAATGAACCCATCTGGTGGACAGGACATATATAAAATAGAGAAATAGAAAAGGCGGACATTAGGGACATTAGTTTCGTTTGATTGTGATTCAGCAACAACTGTTTGTGTGTTTAAGGAATAGTTTATTGTTGTTGGATATATTGTAACATCAAAAAGCATTAGTGTGTTGTGTTAGTTGGATTTTTTTGGATGAAAAAAAAAAAAAAATAAATAAAAAAAACCAATGATGTATGACATGGAGGTGACATTGCACTTACCGTACTCAATGCACCCTCAACTTCAGGAAAATTTCTATCGACTTGCATTCGATGTCGGTTGGAATCGCCCATTAGTTGCTCCGATCCATGATACCACATGATAAATGTTGGTGGTTCAAGAGCTCCCCGGACTATGCAGCGTAGGACAACAATGCTGCCAGCTTTTACGTAACGATCTGGCTCACCAGAGATTTCAGTGCGGGGAACTGTAAGGAAGAAGAGTTAAATAATGTTTTAGGACTTGAGCTTCTAAAAAGAATTTAATGTTACAACAATTCATAGATTTAATGTTAGCTGGGCTTAACCCAAATGGCATACAAAAACTTTTTCAATTAAAACAACATACAAATATTTTTCAGTGTATTATAAAAAAACGACTAAAATAATGACAAGGAGTAGACTATACAGGGTGTTTCCTGATTCTATGACAGTAATTTGGTAAATGGTTCATTAATGTATACACTAAAGGTACATGTAGGTACGAAGAAAAATATTGTGAAAAAATCACATGCAGTGACGATCTCACCGCAAGAGTATACTTCAACACTTATATTTAATCAATGAAATTCTAAAGTAAAACCAAAATACATGGAAAATACCATAAGAGATGTACACATGTACAAATCAACTTGCAATTCGCTGGCAACAAAAACTGATTGACGGCCGACAAATTATGAAAGTTTGATAAAATTAGAAAATTATTTTTCAACTTGCTAACTTACACGTGCGCACCCTTTCTGAAGTTCACTAAACAGCAGGGTCAGATTAAGAGGACTGGAGGCTTTGGGGCCACAAAGTGGAGCCTCCCCCCCCCCCCTTCACACAAATTAAAATGTAAAAGTAAAATTAACAATTTTGTTCACTCGAGTTTGTCAATAAATAATTTATTGTGAAACCAAGTGCGTTCTTTTAGCATTTAACAAAAACATAGATATATAATCCAAACAAAAAAAGAATTAGGGGTCAGTTATAGGTATACGGAAAACCAAACCGGAAAAGGTGGAGCGGGATGAAAATAAAAACAGGCGTTTATCTGCAAGAGCACAGTGTATTAATTTTCGGAAGTGTTTAAAAATGAATGAAATTTTCAACAAAGATAAAAAAAAACATAAGCGAGAGCTACAGTACGTTTGCAACGAACTGTTGGATACCCTATTCCCCATATTTTTGTATGTGCATGCGTCTGCCTCCCGCAAACAGCCGATGTTTCAGAAACAAAATTCTTCTTTAGCAGACAGAAAAAAATTCAATAACATTAATTTTATGCGGTGTGATGTTCAATTAGTGCTGGCGCAATAAAAAAAGGAGTGCGCCACGCCCAAAGTTAAAACGTTTTATTGCCAAGGCAATTGTTATGAGCTCAGTGACATTCAATTTTATTCTTGCAGATCGATTTGAACAAAACAAGACAAAACTTAAATTTTTAAAAATTAGATTTGGAATGGAAATAGCGATTATGGGTGTTTTTAACAATTATTGGACCACACTCTGCTACACAACCAAGGAATATAAATCCAAGTGTTCATCTGTTTACTTCAAAACTGCGACCGATAGTTAAAAAACGTTAAAAAAACTAATGCATTATACGACTTTTGACGGAAACGCCCTCTAAAAGTGGGCGTGTCTTAAAAATTTGAAGCACTAACTGCACTTTTTTCAGTATTTAGGCATATGTGTAAGACTACAGCTGAATCGAGTAGTTTTTAAACAATTTTACCTGAATAAAGGTATTTTAAAAAATCACGCCTTTAAAAGTGGGCGTATTGAAAAAATTTACAAAAGAAAATGTAGAGATATATTTCTCAAATAACGAACGGAAGGAAAAAGGTTTAAATTAAACAGTGGAAATGCCTTAAATTCTTAAGGCTACGTTTTTCGTTCTTTCATGAAAAGTAGGCGTAAGCCACGCCCAAAATTCAAAAATTATTTTTCATACACAAACCTTTTCGTTTCTATTAAGAGACGCAAGATTTTGGCTTGCGGATTAATTATAAATACCGTTTATTTACAAAAACAATTTTTTTATAGTTTCTAATGAAAAGTGGGCGTCAGCCACGCCCAAAATCAATTTTTTTGATTTCATACACAAGATGTTTATATGCCAGTAAGACCCACAAAATTTAATGTTTTTCGCTTTAATATAACAATTGTTATTTTATAAAAACAATATTGATGGTTTTGTATGAAAAATAGGCGTAAGCCACGCCCAAATTGAAATATTTTTATTTGATTGGAAGAAAGTTTACCTAAAGCTTACGTGTGCAAAATTTTAGCGTTATGCTTCTATCGTAACTGTACAAAAAAACATAATTTAATTTTATTAAATTGAGGTTGTTCAGCAAAAATGGCGATTGTGAGCGTGTTTGTGGGCGGATTTTACCGGTTCAAGAACTTAGCCTTACTATTGAACCAAAAATTATATGTACCAAATTTAAGCTTTCTAGCTCAAAAATTGCGACCTCTAGAGAGTAAACATACGGACGGACGGACGGACGGACGGACGGACATGGCTAAATCGACTAGGCTTTTGATTCTGAGTCAGAATATATATACTTTTCTATACCTAACGGTATTATTTCTCTATGTTACAAACTCCACACCAAATACAATATACCCATTCTGGAATAGGGTATAAACAACTAAACAATTATTTCGGGGAGAAAAGTAGTCGCATGAGAGTGAGCAAGAAATAAATATAATTTTTATAATAACGATTATAACGATACGAAAAACCAAACCGGAAAAATTTTCAGATGTAAAATTTTGTATGTTATGAATCGATTTCAAACACAAATGCTACATTGATCGATGCTAACCAACCCGGAGATTTTTTTTTGTTAATAAAAGTTTCAATATTCAATATTTTTTGTTAAAAATGTATTTATATATTTTTCTGGTTAAATTTCGTTTTTCGCAATAGCTGATTGACAATTCCACCAAAATGGAACAAATAGTTTTTCCTGTTTCGATCCAATTTTTTACCATTGGAAGGTGAGCTGTCAAAACATTTTTGTCGTTTCAATTCTGACAGTAAAAGTTTTTCGTTGGAATTCAATCATACAAAATGGGGCGAGTTGGTTGCTGATTCGCACGCATCGAGCACGCAACAGTGTCGCCAGCAACGCAATGTGGCAAAAATTTGTAATGTGATTTTTTCGGTAAATTCAGATTTGTGGAAAAAGAATTCTTTTTAGAAAAGTGATTAAAGTTTTTAAATAATAATAAAATAAATACAGACGGTTCAAGTGAAAATTAATTAATTAATGAATTCATTAATGTTTTTTTGCGCGAGTGAACAAATAAATGTGAATTAAAATCATTGTACAATGTAGGTACATAATATTTTTAATTGTCTTATTTTTTTATAGTTTACTAGCAAAAAGTACCCGGCGTTGCCCGGGCACCCGAGGAAAATCTTTTCATGCAATATCTTTTAAATGAAATTAAAAACCAAGACATAATTTTTGTAAGAAAAAGGGTTTTTTATTTTTATTTTGCTAAATTATGTTCGTTGAGTAAATAAAACAAACAGAGATGCTATTGTTTTTTTAATTTCGGGTACCTTCAAATCTTATACTGTAATTTCGTTGGGGTAAATGATGTAATTTCCTAGCACATTTCCGAATAAGATTCGAAATTACATCATTTCCTATACAAAAACACATTTCGAAATTTTCTCATTTCCACCAAATTTGGATGAAATTGGGTTACAACCGAAATCGAACATCCCTAATTTCAAAATGATTGTGTTCTCGACTTTCAGCTGTTCTTAATATCTTAGTGAAGAGAAATTCAGAAATTCAAATTGCGCTGGCATCAGAATATCCTGGAGTGCAAATTTTGAACCTCAAAATTTGCAGAAAAAAATTAACGCATGGTAACACTCACTTGCACTGAGGTTGATATAACATTTCCGAAATATCCAAGATGGCTGAGTTTATGAAATAGGCCAGAACAGAAGAGTTAAAATTTTACAATGTCTTCAGTATGGCCCAAGCTGTTAATTACATGACGCAGATGATATTTTAGACAAAGGTTATCGATTCCGTTTCTTTATTCGGATTTGGACACCATGGTTGAACCAGGGGTTGCAGGTATTTAAAATTTACATATCGCACTACTGAGTACATTCATTGTATACAAAATCTATGGTTCTCTGATGGTGTCTTTCCACTAAGTTGCCCTCTGGTTCACAGCATTTGTGACAGCTAGCATGTAGCGTTTGTGATAGAAATTACCTCCTCTTGATAATACTAAAATTTGTATAGCAAAGGTTTTGCTCCTAAGGACTATTTACATAAGAACACTACGAACGATTTATAGAAAATCCGTTCATTGCTGCCGACAACTGATGGATTTGGATGAAGCTTGACAATTGACTATCAATAGGCCTAGTTTTTGTAAAATGTTTTGAGACACTTTTGTTAGTCAACTCCATCATTTGTTGGTTTTCGGGTTTCGCTATCGCAAACATCAACGCCATCGCAATGGTTTGTGCGATGTTTCAAAAGAATGAATTGATTCATATCATCGGAGGTATAAAGTGTAAAGCATTAAAAGCGCATTTGGTCTCAAAATTTTAACCCCAATCACAGCAAATTCACCTAACCCAATAAATTAAATGTTGCTTTAATTTTTGAAATCACACCAGAATGGCTAAACGGATCTGAATGAAATTTAGCAGAGAGATAGATTATAGTCTGGAATAGCATATTTGCTACTTTTTATCCCGGTTAAATGTATGTTTCCTGTGGGATAGATTTGTTTTAATTTTTGAAATCACCAGAATGGCTGAACGGATCTGAATAAAATTTAGCACAGAGATAGATTATAGTCTGAAATAGCATATTGGCTACATTCCCGGTAAAATGTATGGTTCCCGTGGGATAATTTTCGAAATCACACCAGAATTGCTGATCGGAGCTGGATGAAATTTGGCACATAGCTAGATTTAGATTATAATCTGGTATAGCACATAGGTTTCTTTTTATCACGGTTAAATGTAGGTATTAAATTACATATAAAGCTATAAAAGAAGAAGAAGGTAGATGACGATAGACTATACTCCTCAAGCTACAGTCTACTTCTTGATCAGCTGAAATGCGAGCGAAGGCTAGTACTTCTTAAATACATGCGAAACCTTAGCAACTACTGTTACCGGCGCGGTGCATGAAAAGTTGGTGAGCAACAGACTCTTATTATACTTTCATGCATGTTCCCAACCAACGCGTAAGTGTATGTTTACACATGCTTTTTGCTTTTTGCTTTCATAAATTATTCATTCTTGTGTAAACCGCACAAATCATAGAAAAGGAACACGGCAGAAGTAAGCAAAAACACACTAAACAAACAGCGAATAAGAAAAAAAGGAAAAGGAGAAACGTCAAAAATATTTAAGAAATATAAAATTTCTCATGATAAATCTAAGAAGTAAGTTCAAATATTATTAAATTAAACGTATTTAAAATAATTTATTTTTTAATTTAAATAGCCTATAACCTGGCCAATGAATGGGGGAAGATCTTTGGATAAACTGCATTGCGAGGTAAGTGGTGTGTCGTCAGTTTATCTGCCATATACAGACAAACTGACACACAAGCAAAATTACTCTTTTATATATAGTAGAGATAAATTAGGAACGTCAAAAGAAACATAAATAACATCATTACAAAAACAGATCAAATCTGTTTTATGTGATTTTTTCTTGGAAATGCATATTTGATCTGATTTCCCGTCCAATCGAAATTGAAACAGATTTGGTCTGTTTTTGTAATTGTGTTAGTTGTGTTTCTTTTGACGTTCTTAATATAAAAACTAGCTATACAAATAGAAGAAAATTCAAGATTTTAATTCACATTTATTTTAATTATAAATTTGAAAATTCATAGGAACCTATTTATTTGTGAATCCAAAATTTATTTTCACTTGAAACGTCTGTATTTATTAATTTTTATTTAAAAAATGTAATCACTTGTCTACAACAAAATTTTCCCACAATGAATTTCACAGAATTTAAAAAAATCAGATTTGACGCTTGAGAAATGTCAAATTATTGAAGTGTGTCTGCAAATGTGTGTAAAATTTGATCGGAAGTCTGATCTAAGATACAAAAAAATTGATCTGACGTACCAACAAAAATCACATAAGAATTGATTCGCATTATAATTTGATTTATAATCCTTTTTTGCTCACTATCACTCATGCGACTTCGTTTCTCCCCGAAATAATAATTGTTTTGTCGTTTTTTTTTTATCTCTATTGAAAATTTTATTTTTAAACAATGCCGAAAATTAATGCATGGTGCGCGTGTAGTTTTCCTTTTCTTAACTAAGGTTAGGTTAAGGTGGGTGTCATGAAACGTCTGACTCAGTTAGACCAATACTAGGTTTAAAATATTGTGGTACCACATAAGCTTACAGGAAACGATGGGTATACCAATATTTATCCTACTCGATGAAATTGGTGTTGTAGTTCTAGCAACCTCTTCGGCTTTGCCGTTTCCCGTAATGGTTCAGTATCCCGGCACCCTAGAAAGTTTATTGTCAATCAAACTTTTCTTTTCTGACATCTCCATAAGAGATGAGTGACGGCATCTGTCAGTAGTTGCTGAGTTTGCGGAGACCACACCGAGTGATTAAAAGACTGCTTGGCTACTTGGACAGTGGACTATCACGTTTCATTAAGCCAAGATTGAACATATCTTATAGACGGAATTTCTGCCTGGAACACGCGTTAATTATTAGAGAACCGGCCGGAGTGAGAGACTAAGGTTTAAAGTCCGTCTAAATATACGCCACTATCTGACCCAGCTTTGGTTTTTATCTCGAAAATTCCGCCTCTTCAAAAGCAAATCTTGATGCAATAGTGACTTGGAAGTTGTTTTCAAAAACCAGTTGGGGATGGGTGCAGTCAGAGTGATTTGAAATTCACGTCAATGAATTTTGAATGAAGGAATGTCAAAGTGTGTCTATTGAGAGATGGTCGTTTGTTTACTAAAACTGTGGAGAGTTCTGAGATTGAAAAGTATGTACATATGTTTAATAGGGTTTTCACACCGAGCCGAAAACCCGGTTTTCGACTAAAAGCTTATGAAAACCTGAAAATCATTCACACAGGACTTTTCAAGTTTTCGTTTGACATTTCACTTCATTTTTACAACAACTGACTATCAAATTTTGAAATGAAAATATTTTCGGCAGATTTTTTTTTTGTTTGACTTTTATGCGCTTTTTAGGTGTGTTTGGAAAGAATCACAAGAAACTTAGGTGTGTTCTGAAACAATCACAACAAACTAAGGTGTGTTTACTTTGTATTCCAGCAAGTTTTCGACAGGTTTTATATAAAACTAGTTGTTTTCGAAAACTGATCACTTAAAAGCTGATCGCTTGTCTATATTGCAACCATAAGCAATTTTTTTTTAGGCATTCCCCCATACAGCTATCACATTTGCTTCAGATGGCAGGAAAACTGTAGACTTTCTAAATCTTGTTCTAATCTTAAACAATGATCATATATTCATCCTCATTTGAGATAATTAATGGATGGAGCTTTTCTATATGGAATTTTCTATTTCATTGTGAAAAGAGAAGAGGTTAAGTTCGGTTTTGTAAGGGCTTACACAAAGCCCAAATTTTCTGTCCATTTGAGAAGCTTGTTAGAAGCCGTTTGCATTAGCTCAATAAAAGTTCTACCGTGATTTCCCGATATCGCATTGGCAACTTCGTCACAACATGCAGTCACTTTGAAACCCCTTGCTTCTAGGTCAACTAGGAATTCATTGATTAGTATGTTTCATATAAGAAGGGATAGGACCCCCACCTTGTGGTGTACCTCTTCTGACAGATAATTTTACGGAGAATATAATTGGTTTTGCTGTTTGGCTTGTTGTCCCGTATTGTTGATGTACTTATCGTCCAATTCATGATCTTCAATCACCGGCCAAAATTTAGTTGTACAACACGTGCAATTGCTGTTCATGGAAATCGATAAATCAGCAACACTTGCACTGGCACAAAAACTTCATTCACTACTTTTTCCAATAAAACTGGCCTTATGTCGTCAATGGTGGCTTGAATATTGGCTTACAATGCTTCAAGAGTTTATTTATTAATGCTTCAAGAGTTGCTGGTTTGATGGCATAAACCTATGACTAAACAAAGCCACTTAAAAACAAACGAGGGAGCAAGTTTAAAGGACCACTTCTGGAAATAAATTTGTCACCGAATTGATTTTGCAATAAATTGATGGTTAGGCGCCCTATATGGCAAGAGTTGCTCCGACTTAATGGAACCAAAAGTCGTGGATGTTTAGCTGATACATTTTTCGGCATGGCTCGATAGCGCTCGCCATTCACCGTAACGGGAGGTACTTCCTCATTACAAAAGAAATAAGGACCGTTGATGCCGCCAGCGTGTAAACCGCACCAAATAGTCAAATTTAATGGATTCAATGGTAATTCGGTAATGGCTTCAGGATTGTTTTCGCTCCATAAACGGTAATTTTTCTTATTAACGAAGCTATTTAACAGAAATTAGCTTCATCACTATAAACAAAATTCTTCGGTTTAGTTCTTTAAGAACTTCGCCAATAGATCTATTTTGTTCAAGGTAAATGTCCACAATTTGGAAGCGTTGTTCCAGCTTTAAACGATTAATGATGAATTGCCAAACCTTACTGAACAGAAACGTCAACACAGTTTGACATTCTCAACTGTCAAAATATAGACGTCAACACCATCGACACTTCTCATTCAGCCACAAAAACACCCTTTATAAGGTAGTTAAAATTTTCACGACAAAACTGTACCAACTTAAAAGGACGATATCGCTTCAGGGAACTACTTAAACGAAAACACATTTACCAGCGAATATCATTTTAATTACTTCAGCACTAAAATAGAATCACTCCTTCTGCTAAGAGTTGTAAAGACCCTGTGGTCATGTTATATTCTCCAAAACATTGGTCAGTTAAAATACTAAAACGAACCTACTCCCATAATAATACCCTTTATCCACCTATTTTATAAGAGCAGACAAAAAAAGTCCTTCGTCATAAAACGTGCAGAAACAGACTGGTTCCAGTGCTCTACATAAGTTCTGTGCAATAACCATGCAGTTTATGATCGAACGTGCAAAAGACACTTAGGCGCGTCATTTAAAGTCCAATCCGCATATAAAACCCTAAGCGATCATCCATAAAAGTGCCCACTCCTTGAATCCTTCGATGAATTCCCTCTAGACTTTATGTGTGGGTGTGTTCGGAGCATAAGTTTGTGAGAGTGTAGTGTGGTATGAAAAGATATCAAAGATAAAAAAAAATAAAACTCAGTAAGGAATCCAATAAAAATACAATTTGCCATAGGAATCCTTTCAACTTTCTTGTGTAGATTTTTGTGGTCGTTATCAGAGTCCCCCCTTTTTCGTCCTTTTTTTTTTTCTTTTTAAGATGGGTACACAGGTGTTGTTGTGGGTGGAGATCATAGGGAGAGTGGAAAATTAGGATTTGGTTTTGACAGGAGGATTTCCTAGTGATTCGAATTTTTATGTAGAAGAGAATCTCATCCACGACCGACATGGCAGGCACACACACACACCCCAATTTTGGGAGGCAATTGACATTTAAGCAATTTCACCGACGACGACGACGACGACAACTTTCTGTTCCCAAGCAGAAGATTTCATCCAATTTAGAGACAACTTCTAGTTCAAATACGAATTGAAATGGCAATCCTAACGGAGAGCAAAAAAAAAGATATTCATATGTGGACATTAGGAAATAACTAGGACAAGGGAAAAGACGAAAGGACATCTATTTGCCTAATGGAACCCTCAATTGCTATCGATTTAAGAAGGATATTAGAAAACTGAATGTTTGGGCCAAGTAGGCGTAACGATTTGCAATTTAGAAGAGATTTCTATAGTCCAAAAGAAAATAATATATACCTATCCTTTCACTAGAAGAACAAAAGGTTCGGATTTAGAACAAAAGCAAATGGAGTGGAAAATTTCTCCGTATAGATTTTATTTAGATAAACGAACCTTATATTGAATACAGTTGTAGCACAAACATGGCCTTTTTCTCAGTAACGTTTATTTAATACAAAGACCCAAATAGATTGGTCTAGACTAGACGTTCTGAGTAATCTTGCCTTTTAAATAAAAATTATTGTGCGATATTAGATTTCTATGGCCAGTTCATTTAGAAGTGTTTTTTTTTTTTCTTGAAATGGAATAAAAAAATAAACTATTTGATTTAAGTCAAATCAAATCGTATTCGAACGGGGCAGATGTGAATAAATTAGTTATGATTGATTGATAAACACCAGTGGGTATTCAATCAAATATACATTTCTGGAATTAAATAGAAATATTGGAGCCAACGTTAAGCTTGGCAAGTTGTGAAAAATGAAAGCGCACCCGTTTTATTGGCAACCAACATTAAAAAGAGCTGATTTATTTCACTTAATGTCTCTCGAAAATGGGTTTAGCGATATTAATGAATCATGAATGAATTCAAAGATTTAATGAACTTTTCGTGTAATGTTCTTGCATTCAAGGGGTTATTAATGCCCTTATCGTGAATTAACATTGTGCGAACGTTAAGGAAAGAAGAAATAGAAAGACAGGAAAGAATTTTTGGTGGTACAGTGGATCGAGACTCAGGTGATATTTATCTCTTAAAAATCCCACGGCATCCAGATGAAACTGGGGGAATATATCCAGCCCAGGATTTGTATATCTGAGTATTGTCATAAATGTGGGATGCGGCAAGTCCATGGTGTGTTCTTCAACACCCATACTAACAATGACTTACCAATAACCAGTTTCACCAAGCCATTCACGCTACGAGAAGACAAAACAAAAGAACATGCGCCTCTCCATTATTATAAAATTCCATTCTTTCATTACACTTTCATTTCATGTAAAAATATCTTTAGTATCAGTTTCGTTTTAGCCACCGCCAAGTTGAGATCGTTCGCCACAACATCACTTTTATGTTATATTTTATAAGAGACAAACATTATTTTAAGTCCTTTGTTTCTTAATAAAACCTTTATAATCATTAATGGAGAGAAATATTTGTTTGGATTCGTAGAATATTGAGGCTAAGTTAAAGAAGAATCCTACATTAATATAATCCAACTCCTCCTGGATCATTTGGCAGCAACAAGATCCTTCCACCTGACCTGGTTATAGCCGAAACTGGCCTTAGATATAAGATATGGTCTCATACCTTGAGACTGAGCTTATTTTACATCAGATGACCTCCAAGTTGTTTTTGGTCTTCCAACACTTTTATTTTATTCAATTCGAAGGATTGTTTCGCTATATTGTCATCAGGTTTCCTTAGTGAATGACCTATTTAACGATACAGTTAAACTTTCTATAACGGCCACCGGATCTTCAAAATGTATCGCAGACAACTGTAAACGAAGGCCTGCAGTTAGGCCAAGCATTTCCTTGCTTCAGAATTATATAACAGCACAAATTCGAAGATTTTCAACTTCGAGCGTATATTTTCCTGCAATTCCACACAGGTGGAATGATGTGGTCATTATTTTGGTTTTGTTAGCGTTGATCTTTGAGCTATCCATTTCTCCATTCAGTTGAAGCGTATGACATATTAGAGTTAAACCTACGGTGGTGTTTGTTAATGAGACGATAATATCGTCTAGTTTGTAAAAAAATGGTCTCCATTGTTTTCAATTTTCTTACCAAAGTGGCAAGACATCTTCTTATCCCACTTCTTGACACACATCGAAGGATTCAGGAAGCTGTCCACTCTGCAAGACGAAACTTTGTACGACTCTTAAAAAACATTTACAATTTCCTCCGGGATACATTTCCTGATAAGCGGCTCCCAGATGCATTCACGATTTACCCGATCGAATGCCTTTTCAAAGTCTGCAACTATGAGGTACGGCCGTGACCGATGGTTGTTCAAAGTGCTGACGTGGTCGACTCAGGATTCAGCACCGCGAAAGACACTCTTGATACCTTTTGACCTTCAATCCTGAAATGTATCCTCTCGAAAATAGTGGTTGATACCACGCCAGTTATTACAGTTTATGACGTTTGTGAGTTTTGTAATGGTAGAGGAAAATTCGTTTCGCATATATCACGAGCGGGTTTGCTTACCCTCAAATTGGAAAATTTTGTTTCCTTACGAATCTGGTCAGATGGAAATGCGCTTCATTAGTGAAGATGATTTGTTTCGAAAAATCGGCACTGACTTCATTATGCTATGTATATGGTCTGCAGGTTTGAGCTCCTGAAGTCTTATGTTGAGATTCGCTGTATGATCCTTCGGGAAATAATCGCCAAATCGATTTTCCTGATTTTTCAGTAAAACTATCGTTTACAGAAGAAGTTTTTTGAAAAAAACCGTTCAATACCTACGCCGACGCACAGGACAGGAGACACTGAAAATTTCGCGAATTTCCCGAATTTCAGGAGCGGTGTCAGCGAATTGTTCCCCTTTTGGAGATGGTCGTTCACAATGAATTGTTCAATTGTGTAGTGCCCTTTTTTGAATAATCGCTACAATCATTGATAGTCTTATTGGGTCATCCTTTAGTTGAATATTTGCTAACCATTACAAAATTGTGAACAGAAAAAATAAAATGAGAGGGCCTAAGTGGCAGACTTGGGGGACTCCGGAGGTAGCTCAAAATAAAATAAAGAGGTGGGATCTAAAATAAACTGTGCATTAACGGTTTTCGAGATAAGAAGCCATACATTTATCAGCTTTGAGCTGTGAGTGCATAATTTGAGAGGTCTTTCTTAAGTTAGTACAACATCGACTTGCCTTCCGTACTCAAGTATGGTCAGAGGATATATGATACTACATCAAATAGCATAAGCAATTGTGAAAGCATGAAGAAAAAATGATCGCATTGCAGAGGGAATATCTGAATACAATACCAGGGACAAGCTCTTTGTCAAATCTGAGAAGAATATTGCCTGAAATTTCGTAGAATTCTTACTGTTAGATCTAAGAGAAATAAAACCACGAAACAAAACAGAAGGTAATGATTTGATTTAAAAAAAATAGAGTGTGAGTGTGAAGCCTTTTCATTCAACCTTTCACGCAACAATAAAAGCTAAGTTCCTAATTGTAACGAAGCGTCACATCTCTTACCTATTTCATACATTCTACTTTGCTACGATACGTCATCGTCACCGGATTCATTAATATCCCAACGCGTACACCACAAACAGCAACAACGACGAAGCGTGTGCTAAAGCGCATGTAAAATTATCTTTCGCTTTTACAACTCACACGGTGTTGCTGCCGCCATATAACATAAGAAGGCGAAGAAGAACACAGAGAAGGATGGAGCAATTCATCATCTTATTTAGGCGTTTATTTTATTTTAGTTATTTAACCTCTCTGACTTCCCCCCACCAGTCTTAGTGGTTTTAGGCATTCTTTAGCTGTCTCATTATTGAACTTAAGCATTAGTTGTCACCAGGGGCCTTATACCTGCCGATCGACAAGAGCGAAAGCCTGCTGTTTGCAACCTCTATGGTCTGCGCCTATTATTAAGTAAAACCTTAAGTATAGCCACCAGGGGCATTAATACCTGCTGATCGACCAGAGCGTAAGCCTGCCGTCAGGGTTACCTTCGGGACACATTAGTGTCAATTGGACACCTTTTCAGTCGCTCGGACACCAGGACACCTCTTTTTAAAAATAATCGCTTTCGGACACCTTTTAGAAATCTGGACACTTTTTGGACACTTTTAAAATAAACAAAAAAATTGTTCGAAAAAACTATTTCAACTCTGAACGCAGCCCTTGACACTATCATAAAATATATATATATCGATCATTCATTCTCTTTCTATCTTCAGTGGAGAAATTTCTATTGTTTGTCATATAAATAGAGCTTTTCATTTTCCAGCAGCTATCTTTGTCGAGTCTCTTCCTTTTTTTAAAGAAAAATAAAACGAGGAACTTTCTGAAACCGCTGACATTTTGTAGATAAGCTTAAAATGTATTATGTATGTTTGTTCTTCTTTAGCATAGTTTCTATTTTCGATTCATTCCTTCATTTCACTTCATTTGTTCTATCTTCTATGTGGCATTTGCTGTATTTTGATTAAAATTTGTGAGGGACACATTTTTTGCTCTGGGACACCTTTTTTGGACACTATTTGAAAATTTTCAGAGGTAACCCTGCCTGCCGTTTGTAACTTCTATGGTTCGCGTTTTAGTATTAATTTAAACTGTAGCATAATAACCACTCTTTGTTCCTAGAAAACCAACATCCAGCGGCAAGCCCAAAATCATTGTAGACCAAAAGGATAACAACCGAAGAAGGATTCCCCCGCTGCGACCTGACAAGTTGGGAAGATATAACCTCAAGGCGGAATAACAAATAAAGTGTTTTTTTTAACGATTAGAATAACGAATGTAAAATTATAAACAATACAATATATATATTATAATTATAACATTTAAGGATTAAAATAAATTAATTGTGAATTTATTGGAGAATCTCAATCAAAGTTTTACTTGTTTATCTTTGATAAAGAACTTTGGACAAACCGGCGAGCAAAACCCAGGCTGGAAAGCAAAAAACACATCACATAATTAAAAATATTGGAAATAAAAATTCACCCTTCTCTCCTCAACGCTTCAAAGAAATGTTCGGTCCAATTTTTAAGTTTCAGAAATATTTAGACAAATATTCTGAAAAGATATTTAACAACTTGGACAACATTTGAAATCACCAACCAGAGTCCTTCTGAATTTTAAATAAGATCATAATTATTTTTCACTTTGACACAAGCAAACTGAAATTAAATAATTTATTCCGTCCGATATGCAATTTTGAAATCTAATGCATTCCTGCCACAGCCACAGGCACTCTCTCCTAATCCCCATATTAAAAATTCCAATTTAACATCATTTTAAGTCTATTTTCTTAACAAAACGAAATATTGTCCGGAAATTGTTTACTTGATTATATTATCCTTCCCAAATCAACATCACCATAATATTCACATAAACACATACACATCCACATACAACACATTCAATTAATAGTCATAATATATTTTCAAGAGGATTTACTTACCCACAACCTCGAGATAAACTTTTGCACTAACTTTGGGCTCCGTCGACACTTGACACTCATATGCACCAGCATCCCTTGCCTGGACGTACTTAATCTGCAATGTCCAAAATTTATTCGGTTGATTCAGGACAACAAATCTCTGGTCAGCAATGAAGACAGCTCTGGGAAAGATGAAACAAAAATAAAAAAAAAAGATGTATATATACGTAATGTAGAACAATAACAGTCAACAAAATATATGACAATTGCATTTGGGATCAGATCTGAAACTGAATCCGAATCTGAATCTGAATCTTCTTCCCGACAATAAAGTGTGTGGCCATAAAATGTCACTGAATTTTATGACTTTGGGACTTGGAACTTCCTGCCTTTGTGCCCTCTTTGGTCTTGGTATGGCACTTTTGCGCCTCCATATCCCTTTGACCTTTTTATCATGCACTTTAACATTTTTGCCTTCCTTCGAAGTCTCACACTGAATTTAATAGTTTTTGGGGTTAGAGAATAGGGTCAGTTTACAACAGAGTTAAGTGAAGAAGGTTTGAATTCTTAAATCGAAAACCCCACCAGCAATTTGTAAGTTTTCCCGAACTTTGTGTTGTTTTCTGGAATTGTAACTTCTATCAGAAACGATGAATTTTTAATCTGGGATAGGATAAGGCTTCTTCTGCATTTAGTTGTTCGGTTTGGTTTGGTTTCGTATGCTTTTGTGTTTTTGGTTTTCTTGGGAACATAAACTTTTGTGTAGACATTGGAAATTGAAATGGTATGCACATTTAAGTTTTAAATGAGAGCACAAACAGTTGAAAAGAAGAAGAAGAAGAAAAAAAAAATATTTTTATATAAGAAATGAAACCAAACGAAATGAAAAATGTCCTTGAGGATGATCTTTCACTTCGAAATGAAAAGTAACTCAACGAAGCAAGCAAAACGCCTTGAAACTTTTAAGCAGGCAATGAAGAGGGCAAAAGACCTTCACCGCAAACGAACTATCTTGGTTGTTTTTTTGTTTTTTTTTTTTCTTTTTGGAAAAGGAAGAAAGTCAAGTGCTGTACTATATATAGCAACTTTTTCATGGCCAAGCCACAACAAAATCCATGAAACAAGGAGCAGAAGGACTTTGCTAGGCCGCCACACCACACAGCAATCTTGTGTTGTGTGCTTTTCATTACTCTTTTGAGTTTAACTGTTGTTGTCATTAAATTCGGTATGAGAGTGTTGTGTTTTATATAGCATATACAGTTACAGTGTTGTATAAACGACAAAAGTACATTACGGAGGAAATAATTAAATGAAGCCCTTAGCGTTTATTTTGGGTAAATGTTTCAAATTATGTGTCAATGGTTGGAAAATTTGAGTGCTAAGGGGACTTTCGGTTCGTTTTAACGGGAACAAGAAGAATAATCACTTTGTAATAGTCCAGGAAAACCACGACTTTGGTCAACCGGCGTGGTTCTTGGTAAAACATTTTTGTTTCGGAAAAAAATTTAAAGTATATGTTTAAACAATTAATCGTTCAGTCAAATAATATGAACCTAGTTGCTTGGAACACTTATACACTTAAAAAAGCTGCAAAAATTAAAGAAACAAGCTTAATCGTTACAGAGTAAAATTTTTAAATCAGGCAAAAATAACACGGATCGTTCTAACGGCAAAAAATACTATTAATAAAAAAATTAAATTAGGTTTTTATACCCTATTCCATAGAATGGGTATATTGTATTTGGTGTGGAGTTTGTAACATATAGAGAAATAATACCGTAAGGTAAAGAAAAGCTTATTCTGACTCAGAATCAAAAGCCTAGTCGATTTAGCCATGTCCGTCCGTCCGTTCGTATGTATACTCTCCAGAGGTCGCAATTTTTGAGCTAGAAAGCTCAAATTCGGTATATGTATATAATCTTTGGTTCAAGAGTAAGGCTAAGTTCTTAAACCAGTAAAATCCGATCCAAACACGCCCACAATAGCCATTTTTGATGAACAACCTCAATTTGGTAAAATTAAATTATGTTTTTTGTACAGTTACGATAAAAGCATAACTCTAAAATGTTGTACACGTAAGCTTTAGGCACATCTCCTTCCAATTAAATAAAAATATTTCAGCTTGGGCGTGGCTGTCGCCCATTTTTCATACAAAACTATCAATATTGTTTTTTATGAAATAACAATAAATTGTTATATTAAAGCGAAAAACATTAAATTTTGTGGGTATTACTTGCACATAACATCTTATGTGTAAATCAAAAAAATTGATTTTGGGTGTGGCTGACGCCCACTTTTCACTAGAAACTATAAAAGAATTGTTTTTTTGCAAATAAACGGTATTTATAATGAATCCACAAGCCAAAATTTTGCGTCTCTTAGTAGAAACTAAAAAGTTTGTAAATGAAAAGAAATTTTCGAATTTTGGGAGTGGCTTGCGTTAGCACTTCAAATTTTTAAGCCACTCGCACTTTTAAGGGGCGTTTCCGTCAAAAGTCGTAAAAGGCATTAATTTGTTAACGTTTTTTAACTATCGGTCGCAGTTTTGAAGTAAAAAGATGAACACTTAGATTTATATGCCTTCGCTACGTAGCAGAGTGTGGTTCAAGAATTGTTAAAAACACCCATAATCGCCATTTCCATTCAAAATCTAATTTTTAAAAATTTAAGTTTTGTCTTGTTTTGTTCAAATCGATCTGAAGGAATAAAATTGAATGTCACTGAGCTCATACTAATTGCCTTGGCAATAAAAAGTTTCAACTTTGGGCGTGCCACACGCCTATTTAACTGTGCCAGCACTATTCGAACACCACACCACACAAAATTAATGTTATTGAATTTTGTTCTGTCTGCTAATGAAAAATTTTGTTTCTGAAACTGGAACATCGGCTGGCTGCGGGAGGCGAACGCATACACATACAAAAATATAGGGAATAGGGTATGCAACAGTTCGTTACAAACGTACTGTAGCTCTCAATTATGTTTTTAACTAAGCCAAAGAAAAAATGTGCAAAAGTAGTGAATCAAGCAATAAAATCGCTTCCGCTATCAGGGTCTTAGAAGAATTGGATTTCATAAGGCTTTTGGAAATGCAGGTAATGCTGCTAAACGCTAAAGTAAGAATTTATTGAAGAGGGAGTATGTCTTTTTCGTTGTTGTTGAAAATTAAAAAACGGATGTGCATTTATGATTTAGTATGAAATTTCGAGGGTACTGTCGACACCTTATTAATTATTGAAGCCGAAAGCAGATGGCAGTCAGACTGCAGCTCCGCACATAAAAACAGATGTGCATACTCTTCGAAAAATTTGATGTCTACTTCTGTCAAAAATATTTTAGTCTTTGTCTATTCGTATGTACTAGTGTCACCTAATTCATAAAAGGTACACTTTCTAACGTGAATGGCCAACTTTTTCAGGATAACCTTCTATTTCGTAGTCAGTCCCCCTTATGCAACTTTGATACTCCACTAAAAGTTAAAAGTTGTCTGGCTAGCACCTAACCTAACTCAACAATTTTTCAGTTCAAAATTCAACCGTGTTGACTCTTTCGAAACTATGGTGTTATTTTAGTGGGTGCGAATAGACGCTGCATTTATTTGGAGAAAGACAGTTACTGTCAAAATAAGTATTGCCAGATTGCAATTATTTGCATTTTTTTCGTTTGTTGTTGTGGCTGCAATGAAACTAGGCATCCAATTTAGGCATATAGACATCGTGCTGCCACTGCAACATATTTCGCGTGGGCCTGTCCCATAAGAGCCTGAATAAGTTATTTTGACTGCAAAGAATTTTCTGCACATCTGTTTTGACCATGAGTCAGAAAGCAGTTTTTGACAAGAAATCGTTATTAATTGAAATGAGAAAACAACAGGGAGACAGTAGGGTGCCTTGGAGCTAGACGGCATTGGTTTTTAAGTTCGGACTAGAAACCATAAAGCAAAACCTGAATTGGAAGGTCTTAAAGTAAAGCATTCTTAAAATGGAGCAGTTAATTATTTTCATAGATAGCAAAAGCAGTCAACGTCGATGAAAAGCAAAATTGATCGAGAGCTTAAGAAATGTCTATTACAGAAACTATACTTTCACTGAAGCCTTAAATGATCCATTCCATTTATAGTCCAGATTTTTATCAAATCTTATCTTTGTATGGACAAGTTAGAACGAAAGCCATTTCGACGGTCATTGAGACGATATTTTCCTTCAAGATATTTCTTGAGCTGAGGATTGAAAAGTTTGTTCATGACCTTAGAAAGAAGGAAGGAGAGTACGTGTGGTCGGTAGAGGACTTTGATGAACTATTGGTTTTTCCCATTCAGTCATCAGGCGCTAAGCCAAAGTAGAAGAACATTTCTTCAGGTTTAGTTCTTTAAGAAGTAAGTATACCTAGGGTTTTGAGAATGGAATGACTGTCGTTGAAAATGGGTGAAGTGTTTGACTACCGAGCTTGGCTAGTCACAACAACGGTCAAGATTTTTTTTTTAAATTAAAGTTACTTATCTTATATCCTGTTTTTTAATTTAAAAATATTCAAACGATTTGCGAAAATAAATAAAACACTAACAAGTCTTTTAAAACTTCAATTTTGAGTCTAGTTATTGTGTAAATCGGCCCTATCGAGGTAACCGTCGGAAGGGAAATTTTCGCCAATTTTATACGATTCGTACGAATTTTGCTTCGAGGTATTTTTCCGACCAGCTGTTCGGAATATTTCTCCGACAAATTTTAACTCACAGCGGGAATCGCGTTGCAGTACATTCAAGTGCATTTTTGGTGTACATTTTGACAGCAATTTCGTTTCCGATTTCTTAAGACACAAATTCTTGTAAGAAATAAAAAAATTACGAACGCAATTGAAACATTCGAAAAAGTATACGTTGCGCAAAACTGTCCGCGCCGACAGATACCTCGATAGGGCCGAATATGTTTAACTTTTATAAGAAAATCTTTTAGAGATCTGTTATGCTTTCAGCGAAAAAGTTGATTAAGTAATACAAATCTTGAGTCAGAATTTTTAAAAACTTCTCTTTCTGATTTCTGGTACCTTCATCTCCCTCTCCCTTAATACAGTGCAAGCGTTTAGAAACGTTGGATAGCAGATGAAAGGAGATACCGATGCACGGGAAAAATCGATCCGGGTAAAGCGTTCCACATTCTTGTAGTGCGGCTAAAAAAAATTCTCTTAGCTTTACAGTACGTCCGAATAGTTTAGCTCAAGGGAAAATTGATAGGGGCATTCCAATTGGTGTGCGTGTTAGGGGAAATTGTTTCAGGGGAGGAATGCACTTTTTATAGAAGTAACGATACAACAACATAAGCCAAGATATTACGGCGATTTTCGAGTGAAACAAATATTTCATTAATGGTTCCTTCACCTATCAGTTTTAAGGCTCTATTCCTTCAATAAATAGTGCTATAAGCTAAGTTTGGCTACGTTTAAACCTGGTTCCTGGTTTTTTCTTTTTGTTTCAAAAGATGTTGTAAAAACATCCAAAAAGTTTCTTTTGAAATATTTTACAGTAAATCACACTACTGTATTCTAAAGAAACAAACAAATTTAGGGAAGTTATAAAAAAACAATGTATTGGTTGAGTTTAAATCTTTTCTTTCACATCACCATTGCCAACAAAGTGTAATTCTTTTTTTTTTATCTGACATGACAACAGTATCCAGGAAAACAATCACAATTCATCAGCGGAAACTACCCACTATACCTTTGTATGTTCTTTTCTTCACCAAAAACATAAACAAACCCCTTTCTATTTTCCTCCTTGTGCATACTTTTTTTTTACTTTCTAAACAATTTAGGTCCTTTATTACTCCCTTCATATTTTCAGCTCAGCAGCACACAGCACTTCGGTGCGATGTTTTGTAGTAAAATCTAAGAAAAAAAACTATTAAATATTCAACCTGAACACGAAGATCCCATGGCATGGCCCGTATCCATTGTAGTAGTTTTCTTTTCTTGAAAACAGGTTCAGGATACCATATACTCCTTCTTTTTGAGGAGGAACTATATGCTAGCTTAAGGGTGAACGAAATTTGTTTCTACATATCTTTTAACAAAGAGGTTTTGAGATTCCATAAATAGAAAAGGAACTTAAAAATATATATGGGCTATCTCAACTTTCAGAAATATTTTATTAACCCTTAAAATAATAAAAGTTTTGTATGCTTCGGAAATTATGAAGATTGAAGATGGTATTACAATTTGTTGTGAAAGGAATAACTTGGAAATATTTATTGCAGTATATCACACTTGTAACAAATATCATCACAACATTTTTTAAATTACATAGGTACTAATATTATTTTTAATCAATCCATGCCTGAAATCATGTTCTGGAGCTATATAAAGACGACCGACTACGTCAGTTTGACTAGGCACATTGGATACAATATTGTGTTCTAACATGTTGTTGTTGGATTAATGAAATTCTTTCTTTTTTAGAGGTATTTTGATTTATTTTGTAACCATGAATCGACTGACGCCTGAACAACGCAAGCAAATTGTGCAGATTTATTTCGAAAAATATGGTTCTGTTTGTGAAATTTGTCTGCACTACCGGAGCTCATTTTCGGCTGAATGGCTACGTCATTAAGGAAAATAATCGTCAAACTATTGTTGAGACGCACGCCAGCGGCGCGGTCTGAGCCGTTGCATCCAGAAAAACTAATAGTTTGGTGTGTTGTACGGACTGGTGAAATAATTGAAATCAAGTAGTTTTTTCAACTTTTCGAAAATAGGTTTCAAAATTTGAGTATTTGAATTTTCAGAGTTTTTAGTATTTGCCAGGAAATGAAAATTAGACAAAATCGATTAAACCGTTTTTTTTTCTGTGAAACATCCGCGCACCTAGGCAGTAAAATCGATCGTTATCGTCACGAAAAATGGCATGACGCTCGATAAACTTTTTCAAAGTGTGACTGGAGCGTGTGGGTTGCTTGGTGGTTGTAGGTTGGGTGGTAGTGGAGGAGGTGTTAAGGGGCGGGGGACAATTTTCAAAAAATGTGGCTGGTTGGTAGTTGAAGATGGGCTGGGTGTATGGCGGTGGTGGGGGGATTTGATATGTGGGTTGAGGAAAATTTCGTTCCTATTTATAAATGAATATAATCTGTAATAATTGTTATTACAATAAAATAAGACGAATATATTGTTTTTATTAACGAAACACTAAATTATACAAAACTATTTCACTTCATATTTTCATTGATGGTTTTTAAAAATTAATGTAAACTTGAAGATTTCACAACTGCCGGGCGTACCGTGACGTCTAATTTTTTACTTGCTCTATAGGGCAAGTATTGGTTTCGTGCAGAAAAAAAAATTGAGGTTTTAATCAAACATGACATTACGATGATAGAGGAGCCCAAAAAAGTGGTTTTCGCCATACCGTCCGTCGGTCTGTCTGTGCGGATGTGCGTATGTGCGGATGTGCGGAGGTGCGCTTTTTCACGTCATTCTACAGCCTAAACGGCTTGACGGATTTTCTTCAAACTTCATGTATAGCAGTTTGAAGAAAAACGATTGTCGAGGTTTTTTTTATTTCGTTTTAGCCCGGCTCAAACTGGTAGCTTTCATGTAACGGTTTTTTTCATTTCGGATTTTCTCGAAAACGGCTCTAACGATATTGATTAAACTCCAAATTTAGCTAACTTTAAGCATTTCTAAAAAAAACTGCGTATTTCCTTTTTGGCTCAAATGGTCGTAACGAAAATTAGGTTTAAACGGCTGTTTTTTAAATGGCCATAAGTTCGCAACGGCTTGATTGAATTGACTCAAACTTCGTTTGGCATCGTTCTTTATAGTGTTCTATAGGATAGCTTTGTAAATTTTTCAGTGAAGCCTTTCTAAATGGTAGCTCCCATACAACGAGCCGTTCAGTTTTAGCCAACTTTTTTTTGGTTTTTTCTAATTTGCTCAAAAATGGGCTCTAAGGATTTTGTTTAAACTTTGTGTGTAATATTCTTTTAGTGTTCTTAAGAGAAGTGGATTTTAATTTTTGGCTAAAAATGCAAATAACGGAAACCTGGTCTTGACGTCTTTTTTTCAAATTGCTATAAGTTGTCAACGGTTGTATTGATTTCAAACAAACTTTGTTTCATACTTTCTATCAGATGGCATTGCATTTTTTCCAGTTTCTCTTATTTAAATGGTGGCTCCCATACAAAGAGCCACTTGGTTTTGGCCAATTTTTTTAGTATTTTCTAATTTACTCAAAAAAGGCTCTACCGATTTTTATTAAACTTTATAGAATATAAATAGAATGTTTTGAAGAAAACTGCATTTAAGTTTTTGACTACAAATGATAATAACGGAAATTTGTTTTAACAATTTTATTAATTTGGCCATAATCGGACATTTTTATATCATTTATAGCACCCAAAAGATGACATCTAAATTTTAAAAATTCATAGGTATCTTAACGTAAGCTCCCGCTCAGGTTTCCCAGTTTTAACCAAAATTTTGTAGTTTTCCCCAAATTTTTCAAACATGAGGAGTTCTTCATATTGCTCGAAAACTTTATTTTCATCGTACTATTGCACCCACAGAGCAAGTACGTGCGACCCAGTCGTGCATTTTATTATATTTAAATTCAAGTTACATCCAAGACAGCACCAAAGGCAGTATGCTTTTCCATTTCCAACCTTTATTTTGCTTCAAAAATTTGATAACACTGCTGTCCTCGCCATTCTTGCATACCAGCCCTAAACGGATACACCTTTAACTTTAAAACGACGCGACGCCGGGCCGGCCAGAGGATTAAGTCAATGGAAACCGTTATAAAGCCATGATCAATGACTTTTTCTTTCTTGAAATAAATCGCCTTGTTGTGAAGTAGCTGGGGTTTTAACAAGACGACACAACATGGCACCCAGCCAGCGCGTACCCCAATGGATTTCTTGAAGGACATGTTTTGTGAGTTAGGTTCCAAGATAGTGTGAAGTCATAGAAATCATATTCAAATAAAATTGGCAGTGGTTTTGACAGCGATGAAGAACACCTCTTCAGAAGTATACTGGGTATTTCATCCGGGCCAGCGGATTTGTGTATATTAAGATCTTGAAGAATTCACTGTGCGAGTGCGGAAAAATACTTGTCTCATAGAAAAATTGACGTTCTCAAGTACAGGAGAAGGCAACGTGAAACTTGCAGCAAGATTTGCTGCGAGCATTTATCAGGATGGGAAGTAAGTAACAAGTCATGAGTATGGGCGGAATGCCCATCAACATCCGGTATACGAGTAGGCTCATCGACAAGCTGAATAAGATGGTGCTGCTCAGCAATGATCTCGGTATACTTTTCTCTCCAAAACGATGTAAAGTTTGGTGATGATATTGCTACGCAAACCTTTCTGCATTATTCCAATGATAAGTTGGTTGATGGTTAATCACAGGAGTTTCGATGACCTTGGACAGAAGGGATGTAATAAGTTCAATTAGTAGGTAATTTGAGCACCTGAATTATGGATGGGCTTACTAAAAGCTGTTTTACATTCACTCAGCAAGAGGCCTGTGTGGAATAAGATGGGTGACGAAGCTAACGGTGCGGCTTGGTCGTCGTAGAAACGTACCTTTTTGAAACTGTGCTGGAAATACTATCCGCGGGCCAGCGAATTATTGTAGGTTCACCGAGATCTTTTAGTACTCTTGCAACTGAGCCAAGGGAAAAGAATATTGATGAATAAGCACTCGCTTGGAAGAAGACTCAATATCAATATGCCAAACCGATCGTAGGACAATTTCATGTAACCGTACTCCAGACTTTATGCCACCTATATGCAGGTTGCTGGTTAGTGACGGAACACATTTGGTGTAGTAAGCGGGTTTGGTATAGACATACTCCAAAAATCCTAGCCCACCACCTAGGCGAGGTACATCGGTCTTAAACAGTTACTCTGTCAAATCTTTGAGTGTTTAAGTCAAAAGGAGGGAGGGAAGACAATCATAAGCTGCCAAGGCTATACTACGTCGATTTTAAGTAACCAAACTCGAGACTTTCGGCAGGGTGCTGGTTGGTAAGGTAACATTGAATCCATCAAAGGGGTTGGCCATGTTAGACAACAGAATCATACCCCACCACCTAGGTGAGATATATACTCCTCATAAAATTTTTTAATTGTTTGGGTTGGAAGTATTTGTGGTGGTGATTAGTCGGGATAAGCAATTTGTTCGTAGCCATTTCGTCGCATTGAAGAAGCAGATCAGATCTTTGATCCTTTTATTGGATAGTTCCCCCAGGTCTTGATAAAAAGCTACACCTAATAGGAATCGCACCCCTATGCGATATAAATCTAGACATTGTCACAGTAAATGAACTTCAGAGTCTCCTTCTTTATCTGATTCCTACAAGATCGGCATTAGTTGTTGAAAGAAATTTCTAGCCTCGCATGCTAGCCTGTATATGTTACACCTACTGGCCAGTGGTCGGCCGGTGGCCCCTATGATGCTATTTGTCAAGTTGCTCCATTTGTTATTAGAAACGAATGTAAAGTGGGATATGACAGTGATCTTCACAGCCTTCAGTGGAATGATGGCAGCTTGCGGCTAATGAACTGATTCTTGCTTGGCCAGCCCTGAAAAGGAGTGTGCTTTAGAACCCAGTACAGAGAGACCTCCAGGTCGGAACCGGGACCATTTACTTTTTCCTGGTATTGCCTTAATAATTTGGAGGAGGTAGAGGAGGAGGTGGAATTTAAAACCTTGTTAGCGGCGGAAATGTATACTACCTTTGTTTTATGCAAACATATGGTTCATTGAATGCAAGCATAAGGCACAGGTATTTCTTTAGCTTGTTCTTCTTAAAAGAGATCGCTTTGTTACTTCAGAAACATAATTCCCTCCTCTTGATAGCCTCTTTACAGCTCAAGTTCAACCTGGAATTCCTCTTTTTGGTTCAACACCTTTTTTTTAGATTTCTGAAAAAAATTTGTCAAACCTTGGCGGTAAAGAGCCCCTTGAACTTGAGGCTGGAAGAGCTTTCTGATAAAATAAAACTTTTATTTTTTTCCAGAATATGGCTGGTTTTTGAAACACCAACTTAAAAAATTAACAACATTTTCACCACAAACCAAAAAAATCATTTTCCAACTAATTATAAAAAAAAATTATTTTATAAGAAAATATTTCAAATAAATCATCATTATCCTTGGGGCTTGGGAAATCATAATTTTGCCAAAATAATAATAGTAGCACCCACATACGGGAACATAGAATTTAATAAGACCATGATGTGGGTGTTTATATCATCAATTGCTTACAGTTACCGTTACCACAATCTAATTACATACAACATAAACAAGCCATCAAGCAGCTCCTTAATTACCTGTCAACCGTAAGGATATGGCCATCCCGCACACGAATCCAGGAAACTGGTTTATTTCCGAGCTGTTGCACCTGTGTGTTTATATAAAAGGATGAAACAGAACATATACAAATATACATTTAATAAGGTTTCAACAGATGCTATTAGGGGAATACAAGATAACTGTGGTATGTTGTTTTTGTTGTTGTTGTTCTTGTCAGTGTGATAGGAGATTATTAAAAGAGTGTCTTAAAATTAAGTAAGAGTAATGTGTGGGGAAGTGTTCCAATGAATCCTTTTTTGCTATATGCGAGTCATTTATATATTATGCCAATTATAAGGTAAATAAATTCAGAAGGTTGAACTTACTTTGCAGGGTAGGTAAGCATGCGTACCCAATTGTGATGTGACATTGATACTCAATTGTTCTGGTAAGTTTGAACCGGAAGTATGAGTTGATGATGACGAGGTTGACGAAATTGGGCGTGGGTAGTGCTTTGATAGATCAAGGGTGGAGTACTTATCAGCATAGGTATGGTCTGAAATTATAAGGTTGCATTATTTTAAAAGAAAATCTCAATGCTACTCTAGTTAGGGGAAAAATTTAAATATAAATATAAATGATGTTTTGATTGTAAAAAATAAAATAAAATTAATGGTCCTTATGCTATTTTAAATTTAAATCAATAATTTGGTATAGAACAATAATTAAAGAAAATATATTAATTAAAAAAAGACATTTTAATCTGGTAGGTACACTATTATGGTAGGTTATAGATACAAAGATTTTCCAATTGAAAACATAAAAGCCAATACAAACTTTATTTCCTTATAAAGATACTATTTTTCTAACAGGGAATATTTTGATAACCGTATTAGGACCACAAATATTTAAAACCTATATATTTATCTTGATTTTAGTAAAAAAAAAAACAAGTATTCACATATTTCTTGTAATTATTTTAAGATTGCTATGTGCTAAAATGTTGCTTTTAAAAAAATTGTTTTTTTTGCAAACTTATTACATAAGTGAATACTTGTTTTTTTTTTTTACTAAAATCAAGATAAAATATATAGGTTTTAAATATTTTGCAATTGATTTTCTTATTTTACCACAGATGTCCACTTTAGAAACTGATTGTCACGGAACAGCTTGGTTGGTCAAATGATTAGGTACTATAACAAATTGATAATTTCTTGTGAGCGCAATTTCCATATTTGCCCCATGGTATAGAGTTAGTGAATTTTGAGCAAAAATTTGGTTGCCAATCGTTAGGGTTGCTTATGACACCGGAAGGCCGGAGTTATGTCGAGCTACTAAAACAAAGTGCACGACTGGGTCGCACGAACTTGCTCTAGTGTTTGACAGTGGTCTTGGGGCTTTAGATTTTGAAAACAAAAATTAAAGGAAAAAATTATATGAAATCTTAAACACTTTAAAGTCACTTTAGTTAAAACGTTTTTTTTTTTTTTGCAAATTTTAGGAAAAAAAATTCAAAATCTATCGACCAGTTTTTACTTGCGATTATAGGTACTATAAGGCAAGTTATGCATTCGTCGAAAAAAAAAGTTTTGAGATAACAATCAAACATGACATTACGATGATAGCGAAGACGAAAAAAGATGGTCTAAAAAATTCTGTCCGTCTGTATGTCTGTCTGTCTGTCTGTCTGTCTGTCTGTCTGTATGTAGACCTACAGCCCAAACGGGTGGGTCGAATTGCTTCAAACTTGGTATATAGACTTTTTTAGGTATTGTAAGAGGGGAAATTGAAATTTTTTTTTAGCTCAAAAAATAACGGTACCTGCCATACAACCGTTACGTTAAAGCTTATTTTTCTTAAAAATGGCTCTAACGATTTCGATTTAAAAAAATCAGTGTTGCTTTTTAGGTACGATCAATCATATGGCTGAAAAATTTTTTTTTAAAAAATGGCTAAGAACGGTACTTTCCATAGGACCGTTTTTTTTTGCTTTCGACTATCTCGAAAACGACTCAACCGATTCTTTCGAAATTTCACCCACATATAGCTGTAGGTAGCTCAATTTGTATTGCATACCAATATTTTTGAAAAATATTTTTTTTGTAATTTTAAAAGCATTTTTTTAAAAAAAAAATTAAAAAATTAATATTTTGAAAACTGCTTATTAAATTTTTTTCTAAAAATTTTAAATAAATGTATTTGCTGAATACCTACGAGCTGGCGTTTTTGATTTTTTTTTGGAATTTTTTTTCAAAAAGTTTTTCAAAAAAACTTTTTTTCTCAAAAACCGCTCCACAGATTTTTATAAATTTATTCTCATAAATTCAAATTTATCCAAAAAATAGAATGGCGTACTTTTTTTTCAGCTCAAATTAGTTAAAGTATTTATTTAAGAATTTTGAAAATTTTATTTTTATTAAAATCTCAAGCCCCTAAACCAGTGTCACTCATTAGAGCAAGTTCGTGCGACCCAGTTTCAAAATAAACATTCAATTTTTTTTTTCAGTACCTACGCCAACTTTTTGCACTTTGTAGTTTTTGTCAAAAAAATAAAACTAAAAAAAGTTGTGTTACGGTAAATTTTACCGCAACAAAAACTTCCCTTCGGTCGTTCTTTTTCCCTTTTCTTTTTCTCGTTGTGGCTGCAAAATATTGGCGAAGTTGAGGGCAACCATGGTCTCATCAACCAGTGGTGTACCTAGCCTTATTTTGCAAAAGCAACCCAAGCAGGTGTTCGAGTACGACGTGATAAAACGAGAAGAGAGCCGGCGGATGAGCCGAAGAAGTAACGAGTCAGGTGGACTCTTACTTACATCAAATGAACAACAACAACTTCTTATAATTATCTTTCCATTTTAAAATCTAACTTAACGTAACGTAATTTTAACTTTAACGTAAAATAACGTAAATTTGTTAAATGTACAAAATGGGTTTTTAACGCGTTTAGATTAGTTTTATAGAATTTTTAAAATAATGATTAAAGTAACGCTCCTCTCTGTATTTCCGAAAATAGTTTGTTGAATAATTCACGCTTCGAATCCCGCGCGATAGTTGTAGAGTAGTAGGAAAAAGCCTATTTGAGACTTCTCCTCAATTTTGTTTCTTATCAATTTTTCTCGAAAATAGTTTTAGTTATAAAATAGTCTGAACTCGTCCATAATGTTTCGACAAGTTTTGGAAACACATTCAACAACTTGTCGAAACATTGTTTGTGTGCGTGAGAGTAAGTTTTGGCAAGTTTTGGAAACACATCCAACAACTTGTTAAAACCGTGTTTGTGTGCGTATGAGTATGTTTCGTTAGATCCCACGACGGTTGTTTTCTAGGAGAGCGTCATGCTTCCAGAAAGCCGTGACCGATGATCTCGAAACGAATGGTTGTGTTGTAGCGTTGTATGTATGAGTGAATGATTGGAATGGACGAGGGAAGAGAGTTGTTGATGAAAATTAGCTTGGAAGGCACTCTTGTGAGAGCCTTAAAAGCGTAAACTGAATTTTTGTGAAAAAAAAAGATCGAGAAATTTTGAGGAGGAAAAGAATCGAGGAGGAGACATTTTTCTTTTTGGATATTGGATTTTCGAATCGAGGATTTTGAAAGTGGAAATAGGATTCGAGACGTGAGAGTTTTAAAGGGGAAACGGAGATAGGAGACGAAAATCATTACCAAAAAGATAAGTAGTTTGTGTTTCATTTTGAATATAAATATATGTATATATTTGTAATTCCAAAGTATATATATTTATATTCTTGTACTAGATTCGCTCATATTTTTTTTTTTTGTACGCGCTTTAACTTTGTTGAAGACCCATTTTTTCTTTTATATTTTCTTTTATTAGTTGCCTTTCTTTTCGTTTGATTTCCAATTGCTTACCTTGAGCCAAACGGCCGTATTAAATATTGTGTCTAAAATACTTTTTTTTTTATTTGAAAAGACTTTTGGGTTTTAGTCCAGGGATCTTCTGTCCCATGGTTTCCCAAAACAATAAAATAACAATTTTAATATAACACTCTTTCTTTTTATTTAAAACATCGGTTCTTCGAATTCCATAATTAGTTTTGGAATTTTCTAATTCGGTTTTTTAAAAAAAATTCCTGGCGCCCGTTTTTTTTTTGCACCCTACTGTGCAATCATAAATTTTCTTCTTTTGATAAACTATTTTGATTGCGGAATCAATCAAGTTTATCAAAAGAAATACAAAATTCTTCCACTGAACCCACCCCAGCTGAGCAGCCGTGGTGACAGCTATTCTGATCTAGCTGTTGTTACACTTTTTTTTCGCATTCGCTTTCGTGTTCTTCGTTCGTGGTAGATTGAATAAACAAATAGTTAATTCGTGTCTGTGCCGCCGTCGTCGGTGCGCGTTAAAACCCTTTTATTTTTTTTTTTTAATTATCTTGATCGCGGTGTAAATAGAAATCGGTTGTTTTAATAATTCGAAAATATAATAATTCCCTCCCCCTATCGTGTTCGTGTCGCGGAAAAAAGTGTAATAAAGTGGTGCCCAACGTTAAGGGCCCAAAGTGGAAGAGTTTTTTTTATTGTATTTATTGTGTTTTTTTTTTCTTTCTCTCAACAATTCTTTGATTGAAAGCTAATTTTTTTTTTTTTTTTTTTGGTGTAGTGTTTCTCGTGGCCAAGCAAATTGTTGTGGAATATAAAGGCGGAGCAGTGAAGGGGATCCAGCTAAACTAAGAAGGAGTTGAGAACAACAAAGTTTTTTGGTGATATTTTTTTATTTTGTTAGTGTTGTAAACTCGTTGTTTTTTTAATTCTGTGGTGTCTTTTGTTTTATATACATATTTTTTGTTCTCTATTTCATTTTATTAATTTTTTTTTGTGTTCATGTGGTACCTTGGTTAGAGTTTTTTTGTTGGGTTTTGTAAGATATTGTTTTTTTCTCGCGTGGGATACCTTCTTATATAGTGACATTTATTTTCGTGTTTGAGTGAAAATCAAATTGATTGTATTTCAGTGATAGGTGATAGTTTTTTTTCTTATTTCTTTTTTTCTCTCGTGGGATATTTTGTGTTATTATTTTGTGTTTGTACATCGAGCGTAAATTACATTGAGTTCTTTACAAGGATAGGTGATAGTTTTTTTTTCTTGTTGTTTTTTTTTTCTCGCGTGGAATATTTCGCGATATAGCTACATCTTAAAAATTAAGAGGAGTTTATAGTTAATTTTTTTTTTGCTTTGGCTATTATTTGATTGTGATTGGTGTTTACGGTTGCCACCAACGCGAGAATTTTCTGGGTGGAAATTTAATAGTTTTTTTTTATACCTATAATATCGGGAAGTAAAAAAAAAAAATTATAGGTAGAGTTTCTTGTTTTTTCGAGTATTTATTGTAGTGAATATTTTTTTTTTTTATATATAAAAATACAAATTTAAGGATTGCCAAGTTTTTTTTTTATTTTTTGTTCTAGTAACTTTTTTGATTTTCTCGTGTGTGATTAATTAGTTTTTTTTAATAAAAATGAATATAGGAAAATTAGCACAGGACGAACTGGCCTATGAGATGAAGGTCAGGGGTTTGAAAGTAGGGTCGGTAGATGAGATGCGAAAGGCATTGAGGTCATCGAGGTTGCTCGTTAAGAGGAACTCGATGGAAGTTAGTATGGTGTACCCGTTCACCTATGAGGAGGATAGAGATGCGATCGAAGCAAAAATTGAGGAGATTAGGGGCCTTCTTAAAGTACCTCCGAAGAATCCAAAGTCTTCGGAGTACATTAAGATTGTAACAAAGATTGAGTGGTGTATAGGTAGGTTAGCTAGGACCCCTTGTGAGGCAGACGACGAAGAAGATGCGATTAGCTCTCTTCGTAATAAAGTTTTGTGTTTATTAGGAGATCTCACTGGTGATAGTGAGAATAGTGATAGGGAAGAAGAAGTTGAGAAGGAAAAGACTCCCTTTAAAACGCAAACCCAACTTCAGGTACAAGTTGGTCAGACCCCAAGTGGTGTGCGGTCTGCGTTAGGACTGGCTGGAGGGTCATTGCCTGAACCAAGTCGTTTTGGCAGTAGTCCTTCAGTCAGTGGTGTTAATGTTAGGGTCCCATTAGGACATAGGGTTGATAGGGGTGACACTTTTGCTGAACAGATGGTCGTTCAACAGAAGTGCACCGAACGTGTAGGGAAGTGGGGGGTGAAATTTACTGGTGACTCTAATGGAGCATCAGTGAATTCATTCCTGGAAAGAGTGGAGGAACTTCGTCTGGCTAACGATGTTCCGGACTCCCACCTTTTCAAATCCGCTTCGGAGCTTTTGTCGGGTAGGGCCCTTATGTGGTATAGGACGGTTAGGGAAGATTTAGGAGATTGGCAAGAACTCGTCAAGGAACTCAAAGCGGAGTTCCTTCCTGCGAATTACGATGATCTTCTTTTGGAAGAAATTAATCGGCGTTCGCAGGGAAAGGATGAAACTTTCGGCGCGTATCTTGCCACTATGAGGACATTGTTCCGAAGATTGTCGGAACCTTTATCAGAGGGAAGAATGTTATCTATTTTGAGGAAAAATGTAGACCCCTTTTATCAGGTGCAGATAGCGAGTGCCAAACCAAAGACGGTTAAGGAACTTGCTGTCTTAGGTAGGGAACTAGATACCCTTAAGGTAAATGTAGATAGTTTTACTCCACCAAGTAGAGGTAGGCATTTGTTGGAACCAGAATGTGGTTACCAACCGAGTTCATCCGGACAACACCGAGTTGCGGCTGTTGCTCCAGTCCCAGAGAACCCTTTTAGACAGGTAGTTAGGTGTTACAATTGTAACAGGGATGGGCATTTGGCACACAACTGTTCTGTGCAAAGGAAGTGTTTCGGTTGCGGGGCTGTAGGTGTGTATCGTAGGGATTGTAGGCGGTGTTCGGGAAATGGGGAACGGGCTCTTGTGACAGCAGGACAGGAGACCCGTCGGCGTTAGTTAGGTCGTCTGCTGACGATCAGCTGGAACGTCAAGTTCACTTAAGTTTCACGTTAGCGGCAAGCGGTAGGGACACTAGACCATATTTAGGAGTTAGGGTTTATGGAGTCAAATTTTTAGGACTTCTTGATTCAGGAGCCTCTCGTACCATTGTGGGTGGTGACGGGTGGAAAATTTTGAAAGAATTAGGGCTTAGATTAGAAAAGAGTAGTGTTGGGTCAGTAGCGTTAGCAGATGGGGCAGGTGTAGGAGTAGCTGGGTCTATTTCTCTACCAGTGGAGGTTGAGAATAGATCCATTTTAATAGAATGTCTAGTTATACCGAATCTCCCACACCAATTGATCTTGGGTGCCGACTTTTGGGCACTATCGGGCATAGTCCCGGATTTGAGATCTGGTATGTGGAGTTTTTCGAGCCAGGAAATGGTGGCTTCGGTAACAGACACGGTAGCGATTAGGGAAAAATCGGATTTGGACGATTTCGAAAATAAGAAGTTAGAACACTTGTTAGGAGAACTTTTTGAATCAATGACCGAGGGATTAGGGTGCACCAACTTAGTTGAGCACAAGATTAGGACGTCCGCAGAACCAATTAAACAACGATATTACCCTGTTTCGCCCGCGATTCAGAAACATATCGATCAGGAACTCCAAGATATGTTGGAAGCTGGAGTGATCGAGAAGTCGAAGAGTCCTTGGGCATCGCCTATTCTTCTCGTTAAGAAGAAAGACGGCAGTTATCGGTTCTGCGTTGACTATAGGAAATTAAATGAGGTTACTGATAGGGATGCTTATCCACTACCTTTTATTTCAGCGATTTTGGACAAGCTTCGAAACGCGAAGTACTTGTCCTCATTAGATATTAAATCTGCTTATTGGCAGATCCCAATGGAGGAAGAATCGCGAAAGTACACAGCCTTTACCGTGCCAGGGAGGGGTCTTTTTCAATTTTGTAGGATGCCATTCGGGCTCCATAATTCACCAGCGACATGGCAAAGGTTTATTGACGACGTTCTAGGTCCCGATTTAGAACCGTTTGTCTTTGTGTACTTAGATGACATTATCATTGTCACCGATTCTTTTGAGAAACACTTAGAAATTCTCAAAGAAGTTTTTAAAAGGTTAGGAGAGGCGGGTTTAAAAGTAGGTAGGGAAAAGTGTAATTTCTGTAGGCCTTCTTTGAAATTTCTAGGTTATGTAGTTGATAGGAACGGGCTTCATGTAGACCCGGAAAAAGTGGAAAGCATGATGAGGATTCCTCCACCGAAAAACGTGAAGGAAATTAGGAGTTTTGTAGGGACTATTTCTTGGTATCGAAGATTCGTGCCAAATTTTGCAATTTTAGTTAGGCCTCTTACCGATCTCCTAAAGAAAGGTAAGAAATTTGAGTGGACCCAAGAATGTGAGGAGAGTTTTAGGAAAGCCAAAGAGTGTTTGGTTACGGCACCGATTCTGACATGTCCGGATTTTTCTCGGCCGTTTGTTGTCCAAACAGACGCGTCAGATTTTGGTATCGGGGCCGTACTTTCGCAGGAGTTTGAGGATGGCGAAAAAGCTATTTGTTATTTGAGTCGGTCATTGAATAGGAATGAAAGGAACTACTCTACGACCGAAAAAGAGTGCTTAGCGGTTCTTTGGGCGATCGAAAAGTTACGGCCGTATCTCGAAGGTGTTCGATTTACGGTTGTGACGGATCATCACTCACTGATCTGGCTTAGCAATCTTAAGGATCCGCAGGGTAGGTTAGCTCGTTGGGCCATTCGGCTCCAACAATTTGATTTCAAGATCATCCATCGAAAGGGCAAAGAACATGTCGTTCCTGATATGTTGTCGCGAGGAGTCCCCGAAGTAGCCGGTGTCTCTGAAGCGGATTCGGACCCTTGGGTGATTAAAATGAAATCTCAGGTAGAAAAGAGGCCGTTAGAATACCCATCCTGGCGAGTTGAGGATGGGCGGCTCTATAAACATGTTAGGGTGAACCATATTGTTGTTCACAACGAGAATGAGGAGTGGAAGTTAGTTGTAGGGAAAGGTGATAGGGCAAAGATTCTAAACGATTGCCATGATGCTCCGCTTTCAGGACACATGGGAGTTAAAAAGACTTTTGCTAGGGTAGCAGAAAAATATTACTGGCCCAAAATGAGGAGTGATATTACGAGATATGTTAGGGTTTGTAAGACTTGCCAAAAAGTGAAACCGGTGAATGAGAGGCCAGCTGGTCTTATGACTGAGAGGGTGGGAAATTCCCAACCGTGGGATATGGTTTGTGTGGATTTAGTTGGTCCACTTCCGAAGTCGTCGCGCGGTTTTATTTATATTTTAACGGTCGTCGATTATTTTAGCAAATTTCCCCTGTTGTTCGCGTTACGGTCCGCAACGGCGAAAGCGGTTTGTCGAGAATTGGAAGAAAACGTTTTTCTTCTCTTCGGTGTTCCAAAGTGGATCGTCTGTGACAACGGTCCCCAGTTCCGTAGCAAGGAACTGAAGACGCTTAGTGAAGCGTACGGGTCACAACTTCGATATACGGCGCATTACCATCCACAAGCGAATCCTGCGGAGCGCATAAATCAAATTATTAAGACTACGCTCCGAGCGTATGTCTCCGAAAACCAGCGGAGTTGGGATATGCAACTGGCAAAAGTGGCCTGTGCTATCCGAACTTCGCAACATGAGGTATTAGGTGTTTCGCCATACTTTGTAAATTTTGGTAGGAACATGGTAACTAGTTGCCATGATGTAGGGCTTAGAGATAGTGATAGGGACCAAGATAGAGGGGATACCGTTAGGCAGTTTCAGAAACTGAGACAGGAGATAGCTAGGAAGTTGGAAGCGGCGGGAAATAAGACCGCTAAAACTTATAATTTGAGGAGAAGAGACATACAGTTTCAACCTGGTGATCTCGTTTGGCGTAGGAATTATTCCTTGTCCGATGCGGCAAATTATTTTGCGGCCAAATTAGCGACCAAGTTTGTTGGTCCATTTAGGATCAGTAGGAGGGTGTCACCTTGGACATACCTCCTGATAGACGATAAGGGGAAGGATCGAGGGACGTGGCACGTAAAGGATTTAAAGCCATTTATTGACACTTAGTCAAAAGTCCCTTTATCTTTCTTTTAATTCGTAATTTTTTTTGTACTTTGTTTGTTTTTTTTGGTAAATTGTCCAATTATATATTTTCAATTCGTGCCACTAATTATGTTTTTTTTTTCTTTTTTTTTCTTTTCTTATATGATGGTAACCCTGTGTTGTGTTGTACACCCTGTTCTTTTACCCTTCAATCCTGGCCGGGCCTTAAGAAATGGTTTATTTTTCTTGAAAAGTAAACACATTTCTTGGGAGGTAAGGGTGGAATTTGTTACGGTAAATTTTACCGCAACAAAAACTTCCCTTCGGTCGTTCTTTTTCCCTTTTCTTTTTCTCGTTGTGGCTGCAAAATATTGGCGAAGTTGAGGGCAACCATGGTCTCATCAACCAGTGGTGTACCTAGCCTTATTTTGCAAAAGCAACCCAAGCAGGTGTTCGAGTACGACGTGATAAAACGAGAAGAGAGCCGGCGGATGAGCCGAAGAAGTAACGAGTCAGGTGGACTCTTACTTACATCAAATGAACAACAACAACTTCTTATAATTATCTTTCCATTTTAAAATCTAACTTAACGTAACGTAATTTTAACTTTAACGTAAAATAACGTAAATTTGTTAAATGTACAAAATGGGTTTTTAACGCGTTTAGATTAGTTTTATAGAATTTTTAAAATAATGATTAAAGTAACGCTCCTCTCTGTATTTCCGAAAATAGTTTGTTGAATAATTCACGCTTCGAATCCCGCGCGATAGTTGTAGAGTAGTAGGAAAAAGCCTATTTGAGACTTCTCCTCAATTTTGTTTCTTATCAATTTTTCTCGAAAATAGTTTTAGTTATAAAATAGTCTGAACTCGTCCATAATGTTTCGACAAGTTTTGGAAACACATTCAACAACTTGTCGAAACATTGTTTGTGTGCGTGAGAGTAAGTTTTGGCAAGTTTTGGAAACACATCCAACAACTTGTTAAAACCGTGTTTGTGTGCGTATGAGTATGTTTCGTTAGATCCCACGACGGTTGTTTTCTAGGAGAGCGTCATGCTTCCAGAAAGCCGTGACCGATGATCTCGAAACGAATGGTTGTGTTGTAGCGTTGTATGTATGAGTGAATGATTGGAATGGACGAGGGAAGAGAGTTGTTGATGAAAATTAGCTTGGAAGGCACTCTTGTGAGAGCCTTAAAAGCGTAAACTGAATTTTTGTGAAAAAAAAAGATCGAGAAATTTTGAGGAGGAAAAGAATCGAGGAGGAGACATTTTTCTTTTTGGATATTGGATTTTCGAATCGAGGATTTTGAAAGTGGAAATAGGATTCGAGACGTGAGAGTTTTAAAGGGGAAAAGGAGATAGGAGACGAAAATCATTACCAAAAAGATAAGTAGTTTGTGTTTCATTTTGAATATAAATATATGTATATATTTGTAATTCCAAAGTATATATATTTATATTCTTGTACTAGATTCGCTCATATTTTTTTTTTTTGTACGCGCTTTAACTTTGTTGAAGACCCATTTTTTCTTTTATATTTTCTTTTATTAGTTGCCTTTCTTTTCGTTTGATTTCCAATTGCTTACCTTGAGCCAAACGGCCGTATTAAATATTGTGTCTAAAATACTTTTTTTTTTATTTGAAAAGACTTTTGGGTTTTAGTCCAGGGATCTTCTGTCCCATGGTTTCCCAAAACAATAAAATAACAATTTTAATATAACACTCTTTCTTTTTATTTAAAACATCGGTTCTTCGAATTCCATAATTAGTTTTGGAATTTTCTAATTCGGTTTTTTAAAAAAAATTCCTGGCGCCCGTTTTTTTTTTGCACCCTACTGTGCAATCATAAATTTTCTTCTTTTGATAAACTATTTTGATTGCGGAATCAATCAAGTTTATCAAAAGAAATACAAAATTCTTCCACTGAACCCACCCCAGCTGAGCAGCCGTGGTGACAGCTATTCTGATCTAGCTGTTGTTACACTTTTTTTTCGCATTCGCTTTCGTGTTCTTCGTTCGTGGTAGATTGAATAAACAAATAGTTAATTCGTGTCTGTGCCGCCGTCGGTGCGCGTTAAAACCCTTTTATTTTTTTTTTTTAATTATCTTGATCGCGGTGTAAATAGAAATCGGTTGTTTTAATAATTCGAAAATATAATAATTCCCTCCCCCTATCGTGTTCGTGTCGCGGAAAAAAGTGTAATAAAGTGGTGCCCAACGTTAAGGGCCCAAAGTGGAAGAGTTTTTTTTATTGTATTTATTGTGTTTTTTTTTTCTTTCTCTCAACAATTCTTTGATTGAAAGCTAATTTTTTTTTTTTTTTTTTTGGTGTAGTGTTTCTCGTGGCCAAGCAAATTGTTGTGGAATATAAAGGCGGAGCAGTGAAGGGGATCCAGCTAAACTAAGAAGGAGTTGAGAACAACAAAGTTTTTTGGTGATATTTTTTTATTTTGTTAGTGTTGTAAACTCGTTGTTTTTTTAATTCTGTGGTGTCTTTTGTTTTATATACATATTTTTTGTTCTCTATTTCATTTTATTAATTTTTTTTTGTGTTCATGTGGTACCTTGGTTAGAGTTTTTTTGTTGGGTTTTGTAAGATATTGTTTTTTTCTCGCGTGGGATACCTTCTTATATAGTGACATTTATTTTCGTGTTTGAGTGAAAATCAAATTGATTGTATTTCAGTGATAGGTGATAGTTTTTTTTCTTATTTCTTTTTTTCTCTCGTGGGATATTTTGTGTTATTATTTTGTGTTTGTACATCGAGCGTAAATTACATTGAGTTCTTTACAAGGATAGGTGATAGTTTTTTTTTCTTGTTGTTTTTTTTTTCTCGCGTGGAATATTTCGCGATATAGCTACATCTTAAAAATTAAGAGGAGTTTATAGTTAATTTTTTTTTTGCTTTGGCTATTATTTGATTGTGATTGGTGTTTACGGTTGCCACCAACGCGAGAATTTTCTGGGTGGAAATTTAATAGTTTTTTTTTATACCTATAATATCGGGAAGTAAAAAAAAAAAATTATAGGTAGAGTTTCTTGTTTTTTCGAGTATTTATTGTAGTGAATATTTTTTTTTTTTATATATAAAAATACAAATTTAAGGATTGCCAAGTTTTTTTTTTATTTTTTGTTCTAGTAACTTTTTTGATTTTCTCGTGTGTGATTAATTAGTTTTTTTTAATAAAAATGAATATAGGAAAATTAGCACAGGACGAACTGGCCTATGAGATGAAGGTCAGGGGTTTGAAAGTAGGGTCGGTAGATGAGATGCGAAAGGCATTGAGGTCATCGAGGTTGCTCGTTAAGAGGAACTCGATGGAAGTTAGTATGGTGTACCCGTTCACCTATGAGGAGGATAGAGATGCGATCGAAGCAAAAATTGAGGAGATTAGGGGCCTTCTTAAAGTACCTCCGAAGAATCCAAAGTCTTCGGAGTACATTAAGATTGTAACAAAGATTGAGTGGTGTATAGGTAGGTTAGCTAGGACCCCTTGTGAGGCAGACGACGAAGAAGATGCGATTAGCTCTCTTCGTAATAAAGTTTTGTGTTTATTAGGAGATCTCACTGGTGATAGTGAGAATAGTGATAGGGAAGAAGAAGTTGAGAAGGAAAAGACTCCCTTTAAAACGCAAACCCAACTTCAGGTACAAGTTGGTCAGACCCCAAGTGGTGTGCGGTCTGCGTTAGGACTGGCTGGAGGGTCATTGCCTGAACCAAGTCGTTTTGGCAGTAGTCCTTCAGTCAGTGGTGTTAATGTTAGGGTCCCATTAGGACATAGGGTTGATAGGGGTGACACTTTTGCTGAACAGATGGTCGTTCAACAGAAGTGCACCGAACGTGTAGGGAAGTGGGGGGTGAAATTTACTGGTGACTCTAATGGAGCATCAGTGAATTCATTCCTGGAAAGAGTGGAGGAACTTCGTCTGGCTAACGATGTTCCGGACTCCCACCTTTTCAAATCCGCTTCGGAGCTTTTGTCGGGTAGGGCCCTTATGTGGTATAGGACGGTTAGGGAAGATTTAGGAGATTGGCAAGAACTCGTCAAGGAACTCAAAGCGGAGTTCCTTCCTGCGAATTACGATGATCTTCTTTTGGAAGAAATTAATCGGCGTTCGCAGGGAAAGGATGAAACTTTCGGCGCGTATCTTGCCACTATGAGGACATTGTTCCGAAGATTGTCGGAACCTTTATCAGAGGGAAGAATGTTATCTATTTTGAGGAAAAATGTAGACCCCTTTTATCAGGTGCAGATAGCGAGTGCCAAACCAAAGACGGTTAAGGAACTTGCTGTCTTAGGTAGGGAACTAGATACCCTTAAGGTAAATGTAGATAGTTTTACTCCACCAAGTAGAGGTAGGCATTTGTTGGAACCAGAATGTGGTTACCAACCGAGTTCATCCGGACAACACCGAGTTGCGGCTGTTGCTCCAGTCCCAGAGAACCCTTTTAGACAGGTAGTTAGGTGTTACAATTGTAACAGGGATGGGCATTTGGCACACAACTGTTCTGTGCAAAGGAAGTGTTTCGGTTGCGGGGCTGTAGGTGTGTATCGTAGGGATTGTAGGCGGTGTTCGGGAAATGGGGAACGGGCTCTTGTGACAGCAGGACAGGAGACCCGTCGGCGTTAGTTAGGTCGTCTGCTGACGATCAGCTGGAACGTCAAGTTCACTTAAGTTTCACGTTAGCGGCAAGCGGTAGGGACACTAGACCATATTTAGGAGTTAGGGTTTATGGAGTCAAATTTTTAGGACTTCTTGATTCAGGAGCCTCTCGTACCATTGTGGGTGGTGACGGGTGGAAAATTTTGAAAGAATTAGGGCTTAGATTAGAAAAGAGTAGTGTTGGGTCAGTAGCGTTAGCAGATGGGGCAGGTGTAGGAGTAGCTGGGTCTATTTCTCTACCAGTGGAGGTTGAGAATAGATCCATTTTAATAGAATGTCTAGTTATACCGAATCTCCCACACCAATTGATCTTGGGTGCCGACTTTTGGGCACTATCGGGCATAGTCCCGGATTTGAGATCTGGTATGTGGAGTTTTTCGAGCCAGGAAATGGTGGCTTCGGTAACAGACACGGTAGCGATTAGGGAAAAATCGGATTTGGACGATTTCGAAAATAAGAAGTTAGAACACTTGTTAGGAGAACTTTTTGAATCAATGACCGAGGGATTAGGGTGCACCAACTTAGTTGAGCACAAGATTAGGACGTCCGCAGAACCAATTAAACAACGATATTACCCTGTTTCGCCCGCGATTCAGAAACATATCGATCAGGAACTCCAAGATATGTTGGAAGCTGGAGTGATCGAGAAGTCGAAGAGTCCTTGGGCATCGCCTATTCTTCTCGTTAAGAAGAAAGACGGCAGTTATCGGTTCTGCGTTGACTATAGGAAATTAAATGAGGTTACTGATAGGGATGCTTATCCACTACCTTTTATTTCAGCGATTTTGGACAAGCTTCGAAACGCGAAGTACTTGTCCTCATTAGATATTAAATCTGCTTATTGGCAGATCCCAATGGAGGAAGAATCGCGAAAGTACACAGCCTTTACCGTGCCAGGGAGGGGTCTTTTTCAATTTTGTAGGATGCCATTCGGGCTCCATAATTCACCAGCGACATGGCAAAGGTTTATTGACGACGTTCTAGGTCCCGATTTAGAACCGTTTGTCTTTGTGTACTTAGATGACATTATCATTGTCACCGATTCTTTTGAGAAACACTTAGAAATTCTCAAAGAAGTTTTTAAAAGGTTAGGAGAGGCGGGTTTAAAAGTAGGTAGGGAAAAGTGTAATTTCTGTAGGCCTTCTTTGAAATTTCTAGGTTATGTAGTTGATAGGAACGGGCTTCATGTAGACCCGGAAAAAGTGGAAAGCATGATGAGGATTCCTCCACCGAAAAACGTGAAGGAAATTAGGAGTTTTGTAGGGACTATTTCTTGGTATCGAAGATTCGTGCCAAATTTTGCAATTTTAGTTAGGCCTCTTACCGATCTCCTAAAGAAAGGTAAGAAATTTGAGTGGACCCAAGAATGTGAGGAGAGTTTTAGGAAAGCCAAAGAGTGTTTGGTTACGGCACCGATTCTGACATGTCCGGATTTTTCTCGGCCGTTTGTTGTCCAAACAGACGCGTCAGATTTTGGTATCGGGGCCGTACTTTCGCAGGAGTTTGAGGATGGCGAAAAAGCTATTTGTTATTTGAGTCGGTCATTGAATAGGAATGAAAGGAACTACTCTACGACCGAAAAAGAGTGCTTAGCGGTTCTTTGGGCGATCGAAAAGTTACGGCCGTATCTCGAAGGTGTTCGATTTACGGTTGTGACGGATCATCACTCACTGATCTGGCTTAGCAATCTTAAGGATCCGCAGGGTAGGTTAGCTCGTTGGGCCATTCGGCTCCAACAATTTGATTTCAAGATCATCCATCGAAAGGGCAAAGAACATGTCGTTCCTGATATGTTGTCGCGAGGAGTCCCCGAAGTAGCCGGTGTCTCTGAAGCGGATTCGGACCCTTGGGTGATTAAAATGAAATCTCAGGTAGAAAAGAGGCCGTTAGAATACCCATCCTGGCGAGTTGAGGATGGGCGGCTCTATAAACATGTTAGGGTGAACCATATTGTTGTTCACAACGAGAATGAGGAGTGGAAGTTAGTTGTAGGGAAAGGTGATAGGGCAAAGATTCTAAACGATTGCCATGATGCTCCGCTTTCAGGACACATGGGAGTTAAAAAGACTTTTGCTAGGGTAGCAGAAAAATATTACTGGCCCAAAATGAGGAGTGATATTACGAGATATGTTAGGGTTTGTAAGACTTGCCAAAAAGTGAAACCGGTGAATGAGAGGCCAGCTGGTCTTATGACTGAGAGGGTGGGAAATTCCCAACCGTGGGATATGGTTTGTGTGGATTTAGTTGGTCCACTTCCGAAGTCGTCGCGCGGTTTTATTTATATTTTAACGGTCGTCGATTATTTTAGCAAATTTCCCCTGTTGTTCGCGTTACGGTCCGCAACGGCGAAAGCGGTTTGTCGAGAATTGGAAGAAAACGTTTTTCTTCTCTTCGGTGTTCCAAAGTGGATCGTCTGTGACAACGGTCCCCAGTTCCGTAGCAAGGAACTGAAGACGCTTAGTGAAGCGTACGGGTCACAACTTCGATATACGGCGCATTACCATCCACAAGCGAATCCTGCGGAGCGCATAAATCAAATTATTAAGACTACGCTCCGAGCGTATGTCTCCGAAAACCAGCGGAGTTGGGATATGCAACTGGCAAAAGTGGCCTGTGCTATCCGAACTTCGCAACATGAGGTATTAGGTGTTTCGCCATACTTTGTAAATTTTGGTAGGAACATGGTAACTAGTTGCCATGATGTAGGGCTTAGAGATAGTGATAGGGACCAAGATAGAGGGGATACCGTTAGGCAGTTTCAGAAACTGAGACAGGAGATAGCTAGGAAGTTGGAAGCGGCGGGAAATAAGACCGCTAAAACTTATAATTTGAGGAGAAGAGACATACAGTTTCAACCTGGTGATCTCGTTTGGCGTAGGAATTATTCCTTGTCCGATGCGGCAAATTATTTTGCGGCCAAATTAGCGACCAAGTTTGTTGGTCCATTTAGGATCAGTAGGAGGGTGTCACCTTGGACATACCTCCTGATAGACGATAAGGGGAAGGATCGAGGGACGTGGCACGTAAAGGATTTAAAGCCATTTATTGACACTTAGTCAAAAGTCCCTTTATCTTTCTTTTAATTCGTAATTTTTTTTGTACTTTGTTTGTTTTTTTTGGTAAATTGTCCAATTATATATTTTCAATTCGTGCCACTAATTATGTTTTTTTTTTCTTTTTTTTTCTTTTCTTATATGATGGTAACCCTGTGTTGTGTTGTACACCCTGTTCTTTTACCCTTCAATCCTGGCCGGGCCTTAAGAAATGGTTTATTTTTCTTGAAAAGTAAACACATTTCTTGGGAGGTAAGGGTGGAATTTGTTACGGTAAATTTTACCGCAACAAAAACTTCCCTTCGGTCGTTCTTTTTCCCTTTTCTTTTTCTCGTTGTGGCTGCAAAATATTGGCGAAGTTGAGGGCAACCATGGTCTCATCAACCAGTGGTGTACCTAGCCTTATTTTGCAAAAGCAACCCAAGCAGGTGTTCGAGTACGACGTGATAAAACGAGAAGAGAGCCGGCGGATGAGCCGAAGAAGTAACGAGTCAGGTGGACTCTTACTTACATCAAATGAACAACAACAACTTCTTATAATTATCTTTCCATTTTAAAATCTAACTTAACGTAACGTAATTTTAACTTTAACGTAAAATAACGTAAATTTGTTAAATGTACAAAATGGGTTTTTAACGCGTTTAGATTAGTTTTATAGAATTTTTAAAATAATGATTAAAGTAACGCTCCTCTCTGTATTTCCGAAAATAGTTTGTTGAATAATTCACGCTTCGAATCCCGCGCGATAGTTGTAGAGTAGTAGGAAAAAGCCTATTTGAGACTTCTCCTCAATTTTGTTTCTTATCAATTTTTCTCGAAAATAGTTTTAGTTATAAAATAGTCTGAACTCGTCCATAATGTTTCGACAAGTTTTGGAAACACATTCAACAACTTGTCGAAACATTGTTTGTGTGCGTGAGAGTAAGTTTTGGCAAGTTTTGGAAACACATCCAACAACTTGTTAAAACCGTGTTTGTGTGCGTATGAGTATGTTTCGTTAGATCCCACGACGGTTGTTTTCTAGGAGAGCGTCATGCTTCCAGAAAGCCGTGACCGATGATCTCGAAACGAATGGTTGTGTTGTAGCGTTGTATGTATGAGTGAATGATTGGAATGGACGAGGGAAGAGAGTTGTTGATGAAAATTAGCTTGGAAGGCACTCTTGTGAGAGCCTTAAAAGCGTAAACTGAATTTTTGTGAAAAAAAAAGATCGAGAAATTTTGAGGAGGAAAAGAATCGAGGAGGAGACATTTTTCTTTTTGGATATTGGATTTTCGAATCGAGGATTTTGAAAGTGGAAATAGGATTCGAGACGTGAGAGTTTTAAAGGGGAAACGGAGATAGGAGACGAAAATCATTACCAAAAAGATAAGTAGTTTGTGTTTCATTTTGAATATAAATATATGTATATATTTGTAATTCCAAAGTATATATATTTATATTCTTGTACTAGATTCGCTCATATTTTTTTTTTTTGTACGCGCTTTAACTTTGTTGAAGACCCATTTTTTCTTTTATATTTTCTTTTATTAGTTGCCTTTCTTTTCGTTTGATTTCCAATTGCTTACCTTGAGCCAAACGGCCGTATTAAATATTGTGTCTAAAATACTTTTTTTTTTATTTGAAAAGACTTTTGGGTTTTAGTCCAGGGATCTTCTGTCCCATGGTTTCCCAAAACAATAAAATAACAATTTTAATATAACACTCTTTCTTTTTATTTAAAACATCGGTTCTTCGAATTCCATAATTAGTTTTGGAATTTTCTAATTCGGTTTTTTAAAAAAAATTCCTGGCGCCCGTTTTTTTTTTGCACCCTACTGTGCAATCATAAATTTTCTTCTTTTGATAAACTATTTTGATTGCGGAATCAATCAAGTTTATCAAAAGAAATACAAAATTCTTCCACTGAACCCACCCCAGCTGAGCAGCCGTGGTGACAGCTATTCTGATCTAGCTGTTGTTACACTTTTTTTTCGCATTCGCTTTCGTGTTCTTCGTTCGTGGTAGATTGAATAAACAAATAGTTAATTCGTGTCTGTGCCGCCGTCGTCGGTGCGCGTTAAAACCCTTTTATTTTTTTTTTTTAATTATCTTGATCGCGGTGTAAATAGAAATCGGTTGTTTTAATAATTCGAAAATATAATAATTCCCTCCCCCTATCGTGTTCGTGTCGCGGAAAAAAGTGTAATAGTTGAACTCACTGTTTTTTTTTAAACCAGAATTTAAAAAAAATAACTTTTTTAAAAAATCTCATAAAAACTTTTTTTTGAATAATTTAAAAATTAATTATTTCGTCTATAAAAGGGCTTACACAGTAAAAATTTCTTCGAAATTCGTCAAGTGGCTTACGAGAAATATTGATTTAAGAAAAAAAATGGGTTCTATGGGAGGTAGGTATACCGTTATAAGAATTTTCCTGAAAAATATATTCTAACCAAAACATGAACACCTTTTCGAAAGTTTTTATCAAAATTGTCGGAGTGGATTTTTTAGAAAAATGAATTTATCATTCAAAATCGTACGGCGGCGGCGGCGCAGGAATACCGTTCGTCTTAGAGCTGGAATTATGTCCGTCAAGTAAGTACTACCACTTTCGATGTTATTAAAATAAACAATTGGATTAACTGTAGTGAATTTGTCATTAATTTTTCGTGAAATAAAAAATTAGTCGCGCCTAGATTTTAAGAGTTAACCCTGAGTACCTAGTGGTAACTTGACAGTCAGGTTTGACAGTCCAGTTTCTAGCGTTTCGGGTCAATTTTCTCCAGAAAATGCGTTATAAACACTGCATTTTAATTTTTTTTTTAGAAGGATCGTAACAATTGTTTTAAGGGAAGTCAAAGTTAAGTATATGCAGAAAACGCTTGTATGATTTTAAAATAAGGGTTTAATGATTTTTCCCAAGTATCATTAAATCTGTGCCGTTAACGTGGATCAGTATACACCAAAGAAAGCCTTTTCTTAAATCCCCAAACAATGATATCAAAATTGGAGATAACAATAACAAAGCGGTCTATTCAATGGGATCCTCAAGTTACATTAACTGTTGTGAAGGAAGTTGACAGATGTTATATAGATAATAAATAAAAGACAGCCCTAAGGGAACATATTTAAGCCCCCTATCATGGTATCCCTTCAGAAATTCGTCCGATCGGAAAAAAGTTCCGATCGGAGCAATTATTATGTTCATCAAGTAACAATAAGATACTGACCGCCAACTCAATGTATTGTCTCTCTTTTTGCTTACAAGCTGAAAATCAGCTGATGTGCCATTTATCCTGAGAGTGTTACGCTCTCCCGTGCTTTTTAAATGGGAGCAGTGAACACGCTACACAAATAAATGGCACACGCAGGGATGGTTGCCATTGCCATCACAAAATGCACAGACAGAGATGTACGCGTATTCACAGACACGAAAAAATATTTCGAGGGCGTTTCAGTCAAGAAGAGTACGAGTTAGCGGTTTGTATTGGTCTGTGGTGTTCATGGTAACCGAATCGGAAGAGAATTGAAAATGCGTACCGACTCGCATACATACATGGCATTTAGCAAACAAAAATTAAAATAAGTATGAACTATGAACCTCTTTTGTAGTCGAATAAACCTGCGCAGCACATAGCAGTACATTAAGGGGATGAACTACGTAACAAAAGCAGAGAGAATGGCGTCAGCCGCGCCCAAAATCATTTTTTTTTTATTTCACACACAAGTTATGTACAAATAATACCGACAAAATTTAATGTTTTTCGCTCTAATATCAGCATTGTATATTATAGAAACAATATTGATATTTTTGTATGAAAAGTGGGTGTCAGCCACTCCCAAACTTAAATATTTTGATTAAATTGGAGGAATATTTATATAAAGCTTGCGTGTGCAAAATTTTAGAGTAGTGCTTTTATCATAACTGTACAAAAAACATAATTTAATTTTGCCAAATTCAAGTTATCTAACAAAAACACCAAGACATTTTCACCTGTATTTTCCAAAAAAAAAAAATACAAACAAAAATATTCCCAGCACAAATACTCAGTAATACCTTTTCAACGATATATATATCATCTCAATCGGTTGAGTATCCACCTCGCAATTGGTACCAAAAAATAAAATGCACGACTGGGTCGCACGAACTTGCTCTAATGTGTGACAGTGGTCTAAGGGTTTGAGATTTTGATAAAAATAAATTTTTCAAAATTCTTAAATAAATACCTAAACTAATTTGAGCTGAAAAAAAGTAAGCCATTTTATTTCTTGGATAAATTTGAATTTATGAGAATAAATTTATAAAAATCTGTGGAGCGGTTTTTGAGAAAAAAAGTTTTTTTTGAAAAACTTTTTGAAAAAACATTTTAAGAAAAATTCAAAAACGCCAGCTTATAGGTATTCAGCAAATACATTTATTTAAAATTTTTAGAAAAAAATTTAATAAGCAGTTTTCAAAATATTAATTTTTTAAATTAAAAAAAAAAATGCTTTTAAAAATACAAAAAAATATTTTTCAAAAATATTGGTATGCAATACAAATAAAGCTACCTACAGCTATATGTGTGTGAAATTTCGAAAGAATCGGTTGAGTTGTTTTCGAGTTAGTCGCAAAAAAAAAAGGAAAAAAAAACGGTCCTATGGAAAGTACCGTTCTTAGCCATTTTTTAAAATTTTTTGTTCAGCCATATGATTGGTCGTACCTAAAAACCATCACTGATTTTTTTAAATCGAAATCGTTAGAGCCGTTTTTGAGAAAAATAAGCTTTAACGTAACGGTTGTATGGCAGGTACCGTTATTTCTTGAGCTAAAAAAAAAAATTTCAATTTCCCCTCTGTACAATATCTAAAAAACTCTATATACCAAGTTTGATGCAATTCGGCCCACCCGTTTGGGCTGTAGATGTTTATACATACAGACAGACATACAGACGGACAGAATTTTTAGACCATCTTTTTTCGTCTTCGCTATCATCGTAATGTCATGTTTGATTTTTATCTCAAAACTTTTTTTTTCGACGAATGCATAACTTGCCTTATAGTACCTATAATCGCAAGTAAAAATTGCTTGCCTTTTTATTGAAGATTGCATTTTTTTCTGTCTGCAAAAGAAGAATTTTGTTTGTGAAACTAGAACAGCAGCTGGCTGCGGAAGCGAACGCATATACATACATACAAATATATTAGAGGGAATAGGGAATCCAACAGTTCGTTGCAAACGTACTGTGGCTCTCGCTTATGTTTTTTACTACCGTCCGACAAAGTTCCGCATGTGATTGGCTGTCGAAGACAATCGGAGGAAACACAAATCAAATAGAGGCGTTGTTTCGCATTAATTCAATGTGTGTCGCTGTGATTTTTACATTTAGACGCATGATTCAATTTTTTTTGGGAACGGCTACCATGATACAAAATTCGTACACTTCGTCCGAATCGAAGGAACTTTGTCTCCGATCGGTTAGCATGATACGGGGGAATGCTTCAGGTTAGCAGTATGAAGAGCTCAAATCGCATAGGGCTTAGTGACAACCCTACCTTCTTCTTGATGAAGAATAAAACCAATTGGATCCATTCCACACTCCAGCTTGTGAGTCTTCCTTATGTTGCTCAATAAGGATACAGAAATATAGAAATATTTCCTAACCCAAAAGCTTTTTTGGGAAAGCCAGATTTATGTGCGATGCATACGAATAATTCCAGTTAATTATCAGAGTGAAATATGGCATTTGTGTTGACTATCTTTTATATAGCCAAAAGCTAAACCAAACCCAATATTTCACGCACCACTTCATCAATAGAAATGCAAAATAAAACCATATTGACCGCTGAAATCTTTTACGAAGATTAAATATTTGCAAAAATAAAAAAAAAAACGTTCATAAATCAGTGTGGTTTTAATAATTTATTGATATTTCTATGACAAGGACTATATCCACATCCAGGGCTAAACTATCAATTAATTCATCCGATTATTATAATTAATCCTAACTGAACTGCAAAATTTACTCATTAATTACCGTCAAATGCATATTATAAGCCAATTATTACGAAAGTGCTGCTCATCCGCGTCCAACGTTCATATTAAAAAAAAAAAAAGGATTTTCAAAAAATACAGCAATATTCTAATTGACACAATTAATCGCTAATTTGACGTTAAATATTAAACAGCTTTTCAAAATGAAATTCTGAGGTTATATTAGAACAAAAATTATATTAACAGGTACAATGTGAATAATTAAAAGCAAATTGTAGCGCACATATTTACCCACACTTCAAACTAAGAGCACTTCAAATGCAAATAATTTAACTGAACGCTTGACACATAAATTTAAACATTCTATCTGCCATGCCACAAACATATACATACAAACATAAATGAATAAGGCTCTAGGAGGCAGGATTTTTCTCTTGAAATTAGCGTTCTGGTTCAATTTAATATTCCATAAGCTATTAGACTACTCGTTTATAATAAGTTAAAGATAATTAAAGAGTTGGAGGAGGTATTACTACATTTGCCTGTCAGGCAATTGGGGTTTTTGTTAATTCCTCCAGGACTTCCGAGAAGAACCTACATACATATATGTACATATACACACTATGAACATAATATTATTGCCTTGTTGTATTATTTCTTTTCAAAGTTATATCCTTACTCTTAATGGCCGGAGGCGTGCGGTGCTGTGTCAATGGGACGGGACTTTGTTCACAGCATCATGGCACATGACGAAATAGTTTTACTTGAGATTTCATGCGCACTTTTTTCTAATATCCTTTGGCAATATGAACTTCAACTTGTCAAATAGAAAGGAGTTTTCATTAAACTCAAAGTTTTTCTTCCCCTTTTCCCTTCATAGCATGGGAAGTAATTTTTGGAAGCACGACTCTCTCAGAAATGGGTCAGGTAACATCAAAGGTGGGTGAAAGGAAGTAAACATAAAAAATTTAATTTATTTGTCCTTTAATTAATATTTTTATTTGAGAGAATATTTTATTTCAATCAGAGTTTCTATGGAATCGACTTTGATATTTTTTTAAATTTTGAGTATTCGTCAAAATTAATTTTTTACTTGCTGCAAAGTTCAAAGTATTATTTTCGTGCAGAAAAAAACGAGCTTTTAATCAAGCATCCATCACATTACAATGATAGAGCATAGAGGAGCCCAAAAAATTAGTTTTTGCCATGCAGCCATGCCGTCCGTAGCTCTGACTGTGCTCTTTTCACATCATGCTTTAGTCTAAACGCATTGTCAGATCTTCTTCAAACTTAATGTACATGTACAGCAGATTGCAGTGTTTTTGTTTAAGCCCAGCTTCAACTTGTGCCTTTCAACTAACGTTATTTTTGTTTCGGATTTGCTCGAAAATGGCTCATACGATAACGATGAAAACAAAAATACAAGAAACTTAATGCATATAGTAGGAGTACCCCGTGGTGTAGTGGTTAGTGTGTCGGACTGCTACGCTGAAGGTTCTGGGTTCGATCCCTGGCGACTTTACCTAAGTTCTTTTCTGGGGTACTGCTTCTTGCGAGGAAGTGACAAATCCTCCAAGAGTTATTAACATCATGGAAAGCGCTTCTCTGTTAGCTGTTCGGACTCGGCGGTAAATTGTCTCTTCCATCCCTGCAGAATATCAACGAACACACAGGAATGGTTGAGGGTCTAAGTCACAGGCCTTGGGCCAGCTTATAGCTGTTGCGCCAACAATTTATATTTTTCTTAATGCATTTTTGATAAAGCTGCATTTTTGAAGGTAGGAAGAACTTTTGATACAAACAAATGCAGAGACACCAGTACCTAAATGGCCTGAAAAATGGAATATTCCAAAGCCGGGAGAATTGCCGAGGCGGTGATGCGGCGAACTACACAGGTCTATCATTATTGTATAGCAGACAAGTGAGAGATACACGTTAGGTCATAACGGAGACGGAGGCGGAAAAAAGAGAGCTTTCAATGAGCTTCAAGTCATGAAATTTTTTTAAATGTCTAACGAAGCTTTGAAATAAATAGACCCACAAAATATTTACATTTTAGATACAATAAATTTAAATCTACTCGCTATCCGAAGATGACTGAATCAACGAAGAAGACACACTTACAAACACTGGCAATTGGGGCCATCGGCTCGAAATAACTCAAGACTATAACGTGACAGAAAGAGAGACGGACAACACATGTCAACAGCACGCAGTTATTAGTATCGACGATCCTCTATCTAACTACTAACCATGCCCATGCGCAATGATGCCTGATTTTGCAAATATTTACAAGTAGGGGAAAGCTGGAACAGTGAGACACTTCTTTTTTCAAACGGTTATATCTCTGAGCTCTTTGGTTTTTTGATGGCATCTTACGACATTTATTCAATGCCATAAAAAGCTTAGTGAATAAATAAAAATAATTTTGCCATGAGTTGATTTGTTGAAAAGGGCCAAACTGTCTAATTGATCGCAGGGGGTTGGAAGACCCAGAGAAAATAGGACTGTCCAGTAATTTTAATAAAAATTTGTCTTAAACAGTTTTGGTTATCAAACAAATACGTGTTATATGCGTTTAACATATTATTATTTATTAATTTATGGAAAAAAAAAAAAACAAAACCATCATGCATGTAAGATAAATAAAATGCACGACTGGGTCGCACGTACTTGCTCTGAGGGTGCATTAGTACGATGAAAACAAAGTTTTCGAGCAATATGAAGAACTCATGTTTGGAAAAATTGGGAAAAACCAAAACAGTTTGGCTAAAACTGGAAAACCCGATATACAGAATCTTACGTTAAGAAACCTTTAGTATATCAAATTTAGATGTCATCTTTTGGGTGCTATAAATGATATAAATGTCAGCTTATGGCCAAATTAATAATACTGTTAAAAGCAATTTCCGTTATAATCACTTGTAGCCAAAAACTCAAATGCAGTTTTCTTCAAAACATTTTATGTATATTCAATACAAAGTTTACTAAAAATCGGTAGAGCCTTTCTTGAGTAAATTAGAAAATACTAAACAAATTGGCCAAAACCAAGTGGCTCTTTGTATGGGAGCCACCATTTAAATAAGAGAAACTGGAAAAAATGCAATGCTATCTGATAGAAAGTTGTAAGGAACTATACCAAACAAAGTTTGTTTGAAATCGATACAACCGTTGACAACTTATAGCAATTTGAAAAAAAGATGTCAAGACCAGATTTCCGTTATTTGCATTTTTAGCCAAAAAATTAAAACGCAGTTCTCTTAAGAACACTAAAAGAAAATTACACACAAGGATTAAACAAAATCGTTAGAGCCATTTTTGAGCAAACAAAAAGTGGCTAAAACTGAACGGCTCGTTGTATGGGAGCCGCCATCTAGAAAAGCTTCACTGAAAAACTTGCAATGATCATCCTATAGTAAACTTTAAAGAGCTATGCCAAACAGCGTTTGAGTCAATTCAATTAAGCCGTTGCGAACTTATGACCATTTAAAAAAAAGGCGTTTATTTTCGTTAGGACCATTTTGAGCCAAAAACGAAAAACGCAGTTTTGCTAGAAATGCTTAAAGTTAGCTAAATTTTGAGTTTAATCAAAATCGTTAGAGCCGTTTTCGAGAAAATCCCAAATGAAAAAAACCGTTACATGAAAGGTACCAGTTTGAGCCGGGCTTAAACGAAATAAAAAAAAACCTCGACAATCGTTTTTCTTCAAGCTGCTATATATGAAGTTTGAAGAAAATTCGTCAAGCCGTTTAGGCTGTAGAATGACTTGAAAAAGCACACATCCGCACATCCGCACATACGCACATCCGCACAGACGCACAGACAGACCGACGGACGGTATGGCGAAAACCACTTTTTTGGGCTTCACTATCATCGTAATGTCATGTTTGATTAAAACCTCGATTTTTTTTTCTGCACGAAACCAATACTTGCCCTATAGAGCAAGTAAAAATCAAACATGACATTACGATGATATAGAAGCCCAAAAAAGTGGTTTTCGCCATACCGTCCGTCGGTCTGTCTGTGCGTCTGTGCGGATGTGCGCTTTTTCAGTCATGCTACAGCCTAAACCGCTTGACGGATTTTCTTCAAACTTTATATAGTAGTACCTTTCAAGTAACGGTTTTTTTTTCAATTTGGATTTTCTCGAAAACGGCTCTAACGATTTTGATTAAACTCAAAATTTAGCTTACTTTAAGCATTTCTAACAAAACTGCGTTTTTTGTTTTTGGCTCAAATGGTCGTAACGAAAATCAGGTTTTAACGGCTTTTTTTCAAATAGCCATAAGTTCACAACGGCTTTATTGAATCAACTTAAATTTTGTTTGACATAGTTTTTTATAGTGTTCTATAGAATGGTTTAGTAAATTTTTCATTGAAGCCTTTCTAAACGTTCTCTTACATACGACGAGCCGTTGAGTTTTAGCCAACTTTTTTTGGGTTTTTCTAATTTTCTCCAAAACGGCTATAACGATTTTGATTAAACTTTGTGTGTTATATTCTTTTAGTGTTTTTAAGAGAACTGCGTTTTCAGTTTTTGGCTAAAAATGCAAATAACGGAGATCTGCTCTTCACGGCTTTTTTCAAATGGCCATAAGTTGTCAACGGTTGCATCGAATTCACTTCAACTTTGTTTGGTATAGTTTCTTTCAGCTTCCTATCAGATGGCATTGATTTTTTTTTTCATTTTCTTTGTTTTAAATGGTGGCTCCTATACAAAGAGCCATTAGATTTTGGCCAATTTTTTCGTTTTTTCTAATTTACTCAAAAAAGGCTCCCCCCATTTTTATGAAACTTTTTATATAACATATATAGAGTACTTCAAAGTAAACTGCATTTTTAGTTTTTGGCTACACATGATAATAGCGGAAATTGGTAATATCAGTTTTATTAATTTGGCCATAAGCGGAAATTTATATCATTTATATCACCCAAAAGACGACATCTAAATTTGATATACTAAAGGTTACTTAACGTTAGCTCCGTATATCGAGTTTTTCAGTTTTAGCCAATTTTTTTTAGTTTTTACCAAATTTTTCAAAAATGAGTTGTTCTAATTGATCGAAAAGTTTGTTTTCATCTTACTATTGCACCCACAGAGCAAGTACGTGCGACCCTGTCGTGTATTTAATTTTCAATAGCAATGAATTGAAAATTTTGTTTCATAACATTTCCATACTACAAAATGTTGATGCTGATGTTATTTTAATCTTTCCTGACATAAAATCTCATAAATCTAAATGAGTTTCGTTTTTCTTTTTTTTTTAATCAAAACACATTTTGCTATCTCAGCAAGATATCACAATAAATTAAAATAAATTTCTGTATAATTTAATGTGGCATTGGCATGCTGAGGCTATGTGTCTTCCAATTTAAGGAAACATTAAAGATTTACATATTTCAATGTTTGGCTTTGATATCCTTGTTTGTATTGACTAAATGAGTTTTGTCATTAATTTTATTTGAATTAGGAAATTTTATGGAAATATTTAGGGAAAATGTATAAATAATTGATTTCCAATAATGCTTCAAGGTGATGATCTTTACATAGAATTCGGGTAATTAATTAGCAGTCATCAGAAAGCATTGATAATGAAATCACTATTGATGTTTTATTCAATTCTTAGAAGAAACAATGTATGTATCTTATAAGCAGACAATAATTATTAAATACTTTGGTTTATTTTAATCTGAAAGTGGCGGTTCGTTGGGGGTTTCTTTTTTGTTAAATTGTATCTTTTTTTAATAATTATTTTCTAAAGTAAGGCCTTGGAAATTCGCAGACTGCTTTTCTGAGTGAGATAAATAATACGTATATCTGGTTAAATTCGCTTTAATAAAATTCAAATAAAGGTATTGGAAGATTAGAAATGTTAAGTTAATTATTTTTTTATAAAAAGTTCATAAAAGAAGGACTTACGATTGAGGTTTTCCATTGAAAAGAAAGAAAATAAGAAATTGTTCTAACAGTATCAATCTATTATAATAATATTTATTCCAGATAATGATAGAAAAACTAGCAGTCCGTATTTCAATAAATTCTTTACTTAATTCATAAAATACAATTTGAAAGGTATAAACAGGTAGACAAATAAGAGGTAATTTATTTTGTGGTTTCAAGTTTGAAATTATTTGACATCTGTCAAACACAGCTGTCATCTGAAGTGACATATTATTAGTTGAATGTTTTCCATTAACGATGAGAGATAGTTTATAAATCGACAAATATGATAGAATTTCTAAAACTTATTACAAAAGTGGATGTGGGAACAACAGACAATAAACATCGAATTTTTGAACATTATTTTTTACAGCGATAAAGCACGTTTCTTACTCGGTGGGTTAACAAAACAGCGCACACCAGCGCTGCACTGATTGGGTTTTTCTTATTAGCTTTTTCAGCTAAAATGATAACCGCCATTTCTATCTACTCCGTGGGTATATAAACTAACAAAAATGCATATGTGTTCAGTAACCCCACAAATTAATTGCCGTTGCTTGACAAAATGACTGTTTGGTGTGCTCTATGGTCCAACATGCCATTGGGCAGGCAGTTTAAGCCAATTTCGAGCAATACCGTCGAATGATAACCAATGGTCTAAAAATGATTTAGAGTATTATGATTTATGTTTTATCTGGCTACGTTGCCATTAACATAGGCAAAAAGAGAGGATACCCATTTGCAACTGCGTATCTATGAACATATAGGTATGTATAGATTTCAAGACAACTTTATTGTCCCACTGCACTGGTGGTGACGACCGACCGACGTGCTAGTGCTAAGCACTTTGGGTGCCAGGCTTTATGAATGCTTTTCTCCAAAATTAAGAGTTTTTTCGAAAACTAAGTATGCAATAAAATTTCAAAACTTAATGTTTATCTAAAAAAAATATATTGAAAATCGTTCGACAATTTTTTTAAAAAAGTGTTTTTTTTTTGACGTGATAACGTCTAAAAATCGGAATATACATATGGGTAGTACGCACGAAAAAGTGTCACAGTCACACTGTCGCAGTCATAGTCACGTTATAACGGGTGATTTTTTAGCTGGTTTGGTTTTGGCAACACTGGTTTTGACAGCTGACGTGTGTTTAGTACCTTGTGTCACTGTCAAACAGCTTCAGTTTGGTTTGCAATTTACCCATGGATCGTCTTACAAATGAACAACGCTTGCAAATTATTGAATTTTACTATCAAAATTCGTGCTCGGTTCGAAATGTTCAAATTGTTGAAATTGTGTTCAGCGATGAGGCTCATTTTTGGTTGAATGGGTACGTAAATAAGCAAAATTGCCGCATTTGGAGTGAAGATAAGCCAGAAGCATTGCAGCAGCTACCAATGCATCCCGAAAAAGCCACTGTTTGGTGCGGTTTATGGGCCGGCGGCAGTATTGGGCCATATTTCTTCAAAGATGATGCGAATCGCAGCGTTACTGTCAATGGTGAACGCTACCGAGCGATGATAACAAACTTTTTTTTGCCCGAAATGGAAGTTCTTGACTTGCATGATATGTGGTTTCAACAAGACGGTGCCACATGCCACACAGCACGCGAAACAATGGCGCAATGGCGAGGCGAGTTTGGTGAACAGTTAATTTCACGTTTCGGGCCGGTCAATTTTGGCCGCCTAGATCGTGCGATTTGACACCATTAGACTATTTTTTGTGGGGGTATGTCAAGGCTAATGTCTATAGGGACAAGCCCGCTTCGATTGACGCACTGGAAGCCAACATCCATGCATTCATTCGTGAGATACCGGCCGATATGTGTGAAAGAGTATGCCAAAATTGGACTCAGCGGATGGGCTACCTGAGACGCAGCCGCGGTCAACATTTGCATGAAATTATCTTTAAACATTAAATTGCAAGGTTCAAACTATCGATTCAAATAAATATTTCATTCATTTTTTCGAATTTTTTGTGTTTTTTTTTAAAAAAAAAAGTTCTAAACCTCTTAAAAAATCACCCGTTATATCTGCTTTGATAGCATAGAAACTCGATAAAGTGGGAGGGGAGGGTGTTGGGTGGTCGGTTGGTGATTGTAAGTGGTGGTGGTGGTGGGTGTGGGTTGGTAACGGGGGGGATAGTGTCGGGAAGAGGAAAAATTGGCAAAACTAATGGGTGGTTGGTTGGCGGTTGTTGGTGTTTTGGGTGGTTGGCGGTTTTAGTGGTGGGGATGGTTGGTTTGATAGGGGGCGATGAAAGAATTGTCAAAAATGGTCTGTGAGTGGAAGGTGGTGGCAGGTAGGGTTGGTGGTTGGTGGTGTTGGGGGAGGGGGTGTACAAAATGGTGGGTGAGTGGCAAATAGTCGTAGGTGGAATGGGTGGTTGGATTTGGGGGGGGGGGGGGGTTGGTGTAGTATAGGGAATTGTCAAAAATAGTTATATTGGGTAGGGGGGGATGAGGAAAAAATTGTCAAAAATGGTGGGTGAGTAGCAGGTGGTTGTAGTAGGTGCAGTGGGGTGGTAGAATTTGGTGCATGGGGGAGAATTGTCAAAAATAATGGGTGAATGGTTGTAGGTGGGGTGGGTGATTGGCGGTGGTTAGGAAGGGGACTTTAATGTGTGGGGGTGGAGGAAAAATTTTCAAAAATGGTGGGGTGTTGGTTGGTGGTTGTATGTGGGAGTGGTAGGTTGGTGTTTGGGTTAAGGGGTGAAAAAAATCCAAAAATGGTGGGTGGTTGTAGGTGGGTTGGGTGGTTGGTGGTAGGAGAGATACCTACACATTAACTGTTTTGTGAACTGGTTATCACGTAAGATTATCGTCCGTAAACCGACTTTACAGACAACCGTGTTTTTTTTTTTGAAAAACTTTTCGCACATATTTTTGAAAATTTATTTGAGTAGGTATGTCATTTTGAGCAAATCTATTGTTCTTACCTGGAAAATAATTTATAAAAAAATCAATATATTACTCGTTTCCATAAAACATTTCGAAAATGAAATTTGCTTTTGAAAATTTTTAAAAATCAAAAAAAAAATTTTAGAAATTTTAAAACGCAGTTTATCAAATCTGGAGCAAAAATGAACGATAGCTATATTAATTCGGAATTCTAATTCTAACGGACGATTCATTTAAGATGATATCATCAAAATATTTAAAACCGTTTCGGTAAATGGCTTAAATCGATTGCATATCACCCTCATAAAAAGATTTCTCTGGACCTGAAATAACTCCGGTGAGTTACATTTATTAATTATTTTATGTCCTCTTTAAAACACCCTTGTATTTAAAAATTTTGCCCAAGGCACAAGATAAGTATTCTAGTAAATTCCTTCTATTTTTTTGTAAAATTTGTTTTACAATTGAGTTTGCCAAGTTTGTAAGACATGTGCCGAAAAATAGATTCCTCGTGGGCTCTCATGATTTAAAGCAAAATGATAAGCATTCACAAATTTAAATCTCTATTTAAAGAAGATAACTCTTTTCATTTCAATAAACTTTATCCGCTGGTTTACCGCGTTAAGATCTTTACACATCCAAAATGGTTCCCTCCTTTTTCAAACCTTCTAAATATCTGTCTGAAAGTTGAAATAATTCAAAACGGATTAGAGGCAACAGAAATTGATTCTACAAAGACCAATCTCATCAGATAAAATCCGAATAGGAAGGAGCAAAAAAAAAAAAGATTGAATTTGTATAGCTATAGCTACCTAGACTTGTGGAAAAAAAAGTGAGCATCATGGCATCGAGTCGAGAGTCGTGACATTTGCACAATTTCAAATTTGTTTGCTCATCCTGCAATGACCATGACCGCCACCACATCCTGCTGACATGCAAATTGAACAATGATGATGCAGCAGATTACACTATGTTACGCTCTCGTGAGTGTGTATATGTACGTATAGTCCTCTTCTTTCATTTTGCTTGCTATATCCTATCCATCCATTTATCCAAGAGCTGGTTTCTGGATTTCATCGGGTAGAAAGAACTGATCAAATATTTGTGGTCCCCAAGGACGAATGAAATTTTGTGTAAAGCTTTCCTCTTCTAGATGCTAACTGAAAAAGCAGGATGCCGCCGCTGCATAATATGAGCAACGACAAAAGTTACTATATAGTATATATAAAGTCTTCCTTTTTTTTTTTTTTTTTGGTTTCACCCCCTTAACATCAGAGGATATTTGGCCTTGCGCTCAATTTAAGACTATTTGACATGAATATATTTGCATATTTTATGAATGCGGTTGCAGATTTAGTTCTCTATATTGTGTGCTATCAAAATGTCATCTCATGAGCTTGGTCTAAAAAAAACAATATGATATTTTTCTGCATGGTTGAAGGAGAATCCTTTTTGATTGCACCGCACTCCTATAGGGGCTTCAATATTTTTGTTCATTTCATTTCTATACAAAATGGGATTACGGTTAACCTCAATTATTATATGGAGCTGCAAGAAAAAAAATGCAGTTTTCGGTATTTTGAGCAGTTTTGCAAGGAATTTTTATCTAAACTATCGAAGGATGACCGACGTGCAGTATTGCGTTTCTTTGATCAACAATTGAAGAAAAATTATATAACATGTAAAAATACAATCAGTATACTGGAAGCTGGCAAATGTAAAGCTATTTTTAAGGAATTTTTGCATAGCTTTAAGAATAAGACCTGAGTGGTATTGCGAAGGTTTGCGCGCCTGGGAAACACTCAAAATTTTCTACCCTTATCACGTTTTACGTTCGTTGAATGAACAAGATTCGATGCTAAGGTTGCTCTTGGTGATCTTGATGCTGAAATTGAATAGGAGGTTCTCTGCGAACAGAAACCACAGCTAGAGCGAGAACATTTCCGTTAAAGGCCTCAGGCTTAACGATCTTGCGTGGATTTTTTTTCCAGGTAGTACGAATTTTCCATAACTCAATGTCTCGTATACATACGCAAAGAACTTTTTTTTAAAGAACATGCGTTCAAGGGTTTATGGTAGAACTTTAAATGTTTAGTAGTCACAGCTCGAGCGATAAGAAATATGGGAGGAAGGGAAAGGCGGTGTCAATGAAGTTTGGCCTTGAATGTTTGGATTTCAAAATGGCAAGGGAAAATTGTGCCAGGCAATTTATTCCACATTCGTGTTGTACGGCTAAAGAAAGAAACCTTATATTTCACGGTACGTCCGAAATTGAGCTCAAGTTTAAACTGATGAGCGTTCCTAGCAAGATGGGTGTTACGGAGGAATTGCTTAAGGGGTGGAACGCAGCTGGCCTCCTCGAGTGGAGTGAGCATTTTTTTTAGAAGAATAGGTAAAATAAGGAAAGACATGAAACTTTTCGACGATATTCACTAAATGGAAATGTTTCCATAATGCTTCTCTATTCTATCAACTCTGAGGCATTTTTCTGAACTCTACCGAGCAGGTGCCCAGAGGTGAGAGTTGTACTTAAGTTTTGGGCGTATAAACGCTTTGTAAATTAAATTGTACGCAGATCAGAACTGGTGAATAACTTCATGCATTTATTAAGGAAGCCTAAGCATTTTGTAGCATTCTTGGCAATGTCAAGTATGTGGTCATTCCAACGAAGGTTGTCACTGATACACATAATGAGTACTGATAGCTTTTCGGCCTCCTCGATGCAAGTATCATTCATGGATAATGGCATAGGGGGTATGTTTAGCTTCAACGACAAAAGACAGCATTGAGTTTTCGACGCATTAAACTCCACACGATTTCTAGTACCCCAATTCACAATGCTGTTGAAATCGGAGTTGAATGGGCTTATCATACGGTATCTTTGTAATAACACGTCCGAAGGCAAAAGCCGTGAAACAATTAAATTTGTTAGAAGTCACAGACAAGAGATTATTTATAAAAATGAGAAAGAGAGTCGGAGATAGAACGGAGCCCTGGGGCACACCAGCAGCTTCGGGTATTTTGTTAAAACTAGTACAGGCTTGTTTGGAAGACGGAAACTTACCCAAGGGACTCAAACGATGGAGTTATTGATAAGCTACTTAAAAAAAAAAAAAAAAGAACTGCAAGATTTTCAATAACTGGTGTGGTATTACTATTCTGTCAATTTTTCCAAAGTTTATGGCAACCATAATCCTAGAGATGGTAAAGTCTAGATTCGCTTCTTCACTCAGCAGGCACCATACAACTTTCCGCAGTGGTCGATTATGCGTTGAGTTCATCAACACCTTGCGAACCTTCCTTGAACAATCATCTGAGTATCATATAGCCAATGTACATCACGTTTGTAGATTTTGAGAAGGCATTCGATCGGGTAAATCATGAATTCCTCTGGATATCGCTTATTGTTGGAGGTATTATTGAGAATATAGTCGCTGTTATTTAAGAGTCGTACAGGGCTTCATTTTTTAGAGTGGACAGCTTTCCGACTATTTAGATGTGTCAAAGATTTAGATAAGGAGATGTCTTTTCACCAATTCTAAAATTGCTGGCAATATTGACGATATGATGACTGCCACGTTGGTCACAAATGAAAGACATGCTATCCAATGCAGACCATATGACAAACTTAGTCACAAAGATTATGCTGTGTCAAAAAACACGACAGGTTTAAATCAGATATGTCAGTCACTGCAACTGAATGGAGAAGCTGATTGGCTCAAGGATTAACGATAATAAGACCAAAATTATGACTAGCACACAACAAGTTTTTGTAAGGCAGGGAACCATAGAGGAAGTAACGCAATTTTATTATCTGGTTGGTGGATCGGACATGGATGTAAACAATAGAATGAACAAAGCAAAATATCGCCTCGCAACATGTTGAAACTATTCGAACCCAACGATAAATATGTGATCTGTTATATGCTTCTGAAACATGAAAATGCTCTGTCAACATCTCAAGCAAAAAGTGCAGGGGTTCGTTAGCCATTGTCTGTGATGCATTCTGAAGATTTGGTGGCCGCAAACACCTTCGAACGTGTAACAGTATACCGGGCAGAGAAAATTCAAGGCAGACATCATGCAGCGGGAGTGGCGTTGGATAGGCCAAAGCTGACGCCAATATAGCGAAATAATAGAGTAAGGTAACAGATGCGTCGGAAGACTGAACACAACTTTGGAAGTCATCAGTAGTTAATGAAGTTCAATCTCAAGGAATACAGTCATGGTCACAGCTGAGGCCAGTTGTGGTTAATTGGGACAGTTACAATTATAATGTTGATGCACTTTGCTTACAAGAGAAATTGAAGCAATGTAGAACTTTCGTGTGTAAAGTGGGGTCAATTGTTTGGGTCGGACCCTGCCTTTTAAAGCTGGGAGAAAATTGACAAATTGCTGCCAAGGTCGGAACTTGAATTTCGAACCACGATTCTAGCTAACCAATCGAGCACTACAACCGTTGAACAAATACCACCTGCTTTTGAGTTTAAACAGTCAAAGCTTATGAAATTTTATTAATCACTTCAAAATCACCAGCAAAAACGTTTTTCGGAGAATATGAAGTAAGCGATCTGATTTCGTTCGACTAGTTTTTGCAAAAATGTTTTTTTTTAAACTTTTTGAAAACATATTCAAATAAAATGCACGACTGGGTCGCACGAACTTGCTCTAATGAGTGACAGTGGTTTAGGGGCTAGAGATTTTGATAAAAATAAAATTTTCAAAATTCTTAAATAAATACTTAAACTAATTTGAGCTGAAAAAAAAGTACGCCATTTTATTTCTTGGATAAATTTGAATTTATGAGAATAAGTTTATAAAAGTCTGTGGAGCGGTTTTTGAGAAAAAAAGTTTTTTTTGAAAAACTTTTTGAAAAAATTAAAAAAAAAAAATTAAAAAACGCCAGTTTATAGGTATTCAGCAAATACATTTATTTAAAATTTTTAGAAAAAATTTAATAAGCAGTTTTCAAAATATTATTTTTTTAATTTTTTTTTTTTAAAAATGCTTTTAAAAATACAAAAAAATATTTTTTCAAAAATATTGGTATGCAATACAAATTAAGCTACCTACAGCTACATGTGTAAGAAATTTCGAAAGAATCGGTTGAGTCGTTTTTGAGATAGTCGAAAGCAAAAAAAAACGGTCCTATGGAAAGTACCGTTCTTAGCCATTTTTTAAAACTTTTTTTTCAGCCATATGATTGGTCACACCTAAAAAGCAACACTGATTTTTTTAAATAGAAATCGTTAGAGCCGTTTTTGAGAAAAATAAGCTTTAACGTAACGGTTGTATGGCAGGTACCGTTATTTTTGGAGCTAAAAAAAAATTTCAATTTCCCCTCTGTACAATACCTAAAAAAGTCTATATACCAAGTTTGAAGCAATTCGGCCCACCCGTTTGGGCTGTAGGTCTCTATACATACAGACAGACAGACATACAGACGGACAGAATTTTTAGACCATCTTTTTTCGTCTTCGCTATCATCGTAATGTCATGTTTGATTGTTATCTCAAAACTTTTTTTTTCGACGAATGCATAACTTGCCTTATAGTACCTACGCAAGTAAAAATTAACTTCTTTTAAAATTCAAAAAAACTTTTTTTGAAAATGTAAGAAATAATATTATTTCGTTTCTAAAAGAGCTTTCGCTTAAAAATATTTTATTAAAATCCTTCAAGTGGCTTTGGAGAAAGTCTGATTTGAAAAAAAAACGGACCGTTATAATACTTTCGTTAAAAAATTATTCCAACTTACCTAAACGTATGTAAACGTACAAAAAATACAAATCAGTAAGTTTTATCAAAATCGTAGGAGCCATTTTTGAGGTAAATGAGTTTTTCATTAAAAATCAAATTGCAGGTATCGTTAGTTTTGGAGCTAGAATGCTGATTCCTTAAACCCCTCGTCATAATATTAATGTGTACCAAGTTTAGAGCAAAACGATCCAGCCGTTAAGGCTGGTAAGTGCCAATTGAGACACACAGATAGATGAAAAGACTGGCATACAGATTCGTCTGACCAACTTTTTACGATTGAAATATGTAGCATGTTTGATTTTTAGAATTTTTTTTCTCGACTCATAACTTGCCCTTAGTACCTACATAACCTATATTCGCAAGTAAAAATGGAATTATTGTCGATCAATATTTCAAAGACATAAAGAAAAAGATGTCTGAAAAACAATTACCAAAAATGTTAAAAAGGCACTTATATTGTATTATTTTCTGAAATGTCTGAATCAACCATCGTGCAGACCAATATTATTATCCTTCTTTTCGTTTCCATATAAGAAACTTTTTAATCGTCTGTTTTAAAGGCGCTGTAAAAATGTTCGTAAAAAACGAACTTGTCATTATTTTATCGTAAACTTTTACATTCAATGTTAATAAAAAATTTAAAAAACCTCATTAACTTTGTATAGGTAGTCGTAGAGTCAGAATTTAGTGCGTGCGTATATGTATACCTCTCGTAATTGTTTTAATATAAAAAAAAAATAATCAACTCATCATGAAAATGAAAAATAATAATAATATCTCAACCCAAAAAAAAAAAAAAAAAAAAAAAGATACAGATGCAGGAGGTAGCTACCTATAGATACAAAATAAAATATTGATTTCACTTACCCATGCTGAAGGAAAAAATTGCAGCTGCAAGGAACAAATGAACCAAGTGACAGTCCTGTGAATTCATGATGCTATTCTCTTTCTTTTTCATTTTTCTTTCTGAATTTACTATACTCCTCTTCTTTTGGGCGGAAAAATAATGTCCAGAATGATTCTTGTCTTTTTTTTTTTGCTTACTATTATTATTTGCTTGGCTTAAACTCTGATAATGGATTCAATATATCAGAAGTGGGGAAAAAATATCCGGTCTTTCTTTTCATTTAGAATCGCTCGGGGATTTCTCTTCTCATGTTTGAAAGTGATGAAGACTCAACTGACTTTATTTTACCTTGTTATTGAGCTTTTGATGGATATTTTTAGCTGTCAGCATAAATCCCTGCGGAAGGAGAGAGAGAAAGAGAGAACTTATAAATTTTGTGTTTACTGTGGCGTATGAGTAACTTTTTTTTTCTCATAACAAAAAATATCAATAAAAATTCCTTCTCACAACAACATTCTCGGCAGGTCCATATTTTTCATCAACTTGGCCTATTTTTTGTGGTTTGTGTTTGTAATAATAATGATTGTCTCTTCAAAAGTCCTTAAATCCCAAAACACAAAAAATAAATGAACACAGAAGCAGAAGAGCATGAGGAAAAGTAAAAATGTAAGTCATAAGTAAAAATTCATACATCATGAAGTAGGTTTGGTTGGTGGCATTGCGGGAGGAAGGTGTGTAATAAATATTCTGCAGCTATCGTCGAACACACAAGTTGAGGGTTCTCAAGAGTTGTAGGGTGTTCTTTTTCATACACATACAATATTACATATATATACAATTATTATTACACGATATGAAGGAGAATTTCTTTGTTATTATCAACAGGACGAACTAGGACACCATACTTGGCGCGAATATCTAAGAGTTTAGTTACACCAACAAACAGTTATGTTGTTCTACACACCTTCTACAGGTTGGGAAAACGAAAATATACTAACTTGTGAGAGTGAAAATAAATAGGGCAAAGTTATTCATGCTGGCAAGAAACTATGCCAGCTGCATCGTTGCATGAAAACGCACTTCTGGAACAACGAAAGGTTAAACATTCTGTTTTCGGAGAAGCTGTGGTTGCAGGAAAAAGACTTTTTCATTTGTGTCACTCAGGATTGTGGTAATTTTTTACTCACACTATACGTTCTATTTCCTTTTTTTTTTTTTTTGAGAATTTATAAGAAGCAGCTGCGATTGTGATGAAAGTGGTTAACACTTTCTATGATTAATTTTTGGTAATTTCTTTAAAAAAAAATTGTCGTGCTTGAAGAAGAAAAATTAGTTTAAAGAGAAAGGAGTGCTAGAAATAATGTAGCGAGGGTGTAATAGAAGCTATATTTTCTTATTTATATAGAAACTAAACCAAGGCTTACAACGATACATTTTTACTTTCTTAAGACTTTTCCCCACAGGCAATATGATATATGCATACAATATCGAGTCATGGACCATATATGAATAAGCCCTTAGAAAAGCTTCATGATGGAAGCAATACCTTATTTCAAAAAGCTATAAGCTTCGATTAAGAAGTTATAGCTTCGTCAAAGAAGCAATAGTTTTTTCTAATATGAGAAGCTTACTTTAAAAAATATTTCGAAATATACATATTTAACCTTTTTTTCTGATATTTTGTTTTCAATTGATCACGCTTAATACTCGTGTATTTTTCTTGTCTTTTGTTTACTTTGAGTTACTTTTATGTGTCTAATAGCTATTTTTACCTTCTTGGCTGATTTCAGGAACCAAACTCGCGACTCTCTGCAATACTAGTATAGCACACCCAATTCACTAGGCCAATTTGATGTATACAGATTAGAGATAAGAAATGAACCGCTATTATAACGTAACAGAAAATCCCAGCGAAGCCATTGATAGTGACTTATACTCTGAACGATTCGATTCCTGTATGCTTCTGTAAACAGGGGATTTTTGAATCAACTTTGAATAACAATTTAATAAAAACTATTATATAACCTTCTTCTACAAGCTTTATCCCACTTGTCCTTCTGTACAGCTTGAACAAAGAAGCTATTGTTGAAAGTGGAATATAGTTTATATTAATAACAAAACATGATTGATCACGGTGTTCATGAATATTATAAATTGTATCAAATTTGTGCTCGCTGCGCAGCACGTGAAAAACTGCAAAAGTGTTTTACTTTTTTCACTTTTGCTCTAAAACTCTTAAACTTTGCATTTTTTGACAAAGAAAATAAACACTTTCCGTAAGTCCATCAAATTTGCAACCGCAGCTCTAAAAACCCCATAGAGACCGAGCTATGACTCTTTGAAGATGGTCCATTTTTACAGAAAATAAATAATTTTTAGTTTTGCTGCTGTAAGGATCAAAATATTGGCAAAATCACTCGTCCTATGAGAAAAGTGAGCATATATAAAGTTGAAGTAAATTTCATTTCCTTTCGTTTAAGCAAAAAACAAAGTCTGTAAGACTAATAGTTCAGTAACAATCTTGAAAAAACAGAAAAATGGATTTTTGAAGAACTGAGACAAAGCTCTTTAAACACCTATTTGTGTGCTTAGTACAAAATTAAAAGGCATAACACTGTAAAAATGTTTACTATTTTTTTATTTACAGGTAAGGTTAATTAATTAGTTGTTGGTAGATGTATATTTAGAATTAATGTTTAAAAGCCAATCACTCGTTTTTTTTTGCTAAAGTTCAGGTTCACGTTTTCTGCAGGATTTTCGGGACCTTCATCAATTATGGCATATTCTTTCTTAGGTTGGTCATATTAATCAGGTTCGTCCAATTCTTCAGATTCTGGTCCAACCTCAGCTTCCACTGGATCTTCCTCGTCTTCTTTCAATCGAAATAAAGACGACGTTATCGCATTAACTCCCTGAGCAATTCAAGAATAGAAGCGAGCATTTGAGCCCAGCTCTCAGGCAAGTACACGTCCCCCCCTACATCATTTCTTACTTTTGCAGGCTATAATTTTGAGAAGGTGTGATGGGGCTGAATCGTTTTTTGTTGCTCTTGGGATGATGCCACAGGAGCTTATTTCCCCATTCAGATGACTTCACGAAAAGTTGGAACCTGAGGTCGTGCAATGGTGCAGTCTCTGAACCTCCGTAAGGAATTACCAGACACTTTTCATCAGCTTCCGCAAAAAAAATCGCGCGCATTTTTTTTTCACACCCCAAATTGGTTATCTCTTCGGCAAAGCAAGAAAACTTATCTAAAAATTCCATTTAATTGTTTAAATAGCAAACTACATTAAACTTGCCACACATGAACCAAACGCGCCGCGAAAATTATTATTAGAATAATTAGGATGAGACGAACTGAAAAACCGCGACTTGGATACCGAATCCACAACAATTAACAAACGATACGATTTATTTGATAAAATAAAAAAAGAAGCACAAACCGATGTGCACGCGATAGGGTTGAATTTGTCGATTAAATTAAATTGACAACTCGAAAGGTGCGTTTGATTCAGCGCAGCTGTGACAGCATCCGATGAGTGCTGTCAATTGGCTAGCTCAGTGAAAGGGGTGGTTCGTCGATACGAAAATTTTTTGATTGTCTATTGAATTATTTATACCCGATATTGATCTGAATTGGATCAAAGGGATTTATGATTAATTGCCACAAAGGCGTACTTACAAAAATGGTAAGTAGAAAATAGGGCGCCAGAAAATTTTTGGAGGAATTTCCAAACCTTAACTAAAATCTACGGTGCAACCAATAAAAAAAATTAAATAATAACACAAGATTTGTTACTCCCGAATTGGGATTTTAAACTATTTATTGGTTTGGGAAACCTTTTCTAATATAGGAAAGAAACCCAAAATCTTTTCAAAGTAATAAAAATTGAATTTACAAAATGGGGTTTAAACAAAAGAAAGAAGGACCGTTATCACGTTGAGACAAAGGATTTTGTATGGGTCACGAGTTCCGGAAAATTTACGGAACGAAAGCCAAACGAACAAAAAAACTGAGATTTCTGGGTTTCTTTCTTTCGAAGAAAAGAAAACCAATGATCGAACAAATTAATACGCTACACAGAGAATAATTTTATCTGAATACTTAGCTTCCTTTTCTGCCAATTCCTTCCTTTGATACACTTTTCTACTCTCTTCGTCCCTGTTTTAAACTGCTCCAAATTCTTCACAATTTTCCACAGATATCTCCCCTGAATTCTTAACAACTCTTCGAATTTCTTCAACTTTTTTTGATTTTCTTTCTTCTCCTCACAAACTCTTCTTTTTCTCCACTTTTCCACCACTTTTCGCTTTTAACTCCAAACTAGAAGTGGCCTTCCAGGATTTTCCTGGTCCTGGATGGTCTCATCTTGTTTTTCCAATTGCTCTGGTTTTCAGCCAATCATAGACCGCGGAGTCTGATCTCGTCATTACTCAGCTATACTTCATAGGCAGTTAGTGAACAGAGATGGAATCCGACGGTCTCGCTTACTCACCCTCTCGCATCAAATGTGCGTTGTCATCATCGAATTCGCCGGCTTCTGGTATCATTTCCAGTGGCCGGGAATTCGATGAACGCATACAGTCAATAATGTGGTTTTGTATTTCGAAAAGAAAAGTTTCTAAGAAGACGAACAAATTCAACTTAACACCGTGCATTCTTCCCCACCGAATAAATCATAAAATAGGTACGAAGAACTGTGAAGACTTCAGAGCGAAGCTATTCGTAGTTCCCACTATAATTACGGGAAGAGTTTGGCAGAAATTCACTATTTCGCGAGTGGCTTCGTTGGGCTTTCGTTCGAATAAGGGAAGTAGGAGGGAATATCAGACAACGGTCCATCTTTTACATAAATAGAATTAGCTATGTTGGGCACTCGGCCAATAACTTCATCGGTGCTACGAACCCTTCGTAGTTGGTAGAGGAAGATGGCAACTACGAACTCTCCATGTCTTCGTGGCTTCGTCACAATGCTGGTTGCATGGTTCAGACCGCCTGTCTGATGGATTAAAGGTACCTGTATGAAAGAAAATAAAGGGGCGGAAGGAACAAGAGCAGGGATCTGGAAGAGCAGTTTTTGTTACGGTAAATTTTACCGTAACAAACTTAGCAACGAATTTTTTTTCACATCCCAATTTGGTTCTCTCTTGGGCAAAATTTGATTTGTATGGCCATTTGACGCTTTTAGAAAAATGCCATTGGACCATATGGCTAAAAGTCGCAGAAAAATATGGCCAAATGTCACTTTGACAAAGCGACAGATGGCCATATTTTGAAATATGGCCACATGACACATTTTGAAAGTGTCATATTTCCATATTTCAAAATATGGCCATATGACACATGTCCAAATGTCACAGCACCGAAAAATGATGGTCTGAAAATTCTATCTGTCTGTATGTCTGTCTGCCTGACTGTCTGTCTTCCTATCTGTCTGTATGTATAGACACCTACAGCCCAAACGGGTGGGCCGAGTTACTTCGAACTTGGTAAAAAAAGTTTTTAAGGTATTGTACAGAGGGGAAATTGAATTTTTTGTTTTAGCTCAAAAAATAACGGTACCTTATAGATAACCGTTACGTTACAGATTATTTTTCTCAAAAACGGCTCAAACGATTTTGATTTAAGAAAATCAGTGTTGCTTTTTAGATACGACCAATAATATGGTTGAAAAAAAAACTTTTAAAAAATGTCTAATAACGGTACTTTCCATTGGACCTTTTTTTTGCTTTCGAATATCTCGAAAACGACTCAAACGATACTTTCGGAATTTCACACATATATAGATGTAGATAGCTGAATTTATACTGCATACCAATATTGTTAAAAAATATTTTTTTTAAAGCATTACAAAAAAAAAGTTTAAAAATTAATATTTTGAAATCTGCTTTTTTAATGTTTTTTTTTTTAAATTATAAATAAATGTATTTGCTGAATATCTATGAACTGGCGTTTTTGAATGTTCTTTAAAAAATATTTTAAAAAAGTTTTTCAAAAAAAATTTTTTCTCAAAAACTGCTGCACAGATTCTTATAAATTTATTCTCATAAATTCAAATTTATCCAAGAAATAAAATATGCATTTTTTCAACTCAAATGAGTTTAGGTGAGTATTTATTTAAGAATTTTGAAAAATTTATTTTTATCAAAATCTCAAGCCGTGCGACCCAGTCGTGCATTTTATTTCTTTTTGCACGAAACTAATACTTGCCCTTTGCCTTTTATGGTTTATAAAGCAAAAGCTAAATCGAAGTAAAATTTAAAACGCAATTTAAATCTACACTCTTGTAATGGAATTCAATATCACAGTTTATGAGTGTGTTAAAGGTTGGGAAATTATAAATAAAATATAAACTAACATATTACCACTTAAAACTTTTTGTAATTTCATTTTAAATTATTCAGGCAGCTATCCTCATCAGAAAACTTTTAAATATTTTATTTGTAAAACTAATTTGTGAGTGCTTATTTTATATGAATTTCGGTTGGAATTGCGTTGTTATTAGACGCACTCTCACTCCTTAAATTGATTTGGATTGTGTGGGTGTGTGTTTTTTTTTATAAACAAAACATGCACAAGTAAGTATATCACAGAATCGCAATTAATCTTGGCTCTCTTACAAAGGCATTAGCACAGTATCAAAAACTGAACACTTGCTTATGGCCATAAAATCTCTCCCGAATTTCCTCCTTCCATATTCAAAGGCATAAATCACATTCCAGTAAAAAAAAAAATTACATATTCTGCTTTGCTTCTTTATGTACCCTATCTATGCCCTGGAGGAACCTTCGCTTTCGAAACTTCCACTTTGTAGTTCAAGTAGCAGTGCCAAGCATACACTTGCGCCCATAATAATAGAGAATGTTAATCATTCTATTACACATACACGTATACAATCCGAAAGATACAAAATTTCATGAACCTCATACATGAAGTTATAACATAACAGCAGCAAGAGCCAGCAGAAAGGAGAGCCCATGAATTTTTCATACAAAAATAGGAACCGTCAAAGTTGATCCTCAGTAATAGAGTTCTATAAATCCTGAAGACAGAATAACTGACCCCACCCGGATCCGTTGTTGTTGGGTACAAAAGCAAAGAATTACCTCGACAGGGGAGTTAACAAATTACATAGTTTTCTCAGAAAATATTTGTGCTCATGGGTCCTTGAAGCAATAGTAGCTAAAGGAGGACAACGATGATAATGACGAAGAAGGACGTAAGCGCAAGGATAAAGTTTTCTCAGTATAGTTTTTTTCCTGTCAGTTGGAGCAGAATATTGCAAAGGTGCTTGTAGAATGTTATCTTTATGAGACGCAACTCTCTCTCTATGGGTCCTAGGGAGGTTTTAGTGATAAATTTACGCAAAGCAATTTGCCGAGAATGTGTGTTGTATCTTGTATGCTGCCGCCTGCCACACACACAAAGAATGTAACGTTGGCCAAAATGAAATTATATGCTGATGATGGGCACAATTGGATGCTAGAGTACCTATAAACCGATGCCAGGACTCTTAATGGAACATTCTTTATAAATCATATTGGTGTCAGATGTGGCAAGGATACAGTCGTTATTATGCTATAAGCAAGTTTATAACGAAAATAGTTAATGGGTTAATGTCCTTTGTCGTGGCAGTGATGGCTTCAGGAATTTAGAAAATGCAATTTCCTTATATGAACAAAACACAAATGAGCTTTTTTTTTTTTGTCCTAACATAAGCAAAAATGTCTAACTCAATCATTTAGGGAACTTCATTTGAAGATTATATATCTTCAATCATGTTATCCACTTGTCCCGGATAAATTAGGTTTTTCTTTTATTACTTTTTTTTTCTGCAAAAGAACATAATATTCCATCAGGTAAGGGTATATAGACAAAGTCCCTTTTTTGTTGTGTTGTAAATCTAATTTGTATTCAAAGAAGAAAATTGATTTACTCAATCAACTTTAAAGATGTGCTTTACCTTTTCTGAGGATACACTTTCAAGGATCTATAAGTTTAAAGGAAACGCCAGCCGGGTTGTTGGGTTATATGGAAATGATGGCGAAATCAGGAAAAGGGCATGAACTGTGGGTTCTTTTTTTTATTCTGAAAGTCTTTGAAGTTTTGAAGTGGATTTTCAAACAATTAAACTTATAAATTTTGGGGTAAATGTTTTTAATTTGTGTTATTATTGAAAGAGAATAATAAAATGATCTTAATAAAACTTTAAATATCAAGAACTACTTCAAAATCTTTTGTTTAAACATCATTAGACAGAAAAATGCTATGAAGTTACCGATCTAACAACTAAGCTTGCTTAAAGTCCAATATTTCGATTTTGACAAGTAATAACTTGTAAAGAGTTTATATAAGGAAAAAATTGTGCAAACAACACATTTCAAATGTTGACATCCAAAAAATAGCTGCTGTAGATTTTTAAAAATTAGTTTGACAAATTATTTACAAGGCTTTTGAAGGATAATTAGGTTAATTTTCTTTTGAATAAAATTGTCAAAAACTAGTTGAGCTGACCAAAAAAGTAACATAAATTGTGCCGCTGTTGAATGCCGAGCAGAAGAACGTGTATGTATGATTTGTTGATGAAGGTTGTTGACAAGGGAAAGGGAGGCATTTACCTTCTGGATGCTTCTGGTGGGACAGGCAAGGCATTCGTCATACTGTTGATTCTGGCAACAATTCGGTTGCATCCTTTGGCATTGCTGACAAGGCGGCTGTTGAAAGGCGGTTGAACTGTACATTTTGCTTTGAAACAGCCGATTAATATTCTCACGGTTGACAAGCCAACGTACACACAGACTAAGAATTCGGCGACAGCGAAATCGATTCGAGAATGCAAAATCATCATTTGGGATGAATGCACCATGCCGCATAAACGAGCTTTGGAGGCAGTTGACAGAACTATAAAGGATTTACGAGACGATTTGGTGGGGCTTTGATATTGCTCTCCGAAGATTTTAATCAAACGCTTCCCGTCGTCCCAAAATCTATTGCTGACGATGACCTTAATGCATGCTTGAAATTGTCGTCTTTGTGCTGGCATGTCAAGAAGTTGAAACTCATTACGACCATGAGAGAACGATCCATCGGCTGCTGAATTTTCGAGATAACTGCTGCCACTTGGCAATGGCGGAATTCCTGTTGATGTTTCGACTGGATTGATATCGTTCCCGTAAAAGTTTTGCGAGATCACATCGTCAAAGGAGGAACTCATCACCAAAGCGTTCCCCTGCATTGTACAAAATCATAGAAAACTTAATTGGATTAGTAAACGGGCAATACTAGCAGTAGCAGCGAAGAGTAAGGACAATGTCGAACCACTGGAGAACTTCATTCTTAGAAATCCGTTGACAGCGTGGCGTGACTGGCGAGGATAGAGCGACCAACTATTCGACGGAAATTTTGAGTTTCTCGATGTATTAAGAACTACCATGCATTATTTACTTTAGCTGAAGGTGCGATCGTTCATAATCATGATGATGAATCGGAATCATCCAAAATTGTGCAACAGTACATTAGGTGGTTGTCCGTCAAGAAACTGATGAACTATGTGATTCAAGCGACGATAAATCAATGGCGAATTCAAAGGAGATGAAGAAAAAAATTATTTAAAAATAACAGTTACACCTACAACAATCATGCTATATTTTTTTTAAAGCCAAAAATCTATTCTTTTATTGTGTTTTTAAATGAAGTTATTTAAGTGGACCGTTTTTGAAATATTATTTTTCAAACTCAAAACCTTGAAAAAAAAACAAAACATAGAATTAACTTTTAAACTAATTTTTTTTTTAATTTTAAGTTTTGAAGTACCTACTAACAGGGCCCGATCTAGGGGGGGCACGCCGGGCATTTGTCCGGGGCGGCAAATTTCAAGGGCGGCAAAATTTGGAAATTGAGGATTATTAAAGCTATGTCTTTCCAAAAAATGTTTACTTGTTTCCTTCTAATTAACATCACCATGGGAGAAAATATATAAATCAGAAAGAATTTTGATTTTTCTTACACAGGTGTGGTGTGTGTGGGGAGCTGAAGTAAATGTAGTCGCTCAACTCTCAAATAACCGAAGAAACAGATATCTGTCATCAGAAATATATTCAACTTTCCCTACTTTCCCAGTCCCTTCATATATAAATATGTAGGTTAAGTAAAACTACCTTATAACGAAGTCTCCTTTCTAAAGCAAATTTCAATTTGTTCCCCTTCTTCTTAAAAAAATATTCCATATTAGTTAGGTTTCAACGAATGTATTAAAAATGTACAGTTATCTAGTTTAAGTTTGCAAAGTCGCGTTTCGAAGGTAAAACAAGTTCAATCCTCAGTTGTTTTAACAAAGCTGGCTTTGGTACTTTTGACAATTGGTCCGATGAAGACTCAGGTGCATTGTCAGCGATATGATCAATAATAATTGAGAACAAAAGCGCAATTTGAAAAGAGCTACCTCAGACGAAACGATTTTTAATGTCATTGCTGCAATCGAGTTTGTTCGAAAAAGCCCTACTATAGCGAATTTTTGAAGTTTTATTGAAACAAGTGATAAAACAAAAGATATGAATTTCTTTCATTCATTTCTTTATTTTTTGTTCCCTTGAAGATTCGATACAAAGAATTTTGGCTGTAATGTCCGTCAAAAATATAAAGTCGACGTACATATTTTATTAATCACTTAAAAAACGCTAGTTAAAACCTTTTTTTGGGGGAAAAAAATGAAGTAAGCCATCTGATTTCTTGAACAGTTTTGATTATTTTAGAAAAAAAAAAACTTCTCAAAAACATTTTTCCACATTTTTTTTTTTGAGAATGCACTTTCCAGCTAGGCGTTTTTCTGTTTTCATTCAAAAAAGAGCTCTGAAAAAAGTTCGAGTTTATCGAGCTCGCTCTGAACGTCCTCTGAACCAATTGTGTTCAGAGCGCTTTGAACTATTCATGAAACAAATTTAGTATCCCATTAATTTCCTTTTCTTATTCCCAATTTTTTTAAACTTTTAAAATCAATTCGGCGGCCATTTTATTTGTTTTTATTTCCAGCCGCTGAGAAAAGAAAAACAAATTCTATGCTCTGAAGTCTCTGAAGCAAAAAAGAAACACTTATTTTTGTTTGACAACTCAGGCTTTGCTGTGAACTGAAATAGAAGAACGCCTTTTATTTTTTTATAAGAAAAATGTAAATGTGATAACAATACTGTGTTCTGTGTACCAAGTTTGAAACAAATCGGTCCAGCCGGGTGTAAGGTCCGATACAAATAGACGGACAGACATACACAATTGTCGGACATATTTTTTTCGGCTTCTCTATGATCGGTATGTCATGTTTGATTGTCTAAAATAAAATTTCCAACAATATTACATTCATACAGGTCGGAATGAATACCTCCATTTTTCAAAAGTAGGTAAAAAATGCACCAACAATTTTATAACTTATATGTTTTCATTACAAAAGGGCGGCAAATTAATTTTTTGCCCAGGGCGGCGAAAAAGCTGGATCGGGCCCTGCCTACTAACTAAATTCAATGCTCTTATCAATCGTCAGTTGAAGCTGAAAACCGAATGCTAAAATGTCTTTTACTTTTTGAGAGAATTAAAATTAACGAAAACCACATGGTCCATCTGCACAGGGAACCCGTCATGTATTATTATTATTATTCTTTATTTCAAAAATGAACAAATAAATTTGGGTTTACAAAGAATTTATGGACATGGCATATTGCCGTCTGCCAGATAATGACATTTATAATATGTATTAGATCGACTTTAAATATAAAATTGATAGATTTTTCATTAACATAAATAGCTACCTTATGTAGTAAATAATTACAGTATTATAAGATAAATAGTTGAATTAAAGTTTACTCAGAACTTAAAATACTACAAAAAACTGTTTCGATAAGCAAGAGCGTGGTCACAAAACTTGTAGAGATTTGTCCACCCTGCAGATCCATACTATCAGTTGTGGCCTAGATATGACACTTTATTGAAGTAGAGCCTGAGAAGCTCCTGCAAAACCAGACAAATGGCTATGAAATGGTAAATATCACCCTGCTCATACATATTACAGAAGTTGCAAGAGATTGGTAGATCTGATCTGTGAGGAATATAATTGAGGCTTAGGATTTCAACTTTTGCTCTAAAAAAAAGTGCTTATAGCTCTAGCAGGGAGTTCTATTTTAAAATAATTTTTCGACTGGAGGTGGTGATTCAAATCCCTGTACATAAAATTCTTGTTGTTGATGCTGACGCCCGTCTTAAATGTTGGAGGTATATCTCTTTATCTATCTTCGATATGACATTTGCAAAAAACTCGTGCCAGCTATCTAAGATAATTTCTGTAAGGTTAAAGTGAATACCATGAGAATGCAAGATCACACCATTCTTTAAATTTAGACGTTCGCATGCGCAAAAGATTTTTCATAAAAGTCTTATGGAGACTGACGTTGTGTTTTTTCATTGTTTTAATCAGAAAATCGGATTGAGTTTTTAAGTTTTTTGTGTGGATGGGGGAAATAGCTGACTCAACGTGGAACGCATATGTTGGAGTAGAGTTCGGTAAACGAAAAAGGCGTTTGAAGAAGAATCTTTGTAAAAGCTCAAATTCCTCAAAATGGGTATGACCAAACGCTTGGATACCACAACACAAACAAGTATTAATGGTAGCGTCAAAAACTCGATACTTTGAGCCCAAGTCTATATTTTCATTTGCGTAGAAGTTAGGCCAAATAACGCTCAGTGCAATTTTGGCTTCTTTACTTTTTTCCTGAACGTGCTTCCTAAAGCTACCATAAGCAGACAATAACACTCCCAAATATTTGAATTCCTGCACAATATATATGCACTCACCGTTCAGAAACCAATTTTCTTCTCTTAACCTGTTACATTTCCTAGCTTCAAGCACTTTTCAAAGCATTAATCTTTAAGTCCCAGGTTTTGCAGTACCTTTGAAGCCTGTTAATTTGAAGTTGTAGAGAAGAAGTATTATTATTATATAAGACAGCATTACAGTCGTCTGCATAGAGTAGCACTTTGACAAACATGTCTGAAATACTAACACCCCCGGTTAAGCTAGCACAAATATCGTCTCTGAAAATAGCGAAGAAGATTGGACTCAGAATACATCATTGAGGAACGCCTGTCGATGTTAAAAAACCAACTTGATATCTCCGATCCATCCCAAACAAACCGTCATGTCATATTTGATTCAATTTATTTTTTGACGTGAAACCAATATAGCAAGTAAAAACTGAACTTTTCCACCATTTCGATAGTTTGACTTACAAGGCTTTTAAATATCCAAAAGAGGGTATTTCCGTTTACTATTGGCTTAGCAGTGTTTTCCAATAAGCGTGGGATATATTCATGAATTATTATATGCATTGTTAAGAAAGGTGCAATTTTGCCATGTGTGTATTTTAAGATATGTAGGGGAAACATGGTTTTTGTAACGTCTTAGACGTAATTCAAATAACCGTCTAAATGTATTGTTCCTATTTAAAAAAAATGTTTTCACTGTTTTAAAAAAATGTCACACTCAACAATACAAATCTAAAGAAAATCGAGTTTTCAAAATAGTGTGTTTTATTAATGTTTTGATTTTCGGGATTTTGATAGCTACATAGCTACATCACGTTTTTATCGCTGATGCGAAACGGTTGTAATAAAAGCCTTTTGCATCACCGATAAAAACGTAAACTAAATCACTTTTTACTTTAATTGCCAAAACTTAAATGAAAAATTTTTGTTTTAAATATTGAGAGATATTTTCAATTTGCAAAAGTAAGCTGTTTTATGTGCGAATAGAAAACAAAATAAAAAATGAAAACCTGAACAACTCCCTTTTAGTATTTTGTTTGTAAAGTCTATATAATATAGCACCACCACCACCACTACTCAATTTTCCAAGCAAAATCCTGCATTCATTTTGTAAACATTTATATTCACTCAAAAGTCCTTACTTTTTGAAATACATATTTTACAAAAAAAAAAAAAAAAAAAAACCTAACCTAACCTCTTCATTTTTATGAAAAGTCTCAAAAACGAAACGAAAACACTTTTTTGAAACTTGTTTTACTCCTAAATTATCAGCATACACATGCACATAAACACCAACCAAACACTAACACTAACACAAACACCAACTAACTACTATATCCCTTTTGCAATTAATTGCAATGTAGCGTACTCGAAGGATACTCTCCATTGAAATCATCTCATGTCAAATTAGTTGTATGTGCTGATGCTGATGCTGATGCTGTGGCAGGCACATCACTCCTCTTATTCAAGAGATTGGAGTGGGACATTATGTTTTATAGAAGCAGCTAAATTCTAAGAACCGCCCATTAAAATTAATTTAAAAATTTGAAAAGAGCATCTCATTACGCTACAGTTTTGTATTAAAATCCTTTAGAATATGACTTTTCAAACGAATGCGTATCCTTGTTGCTGTAAAATAAACCCTGTATTTCTCAGTCCCTTAGAAGTGTTTTAAAGCGTTGTTGATTATAATTTATATAGTATTGTGAATGTGCAAATACTTGAGTATGCAACATTATGTTTAAAAAACAAAAAAAAGTTTTTCTATTTCAATCAAAAGCACATGATATTATGGGATGTCGGTTTCAGTGTGTGAGTTTAAGTGTGTAAGTATGAAGAGAATCCTTGCCATTCATTTTTTTTCACACTGTCACTTTATGTGAGTTATGTCATTGAATACTGATGTTAAATTCTGAAATGGTGAAAGAATATTTTGTGTTCAAGTTGTCTCTGTGTGTTGTTTATGAACACAGGACATAACATGTCCTTTGCTTGTCAGTTATAATATTCAGATTCAGAAGCTATACCAAAGACTTGAATATCTACTCTACTCACTGATGCACTTTTTCATAGTTTCTGCCATAATGAACTCTCGGAAAGTATAGACATCAGAAATACCCAATCTAAAATTCAAGTGAGTGTCCTTAAACAAAAAAAAAAGCACTCTCAGTCGGTATTTCATATATACATAATGATCTTCAGCAAAAATAGTACAATTTAAATTTTTAAAATTCAACCTCACCAAAAGGACGAAAAATCAAAATACCAAAAATTCAACAACCTACCCCAAAGTGGAGAATCGGAGGGGGTGGGTTTATTATGTATGCAAACATCCTACGACAATGTATACAAAAAAAAAAAAGGAACGAACGAACGAAAATCCAAAAAGTTGAGCAAAATGAAGATGAAGATGTTGGAAGGGAAAATGCTTAATATGCAAAATTCATTCATTGTGTGGTAGATTCAATTTTTTTTTTATTTTCCTTCTCCCATGGATTTTTCGTCCTTAGTGATTTTTTTTTGGTGAGCTTCGTATCCATGTCTTTTTCGATGTAGTTTTTCACGTGGCGTTTTTCTTGTAGAACAATTCGTAATCTGTTGTGAAGAGAGCCAAAAAATTAATAAGAAGAAAAGTTTTATTTGCGCTGTGGGGTGCTTGTCGTTTTTTTTTTTTTTTTTTGAAGGAGGGGCGGTTGTTTACAGTGAAGGAATATCATTTACATATCGCACCGTTGCTGTGGGAAGGAACTTTATTTTAAATTGAATTCGGTAGGGACGTGATAACACTGTTTTATACTTTACAAGTTTTTTGGGAATCATTTGAAAAATGTTTAATATTTTTTTTTTTTTTTTTTTGTGAAACTTTGATATAGGAAGACATTTTTTTTGGTTCCATTTAAGAAAAGTCAAGTTATCGTTTCTACGTTTTACGCTGCTCCTTGCCACAAATATTTAGATTTGATAAATCGTTCTTTGGTCTTTTTTAAAATTTGTTTTACAAAATATGTGAACTTTTGTATAAGTAAAATATTTTTTTATTAAAAATGTTTTTTCAACTTTTTTTTTGTTCACTTTAATCATGCACATAATGTATGTTTGTACGTGTATTTTAGTTTTATTGCTTGGATGGATATATTCTGTCGAATGAAAGGACATTTAGTTCCTCATTTTATTTTCAATATTTATTTATTTTTTATGTGTGAGTTTTCTTATATTATATATGTATGTACTTACATTGAAAATTTAATCTATCCATGTAAAATGTGAACAAGAACTTATAGAACCTCCTTCAGTAAAAGTGGATTTTAATTTTAATATAAGGTAAGGTTAAGATTGCTGTCAGAAAACGTAAAATAATATTGAAGTTGCTTAATTCACTATTCAACGTGTATGGACAGAGCCCGATGAGACATATGTCAGAAAACACAGCCCCACGTTGGGCGCCATCTGTAACGTAAAATAATAATGAAGTGTATGAAAGAAAAAAAATCAAATGATTGAAAAAAAAATCATGCCGGTACATACACTCACACTTACATATGAACGTATGCATATACATCATGACTCCATCATCCTTCATTCGAAACAGTCGATAGATGGAATTTGTTCATGTCTCAGCAAGGTAGCAAAAAGGAAAAGTTGACATCAGTGAGCAGTGAGGAGTACCATTGTTTTCAAGGAGTGCAAGCAAATGTGAGAGAGAGAGATCTCCCACTGCGGAATCACTCATGTTAAAGACCTGACTTCGAGTGTTGCTTCACTCCATATCTAAAATAGAAAGTTCAAATAACTACTCAGCCATACAGCCCCCGTCAAGGGAGGGGGGCGTGTGGAGAAGAATTCTTCTAAAAGCAATGCACATAGTCTGAGATAGTCTCTTATTCCTTCTCGTCCATGCAAATTTTGCAGAAGTTGTTTGAGAAAACGCCTAGCTTAGAAACATATGTCTACTTATTACGGCAGTGTCCAGTTATGACACCGATTACGGAGCTAAGATGAGATCTGCTCAGCGATAACAGAACACTTGTGCGTTTCAGATCCAGTTCTGGCCCGATCTGCTTAGTAGGTAGACAAGTAGTGGAGTGTTCGTCAGTCGTAAGTTTTGTTTCATCATGACATCTTTTTTTTAGCAGAAGCTTACATCCAGCGATGGATATATCAATATTAGTCCTACTGGGTGAAATGGCTTTGCAGTTTCCCGCAATGTCTCTGAAACCAAAAAAGGTGAATATTCAACTGCTCTGACATTTCCAAGGGAGGACAATGACATTAGAGGGCCAGGGAAGTTACTGAGTTTGTGGAAACCACACCGAGTGATTCAAGAGCTACTTGGCTGAGAAGATGCAGGTTTTCAACACGGATATATAACTTTATATTTGAGTCAAAACATACGCTCTTTTATATCCAAAATGTTTTCCTGGAAAATGCTACAATGTTTAGAGAGACGGAATAAGAGACTTAAGGTCCCAACCCATAGAATCCGTTGATCCGTTACGTCAGCGGAGGGGGAATTTTTAAAGTTGAAATTTCGGCTACATTTGCATTGACGTGTTGCGTATGGACCGCTTTCCCATAAGAAAACGTGTATTAAATCGAGCTGTCAGTTTAATTTGCCGGACGAACGGATGCAAAGGATTCTATGAACCATCTCTCAAGAATTCTCCGGCCGCGGTTTAGGGATATGAGATTGAAGATAATGTCTTAGGCGACGAAAGGTGTCCAAAAATATGCCCATAAATTAGTAGGTACCAAACTATTAATTAATGGAGCTTTTCGTTGTGGAATTTTGTGTATTTCCTTGTGAAGATTAGAAGTACAATTTTGTGAGGTTTAACACTCAGCCCACATTTTCCTGTCCATTTAAGAAACTTGTTAGCAAGGGTACGAGCATGAGCATGCTTCCCGATACCCACTTTGAAGCCCTTTGCTTCCAGGTTAACAAGGATTTCGTTGACAACTATGTTTCAAAGAACAGTGGAAAGATATTCACTTTGTGGTGTACTTCTGCTGACAAATTTTCTTACTAAGATTTAGTTGAGCACTGCGCTATTATATTTTTATTTTGACTTTAAGCCCAAAAACGGTGCCTGCCAAATTCTATAATTTATAATTAATATTGCGTTTCCATATCTTCAAAAACTGTGTTTTTGATTTTAAGAATTTTAAAATAAATCGTTTTCAAACATTCTGGGATCGGTAAGGTCTGCCCACCAAAAACAAGTTATGATTTTCATACAGTTACTAAAAGCCTTCATTTTCGCACACGAGCTTTTGTTGAACTTTCTGTTGATTAAAATTAAATATTTGAATTTGGGCGTGGTTATTGTGTACTTTTCATACAAAACCATCAATATTGTGTTTATAAATTAACGGTACCAAGTATACCAACCTTGTTTTACTTGCTGTAAGATCCTTAAATTTTGTGTCTCTTAGTTGTAAGTAAACACTTTGTGTATTGAAAGAAAAAAATGATTTTGGGCAGGGCTAACACAAAACTTTCACGAGAAGCTTTAAAAATTTTAATTTTTTTTAAATTAACTTGTAGGTTACTTATAAATGCAGCCACAAACATAACATAATATTGTGTCAAACTGTCGAAACTAAATATCTTGTGTATGTATGTATTTTTTATTTTTTTAAATTTTATTCGTCATTTACGTCCAATTAAAAAAAAAAAAAAAACTTAAAGTACCCAACCTATATAATCAATTCCAATTTTTTTTTTCTAAATTTTGTTCATGAGCAATCGCCATTTTCTCTCAAATTCTTAGTTTTTTTAAAATCGAATTTTTTTGGTGTTTATGGTATCAAATAGTTTGTCAGAAACGAACACGTCATGTTGGAATAAGGTAATCAACATTTCGTTACAAATATACTGTAGTTCTTGCTTAAGTTTTTTTTTCTTGTGATTATTTATGTACCTACTGTAAATTATGGATTCGTGAAAAAAAAAAAAAAAAAAAAAAAAAAAAAAAAAAAAAAATTGAGATAACAATCACACATTATATTACGATGATGGAGAAGGAGTAGTCTAGAAGTCTGGAAATCCCGTCCATCTGTCTATATGTATAGGCATCTACAGCCCAAACGGGTGGCCCGAATGGCTTCAAATTTGGTACAAAGAGTTGTTAAAGTAAGGTAGGTGAGGGGATTAAGGCCTGTCGGCTAATAAGGCCTAAGTCACAGAAAAACGATTTAAAATAATCGCAGTACCCTGAGAACCCATTTCTATGTAACTAACACTCACAAATGAAATTTGAAACTTGTTACTACCTGTTTGCTCGCTCGCTTTCATCGGTAATGTGTTTTTTTATTGTGAGAGGCGGTTTTATAAAAAAATTATAAAAAATCAACCTAAAAAATCGTAAGTTTTTTTAAATATTACTTTTATATATATAAATTGCGCTGTAGTGTTTTATTGTTCCCTGCTTGCACTAAATTTTATGTTTTAGACTATGCATCATAGTCTGAATAATGATATTTTTGGTTTTATTTACAAATTGTGCCGGTGGTTAATAAGGCCTAAAAAAATTCATTTTTGCTTTCGACTATCTCGTAAACGGCTCAACCGATTCTTTTGAAATTTGACACATTAAAGGTGTAGAAAGTTTAATTAATACTGCATACTAATATTTTTAAGAAACATTTTTTTGTGAGTATTTTTAAAAGTATTTTAATTTTTTTTTATAAATATTTTGAAATCTGCTCCTTAATTTATTTTCAAAAATAAGTAGTAAATGCATTTGCTGAATGCCTACGAATTGGCGTTTGTGAATTTTTTTGAAAAATGTTTCAAACAGATTTTCAAAAAAATAACTTTTTTCTCAAAAATGACTCCACATACATATGTTTTTAATTTTTACTTGCGATTATAGGTACTATAAGGCAAGTTATGCATTCGTAAAAAAAAAAATGTTTTTTGAACAATCAAACATAACATTACGATGATAGAGAAGTCGAAAAAAGTAGGTCCGACAATTCTGTCTGTCTGTCTGTCTGTCTGTCTGTCTGTCTGTCTGTCTGTCTGTCTGTCTGTCCGTCTGTCTGTATCGGCACATACAGCCTAAACGGCTAGACCGATTTGCTTCAAACTTGGTAGATAGTATTATTATGACGTCCTACAGAGGGGTTTTTGGAATTAGCATTCTAGCTTTAAAACTAACGGTACCTGCCATACGATTTTTAGTGAAAAATTAATTTTTCTCGAAAACGGCTCCCACGATTTTGATAAAACTTTCTGAATAATGTTTTCTGTGCAAACTTTATGTTTTGGTTGGAATAGATTTTTCAGGAAAAGTCTTATAACGGTACCTCCCATAGGACCGGTTTTTTGAAATCCGATTTTCTCGTAAGCTACTCGCCGAATTTCGATGAAATTTTTAATGTGGAAGCCCTTTTATAAACGAAATAATAAAAAAATTTTAATTTTTCAAAAAATAATTTTTTGAATTTTTTGAAAAAGTTTAAAATTTTTTTTTTATTTTTTGTTTTTTCCAAAAACGGCCTAATCAATTTTTTTTTCAATTTTATTTTTCTGATAAAAACTACAAAATTCTAAAAGTTGGCATACTCAAGAAAAATTTGGAATATGTTTTCGAACGATTTTGAAAAAAAAAATTCCTTAAAATTTAAAAGAACAAAAGAAATCTGATGGTTTACTTCATTTTCTCCAAAAAACGTTTTAACTATTGATTTTTAAGTGATTAGTAAAATTTCATATGATTGTTGCAATGACTTTTTCCGAAAATCTCAATCCCCAAGACCATTTTAGCACATTAGAGCAAGTTCTTGCGACCCAGTCGTGCATTTTATTTCTCAATACAGTGAAAGAGCAAGTTCGTGCCACAAAGTCGTGTGTTTTATTTTTGTATCTTAAAGATTTCTCAAAGCGTGAACACGGATCATAAAAACATTTTCTGAAGAAATAAATGGATTTCGACATCAAATCTACATTAAAACATTGTTCTTAAATTGTTCTGCAACTACTTTATGGTTTCTAGCAAATGGCAATACACCACACGTAAGGGAAATGTAATGTGTTTGAAATTAATTTGAATGCTGACGGATTTCATTGCAATACTCGTCAGCAAAATTCAATTGCCTTTGAACTGTTTGTTAAGGATCAGTTAAATTATTAACCAGAAAAGTTTACCAGGAATTTTGGCAGTTTAATTATGGTTTACAAGGAACTAGCTTCAAGCATTTATAATCTTCCTCTTTCGTTAACATATACCTATTTGTACGAGGAAGTAAAAAGTTCACATACTAATCATATTTTGCTATAAGCTATACTTTATCTCTAAAGGTTCTGTATTTTACGTCTCAACTCTAGAAACATAAGCCTTAACCTACATATTAATGTGAAAATAATCATCTACATTTCGTAAAGAAAAACTTTTAAAGGATCATTTTAGAGTAATTTAAAGGATTGCTAAGGGACCCTTTTTTCATTAGTAAACCAATTCAATTTAAGTATATTGTTGGAGTCAATTAGGGAAAAATTGATTTCGTTTCTTTAGCTCTTGTTCTAGTTTTTGGGATTTTAGTTTTTTTTTTGTTTTGTCTTTCATGTAGAATCGTCCCTTCTGGAGCAGCCTTGTTCGGAAAAATCAATAAAAAATTAGGAACGAAAGATATGTGGAAAGCATCTAAAATGATATTCATTATTCCAACTGTTTATTCCTTCATTATTCAGGATGATTTAAATTCCTTTGTCTTTAAGGATTGATACTTGTATACGCAGGAACAAACGCTATACATTCTCATGGTATTGGGAACAAAATGTAAGTCTTTCGCAGTGAGCTTGACGTCTGTCCTTTGAGTTTACAAGTTTTTGAAAATAAAAACAATGTTTGAAATCGAAGTAATGATGAGGAAAGAATGCATATGTAAATTTCATATTGAATATTTTATTTTTGTTGAAATTTCATAAACAAATTCATTTAAATTTTAATCAATTTCAATTTCGCCTGCAGTATAATATATAACTTTGACGTTTGAACACAACATTGTCTTTTGGCTTAGCAATTTAAGTTTTTTCTTGCTTAAAGGATTTTTCGTTTTGAATTTATAAAATTTTTGTTTAAATCTGGGTTTTCAATGTTTGCTTGTCAAGAACACTTTTAGATTATAGCTAGAAACAAAAATAGGTATGAATTTTGATAAGACTTCTGTTCAAAAGAAAAAAGCTTTTGTAGATGGATACGATTTTCTGCATCTGTTGAAGAAGTCATGTTTTCATTCTTACTTCTTAATTACATTTTATGGATGAGAACAGTGGATAGCGAAGTAGCCTCTAACGTTGTAGATCAAAGTCTCAAGGCTCAGAAAATGCAGGTAGGTTTTTTTTAGTGTGAATTATTCTAAAAGTGAAATTAAAGATATTTGTAGTCATAGGAAGTATGATAGGAAATTACTACACAAATAACCTACTTATTCCGAATTATCATTTCGAGTTGTTAGTGAAAACTAAAACTAATAGGAAATCGAGATGGAGTAAATTGTTACTCCTCAAAAACTACAACTTACATGCAACATGCAAGGTATACAAGAACGAAAAGAATTAATAAGTAAAAGAGAATCGAAGTAATCTAAATTAACTTTACATTTATATCTATTACGTGCTCTATAGGGAAAGTATTAGTTTCATGAAAAAAAATCGATGTTTTAATCAAACATGACATCCTAAAATCCTAAAATGTGTTTTTCACCATATCGTCTGTCGGTCTTCCTGTACCTACAGCCTAAACGGCAGGACCGATTTGCTTCAAACCATACATACCGTACATAGTATTATTATGACGTCCTACAGAGGGGTTTCTGGAATTAGCATTTCAGCTCCAAAATTACCGGTACCTGCCATATGATTTGTATGAAAAACTCATTTATCTCAAAAACGGCTCCTACGATTTTGATAAAACTTTCTGAATAGTGCTTTTTGAGTAAACTTTATGTTTTGGTTGGAACAGATTTTTTAGGAAAAGTTTTTAATTTGATTTTTTGATAAAAATTGCAATGTACTTAAAGTTGACATACTCAAAAAAAAAAAAAAAATTTAATATACTTTCGAAAAGTTTTTCAAAAAAAAAACTGTTTTTTGTAAAAAGTGGTCAGCCGGTTTTGAAAGAAAAATGTCTTAAAATTCTAAACAGTAAATGAAATCAGATGGCTTACTTCATTTTTCCAAAAAACATTTAAAATCTTGTTGGATACAGTTCACATTAGGGTTTTGTCAAAAATTCTATGTAAGTTGTACTAGAAAAATTTTAAAACTGCGTATTGACAAGGTTTCTTTCACTGTATGTCAACTGATGATTCCAAAGTGAGATTCCTGGGTGAAACGCCAATTTTTTGTTGGACTAAAGGCCATAAAAAGCTATGTTGAATCCATAATTCAACAGTCCATTATTAGTGCTGACGCTGAGGGTTCTACTTGGTTGATTTTATTTTATTTTATTTATCAATGCAGTATGTAGAGTTTGTATTAAGAAAAATTTAAAAACTTAATTTAAAATATAGTGACTTTTAAGTTATCAATATAATTTCATATCATTTTTTCCCCGCTTATTTCCAAAAACTTAAACCCCAAGACCAGTGTCGCACATAAGAGCAAGTTCGTTTTTTTTCATTTTGGATTTGCTCGAAAATGGCTCTATATAATTTTCTCAAAAAAATTTAACAAACCTAGAGCACTTTTTATAATACTTTTCAGTAGTCCCATACAATTAGTCGCTCATTTTTAGCCAACTTGTTTTTTTGATCTCTTATTTGCTCAAAAATGGCTCTTACGATTTCGATTAAACTTTGTATGTTATCTTTTTCGAGTTTTTTTTCAAGAAAACTATGGTTTTGGTCCTTAGATTAACGGTTTTATTAAAGTGGCCATAAATTGACCACAACATTAACGAAATTTTTCACTTTTCCTTAGGTATTATATCTTTCATAGCACCCACAAGATAGCTGCTTCGCTCACATTATATTGAGCCAAAAAATTTTAGTATTTAAACAAAATTCTGAAAAAGGGCTTTAACACTCTTGAACAATACATAGTTTGGGAGTATTTCAATGATAAGTATGCGTTTTTAGTTGTTGGTTAAAAATACAATTAACGGACATCTGTACAAACAACTTAATTCAATTGGAGGGATTAGCTAACGAAATGTTAATAAATGATCAAAATAAGGTACTTAAACGCTTCGGAAAGCAAAAAATTGAACACCTTTTCTTATTTTATACTAGCTGACCCGCGAACTTCGTTTCGCCAAAATTCATCAATGTATTGAAAATAATAATTCTTTCATATGTAGGTATTTAGTAAATAGCTGATATTTAACACTTTTTATTTATGTGTGTAGATCCGTGTTATTTTAAGTTAATTCGGCTTATCAGCTATCTGCCTGTGAAAATTCCGTCAAAATTGGCGCATAAATAAGAATTTTTGACAATTGCAACCGCAGCGCCACGTACAGGAGTAATTAAAAAGCCTTAGTTATTCCTTACAACATCAGCTATCCGCCAGTGAAAATCCCGCCAAAATCAGTGAAGCCGTTTCCGAGATTAGCCGGAACAAACAGACAGACAGACAGACAGACAGACAGACAGACAGACAGACAGACAAAAATTTTAAAACGCATTTAGTAAAAAACTGATATTTTGAAATTACAAACAGACACTTCATTTTTATTTATGTGTATAGATTACAAAGAGTAGTTGTTATTGCCCGAAAAATGTGTTATTAGGTATGGTACCGAGGCTTCCACAGAGCAAGTACGTGTGACCTAGTCGTGCATTTTATTAAGCTGTATCGGACGTCGTGGGTAGCAATAGTCTTATTTGTACGAAGAATGGGTCAAAAGTCAAATAAACTGCAATATTTTTCGACAAAACTTTATATCAACCAGACTTTTTTCAGAATTCACTCAAGAATATTGAATTTCTCTATTCTTTCCCGTATACTTATAGGCGTTCGTGCCGAGTTAAGAGTGTTGTCTACCTTTAGGAGTTTATATTAAGTTTTGTATACTAATAAGACTTTAACAAAAAAATTATATAAATAATGGTGAAAACCGTTTCAAATTTCATTGAGGGGGTTAGAATGAGGTAGTGGACAAACAATAGGACAACTTTCTATTATGCTATTTATAGATATCGATTATGAATTATTATGGTGGATGAAATTTGTTTCATACCTCGACTTTTTTGGTCACTTTTAGTGGCAACGAAAACAGAATTTACATTTACATTGATTTTCTAAACGTTCCTTCAGAGGATGTTTATTTAACATTATAAAATTTAAAAATGGAGAAACATGTACAAGTACATGTACATGTATGTACAAACAAAATTGTATTTGACAATGAGAATTGAATTTGAAATATTTTTTTTTAAGACTTAAAATGAAAAATTTTGACAATAGTCAAAAAATTAATAAAATAAAACCTATTTGGTTGAGGATGTTTGGCCGAATTAAATATTTGATCTTTTTGGAAGCAACGGGAGCACAGTTTACGGCTAAAATATTGTGGGTGTCGTGTTTCGTATTCACGTTTTTGTTAAATTAAACAAATCACTCACAAAAGATAGTTGGCCTATCTAATATATAAAAATAAGTTGCCTTATGTTCGGGCTCGATAAACTCGAGAATGGCTGGGCAGAATTTTTTAATGTTTTTTTATAAAGTTAGCTATCCTATTGAGGAAGGTCTTTTTGTGAAGATTGGTCAAATTTCGGTAAAGGGCAAACCGCAAAATGCATTTTTTCATTTTTTTTTCATTTTCATTTCTTTATTTTTTCTTTAACTGAAAATTACATTAACCATTTACATAAAGATATAAACTAAAGCATGGCTAAATAAGCCGTCTGCCGTTTTAATTACAATAAATAAAAATTTAACAATAATAGAGAGATACAATTTTACTAAATCAAATGAAAGAAAAGAAGCTATAACATGAACAGTAAATAATGTACATATATTTTAAGTATTTAATGCATTTTTAGTGCATTTTGTCATATTACTAACAAAATTTTTTGTAGGGTCTTCTAAGTATGTCGACGAAGGTTTCTGTGAAGTTTGGCCAAACTTCGGTAAAATAATTTGCCACAACTGAAGTTTTATTGCATTCTGTCAAATTACTAACAAATCTTTTGGTATAGCATCTTCTGAGGATGCCTGCAAAGGTTTCTGTGAAGTTTGGTCAAAATTCTGTAAAGCAGTAGCGTGGTTCTTTTTGATCCAGCATTTTTGTCGACACATAAAGTGTTTTTCCCGTAATTATAGAAAATTATTTTTATTTTCAATATGTCAATTTAATTTTTATAATATTGGAATAAGTTTTTAATCTGCGACTTTGGACAAATCATCGGGATGAAATGACTGAAGAAATATTACATCGAATGCGAAATATTTATTCAAACCAGAACTTGGATTTTAGCTACGATTCGATCTGAAAATAAAATAGCATTAGCGCTTGCGTCGTCTGGGATTGCGCAAACTTTGTTAGACGGTGGTCTGCATTAAAATAGCCATTGAACATGAAAGTAAATGAATTTCAAACATATAATATTTTAAAAACATCTGGAATGACAAAGGTTTTACAGCAATGTTAAATAATAATTTGGGATGAGTGCACGATGGCTCACAAAAAATTATTGGAAGCCCTTAATCGAACGTTAAAAGATTTACGAGGAAACCAACGTTTATTTGGTGGTGTATTGATATTGTTAGCAGGGGAATTTAGGCAAACATTTTTCCAATTTTTTATCACGGACAACTTTATGTTGGACGTTGGCGAGTGGGAAAACCGTCCTTATTATTTATTTACGCATTAAATGCGAAAATAAAAAAAATTGTTTATCAAAAAGCTCTTGAGTAATGCAAATGGTTCATTTAAAAAATTGTTAAATTAATTAATATATAATAATAAATTAAGAAAAATGATTGAATTGAGTTTAAGGCTGCATGATACACAACAATTTGTTTTCTGCTCCGGAGCGTAAATGAAAAGTGAGAAAAACAACAACAACTAGAAAACACGCCACATTATAATAGCTGACGGCAAATCAGTTGAAGAAAACGAAATTCGCGGAATTTGGCATTCTTCTCCTTTGAACGGTCCTTTCAAAATCCTTGCCACTTTCACATTGTTCATGAACTTCGTCACAATCAGTTGGGTTCTATTGCACAGTTTCGGGGCATAAAGGTTTCGTAGCATTAAGATGAAAGATCCAACTTTAAAACTCAAATGATGAGGCGGCATGCCAGGCAAATCCAAAGAACACTTGCATATTCACACTCAATGGAATGGTTTGCACATACCGAAAAAAACGATGCCTTGAGACATGAGATTTATTCATACGCCGCTGTTGGTTTCAGAATCACGGGAAGTGATTTCGGAAATCCGCTTGCTACATCACCACTTTTGGGATGACTGATTGCTTTGAAATGCTGCAAACAGGATTTTCTTTGATTCGCAGGTTTTACGAAAGCTTCAGTGCTCAGTGTTCTGTTGTTCCACCTTCCAACAGTGTTGCAGCAATTCCTGTAGATGCGAGAGCTAAAGCAATTCCACTTTGAGCACGTATTGCTGCTATAATTAAATCAAGAACATTTTTCCAGTTCCGCCGGGCGCATCAACAAATAAAATGCACGACTGGGTCTTATACTCTAATGTGTGACAGTTGTCTAGGGGCTTGAGATTTTGATAAAAATAAAATTTTCAAAATTCTTAAATAAATACTTAAACTAATTTGAGCTGAAAAAAGTACACCATTTTATTTCTTGGATAAATTTGAATTTATGAGAGTAAAATTATAAAAATCTGTGGAGCGGTTTTTTAAAAAAAAGTTTTTTTTGAAAAGAAATTTCAAAAAAAATCAAACACTCCATTTCATAGGTATTCAGCAAATACATTTATTTATAATTTTTAGAAAAAAAAATTAATAAGCAGTTTTCAAAATATTAATTTAATTTTTTTTTTAGATGCTTTTAAAAATCCAAAAAAATATTTTTCAAAAATATTGGTATGCAGTACAAATTGAGCTACCTACAACTATATATGTGTGAAATTTCGAAAGAATGGGTTGAGTCGTTTTCGAGATAGTCGAAAAAAAACGGTCCTATGGAAAGTACCGTTCTTAGACATTTTTTAAAACTTTTTTTTCAGCCATATAATTGGTCGTACCTAAAAAGCAACACTGATTTTTTTAAAGCGAAATCGTTAGAGCCGTTTTCGAAAAAATAAGCTTTAACGTAACGGTTGTATGGCAGGTAACGTTATTTTTTGAGTTAAAAAAAAAATTTTTATTTCCCCTCTGTACAATACCTAAAAAACTCAATATACATACCAAGTTTGAAGTAATTCGGTCCTCCCGTTTCGGCTGTAGGTGCCTATACATTCAGACATACAGACGGATAGAATTTTTAGACCAACTTTTTTCATCTTCGCTATCATCGTAATGTCATGTTTGATTGTTATCTCAGAACTTTTTTTTTTGACGAATGCTAAACTTGCCTATAATCGCAAGTAAAAAACTTTTTGATTATAAATGTCGATATCATTGTATTTAAAATTAAATATTTCTTAACAACACTTGGGTTTAAAGTTAAAAATATTTTTCCTGTCAGTTTTTAAATATTGCAATTATATTTTTTAAATTGTAATTCATTTAATCCGTATTAAACTAAGATTACTCTAACCGAGCGAAGCCGGGTGGGTCAGCTAGTATTCTATAAGAATTTACAACTAAATATCAAGGCAACTCTAAGGAATTTATGGATTTTCAAAAAGGGGCTTTAAGAACTATTCCACTTTAAAAACTTCCTTCTAAACATTGACCACATTTCTTATGGAATAGTGCATGAAAACTGGAATGCATGATTGAGTCCCACGAACTTGCTCTTATGCTAGATAATTGCTTAGGCAATCCTTTCTAACCGAAAGATGGATTGTTGTAGAAAAAATAGCACCCTGAAAGTTTTATCAAAATCGTAAGAGACGTTTTACAATACCAAGTTTGAAGCAAATCGGTGCATCAGTTTGGGCTGTAGAGGTGCAAACAGACAGACAGACGGACGGAACTTCCAGACGGATTTGTATGTCGGATTTGCACGAACCCATATAACTTGCCTAATATAAAAGGTACGTAAATCTCAAGCAAAAATTTAGATAAAAATCACACATGACATTATATGACATCATGACATATTATGATGGAATAAAGTGGGTCGGAAAATTCTGCCCGTCTGTCTGTTCGCAGCTCTACAGGCTTACGGTTGCAAGTAATTATTTGGTTGTACCTATTTCTAATTTTTGCTCTAGGTCGAAAAATGTCGCTGATATCCACACCGTATTAAGAGCGTATCAAACATTGACATATCCAATCGTGAAGGATTTTGTATGCTATATTACATTTTTGATAAATCTGAATCCTTTTGATTTACTATGCATTGAGCAACGTTACTAATCCAATAGATTTCGTTATTTGCGAATATAAGGAAACTGAAGATAAAACTAATAAACTTTGAATGGCTCAAAAGGATCAAATTATCAATTAAGGAATCATCATTAAATGGGTCAATCATCATATTGGCACAGGATTCCTTGCGCATAGAATGCTCTTATATATTTGTCTGTAAAGATTCAAAATTTGAAGGAGAATTTGAAATGTGAAATATCTAGGATTCCGTATTTACTTTTGATCGATAAATTCAGTTATTGAGGAAGAGCAATAAATTATTATTGGCAAATATTAAAAACAAAATGACGTTTTACCTGCTTAAACATATTCACGTTACCAAAAACTAGGAAATTTTCATATGTGTTTCAGAAATATAGGAGTTGCACTCACATTGCTTTTTTTTTGCTTTCGACTATCTCGAAAACGACCCAATCAATTCTTTCGAAATTTCACACATACATAGGTGTAGGTAGCTTAATTCGTACTGCATACGAATATTTTTTAAAATATTTTTTTGTATTTTTAAAAGAATTTTTTTAAGAAAAATTTGAAAAACTGATATTTTGAAATCAGTTTTCTCGAAAAAAACTAAGTTTGCAATGAAATTTTAAAACGGTTTTTTTGAAAAATGCGATTCTATGGCAGGGACCTAACGTTATTTTTCGGCTTAGAGTAAAAATCAAAAATACTAAGGGACGATCCATAACTAACTATGATACAACATTTAAAATCATGTACAAATTTGAAGTAGTTTCTCGAGACGTTCATAGTGAAATCTTTGTTTTGCGCCGGAAAACAAAATACGTTCAAGCTTTGTTGTCTGTTTTGAACAGGCATTCCAATTAATTCTATAAGCTCCAAATTATCCTAAGCCTTTCGACCAAGACGGAATACTCAGCGATTAACAACTAAGCCAAGTGTTATTATATAACCTACAAGCAAGCCACATTTGGAGTTCTTTTTTGTATCAACTAGGTTCATATGCTACAGCTGGTGGCTGAAATTTCAGTAGTTAACTCTTGGGTGGCCTACAATAACACAGTTTCGTTCATTCCAGATCAACCGCAAATCAATTTTTAACAGATGTATGCAGACATGACACATATAAACCCTAAACAAATTTCTAAGTAACTTGAACCTGAAATTATCAAATTTGCGTTCATCAGCTAAGTCGTGAGACTCTAGTTTCTTCCACCACACAACCCCAATTTTTTTTTGTAATTTTAACCCCTGTTTTCAACTAAACGACACGGGTTCCTTTAAGGTAGATCTACCACAACCAACTTAACGGAATTCGTTTCGTATACCTACTCTTAATTCAATGGAGAACAAAAACGAAGTCGACGTCATTGCTACTGTTTTTAGCAAAGCCTTTGACAAAATCTCACACAAGACTATATCGTTCAAACTTAAGGCTCTTGGTTTCCCTCCTATTTTTATTCAGTGGATGGATTCATACTTATTAGATCGTAGATACCAGGTTTTATTCAGATCTTCAATATCTGATCCGTTTATTGCTACATCGGGTGTTCCTCAAGGGAGTCATTTTGGGCCCTATCATTTTTATTTTATCTATGTCTAATGACGCAGAATTTGTGATAGAGCACTCCGAACTTTCTTCGTACGCGGATGACATGAACATTTTCAGAACGATTTCCACACCCCATGATGCTTTACTTCTGCAGAAGGATCTGAACAACTTTGGTAACTGGTGTCAAAAGAACAATTTAGAACTTAATGTGGGCAAATGCCAATCGATCACTTATTCCCGCAAACGTTTCCAATTACCACCGCGAGACTACTTTATCAACGATGCTCTTGTTTCCAGAGTAACGACCATTCGAGATTAAGGTGTTATTTGTGATACTGAACTCAACTTTAGATTCCATTACGATAACATAATCGGAAGAGCCAACTCAACTCTTGGTTTCGTTAAACGGTGGTCCAAAGAGTTTTCGGATCCCTACAATACGAAATCTCTTTATACAACCTTTGTCCGACCTTTGTTCGAATATGCTAGCCAAGTATGGTCCCCTTATCACCTGACCCATATTAAAAGAATTGAAGGAGTACAACGTAGATTCCTCCGTTTTGCTCTAAGGGGACTTCCCTGCGTTGACACCTACAACCTACATCCATATCATGATCGGTTGCGGCTGATTAATTTACAATCACTTGAAAAACGTCGTGAAGTAGCTGAAGTTATTTTCGTGCATCAAGTTCTATCTGGCGAAACAGATTCTTCTGTCCTCCTTGAGTTAATGAATATTAACATCAACTCCCGTTCTCTACGATCAGTACCCCAATTCCATCTAGAATCACACAGAACTGATTATGGCAGAAATGAACCTGTGACAAGAATGTTGCGGGAAGTATATTCTAATTCTATTATTTTCGATTTATACCATAGCAAGATTACACAAAGGAAGCTCATGTATCAATAGTTCCCTACTAAACCAACAAGAGATAAACTGAAACTTCTTTTATTTAATTAATATTAACAAATGCCTTAGCATGCTTATTTATAATAATTTTTTTTTTTTTTTTAATTTTAATTTAATTTTATTTTGTCTTATCTTTTAAATTTTGACATCTGCCATCTGCACGATTTTTCTTTTTAATTAAGTGTCAACCGTATTTGCTGTCGTTCTCGGTGTAAATGGACCCCAGCGCGGGCGGGATCTGGGATGGAAAGTGGCGTGGGATAATTTAATTTAAATAATTTAATTAGAAATATTCTGCTTTCAACACCACCTAATTTCAATTTCATCCATATCGTTAGAAAAACAACAATTATAAGGTAATTTTTCGAATCTGTTCTGTAAAGAAAATATACCTACTTATCATTTCAGAATTGTATTTTGCTGATTATGCAGAACGCCGACGAAAACTTGTCATTAATGGCCTGCTCGCTGCTCATAACTAACTGTAATTGTGTATTTTATTAAGCCTTGTAAAGGGTGTTTTCTTAGACGTGTGGTTTTAAATCTGGCAATACTTTTCTCGGAGTTGGTCTTTTTGACAGCTGTCACTTGACTTATGCTCTGTTCGGTTTCCCATTTCATAATGATTAGACTTTCTCCTGAAAAACGTTTGCAAATCGTGCAAATTTATTACCAAAACCCCGATCTTTATAATAAAACTTAATTCTTAACATTAAATTATGTCTATGCGTTTTATTTCTTATTGAAAGCCTGACCTCTAAAAAAAAAACCCTTTATTTTTCCCATTCAAAATGCAGCATGATCGAGGTAAACAAGTTCAAACTAAAATACTCATCTGAAATTTCCAACTTGGTGCCAAAAACAAAGAACCACGTCCGTCGTTGTTCGTTTCTCTGTGTGTTTTCCACGCTGCCAGCACCAACACCACCTAGCAATCAATATCTATTTCATTTAAATCTGATTCTTAACTTTTATTTACGATCTTTTAATGTAACTTCGCGGATAATGAAACTTCCCCCTGCTCTCTTTAAACAAAATGCTCCCTCACCAAATCCTTTCTTAAAAAATAAACTTCAAGAAATATGTAGGTTAGGTACTTCTGTTATTAATTAAAATAATTTCTGAGGGATATTTCAAAAATCTAAAAGCAACAGTTCTGCTGAAATCGCTTGACAGGATTTTCTCAAGAAAAACATATATCTTCAAATAAAATAATTCATTCCCGAATTTGAATTTTTTTGATCTTTAGAAATTGATACTCGATGTGAGGCTCACTGCCACGGAAGACTCTAATAGGCAAGTTTAGCTTGGAAAATTAGCATATCTATAGGCTAAGCACTATTACAAAAAGAGTCTGGCGATGGGACTAGCCTTTGTACCCAAAATTCAACAACATTATGTTAGTATACTCTCAAAATTTTGTTTTTTTTAATTCAAGCCTTCAAAATTAAAAAAAAAATCAAAGATGGTGAGTGGTTTCCAAAAGTATGCAATACATTTTTTTTAGATGATTTACTGCCAAAACTTTTTGTCAAACAATTTATAGAGATCTAGACTTGGTGTCCTATTATAACTTGTTATGTATTTAATTCAAATAAACATTGCCAGGAGTTTTAGTTGGGGAACAGTGGTAACATTGCATACTTTTGGGAACCACATAAAATTTTGAAGTAAATGTCTACCTATAACTTCTAAATAGAATGGTAAATGGTATGCGAAAACTTTCGTCAGCAATTTTATATGAAATTTATTAAGATATACGTTTGTAAATAATGTCTAAAGCTTACTGTTTTCGAAATATAAATCAATATAAGCAAAAATTCCAATTTGTTGGCCTTTGTTGGCCAACCACTCTAACACACACCGCTGAACATGTGCCAGATCACCAGAATAATGAATAATGATAGTATAGCAGACTAACCAGAGGGATTTCGACGCTCTATACATTTTATACTGTTTTAAACGTGTGTCTGTCATCCCTCAACATTTCCATTTAAATTTTAATAATTCGCAATTCATCACACCTACGAATATTTTCGAATCGCCTGGTTTCAGTACAAAAATTAATGAAGCTAACAGAAATGTCAAAAGTTCATCGTTTTTTTTATAGTTAAGCATAAATCAAACAGTGCTAATTATAAAACCACCAAAATCTCATACCAATTTGGACCAAGCTACCCACCCGACGCCACGTATTAATAAATCATTCTTATATAAATATTTTTTAAAAAAACAAAAAAAAATTGCCGGTATTTCCATTATTTATATTATAATTCTCGTTGTGTGGGAGAACACTCCTAATTAATATGCACAGGCATTTTCAAAGTGAAAGAAAAATGTTTTTAATGCCCTCCCATATTCTTTGAATCAAACCTAATTCCATAGTTACCCCCCAACACACACAAACCAAACACACACAAAATTACAATTCTGAGAATCCTTCGTAGGTTGAACACCCTTTTCAAAAAAAAATCCAAGAGTTTTGATTAAATACCCGCCTCTGGGGCACACAATCATTTCAAAAACACGCTAACGCCTGAACAGAAACACGTAAAACACATTTGTAAAACCAATTTTGTAACAAACATGTAAGCATAAATCCTTTTTTTTCTTCTCTGAATATAATATGAAAGTGTAGGTACCCTGTACCTCCTTCTATCAAGGATTAAAAAAGAAAAAACCAAAAAAAGTACAATTTATACATTTCTTCAGTAATTATTACCTTTGTTTTTTTTTTTTTTGCTGTTCGTCCTTTCGTTTGTCTCACTTTCACTCTCCCCCTCACACTATATATTCACAAACCAAACTTTTCTCGTAAAAACCAAATCTTATGATTGTGATTCTTTCACATGGGAATTTTCATTAATATTTTATTAACACAATCACATTCACATACATTCATATATATGGATATGGGATATGCGTTGCGTATCCTGCGGCTTGCTGCCTATATCGTTTTTGCCATCAGAAGAAGTTTCCACTTAACAATAATCTTTATTGCACATCACGAACGTTGTTTTAGTATTAATTCACACACAAACCCATTGCTTTGCTTCTTTTTTTCCTTCCTTAATACACATATTCCACATGAACTATTCATAAGATTGTTGTATCCTTTTTGAGACTCACCTCCTCTTAGCAAGTTGTTGCGATTATGAACTTTTCAGGACACAAACAAAAACAAAAATGGGGTTACATTAAACATTCAACCGGAAATAGAGCAGAATAAATTATTATATTTTCAAAGTTGTTATTATATTTTTTTTTTTTCTTATTTGTTTCGAAGTATTAGTTTAATTTCTTTAGGTTATTTTTTTAAAGACATTCTTTGCTTATAAGAAAGAAAGAAAGAAAAAAAATACACACACTACCTACTTGGTAATTGGTTTAAACGTTTTCCCGGAAAGCCATCACAAACCACATCGATACACGCACGATTTTTATTTCAACACCGGATATATGCTAGCTATATGGTGATGGGAATTTCTTTTTTTCTTATGGTAGAATTTTCTTTTTTTTTTTAACTCATACAAAATTTATCCTTGCGGGTTATCCCTTATTGACAGGAATTAATATCCTTCGTGACACACCACCGCACGCCGCTTAGGAGAATTTAATTCTGATTTTCAAAAAAACATACACAATCCGTTAGACAAGTGTTGTCCTTACATGATACAAAAACCAACTGAAAATATGGATACTGGTGCCAAAGTAGGTAAGGCTTGGCAAAAGGTCCTGCCGTCCTGTGAAAAGGATTTTTTTTCTTCTAGCATTTCTGCGCTCTCTCTCTCTCTTTAATCTAATGCTCATTCAAATGTCACTATTATATTGGGGAAAACTGGAAAGTCTCCAAAATGCTTTTACATCAAATGGAAAGTTTAACAGGACATTCCATAAGATCCAACGGTTTATTCCAGGATTCCTGTATTTTTTGGTGGCAAAGATTCATTTTAGAATCGTTGGTCTGTATCCATCAGACAACTCCCAATGCTGCTTACACACAAAACACAAATATTCTTCCTTGTAACGATTCCAATTAATTTTGCGTTGATGTACAATTTTGTTTTTGTTTAAGCTGTCTAAGGATACGTTACATTTTTTAAGGATACACTTATACTTGGATGTTTTATAGAGTTGTCTTTTATCAGCTGGATTTTTTTTTTGATATAGGTATTATTATACGTTTTATATGAAAATCTTTTTTGAAAAAAAACCATCAAGGACGATCATGTACATATATGAGAGGGAACACATTCCCAGTTCTATTTAGTATAAGTCTAAAAAATATTCTGAAACATATTTCATTTCTATAAATTAATATCATTTAAATAAGGAAGGTATTCAAATCTGTTTTGATGTTAGATTAAACCAAGCATAAAATCCAATCTGATCTAGACCGTCTTCATTTATATGAAGAAGAAAAAAAAAACCGACACACATACAAAATAAGAAGGATGTTCTTGAAGATAAAAGGAATTTGTATGCTGACAGATAAGCTGTAGTCCTTTTTCGGGATTTACAGGTACGAACAGAGCTCTGATGATTTCCTCGTAAATACTATAAAAGCTTATGGAAAACGGGGCTGTTTAAAGTTTCGTTTGTCATTCAAATTGGTTAAAGGACGATTTTTTTTTTTATGAAAATCTCTTTTTCGATTTTTATGTCCTTTGACAATGAAGGATTTTGAGTTATCTCTGTTGGTTGTTGGAGGCTTGTTGTTGCTAAGAGTGATAATCGAAATAAATCGCTTTGTTGATGGATTGTTTGAGGCTTTTTTTTTCTTTTTGAAAAAGGGTTTATTGACAAATAGAAACGAATATATAATATACATACTTTAAAACAGAATGTAGTATACATTCTGTTTTGAAGAACAACAAAGGTCACAAAATTTCAACATTATTTAAATTTCAACATTATATACATACTTTATCCTGCTGTTGAATTATAATATTGTTGAATTTTTTTTTAACAAGGATAAAATATACTTTGAGTTGATCGAGGCTTTTTTCATTTTTGAAGAAGTATGATTTTAATATTAAGAAACACAAACAAAACGATTTTTGGTTTATGTCATGGGTCATGATCAAAGACCAATCTTGGTTGAATCCGATGGAAGCCTTAGTTCCATAATTAACCTAGTGGAGGTAAGGTGAAATATACCTTTGACGATTATGACATAATGTTGAGAATAAGGAAAGAACACTTCTTCTACAGACTGTTAAACGGCGACGACTACAAACTAATCGCTGTAAGACAGAATGGTCCATTTATATTCCAATTTGGACGATAATGAGCAAAACCGTCCATCCATCCGGCCAAGTAGAAGTTTGGGTAGCGATATCTAAACTAAATTTCACCAAGGCTGCTAGTTCATAAATCAGGATAAAACATAAGCCAAAGCTACAATACGTTTACAACGAACTGTTGGATGCCCTATTCCCTATATTTTTGTATGTGTATGTGTTCGCCTCCCGTAGCCAGCCGCTGTTCCAGTTTCAGTAATAAAAATAACAGTTACGAACCACACTCTTCTAAATAACCAAGGTATACAAACCGAAGTGTTCATCTTCTCACTTCGAAACTGCGACCGATTGCTAAAAAAAAACATTAAAAAATGAATGCATATTACGACTTTTGCCGGTAACGCCCCATAAAAGTAGGCGTGTCCTTAAAAATTAAAGCACTAATTGAGCTTTGATCGTTAGTTAATTTTTAGGTATGTAGTAGTGTAAAACATCAGCTGAATTGAGTAGTTTCTTAAAGATCTTACCAGAATAATGGTATTTTATAAAACTAACGCCCTTAAAAGTGGGCGTATTGAATAAATGTACGAAAAAAAATATAGACATCTATTTTACAAATAACGAACGGAAAAAAAGTTAAAATAGAATGTTAATACCTTAAATTTTTAAAACTACGTTTTTCGTTCTTTCATGAAAAGTGGGCGTATACGTAAGCCAAGCCCGAAATTCAAAAATTTCGTTTCAAACGTAAACTTTTTAGTTTCTACCAAAAGACACAAAATTTTGGCTTGCGGATTCATTATAAATACCGTTTATTTGCAAAAATAATTTTTTTATAGTTTCTAGTGAAAAGTGGGCGTCAGCCACGTCCAAAATCAGTTTTTTTCGATTTCATACACAAGATGCTTATGTGCAAGTATGACCCACAAAATTTAATGTTTTTCATAACAATTGTTATTTAATAAAAAGAATATTGATGGTTTTGTATGAAAAATGGGCGTCAGCCATGCCCAAACTGAAATATTTTTATTTAATTGGAAGAAGGTTAACCTAAAGCTTACGTGAGCAAAATTTTAGCGTTATGCTCTTATCGTAACTGTACAAAAAACACAACACAATTTTTTTCCAAATTGAGGTTGTTCAACAAAAATGGCGATTGTGGGCCTAACTCTTGAACCAAATATTATACGAGTATATACCAAATTTCAGTTTTCTAGCTTTTGATTCTAAATCAGAATATGTATACTTTTCTATACCTAACGGTATTATTTATTTTTATTTTTGTTTTTTTTTTTTTCTTAAAGGTTTGATCTATTTAGTTTAAATTCTATTTTTCTGTTAAAACTACGAATTGCTAGAAGTTGGCTTACTCAAAAAATATTTAGAATATTTTTTCGAAAAGTTTTTCAAAAAAAAGCTGTTTTTCCCTGCTTTGTTTCCAAAATCCCAAACCCCAAGACAACTGTCTCACATTAGAGCCTGTTTTTCCGACTCAGTCGTGCACTTTATTTTTCCTGCTTTTTTTTTCAAATCTCAAACCCCAAGACCACTGTCACACATTAGAGCAAGTTTGCCCGACCCAGTCGTGAACTTTATTATTTATGTGTATAGATGGTGCCTGATGTGCTGGCATCGGTGTTCCGTATGACATTTTCCAGCACAATGTTAAAACAGCTGCATGACAGTGCGTCAACTTGTCTTAGCCCTCTGGTGGTTTCGAAGGTCTCAGTAGCGTCCCTAACAACTTTGACGGAACAGCGAGCATTTTCGAACGTCATCCTAATAATGATAAGACGTATAAGTTTTGCAAGTCTTCTGAAGCTGATAATGGCACAATTAAATTTTTCAGTACTAACACTGTCGTAAGCTGCTTTGAAATCGATGAACAGGTTGATTCCCATTTAAATGGGCGATATAATCTACTTTCTACGTTCCCAATAATTCTCTTCGCGTTCCCACTTCTCCTTCCTGGTTTTATGTAGGGAATAGGGATCATTTTAAGAAGCGTTCTATCATCATCGAGTGAGGTAGAACTGGTGACTTACTGGCAAATCCTATATGCAATCAGGCTTTCTAACATTTTAAGCTGAAGAGCATATCGATATTGCGCTCGTCTATTTATTTATCTTAATTTGCTTAGCAGATTATTTCATATTCTTAATGATAATCTTAAAATAAAAGATTACAATTCAATTCTTATGATAACTTAGATTTTAGGTCTGTGGAGTTCCGAGAAACTGTCCACGACAACAAACGATTCCTTAACACTAGGTCTGCAGAGATTCCTCTAAAAAGGAAAAGCTCTACGACAATAAACGAGTGACATAATGCCGGTCAGCGATCCACTGCGACCAACAGCGAAGCGGAAAGCAAAAAACTTTTAATACAAAACTTGGTGAGGCTTCTGCTGGTATAGGTATATTCCCCGCAGCGTACCTTCGGTTCAGAACTCTACTTCCGGTACTCTATTTGCAATAGAATGTTCTACCAATGGCTGGGAAACGGGAGGTCAAGTCTGATTTGCCATTTTTTTAGATTAAGTGCAAAAATTTGTATATGCAATTGTCTTAAAATTAAGCTTATTACTATTTTAAAAAATGATTCCGACACAAATGGGACCGTCTGTCTGATTAGTGATTTGCCATGCAAATTTCACTCCTACTTATGGAATTTCACTCAAAGGAGAGACTGTGAATTATTAAGTCAAAAGATAAAAATACTTTGTAAATTTTTTTGAGTGATGAATTTATTTGACTGATCTTCTGGTTTAGGTACTCGGAAGTGAACAGCAGTCCAAATCAGTTGTACGGAGTGGGGGGGAAGTCGGAATTACCTCCAATAGAATGCAGTGTTGGCGTTACGTCACGTAATGGTGATTCTATTATTCATTATATGAGTGATTGTATGGAATCCTTGTGCCGTTCGTTGGCAGGAATTATGGTGGCGGTCGGCGGCGCTGTTCGTTGGCGTTTGGTGGCGGTCGGTGGCGGAACAAAATATGTTACTTCGTTACAAGTTTATATCATAAACATAATACCTTTATTAATGAAGGATTTCAAAATGGACTTGAATTATTGTCTTACGTCCGTCGCAAGATATTCGGGCTTAGAAAGACGAGCTCTTAAATTTTGTGACGAAGTCACCTTTTTCTTTTTCCCTCCACCGCTATCGTTTAATATGAACATATTCGTTCAAAGCCACCTCCAACCCGCACCCCTGTAGTGGCTACCTCACTACAGCTTAATATAGTCTCTGAGGTCACATGACTATGTATTCGCAAACCAGTAGCGTTTTACATGTGAATTTGTATTTTGTGTTTATAATTCACACTGAGTTATTGTTGATATATTCCATAAAGGAATGTGATTTAGCACATTGAAATTCGAGGAAAATCTCGATGGTGATTTATAGGAATACTATTTAGAGCCAAAGACTTTCCTCCACTACCGGAAAACCAGGGGTACGCAGTGTACCGAGAGGTTCCTAATATTTTGAAGCTGTGCTTTTACGAGTGCAGCAGAATATTCATCCTGTCCGTTTTTCCTTACCGTTCCTACATTCCTAAATTCCTACCGATCCAATACCTTTCTTGTAGTCGAGATCTATCTCGCATTTAGCCGTACATTCGTACGTGTAATAGCCGGACATTGGTTCCGTGTAATAGCCGGACATTGGTTCCGTGTAATAGCCGGACATTGGTTCCGTGTAATAGCCGGACATTGGTTCCGTGTAATAGCCGGACACTGGTTCCGTGTAATAGCCGGGCATTGGTTCCGTGTAATAGCCGGACATTGGTTCCGTGTAATAGCCGGACATTGGTTCCGTGTAATAGCCGGACATTGGTTCCGTGTAATAGCCGGACATTGGTTCCGTGTAATAGCCGGACATTGGTTCCGTGTAATAGCCGGACATTGGTTCCGTGTAATAGCCGGACATTGGTTCCGTGTAATAGCCGGACATTGGTTCCGTGTAATAGCCGGACATTGGTTCCGTGTAATAGCCGGACATTGGTTCCGTGTAATAGCCGGACATTGGTTCCGTGTAATAGCCGGACATTGGTTCCGTGTAATAGCTGGACATTGGTTCCGTGTAATAGCCGGACATTGGTTCCGTGTAATAGCCGGACATTGGTTCCGTGTAATAGCCGGGCATTGGTTCCGTGTAATAGCCGGACATTGGTTCCGTGTAATAGCCGGACATTGGTTCCGTGTAATAGCCGGACATTGGTTCCGTGTAATAGCCGGGCATTGGTTCCGTGAATATAATTATAAGTTAAGATCTAAGATTAAAGAATTCCTGTTAAATATTATTTGGATTATATAACGTATATTTGCTATACCGAATCTATGTACATTATTTGAATTATATAACTTATATTTGTAATAAATAATTAACTTCGGTTTGTAACCTAAATCTATTGAATTACAAGGTAATAAATAAAGTGTTATTTTCCTTAACCGGAGTTTTACGTCTTTTCTTCGGCTGACCCTGGAACTGCTGAAGCTACCTCAGCTATAGACAAAAAAGGACACATCTTACAATGGCGCCCGAGCAGGGACCTCAATAGAGGTTATACCAGAAATCCGACCAGACCAGAAACATCACCGTACCGACTACCAGTTACCAGGACCGATCACCAGCTACCCGTTTCCCGGATCATCGTATTCTTAAGACCCGTTACCGATACCGTCCCGTTTTTTAAACTTAAGAATACTGATCACCGTAACCCCGCCCTAACACCTGGTAACACCGTCCGATTCCAGAAAAACCATGGATCCAGAAGAAAACAAGGATCAAGGCCAGCACTTGGAAGTTGCGGAACCTGACCCGTCGGCAAATTTGCATTGGATTTACTTGCTGCGCAAAAACGAACTTATCGAGAAGTTGCAGGCAAGAGGGTTGCCCACCGATGGAAAACTAAAAGAGCTCCGACAATTGTTCAGTCAGAGCATCAAGGAAGCCAGAACCCGAGCTTCAACCCAGAACCTGTGTGCTGAGCTAGAGAAGCTCACACAAGACCGAGAATATGGTGATCCAGACTCTTCACCTGAACCAAAGACCGTTGAGCATAAAGATATCCAGACAAAACTACCAATGAGGACGGAGCAAACCATCCCACCGTTGGGTGCATACGACGGGAGAAATAGTACAGTACCGGAACGCACCATATTACAACCAAACGTCTCTGAGGTAGTGAGACCATCTATAACCATTAATTCGCCAGGAGGTGCAACCGTCTCCACATATACCACCGCCGCTGAACGAACCTTCGTACCGCATGACCGCACGGAGCGATTGGCTACGAGCTACAAAGCCGAAGTCATGAACACGGTACGCAAATGGGGTTTGAAGTTCGAGGGGTCAGGAAACCCGCTCGAATTTATCGAACGATTGGAGGAGCTGGCCAACTGCTATGACATCCCGCTCGACCATATTGTTTGGACATTTCCAGAAATTTTTCGTGGTAATGCTCTGGAGTGGCTCCGGGTGAATCGATCCACTTTCCAGACATGGTCTCAATTCCACAATTCGTTTGTACGGTTCTTCCTGCCCGCTCGGTACGTGCATAAACTAGAAGATGAGATCATGCGCAAGAAACAAGGCCCGCGGGAGAAGGCAAAGGAGTTCATTCGGGCAGCGCTCTACCTGATGAAACAACATCCCCGTATGAGCAATGAGGATAACCTAGAGCGGATTTATGATAGTCTGCGACCGGAATATAGGTTGTACATTAAACGCCGGGATTTCCAGACTATCGATGACCTGATGGAACTGGCCGAGGAGTACGAGTACATCCGGAGTGAAGACCGAACCGTCCGACCCAGTCCCGCCGTACCGACACCCGTTCCTGCCCGATGGACCCCACCAGAAAGAAGACCTGTGCAGTCAAGTTACGTTCCACCACCTCACCGCACCCCAACCGCCACCAGCACCGCATACGACAGAAATACGCATTGTTGGAGATGTAAGCAGCAAGGACACGACAAAGCCAATTGCAATCGCCCATTCCGCATGTTTTGTTCTTTTTGTGGAGAGGACGGGCGGTTATCAAAAGATTGCTCTTGCCACCCCTCTGTGTCTGCCATGCTGTCAACCGTTCCGCCCAATTCCGATCAATCCCGACTGAAGCCGTCGATGCCAGATTACGCTGAAAACGAGACTATTTCCATGCATGTACAAGGTCCCAGTACCATCCACCCGCTAACCAATCCAGACCTGTCACCAGAAGCCGAAGCAATAGATTCTGTGGATGAAGGTTACCATATTACGACCATAATGCAAGCCGCCCAGGGTGAAAGTGAAGAGAGCCGGACGGATCCCCGTTGGTTCATACCCGTCCGTATCGGAGAGCAAACATGGAATGCTCTAATCGATACGGGAGCTACAAAGACGTTTATTAGTCCCGCATTGCGAAACACTCTGCGTCAGCTAAAAACCCCCGTCCGATACCAGCGTTCTGCAATACACTTAGCAAATGGGAATCTGATTGTCGCTAGGGAGCATTATCTAGCAACTCTACAGTTTGGCAAACAATCGGTGACTGGAGAGGTCTCGTTGCTAGAGGACCTTATGGAAGAAGCTGTGATCGGAATGGATTTTCTGAGGAAAGCAGGGTTAACCATGACATTGGAGGGTGTACCAATCGGCTGCGAGACTAACAGATTAGACGATTCCAGATCTGTGAAGCTGGGACTCATTGGTAGCAACAATTTAGACCCAAGTGACCAATCTCAGCTAAAAGAATTCTTGAGCAACGAGTTGCCTACATTCAACCGACCGTCACCCATGTGCAACGTTGCTGTTCGTACTATCCGTCTCAAAAACGAACAACCGTTTAAACAGTGCTACAACACCCGCAATCCTGCAATCACCGACGAAAGTCTCCGAGGACAAGGAGGATCAAGAGCGACTAGTGAGCAGAAAACGAAACCGAACATAATCGTCCAAAACGTAGAAAAGCTTCCTGACCACCCAACTCTAGTGGCTGATCTTCGAGGCCGAATCGATGTCCGCAAGGTGGAGAAACTACCAGAGCGTCCATCCCAAACTTGGCAGCAACAGGAAATCCATGCCAGACTAGCCGCAGCAGAGAATAATTGGAAAAGTTATGTACAAACCGACCGAGGAAGCACCGAAAGATTTCATACCGATTCCCCGTAATACAATTGACTCTCAATCGTTGTCGTGCCAGGCAAAACGAACGGTTACACCAAAATGTGTACAATTTAGCAAGGCGCCGCCGTCAAAGAAGTTGACAGCGGTAAGCTCCTCTCACATCGCTTCAGCCAGCCCACCGATACCAGAAGATCCCTTTGCAGGGATAGACATAATGACTCATCACCGTTTCCGTCCTTATTATCGCCGGCAAAATTTTTTCATAAAACTCTCCTTTGGTAGCATCCATGTCTGGATACACAAACCAGGCACAGCAACCTTGACTTTTGGTGCTCAAACCAAAATTGTGAATTTTCCAGTCCAGTTGAAGTCAAGGAAGAACAAGTAAAGGTTGTTTAGGAATTTTAAGTTAGAATTATTTCCGTTTTGATATTTTTGAATTATGGAATTATATTTATTTTGTTGCATAAAACCAACAAATTGTTAGTTAGTAGTTAGTGAGTTATACTTTTGTTACTTTATGAATTAACTTTATAACCCATAAAAAAAAAAACCTGAATTAAAAAAAAAAAAAAAAAAAAAAAAAAAAAAAAAACCTGAAACAGAATTTTTTTAGAACGAGAAAGTCCTCGTCCACCGAAGGAGGAGGAGAGTGTGACGAAGTCACCTTTTTCTTTTTCCCTCCACCGCTATCGTTTAATATGAACATATTCGTTCAAAGCCACCTCCAACCCGCACCCCTGTAGTGGCTACCTCACTACAGCTTAATATAGTCTCTGAGGTCACATGACTATGTATTCGCAAACCAGTAGCGTTTTACATGTGAATTTGTATTTTGTGTTTATAATTCACACTGAGTTATTGTTGTTATATTCCATAAAGGAATGTGATTTAGCACATTGAAATTCGAGGAAAATCTCGATGGTGATTTATAGGAATACTATTTAGAGCCAAAGACTTTCCTCCACTACCGGAAAACCAGGGGTACGCAGTGTACCGAGAGATTCCTAATATTTTGAAGCTGTGCTTTTACGAGTGCAGCAGAATATTCATCCTGTCCGTTTTTCCTTACCGTTCCTACATTCCTAAATTCCTACCGATCCAATACCTTTCTTGTAGTCGAGATCTATCTCGCATTTAGCCGTACATTCGTACGTGTAATAGCCGGACATTGGTTCCGTGTAATAGCCGGACATTGGTTCCGTGTAATAGCCGGACATTGGTTCCGTGTAATAGCCGGACATTGGTTCCGTGTAATAGCCGGACACTGGTTCCGTGTAATAGCCGGGCATTGGTTCCGTGTAATAGCCGGACATTGGTTCCGTGTAATAGCCGGACATTGGTTCCGTGTAATAGCCGGACATTGGTTCCGTGTAATAGCCGGACATTGGTTCCGTGTAATAGCCGGACATTGGTTCCGTGTAATAGCCGGACATTGGTTCCGTGTAATAGCCGGACATTGGTTCCGTGTAATAGCCGGACATTGGTTCCGTGTAATAGCCGGACATTGGTTCCGTGTAATAGCCGGACATTGGTTCCGTGTAATAGCCGGACATTGGTTCCGTGTAATAGCCGCACATTGGTTCCGTGTAATAGCCGGACATTGGTTCCGTGTAATAGCCGGACATTGGTTCCGTGTAATAGCCGGACATTGGTTCCGTGTAATAGCCGGGCATTGGTTCCGTGAATATAATTATAAGTTAAGATCTAAGATTAAAGAATTCCTGTTAAATATTATTTGGATTATATAACGTATATTTGCTATACCGAATCTATGTACATTATTTGAATTATATAACTTATATTTGTAATAAATAATTAACTTCGGTTTGTAACCTAAATCTATTGAATTACAAGGTAATAAATAAAGTGTTATTTTCCTTAACCGGAGTTTTACGTCTTTTCTTCGGCTGACCCTGGAACTGCTGAAGCTACCTCAGCTATAATAGACAAAAAAGGACATATCTTACAATTTATTTCACCTCATTTGTATGTATAATGGAACAAATTGAAAACCAGAATTCTTGCCGATAAATTAATTAAGACCAAATCCACTAACTGAATTCAAACTAAGTCGTTACACAGTAAATCCTTGTGCAAAGTAGAAGTACCACAATCATCAATAAAAACATATTTAAAAAAAAAAACAAAAAAATGGAAACCCCAAAAACACTCACAATAATGCCAAACGAATGTCATCATTGCTTCTAAACTGTTTAATGTTTTCTTCCTTTTCCCTTAAAGATACACTAATGTGTAATCTGAATAAAAATGAAATTAAAATAAACAAACAAAACAGCAATAGCAACAGTAACAGAATAACAGTAACAGCATTAACGAAATAAAAAACTCTAATAATGCTAATGGCAACACAAAACTGATATAAAAAGCCATGAGTCTCCGAATCTGCCATCTGCATTTTGTAACCCAGCGAAGAAGATGGCAATTCACCAGCAAAAAAAAAAAAAAAAAAAATTCCCACCACCAAGAAGGATTCAGAGGGAACTCAAACAACTCCTAATTAATTTTTTATTCACATTCTGTGGTAGAAGGCAGTTTGCAGAGCCACAGAGCGGCGGGCGGGAAAAGGACGAAACCAAGGCCAAAAAAGCTATGGAACAAGGCAAATGCGTCGACTAATTTTGTGCCCATTAAAAGCTTTATCCGGTTTTGTGGATTCATTTAAATTGTTCTAAGAGTGAAAGGAAAAAAAAATAAAATTGAAGAAAAAAAAAAACACGAAAATAGTAATGAGAAACTTCCCCCATTATTTTAGGCAATAAGCAACGCGAAAGGAAGAAAATTCCTAGTCCTTTTCCTCTTTTTCGAGAAAAGCAATACAGATGCTGTAAATAAGTTGGTGATTTTCTAGGACTTTGTCGTATTCTGTGTTTTTTTTTTTCTTTTTTTTTCTAAGTCAACTGTGCGAGAAATTAAATTGTGCTTGTGGTGGTGGTTTTGAATATTAAAAAGATCGTTTGTCATCATCTTCTTGAAGTTTTTTTTTTTTTTTTTGGTTTGTTGTTTTCTGTTTTTATGAAGAAGAGTCCTTTAGTAAGCCATCTGTTCTTCTTCTTTGATTTCAAGCCATCTGACCACTTTGGTTTCTTGATTTCTTGGGAAATATTTTCGTTTCTATGAGAGTTGAACTTGGAGATGTCCTTTGGGACATTTGTCGGAATAGTTGTGATTTATTGCATCACTACGTCAAGTTTATTTCGCACAGTCTGTTTATTAGGCTCTGAAGATGATGGCCTTCTTACGGTGAAAGAGAAGAACTTGAAGTTGTATGAAATGAATAAAATGAAATGGAAAGTCCTGCAAAAACTTTATTTCTTTATTTTTGTTATAATTGATGAGTTAGGACCTAATTATTTAATTAACTAATGTGATGCATATACAGAATCCATTGTGAACCAATTCCGTCATCACTACCGGTCTTCCAGTACTGCGTTGGCCCTCGGGGTTGGATTTTAAAACTCGGCGGGCTGCTGCATATTCGTCCATATGCTCCACATGCCCCAGCTGCTATATTTTGATGTTATTGATCAGATCAATGTTGCTGTAGGTATAACTGGATAGTTCGTGGTTTACTAATAGAATCTTTCTCTCAAGACACCCCAGCCGCATGAGTGGTTCTTCGACAGATCTCTGTATTCAAATCATTTCGAGAGTTTATAGTGGAACCCAAATGGACCTTTTTACTTCACTTACTTATGTATGTTGGCTCCAATAGATCGTCGTGCTACTAGGCCTTGCTTAGTATGCCCCTATAGCCGGCTCGATCTCTAGCCTGCCGTCTCCAATTTCGCACTTCAAGTTGTCGTAGGTCTCCCTCTACTTTATCTTCTGACTCCATATAGTTTGGCGTTAAAGACTTTATGAGCCGGAGCGTCGATGTCCATTCGCTCTACATGGCCCAGTCATTATAGACTTTTAATTCGATTAATTTTTTTTGGCTAGGTTTATGTCGCTGTACAGCACGTATAGGTCGTCGTTGTATCTTCTTCGTCAAATGTTGTTTTCCCGATTTTCGCAGACAGGACCACAAATCGTACACAGAACTTTTCTCTCGAAGACTCCAAGTGACTTCATCTGATTAGGAGAGTTCATGCTTCTGCACTATAAAGCAGGACCGGTGTGATGAGTGTTCTATACAGTGTCACCTTGGTTCTTCTCGATATGGCTTTGATCCTCAATTGCTTATTCAGCACAAAGAAACAGCGATTAGCAAAAGTTAGTCTGCGTTTGATTTCAGCGCTGATGTTGTTGCTTGTGTTTACAGCAGTGCCCAGGTAGACAAATTCACTGACTACCTCGAGGTTATATCTAATCAATGGTCACGCTCTGACCAAGTCGTCCCATTCTGCTTGCTGCTGACTCCATGTTAGTGAAGGCACCGGTACCGGTTACTGCTCGCGTTGTTCTTCCCATCACGTCAATGTCGTCCGCAAACCCAAGTAATTGTGTCGATTTATTAAAGATGAAGCCCGTTGTACTGGCATTGGTTGAGCAATTTCGAACGTTGTAATCTTAATAAGACGTACCGGTTTAGCAGAGAAGAGGGATTATAAAGTTGGACATGGCACGATGCAGTTCAACTCTATTAACACTGTCGTGGACTGCTTTAAAATTGACGAACATCGATGTAACAATCTTGGGTTTTTTTCCAGGATCTGGCTTTATGTAAATTTGGTCGGTCGTAGATTTTCCATGTCTGAAGACGCATTAGGTCATCAGCAGACGGCTTGAGACGTTCACATAAAACGCTAGACAGGATCTTTAAAGCTATGTTTAAATGGCGTATGCCTTTATAGTTGGCACAGAGTAAGCGGTCTCCTTTTTTGTAAATCGGACAGATGGTACTGAAGTTCCTCTCATTGGGCATACTTTCCTCCGACCATGTTTTGTCATCTTAATTAACTGGTACAGGTTGATCTTGGGTGGGATTTTGGCTGTCATCGCCATTTAACAACTGGTTAAAGTAGTCTCTCCAGATGGCTAACATCGCCTGCGTTTCTACTGTGGTGTTTCCATCCTGATATTTGCAGGGCTAAGGGCGGCTTGTGAAACCTGATTTAGACTGTTTCACTTTTCTGGGAGTTGAACTATGACCCTCTTAAGTGTTTTGAACGCTTGGCCAAGACTGCAAATATAGATCGCAATACTCCTTCTGTTCCGTGCAGATCCTAGGAGCGTAGAGTCCGCGGCACTCCTTCGTTTTTAGGATAGGATACCTGCCGGACTCAGCATTGACGATATTTTGTAAGCTGGCTTCTATTCAACCATGAATGTGGTTGAGATGGAAGTTGGAACTCGAGAGGGCATAGACGTGCCTATCCTCCTCCTCCGCGTGGCAACCCGGGAACAATATGAATGGCAGGGAAAATGTTGTAAGTGAAATAGGAATGAGTACCTACAGCTGTATTTCCTTTCCTTGAAGTATTGATTCCTTAACGGTAACGTATGCAAGGTAAAACTTGTATGCGGCAAAGAGAGGAAGGCTGGATGTGCATATTTGGCTGTTTACTTCTACCTTGGCAAGTGGGTGAATACGCATATCTGAAGGCTGCCAAGCCTTGAGTATTGATATGGTGCTCATCTGGAAGTGACCTTATGGTTGCGAGGCTCCACCGGAAGCTTTATTCTGGTACCACCAGAGATAGTGCCCATCCAGGTGGCCGAGTCACCTACGAGACTATCTATGAGATAGGGCTCCTAGTGGGAGTATCGTGGTGGCTGTGTTTATTCCAAGCGGAAAAATATGGCACCTGGTTATATTATCTACGGCTTTTATTTCTAGATGCAAGAGGTGTTAGATAGACCTTGCCCCTCACCAAGGAGTGTGGACATGCCTCAACATGTTCCATAAAATTGGTACTAAGATTCTACCGCGAGGTAGATCTTAGGGCTCTGGTCTATGCCCAATTAAACTCTGAATGCGAGTAGGCTCGCCGTGTAATTTAAGGTTTAATTGGTAGGTGTCCACGTAAAGCCTATTTTCACCCTGTTTCACACTTTTGTAGAAGTTTCGCACCTTTTTTCTGCATAAACATCTCTGCATCTCCTCGACTTCGCGTTGTTATTGTTCTTTTTTTTCCCCCTTTTGAGTAAGCTTTTTAAATCCTTCCTTCGCTTAACATAGAGATTTCTGGAAGCTCTAGTATCTATCTTGAGCCGAGACTTGTATGCCTCTCTTTTAGCTTTGTTTGCCTGAGCACATTCGGAGTCGAACCAAGAGTTTCTGGGGTGAGGTTGTGAGAAGCCCAATACTTGTGACGCAGCACCTTGATTGTTGAAATAACTTCCATTGGCCTTCTGGGTTCATAATCTTCAGTCGAAGTATTTCTCGTTTTGCACCGACTTGGTAGTGATCCGAGTTGATGTTTGCCCCTCGAATAGACATTCAGGATGCTCGAGGAATATCTTCCGTCACTTGCGACATGGTCGATTTGGTTGCAGGTCTGGGGATCACCATGTGCTCTTGTGAATGTCGGGACGTGAGAATCGTGTGCTGCTCAACACCATGTAGATCTCGTAGAATCTTTCTTTGGTAGCTTCGTCTTTCTCATATGTATGAGTAAGGGCGCGCATTGAGATTAGGTGATGAATTTGGCCTTAATACGGATCGTTGTCACACTTTCGCTGACTTCGCGACTGTGGTCAACCGGAGCATAATAAGCGTTTTCATCCCAACATCTTTTCCCTTTCATGACCGGCTTAAAAGGCTTGTGCATGACGTGTAGATCGTGTTATTGGTTGGAGCGTATCATTCCTCCTGCTCCCCTTTTGACTATCCACCACGTGGAGGGGACGATGCGATTTTGCCCACCATAACATATACGGCCTTTCAAAGGCAACTATTTACAAGCCAAGTTTATTTTTAAAGATACTGCTCATCTGCAAGCAAATCAAATAACTCACTTATCCCCTCAAATCATTTTGTTCATCTTTGATTTCCTCATTTTGCAAAGTCCCACTTACATTCATCCCCCTCAATCGAAATCCAATAAAACGATTCTGCTGTTCATGCCAGCATGATAGTTTACACTCATTCGCCAACTCGTCCAAGCATCAAATTATTTAAATTCATTTCAAAATAAAAAAATTTATAAAATACAATTTGTAAACACCTTTTATATAGCTAGCCCATCGAAATCCACTTGACAATTTCCAATCATGTTATTTGCTGAACTCAAACAATTTGATTCATGTTCCTTCCCCAGAATCCAGATATACAAAGCCATTTAATTTATTTCACACTTTATTCTATTGTTTCATCCTCATTCAACGGAATGTCCTTTGATCTCTGACATTTTGTCTCGATACGAACAAATCCAATATTAAGTTATTTGAAGGTGAGCAGGAGAGACAAGGGAAGATACAAAAAAATCAATTCCATCCACTTTGTGTCGCAATATTATAAGTTTTTTATCAATGGATTTTTATCTTACGAGTTCATATATGATCTTCGTTAGGAATGAAAAAAATATTTAAAACATTTATAATTTAATAGAATTTAAAAATATACCTTATATCATCATATCATAAATTTGCCAAGTGGATAAAAGTGGGCGAAGGAACTTTATAACTTACTACCTTAGCCTTCCTGCGTCAACAGTTTTTTAGACAAGATTTCTTATAGATACTACTGAAAAAGTTCAACTGTCTTCTAAAAACCGAGGTTTTAATCAAATATTGCCTTAGAATGGCCCTTACGATTTTGATTAAACCTTTGATATTCTACCCCTCAGCAGACTTGGTTAGATATGGGTCATTAATAATTAATTTCTTGGTTTTAAGCTGATAGCACTGGCATTTGACACCTGTCAAACTCAGCTGTCATCTCAAGTGTCATAATATTAGTTGATTGGTGGGTATGTAAAGAAACACAATTTCCACATATGGGGCACAGGAAACCCACAAGGCCACAAGTGATACTAGAGTGACTGTTTGCTGTGCTCTACGGTCGAAAGATGCCATTGGTTCGCGTCGGACCACTACCTAGTCGGACACCAACTACGCTGAAGTTTCAATGTTGGACAACTTCAATCGGAAGAGACCAAATCTGCTTATGCCGGCCACGTATCCCTTGAGCTTGAGAGAAATCCCTCGACTGATGACATGAACGCGGAAGAATAATGGAAGCTGTTAACAAGTTAAAAGAAGTGCTGAGTCAGAGATATTGGGCTTCTCACAGCCCCCCTAACACATGGTTGGACTCCAAATGTGCACAGGCAATCAAAGCTAAGATGGAGGCATACAATCCGTGGCTCCAGAGATATACAAGAGCGTCCGAAAAACTCTATGTTAAGCGATGAGAAACGCTTACTTAAGAGGAAGAAGAAAGAACGCGAAGTCGAGGGGATGCAGGGATGTTTTTGCAGAAAAGAGGTGCGAAACTTCTACAAAAGCGTGAAATAGTCTAAATCAGGTTTCACAAGCCGCCCAGGTTGGAAAAACCATCGTAGAAACGCAGGCGATGTTAACCATCTGGAGAGACTATTTTAACCAGTTGTTAAATGGTGATGACAGCCAAGATCCCGCCCAGGATCATTTTAAACCAGTTAATCTAGATGACGACCCTGAGCTTCATCCTTCCGACCAATATGAAATCAAAGTAGCCATCACCAGACTAAAGATGAACAAAGCAGCTGGATGCCATGGTTTTCAAGCGGACCTTTTCAAGCACGCTGGAGATGACGTGGTAAGGAGCATACACCAACTTATCTGCAATATATGGTCGGAGGAAAGTATGCCCGATGAGTGGAATCTCAGTATCATCTGACCGATTCACAAAAAAGGAGACCGCCTCCTCTGCGCCAACTATAGAGGCATAAGTCTCTTAAACATCGCCTATAAGATCCTGTCCAATGTTTTATGTGAACGTCTCAAGCCGTTTGCTGACGACCTGATAGGTCCTTACCAATGCGGCTTCAGACCTGGAAAATCTACCACCGACTAAATATTCACATTACGCCGGATCCTGGAGAAAACCCAAGGAATATAACATTGACACCCACCACCTGTTCGTCGATTTTAAAGCCGCCTACGACAGTGTTAATAGAGTTGAACTGTATCGTGCCATGTCTAACTTTAGAATCCCTGCTAAACTGATACGCCTTATCAGGATGACGCTGGAGAATGCTCGCTGTTCCGTCAAATTTGGTAGAGACCAGAGATTAAAACGAGTCGAGTACTGTTCACGATCAACGAATACTTGCTCGAAAAAAGCGAGTTTGAACAAACAGAGTCAACCTATCAAACTATGCTTCCAAGTATTTTTGTTCATGAGTATGATGACCCGTGAATAACAACACATTTCAAACGAATAAGATCGAGTATACCTTCCAACCGAGTTTGAACAAAACGAATAAAGTGCTCATGATCAAAATGTTCACGATCAATGTGCTCATGATCAAAATGTTCACGATCAGTGCGATCGATCGCGATCGTTCGACTACTCGCTGCGTAAAATGTGTATTCGGGGTTGGTATTTTAAGGATTCTGTTTCTTGTGTTATTGGGGTTGGTTTTTGTATTTAAGATACTTTTACCATTAGGGGCAGATCGGTGTTGGTTGATTTTGCTTCATGATTCAATATACTTAGTTTGCGTATGCAAAAAATAAGGCATTTTTATTAGGAAAAAGTGCAGTTAATAATGTTATTAGTCACAATGATTTTTATTTTTATTAACTTGAAAAAAAAAACAGTAAATTAAATAAATAATTAAAACCACTGACCTACTAAAATTACTAACAAAGAAAAGAGTACCTGTTTCGGGGAATTTTAACCTGCGCCTTCAATAAAAGAAAAAATTGACTTCACTTAAATACATACACCAACCGCGAATGTTGACCATCTTTTGTTTTATAATTACATCATTTGCCTACCTAGCCACCTACCTATTCATAAATCTTTCCAAAATAAGAAACCCTTTTTCTTCTGCTCTATTTTCTGCGAATACAAAACATTACCCTTTAAATACAACGGATATAGATAATAAATCAGGTAGCGCCAGCAGTTTCCTTTGTTCACGCATTGCTTGTGAGTACTCGCTTTGTTCACGATCAGAACGATCAAAACGATCAGTAGGTCTTTTTTCGAGTACCCGAAACTGGTTACAACTGTTTGCGAATAATTTCGTTCGTGGGTATGAAAGTCAAAAGATACTCATGAGTTCGATCAGTTCGTTTGTCTTTATTCGTGATTCTTTTTATTCATGGCCAAAATGACTTATGAGCATGGAAGCAAAACGATCGGGTATGAGCGATCAAATAGAAAAAATCGCAGTGTTCGAACTTATTCGAACATACTCATTTTAATCTCTGGTAGAGACTCTACTGAAACCTTTGAAACCACCAGAAGCTAAGACAAGGCGAAGCACTGTCATGCAGCTGTTTTACTATTGTGCTTGAAAATGTAATACGGAGCAGAGCACCCATGCCAGTACATCAGGCACCATTTTCAATAAATCGACACAATTACTTGGGTTTGCTGACGACATTGACGTGATAGGAAGAACAAATCGAGCTTTCACTACTATGGAGTCAGCAGCAAGCAGAATGGGGCTGAAAATAAACGAGGACAAGAAGAAGTATATGCTTTCATCAACAAAAGTCCAATCCCATCACCGACTTGGTCAGAACGTAACCATTGATAGGTATAACTTCGAGGTAGTCAGTGAATTTGTCTACCTGGGCACTGCTGTAAACACAGGCAACAACATCAGCGCTGAAATCAAACGCAGACTAACTCTTGCTAATCGCTGTTTCCTTGGGCTGAAAAAGCAATTAAGGAATAAAGCACTATCGAGATGAACCAAGGAGACACTGTATAGAACACTCAACTCCTGTATGCGTGAACCGAGAAAACAACATTTGGCGAAGAAGATACAACGACGACCTATACGTGCTGTACAGCGACATAAACCTATAGCCAAAAAAATTTAATCGAATTAAAAGTCTAAGATGTCTGGGCCAAGTAGAGCGAATGGACATCGACGCTCCAGCTCGTAAGGCCTTCAACGCCAAACCAGAGGGTATCAGAAGCCAAGGTAGAGGGAGACCTCCGACAACTTGGAGTGCAAAATTGGAGATGGCAGGCTAGAGAGTAGAGATCAAGCCGGCTGGAAGGGTATACGAAGCAAGGCCTAGAAGCACCGCGCTCTAGTGGAGCCAACATAAGTCAGTACTATAAAACAAAAATTAAGTTACAAATTATTCAAAACTAAGCGTAACTTTTGACCACTAGTAAGTTATCCATTAATCAAAAGTTCGTTTTAAAAATAGTAAATAAATAAATGCTAGTTTCGAAGGACCAACGCGAAAACTTCATCGCATGATCCTTTACTTAATAAATGCTCATAAATTTTCCTTGCAAGTAATAATTTAATGTCAAAAATCATATCCGTATGAGCCTGATGTCAAAAGCTATTGTGTCTGACTTTGACACAAATTGGCATAAACACTCCTTCAACATTTATGATCTATGAAACCGCTACATGATTAAGTTTCATTTCTCCCCAAAAGCCAAACTTATTCCTCTGACTTAACCACGGTTTCATGTTAGAACTAACGCAATATGTACATATAGTAGGTACATACCCATTCTATATGTATATTAGTGTACATAGTTGTTGTACAATATCCCAGGAATTGCCAATGGACACCACCGCGAACGCCACGCCGCGTAAGATTTTTGAACCATATCAACCCGGATATACCATGGCACTTTGAAGATTTATTAGATTAGTGGTGAACATGGTGATTTGACCTCCTTTTATTTTATCTTAGCGTATACCCTCACACACTCGCGCTGGCTGATACGCACTCCAGTAGCAGGAAGGATAATAAATCCACATAGAGCCGTTCTCATTCATGTAAGCTTCGTCTATTTCAACAACATCTCTGTTGTCGAAAATTTCAACTGAGGCTCATTAAGTGTTCCTGTCCGTCGCTTCGCGTCGTCCCTCTCCAGCAATAGAAAGTGCATCACAGGGTTATGAGCGTTTTTCGCATCCTTATTCGAATAGCGCTGTTGCTTCTCATCTGGCTTTATATCGCATCCTACATATACGTAACGAACATTGAAACTTCACTTAAGCCGAATGCAGTGTCCTTGTCGTATGATAACATTTAGTAATTAATTACACCTCGCATTCCAGAGGACCTCAGCGCTGCGCTGGCTGCCGCGCATCAACATCGTCATGGCCAACGCGCCACTCATGCAACTTTGAACTATAATACTATACTATAACGAATAAGGAGCAGCATCACACACATTCTGGAAGGGTCAGGATTTTGTTTTACAGAGAATATTTATCAAATTCCTAGTCCAGGCTTTTATGGTATAGTAAGAGTGACTGCTGCTGTGTTGCTGTGGTGCGACTGGGTGCAGTGTGCATAAGATGATGAGCATTGTACAGCAGCATCATCGGTGCCAGTGCCTGTGCGGTGGTGGTGGGGCGGGGAAGTAAAAGTTGAAATTTATGAACTTTTACCCTGACAGTTGTGTGGTATTCATTTATCCTGCCGTACAGTATAGGGAGGGATTGCATAATATTAATAAAGATCTTCGTGTCAAAAGTTCTCTTGGAGAACACTCTTAGACTCATAGAAAGGACGACGATGACGTCGAAGGAGATGATGGTGACGACGACGCTACTCCGACGGACGTTGGAAGCCAAGAATTGTGCTCAGAATGGTTAATTGGTGGAAAGTTTAATTGGTATGACTAATTACACTCATCGCTGACATAAAAGGACCATCAGTGAAAGCAGATTGTAATTATTTTTTGTGTCTCGTAATTTTGTTCTCAAAAAAATTAAATTCAAAATCATTTTGCAACAAATTGATTAATTTTTCTATGAGTCTTTAATTGATTGGAGTGATTCTTGAAAGAAAATATCAACGACGTACATATATGTAGCTAGATTACATTTTTATTTCACAAGGCACTAGGACTTGATGAGCGTAAGATTTTGATAAAACGATTGTTGTGCAAAAATAAAAATGTTCGCACAGAAAAGGTTCAATAGTCTGCAGGAGTCAGAATTGTCAACAATGGATTGGCTCCGCAAATAAACAAGTTACAAGTGACAAAAGACAAAATTGACATTGTTTCATCTGAGGATGAACTACAGGCATCTATCAAGGAAACGATTACAGTAAGCACTATCAGTACTGCAAGCTTCCGTCCGGAACATATAGTACCAGTCATAAAACACTTGTCCCAACAAACCTGGTAAAATACAAACGAATCCGGTTAGTGCTGAAAATGTTCATAAACGGGATTCGGAAAAAACAGATCTACTCCAAGATTGTTGAATGCTAAGATCATCAACTAGCACCCAAGCTTCTATCGAGACATTTGTGGGAAACGACCTAATATGAGAAACAACAAAAATAACAATTATTATAATACTAGTAATAATAACAAAATTAATATCAAGAAAACATTATGTAGTAATGTGCCAAACAAAATAATAAACACCCTATGTTCGATACAAATAACGACATTTCAAAAAATGTATATACGAGGGTAGTCCCAGAAGTACCCGACCTGACGTATAGATGGCGGTTGTTGTTTGAGAGAATGACTAATGGTAGAGAGCACCAACTTTATAAAGTTTAAGTTTGAAGTTTGACGACGCTACGTTGTTCAGTATTTGTTTGGCAGCCACCAATAGTGAACGCTCTCAGTGAATTTGTAAACATGGACAAATTTGGGCATCGTTATGTGATAAAATACTTTCTCAGTCCAGCCAATATCAAAGTGGAGCTAGAATCTACTCTGGGGGAAGAAAAAGCGGCCGCAATTTGGCGAAAAAGAATGTTTTGTTTCATCAAGGCAATGCACCAGTTCACACATCCGTTATCGCGATGGTCAAAATCAATGAATTAAAGTTCGAATTGCTTCCTTGCGCACCCTATTCCGCAGATTTAGTCCCCTCGGATTATTTTCTGTTTCCAAATTTGAAAAATGGCTCGGTGTTAAAAGATTTGCCAACAATTAAGAGGTGGAGTCTGCGGTTGATGGCTATTTTGAGGAGCTCGTCGGTTCTCACTATAAACAGGGTATCGAAGCTATTGAACATCGCTGGGAAATGTGTATCGAGCTGAAAGGAGACTATGTAGAGAAATAAAGATATTTTTCCAAAAATTTTGTGGGTTTCTTTGTTAGGTCGGATACTTCTGGGACTACCCTGGTACATAAAAGGCTTCATTAGAGGAATGCATATTCTATGACCTGAAGCAGCGGCAGAGGTCACTAACCCCCGTGGTAATGGTTGTACATAATGGACCGGTAGCTAGTACTGCGACTTCCATCCACCGATAATTTTAATACTTACCAGTTGGACCGCTTTCATGTGGGGCGATTGTCCAGCTAATCATTGCTAGTTATGTATGTAATGGGTGCACCGCTAGCGGATGGTGTGATAATCCAGCTACTTCTTAATGCGTTAGCTACTGCCGCCGAGGAAAATAATTGTCACCTGCTACTGTTCGAGATCGTGAGTTGATATTTAATATTTTGAGAGTGCGGGTCGATCACAGTAAGAGAGTAAAAAAAGAAAAATAATATAATGATAATCGAACGCGGTGTGAAAAAAAAGTATCGGGGAAAGAAAAGCGTACAAAAAGAAAAATAATAAAGATAAAACACGGATTTAAATTAGATTTATTATAATGAGTGAATGCGGTATAAAACCGTATTTTATGAAACAGTGACGGAGAAACCGAAAACTCGTCCAAACAATAAAATTAAAAACAAAAACTTTTTTTAAACTTTTTTTTTTCAGCCGTATGATTGGTCGTACCTAAAAAGCAACACTGATTTTTTTAAATCGAAATCCTTAGAGCCGTTTTTGAGAAAAATAAGCTTTAACGTAATGGTAATATGGCAGGTACCGTTGTTTTTTTAGCTAAAAAAAAAATTTCAATTTTCCCTCTGTAAAATACCTAAAAAACTCTATATACCAAGCTTAAAGCAATTCGGCCCACCCGTTTGGGCTGTAGGTGTCTATACAGACAGACAGACAGACAGACAGACAGGCAGACAGACAGACATACAGACGGACAAAATTTTTAGACCATCTTTTTTCGTCTTCGCTATCATCGTAATGTCATGTTTGATTGTTATCTCAAAACTTTTTTTTTCGACGAATGCATAACTTGCCTTATAGTACCTATAATCGCAAGTAAAAAGAGTAAATCGATGCACGATAAATATATATAAATAAAAACAAAAAAGTTTTAAGCAAATCAGCGTTATATAAACGAAACAATATTCACATAAATACACAGAAAAAAAACAAATACAAAAAAAAAAAGTTGAGAGGTGTCAAGGGACACCCGGATGGAACGAAGTTCCTTTCGATTAATTAGTGAAGGAATTGTAATAAAATTTTATTTTTTTTAAGTTATAATAATATTTATTACTAGCCTTTACCCGCGGTTTCGCTCGCGTTTCAGATGATCAAGAAGTAGACTGTAGCTTGAGGAGTCGTCTATCGTAATCTAGCTTCTTCTTCTTTTATAGCTTTATAATTCCATACCTACATTAAACCGTGATAAAAAGAAACCTATGTGCTGTTCCAGACTATTATTTATCTCTGTGCTTAATTTCATTCAGATCCGTTCATCCATTCTGGTGTAATTTCAAAAATTAAAACAAATCTATCCCACGGGAACCATACATTTTACCGGGATAAAAAATAGCCTATCTGCTACTCCAGGCTATAAGCTATTACTGTGCCAAATTTTATCCAGATCCGTTTAGCCGTTATGGCGTTAGTCAGCAACAAACATCCAAACATCGTAACTTTCACATTTATAATAATTATATAGTAGGATTTATTATTATGTACAAAAAACCTGGGGGGTCATTCCGTAACTCGATTATCGGCAGACGATATCGTTTCGACGATAGACTTGCTTCACGTAAAATTAAAAATCACTATCGTCTGGACGATATCGTTTTGATACTTAAATTTTTGCTTCACGTAAGCCAATAATCGTCAAATCAATGTCGTCTAAACGATAGCGTTTGCACGATAGCTAAATAGGTATCGTTTCTATTTGATTTTTAAAATGTTTGATAATTTTATCTTTCATTGATAGTTTTAAACGACTGATTGGGAAACCAACTTTCATTTCAATACGCGTTTTTGTTATTATGTATGTATTTAAAAAAATATCATACATACATATATACAAAATATCTTACATTTTGGAAATTCCTCTATCAAATAAACCAAACACAAAACTACTTAAATTCACATTAAATTTAAAAATTTTTCTCAAAAAAAATCAATAAAACCGAAACCGCGAATGCACGAAAAATAAGTTAAAACGTATCGAAAATGCGCGAAAATTAAAAAAAAAATACACAAATTTCATTCACTACTTCATTATTTTGAAACATTTTTAAATTTAATCAAAGAAAAGCGTAAATTTTTTGTTTTTTGACATTATATACAGTTTGAGAGTTTCTGAAAGATACTAAACGCTCTCAAACTACATTTTAAAATAAACGATAGACGACACGATAGACGAGACGATAGTAGTAAGTTACGTGAAGCAAATTATTGACGATATCGTTCACGACTATCGTCTGGACGATGATCGTTTTGAAAATTACGGAATGACCCCCCTGTATACACTCAACAAAAAAAATCGTCGCGACACCACACTGTTCAATGCGAAATAGAAATGAAAATATCTGGCTTGCTTTCTATAAGAGAGAAAGAGAGAGAGACAGACAGAAAAACATGCGCACGCCGCACAGCTTACAATAGCTTACTATAGCAAAAAGTGTCGTGACACCTTTCCGTAAGAATTTTTTCCGTCTAGCCCCCTTTCACAACACGTGATAAGGAACTTCGTTCCAAAAACTTAGAAAGAAAATCAAAAATAACAATACAAACAAACTTACCTGGAGAAACCAACGCTGGAGGTTGCACTACAATTTGAAACCGAAGCCCCCTGTTACTGAGATTCCTGGAGAAAATATAAAAGTGTCAAAGTGTATTTCCCACGCATTTCAACGTGTCCCTTGTTGCCCTTCTATCTCTCTCATATCTAACCTCATCTACCTCATAACTTACCCCCTTTTGTTTCCTTGTGTTAATCGTTATTAAATAGTTATTGAATTGTTTCCTGTTTGCTAAAGAAGGAATTTTTTTTCTGAAACTATAAAAGGGGCTGGCTGCAGGAGGCGGACGCATACACATACAAAAAATATATTGAATAGAGTATCCAACAGCTCATTGAAAACGTATTGTAGCTCTCGCTTATTTTTTATAAGTAGAAGCACAGTAGGTACTTGTCAATGTCAATGCTTCTGGAAGTCCTTCATATCACCGGCATTTAAAAATGTTTTTTCAAGCCCAGTTCGTAGTGGAGCAGTGCATACACATGCTCCTCTTGACACTAAAAGGTTACCGTCCGTGTCAACAGCAATGTAATTGCTTTAACCCAGCTGACCCTCGTTTCGCAGAACTTGTTTCGGATAAGCATCAGCTTCATTATTTTATCCCAGGTATATTGGAATATCCAGAAGTCTCTATCTCTAGATGCAACGATGCCGTTAGTCATATGGTCTCAATAGCATAGCAGCTGTTCGTATATAGCAGTAGTGTTACTAGTAGCAGATTATGGTCGCATCCGCAATCCTCTCGTTCCTTACATATAGTAAAATGGTCGAATAGATTTTGTGTTATCAGGAGAGACCTTTGTTACTTTATGGCAGATTGTGTTTGGTAACAGGCAACCATCTATATCCAGCTGACGAGCGTTAAAAACATCAACAAGCATAAATATCGCCATTATTGTTCCGCTGGACCGATCCATTTCTACACTGGAGGCCTACGTTGTCCGGACCGCTAAGTAATGAGTCCAGAACGTGGTTTTGTCTTCCGCCGCTGAATCATTCGTCGGAGCGTAGCACTGAACTATGCCGACTGCCAATTCAGACAGACACAACCGATTTCTTGCATGTTCGAACGGATGCAGATATAGGCCGCACGATTTAGGATCGGCTCAATTTTAAGCCGCCCGCTAGACTTTCATGCTGTTGACTGCAATATATAAGGACAAGATTTAAGCCTCAACAGCTGTCGAGTTGTTTGCTGATATCGGCCAGCTAGCACATTAGTGATATCCGGTGAAATGTACTCGAATTCTTGACAGATATTCGTTATTAAGAGTTTGATGCTTCTCGTTTCAGAAGAGAAAGACGACGCTACCAAAGAATGTTTCTACGAGCTTCTCGCCAAAACATATGAGCAGTGCCCAAAACATGACATTAAAATTCTCTTGGGAGACTTCAGTGCCAAAATTGGGAGTGAGGACATCTTTGGTATGACGATCGGAAAACACAGCCTGCACGACACCACCTCCGACAACGGGCTCAGGCTCATCGATTTTGCAGCGGGAAAAAACATGGTGCTGAGCAGCACGCGATACCCACGTCCCGACATCCACAAGGGCACATGGCGATCCCCAGATGGTCGAACCTGCAACCAAATCGACCATGTTGTAATTGATGGAAGACACTCCTCCAGCATTATGAATGTCCGTACATTCCGAGGAGCAAACATCGATTCGGACCACTACCTAGTCGGTGCAAAACTTAGGGTAGGGATCTCCATGGAAGTTCTTAGGCGAACACCGACTACACCGAGGAAATTCAATGTTGGACGTCTTCAATCGGAAGAGACCGCCGCTGCCTATGCCGACCGCGTATCCCTTGAGCTTGCGAGAAATCCTTCGTCTGATGACATGAACCCGGAAGACCAATTGGGCTGTCAACAAGCCATAAGAAGTGCTGCGTCAGAGGTATTGGGCTTCTCACATCCACCCCCCCAGAAACCCCTGGTTCGACTCCGAATGTGCTCAGGCAAACAAAGCCAAAACGGAGGCATACAAGTCGTGGCTCCAGAGAGATACTAGAGCATCCAGAAATCTCTATGTTGAGCGAAGGAAAGTTGAGAAACGTCTACTCAGGAGAAAGAAAAAAGAACACCAGCAACGCGAAGTCGAGGAGATGCAGAGATGTTTTTGCAGAAAAGAGGTACGAAACTTCTATAAAAAGGTGAAACAGTCTACATCCGGTTTCACAAGCCGCCCTGGGCCCTGCAAAGATCAGGATGGAAATACCATAGTGGAAACGCAGGCGATGTTAGCCATCTGGAGAGACTACTTTAACCGGTTGCTAAATGGCGATGACAGCCAAGATCCCGCCCAAGATCAACTTGTTCCAGTTAATCTAGATGACGACCACGAACTACACCCGCCCGACCAAAATGAAATCAAAGTAGCCATCACCAGACTAAAGATGAATAAGGCAGCTGGATGTGATGGCCTTCAAGCGGAGCTTTTTAAACACGCTGGAGATGACCTGGTCAGGAGCATACACCAACTCATCTGCAAAATATGGTCGGAGGAAAGTATGCCCGATGAGTGGAATCTCAGTATCATCTGCCCGATTCACAAAGAAAGGAGACCGCCTACTCTGCGCCAACTATAGAGGCATAAGCCTTTTAAACATCGCTTATAAGATCCTGTCCAGCGTTCTATGTGAACGTCTCAAGCCGTTTGCTGACGACCTGATAGGTCCTTACCAATGCGGCTTCAGACCTGGAAAATCTACCACCGACCAAATATTTACATTACGCCAGATCCTGGAGAAAACCCAAGAATATAACATCGACACCCACCACCTGTTCGTCGATTTTAAAGCCGCCTACGACAGTGTTAATAGAGTTGAACTGTATCGTGCCATGTCTAACATTAGAATCCCTGCTAAACTGATACGCCTTATCAGGATGACGTTGGGGAATGCTCGTTGTTCCGTCCAAGTTGGTAGAGACTCTACTGAAACCTTCGAAACCACCAGAGGGCTAAGACAAGGTGACGCACTGTCATGCAGCTGTTTTAATATTGTGCTTGAGAATGTAATATGCCAGTACATCAGGCACCATTTTCAATAAATCGACACAATTGCTTGGGTTTGCTGACGACATTGACGTGATAGAACAAAGCGAGCAGTAACCGGTGCTTTCACTACTATGGAGTCAGCAGCAAGCAGAATGGGGCTGAACATAAACGAGGACAAGACGAAGTATATGCTTTCATCAACAAAAGTCCAATCCCACCACCGACTTGGTCAGAACGTAACCATTGATAGGTATAACTTCGAGGTAGTCAGTGAATTTGTCTACCTGGGCACTGCTCTAAACACAGGAAACAACATCAGCGCTGAAATCAAACGCAGACTAACTCTTGCTAATCGCTGTTTCTTTGGGCTGAGTAAGCAATTGAGGAGTAAAGCCCTATCGAGAAGAACCAAGGTGACACTGTATAAAACACTCATCATCCCGGTCCTGCTATATGGTGCGGAAGCATGGACCCTCTCCCAATCGGATGAAAATTCACTTGGAGTCTTCGAGAGAAAAGTTCTACGTACGATCTATGGTCCTGTCTGCGTAAATCGCGAAAACAACGTTTGGAGAAGAAGATATAACAACGAACTGTACGAGCTGTACAGCGACATAAGCCTAGCCAGAAAAATTTGAATCCAAAGACTAAGAGGGCTGGGCCATGTAGAGCGAATGGACATCGACGCTCCAGCTCGTAAAGTCTTCAACGCCAAACCCGAGGGAGTCAGAAGCCAAGGTAGACCTCATCTTCGATGGAGCGACCAGGTAGAGGGAGACATCCGTCAACTTGGAGTACGAAATTGAAGACAGCAGGCTAGACATCGAGCCGGCTGGAAGGGCATTCTCAGCAGGGCCTTGGAGTACCACGCTCCAGTGGCGCCAACATAAGTAAGTAAGTAAATAAGCTTCTCATTTCTTGATAAAGACCATTGATTCCAAACATCCCACAAAAAAAAAGTCTGCGACGGATAGATAGATAGATAGGCACAGTTGAAAATCAGCCCGAAAATGCAGCCCTCAAAATCATGGTGGCGTCTCGTGCAATATGCACCTACCGGCCGGTGCGTCATATCCTGTTGGAACCATCATAACCCCAATCCCATCTTTAGTCCCAATTCATGTAATTGAGTTAGGAGACAATTTTTGAAAACGACTCTGTAAAGCTCGCAGTCTACAGAAGTCGTTTGGCAGGAGGCATTTCCGAAAAAAAAAGTCCCGAGTAATTGAAATGATTCCTCATGGGCTACTAACAGAAATGAAAGAGGCCTCGTCGATCATTTCCAATTAAAATGCGTCCATTTTGGGCAGCTGATCGATGTTTTGTCTTTCACCTAAAGTCTTTGTAAAGTCCACCCATTGATACCCCATTGCTTGGCATATGGATCTGTCGTCGTCTGTTCGATATTCGGAGCATCATCCCTGCGAAATCTTCAGCCGCAGCTGGGTACCAGAATGACTGCTGCGGGGAAAGTCAGACCGTGTCCGGCAGCATCTCATTTTGTCATAAACTGTACTTATACTTGGCGGGCGAGCATTGAAACGTCGTAAAATTTGCCAGTTTGTGTCATTCAACCGGAAATCCTGCTTCGATGTTCACGCTACTCCGAAGCCTCTGGCAAAATATTTCAAAAACACATTTTCCGCATTCCACAGGAGTGTAACTATTCACGTCATGTATTTTGTATCTGTTTAATGCACAAATGTCAAAGTAGAATTGACATTTGCCACCATTTGCAATAATTACAACATCTTTGGATAGGGTGATTATTGTCGTCAGCAAAAATAAACTTCATTTTAAATTTTAACCTATATTTTCATTTTTCACACAACACACTCAACATTTTGTTGTTTTCGAATCGAATACATTTAATTCGATACCTTTATGCATTTCATAATAATCAATTGAATACAAAATATGAAAACATTCTCAGGGACAATCGAACCCAATCAAACGCGATTTATAAAATTAAATTTAATTCCGCATGGCAACATTCACAGCCATGCAATCGAAATCACGTCATCACTTAGTTTGGAGCTCCCTCGGAGGGATTATTCCTGTTATTGCATTCAGTATTCAGTGGTTGAGTTCAATTGGGGATTTGGGACTTGTTTCCCGTTATGTAAATTTTTTTTTGTCTGCCCTTTTAATTCAAAAATATGGACGGCACTAATAATTGTTGGTATTACCAACACGACGATGCTTGTTTTCTCCTCTTTTTTTGTATTTTTAATTATTATTACCTACTATTTTTTTTTTAATAAATTTATAGTTTCCCTTGATAATTTCGCATTCAATATTTTTGTATTTGCCACTAATTAGCATAGTAATAGCGAATGGAAGCAATTTTATAATGAAAACGAAAAACGAAAAACAAAACAAAAAAAATAATTATAATAAAAACATTCACATTCAGGATGTGTTTTTTTAACATTTTTTGTTTTGTTTTTGTAGTTCAGGAATAAATGGTTAATTTGGGTTTTTAATTCTTCTTGGAGGAGATTACATATTATTATCCCAGTGAGAAAATTAAAACACAACCTCAAAATAAAATTGAAGAGAACGAGACAACCTCTGTACTTAGTTTCTTTTTAACTTTTAACAAAATTAATTTTTTAATTGCCTTGCAAAGTTTTATTGCTGTGGTTTTAATGGTCAGCATATACGACTGACTATCTGTATTTGCAGTGCACTTATAAAAATTAAAACATAAACCAAGGATACAGTACAGTGCAGGAACTGGGCAGTGTTGCACTTGTATCATGCTGAATAAGAGGTAAGTTGGAAGACCAAATGAACACCCTTATGAGGAGTGGTTTTGCCTCATAAACTCATATTAAAGAAAGCAAGGAAGGCTTGGCTTGGTCAACTTATTTCTCTTAGGTGGGCAGGACATGGCTAAAGGTATAAGTAAGTGTCACATGCTACTGATTGAATTTCCCTTTTCTTCCTGTGGTCACGACATCGTCATTTAAATAAATGATTTTTTTTTTTTTTTAAATTTTCGAATAAAGTGATAATACCCACTTACTTAAGGTGGCGCAGACAGTCCATTGTGGAGCACGGCCTCAACCAACAAACCCCGCCAGCTAGGCCGGTCCCTAGGCAGTGGCCTCCGGTTCCGCACAACAAGTTGGTTGAGACTCGCCGGGCTGGTGCGTTTTGTTACATACGTTCTACATGACCCAGCCATCTAAGACGCTGTATGTTCAGTTTTTTGACGTGGTCATTGTCGCTGTATAGCCCATACAATTCGTCATTGAATCTTCTCCTCCATACTTCATTGATACATACAGGACCGAATATCACCCGAATAATCTTCTTCTCAAAGGACCCAAAGTCAAAGTGTACACGAATCTGCCCCATACAGCAGGACTTGGATGTGCATAGCGTATCATTGGTCTTTTGAGAGATAGGGCTTTGGTGGTGCTAAGAAGCCTTCTAAGATTGAAGGAACAGCGATTGGCAAGTGATTCTTCAACGGATCCCTTTTCGCTAATATATTGGAACCCAAAAAGACAAATCCTTGACAACCTCAAAGTTACATCTGTCCAGACCCATTTTCGCGGCCTCCACTTCAATGCTTGCGAATGCCCCATTCACAGCGCTCATCGTTCTTCCAATGATGTCTCATCAGCACAGCCAAGTAATTGAACGGATTTATAAGAAATCGTACCGCTGCGTTGGTATTGACATGCGAGCTGCGTATGATTGCCTCAAGAAGGATGTTGAAGATGTTACGTGATAGTCTTAAGCCTTTCTCGACATTAAATGAGTCGGTGTTGTTCTTAGTCTTACCAAACTTGACGGAGCAGCGCGAGTTCTCCAAAGTTACATGGCTGTGAATAGCTCACCTCACTTCTATTCTCGCTGTCAGAGGCACTGCACGAAATACCTCAAGATTTTATTGGCAAAATTTAGGAGACTAGTTTGTGCAATTCAGATTCAGAGTTTACCCTTTCTTGTGGAATCTTATGGAAACTTGTGGAATCTTGTGGAAACGATATTTAGATTCCATTTGGCAGTCATACTTTTATGGGATCCAGATTGTTCCGATGAGTTGGTGTATGCTTCTCACCAAGAAATCTACTGCTGCTTTGAAGAGTTCAGCTAAACCGCTCCAGGAGCCTTGTTAGACTTTAGATTTGATATTGATACCTGAACTTCTTCTTGGTCAGGTGGACGGAAGTTTTGTTCATCATCGTCCAAATCGAATAAATCATTCTGCCTGGCAGCGATTAGTTGGTTGTCTTCTCCGTTTAACAGTCTGCAGAAGTGTTATTTCCAAATTATCAGCATCGACTGTGTATCTTCATACTACGACATTCCCACCCTCATCTCTACAGGCTCACGCTCGGGCTTTGTAACCCTTGGACGAATGTTTTACCCTTTTGTAGAACTTTCGAACATTGCTTCTGCCGTTCCCTCTTTTTCTTTCTGAAAATCCGATGTTTCTCCTTCCTCTTTTGCTGCAAGGCCGCACGGGAAGCGCTCTTGGCAGCTCTGGTTTTGGCATGTAGGACTGTCTGATAAGCTTCGATTTTGGCCGTGTGCTAGCCTGTACTCATTATCGAACTAGATGTTTCGTTGTGGTCGCCTAATGAACCCTAAAACATCAGTAGCTGCATTTTTGATGGCCAGTTTGCAATGTTGCCACTTGACCCCTGTGTTTGGCGCAGGCGCTGGGCTTATCGAGAGCTAAGAGGAAGACATGGTTGCCAAGTTTCTGGCGGTCTCTTGCGATTGCAACTTCGCAACATCAAAACTTTCCCACAGGGTATGCTCAGTCCTCCGGTCTGCTGGAAATCCGCATTCGTACTTAAGCTACTACGAGTTAGTGATCCGAGTCTATGTTGGTCGCTCGGAGAGTGCGAACTTCTACGACATTGGAGGTATGTCTGCTATCAATCGCAATATGATCAATTTGGCTGACGGTATTTTGACCAGGAGACCTCCACGTCCCGTGTGTGTATATTGAGGTGTGGGAAATATGTGCTAGCTGTGATGAAACTTCGCCCCTCAGCACAGTTGATTAACCTGTGTTCGTTACCGGAATTGTTGTCGTGTAGGTTGTGCTTTCCAATCCTCTCCGATTTTCGTGTTAAAGTCACGCTGTAGGAAAATTCTGATGAACTAAACTTTTGGAATTGTCCTATACGCTACAAGGTCCTTGTATACGACATACGCAATCGCTTGTGTAAGACTACTTACATACCAAACTTTTAGTATTGCGATGTTTTTTGTGGGTATATCCAAAGGAAAGCGAAAACTCAGGATTAAAGAAGTTGCGAGCTCCAAATTATTTTTTTTTTTTTAATCAAACTGAACAAATTATTTCATATACATAATATTGCAAATCAATTGTTTTAATATTAAAGTTACTAACAAATTGTTTCATATAATATTTTAATCATCAACTTAAGGCTAGGTCTGTGGGGTTCCTAAGTAACAGCCCACGACATAAACGGGTGGCCTATTGCCGGTCTAGCGATCCTCTTCGGCGAACAGCGGAGAGGGAAGCCGGCAGGGCTCTTTACGGTATAACTACCAAAAACTAAGTGAAACTTCTAACTGGTATTTCCATAGAGGGTGCCTCTGGACGAGAAACGAATTTCCTTGGTGTGTTTAATTAGCACTGAATCAACTGGTGGAGATTTTGAATCTGATTTCGCAGCACATTTTCTTCTCTGCCTTATGCATATTTCTGGAAAGACACAGTGTGAATTGTTAAGATAAAATACAAATTTACCTAGAAATACCTTATTCTTGTGCTTCTTGTTGCTTGCTATTGTTATTGCTATTGCAAGTGGTTGGAGGTCTATTTCGGTGGCTAAGGGGACCAGGTATGGCGGGTGTTGTCGGTGGTTGTTTTTGTTGTGTGCGGTGGAATGTGGGATGGCTTCGTCGGTGGCGGTGTTGTTGTGTGGTCGGAGAGTGGAAATGTGTAACTTAGTTACAGTATTTAGTTCAATATCCCCCTATCCGATTCCTGGTAAACATTGTTGGGATCGCAAGCAAGCAATAATAAAAGTTCACCTTAAATGAAAAATAGGATCCTATAGGTCGTTTTAATATAGCAAACGAAGTGGGCGATTTGAGCAGATATCAATTTTATATTTTACCCACCATCTATTTAAAAGATATATCAGATACTTTAACAAGGACATCTCCAGCATTTTCCAAAGTTGTTACTGAAGCTCAACCATGCGATGTGGATTTATAAACTCACCTCCGATTTTTCTTTTCACCTCTACTTTGAAATCAAGTCCTTCGACTGAAAAAAAAAATACTAAAAGTGGCATTCTAAGCACTCAATCAACTTTGTCATGCCAATGCCATGTAACAAGAGTTAATCTTAAGATACCTGACGTACCTATTGAAAGTTTCAAAAAATCTGTTGTTTCCAAGAACATGTTTCTTTTATATGAACATTTTGAAGTGGTTTTCATTAATCAAACGACATTGAATTAAGGATAGGATCTTGCTTGCGGACGCTTCCAATAAATTCCACGAAAAATCCTTTCACTGTTGACACATTTACATCAACTTTTATAAATTAATGTAAGTTGTGATTTGGTGAACAAGGCTTTGGGAAAACGGACGAAGCAGGGATCCTGGAGATGCGAAACGTTATTATTCAATGAAATCGCTGAAGGGCATTGGATGGACTCACGCTTGATTTTTCTAACTCCTGGCTCATCCTATTTCTAACTTCAACAAGGGTACTCTTGTGAATTTAACTATGACACAGTCTCGCAAAATTGCAAACTCACCTCTTCCATTAAGACCTACATACATTGAGAAATATTTTTTTTTTAATTCTACAGCAGGGAGCAAGCAAGGACATACACTACTTACATGTTGCAAAAATGTTCATGTATCGGTATGGAAGCATAATTGAGCAAGTTATTAAGTACGTAATTAAATGAACGATTAGGAACGCTCTTGAGACGACAGCGATTTGATACACGAAGCTGATAAATTGGAATCAACTAGGGAAAAAGTAATTGAAAACTCTCATGAATATTTTGATAGAAGAACACTTGAGACTTGACTGACATCAGCTACAGCATCAGGAGCTGAGATGAGATGCGCCATTACCTCCATCCTCGACTTCTTATCGTGTATGCTGTAGCTGTATGCACTGTGTGCTTCAATTGGACTTGAGAACTGGGTCTGGGTAAGGTAGGTACGTGATTTGTTTTATAGAATATACTATCATTATTCTCCTCCATTCACTCTGTGACTTTGCCAAGAAAAATGTGAAGGATATTTGTCTTGTGTGTATGAGTTTTACATTTAATTTAATCTTAAGGATGGGTAACTTTTCACGTTTTTTATTTGAAAGCAATTCCAAAAAAACAGCGGGGGGAGTTGGGTAGTGTGTGTTTCATCAAATACAACTCATGAAGTATGTGTTGCGCTGTTTGGAATTTAAATAAATCAAGTTTGAGGACCGTAAAGCCGAGCGATAATGTTGCTTACATGTTAATGAATGGTTAAGATTTTTCTTCGTCAACTCTGCTCTTTAGGGCAAGTATTGGTTTCGTGCATACAAAATCGAGGATTTATTCAAACACGTCAATACTTAAAAAGAGAAGTTGTTTCCGCCATACCTGCGGTTGTGCATTAATGAGCTTCTGTAAATTTTTTAACTTTTAATAGTTTGAAGAAAACACTTCCCGGGGTTCTTTTTATTTTGTTTAAACCTAGCTCGAAATGATACCTTAAGATTTTGATTTGCTCAGAAATGGCTTTAACGATTATTACTCAGAACTAATTTTTGACAAAACTGTGTCAGCTGTTTTTGGCTCAAATGGCCATGAAAGAAATTTTTCAACTGGAGGGGGTAGATTTTGGCGGCCATATTGTTTTGATAACATCTGCCAAATCTGCTATTTACTATACCTACTATTACTTTTTATAGCTACACAATTTTAGAAGATTCATTATTATTAGTGTTAATTAGTGCAAACGTTAAGAGCGTTACGCCTTTTATAGGGTAGACCATCGCAGACGACTTTTCAACGTTTATTGGCCAAGTTTGAGATTACCGGCCCATTAATCAAGAAGCCAACATTCATATGTCAAACGAACGATAACATGGCCGCGTCCGTGAAAATATGCAGCAGCATCCGAGGCAGTCAGTTCCTCGCCTTTTTCAGACTTCAACTTGTTGAATTTCGCGTAGGAACTGACGCAGAAGTACGAGCTCCAACTGTCACAGAAGATCAAAGTAAATGATCATTTGATCGCTTACTAGGCTTTGGAGCTTTTGGAAGACGACTTCAATTTGGGCCGATAAAAATCATCTTCAGCGATGAATCGAATTTTCGGATGAGTAAAAAAGCGAAATTAACATGTGACTAAAGTTGGCCCCGCCATTTTTCATTTTTTATATACAATTTATTGTGCTGCTTTGTGCTAGACTTGTGCTACTATGTGCCGTAAATATAAACTTTTTATCTCTAAAGCTCTAGCTTTTATAGCCAAAAAACGATTTTTACACTAAAGTTAGCCCCGCCATATTTTTTTTTTTTTAAGATTTCTTGTGCTCCGTTTGTGCTGCCATGTGCCGTAAAGATTATTTTTTTATTTTCAAAACTCTCCGTTTTATAACCAAAAAAATGTTGTATGAAAAATAAGAAAAAAACAACAGCCATTTTTTTTGTTTACTTGTTCTAAGTTGTGCTCCTCTTGTGCTATCATGTGCCGTTAAAATATAAAATTTATCTTAAAAGCTCTAGTTTTTATAGATAAAAACCGATTTTATGACTAAAGTTACCCCCGCCGTTTTTAATTTTTTTTTTTTAATTTGTTGTGCTGAACTTGTGCTACTATGTGCCGTTAATATAAACTTTGTATATCTAAACCTCTCGTTTATATCAGCAAGAAACGATTTTATGACTGAAGTTAGCCCCGCCATTTTTTTAATTTTTTTTTTTTTAAATTTGTTGTGCTGCGTTGTGTTAGACTTGTGCTGTCATGTTACATTAAGATAAAGTCATAACTTCAAAGTTTATGTTTTTATAACTCATGAAATGATCTTTGAAAAGAAAGCTGGCCCGCCACCGGCTGTGCCTACCTATATTTTATATAGAAAGATAGGTTTATATCGTTTATATCAGCAAGAAACGATTTTATGACTCAAGTTAGCCCCGCCATTTTTTTTATTTTTTTTTTTTTAAGATTTGTTGTGCTGCGTTGTGCTAGACTTGTGCTGTCATGTGCCATTAAGATAAAGTCATATCTTCAAAGTTTATGTTTTTATAACACAGCACAGCCGGTGGCGGGCCAGCTTTCTTTTCAAAGATCATTTTCATAAATTATAAAAACATAAACTATCATGATAGTATTTCATTGTCTATTTTGAAGAAATGTGTTGCATATTTATTATACCCGTTGTGTGTTCTTTTTAATAAGTCCTTATAAAGTTCGCTTATTCCTAATATCTGGAAAAGTACATTCATTACACCTGTTCACAAGAAAGCTCTCAAAAATGTAATAAGCAATCAAGGCTTTAACAGTAATTTTATAAATACTTATGGAACGAAACTATAGCCAAACGAGGAGGTCAAGGAATTGCGTCCTGCATCCATCGTTTTGTAAGGACTTTGGCTCCGGAAGTTAAAGAGCTTCACTTGTCTTTTGATTCATGCTATGGACAAAATAAAAACATTTACATGGCTGTGAATTTATGATAGAATTGAAGAAAGAGAAGAGATCAATCAAATAATTTTTTTTGAAATCGAAGTTAATCACGACTGGTGTAACTTTATCAGATCAATACCAAGAACACCTCCACTTAATGTAATTGAGCTTTCTCAGTCAGACATTTTTTATTTTCAGTCTATATTGCGTAATAAGCTTGTAAATAGAAAGAAAAATGAAGCCAGGCAAGTCTGGAAGTGCGCTAGCATTAGAACGAAAAAAAAATCACAGTGACTTCGAATATTAATTTTTCAATGAATTACAGCCTGAAGAAGACTTTGTTAAAGTTGACTTAAGAAAAGGTCCATTAAGGAAACGAATGGATACACATGAACATTTCAGACTTGATCCTTTATATAGCTCGATCCTTCCTTTGGACGAATCGAAATTTAAGGATTTAAAAACTTATATAAGCGACTACAATAATCAATTCTATGTCAACTTAGAATCTTCTGAACTATTACAAGCTGACATTATTCCATATGATTCCGAAGATTGTTCAAATGAAGGTTCCTACAAAAACCTTCTCAGCATAAGCAATCAGAGCAAGCAGTACACACTCAAAAGTGCAATTGGAAATTCACTGGCGTAAAAACTTTGTATGGGGGGAGGGTTTCTATGAATTATGTATGAAATGAGGCACGCTACTGATTTCTTTCCCATAAGACTTGTACTACCAATTTATGTTGGACAGAGTATAGTGAAGGTAAATTTCCGATACCACCCATCTTTTTTCGAAAACTGAAAGTATCTCGCTTCGCCAACTTCCTAGTTCTCATTTAATTAAGTTCAGCAATAGGAAAGTAAAAGTTGGTCGGAATCAGGGAATCTGTTCTTTCAAACTTCTAACTTACTAAGTTTTATAAACTTGTTTCCTTATCTACTTAAAAAAAAAAAACTAATAACTGAACTCATGAAAAACTGAAACTAGCATTTCAATAAGCTTTTGGCGTTCTTTACAAAGTATGATCTGCAGCATTTCTGCACAACATCATGATCAGGGATCAGGGATGAAATCCAGCACCCTCAATGAAACACCATTGTGATTAACTTTAATGTTAAAAACCTTAAATTTGAGAGAATAGGGAGATTTCGAATGCATCCCATTAAAGGCTCACATTATTTTGAGCCTCATCATCTATCATACAAGATTTTGAACAACAAACCATCAAACAGGGGTACCCACATATTTAATTGAAAAAAAAAAAAAATATTTATGCGTGTCCTTGTCATCAATACGTTGTTTTCGTGTAGTTGAAGTTGGAATTTAAATTTATTCCGCTATTAAATTTAGAATATTTTTTACTCATGACCTACTTTGCGGATACAGAAGCTCTAGAACTAATATTATAGTATTCAAAAATGCTCCTTAATAAAAAAAATATAAAGATACATCCCTTCACGCTTAGGACAAAAAGTGCCAGAGCTTTTATGTATTGTCATTCGTATGTATAAATGTATAGGAAAAAAAAAATAAAATGAAAAAATAAATATAATTTAAAGGACGAAGACAAACAGTTTTTTGAGAATGAAAATATTTTGTTCACTTAAAAGCGAATATTGTGATGTATTTTGTAGCAATGTAATACATTCTTCCTCTGTGATGGCCTTGATATACTAATGTGTATCTTCCTTAATGGTGTTTAGAAGCCTTGAAAGGAAACAGGATGGGTGGAAAAGTCCATATTTTTGTCTTCTTTCTGATTTAAGCCACATAATGGAACGAAAACACTCAGTTGGTGAAAATTCTAATAAATCATTTTTCCAATTATACACATGAAGTGCTACTATGCAGAGACTTTTGCAAAAAGGATGTCATCGATCATTTATTTTATTGACGACAAAAAATAAGATGGGAAATTATTATTTTTCCGAAGATGGAAGAGACATTTTTTTATTTTATTGCCGACACGAATCAAAGGTCCTTGTGGAATATTTTTGAAGACAACGCTGTTGGTTTGTGCATTTGATACATAATATTAAAGATATTTTGTATGATTTTAAGTTGCTGAATATTTTTTAAAAGGAAAAGCTTGCCGTTGAAGGAGCAGGTCTATTTTTGAGCAAGGAATTCATGTTTGGGAAAAATCGAACTTTAGTCAACTAGGAGATATAACGATAGAAGTGATAAATCAGTTTGTATCTAGAATTAATTATTGGCATTACCAAAAGTTACTTTCTTACTTGAAGTGACGCTTACAGTCCATACGTTCCACGTGCCCCAGCCATATAAGCCACTGTATTCTCTGCTTTTTGACCAGGTCAATGTCGCCGTACTGGGTACTGTGCCTCTTGCGAGAAAGATACAAATCCTCCAAGAGTAAATCATGTCATGGAAAGTGGTTCTCTATTAGCCGTTCGGATTCGGCGGTAAATTGAAGGTCCCTTCCATTCCTGCAGAATATCAACACACACAAAGGAATGGTTGAGAATGCTGTAAGTCACAGGCCCCCGCCCGTCAAATAATGTTGTTCTGCAGTTAGAATAGAGTTGCGAGCTTAAAATGTTATCTCATTTACCTCTTAACAATACCTTCTTTTGTCTTGGCAATGAGAATTTTAAAGATTGGGCATGAAAAACGCCTTTGTTGAACATCGGAATCACAAAATTCATGTAATTCTATTTCCTACTGTCTGTTAAAGAAGTATTTCATTTCTGAAATTGGCAGCGGCAAGCGGACGCCAACTATATATACACAAAAACAAAAAACTTGTCAAAACATAAGCCCTCAAGTTCTTATCACACCCCCACTTAGGGCGGGAATGTAAGTAAGACAAATTTGGAATAGGGTATCCAACAGTTCGTCGCAAACATATACTGTTAGTTAGTGGAGTTTGTAGCAGAGAGAAAACCGTTAGGTAAAGAAAAGAAATTATGAAATCCGCCCACAAAGGCCCCCAGAATCGCAATTTTTGTTCAACAACATCTATTTGGCAAAATTAAACTTTGTTTTTTCTACAGTTACGATCAAAGCACAACGCTTAAATAAATAATAATATTTCAGTTTGGGCGTGTCTGACGCCTACTTAACATACAAAACCAGCAATATTATTTTTATAAAATAATGTCTTTTATATTCGTGTAAAAAACCTTAAATTTTTTGAATTCAATTTTAAAGTTTTTGTGATCTTTAGTCCAAATGCGTTTCGCCCAGGTACAACAGTTGGGCTCATCAGTTAGATGCTGTTGTACCCTTCTAAGACGCAAAATTTTGGTCGATGATTACCGACACTTGTAAAATTTACAGCGTGAATACACTGTGAATTCTAATTTTAGGGGAATTCGTTTGAATTCATGCACCTAAAAATATACATGTATAAATATACATATATACACCCGTGGTCTGGCTGAAGTGAAGTGAAGAAAAACAAGCTTCTTAAATTTTTTGGGCATTAGTTGTACGTATCTTGGATATGAAAACAAAATAAAATGCACGACTGGGTCGCACGTACTTGCTCTGTGGGTGCAATAGTACGATAAAAACAAAGTTTTCGAGCAACGAAAAAAGTTTGGCTAAAACTGGAAAACCCGATATACAGAAGTTTACGTTAAGAAACTTTTAGTATATCAAATTAAGATGTCATCTTTTGGGTGCTATAAATGATTTATAAATGTCCGCTTATGGCCAAATTAATAAAATTGTTAAAACAAATTTCCGTTATTATCATTCTTTGTAGCCAAAAACTTAAATGCGGTTTTCTTCAAAACATTCTATTAATATTTCATACAAAGTTTAATAAAAATCGGCAGAATCTTTTTTGAGTAAATTAGAAAATACTACACAATTTAGCCAAAACCTAGTAACTTTTTGTATGGGAGCCAGCATTCAAAAAGGAGTAACTGACCAAAATGCTATGCCATTTGATAGAAATTTGTGAGGAACTATACGAAACAAAGTTTGTTTGAATTCGATACAACCGTTGACAACTTATGGCCATTTGAAAAAAAGATGTTAAGAACAGATCTCCTTTATTAGCATTTTCTGCCAAAAACTAAAAACGCAGTTCTCTTAACAACACTAAAAGAATATAACACACAAAGTTTAATCAAAATCGTTAGATCAATTTTTGAGCAAATTCTAAAAAAACAAAAAAAGTTGGCTAAAACTGAACGGCTTGTTGTATGGGAGCTACCATTTAGAAAGGCTCCACCAAAAATTTTACAAAAGCATCTTTAGAACACTATTATAAGAACGATGCCAAACGAAGTTTGAGTCAATTCAATCAAGTCGTTGCGAACCTATGGCCATTTGAAAAAAAGCCGTTTAATCCTGATTTTCGTTACGACCATTTGAGCCAAAAACAAAAAACGCTATTTTGTTAGAAATATCTTCGGTCAGTTAAATAGTAAGTTTAATCAAAATCGTAAGAGCCGTTTTCGAGCAAATCCAAAATGAAAAAAATCGTTACATGAGAGGTACCAGTTTGAGCCGGGCTAAAACGAAATAAAAAAAACCTCGACAACCGTTTTTCTTCAAACTACTATATATCAAGTTTGAAGAAAATCCGTCAAGCCGTTTAGGCTGTAGCATGACGTGAAAAAGCGCACATCCGCACAGACAGACCGACGGACGGTATGGCGAAAACCACTTTTTTGGGCTTCTCTATCATCGTAATGTCATGTTTGATTAAAACCTCAATTTTTTTTTCTGCACGAAACCAATACTTGCCCTATAGAGCAAGTAAAAATTGATTTTGGGTGTGGCAGACGCCAACTTTTTATTAGAAACTATAAAAAATTTATACTAATACTTTTTTTTTTTTGATATACCTACACTTTTTCAATACGCCCACTTTAAGGACGTGATTTTAATAATAAAAAAAAGTGCGTGCGTACAAAGTACACATGACAGAAGTGAAAATTATTTTTGTTTGCACCGCATCAACCGACCAACGCAGCTTATCTTAAGGCCACTTACCCGCGTAACACATTTAATACTACACACATCACATTTTTCATATCAACCTTCATTTAACCACACAACAAATCACATCCCCGCTAACCACCAATATATTTAATACCATCAACCGCCTGACTGCCTACAGTGGGGGAGCGGTTCGGAAGCCTGTTTTTTAAAATCCCGTTTTTTATAATCCCGCAAAAAAAAAATTAAAATCCCGATTCTAAAGTACCGCTTTTTTAAAATCCCGCTTTTAATAATCCTGTTTAAACAGAATCCCGTTTCTCGTGAGCCCGTTTTTTAAAATCCCGTTTAATCCCGCTTACCCGTTTCTAGAGCAATATCTAAAATAATTAAAGATAGAAAATCAATGATTAAAACAGATTTTTTGCGCCGTATAGCTCACAATATAAAACTTTAATCTTAATATTTCGAAAAAATATCTAAAATCTTGAAACCTCATTTTCGTTATGTTCTATGTTCTTTATTTTTTTATTTGTTAAGTTACAAAATCAATAAAAAAAACTTCTCCAAATATTTGTTTTTTGTTTTCTTTTTGTCTCCTTTCATACGACATAACGCCCATGAACATTATGTCACCTCATCATCATCAGCATTGGGCTGTAAAATAAATTCAATCCCGCTTTTGGAATCAACACAAGGTGTTTTATTTTAAAAATCGCGCGATTTTCAAAATAAAACACCTTGTGTTGATTCCAAAAGCGGGCTTATAAAAACGGGAATTTAATAAACGGGATGGTAAAAAACAGGATTTTAAAAGCGGGATTTTATAAAAACGGGATTTTTAAAAACAGTATTTTAAAAAACGGGATTTTAAAGACAGGATTTTAAAAAACAGGATTCTGAAAAACGGGCTCCCGAACCCAACCCCTACAGTGGATATGCGGAACCAGTTTGTTCTATTATAAAACAAACCTAACCTAACCTACAGCTCTCTCTCCCCATGGTACTGTGCTTCATGCTACGTTCTCGCTTTCTGACTCTCTGTCAATCTCAATCGCTCTCTACCTCTTCTGGGACGGAAACATCCCACATTTCCGTCCCGCTAATTTCCGCTTCATTGAAATCGGACACAGATATTTAATGTTATCGTATTTTTTCCTGTCTGCTAAAGAAGAATTTTGTTTCTGGAACTGGACAGCGGCTAGCTGGGGGAGGGGAGGGGAGAAAGCATACACATAGTAAAAATAGGGTATATATAAACTTCCACTTTTATCAAAAACTATTAAAATTATGCGCTTCTATTTTAATCATTAGATAGTTGCTACTCGCAAAAAAAAACAAGGTTCATGTTGATTTGTAATGAAAAGGCCAAGGGCCCAATAACCTTTGCTCTAAAAACATAATATGTCAAAGTTGTCCGAATACGATTCCTGATTACCCGAAGTAAAATATGCACATTTGATATAAACAATACTGGGAGTTACCAGGTCGACCCCAAACCAGTACCTTCGCTGATAGTATGCAAGTACAGTAACAGACACATACTAATTACAATTTAAATAATGTTAAGGATTTATTCTGTAAGTTCGGATTATCTTTATTGTAAAGAATGTTTTCCACATTTACTCAAACAAAAAAAATACTAATCCTGAACTTAGAGCATTCATCTTTAGATACACCATTCAGGCTCGCTGCAAACTCTTGTGAATAATTAAAATCGAAATTAAAACGCAAATCCATTAATAAGTACGAATTTCGCATCCAAGATTAAGTTATTCACCACTTTGGATTTTTAAGTGAACAAGTCATCTTTGAATAATTTAAGATAATCTTGGTCACCAACCTACTCGTAAAAAGAAAAAAAAACCAACATAAAAAAGTAAACACTTACAACAAAAAAAAAAATAAAAAACAGTCTTTTGCGGTAAGATAGTTCTGACGCATTCTTCCATGGAGATATAAGGTGCATGACGGTGTCTCAACAACATGCGCATTGGTTGTCGGTGTCATGTAAGATGTAACATGAAACATGAACTTTTTCAATACTTAACTTAACTTAAAATGATATTTTTCCAAACACACAGTTTTGTCAAAATCGAAATGAGCGAATCTTTACAGAATTTTAAATTTTCACCGGAACAGTCCCTACCTTAAACAAAAATAAATTTTCTTTAAAGTGAAATCTTTAAGAGAAACTCTCCCTGACGATTACTAAAAAAGCAGCTGATGCTGTGGAATTTCAAGTTATTCCTCAATGATTTTGAAAAAATCTTCATGATCTCGCCTTGGGACGAGGTTTTCAGGCCTCCTCTAGTAAACTTCATGGTTGATGCGAGGCTTCACTGGAAGCTTTAGTTTGGTATCACGGAAGACAAATGATATTGAACCATTCAGTTTTTCTGGTGTTCACCATCACCAATCCGCTTTACTCAGCTCGTCTGATTCCCTAGTGTGAGCATCGTATTGGCACCATTGATATTCTAGGAGATCCATCTTTCTTTTAAATCCATAAGAGGTGTTAGATAGACGACACTCTTCATCAAGTGGAGTACGGATATTTTAGTTTCTAAGTTACAATGACATCTAAATTTTACAGGGGTAATACTTGCACTGCTCTGGGATTCTAACCAGCCCTTTTCTCTGGCCCTGATTTTGTGGGTAGGGCCATCGGGAAATTACGTCTTAGCAGAAGGTTTCCTCTGCCGATCCGTACATAATACTGGCCGCTACCGTACTCAAGGAAATAATGACGAACACTGTTTTTCTTTGCCATATTAAGGCGACACGGGCATTGCATATATAAACTATAGTATTCCCACTTGAGGTGCGCCATCTATCGACGAAAAACTAAGCTCTAGAATATCATGGGAAGCAACAACAACAATTTCCACCATTTTAATTGTTGTTGTTGCTTCTCATGGTATTCTAGAGCTAAGTTTTTCGTCGATAGATGGCGCACCTCAAGTGGTAGTACAATGAAACGGGTGGAGGCTGGAGAGCCATTGAACTATTTTCTTTTTTTTATCAAAACCAATACTTGCCTCAATGAACATGTTCAAACATATTACTAATGGCATCCCAACGTTGCGTCTATGTTATTCTTGGCTTACCCGTCCGCCGCTATTATTAAAACGATCCCGGTGCTAAATAGCCAAAATACTTTAAGTGTCGTTGTCAGAGGTGAAAACTTTAGCAATTCGTTTCATCCTCGCATCCTCGGATACGAGATGCTATAAATTTTCTCAACAATCTTACCCAGAGAAAGTTGTTTGCACAAAAAAAAAGATATAATAAATTTATATACATGTTTATAGGAGTAAAAAGAAAACGATTGAGAGAATGGGAAAATTAAAAATTATAGTTGTTCACGCTTAAGGATGCTTCGGTTTGAAATCAATTGCACCACTTGAAATATCTATACATTTTTTTCATCTTCGTTTTTAATGGATTCTTATGGCTCTACGTAGGTATTTTTTTGTGCTCTCTTCGTGTTCTTTATTTACGAGCTATTGATTGAAAAAGAATCTCAAGAAAATAGGCAAACATAAAAGATGTTTCATCTGGAGCATCATTATATAGATTGGAACTACCAGGAATCGCTTTAAGAATTCTGAAGATAGAAAAAAAGATGCAAACATTTTGATGGCGTTAAGGAAAAGAAGGTAAGGTAGTATAGCTCATTAAAAAAAACTTGTTTAAGCTTTAGGTAATTAAGTCGTTATCAAGCACTTTCATATTAGCTAAATTCAAGTTCTGGTTGATCAAAAATGGCTGAAACTACTTGCAATGTGAAATGAAATGAATCAGTTGCAGGACCATACCTATAAAGAAATTTTGTTCCATTATGGAGTTTGTATTATAAAGAAGTCAACTCTATCAAAAAACGTATTGGCCTGTTCACCTGTTCTGCTCGAGCCACTGACGTCCTCACAAAAGTGAGATGAATTGAACTCCGTGATGTGTGCATATGGCTTCTGACTCTGGCATGGTGTGGAAAGTAGATGCTGGCTTCTCTGAAAGTACGCAAATGTAAAATGTAACAAGACTCTCCTCCGTCGTCGATAGCATCATGATCGATTTGGTGTAATGCTTTTTTGTAACTAGGCTGAGTTAAGCTCTTCGATGCCCAGAGTTGTTCCCAAAAGAAATATCGAAATATTTCTAAGAGGTCACTTCATATACTTAATGCTAAACATACAACAAAAGATAACAATTCAATTCAAATAATATGTTAATTACTAGGTCTGTAGAGTTTCCTCTACGACAATAAACGGGTGGCATAGTGCCGCAACTCTTGCTATTCCGGAAGACAGAACGGTTGAACAAGTCTCGGTCTGTGGCACCTTTAAAAAGAAAAATGTTCACGACAATAAACGGGTAGTTCCAAACTAGGTCTGTGGTGAAGCTTACAGGAGCAGCAACCCCACAACAATAAACGGTGGTCAGTAGAGTAAGCGCTCCACGACAATAAACGGTTTGACCTAATGCCGATGCCAATGCCGGTTACCTATCCACTGCGTCCAACAGCGAAGTGAAAGGCTGACAAACAATGTTTCTTCAAAAACTTTGTGAGGCTTCTGCTCGTATTCCCCGCAGCGTTACCTTCGCTGATATCTCTATTCCCGGTACTCTATTTAATAGGATCTTCTTCCAATAGTAGGGAGGTCAAGTTTGATCTGATTTTCAATGCAAAAAGTAGTCCTACTTATGATATATTTCTGCAAAAACAAAATGTGAATTATAACCCCAAATATTACAATTATTTGTAAATGTGTAATTCTTTTTCCGTGATGAATATTTTTTCCTGTTCTTATGGTATAGGTGTTTGGAAATAGATGATAGTCCAAATCAACGGTGCGGGGTGGAGCGTTGGGTATTGCGTCACGTTATGTTGATTACATTATTTACATAAAGTGCATGCATAGATAATTGTAGGAAATCATCGTGGCGGTTGCGGTTGGGGACGGTCGCGGTGCTTTTCGCGTCACTTTATGATTTCAAAAGGAAATCATCGTGGTGATCGATGGCGGTGGAGGGAAAACGTGTAACACACTTACATTCCCTCCTTGCTTGAGGGACGAGGACGTCGAAAGTAGCTATTCTTCCGTAATTTTTTTTTCGTATTTTGTTTTGTTTTTTTTTTTTGTATATTTTCGTGCAGTATTGTTTTGTTTTTGTATTTCTTAAGTAGGTATATTTTCTTAAATTTTTTTATATTTTTATATGTATTTTTTTTTTTTACAAATTATTAATTCAAGTTTTTTTTCAATTAGTTTTAATTCATTATATCTAAGAACGAACAATTATACTTAAAATTGCATAATAAAAGTAAAGCAACAAAAACTTAAGTGAATCCAATATGCTATACATAAATCCGGTTCCTGTTTCCTTAGTCCTATTCAACTTTGATCTGGCATTGCAGCTCTGCCCTGGTAACTTTCCTGTTCATCAACATGTTAATTCGGCCACACGGGAATTGTAAGTTGAAATTACGATAGTGTCTGGTGCCTCGTAGCTTGGTCTCTCTGAAGGGGTCAATGGGAGCCAGATTAATGAAGTTGTCTTTAGGTGTCGCAGGAGCGACAACCTGCATTTCCCTAATATCACCTTCTTAGGCGGTGTTTGTCTCTGGGAAACAGATTTGCCCCCCTCTATCCAGTAGTACTGCGAACATAGCTGCGTTCTAGTTTGCATACGGATTTTGCAGTGACAACAAAAGAGTACCTACTATGCGTTCCACTTTTTGGATTGTGCGAAAATGGCGCAAAGTTCAAACGATCAACGAAATTTAATTTATATTGAATTCGTATAAAACATAAATTTGTAGATGAAAATGAATTGTTAATTTTATTGAATTGAAGCGAAGGTTGCTTACTTAGTGATTATTTAATTAAAAATTGGTGTAAGGCCGTGCAGTACCGAAGGAAATGCGATTATATTAGGTTTAATTGATATGAATGCATATTCACCCAATCAAATTGGCAACATACCTTTTGAAGGAAGTTTTTACTAAGCTTTCCTTGGCAATTTGTCCACATTCAACTGCTGATGCAACCTTTGGACCCCTTGGTACTGCTGAAAAAGATATCAATATCATTTTAAAATTATTGTTACTATTGTCTGTGAACTTTATGTATTTCTTTGCAACTATTTCTTTTTTTTTACTTTTTTCACGTTATGAATTCGCGATTACCGAACCAAACCGAAACCGACGAAACTTAAGTCTTTAGTAGAAACTTTTATCTTTATTGTTAGAGAGATTTTCCCAGTTGTCCTTGAGAAATATGAACTTTAGAAAAGTGCAGAACAGTTCTGCCCCAAAATGAATGAATGGGTCTTTTTCCAATCGCAAACTAGAAAAATTCGATTAATGAATTTCGGAGAAATTCCCAGTGTTACGCTCGAAAAGTAAAACTACGATCAAATTGGTAATAACCAATGTGGTTTCAGCGCAGAGAATCAAAGAAATTCTTAACTCTATGAATTGCCTTGAGGTATCTTGTTCACAACTGTCACAAGACCGATGAATATACTGATTCCGCACTTTACAGTGATTAAATCTGTTGCACGATGCATGCATTTTAAAAGAAAAATATGCAATTCCATTATGATCCCTTCACACCAGTTAATCTAGTCTTATTCTTCCTGAAGGGTTTTTTCCAATCTCAGTATACCTTTTCAATAAACTCTTACACCTGTCGGGGGTATAGTTTCCCGGGCAAATGTGAATATTCATCAGCACAACTGAATTCCTTATCAATTTTTAACACGCCGAGGTACATTTATCATTTCGCATCCAAAATAGAAACATTCAAAAATCATTGACTAAATACAAAGCCAACACGAAATGTATATACTTTGTTCTCTGCAGAGTCCTTTTTTGTCCTGGTGCCTCTCATCTGTTCTATCATCACTATACTAGGTCCAGGTGGTACAAGGTACAACATAATGGTTATAAATGAAACAGTGCAGTGGAGTTTCACTATTGTTAACATCACCTGAGTGCAGAAATTGAATCATGTAGAATGTATGAAATTGACTTTTACTCGCTTGCAACAGTTGGTTAGTGATGCATTTAACATGGAACAAGAACCGCGTTCGACCCTGTCAAACTGATTGTGATTCAATAGTTCCCAAGTGTAAAATAGCTATGTCCTTACCTTTTTGCTATATTTGTAGGCTTAAAAGGATGGATCGCATCCACTACCTATACATAGGTGGTCCATGCAACCAAATGTTTTTGGGTTGAAAATAACAAGCATTATCCTTTGTATATAAAATGACATATTGTCTGATTTTGATAGGAAAAGGTTTCAGGTGATGTGTTGCTTCTGTGCAGTCCTTAAAGAATTTTGGATCTTCGATAGCATGCTCCCTAAAATGTTTTTGTCATTCACTTTTTAACTTTCCAACAGGGCACCGATTTCTTGTGTGCCCAAGAGCCCCGGTATGGCATAAGACGGCCATGACAAAAGGTTAAGGTACGTATAACAGCTGTCATCGATCCAGGGGTCAAAACGAGGGCTATGCTTGGTGTCAATTCCTCTTAAGAGATCACATTGCGTGTGCGGCGGCGAAACATTGCGCCTCGACGACTCCGGCCAATGGAATTTGCACAAAATACTGGTCGCTACACAGCATTCACTTTGGAAATAAGTTTTCAGTATTTTCCAACGCTGTTCAAGCATAAGGCCACTCACTTCGTTCCGCGGAGTTATGATACTGACTATCTTTCAAGATTTCGAGCGAGAAACTGCTGCCAATGTCAAAATAACCTACGATTTAAAAATAAACCACAAAATAGCCCACCCTAGATTTAGATTTTTATAAAAAAGTTTAATTTTGAAATCTACTTCGATTTTTTTCAATCTACTTCAATTTGTTCTTCAAATCTGCTTCGATTTTTTTCCTGAAGTGGTAGCACTGGTGAGTATATGGGATCACCAGGGAGGAGATGAGCTGGTGGGCGGGATATGAACAATAGGTATGTTGACTGTTGAGGTAAGAAGAAGAACTTCCCAACGTTCTTCATTGCTTTAACGGAGACTTGGTTGTGTGAAGCTATTTTTGCTACCGAGCTCTTTGATTCCTCTTATGCAGTCTACAGAAAAGATCGTTGTTCCATCCAGACTGGTTTTTTCAAGAGGAGGTGGTGTCCTGATTGCGATTAAAACTTCTCTCAAAAGTAGTTTGGTAAATCTTCCCGAATCATCTGGATTAATTGAACAAATTTGTGTTTCCGTTGATTATGTTCGTTCTTCTGATGGCGTCGTTATTAAAATATATTATTTCTTGTCTTATATACCACCAGGCTCAGACGTTGGTATTTATTTATCTATATTATTATTTCAAAAGATCTAGATGTAAATTCTTATGTAGTTGTATTAGGTGATTTCAACTTAAGTAATATCAAATGGCTATACTCTAATGATGATAAATGTTTGTTTCCTTGCAATGTTTTAAGAAATTTTGAAATTGAAACAATAGACTCTTTGCTCGCTATGAGCTTTACACAAGTAAATGCAATTCATAATAGTATTTGTAGGATTTTAGATTTAGTATTTGCGTATGAAGACTTAAATGTAACAGTAGATGAAGCATATTTTCTTTTATCAAACAACAGTGTTCATCATAAAGCCTTGCATATCTCGTTTTTACTTGCGATTATAGGTACTATAACTATAAAGCAAGTTATGTATTCGTAAAAAAAAATTTTTTTTTTGGACAATCAAACATAACATTACGATGATAGAGAAGTCGAAAAAAGTGGGTCCGACAATTCTGTCTGTCCGTCTGTCTGTCTTTCTGTCTGTCCGTCTGTCTGTATCGGCACCTACAGCCTAAACGGGTAAACCGATTTGCTTCAAACTTGTTAGATAGTATTATTATGACGTCCTACAGAGGGGTTTTTGGAATTAGCATTCTAGCTTTGACTAACGGTACCTGCCATACGATTTTTAGTGAAAATTCAATTTATCTCGAAAACGACTTTTACGATTTTGATAAAACTTTCTGAATGATGTTTTCTGCGCAAACTTAATGTTTTGGTTGGAATAGATTTTTCAGGAAAAGTCTTATAACGGTACCTCCCATAGGACCGGTTTTTTGAAATCCGATTTTCTCGTAAGCCACTGAACGAGTTTCAATGAAATTTTTAATGTAGAAGCCCTATTGCAAACGAAATAATAAAAATTCTTTAATTTTTCAAAAAAAAGTTTTTTTGAGTTTTTTAAAAAAGTTTTAAAAATTTTTTTTATTTTTTGTTTTTTCCAAAAACGGTTTAATCAATTTTTTTTTAATTTTATTTTTCTGATAAAAACTGCAGATCTAGAAGTTGGCATACTCAAAAAAAATTTGGAATATGTTTTCGAAAAGTTTAAAAAAAAACCGTTTTTTGAAAAAACTGGTCGAACGATTTTGAAATAAAATTTCCTTAAATTTTGAAAAAGCAAAAGAAATCTGATGGCTTACTTCATTTTCTCCAAAAAACGTTTTAACTATTAATTTTTAAGTGATTAATAAAATTTCATATGATTTTTTCAATGCTTTTTTTCCAAAAATCTCAAGACTATTTGAACACATTAGAGCAAGTTCGTACGACCCAGTCGTGCACTTTATTTACTTTTCTGATAGGTAGTAACTACAAATTGGTAACTTCTAAGAACTACTTCGCATATTAAAAAAAAATTGGAATATTTTTTCGAAAAGAAAAGATTAGGGCCTACGTTTCTTTCAACTTAAGTTTCCAAGCTCCCCTTGGAAATTTTTCGTTGAAAAAAATGTTGTGGGATTCTTGGTGCTCAATATTATTTTCGACCAAATTTCAGTTTTCTAAAACATCAGGGTCCTGAGATATAAGGCCGAAAAAGGGCTCTAATTTTGCCGTTAAAAATTAAATTATGTTTGAATTTAAATTAATTTTTTCTTCACTATCTTGGCTGCCCTTGAAGAGAAAACAGCATTTCAAGTTTTTTTTTCTGCAGACTATATAGTATAGTACGTTTAAATGGCAAGTTTTGTTAAATCTCAGCGTGGTGCTCCAAAACTTCATTTTGAGGGGTTTATCTATGTAAAATATAGGGAAACCACCACAAAATCGTTTTGGAGATGCGAGAAATACCAATTGTCAAAGTGCCAGGGTAAAGCCACAATTGAAGATGGAATCGCGGTTTCCACGCAGGAACACAGGAACGGGAATGTTGATCGAATTATCATCTTCGGTTCATTGTCGGATAGGGCTAGGCTGGCACAATGTGAAACTTGGCAGTTAGATGGGACGTTTAAGGTTTGTCCGGAAATGTTTTTCCAACTTTGGGTGATCCATGGGATGTTTGGGAATAGGGTCCTTCCGCGCATTTACTGCTTACTCCTTGGCAAGTTGGAAGCGACCTACGTACGTGCTTTAAGCTTGTTACAACAAGCGGACGGGATTGATTTTGAGAAGGGGGAGGAAAATGCTCCGTTCTCTTTTCCCTGAGGCAAATGTTCATGGCTGCTTTTTCCATTTCGCCCAAGCCGTACGTAGAAATATCCAAGAGTTGGGGATGCAAGCCAGATATGCATCGGATAGGGAATATTTCCAATGCATTCGGAAGTTTGTGGCGTTGTGCTTTTGCGAGCCACAAGACATCCTGAATCGGTATAACATTATGGCAGATGAGCTCTTCGAATCTTTTGGTGTTGGTGCTACTGATCAGCATCAAAGATTCCTCGAGTATTTTGAAAATACTTGGGTAGGGCGAAATCGTAATCCCTGATTCAGGCATGATATGTGGAACTGCAAGAGCACAACGACACTGAATCTCCCAAGGACGAACAACAGCGTCGAAGCGTGGCATAAGGCGTTTCAGGTGTATATCGGTTGCCAACATCCCAACATATTCAAGCTAGTCGAAGGCCTGCTGTCGGAGCATGTCCGAGTAAATGCAATTTTTCAAAGGCTCAATGCTGGCGAATCTTTGCCTCTTTACTCAAGGAGGGATAACATGCAGGCCAACGAAAGGCTCTTGAATATAATAGCGCAATACACCGAAAAGACACCTCAGGAATATCTCTCGCTATGTTCCAACTACATAGGTGAGTAGATATACTGTGCGCCGAGTGAGAGGCACGGGGAGCTCACTGAAATAAAGCACCCCAAAAATTTTAATTGTTGGTCGTGGATTAGACCTTTTGGGGATGCCATGTTAAAAATGCGCCAGGGACTCTACCTCAAGGTGGTGTGGAAATGAGTTGTAATGTTTGGTCACAGCCGATAAAAAGCAAATTGTATGCTTCAGCAATCAGATACGTTCAGTTTTATAACATTAAGTAATACTAAACACCAACAATTAAAATAGAATAATTCTTTTAAGGCGTTTTAAGAAGCTTTAAGCAAAAAAATAACTTTAAAAACACACAAAAAATAGCTAAACTGCAATGTCCGATTTTCAAATTAAAGTTTTCTTAAAAATTGTGAAAAACACTCAAAAAAGTCTGATCAGAACATGTCAAGATTTGCCATTGAGAAACAACATAAATCTTAATTTGATTAAATAAAATTTATGTCAAGAATATATTATATTATTTCAATATAATATGTACAAAACATTCATTCTTTAAAAAAAAATAACTTCAAAACAAAAAAGTTGAAAATCACAATTCAATCATAAAAAAAGAGTCCTGTGAAGTTAGCAAAACAATTTTTTAAAATTTAATAAAAAATTGGAGTTCCCGGTAGCAAACAAAGAGTTCTAGAGTTCCTGATGGGTTTTAGAAAGAGTTCTGCAAAATTGGAAAAGTAAGGGCAGATTCACTTTGAACCAAAAACTTTCAATATCAAAAAAAAAAAACACAAAAATGGAGTTCTGATTAGAGTTCCTTATAGCAAACAAAGAGTTCTAAACATTTCCCTAATAACTTTTTTTGTCTAGAGGTAAGGAGAGTCATGGTTGGCAAAGGTTTTTGGTAGTCTCTTCCGGTTGCAGCTTCTCAACAACAAATTTTCTCACAGTTGCTGCTCGATGCTGCGGTCTAGCGTCTACTGGAAATCAGCATTCGCAGATACTACTCGTACAATGTGTTGGACCCTTGGAAAGTGCGTCCAGGCTGTGCTTTCCGACTGTCGAGCCAAAGCTACCCTCATCTGCGCGTTAAAGTCACCAAGAATAATCTTCGGGCATTCATCATACGTCTTCTCGAGAAGGTCTTCTTTGGCTGTGTCATCTTTTTCCTCAGTGGGCGCAGATCAGCGAGATAGTGCTGAATTTGGATTTAATGCGAATTGTAACAATGCGTTCGCTTATGCCACGAAACCCTAAGACTTCTTGCCTACGTCTTCCTCTTACCACAAATCCGCATCTTGCCCATTAGCACTTGCCGTAGAAGATATCACAGTTTTTCCATCGCACTTCTTGGATGGATGTGATGTCAGCTTTGACATTATTTAAGGTTCCACTAATTTTTCGGCTGCACGTAGTCTGTTAAGGGTCCACATATTCCACGTGCAGAACCGAAATTCGTTGTTCTTGTTTCCTTCGCTAGGGCCGTCATCTGTAAGGTCATCCATATGCGAGGCAGTTGGTTGTTTGGGAACCATTGATTTCTTACGTGGTAGGGAGGCTACCCCAACGCACAATCTCAACCTGAGGTACCAAGCCCTATCTAGTTAACAATGGAACATTATTGCAGATTAAGACTTTTAACACAAACGCCCCCAAAAAGTGGGTGAATCCTTAAACATTATTTAAAAAATTTTAAGTGCCAACTCAGTCGTGATTGTTTGACATTGCTTAAGCATAGCCGTAGAACTACAGCTGATTCGAGTAGTTTTTTTTTTTAACTATTTTAACTAAATAAAGATATTTTTTTTAAAATCACACCCCTATAGTATTTTAATTCAGAAAAATTCGAGTATTTATAAGCTTTATTTGTTACCAATCATAGCCAGTTCTGCACACAGATGCATTTGAATGATAGCTATAACTAGCCATTTACATAGAGCAATATTTTTGGTTTTGATAATCAAGTCTCAACTATCACCTTAGCTAATTCCACACCCCTGAGTTTTTTCCAAGTGCCCATCCTCTTTCAGTGGAAACAAAGGATACGTTCTTGCGTATATGCCTACATAAATTCCATTGATAATTACTGTACCCCTGCCCTATGCTTGCAAGATTGTAAACAATAAATCTCTTCTTTTTATATATTTAGAGTCCTGTGAGATTAATCTTGTGACAATAATTTTTCATTTGATTTGAAATCAGGAAAAGAACAAGTAATCATATTTTTATTTTTACAAAATTTGCGAAACCCGAAAAATTTGTCCACCATCCATTCCACCGATACTTTTGTTCCAAATTGGTTCTCAATTCGTTTGAAAAACCCACTTGAATGGTGGGTGTCTTAATTTTTTCTTAGATATATTTTTATAGAACACAATTTCTATGAGTATGGAGCACCAATGAAAGGAACTAAACAGAATTATATTATATAAAAAGATGTCTCCTTGAATCAAAGCTCTTTTAAGATACTTATTATTGATATTCAATTTGGACGCGTGTGTGGCTTTCGTACACGCTTAAGGCACATTTCTTTTTATTGGTTTAAAAACCATTTCAATTAGGTTCACTTCTTCTTCTTATTCATCTTTGATAAAAAGAAAATTAAATGACTTATTCAAAAATGAATCTTTTGTCTGCTGCTGTAGATGATGGCATAGAAAAGACTCAGGTGGACTTACATTTCAATTAATTTCAAAATGCTTTTAAAGGACGAAGCAAGGAGAGAATAATAATGCTGAATTGAATTAGTCACGTAAGATTGTTAATTGAATTGTAAATTTTAAAATAAATATTACGTTTGAGCTCTGAATCAGAGCAAATATATTGGCAGCTTAAAGGTTGAAATACCTAGAAAAGGTTTAATGAATTCGTGCTTTTATATTACTTTTTTATTGGTCGTAGCCTCAACAAAAGCATGAAGAAAATTTCAAAAAAAAATAAGGAAGCAAATAAATGTGAACAAATATTTGGCGGACCGGTGAAAATTAAACTGTCCAATGTTTAAACAAGGCTTCGTGAAAGATAAAGTGTATTTTCCCCAATTTATTAGATCATTTATCTACCATTCAAATGATTTTCAGTCATGGTTGAACAAAGACAAGACATCACTATTCTTAAGGTACTTGCGATGCATGACTCCCAAAGGGAAACGTTTGGCGATACGAAAAAGCCACCTGGCATGGTCTAAGCCTCTAAGCAATTCCCCCAGAAACTTTAACCATCATAATTATAACGACACGTTACACTTGCCCCCGCATTATTTAATTACAATTACAATACAACAAATCTCGCACAAATGTGTCCTATGCTATCGCCGCATAATTTAATTACATACAAACATTCACTCTACGATGTGTTCTTCCCCTCCCCCCTAACAGTAAAAAAACCAACGCTTTAAACCGGTTTAGGCTGCTTGAGTCGCTTAGTATAAACAACAACCAAGCTTAGCAACGCAAAAGCTTTCTTTTCTTTTCTTTTTATGGGATTCTCCATTTATTTTCGTTTGTTAACTTAAAATTCACAGTGACTTACATTTCAATTTTTCATAAGACAGGCACCCTTCTAAATTCGGAAGAAATGAAGTCTGCCGTCTGGTCAACCCGAGATGAACACCACCAATTATAAATAGGCAAGCAGTTTTTTGGTGGTACCAATTGAGAAGTGGTTACCCAATCGATTGAGATGATATATATATCGTTGGAAAGGTATTACTTAGTTTAGTAGGTGTGCTGTGATTGTTTTTTTTTTTTTTTTTTTTTTTTTTTTGAAAATACAGGTGAAAATGTCTTGGTGTGTTTTTTACAATTTTTTTCGTATAAACTCGCTGTGAAATTTTTTTTCCTACAGTGTTGGGCATTTTAATAGCCGAATTTTGGCCACTGGACGATTCTAGGAAAAGTTATTGTAGACCCTAATGTGCCAGTAAATATTTTTAAGTATCATAAGTAAAATAGAATAAGAATCAATTGTAAATATAATACTGTTCAATACAAACCCTTAATAAAAAATCGTCCGCCGGCCGTCTGGTTAACCAATTATACCAGCATACCACTCACTCTCATATCTTTTCAAAGTCAAAACCAAATGTTTGTCCGTAAAGTGCGATAGCAACTCTCAAGCTCAATTTACGTTCGTAAACTAAACTGATCGAAATTTTACGAAACGAAGTTATCCGCTATTTCGCGCGAGATACGAATTGCTTTTTGCTTGGTAGTGCAGAAATACAGACGGTTTCCGTCCGCGCCCGCCGTTCCGACTATTATATACTTCAGCCTTAACTATAGAAAAATATCGAACGCTTGCTCGTTCTGCATTAGTTTTTTTTTTTTTTTTTTTAAGTGAAACTTTTTTTACATCGCCTCGAATTTTTTGGTTCAACTGTCGCATGTCGCAATATGGCGGCAACAGCCAATAGGTCGCATTAGCTAACCTTGTTAGTATGTAGTATTTATATTCTCACTCATTAAAGCAGGTGCCTCCGCCGAATTTGTGTGTTCAGTATTAACCTAAATGTTTTTGTTTACTAACTTGATCGTGATGGACAACGATATAACTAGTGAGTCAAATAAACCAGTTAACAAAGAGGAAAGCCAAGAATAGTGCGAAAATATAAGATGATGAATTAATTTTATTCCGTAAGAGTAAGAGAGAACATGCCGAGAGAGTTCGTGCTTTTACTTAGTTAAATGAAAAATGCTCTTGATAAGTAAATTTAATTTTTATTGTGAATTTATAAGAATTAGGTATATTAGAACTTTCTGCTGGTGCATAATTATTAAAGTGAAACTTTTTTTTCCATCGCTATTCTCTACAAATTTGTTCGTTCTTAAGTCGCAAGTTGCAATATGGCGGCGCCAATGGCTCCCATCAGCTGACCGTGTATGCTACACGGTCAGCTGATATTCTCACTCATTCATACATGTATGCTACACGGTCAGCTGATATTCTCATTCTCACTCATTCATGCATGTGCTCCAAGGGATATTAATTCCCTTAAAATGTATAACACAGTGAGACTGCTTAGGAAAGTTAGCTAGGAGAAAGCAGATACCGATGCACATTGGTTTTGAACCTCTGTAAATCATAATGGGATGGAAAAATCGTGCCGGGTAAAAGCCCCGACCTATAGAATCCGTTGCGTCCGTGCGTCCGGCAAATCAACTGACAGCTTGATTAAATACACGTGTTCTTACGAGAAGTGGTCCATAGACAACGCATGCGGCAACGCAACGGACAGAAATAGCCGAACTTTAAACTTTTTCTTCTCCGGCAATCCGTTGACAGCTGGTTGACAGCAATTTTTTTTTTTCGATTTGTAGTGGTTTCGTTTTGTCATTGAAGAAGAGAAATATATTTCTTCTTCTAGGATTGTGGTTACAGTTGTGATTCGTTGAAAAAGCGGAATTAAATTATTTTAATATAATATCTACATATTTACATATTAATTTTTGCAGCATGTTCGAAGAAAAATTAATAAAAGCAATAAAACAGCATGAATGCTTGTACGACAAATCTCTGAAGTCCTAAAAAAATCAAATTTTGAAGGAAAAGGCATGGGCATTGGGCATGGGTGGCAGTGGCAAATTGTCTTGGCGCTTACAGGTAAATTGGAATTTTTGTAAAACTAAACATAAATTAGGTACATTGTTATCTAATATTGAATTTTTGTGTTTCAATTATAGAAGAACAATGCCAAACTCGGTTGCTATCTTTGAGGGACAGGTTCCTCAAAAAACTTAACAAAAAGCCAAGGTCTGGCAGTGAAGCGCCGGAGGAAGTTAGCTGGAAATTTTTTGAAGCAATGTTTTTTTTTAAATCACATGTAGCCCCAAGAAGGTGAACTATTTTATAATGGTAAAAAAAATTATGTTTAAAATATTCTCCTTTGCAGGACATTTGGAAACCTAAATTTTGAGCCTGATGAACCCGGAGGTTCTTCTTTAAGTAATCCAGATTTCCTGACGAAAGAAAACGAGTTAACTCCGTCGCCAAGAATATCTGGAACACGAAATACTTTCTTTTGAAAATTACTGCGCTGAAAGCGAGTCATTCACAGCCGCCGAAACCCCAAGATGTTCCAAAAGAAAAAAAACAGCATCAGCAGTCTTCGGAGGCTGCTGATCGGTTCGAGGTAAATAAAACTTAAAAAAATACTAATTAAACAATAAACAATTGACAAACAATTTTGTATATTTCTTTGCAGGTTTTGGTGGGTGCGGTGGAAAATAGTATCCAAACAACAACACAAGAAAAGAGCCGCAACACGGAATTTTTAAAAGTTTTTGATGGCTACCTACTGAAGTTGCCTGAACAGCGTCAAGATTCAATGAAAATGGAAATCTTGAATTTTGTGTTTAATGCTCTAAAGTGGGACAGTGGTCTAGGGGCTTGAGATTTAGATTAAAATACATTTTTGAAAAAAAAATTTAAACGAAATTCAAAAACGCCAGTTCACTTAAATTAGAAAAACTAAAAGAGAAACAACTACAGAAAATTGGCTTTGTATTTAACGAAAATTGGTTTGTTAATACAACTAATATTCAGTTTCCCACAGAGGTAAAATGGATGCTCTCTTTAGGCAAAAAATTTGCTCTTCCAGTCAATAAGAAAAACTTCTCTTCAATTCACATCATAGCTGATGTAGAACAAGCTATAAAAAAAATAAAAGATGACAAAGAGAAAGATACTGCCAGATTCAAAATAGCAAACCGGATTTCTGAACATAAAAGACGTCTAAAAAACTCAACAAAAGAAAAATTTATACTAAAAATATATCAGATAACACAGTCATTTTTAAAGCACCACAAAAAAGAAGTAATGATTACTACGGCAGACAAAGGTGGCAAAACAGTGGCTATGTATAAGGAAGACTACAACAACAAAATGATGGATCTACTACAAGACAAATCTACATACAAAACAACCAGAATCGACCCAACACCAGACCTTCAAAAAACTAACAATGACTTAGTTACGGATCTTTTCAAAAATGGGATAATTGACAAGTGGCAAAAAAACAAACTGAGAAGCTCGGCAGCATCGGCACCAAGAATATACGGACTACCAAAAATTCACAAAAGCAATATGCCTCTCAGACCAATATCCTCCTCGACTAATGTCCCTTGTTACCAACTCTCCAAACTTATTGGACAAACATTAAGAAATATCATTTCAGATAAATATAACATGAAAAACTCTTTTGAACTGAAAGAAAAACTGAATGATATTGTGCTTGAAGATGGTAATATTTTTGTTTCTTTCGACGTTGTCTCGCTATTCACAAACATACCAACCTATCTAGCAATCAAAATCATAATGAAAAAATGGGATCAATTACAAAACCATACTAAAATATCCAAACAACAATTCTTGAAGATTTTAGAGTTTTGTTTAAGAGATAACAACTATTTCCAATACAAAAACACTTTTTATAAACAGACATTTGGCATGCCTATGGGTAACCCTCTTTCACCAACAATAGCGGACATAGTATTAGACGATCTACTTGATAACGTTTTAGAAGAACTCCAAAAAGAAAACATTGAAATCAAGTTCATTGTCAAATATGTAGATGACATATTCGCAATAATACAAAAAGAAGACCAAGAAAGAATTTTAAAGGCACTGAACCAATATCACAACAAAATCCAATTTACAATAGAAAGTGAAAAAAATGATCAAATACCATATTTAGATACACTGCTAATTCGTACTGACAACAAAACAATATTCAACTGGTATTCGAAGCCAACATCATCTGGACGACTTATTAACTTCAATTCAACACAACCATTGACTCAAAAGATTAATACTGCAAGAAACCTCATAAACAAAATATTTCACCTAAGCGACGAACGATTTCAAAAAGAAAACACTCAAAAAATTGTTACAATATTGAAAATGAACAATTTCCCACGGTACATCATTGACAACCTCATGAAAAAAACACAACAAAACAATTACAATAAAAAATTAACAAACACAGACGGCAACCCTAAAATATTTACAAAAGTTTCCTACATTCCCAACTTGACGGAAAATAAAAATCTCTTTAAAATAATAAGAGAAGAAAACAACATTACATTCGCACACAGTTCTAATGAAACACTCAGCAAACTCTTCACTAATACAAAAACACCAATTCCAAAAGATCGCACACACGATGTAGTTTATGAAATCAGTTGCAATGGAAAAGAAGGGGAAAACTGCAATCTTGTATACATCGGCACGACAAAACGAGCTTTAGCTACAAGAATGGCTGAACACAAAAGCGACATCAAAAACAAGAGACATGCAACTGGACTATGCCAACACATGTTAGAGACTGGACATATGGTGGACGTAGACAATGCCAAGATCTTAGACAAAGAAAGGAGGTGGGGGACAAGATATACACTGGAAAGCTTAAGAATTCAACAAAAGAGAACGACTTCCATGAATTTAAGAGAAGACATTGACGGGATAAATTCAATTTACAACATTGCCATTCTGTGATATTTATGTCTTGTGTTAAGAAGTTTAATTTAAAGTTAATTATAAATGTTGTTAGTTCTTTAATTGTTTTTAATTTATTAAATCCGTGTATTAAATAAATGTTTGATGTTAAATGTAGGGAAGTTACCAAAATGTTAGATAGTATAACTAAAATGCAATAAAAATTAAAGTAAATTCATTCATTTTTATAAAAAAAATTTAAAAAATGTATATCTGTATATGTACCTATAGACAAAATAAACGCCCCTGAAGATGCTGAGAAACTCCAGCGAAACGTCGGGATAAAATTTATGTTATGTTTTTATTTGCATAATCAAAAAAATTGACCAAAAAAGCCCAACAAAAACCACAAACAAATATTCAGCAAATACATTTATTTATAATTTAAAAATTAAAAATATACCTTAAATATAAAATACCTTATAGTACCTATAATCGCAAGTAAAAAATGAAGTACAGAATAAGCTGCTTCTAAAGAGGTAGTCCTTTAGCTGATCCCGTAGCTTAAATGCATCTCTTGAAGCGTTATTTGAAAAGATCCTCCTTGGTCTCGGTAGTGGATGTATTTCTTCCCGCCACAGGCCATGGATTATTCTATCGCCTTCGTAGCTGTCGACATAATCTGGGGGAATACAGCTCGCATCGTTCATTTCACGAAGTTATGCAGCAAAATTGCTGCATTGACGACTTTTTCAGCTGCTTTTGGGCTCATATTTAAGGGACCCAATAAAATTCTCCGCCTTGCTACTAGGAATCCAAAAGCATTTTCGATAACGCGTCTGGCTCTTGAAAGGCGTTTGTTAAAATTTTCCCGGTCAAACGGTAAATGGTCACCTATAAATAATTTTGTAAATACCTCTAAACAAAAACATTTACCTGGATATGGGCGCATTAGGAAGGTTTTTAAGGGAAATGCAGCATCGCCAACTAAAAAATTTGGAAATCTAACATTGGAATTAGGTAGAACACTATCTTCTGGTAAGTCCAATTCTTGGTTAATTCTTGGTTAAATAACTTTTGACCAAATTCGGAGTGCCACAAGACTCCACCATCACTTTGAGAGCCATATGCTCCAAGGTCAATCCCAGTGAAAGTGTAATTCGCGTCACATTCACCCAACAAAACAATTGAATAAGTTCCCTTGTAGTTATAAAAAAGTGATCCGGAGTTCGGCGGACAGGTTAAGTTAATGTGCTTTCAATCAATAGCTCCTAAACAATTTGGAAAGTTCCACATATTTTTGAAGTCTATTGAAATACGTTTATATTCCGACTCGTCAGGTCTACCTTCACCAGGTTGAAAAGCAAATCAAAAACTTCTTTTCTCATTCGCACTACCACCTTAAATTGCTTCGGATCATCGTGGTACATTTTTTTCAAAATTTGCGCTGAAAAATCCGTTTATATCACGGTCCTGAAATAATGGGAGTACCCAAAAACGGCGATTTCCAGCATGCATAGTTTTTAAACATTCGTGAGCTTCGGCAAGTAGCAACACGAGAATAGTTACTATCAAAATGTCATCCAACTCCATAATTATTAATCTTTAAGTATTAATATTATTAATTAATGCTTTGTATGTTAATAAAATAAACAATTTATGTACCTACACTATTATTAATTTCTTGTGACTTCAACAAATTGCGAAAACAGAAGATGTCAAAGAAAACGGAACGTCAACGCATTCATTGGGTCACCCCCAATCCGGCAAACGTCAACGGATGCGTTGCCGCAACGGACAAACGGATTCTATGGATCGGGGCCTTAAAGCGTTCCATATTCTTGTAGTGCGGCTAAAAAAAGAGTCTCTATATTTTTATATGTTACGGGGAAATTGTTTCAGGGGATAAACCGTATGGCAGGTAGCGTTAGTCTTAGAGCTAGAATGCTAATTATAAAAACCCTTTTGCAGGACGTCGCATAACTCATCATAATACCTACTAAGTATATACCAGAATTAAAGGTAATCGGTCCAGCCGTTTAGGCTGAGGTGTCGATACAGGCAGACAGACAGAACTGTCTGACTTACTTCTTAAGGCTCACTCCATCGTCGTTATGTCATGTTTGATTGTCGAATTTTTTTTTTCGAAAACGAAACTTGATTTATAGTGTACAGTAAATGACGATTACCTATAAGAAACTCCAAAATGCCACAAGTTTTGTTTCTTTGTATATAGGAACCACGGATATAAGAAATAAGATTCTTATAAAAGTAACACGGATAGGTATAAGAAACAAGTTTCTTATATAAAGCACTTATATAAGAAATAAAAGTTTCTTATTAAAAAATTCTCCCAGAAAAAAAAATTATTACGTGCGTTCACATTTAAGGAAGGTTTAGATGGGCATTTTCGTGTGTCATAAAAATTTTCTTATACTAATCCAATTTTACAGGCAAATTACGAATCGGTGTTGTTGAGAAGTTCAGTGTGTTTCTTATAAGCGTCATTTACTGTTAATATAATGATAATCGCAAGTAAAAATCTGTTCGCGAAGTTGATAGAGGACTTCATCCATTTTACGGTCAAAATAATCTGGTTAAATGGCTTCGTCAATAAGCAAAATTGCCATATATGGAACGAAGACAATCCTCAAGTCATTAAAGAATCACCATTACACGCCGCCGGCGGCATCATCGGTCCTTAATTCTTTCGAAATAAGGAAGGAGGTGCCGTTACGGTGATTCGAGTCATACAGACTGATTAAACATCCATGACATTTGGTTCCAAAAAGACGGCGGAGCTTGCCATACAGCACGCTTAACCGTCAATTTATTGCAAAATGAATTTGGTGTTTATTTCCAGAAGTGGTCCTGTTAACTGGCCCCTTCGTTTGTGTTACTTAACGCTATCGATTACTTTTTATAGGGCTAATGTGAAGTCATTGGTTTATGCTGACAAACCAGCAACTCTTGAAGCATTGGAAGCCTATACCTATTCTAGCGACCGTTGTAATCATACGGCCAGGTTTATTAGAAAAAGAAGTGGAAAATTGGACTGATCGAATCGAACATTATGTAACTCGTAGCCACGGCGGACATAAATTAGGCCGGAAATTATATTTAAAAATAAATGTCATGAAATTACCTACTAGATTATAATAATAAAAAATTCATTTGAACAATATTTCTGTCTTGTTTTATTATTTAAAGTTCTCGAATTCTTTTAAAAAAACACCCATTATTAAAAATGTGTTAAATGTACCGAATAATTTCAGTTTAGTGTCCATTTTTCTGTTAAGTCTACACATTTCGTCGAGATTGAATCAGCTCACGAACTTCTCATATCTTAAAAATCAAATCCTCAAATACTCGAAGATCTTATCACCAAAGGTCCTTATTTTTCATCAGCAAAGCATACAAAATGATTACTGTTGTACAAGCATGCTATGTCTGCGTTAATTAAAAATTCAAGTTTGGATCCTCAGATGCAATCAAATTAATTGGATGACTTGACTATGACTCTGTTTATATCTCGTGGGTGGCATTTACAGCTTCTCTTTTTTAAATTCAAGATACATACGATTCTCATTTTTGTCTCTTTTTATTTTCTATTTGAAATCTAGAGGAAAAAATTAAAAATGAAAATGAAAAAAAAACCTTACTGTCAAGATGTAGACCATTGACAAGTCACAGCCCCCGGGAATAACTACTACTGCTTGTGATGTGGCAGACGTAGACGGAAGGTAGGTTAAGTGTCGAATCGTGTTTCAATGGGACTAGAGTCTGTGTGTTTTGTGTTAAAAAAGATTTTGACATGTACCAATGAAAGCCAACCTCTTGTTTTTATACACGAGCAGGAGTAGGTTTTTTTTTTTTTTGTATTTTACTGTGAGCAAAAAAAAGGATATACTCTTCTCAAGTCATATTTCACATTCAGTTTTCAACTATCCCATGTAGTTTTGGAACTGCAACAGGTCCTTTAAGGATTTGTATTCCTTTCAATCACATAACATATAGAGTTGATTCTGAAGAGACAAAGCACTCTCTTGGCATTTTCCTCTTGACATGTCAAAGGCGACATCGACGACGACGATGACGACGACAGCGAGGGGTGTTTATTTAATTTTTCAATTCAAACCTTTCGAAGAGGAAATCGTCTTTTATTTTAATTGAAGATTTATATCTACAAGTTTATGTATATACGAGTATAGTAACTTGGTAATGAGCTTTATTCTCGTGTTATAAAGTCGGAAATTAATTAGATCGCATGTTGATGTGATGTGATGGTATGGTATGGTGCATTGAGCTGTTAAATTAGAATCCTCTTAAGGATTATACTCGTGTTCACTGTTCAATAAATTTACTGCTTTACTATTCTAAAGGGTGCAGATCCAAAGCGGTGATTGCATCAAATTAAACTCAAAGAATGCAACACGTTTAACAATTTGTAGCATCAACAGGTACGTAGTGTAGGTATATGAGGAAGGTAGATAGCGTGATTGGAAGCAATACATCAAATGAGTGTTATAGAGTCGTAAAAAAGGTACTCTAAGAGCTGCCTAGCCTGTATATGCACAAGGACCGAAAAGGTTGTTTAAACTTTATAATTACATTTAGGTATCTATAATTGAATTGCATATCGTGGTAAAGTGAAATAAAAGTATCTTTGGAGGACTGAAATGAGCAACAGTTTCAATTGAATCAAGTTTTCATTTAAAGAAGATATTTTTTGAATTCAATCAAATTGCAATTTATTAACATTTGAAGTAGGTTCCAGTGATACAACATTTGTATCTCCACTTCCTAAAAGGCCAATGAAAACTTATTGTCAAAAAAATTTCAAAAAAGAAAGTCGTGTGAGAATACCCTAAGCTATGAGCAAAAAAGACCAAGTTTATTCAAAAGTGAGTTTTATTATAGTTTGGTACTATAAGGCTAGTTATGGATTCGTGGGAAAAAAATCTTGCAATCAAACATGACACTACGATGATAGAAAAGTCGAAAAAAGTAGGTTTGGGGCACGGACCAATAAGATACAGACCGTCAACTCACTGTATAATCTCTCTTTTTGCCTACAAGCTGAAAATCAGCTGATATGCGATTTATTTTGAGAGTGAGACGCTCTCCCTAGCTTTTTAAACCCATTTAGCACACACCAAAAAAATATATGGCATACGCAGGGATGGTTGCCATCACAAAATGCACAGACAGAGATGTACACGTATTCACAGACAGGAACAAATATTTCGAGGGTGTTTCAGGCGAGGAGTACGAGTTGGCGGTCTGCATTGGTCTGTGGTTTGGATTCCGTCCGTCTATCTGTATGTCTGTTCGCACCTCTAGAGAATGAACGGATAAGCCGATTAGCTTCAAATTTGGTATTTGGTATTTATTTGGACGTCCCTCGGAACGTATTTTTGATTTTTGTTCTAGAGCCAAAAATAACTGTACCTGTCATACAATAAAAAGTTTGATTTTCTCGAAAACGGCTCTAACGATTTTTATAAAACTTTCAGAATGCTATTTTTTTTTTCAATTCAAGTTTTCTCGTAAGCTATACATCCGATTTCAATAAAATTTTTCAATATATTTGTTCCTAGATAGACATTAAGTTTTGAAATTTTATTGCATTCTTGGTATACCAGTTGTACAATACTGGTTCAGCACTGAACCTCGTTTTTAAATTCTTGTTCCCCTAAGCAATTTATCGAACACTAGCGGTAGAGGCGCGCGTTTCTACGCCCAAAAAAACACTTATTTAATGTGAAATTAAATTTATTTATTTGTTTTCATCTCAATGATAGCGAATAAATAATATTTTTGGTTAAAGCCTGCATTTTTCTTGTCTTCGCCCCGATCGGCCATTCCGGAATTTTCGCTAATGTTTCAAACCGCTTAAAAATAATGCCGCTTACCCGCCTAACACATTGAATACTATACCTACACATCACATTTTTCATATCAACCTTCCAGCGCTCATTTAACCACATACCAAGGCACATCCCTGCTACCCACCAATCTATATAAAAACAACAACCACCTGACTACCAATGATGCCAGATGAAATATATGAAATCCCACCGGATTCGAAATAAAACCCCACTAATTTTGTACTGTAGGGGAAAAAAACCGCCATGTTTTGTTTAATAGAAAATTTAACTCTAAGAGCCTACTTAATGCATTTTTCAACAAAAAAAAAAAAACAAACAAAAAACACTTTAGACCCGCACGTTCGCACTTGCGTCAAAAATTTCATATCCCAGTTTCAAACCGTAGTCCGTTTGATCATCGCATTGCGGTCAACTCGTTAAGTTTGCGCTTATAATTAAGTATTGAAAGCCCACTATTCAGCTTAAATGCAATCGATTTAATACCAGTTTGAAACTTTAATTGCAAAATAGTTTATATTCGTGTAGGGGTAGCCTTATGGAATGAAATTAAAGTCTGGTATTTTTTTATTAGTGACCTAGACTATAAAAATAACAATTGTCATAATTCGGTTTTCGGGCAACAACAATAAAAATCTTTTTTTTTTTGTAGAAAAAATACTTGCTGACCTCAATTACCAACTATTTTTTTGTTAAATCAAACTTTTAGCCTTAATTGTACATATTTTTATTTTGGGTGATACAATAGTTTTTTAATATTTATGTACTTATGTAGATATGTACCTATGTCGTACTGAATTGCCCTTAAAATTATATCACCCCATAAAATAACAATCCAATCGGAAATTTTCCAACCATACAAACCACCAAACATTTTTTCCGACTTCTTTACCCACCAAATAGTTTTTTTCGAACCAATCTACAGCTCTCTCTCTCTCTCCATGGCACTGTGCGTGATGCGACGTTCGCTCTATCTCACTCTCTCGATCGTTCTCACTCGCGTGCTCCCTACTCTCGCGCCATAGCTATGTGCTTCATGCTACATTCGGCCTTTCTCACTCTCTGTCAATCGGTCTCAATCGCTCTCTCCAATTTCGGGGACGGAAGTCACGCTTATTTCCGCTGCATCAGTTACAAATTTACAATAAAAAAAAAGAACCAAAAAAGTTAAAAACCTGCAGTTTGTTTTTGTTTTTTTTAGCCTAGCTTTAACGGATATAACGGGTGATTTTTTAGCTGGTTTGGTTTTGGCAACACTGGTTTTGACAGCTGACGTGTGTTTAGTACCTTGTGTCACATTATTGAATTTTACTATCAAAATTCGTGCTCTTGGAAAGCTGGCCGAGGATCCGCTTTTTTATCGAAAAATTGTGTTCAGCGATGAGGCTCATTTTTGGTTGAATGGGTACGTAAATAAGCAAAATTGCCGCATTTGGAGTGAAGATCAGCCAGAAGCATTGCAACAGCTACCAATGCATCCCGAAAAAGCCACTGTTTGGTGCGGTTTATGGGCCGGCGGCATTATTGGGCCATATTTCTTCAAAGATGATGCGAATCGCAGCGTTACTGTCAATGGTGAACGCTACCGAGCGATGATAACAAACTTTTTTTTGCCCGAAATGGAAGTTCTTGACTTGCATGATATGTGGTTTCAACAAGACGGTGCCACATGCCACACAGCACGCGAAACAATGGCGCAATTGCGAGGCGAGTTTGGTGAACAGTTAATTTCACGTTTCGGGCCGGTCAATTGGCCGCCTAGATCGTGCGATTTGACACCATTAGACTATTTTTTGTGGGGGTATGTCAAGGGTAATGTCTATAGGGACAAGCCCGCTTCGATTGACGCACTGGAAGCCAACATCCATGCATTCATTCGTGAGATACCGGCCGATATGTGTGAAAGAGTATGCCAAAATTGGACTCAGCGGATGGGCTACCTGAGACGCAGCCGCGGTCAACATTTGCATGAAATTATCTTTAAACATTAAATTGCAAGGTTCAAACTATCGATTCAAATAAATATTTCATTCATTTTTTCGAATTTTGTGTCTTTTTTTTTTTTAAAGTTCTAAACCTCTTAAAAAATCACCCGTTATATCTCAAACCATGTTTTTGATTTTTGCTAACGTTAGCGAAAACGTCTCAAACTTAACTTGCTAAATGATTCACTAAAGGTGTTTCGAAACAAATTTATCTTTCGTTTTTGATTAAAAATCCACTGAAGGGAAAACTAGTTGTATCGGACTCTCTGAAAAACCTTAACAAAATCTAGTGTTTTAGAACCAAAATCCGCTAATCAGCTAATCCTTGAGTAGAACAAGCTTTTAAGAGTCACGCTGGTGAAGATTTTTAGAACATTCACTAATTTTACTTCTCCTACAATATACAGTTATTCAATTATTTAATGATTTTAATTTATTTGTGTTTTGATTTGTGAAAATGTCTATTTATCAATGTATTTAGTCGATGCACAACCCACTTGCAAAATAGTTTGGGCATTGTGTGGTGAATAATGGTGAAAGCAACCACTCGCTCTCTTTGTCATCAGTTCTGTTTCTGTGGCGAATTGTGTGCATGCAACAAAGCTTGTCGGGAGTGCGCGGCGGGTAATAAAAAATAGTTTTCATCAAATTTCCGGGGGATTTTTACAAAAAAATAGTGAATTCGTATATTTGAACGTTTATTCAACGTATTTCAATAGTTGTTTGAAACGAAATGATGGTTTTAATAATACAAATTCGGTTTGAAAAGTTCGCGATTTCTTGTTTCAGTGTTTTGCTCACGATGAACGGTTGTGGTGATGGTGAATTCAACATGTGAAGCGGCCAGTTTATTCAAAAATCATGTTGAAATAAATTTAAAATAAATGACCACTGTGAAAGTGTCGTGTATTTTTAGTGGTTAAATGAATGAATGTGTTTTTCGGGCGGTTTATTGAAAGAAAAATGTATTAATTAAATTATAATTTATTAAAAACATCAAAACGGAAAATATGGCATAAATGTCACAAATTTGTTTCGAAAAGATGATGGTTTCACGGTGCGAGGTTACCTTACATCTAGTGATACGGTGTCGCGGGTGGCGGGTTTATTCGAGTAAAAAATCAAACGGGCGGAGGGCGGTTCATTTTATATAGGTAGCTTTGTAATATTTACGTGAGCAAAGTATTTTCCTGTTTCGACTTCTCATTTCCTCCCTAATGTCACTGAGATGGAAATATTAAGGCTTCTACAGCAAAGCACAGGTGAGCAATTAATTGTCTTGTTTTATAACAGAACTTATTTGGTGAAGATTGGTACATAATTTGAAGCTTGAAAAACGCAAAGAGTGGACTAGCCAATTCTCTGATTTCTTAAACCTGCGATCGCCTTGAAGTCACTCTACAGTACCTAGATCTTAACATTTTTCCTGTGTTTTTTTTCTAACCGCAAAATCCAGGTTTTTTGTCAACTCTTGGGATTGCCAATGATACCTGGGTCGAACTGAAGTTGAGCTCAAATAACAAAGCCAGTATTTTAATGCAGCCATTTTTGTAGCTCAAATGCTACCCTAGCTCTGGACAGGGCTGCATCTATGCATAAGGCACTCGAAATATATAAACTGATCTAGCCAGATGCTAAGGTACCTTACTTCACTTTTCTTCGCCATGGATTCCACTAGTTTAACAATCACTAGATTTGTCTTTGTCAGTATCTTTACATGATAGGTTCATATTTCTAGAAATCGATTCCTAATTTCCAGTAATCGCAATATTGCTGTACCTTGTGGAAGTCAGGCTGTAAAAGCATTCTGATGACCTCCATATTTTTTTACCCGTCTTTTACTCTACAAGTTCGTCGGCATATATGCAATCGCATAAATAAGACTACTAATCAGATCATTTATAATGTTCCTTTACCCAATGGTAAAGCGTTTATTAAATCCAAGTCCTCTATTGAAACCAAACCGAGTTACCACAGTAATGTTTTAGTCCTCTGTCCTGTTTTAGAGCTGTCCTTTCCCTTTATCGGGAGGCCACAGCTTTCTTTGATCGTTAAACAATGTGATTCACAAATTCAGTGCTTCTATGGATGATGTCGCAGTACACTGTGATGGGTTAACTTCTCTTTAATTATTTGCTTTAATTATTTGCAAGTAAGCTGGAATTTTATCTTTGATTAAAACAGGGGCAGGAAGCACCAAAACTATTTCATGATCATGATTCGGATCTTGGAAAAGATTTTCCTGATTCGACTGCATTAACAACTTGAGAAGAATCGTTATGATTCAACGATAGATGGCGATGAAACGAAAATGCGTCACGACAAATACATAAACGCAGAGGATTAAATCAGAGGGCGGGAGAATGACAAATAATACATTACACTACACAGTATTTTATATTCTAGGTCTCCTCTTTGTTCCATGCTTCGAAGCCTCACCTCTATCGTCTTTATAATAAGCTCGGTGTATTATTTATGTGGGTTTTATTTGTACGAATGTGTTTATTTTTCTAATAAATTTATTTGTCAAGTATCTTGAAAAGTTGTTCATGTGATTCTCTCGTAGGCAATTTTCCTGTGGTTTCACGTCAAGTGAAAGTGAAGTGAAATTTTCACACACACCAACACAAATTTTTTTATTGAAAAACATTGTCACTTTGTAAAAAAAAAATAGTTCGAACTTAATAAAATGACAATAAATACATTATCATTAACTTACAACGACATTAATCCTTTTTACTTGTTTTTCTTCCATTCGAGAGAGCATTGTGTTGCTATTTACATATCTCCAATAATTGGCCTACATCATCAGTCCTTTAGTGAAATTTTACCTCTTCGTCCTTTTCGAAACTCTGTATAGCTACACCTCTTTATTTTGTTTTTGCATTGAATTCAATAATGATTGCATTGTTGCTTTTGTCATGTTCTCAACTATACCTGTGAGTTGCGCGTCAATTAAGGAATTGTTTGTTACCTATACAAACATGCTCCATCCCAAGCCTCAAACAAAAATCCCAACAAAAAATGGAATGCATTGACACACACAATAAAACCAAGTATAGTGCAAAAGATACATCCATTAGATAGGACATAGGAGCGTGCTATTTTCCCGTGTCATACTTTGGTCACGCAAATGGCGTTGGCGTGTTGGGTTGCACTTGTGAATTGAATTGAATTCGCCAGTCCGTCGTCGCTGCCGTCATCTCACTAACAAGAAGTGTAGGACCCTTTGAGAACCTTTGTTTGCCTATATGGTTGGAAAAGCATGTCCTGCTTGTTTGTACTTTGAAAGGTTTTCGAAAAAAAAAAAAATAGTAAACACTAAGGGGCTATTTGATATACGGCAAATAAAATCAGATATCAGTTCGGTCTTCGGTCTCATTTGTATATACTTATCTGTCTACGTTTACAATTAAATTCACTGCAGTAGTAGTTGTAGGTATCCTTTTTCAAAATGAAATGGAGAAAGCCAGGAAGGAATGCTTAACATGCAATTAGCCTATTCCACAAATCATGCGCCTAGGAAAGTCCTGCAATAGAGTAAACATGGTTGCTTATCTTTCTCGGTTAATTAAACACCACTTAGCAAGGCTGAATTCCTCCGAGAAAAGGATAAACTATTCTGGTTTAGTTCATGTTAAGCACAAAAAGAATCCTGACAATTTATCACCTCTGGGAGGGGAGGAGTAAAGATTATGCTGCAGCAAACTGTTGCCTCTTCGGCTCTAAACTACGAGTAAGTGCATTATTCTCGTATTCCAAAGAACAATAATATGTGCATTTTAGATAATGGTTCACATATTTATGCGAAACAATTGTAAATTAATTATCGTACTGCAGGCAAGTTTTGCATTTATAATTGCACAAACAACTTGGAACATATTTACTTGCATAGAGTCCTTTTTAAAAAACAATCCATGGCCCATGGGTTGGTTTACATAACCCACAGCAGTCAGCCATTCGTTATGATGTAAAAATAATTATCCTAGTTTTGTCGGGTCATTGTGTCAAAGGTATATTTTCTAATGGCGGAGAGTTGGGGTGGGACGCATTTGTGTGTTTAATTAATTCTGACTGGCATGGCGGAGTAATTTTATTTCGATCATCAGGTTCAGGTGGACGATGGCGATGAGTATTATCTACTCATATACTCTTTCATACCTTTCTGCATGGATGGAAATTAATGATAGAACGTAGATAAGGGGTATCCTGGGATTCGTTATAATTATAACCATTTCTAAATATCCTTTTCTATATCGGTTAAACAGATTTGTGTAACAAAAATTTGTTTTATGTAATTTTGTGGAATTGTTTTATGGAAAATAATATATTCAATGCTTTGTGAATCGAAGATGGTAATGAATTTGTGCTTACTTATAGGTAGCTGGGACTTCCAATTAATTTTTGGATTGGTATGAAATTAATTATGGAAATTATTTATGTAATCCAAAATACCTAAGCAAAGACGACACTTATTGAGAGAGGACGACGTTTGTTTGCAAAAACCATTGAGATTTGTGTATGAAATTGTGACCATTATAAATATCTGTATCTAGCCACATAAAATCGCCTACGTTAATACCCTTATCTTGAAAAAACACAATGGGAGTGAAAACAGAAGAAGGGATACCAACGGACATTGGTCTCGAAAGTCTGCAACTGGTAATGGGGGGGTAAAATCAAATCGGGCAATGTATTACACATTCTTATAGTGCGTCTAAGGAATGAGGTTCTTTATTTAACAATTGTATTCCGTCTGAAATAATAAAATATTAAATAAATTGATTGGTATTCTTAGCGTTGCATGTATTTGGAGGAAATTGTTTAAGGAAATGTCTCCACAATGTTTTTTCCACCGACCAATTTTAAGGCTTTTTTCTGAATCCTATCTTGGAAACGAAAATGTGTAACAGGAGTCTGTATAAATGGAATTCATGTATTCAAGCTTTTGGGCAAACGAATGCGTTGTATATAAGCCAAATAAGATGGAAACACATAATTCTTACATCGATTTAGGACACCTTAATATTTAGGCATTTTTAACATCGTTAAATATACGTGTTCGTTCTACAGAAGGTGCTTTGTAATACACATACCTACCCAAAATGTAAAACTGGACTTACGTTTGGTTTCCTCAATGTAAGTTCCACTAATGAATAGGGGAAAAGGATGTAGCTTACGCTTTTACAACAGAAGACAGTATTGAGTTTTTGAATCATCATACCCTGCCCTTGCAGTTCCACATCCGAAGCACAGAGTTGTCAATCTGGAAGCGAATATGAAAAGTTGAGTCTTATGAATTAAAAGAGCTAGACCAGAGATCTTAGGTATTGGTGAGAAAGAGATACGGTTACAGTACAGAGCCTTGCGTCACACCAACATTTATTTTCTGAATATAGGGCTAAAAACCGTTCAAATCAACTCCAATGGAAAAGTGTTAACAATACCAGCGCTAGGATATACAACACTTTCGAAGAAACATAGTGCCCAGTTAAGGATTCCAAATAAATTGTAAGGAGTATTCCAGTAGGCTTTCTCATATCACCAAACGGTACTTCTTGAGCCTTTTCTTTAAATGGTATGTTGGAACAGGAAAAATTAGCTGAAATGATACAACCATTCGAAATGCATAGAGATAATAATACATTAATGGTGTATTAATCAGGGTGAGAGGTAAGAAGCAAGTCAAGGGTGTTTGTGGAATGACCTGCAATATTGGGGATTTGTGTTGAGCCGTCAACAAAGCTGAGTCAAGTTGTAAACCTCAAAGAAAATCTCGGCAAACCTTCCTTCTGGTGACGTTTGGGTCTCCAAAAACTTTAAAACGCGAAGTTTGATGCTGTTGCACGGGACAGTGTTGTGTCTAGTGAATGTTTGAGAATTTCCTAAACACGAATGTTGCTAAGGAATACAAATCTCAATTAGCTGCATTTCAAATGTACCTATGTATACATAAGGTCGAGGTCGATTACCTTCCGGATTCGGGCTGCTACTTACAAATTGCATGATACACACAAGCAAAGAAGAAAACTGCATTTGAAACCGCTGATCGGCTTAAGCTAACATTTTTAGTCCGGAAAGAAAATTAGTGGTTGCAACACCGATTACTCACGTGGCAAGTTTTTTGTTTTTTGTTTAAAAGTTTCGAAAACTGGCCCATTCAATGTATTTTTTTGTTTGTTAAATAAGTAAAGTAAAATTCAAAGAAAAGATAAACTAATGACATATTGGAAAAGAAAAATACTACTTTGAAATAGTGTTTAGTGAATACGATCCCGAAAGGACGCCGATTGGTCTTTTCCATTTATTTCTTGGGATTCCAAACTTTTAGGGGATAAGTTTGTTTTTAACGTTGTTTTTTTTTTGGATAAGTATCAAAAGTGGCATTTATGTAGGGCTCAAAGTGAGACTTTGGCGGACAAGGATCTTGGCAGCCAACTTCTAATCTGTGGATTTATGTCTGGACAGCAGGACTTTCAATGACAACAGTAAAAACGAAACTACCGAAGCAATAAGCCAGAAATCCGGGATTTACCCGTGGCTCCCCAGTAAATTTATCGATTTAAATTTTAAATTCGCCCATGAATACATATATAAGCTCAATAAAGAGATATTTGAAATGAAGACCCACTTGAAATGCACCTTTAACAGTCCGCGTATACAGTTACAGAGATGACCTCTACAATAGAAGCCTTTTAGCCCATGCTCTTCATATGAAATTTTTTTCTGTTTTATCTTACTGGCGGAAGGAACTATGAGTCTGCGAAAGATGTGGTAAGATGTACCTGACGGAGAAAGGGAAACAACAGCATATCCGTCATTACTACTGAGGACCACCTACTGAAGACAACACCTGCGCGATATGTAATAGAAGCTTTCAAACTTATATAGGCCTACATCAACACATAATGCGCACCCACGCAGTGCAGTATAACGCCGAAACGGAACAGGAAGTCGGAACATCTACAAGAAAACTTTGGACAAATGACGAGCAAGACGAATTGGCTAAAGCTGAGGCAATGTTTGGTTCTGTAATAACACTGATATTATTAATCAATTATCTACTCTTTCTTCCAAAACAAGGGAGGCTATAAAGAAAAGGCGCCAGAGGCCTTCTTTTGGAGAAAGGGTCCAACGTTTCCGAGAGAACGTGGCTCTTGTAAACGCTTTATCAGAAGAATCAAGCAGCTCCGTGTACGAGTCAGCGCATAGAATGGAACAAAAATAATGCCCAATTCAATGAATCCAATGAATCTCTATTAAACTACATCCAAAATATTGAGATTACTATGACCCACGCCATGAAGCCCTTCGGTTTTCACTACTCTCCACTAACGTGTCCACAGAAATGCGTTGGACGAATGAACACGAAATCTTGTGGAGCAGTACGGTCGAGCAAGAAACCGTCGCCAGTCTCCCCCGAATCTGTTTGCTAACAGCATCCGGCAGGAGGCGTAGGGCAATCGAATTCGGCCTTTTGCAGAACGAATATGCGATAGACACGAGATCATGTGCTGACCGAATCCATGAATACTTGTCGATGGTATCACCCTGCAGAAGTTGCGAACAATATCAACCCCGAAACTAACACTTCTCTTTAATGCCATGTTCCTACTGGAACACACCCCTCCAGTATTGAAGCAAAGCCACACCACGCCGATCAATATAACTCCTGAAGCCGCCAATCCATCGGAGTTTCGCCCAATCACCATCTCATCGACTCTGATTCGCCTCCTGCACAAACTTATGGCAAAAAGATTAAACGCAGTTGAGCTTCAACTGAATCAGAGTGGTTTCACAAACCTTAACGGCTGCTTCGCAAATACTCTAGCTCTGCATAGCCTGATAAAACACAGAATGCAAAATAGGGCTCCACTCTGCGTACTAGACGTACTAGCATTTGATGTCGCAAAGGCCTTCGACACAGTGTCACAAAACAGTTTGATACGCGTGCTACATAGAGTGAGGGTAGACGAAAAATTTATAAAGTATATGACGGAACATTTAGGAGATGTCTGTACGCAGATATCATCCAGCGCAAACCCAGTGACAGCGACAGTTAACAGAGGAGTCAAACAAGGCTAGCCTCTATCACCGGAATCAAACTATCTTCGGAGAGGAGGCTTCAATGTCAAGCCTACGCTGATGATATTCTGCTTTTTGCGGAGTCCAAAGAAGATGTGGAGGGGATGTTGGGAGCTACACAAAAACATAACTTCCTTGTCGGAAGAGGAATGGCGGTCAACCCCGATAAGAGCCAGATGATTAACCTGAAGACATTCCCCAGCAAAAAAAGGTCTTCGCAGCTATACAACCTGCCAAATACGGAGATCTTACAATCAAAGCTCTGGGAGTAGAAGAGCAGATGAGGTATCTTGGTGGTCAGTACACACTTACCGGCGACACCAACAGTAGCGCAACAACGCTAAGGTGAGCCCCCATCAAGTGCGATTGATATTACATCTACCGGAACCGGCCCATTGCTCCAACCACATGCTATACGCTCCAGTCCCTAAAAGGGGCCTTGGACTATTCGAGTTCCGTAGTCGAGTTCCAGTCATCATGGCCAACCGAATTGAGAAACTATCTAGCGACAACATCATTGAGGATATAATCCCTATGGGCCGAGAGTGGATTGAGAGAGTTAAAGGAATGATCCAGCCAAAGAAAGCAAATAAATTTACGAGCCAAAACTTTCACGCCCATAAATTAGAAAACTCATATTCAGCAACGGAATTCGTCAGGTTTCTAACCAAAGAGCTTGCACATTATTCATTTACAACCCACCTATATACTGGACAAGTGAAGACTACGTAAAGGCAATCCTGCTCCGTTTTAACATGCTCCGGACAAAAGGTATTCCATCCAATCCCCCGTCTGAGAGACGATGTCGGGGCTACTGCAACAGGGTGGAGTCCCTGTGCCATGTTCTGCAGGCATGCCCAGCCTCACCCTGGGAACGAATAAGCTGACACAACTACGTCCAAAAGGGGATAGTTCCTGTAGCGAGGGAGAAAGGCTGGCGGTTTGAGATCGAGCCACGAATCCGTGGCCAAGACGGACTATTAAAGAAACCCGACATCATATTCACTAAAAACGACCTCACGCAGAAGATGGCTACATACAGTACACCAGGCTTTTCTCGAACGCTTGCAGCAGAGATACCCCAACTACACCTTAGATGAGCCTGGTGTAAACAAAACGATTTCCTGACTGAGCAGTTTAACATCGGCCATAAGCACATACAGGAAATCACAAACACCACAATACGCGGAAGCTGGATGATTCACCAATCCTTTATGCGTCGGGTATGGCAATAGCGCCATTATAAACAAATTTTAAGGTACGGCTGTCTAAAATCCCAGCCGAAATATTATAGTAGTCATAATTTGCTTAAGTAAATTAAATTTTGTTTATTACATAAAAATAAATATTTAATTTTAATTTAATTTAATTTTTTTTGAAAATAAAAAACACTCTAAGCGAAATTGCTACTGGAGACCTAGCCAAATGCCTCGTCATCTAATTAGTGACCTATCTACTTCTGCAGGTGTTAACCGGTGTGCCTCCGCTTGACCTGGAATTGAAACGTAAAGGTATTTCTTGCAGGTTACGGAGGCAGTGGCCACTTTCAGCATCTGACTGGGAGGAATGTATTGGGGCTCGTGGCTTGGGTCTTTCTGAAAGAAAAGTTCTGTTAAGAGATTGTGTCTTTTCCAGGTGGTAATCTCGCTGGACTGATAGCGAGAAGGGGAGAACCACCTTCTACTTTCTCCTTGATGTCAGGGGGGCCTGCGAAGGATAATGCCTGGATTTTACACTCCCCACGGGTTTTCTGCTGACTGGTCATGGTTCTCTTAATGCATTCTTGCATGAGAGAACCTTGGCTGACTCGACGTAATGTGCTTATGGAGCTGCGAGAGAGGATTGGAGGCACGTGTTGACGGAGTGTCAGTGATATGCCTACCACAGTGATCTCACGGCGATGGGCGTGGGGCTAGTGGATGACGCTTGGGATATCAGTCGTTTTCTTTTTACAAGGGAGACGGCTGGTAAAAAGAGTGTAAGTGAATGTGTGTTTGAGTTTGAAGTGGCGGTTAAAGAATATTTTTGTTGGCTTGTTTTGTTTTTTTTTTTTAATAAGTTAAGCCGAGCCTTGTCAGCATGTCATCGCCTCCATAGCAGACATTCTAATCTCTTCCCTTCTATATCCTGATTTCCTTTCCCTCATCCTACCTACGTCCGTCCTGTTCCTCTACTTCCTGAATCCCAACTCCGTCCTAAATCCATTTCCTTCCTTTTGCTTTCATTTCATAAAAAACATCTGCATTAAAAAGTCAAACAATGAATTAAGATGGAAGGAACTCGAAAATCGAAAACAGTGGGTCAAAAAATTCTGTCTGTGTGTATCGTTGCACACGGGTAAGCTTACATATTTATTTTAAACTTAGTATACACAGAATTAGTAAAGAGAGGTGTTTTTGAAGTTAACTTTTTTTTGTACATAACTTTGAAAAGAAATCTAGTTTGTCACAAAAATGGCTTCTAATATATTGATATAACTTTCCGAATGGTGTTTCTTATGCAAATTCTGTATCAAATCAGATTTTCCCGTTAGATGCTTGACCAATTTCACTTTTACAAACAAAATAATTTTTTTCTTTAAATTTCGGAATAATTGCTCAAATGAATTTGAATTTTGTTTTCTCCAAATACAAAACAGTAAAGAAATCTGATGGTTGTGTTCGTTTTTTCAATAAACCTTTTATCTAGTGTTTTTTTATTGATAAATAAATCTCAATTTTTCAATATCGGAAGCCCCAAGACCACTGTCTTAAATTATAGCAAGATTTTGCCAGCCACACGTGAACTTTATTAACCTGCCTTTTCTTTTAAAACTTTCCTTGAGTAAAGTCCTCTTTAATAAAAATAAAAATACCAAACACAAATACAAAGACACCGGCGCGTGTTTCAAACCTTTACCTTCCAGCTTCCACACCACCCCAACACGCAAGAGTTTAAACAAAAGAAGAGTTTTTCGCCAATTTCACACTTTTTGACGCTCTCAAATAAAGGTACCCCTCCCCTGCCCACGACTGCGACTGTTAGCTTGTTTTCAATGAGTACTTTTTTGTTGGCACATTTTTAAGGTCTATTACTTGGCTAATTGATTAATAAAATTAGATAATTTTAATTAAAAATACTAACTTTTTCCGTTTTTCTTTTAAAGAAGTAGATTTATACAAATTAAGTTGTTTATTCACAATAACAATTGGTATAACGGGTTTCGGTACTGAAATAAATAACCCTCATCAAACTGACCCAAAAAAAAAAACTTTCTAAGGCCAAAAGAAATATCGCAATAAATCTTAACCCTAAATTCACCCGACTATTGTCTTAGTTCGTCTCTTGCTACCTTAGACTCGCTACTATTATATCTCTAATTTGTGTGCTCACAATTTTAAATCTAAAAGGGATGACAACATAATAAGAGATGCAGATGAAAAAAAAAAAAAAAATAAAAACGCTTACATTTCATTGTAAGGATTCTTATACCACATTAAGCTCATTGGATCCTATTGTTATGGAATGCTTTGATCACTGTGTGCGCGCAAAAGGGCATTACATTCTTTTCATTTTTATTTCCATTCCTAATCATCTTGGGAACGGCCACAGCTGTATCCTAGACAAAATAGCAGAAATAGAAGGGAAACTTTTGGAACTGGGGGAGAGGTAAGCAATGCAGTATATCTATACCTAGGTCCTAGCTCCTAGCTCCTATAGGGTGTAGGAGCAGTTATATAGGTAGATTTATCTACTTTTATTTTATTTACCTTGTTTTTCAAACATAGCAGGAGCAGCGTAGGTAGGAACATTCATTTTAAAAAAGGAATTGAGCTCTTTTTTTTTGTAGTATTAGATTTTCAACATCCTTGTTTTCCAAGTAACTTTATAGAATTGTGTGCAAGGCTTTGGGGCGGGGGTGTTCGAGAGTTCAATCAAATTATTTTTCACACCATGAATGCAAGGACCTTTGAAGGAATACTCTTGACTTGTCGGACAAGTTAGGAGCATCAGGGTTTTGTTGATGCGGAATACAGAAAATACTTCCAGATTTGTAAGAGGTACATTTTATAGGGATTGGTAGCTCAAATATTTGTTCGGAAAATTGTATACAGACACAATCTGCTTGTTTTTTTTTTTTAGACGATAGCAGCTTTATTACTTTGCAGAGGATGTTTTGCATGGTTTTGTGTACAGTGAAGTTGATAAAATCAGGGAACTTTTGTTGAGTTGATATTGTTATTCTTGTCTTTTATAACAGGTTTTTAAAAGTTCCTTCCGATAGTCGCGTGCACCTCACAGGTGCATACATTTTTTCTTTTTTACGCCAAAGTAATACACATTACTTTAGCGCCCCGTTCTTTCGTTAACCCTCCTAACTTCCGTCGTTCTAAAGATCAGTACTACCGCGACCTTCGTCCTGATCAGTTCAGTGGTATAAAAGACATAATAACACCTCAGTGGTGCAGTGCGACTATTAAGGTAAGTTTTTGAAATTTGTGATTTAAATTTTTTTTTTCTTCATTTTATGTATTTTTATGTGAATGTGTATTTGAGAACATTTTGCAATAGCTACCTCAAAAAAGGAAATTTCAAAACAAAGATTCACCTAGTAGGTCCAACGCGACTATGTATGTGTAACATTGGTTTTAATTTTTTTAGGATGAATTCTCAGGACGTCAGTGCACTTCACACGTCTTTGTTTGATGAGGTGCTCACACAAAATGAAGACTTTGGTGATGTTTCGGATTCCAACAGTGGAGATGATGTTGAAGAGCGTGAAGAAAATTCGGATACTGAGCAGAGCTGTGAGGAAACATCGGATTCGGAAGATGAAGGCAATGCATCATTCTACACCGCAAAACGGATGAAAAATAAAAAGGTCATAGACTCTATTCAGTGGAATAAAAATCCTCCAACAACCAGGCAACGCTATGGTAAGATAAATTTATTAGTTCACCTTCCAGGAGTAATTGGCGAAGCTAGAAAAGCGGAGACCATTCTAGAGACTTGGCTGCATCTTTTTGATGAACAAATGCTAAGCTCTATTGTGACGTGGACCAATCAATATATTGATGATGTGAGATCTGAATTTGAACGGCCCAGAGATGCTCGTCCAACTCATCTAGCTGAGGTCAAAGCTTTCATAGGTTTGCTATACCTATCTGGTGTTTACCATGCGTCACGCCTGAACTTGGATGATCTTTGGAATACGGATGGAGACGGTGTGGAATCATTTAGGCTCACTATGTCGTTGAGACGCTTCCGATTTTTGTTCAGATGCCTTCGATTTGATGACAAGGAGACTCGTAAAAATAAAAAAAAAATTGACAAGCTTTCTCCTATAAGAGAAATATTCGAAAGTTTTGTATCGAATTGCCAGAAAAGCTATTCTCTTGGAGAGAATGTGACACTCGACGAAAAATTGGAAGCCTTTCGTGGGCGGTGTAGTTTTCGCCAATATATTCCTTCCAAGCCAGCAAAGTATGGTATAAAAATATTTGCCCTTGTTGATGCCAAAATGTACTATACTTCTAATATCGAAATATATGCTGGCAAACAACCTGAGGGACCATACTGAGTGAGCAATCAGTGTACAGACGTTGTTCGGATAATGGTAAGGCCAATAGTCAATACAGGGCGCAACCTAACTATCGATAATTGGTTCACTGATGTACCCCTAATGACAATGAGTGAACTGGCTGCAAAAAAAGTGTCACTTGTTGGCACTTTGAAGAAAAACAAATGGCAGATTCCAGCCGAGTTTAAAAATGTTTCAAGAAGATCTGAAAATTCCAGCGTTTTTGGTTTCAGGAAAGAAGGAACTATGGTATCGTGTGTTCCTCGTAAAAACAAAAATGTAGTTCTCATATCCAGCCTTCATTTCGACGATGCAATTGACGCTGAGACAGAGGCGTTGAGAAAACCTGATATGATTACATTTTATAACAAAACAAAAGGCGGTGTCGACACGGTTGATAAGTTGTGTGCAGCATATAATGTAGCACGAAATACACGTCGTTGGCCGATGGTATTTTTTTTTTTCTGCACTCAATGTGGCTGCTATAAATGCGCAGATAATTTACAATGGAAACGGTTATTCCATAAACTGCAGATTAAATTTTTTTGCGCCAGTTAGCCAAAAGTTTGACAATGGAGGAAATGGTTCGACGAAATAACGAAGAGAAGAGTCTTACCATGGCCCTACGCTTCAGACTGGCGGAGGTAATGAAGCGGCCCTTACAGCGCACCGCACCCATATTGCCTCAAGAAAATGTAAATAAAAAAAGGAAACTGTGTGACCCTTGTTATACACTGCGCGTCATCAGGTTAGCACACCTTCTCGCGTAAGTGATTCCTGCCAAACGAAATGAGCTAACAATTTAAAACTATTGTTGCCTGTGGTCGGTTCGATTCGTAATTAAATGAAGCAAAAATAATGGTTTTTCCATTTTTTATTATTTTTTAATAATTTGTTTTTGAAAATAACACAATAAATAAAAATTAAACTTGAGTCATCAGGTTAGCACATATCATTTTTCTTTAAGTTAAGTTAAGCGTTTAAGACATGAACAGATTTCTTAACTTACATTATTTAGTAATTTAAAGAATTTTTTATAAATTAAGTAATGTGTTGATCCTCCCTTGTTGAGAATGACCTCATAAATTCGATTGGGAAGTGACTAGTACAATTTTCCAATGTAATCCAAAGAAATCGCTGACAAGCCGCTCTTGACGCCTTCAATAAGTTCCGCTTTGCTTGAATATTGTTTCCCGGACTCTTAAACTTTACGAACCAGCCATCCCCACACGTTTTCTATTATATTAAGGTCGGGTGAGTAAGGCGGCCACTGCATTACATTGATTTCTTGGCCCTGAATCCATGTTTTAACCACCCGGGCCGTGTGGATCGGTGCATTGTCGTGTTGAAAATGCCATGGCAATTGACCAAACAAATTTTTGAAATGTTGAAAAGCAGTTTCAAGTACGTTTTTGTACGAATTTCCATTCATGTTTGCAGTCAAAAATTGTAGTTCACACGTCCCGTAGTAAGAAATGGCTCCCCAAACCATCACACCTCCCACCCGACTATGAAGGCGATCCAATTGGTGTTCCTCCTTGCGAAGAACGTGGAAATAGAAATTGTATCCGTCTGGACCTTCTAAATTAAATTTGTTTTCGTCCGAAAACACAACATAGCGCCATTCAGAATTCCAAGTCATGTGCGCTCGCGCAAAATTCAAGCGCATTTCTTTTCGAGCCTTGTTAAGTGGGGGTTTTATCTTCAGTTTCAATCTTTTTAAATGTAGAGCATTCTTTATCACTCTTTGAATTGTAGATAGGCTCGCTTGGACACCTACATTTGCCCTGATCTTTGCCGCAGAGTTATGAGAGTTCGATGCTTCTCTAAGTATAGCTCTCTTATCAGTATTAGAAATTATTTTGTTATGGCCGCCTTTATTATTTTTACCGTATCCCGATTTATTGCACAGAAATGCGGATATTACCTTTCGACTCCTATCGATTTTTCGAGCTATTCCACTTATTGATAGCCCTACTTCTTTATAAGCTTCAATTTTCGATTTTTCTTCCACAGATAACGATTTTCCTTTACCCATATTGTTTTAAACACACTACTTGAACACACACAAAAAAATAGTTGTCATAAGCATTTAACTCTTGAAGAAAAACTAATTAGAATTTGCCTGTGCTAACCTGATGACCTAAAAATAGAGCACAGTTTTCCAACGAAAATTAAAAAAAATAGCAAAAACTGTCTGACGGGGTCTTTTCGTTGCAGGTTTCAATTGCCAATGATAGTTTATACAAAGGTGAGAAAAATAGAATTCCAAAAAGTAGCTAAATTTTAACAACAACAACAACACGTTTAATTATATTAAGCTTATGAGGGGTGTGCTAACCTGATGACGAGCAGTGTATCAACAAGGAACGAAAAAACACAAAATATTCTTGTGCTGTTTGTGGGAAGTATTTGTGCTTAGGTCAAGTCATTGCCCTTTGCAAAGACTGTCTCCCTAGTCATGATGTTAAGCAGAATATGAATGTGGAGGAAGATAGTTCCTGAAAAGTTATATTTTTACTTGCGATTATAGGTACTATAAAGCAAGTTATGGATTCGTGCAGGAAAAAAATTTCGAGATAACAATCACACATGACATTACGATGATGGAGAAGTCGAAAAAAGTGGGTCTGGGAATTCCGTCCGTCTGTCTGTCTGTCTGTCTGTCTGTCTGTTCGCGCTTCTAGAGCCTGAACGGATGGGCCGATTTGCTTCAAATTTGGTATCTAGGATTTATTTGGCCGTCCCTCGGAACATATTTTTACTTGCGATTATAGGTACTATAAGGCAAGTTATGCATTCGTCGAAAAAAAAAGTTTTGAGATAACAATCAAACATGACATTACGATGATAGCGAAGACGAAAAAAGATGGTCTAAAAATTCTGTCCGTCTGTATGTCTGTCTGTCTGTCTGTCTGTCTGTCTGTCTGTATGTAGACCTACAGCCCAAACGGGTGGGCCGAATTGCTTCAAACTTGGTATATAGACTTTTTTGGGTATTGTACAGAAAGAAAATTGAAATTTTTTTTTTAGCTCAAAAAATAACGGTACCTGCCATACAACCGTTACGTTAAAGCTTATTTTTCTCAAAAACGGCTCTAACGATTTTTAATTAAAAAAATCAGTGTTGCTTTTTAGGTACGACCAATCATATGGCTGAAAAAAAAGTTTTAAAAAATGGCTAAGAACGGTACTTTCCATAGGACCGTTTTTTTTGCTTTCGACTATCTCGAAAACGACTCAACCGATTCTTTCGAAATTTCACACACATATAGCTGTAGGTAGCTCAATTTGTATTGCATACCAATATTTTTGAAAAATATTTTTTTGTATTTTTAAAAGCATTTTTTGAAAAAAAATTTAAAAAATAAATATTTTGAAAACTGCTTACTAAATTTTTTTAAAAAATTTTAAATAAATGTATTTGCTGAATACCTATGAACTGGCGTTTTTGAATTTTTTTTGAAAATTTTTTTCAAAAAGTTTTTCAAAAAAAACTTTTTTTCTCAAAAACCGCTCCACAGATTTTTCTAAATTTATTCTCATAAATTCAAATTTATCCAAGAAATAGAATGGCGTACCGTTTTTTCAGCTCAAATTAGTTTAAGTATTTATTTAAGAATTTTGAAAATTTTATTTTTATCAAAATCTCAAGCCCCTAAACCACTGTCACTCCTTAGAGCAAGTTCGTGCGACCCAGTCGTGCATTTTATTTATTTATTAATTGTTCCTTGTAACTTGTTACTTATTATTACTTCTTTTTAATAAAATAATAATTGTTTAGTTTTTGTTAATTTCCATAAGTTATTGTGTTAATTTGTTTTGCTTTAGTGAATTTCTAGTTTTTTGTTTGTTTCAATTACAATTATTTTACTTCTTGTTTTTTGATACTTCTTATTTACTTTTTTTTTAACTGCAATAAAATATAATATATATATACTTAAATTGTGTTTATTATTTCTTAATTTATGCTCTTATAATGCGCTGAGACACTTAGAAAACGTTTTATTGTGAAAGAATACAGAAAGCACCTGACAGGTGCAGCGCGACTATCGATGGTTGAAAAAGGGCGCGACTAACGGAAGGTTTTAAGGAAACACTTGATTTCACTTATTCGAGAAATTACAAATGGGAAAATAATTACTTTTAATTCTATCAGGTCTGGACTACTCTTATACTACAAACGTTGAGCTTAATTGTGAAGTAATTATCGAAATGCTTATAAGAAGATGTAAAACATTAGAAATTCATGTATAGTTAATGTGGGAAACTTTTCACGAAGCGGAAATATCAGATCTATTTAGTTTTTAAGAGTATGGAATTAAGTCGCAATCATCTACCTAATGTTACCTAAAAACTCAACTTGACCAGAAGACTCACGAGCTGCGGCGCTGAAAGTAGATCCCGCTTTCACGGATTAAATTTGTATATCGATCATGCAGCAAGGATTGCTAAACAAGGATGATAAACGAACTTTAAAACCGCGGACTATGAAACAAATAGAAAGTAAATAAATAAATCGCGATTAAAACGAAAGTAAAACAAAATGCACAACCGGCGCGTGCTCACGATAGAAAAACCGAAACGTCAAAACTAAAGGGTTGGTTCACAATCGTAACAATGGTAGCACGTAACAGATGGTAGAATTTTTATAATTCTAAAACAACTTTTCGCAGAATACTCAGATTCCTTATATGAAAACTATATTCGTCAAATAGAATGTGTAACAGAAAACAGAACTTAATCTCGGAGGATGAGGGTGTTCTCCAAATATCACAACGGCAGCTACAAAATTTAATGCGACGAAGCACCAGCTTATCGGAATGCTCCGAAAGTTTCCATGGGGAACAAGATGGCCAAAAATTGGACAATTTTCTACAAGCTGTAAAAATATTCAAAAAAGTAAAAAACATATCGGACGCAGATGCGTTATTGGAGCTGCCTTTACTCTTCAGAGACTTCGCTATAAGTTGGTGGAAAGGGGTCAAAGATGAGGCTTCTACATGGAATCGTGCGATTGACCTGCTTAAAAAACAATTCGCTTCGAATAAAAAACCTCACGTCATCTTTCAACTTCTTTTTGACACAAAGCAGAAAAGATGTGAAAAATCTGATACATTAATATGCGAAAAACGAGCACTTGTATCGGAATTACCATATGCTCACTTTACTGAAGAAATTGCCATCGACATAGTTTACTCTATTCTACAAGAAGCAATCCGAAAGGATGTCAGAAGAGAACAGTTAAAAAGTTTCGACAAATTGATTACGCTATGTAGAGACTGGGAACAACTGTCAGTCAATACAAGATCAAATTCTCATTTCTCAGAACCATCCCAAGAAAAACTACAAATATGATGCAACCACTGCAACTTTCGCGGTCATCGGACAAAGGTTGTCGAAAGCTACAACAGGCAAAAACAAAGATAACAAACATGTCAAAAACAGTCGACGAAAAAACAAATATAATGTAGTTTGTTTTGGATGTGGAGCTAATGGGTTCTACAGAGGAAATTGTCCTCATTGCAAAAACAAAACACTGCCTAGTCAGTCGTATAATAGAACCCAGTCAATAAAAACATCATCAACAGGAAGCATTCCAACAATTCCATTTTCAACAAAAGGAAAAGAAATGCTCGCCTATATTGATACAGGAGCATTGACAAGCACCGCAGGCAACGACTTGTACCTACACCTTAAAGAAACTGGGCACACATTTCATAAGGCCAGTGCAAACGTCACGCTAGCTGATGGGATTGATTCACGAAAAGATATGTGGTGTACAGCTTGTCGCATAATCATTGGTAATCGGTCCAAGGTAATCAACATCAGCATGTTGCCAGAAAGACGAAATTCCATCACACTCATCGGAATAGATTTTCTCGAGAGCTCTGAAATCATGTTGAATTAAGCCCAACAAACATGGCAATTTGTGGACCAACCAAATTTCATTTTTAAATTATATAATCATGTAGAACTAGAAATCTAAACACCAAAAAGCAACATTTCAACACCAGTCTCCTTATTAAATTTAGAAGACTAGAGTCGAGCCAGTTTCTCCTCTAGGTAATACACCAAATCGAATTTTAAACATGTCCATCGACGAATGTGTTCCACAGTCAGAAAAAGCCTCACAAGATGAAATATTTGACATTTTTCGGGATGCACTTCCTCTCTATGGGGCCAATTATAGCGATACGGAAAACCAAACCGAAAAAATTTTCCAATGGAAAATTTGGTATAGTATAATCAGATTTAAAACACAAATGCTACACTGATCGATGGCAATCAATGCAGAGAATTTTTTTTGTTCATAATGATTTGAATTGAACAAATACTTTTTGTTTAAAATGCAATTTTTTATTTTTCTTTTATACGTATAACAGAAAAATGATTAAATACATTTTTAACAAAAAGTACAAGTTCAATTCAAATTTTTATTTGCAAAATAAATTCTCTGAGTTGGTTGAAATCGACCAGTCTAACATTTGTGTTCTAAATCGAACCATAACATACTAAATTTTCCATTTGAAATTTTTTTCGGTTTGGTTTTCCGTATCGCTATAACTGGCCCCTATGTCCACAGTCCTAAGTGACTCAAACTTTGAAAATGTATTTTTGAATACAAAACGACAAAGGCGAACCTACAGAACAGAAAACCTCTTCCAGCCACCGCACAGAGTAAATATTAACGCTATAGAACTTCGCACTGAAGAAGGATGTCACCTGTCACAGGAACAAACAAAAGTGCTTGAGTTTATATTAAATATGCACGAGCAAATATTCAACTGGGAAAACGAAGTGACTGTAAAAGGAGTCGAGCATCTTATTGACACAAAAAAACCATTTGCCAATCGCTTCGCCTCCGTACAGACTTTCTCCAGCTAGAAAAGAACAATTGAAAGCTGAAATTCAAAACATGCTCTTAAAGGGTATAATTGACCCTTGCGATTCTCCATGGGCATCTACAGTAGTAATGGTTCCAAAAAAACAGGAGACATACGTGTTTGCATCGACTACCGCAAACTCACCGCTGTTACTACATCAGACCGTTATCCTTATCCCAGAATTGACGACCTTCTGCATGACGTTAAAACAACATCATTTATGAGCACTCTGGACTTACAGTCGGGATACTGGCAAATAAAAGTTGCCGAAAAGGATAAAACGAAAACAGCATTCGTAACACCTTTCGGAACATTTCAATTTAATCGAATGAGTTTTGAACTTCGAAATGCACCAGCTACATTCCAACGCCTCATCGACCGATTAAAAACTGGATTAAGCGAAATGACCATCTTTGCTTATTTAGACGACATAGTTTTCTGTTCAAATACTTTTAATGACCACATGAACGATCTTCAAAAGTTATTTCAAAGACTTGCTGAATATGGTATAAAAGTCCATAGGAGGAAAAGCCGCTTCTGTTGTGATGAAATCAAATATCTGGGACATTTACTGACAAGGAATGGCATGAAGACAGATCCGGAGAAAACATCAGCAATCGAAAGAATGAGCCCACCCAAAAAATTGAAAAGAAGTACCTACTTACATTTTTACAGACTTGCTCCTGGTATCGAAGATTCATATCAAAGTTCTCGGATGTCAGTAGACCCTTGAGCAATTTATTAAAGACAAATGTTACGTTCAACTGGACTTCCGAGCACAAAAAGCTTTTGACAATTTAAAGGAACTTCTAGTAACAGCACCCATATTGCAGCAAGCTGACAAGAAAAAACCATTTCTCCTGAAGACCGATGCAAGTAATTAGGCTCTTGGAGCAGTACTGGTCCAGGGGGAGGGTGCCGAAGTCCATCCTGATGAGATTGATATTCTATTGGGAACATACCACACTTCCGCACTTACACCGTATAACTCAGTAGCCGAGGTTACCACAAAACCCAAATATAATATTAGAAGAAGAGGACGTTTTAAGCAAAATAAAATTCTCGTCAATCAGCTGGAAACTCGCCAAGACGTACTCGTAGCCAGGGGGGAGAATGTTACAGAATTCTAATTATTCCTATTATTCCAAATTAAATTTCATCCTAACACTATTCTAATAATAATTATTCAAACTTAAATACTTCCTTCCTACTACATAGGTACAACTTATTCAAAATATCATTTAATTTTTTTTATTCGAACTGTTTAAAACTATATGTTCATATTTTGTTATTGTTTTGTGTTCAATAATATTATGTCGTTTTGTTTTATTAATTTTATTTATCAAAATATAACTTTCACTTTCTTTGAACAAATTTATTAATATGTAGGTAATACTAAATAAATTCATAAGTTTATCTGGAAAACCCACTAGATTACAAATAAAATTTATTATTTGAACATTAAAAAAAAAAAACAAACAAGTGAAATTTAAATTGAAGTTGGGTTTTGGTAATAAATCTGTTTATTGGAAAATTGATTAGCCAGGAGTTCCTCTAGGCTTTCAGTTACTTTCAGAAAAACAGCACATAAGTTATCGGCGAAGTAGTTGATTAGCCAGGAGTTCCTCCAGGCGTTCAATATATTTCGGAAGCCATCAGCAGAATTCTTCAGTATGGTGTTGTTAGTTAGGAGTTCCTCCCGACGACATTGCCGTTGCTAAGTTTCATTCTATTTATATTAAATATGATCGATCGAGCGATATGAACGTGGGCTCATTTCGCAGAGATGATGTTTTTGGAGTCGGCCGAAGTGTCGCAATCCTTCACTTCGACATCAACCATGGAATTGGTAGGATATTTTATTTGTATTATTTTTATTTATTACAATAATTTTCATTTTTTCAGGAAGACGCCTACACGGATGCATCATTTCTCAGGGACTTGAGCGAACAGTCCACTTCGCGAGTCCCCACAGCGGTGAACATTTCAACTGCTCCACGAAGAAAAAAGAGCGAAACACCAACACCAACATCATCTCCGTCAGTCTCACAGACTGGAAGCATGAAAGACTTGGCAGCGGAAGTGCTGTCTAATCTTTCTTCAATGCCAACGGAAGCTTAAGTGTTTGTGGAGCAGCCAGCAGACATCTGCACTTATAGCTGATGTGCAGAAGTGGCCGCCGCTGTGGGACGGCGGATGCAGCAATTATCGGTTGACTAATGTCAAGTCTGACTGTTGGCAGCAGGTTGCGAGGGAACTTGCCATTTCGGAAGTTGATGCGAATGAGGCAAAAATTAAATGGAATATTCTTCGCAGCCTGTAGACCAACCTTGGGTAAATGCGGTCCAAAAAGTCTGGCCAAGCTACATCCGACCAAATTAAAGTAACGTGGGCTCATTTCCCAGAGATGATGTTTTTGGAGTCGGCCGAAGTGTCGCATTCCTCCACTTTGACATCAACCATGGAATTGGTAGGATATTTTATTTGTATTATTTTTATTTCTTACATTAATTTTCATTTTTTCAGGAAGACGCCTACACGGATGCATCATTTCTCAGGGACTTGAGCGAACAGTCCACTTCGCGAGTCCCCACAGCGGTGAACATTTCAACTGCTCCACGAAGAAAAAAGAGCGAAACACCAACACCAGCCTCAACACCAACATCATCTCCGTCAGTCTCACAGACTGGAAGCATGAAAGACTTGGCAGTGAAAGTGCTGTCTAATCTTTCTTCAATGCCGCTTCCAATCCTCTGCAGATTTGATTGCGGGGCATCTTCGCTCGCTACCCCCCAGCGAAGTATTACAGCTCAAGACAATACTAATGACAAATATTTACAACTTCTTAGGTTGTCGAAGGCAACAATGTTTCGCTGGAAACAGAGGTAATGCTTGAGCATGAGGAAGTTGCAGAAATGCTGCTCAAAACCACTCTGCAGGACGACGACGACCATAAAATCTGCTGCTGTGAAGTAGAAATCAATGTAGACGATGAAGACTTATTATTCTTAAGTACTATGTACATGTACATACATTTAAAGGAAACTTCATTTCATAAATTAAAAAAAAATTAACTTTTGTTTTTTTTTTTGCTTTTTTTTACTTTATCTTTCATAGTTTTAAATGAAATCGTACTGCCAAGGAAGTTCACCTTCTCCGGTAAAATATGAACTCCTGAATTTGCTTTGCATCATCCGATCGATCCCGTGTGGGCTCAAGTGGATACATTGCTTCGGAACGCCACTCTCCTGGGCTCGTCACATTGCCTTGTTCGTCAACTTGATCGAACGAATTATAGGTGGTGCGTAAACTCCTTTATTTGTGGTGATTAGGAAATTGTGCAGAACCGAGCATGCAAGGACAACTTTTTTGTTTTGTCCGATACCAGGGGAATTGGTTTACGAAGCACTTGAAAGCGTGCTGACATTATCCCAAACACGTTTTCAATAATGCGTCGCGTGCGGCTCAGTCGGTAATTGAAAACTCGCTCTGGCAAAGTCAGATTGCTTTGAGCGTACGGCTTCATAACTGTTGGACGCAATGCGAACGCATCGTCTGCGACGATCGCAAATGGGACTGCTGTGTCTCTGCTAGGCAGTGGTTTAGGTGCAGGAAAATGTTACCGGTTGCTGTCCAGTGCTTGCCCAAACGTGGTGCGTTAAATACTCCACCATCTGAAAATTTGCTATTGCGGCCGACGTCAACATACAACAATTTGTACTCAGCATCGGCGACTCCCAACAAAACGATACTGTGGGTGCCTATAAACAGCAAGAGATTGAAACATTGCTATTTCTATAAAAATTCTTTGGAAAACATTTGGAAATCCAAGTCGCTGTCCATTTATTTATCTCATACCTTTATAATTATAATAAATACTTCCAGCATTAGGTGGTGCGACCATTACGACGTGCTTCCCATCCACCGCACCGACACAATTCATGAATTTACTACGCTTCGTTGAACCATTTCGCTACAGCTTCCCTTTCTCCCTCACTTTTCGGAATCTATCCACTAAAAGAGAATATTTAATAAATTTATTTTAATGATCGATGATTACTTTGAGTTTTTTTTTTATTTTATAATAGCTAAAACCTGAATGGGCGACAATTTCTGGTGCTCCAACGAGGCAAGGGGTCCTGGAGGGGGTGAGGAAGGCAAAGGGTACTCCAGTCCTTGAGAGCCCTATATTTTTCGCCAGCACTCTCAGTATGGTGGTTACCTTGAACCGCAAAAATTCCAAAAAAAACTTCCACAAAGAAACAGTCGGCGCGCGGTCCAGGCCTTTGTTAAGATTTTTGGGACCGCCGAGAACTTCCACTGCTTGTTTTATGTAAAAATCTTAATGAGGTTTCCGTAACCTGTTCCCCTAGAATCTTTATCTTTTTTTCTATACTTTTCTTAACACTAAAAACAACACGAAATTATTAATTTATTTCAATTTTGATTATTTAAAAAAAAAACGCACCACATCAAATTTTAAATTTGAATTTAAAAAAAAATCACCTTTGAATTTTTCTAATATTTTAAATGGCACCACTGTCGCACCTCTTTTCTGTTTGCCAAGTTTTAAAAAGCTTGCCAATCACTCGAGTGGGGCACACACACACAAATCAAATCATTGTCTTCCTCCTAACTGAAAAACATCATCCGATCATTATCCCAATATAATCCCTTATATACAGAAATTGTCCTAGTATTAGTAGCAAATAATTGTTCCCAAGCATTAGTTCTTCTCTGTCTCTCACCAATTTTGACATTTCGATTGATCTCTACTCCGAAAAATTCAGGGATGTCACTTCAAGTCGAGCTTTAAGCCGAATACGAACCCCTCGTTTACACTATGGTGAGTGCTTTTGTTTTTAAATTTGTTTTACAAATTTCAACTACGAACCACATAAATACCTCAACCTCCATGCCGAACGTACACATGGGACAATACCGAACGATTCCAATCCACTTAAACACAAAATGAGAAAGACACAAACCTTGTATTTTAACCTTATACTCGATGACTACATCAAAAAGAAACTTGTTTAATTTATATACCATGTAATATAAAGAATGCTCTCGTAGGCAGTGACCTCAATCGGCAGAGCTCTGCAACATCAAAACATGCTGCTTCTTCACAACATATAGAAAACGCTATACGTGGCCACCAGGGGCGTTTGACTCGCTCGGTCTCCTATTATTACTTTTTTGGTAGTAATGCATTGCATTGTAATATAGCATTGGGCATGATACCATGAAAAACATTAATATCCAATGTGTGTTCATGACGTAGATGCACAAAACAAATAAGAATTGAAAATAGGAAGGCGTTTTTTTGGTAGTTGTCTCATGATCACTTAACACATAGAGTACTGATAGCTCTAGACATTTCAACAAACAACACCAAAGGACAAAACAGAAAACACAAACATCGAAATGGACGCAAAGGTAAGTACCAATGAATATTTTACTAATATTATACATTTTACCATAATATTTCAATTCATTTAATATTTCAATATATTTATAACTATAGCACTTCAATATTTTATTGTTTTACTATGTTCTTATTTATTTCAATATTATTATTATTATTTAACCGACTGTGAAATTTTGTTTAGAAAAAATAATAATGATAGTTCATGTTGTTATGGTAATTCAAATGTAAATATTAAAAACTCATATCAGTAATTTTTTTATAAAAGGAGAGATTTCTTCTATTGATTTCATTCTCATTTGGTATTTCACTTACGACAGTCGGGTAATCCACTGACAAGTACAGAAAAGTATCAAACTTGAAGCTTGAGCATGATTTCGCTACTAAATACTTGTTTTGGGAGTTTTCTTCGACGGACGGGTCCTCCTCCGCCTTTAAAATTTCACACACAAGTTCGATCCATTTTAATTATTAATTTATCAGTCTAATTGTTTCATATTAATTTTACTTTATATTAACTTTATTTTTTCCGTTTCTTAAATGTCCTAATTTCTCCTGTTTGAAATAAAATTAACTCATTTTTTTTATAAAAATTCAATCTCTGCCTTTCTTTAAATTTTTTGGTCTATTGTTTGATTTTGGAGAGATTCTTAACACACGAAACTGAGACCTTAAGAGATCCACGTTACATAACATATTTTCAAACCTTTTTCAGATGTTTCTGGACTGGAGCGGCCCACTTGCCAATGGAATATTTAGTGGTAAATATTTTGAAAATTTGTTAGTGATGTCTAATATTTATTTTTTTCTTTTAGGTTGGGTTGAGGATGCAGTAGCCGTGCCAGGCGTTCGCAACAAATTATTCCCAAAACTTCGAACAAAGTGTCTGAAAATGCAAAGAAACTTTAAATTTCACTAAGCCTCTTTGAAGCGGAACATAATTTGCCCTTTGCGGTGTTGGATCATCTTAATATTCTACTGAAAAATAATATAAGTGATTCGGAGGTGGTTAAAAAATGATAATTAATCGACAAAAAAAATCATCAAAAATTTGACGGCACCCGAAAATGCAAAAATTATTTCGAAACTAGCGAACAGCCAATAATTTTCTTTAATTATTGATGAAAATACCGATAATACCATATAATACCATGAAAAAAACATCTGGCTGTTGTTATCAGAACATATGACAAACAATGTAATGGACATGTTTCTTACACTTACTGAAGCTGCCGATGGAAAAGCTTCTGGAATTTTCAATACTATAAAGACAATATTTGGGTAAATAAATGGTTGGCTGCACAACGGATAATTGTCCCGTTATGATGAGAAATTCACATGGTGTCCAAGCGAAATTTAAGGAAGTCGTACCAAATCCTATTGTAAACGGCTGCATACCTATGTCACAATTTAAATTTTTCATCAATAACTGCGGCACATAAATTCCCTGAAATTGTGATAAATTGATTAAGGAAATAAACCAACATTTTTGCAACAGTGCAAGTAGAAGGCAAGAATTTCAACTGCTCCAAGAATATTTTGGTACAAAGCTGCATACGATTTTAAAATATTGTTCTATGCGATGGCTTTCTCGCCAGGTACCCACTTTTATTTAATATCCTTAATACTCGAGTTACGTTAAGGTTGTAAGCTATACATAATTCAAACTCATTTGCTTCTAAAGATAATTTATGTGTATGTATTGTGCAATGAACTTAACAATTTGCTTATTAAAGAAAATACTTGGGTTTTGATATACATTTAAAAGTGAAATTTAAAAGTGGAAGTGAAATCCAATCTTTCTAAGTTCTGATTGTGTTTCACTGAAAGGGATGAGCAATTTTAAAAAACATCGTTTTGTTTCAAATTGTATTCCTTTCAGTTTTTTACCGGCTTGATACGTTTAAGATCAAATTTATGGAAGAACTTTGACGTATTTCTGAAAGCCAAATAATTTCCCGTTCGTTATATCGATAAGTTCTATACAGAGAGGTCGGTATAAAATTGTTCAAAAAGCTATAGCGAGATGGTTGAGTTGAGAGAAGAAAAAAAAATCGTATAGAGGGAGTCTTTTCCCCTCTGTTAAGCCGGGAGAGGCAATTTTCTAAAAACGTGACTTAAATTGGAAAAAAAAAATATTAAAAAACAACAGTAGCTTATACAATATACAATGCCATGCTGTATCTTTTTTCAAAGCTTAAAGTATCTTCCTTTATTGTGTTTTCAAATATAAAGTTATTTTAGTGAACCGTTTTCAAATTATTAACTTTCCAACAAAAAAGTTTGAAAACATTTTTTCGCGCTTCTCCTGTTGCTTCTGCAGGACTACGGATTCTTTACTGGTCCCTGGTTTTCAATACCTGGGAATAATGATAAGTTATTAGGCTATAGATAATTCCAAACCCTCAACGCAAACCATCGAGGTTGCAAGCGGCAGTCTATCGCTCTGGTGGATCAGCAGGTATAAAACCCTTGGTGGCAACTTATACTTAATTTCTTTACAATAAAGCGAATAATAAAATGTCCGTGATGAAGTTGAAGGAGGCAGAGGATCTCAAGACATTGCATTTTGTCAAATCAAACTCTTATGAACTCATGCAATATTAGAAAACCAAGTATTTATGTGCTAGTATTCTTGCACTGGACAAAATCGGAACAAAAAAACTACGCTCGCTTTCACTTTTAAATCTTGTTCAAGATCATGATAATAGTATTAAAACTATAGACCACAAGTTCTTGGTATCAGGACATTCCAACCTTGAAGAATTTGGTATAATTGAGAACGCCAGTCGTCGTTATGTTCAAATTTATAATGCACACGAATAGATCGACATCATCAGGACGGCAAAACGCAAAACACCGCAATCGAAGACTTAAAAAAAATCAGAATTTGTAAGCGCTGCTGCCTTGGAAGCATCCATAACAAATAGGAAGAAGACAAAATGCGGATATGACTTCAGTTGGCTTAGGATAAGATTGATAATGATTCGAAAAAGATCAACGTCTATAATTCAAATTCAAGGAAACACTTAATCCAGTAACATCTTTTTATGAAGTTGATCTGAATAATAAAAATAATCGACCAGAAATAAACAACATTCAATAGGCCCCACTCTATCCTTCAAAAAGGCCTGTCACTGACACAAAGAAGAGGTATATATGCTTGATCTTATATCCTACATTCCACCAGCCTATCACCAATATTATAAAAACCTTCCCTTTGAGATTGCGACTCGTTCAAGAATACACAATGAGGATGAGCGTTCATCTAATGACGGAAACTTCATAACCTCGTAAGTTTTTTTTGCAAGTTTTTCAGAAATCAAAAAATACCTGATTGCCTAATTATGCAATACCTCGTAAGTATATAAGAATTCAATTCGATTAACTTGCATATAGTATGAGACTTTCGAGGTACTGCTTGATTTTTATATTGGGATTTATAAATCCTAGTTTTTCAATGTTGTCATTCCTGAAAATTTTTCGGAACAATATTGTTGGACTGAAAATGCCAAAATATGACTGAGTTTTCTGATTATTTTGCATTAATAATATATTTGTCGAATTTTTCGACTTACGAGGTCCTGAAGTTTAACCGATGTCATGTATGATTGAAGTTCCAAAGTGCATACTAAGAGTGAAGTAACTCCAAATAAATTTTTTTAACTTAATTTATTTATTTATTTTTAACTGTATTTTCTAAGCTGTTACGATTTTTAAATAGTTTGACTATTTAACAATAATACAAAAATTAAATTAAAATTAGCGAAAATTCTTATTGTGTTTTTTCTATTCATATATTTGTGAAAGGCTCATTATCAATTACATGGAGTTATGGTCAAAACAGATGTGCATTGTCTGTGCAGTCAAAATAATTTACACAGGCTCTTATGGGACATCCCCATTTCCTACATTTGATGCCTAGTTTCATGGCAGCCACAACCACAAAACACAAAATTTGTAAATAAAAGTTTTCTGGCATCATGGCTGAATCATCACAAACACGCTCTGGCTTCGGCTTCGTCTGACGTTTACGAGTTCAGACATAGGAATTCAATGTATGCTATCACAAAGAAGCTTCGACCTCACGTTTCGTTTGGCAACCGTAAAGAGAATAACGTAATGTTACGTAATGTGACTCCAAACGAAAGCTCTTGATCAAAAATGTACTGATTATTTGCTTTGCCTGACAGCTCAACAGCTGTAAAAAAGTTAACAAACAAAATTCATTTGTTTTTTTAAGTCATTCTTGTGAAGTTTAGACATAATTGTAAAGTTAGTTATTGAAAAATCGAATAATTATCTGAATTTTTCATGAAAACCTTTTATTTTTGTTCAACAGAAAATGTGCTTCGAAGAAAAACTGATTGACTTGGAGCGGTAATTTTTATATAATACTCGGTCCAAGACCTATTCAAATATTTTAAAAAGAACCGCTGCGTGGGAAGAGATTGGCACAACTTTAAACAGACCAGGTCATTGCTTTAAGTAATAAAAAGTTTAAAATAATACCTTTAGTTTACTTCTGCAGTTGTTGAGTGCAAGCAACGTTGGAAGAGTCTTCGTGACCGGTTCGTTCGGGAGAAGCGCTTGATGAAGCAACTATGCGGGAGTGGAACGTCAGTGGCAGAGAGGTGGGAGCACAACGATGTGCTTGAGTTCTTGATCCCATCGCTAACACCACGAAGGTACAAACATACACAGTAAACTAAATTTTGAAATAAGACATTTTTGTTTGTTTTTATAGGCAAATTGGGAACTACCATCAAACTGCTGCCGTCGGGAGCTCCCAAGATTTGACGTCGCCAATCAGCGGTGAAGACACCAGTTTCTGGATTGATGATGGCATCAAGATGGTTGCCTCAAAGAGAGCAAGGATTTCCAAGAGATTTTCCGAAGACGACTTCAAAAAATAAAAATTACAGCTGACGATGGCAGAACTGTCATTTTAGAAAGACATGAGAAATGTCATTCAAAGCAAACTCGAAGCGGGTGCATCGTAACGTGGACGAAGCCTTTTTTTCGGTAGTCTATGTGAATGGTCGCGGTTTTTACTCGCAAAGTGCGGTATTCGAAAAGAAATATATATCGTGCGAATAAAAACACCAAATACCCAAAAAAAATATTGCCGAATTTCCAGCAAGCAAAAATCAATAAAAATCTCGAAAATCTCCAATAAACTCGAGAAGATAAGGTTTGAAAATTTGGGCGTTTAAAAACGCCTGAAAATAGCTGCGTTTTTTTACGCTCAGTACAAAACGCGCGTTTAAAAACGCCTGAGCATAGCGCCATCTGTTATGGAGAATTGACGTAGCTAGAAACTTAGGACTCTTTGTGGTGAACCACATATACGTATTTTGTACCGATGCGCCACCTGTTAACAGAAACAGGTACCTTAACAGCTTTGACAACCAAAAGAGAGGTGCCCCGAAAATTCGGGACATTAAAGCGATGTCAAATTACAATTTAAGAAACAGGCAAGCAAGCCCTGCTGCGATGCCAACATCGCCCATCGTCGAAAACTGAGTTTGTGATTCAGCCTTCACTGATTTGATAACTGGATGTCATTGTTTTGACAGTAGGTACCTGGCTGTCATTCTTTTGTTTGTTTGTTTTAAAATGGTAGACAAATTGATTGAACTGGTGAAACAAAACCCATTCATTTTTGATAAGAAGAGCAGTTGTTGCTATAAAAATATTTATTTACGTGACAATAAATTTAAAGAATTTTCAAAAATTCTTAATACCCCGGGTAAGTTACATAATGTATATGTTTGTATGTATGTGTTCTTTTTTGTTCAGGAAAACTGAGCTCCTTCCTTGTAGGATGCTTCCCTTTCTTGAAGCCATCTGATTGCATTCCACTCATTATAGGAATCTCTATTGCAACAACAGTTGCATGAGGAAGTTTCCGTTTTGTATGTGTTTTTAGTTTGGAACTTTTCTCAATGAAAAAACATTTTCCCAATTCATTTACATTCCTCATTACCTTAATTAATTTTAAAACCAGTTTAATTTCATTGAAATTTTAAAAAAAATACCATAACCTTACACTATTTGCTGCTCATTTCTTCCCGCTTTTAAAATAACATGACTATGTACCTTCCATTTTGCATACGCTGCCTGTGTGTCCATACCTCATAATATCATACCTACTTTCAAACATATAGCATTCGCACATTTAATTAACACAATAGCAAATAAGTTTAACCGAAAAGCAAATAAGTTTAACCCAAACGCAAATATATTTAACCCTTTAGCAAATTACTTTAACCCAAAAGCAAATAAGTTTAACCCAAACGCAAATATATTTAACCCTTTAACAAATTACTTTAACCCAAAAACAAATATATTAACCCTAAACGCAAATGCATTTAACCTTTTAACAAATATATTTAAACTAAAAACAAAAGCTTTGGAATCATAGGATATTTTTTTCTGAATATAGCTTGTAATGCTCCCGTATATCGGTTTTTCCAGTTTTGGTTTAAATTTTTTAGTTTTCACCAAATTTTTCAAAAATAAGTTGTTCTTATGCTTGAATTTTTTTTGTAATCATCGTGCTATTGCACCCACAGAGCAAGTACGTGCGACACAGTCGTGCTACGAATTGCATACTCAAATTTTTGCCACCTTACTCCCCAATGCTTAATCCTATAGAAAAATCTTTTTCGAAAATGAAAGGACATGCACGACAATTTTTAAGTGAGCTAAGCAGAGACCAAAACTTGTTTGCTGATATTGAACAGAGCTTGCAGCAAATTACACAGGTGGATTGCGCAAAGTATGTAAGGGATATGGTTCTCCTCATTCCAAAGGCAGCGAATGAAGAAGTCATTTTCTAAAAATATGGGTTTAATTATTTTTTAAAAGGAAAATTACAAGTTTTGATGTACAATAATTATGTTAAATGAAATAAATTTTCTTTTCAAAGCCATCTTCTATTGGTATAAATATATTTGTTAATTTTTTCAGTTTTGCCCAATGAAAAACAAAGTTTGCTAAGAAACAAAATATCAAAGTTTATTGAAGTGCCTTATAGCTAAGCGCATTACAATTTATATTCAGAAAAAGATATCCTATGATTTCAAAGCTTCTGTTATTAGTTTAAATATATTTGTTAAAAGGTTAAATGCATTTGCGTTTAGGGTAAATATATTTGCTTTTGGGTTAAAGTAATTTGCTAAAGGGTTAAATATATTTGCGTTTGGGTTAAACTTATTTGTTTTTTGGTTAAATTAATTTGTTAAGGGGTTAAATATATTTGCGTTTTGGTTAAACTAATTTGCTTTTATGTTAAACTTATTTGATTTTGTGTTAATTAAATGTGCGAATGCTATATATACTATAATCTATCTATATATATAAAAAGTAAACTATATTTTGTTGGTCGCCGATTCACGCCTTAACCCGTTTACCAATTTCAACCAAACTTTCACACATCTTTGGTATTGGTCTATATATGAATTCGGTGAAGTTTCGTTGAAATCGGTATGTGTGTTTTGTGCGTGCGTGAAAAATAAACTTAAAGCTCACTTAGCAAAACTCAAAAATCATTTATTTGAAATATAATTCAGTCATAGTCGGAATTTTATAATATTGGATTTTTGTTTTTAGTTTTGAAGTCAAAAACATAAACATTTGTTGTTGCTTTTGCTATTTTTTGTATTTTTGTATGGTTTCACGCGGTGTATACAAATACACAAAAACATTATTGTGAAGTATTCAAGAAAGGAGAATGGGCAATTTTGTATGGATCGTGGGCGTAGGCGGCCAAGAACGATATTGTTATTTAATGATTTGAATTAGTTATACTCTCTAAAAGTTTTATAACTGCCAGGTGCCAGTAAACTTCTAATACTTTTAAAATGCATTATTGTTTTTGAATGCTTCATACAATTTTAATTAGTATTCTGTCCATAGAAAAAATCATTACAGAATATAAAAACTTGAATTTGAGACTTATTTTGTAAATGGCCGCGAGCGCCAAAAACTGCCAATACTCCTTTGATTTTCGAAAAAAATGTAATCGTTTTTTTTGGTTGCGCAATAAATGTTGCATGATTGGATTTGTGTTCAAGCGATGATGTTGTTTCGATGTGGTAAGGAGTCTTTTGGTTACCTGCACATTTAATAATAAAGCAATAATGTTTCAATGGCTGTTTTTCTATTTTTTTCATGGAATGGCAATTGTATGCGCGTTTACAGTAAGGGGGTCATTAGAGTTTCTAAAAAACATCAAAATCATGATTTTTGGGTGTATGGCGTATGAGCACTTTTTTATGTTGGTTTTAAAATAAACATACATACATATACATAAATAAATGGTATTTCTTTAAGCTTTAAAAGTAAACAAAATGTCATCAGGATATTGAAGTAGATAATAGATGGGTAGTCCCATATTCGCCATTGCTATCAAAAGCGTACAAAGCTCATATAAATGTAGAGTATTGTAATTCGGTCAAGTCAATTAAATACATTTGTAAGTATGTAAATAAAGGGAGTGACATGGCTGTTTTTGGAGTATCGGAGAAGAAAAATGACGAAATTGCACAATATCAAATGGGTAGGTACATTAGTAGTAACGAAGCACTTTGGCGAATTTTGTCTTTCCCAATTCATGACCGCAGTCCAGTTGTTATTCATCTAGCAGTGCATTTGGAAAATGGACAGCGTGTGTATTTTACTGTTGATAATGCACAGCAGATTGCAGATCAACCGCCATCAACCACATTAATTTCTTTTTTTAAATTATATGAAAGAGATCAATTTGCTAAAACGCTGCTTTATTCCCAAGTACCAACATATTACACGTGGAATGCAAGTTCAAAGACATGGGAAAAACGAAAAAGAGGAACACCTGTTGAAGGTAATCCTGATGTTTTTGCAAGTGATGTAATAGGACGACTTTATACAATGCATCCCAGCCAACATGAATGTTTTTATTTGCGTCTTTTATTGGTTAATGTTCCTGGACCTACATCTTTTTTGAGTTTGAAAAGAGTGAATGGGCGTCTTTGCCACACTTATCGTCAAGCATGTGAAGAACTGCATTTATTAGAAAATGATAATCATTGGGATGCCACACTTATGGATGCATCATCCACAGGTTTACCGCATCAAATAAGAACATTATTTTCAATAATTATCGCAACATGTTTTCCATCAAATCCAGTAGAATTGTGGCATAGTTATCGTGACTATATGACTGAAGATATCTTGAATAGAATGCGTCGTATTTCTAGAAATCAGGAATTAGTCACTACGCTGGAGATGTATAATGAGGCATTAGTTATAATTGAAGATATGTATGTGCTTAGTAATCGCAAATAAAACATTGTCACAATTAGGCTTGCCTGCTCCTAATCTACAAATACATGACGCAATCAATCAAGAAATGCAACGTGAACAACAATATGATATAAATGAAATGAACACATTTATAAATTTGAATCTGCCTAAATTGAATCGAGAACAAAAAATTGCATATGATACAATAATTCAAGCTCTACAAAACGAAAGCGGAGGAATGTTTTTTTTTTAGATACGCCAGGCGGTACCGGAAAAACATTTTTGATTTCCTTGCTATTAGCGACTATAAGATCACAGAACAATATTTGATGTTGGTCGTACACCGCAATCTGCACTTAAATTACCATTGAATATGCAAATTAATGATGATAATCCAACATGTAACATTTCTAAAAATTCTGAAATGGGAAGAGTTTTGCAACAATGTCAATTAATAGTGTGGGATGAATGTACAATGGCACATAAGAGATCGGTGGAAGCTTTAGATAGGACCTTGAAAGATTTACGTACTAATCAAGAAATATTCGGTGGCGCTCTGATATTGTTGGCTGGTGATTTCCGTCAAACGCTGCCAGTGATTCCCCGTTCAACTCCAGCAGATGAATTAAAGGCATGCTTGAAGTCATCCAGTTTATGGAGATATGTACAAACACTCACTTTAACAACAAATGTAAGAGTACAATTATTAAATGACCCATCGGCTGACGAATTTTCTAGACAACTACTGTCGATAGGAAATGGACAAATTCCAATTGATGCTACTACTGGATTAATCACTTTGCCAGATAATTTTTGTAATTTCGTACAAACCAAACAACAATTGGTTTCAAGGGTTTTGCCAAACATTGCGCAAAACTATCGAAATCATAATTTTTTAGGTGAAAGAGCAATACTGGCAGCTAAAAATCAGGACGTCGGTCAATTGAATGCAGATATTTTAAGTGATATACCTGGTGAGATTGTGACGTATCAATCAGTAGATACGGTCACAAATCAAGATGACGCTGTCAATTATCCAAACGAATTTCTGAATTCCTTGGATTTGCCTGGACTGCCGCCTCATCGTTTAAATTTGAAAGTTGGTGCACCAATTATTCTTCTTCGGAATATAAATCCACCTCGATTGTGCAACGGAACAAGATTAGCAGTCAAAAATGTCATGAATAATCTTATTGAAGCAACAATTTTAAAAGGAAAATTTAAAGGTGAAGATGTATTCTTGTATTCCAATGATTCCGCCAGATTTACCTTTTAACTTTAAACGATTGCAATTTCCAATACGTCTTGCTTTCGCCATGACAATAAATAAGTCACAAGGACAATCTTTGGAATTGTGCGGAATCGACCTTGAATATCCATGCTTCTCCCACGGACAATTGTATGTATCATGTTCACGCGTAGGAAAGCCATCAGTTCTGTGTATTTATAGCACAACTTCGGGCAAAACAAAAAATATAGTTTACGAAAAGGCTCTGCGATAGTAAAATAAAAAGAAGAAGAAATAAAATAAATTTAAAAAAAAACATCCATTTTCTCATATTTTAGACAAACTAATTTGACGTTATAAATATATGTAATTAAGAAGTCAAACTTATCGCATAATATTTAATATTCAAAATGTTTATATCTATCATCGCTATCTGCTAGGAAGGGCAGAACAACGTCTGCCGGGACAGCTAGTTTTATTATAAAATTCTTTTCCGTCATCTGTTTGCAGATTCTTTGGGGTGCGTCCTTCATTAAATATGTTTTACATAGCTGCAGTGACATCAACTCCTGTTTTACTTTTGATAGCTATACTCCAAGCAAATTTAGAAAATGTGTCTATTACCGTAAGAAGATATCGATAATTATCATTTTCTGGTGAATAGGTACCCATTTCCACCAAATCAGCTTGCCATAATTCATCAAGTCCCTTTATAATGACTCGTCTTTTTTTGAAATTTCTTCTTGCAGGTTTATGCAGCTCGTTAACAATGTTTCTCTTACTCATCTTTCAGTTGATTGAAATAAAAATGTATAAAAAGTAAACTTTGAATATGTAGCAGATCATTCTGTTTTTGTGAATAAGACAACCAAGTTCGCTTTCGTTGAATTTTTCTTTGAAAATCTGTTTTTGTTAGTTATTAAAAAATCAAGTTCGATTTTGTGTTTTCTTTTTTGAACTTTATTTAAAAAACTAATTTCTAAAAATGTTTAATTGTGAAAATTGTGGAGTATCATTCACTAAAAAGCGGAATTTGATAAGACACGTCATCAGTATATATGGTAATGAAAGAAAAATGTTTAAATGTAACAGATGTGAAAAAGTCATGTCGAGGAAGTATATAATTAATAGGCATAATAAAAATGTGCATTCAACAGGAGCTGTTGTAGCGAATAAAAGAAGCGCTAGAAAAAGGGAACATTCTCCTCAACCTTCAACATCAAAAGCGATATTGAACAAAAAACCAATAATAATTGCTAATGGGTATTGTCATATCTGTGAAGAAGATGTTGTGGAATGGAGCGTGCATAATAAAAAAGCTTCACATAAAACGCTAGTTAAACATCTGCTTTCGGAAAATGATGGTGAGGGTTCTCCTCAAACTACATATTGCTACATCTGTGAAGAGGATGTCGAGGAGCGAAAAATGACACATCATCAAAGAAAATCTTCACATAGAGCACTGGCTATGCAGCTCCTGACTGAGAATGTAAGTGTAATAAGTGGAGCTTTCAAAAATCGAATTAAGACTTATTGCATAAAGATTGTCGATGAATCAATCTTAGATGTGAATGTTTTGTTTGACGAAAATAAATGTCTTATCAAAGAGTTGCTGGAAAACAAGATGGGCATTTTAGGCGCATTGAAGCTAAACATTGAACTTTTCTGTGATTTTTCGTGAAGTCCAACAATAGTCCTGATGAGTTGATTTCGGATGTGAAAAATATTCAAACAAAAATGCGTGTGGTGCTGAGTGAAAGTGAAATAGATGCAAAGCTTCATTAATTTATTGATCAAAAAAAGTGAAATTAGAAGAATTTCAGGAAAAAGAGAGCGGATGGGCTTTGCTTTCATTTCTCAGAATCGAAATTCACATCAACAAATTTTGTGTATAAAAGATGATGAGATGGTCATCGTTAGAATTAGTTGCAATTATTATAAGATAGCAAAATGAACAATTTTTCAAAAAACGTGGAGAATTTAGAAGAAATTCTAGCGGCCATAAAAGCCGAGAATAGGAGGCCTATCCAAAAGGCTCAACCCACACCTCGGATGGCATGGAAGACAATCAAAGATGGAGAAGCACCACCACCACCAACCCCAAGGCCGATATACGAAGCACCACTGGAAAACGTTAGAAGAAATTCTAGCGGACATAAAAGCCGAGGATAGAAGGCCTATCCAAAGGGTTCAACCCACACCTCGGATGGCATGGAAGACGATCCAAGATGGAGAAGCACCACCACCACCAACCCCAAGGCCGATATACGAAGCACCACCTCCATTCCTAAGACCAATTATGGAGTTCCTGGAAGAGATGGAGGAAGATGAAACCGAAGACGAAGTGGAGTTCCTGGAAGAGATGGAGGAAGATGAAACCGAAGACGAAGTGGAGTTTCTGGATGTAGTAGAGGAAGATGGATCACCACCTCCATTCCCAAGACCAATGATGGAGTTCCTGGAAGAGGAGATGAGTATCGTCGGAGATGATACACCAGAGTATGATGTTTACTCAACCCAACCGTTTCCTGGAGCAGGATAAGGAGTTTCATCATATGATGGATTGTATGATGTTTACACAACCCCACCGTTTCCTGGAGCAGGATACGGAGTTCCATCATATTATGATGGATCAGGATTTGGAGCTCCGCCTTTTTCTGAACCGGCATTTGGAGTTCCATCATAGGATGGTTCAGGATTTGGAGATCCGCCTTTTCCTTTTTAGAGTTGTGAATATGTTTTGACAGATGTGGTGTGACGTCACTGACTATCATCTGGTTGTGTTTTCAAAGAGGAAAACAATTTAATTTCATTTTATGGTTTATATATTATATTTCTATTTTTAGAGTTTATGTTACTTAAAAATATTTTGTTTAACTGCTTAATACTAAAATACCATCTACACTTAAAAAATAATCGCTTAACATTAATATCCAAAGGCACAGCTTCTGCTTTTTTTAAGTGTGTTTCTATAAACTTCCCTTCTGTATATAAAAGTTCTTTTTTTTCATAAAAATACTTTCTAAAAATCTAATATTTTTAAGGAACTGATACTTCATCTAACCACGTAAAACTGCCTGAAGTATTGAGGGCTTTGGATACTTTTCACTTTTTGATTATGAATACAGCGAGGTATCGATAGCTCCTTCTTTCAATTCGTCGAATTCGAGCGAAGTTATTTCGTCGTCTTCTTTTCCAGTTTGGTATTCGGAGCTTCAAAAGTTTCTGGATGCATTATTTGTGAAGCACGGTCTTTTGAAACCATTTGAGCAACTAATGCGTTCTTTTGAAAGAATAAAATTGCATTGAAATTGGCTTCATCTTAATATTCGAAAAATTTAATGGGGTACTTTTTAAGCAAATGCACCAGGGAAAAGAATTCTCCTTGCTGTTTTCGGACACGATATAAAAGATGCACTTGGAATCTTCTATTTTGCCTTATCAAATCAAGCAATATAAGTGCAAGGTACAATATTATTGTTCTCTTTCCACGAGACATTTTTTCACTTTTAATATTCCATACAAATAAATTTTTAACAAACTCTTGCTGTTTTCTTTCAATATTTTGTAACAAAACATCAAAAGTAAGAATGTTTAAGAGGCACTGGCTTTTCTGTTTCACATTTATCAAGGAAGTTCTTTATTCACACGCACGGAGCCCCCAGGGTCGCCAGAAACGCAGTGTGGCAATAATTTGTACTGTTTTTTTTTTTTGGTAAATTCAGATTTGTGGAAAAAGAATTCTTTTTTAGAAAAGTGATCAAAGTTCTTGAATAATAATAAATAAATTAATAAAGACGGTTCAAATTCAAATATAAATTAAATTTAATTTATGAATACATTGTAGGTTCCTATGAATTACAAAATTAAAATTAAAAGGAGTGTAATGAAATAATTAATGTATGTTTGTGCAGGTGAACAAATAAATGTGAATTTAAATCGTTGATTTTCGATTTTGATTTTTATTGTAGCCAAATTTTATAACAATCTGAAATCTGAATCTTGAAATCTAATCCTGGGAAACGGCGCTTACTGGCGGTGGCTTAGGTGACGAAATCAAGTGGAAGATTTCCTTAATCAACTTGGTGTGTGTAGCTAAAAAAGAAACTTTTAGTGCCCTGTACCCCAATTATTAGACATTTTAGTTTATAGCTACCTATTATTTTCGGTGCAAAAAACTGTGCATAATTTGAACAACTTTTTTCATTTAAAGCAACACCTTAACTGCTTGCTTAAAATCGTTGTCCATGTTCTTAAAATCATCCTGCCTGAAGCACCTCTTGCTGGGTGTTCAAAGCGCACATCTAAGTACGATCTTAATCAATTTAATCAACATTTTTTATGGTCGTGTTCACTTTGAACAAGAACTTCCCTGCTCCATACAGTTCTTTTTTCCTAAAAAGGCATTAGACGCAGTTGCGAAAATTTCCTGATGCATGAAATTCCCTTGTTACCATATTTCTCAGGCACCGCATGCAGAAACCTACTCGCATGTGTAATTATAAATTCACGAACACCTGCAGTTTAATTAGGTTGAAGTTCGGTGTGAAACTATATACTACCACACCATGCTTTCCTATGAGTCCTTATATCCTTTAACAGGATACGCAAAGTGGAGTGGGGTTGCACAAAATGTGTGTAATTGTTTCTGCATCCCAAACTATAATGTACAAATTAGAGCAATGTGCAACCGTTTTGAGTTCGAAAATTGTGCTAAGTCTAAATTAATTTTAAAATAATTTCACTATTGCTTTTTTTTTTAAAGTTCAAGGGAATGAAAGATGATTCCCATCTAGATTTAAAGTTGAAAGTACTTTTGGATCCCATTGACAAAAATAGTTTTAAAAGATTTAATTAGTTTTTCTTTAGTATGTTGTATTTTGATTAAATTGGTTTGTTTGTTAACACTTGAGAATGATCAAAGAAAAATCCATTAAGAGGAAATCTTTTTTTTTCATTTTAAATTGGATTCAATTAATTTGATACCTTGTATTAAGGGAAGTGTATGATGTTTTTACAATGAGTTGACTTTGACACGTGCAAGCTTAGAATGAATGCAAAAAAGTTAATCATTGAATGCAGGAGAGAAGGACATTTCTTTAGCTATTTAGATACTTCAAACCGAATTGCAGACCTTTGGGTAATGCGTTATACGTTCTGGCAACAAATACATTGTTCTGTACTCCGGATGGTCAGGGTGAACATAGAGCTGACGGAATAGGGTCCAATCATAGACATATTATATATGGACTGCTAGTCGAATTTTATTTCCAATGTTCCATACAAACGCTGCTTAAAATCGAGACCTACGTATCGCGCCACTAAATTACAGTGGCGAATATCAATACTAATATCCATCATATTTTTCATGATGTCATTTTCAATGCATATGTCAATCACTAGGTCCTGTATAATAATATGTCTATTGTCTATGGCAAAAAACAATTTATTTATTTTATTTTATTTATATTTATATTTATATTTCTCATTATGTTCAAGTATATTCCCCGGTGTTATTGAGTGGCGCTATGAGTTATGTTGGAACCAACGTGAAGTTGGCAACTAGCAGTCCATTTATAATATGTCTATGGTGGTATTACTATAGACTATAGTTTATATCATAGACCATAGACATATTATATATATGGACTGCTAGTTGCCAACTTCACGTTGGTTCCAACATAACTCATAGCGCCACTCAATAACACCGGGGAATAGACGTGCATTCAGATATTAAATAACTGTTTTTTTTTTGTTAACATGACACTTGAGTAATTCTATGAAAGTAGAAGTCACGGACCAAGAAGATACAGACCGCCAACTCACCATATGGTCTCTCTTTTTGCCACCAAGCTAAAAATCAGCTGATATGCCATTTATTTTGAGAGTGTGACGCTCTCCCTTGCTTTAAAACCCATTTAGCAAACACTTTAAAAATAAATGGCATACGCAGGTATAGTTGCCATTACAAAATGCACAGAGAGAGATGTACACGTATTCACAGACTGGAAAAAATATTTCGAGGGTGTTTCAGGCAAGGGGAGTACGAGTTGGCGGTCTGTGTATGGTCTGTGGTAGAAGTTGGATTTTATGATTTGTTAGAAAAAGTGAAATCAATAATAATAAAGTTTACAATGTATTTTATAAAAACATTAAAAATGAGGTGCTCTATTAGTGGGTACAATGCGAAATACGTACCTGTGTGTCGTTTTCCAGGCAAGTGTTCATTTTAACTTTAAAGTGCTTTAAACCGTGTATTTATTGCTGTATTTTAGTTCGTTTAATAGGGGACGGGTGTTGGGTGGAGGCTATAGTGTATTTGAATGACCAACTTGTTGATCTCGCAGGATCAAAAAAGTTTTTTTTGTGAAAAAATCATTTTGAGGAAAGTGATCTAATCTATGTGCGTTCCAGATCTTCTCTGAGGCATGATGTGGTTCCGACAGTTTTTCGAAAGGCAATTGAAGATGCAAGATGGAATGGAAGTTTTACCTCAAAATTTATTTGGGTTTGAATTAAAAGTTTTGTTTTCAAAGACAATTTGTCGATTTTCTCCTACCCCGCTATGTATTTGGAGAAGCAAATCCTGAAGAAAGGGCTGCGGATGAGGTGTATGTATTTTAAGTTTCCTTAAAATAAAAAAAACTTAATAATCCTTTTATAATTGCAGAGAAAACGTAAATGAAAACGTAGTGGAATTCATGATGAAGAAATGGAAATTTTCAACTTAATAACCGAAGACAACGAAAAAAACTTGCCGTTTGACGAAATTATTTTATATATCAGTGGATTTGTGGAGTTTAAAATTCAGTTTGCGACAGATCCAAGCAATTTTTCTTAAACTGTGAAACTGAGAGTTCTGGGCTGATTTCCTTAAAAACGAAAGGATATTTAAGATATCCACACAAAGACACTTTCAAAATTTGCAAGGCAGTACAGACAAACATAAAAATATTACAAAATGAAAATAAGCTTTTAAGCAAAAATATGTTTACGATTATAAATGCCAGCACAGTTAGGGTTTTAGATCTAAGATTGCTATTTATTGATTTAGACAAGCATAGTTCATTTTCAGATAATCGTAAGTATAAACTTATAAAGCAAATAATTAATTTATGTTCGAAATAATTGCTGAACTATATAGGAAACAAAAATAATACAAATAATTTATCAAAGAAACCTGTAAGAAGCAATCTAACTAAAATTGTGCAATTTATGCTTTTATTTAGCCTTCTGGTTTATAGTAATATAGGAATATTCAATAAAAATCAACAAAAAGCTAATTCACAGCGCACTAACACAATTTAAAAAAAAAATACTTATACATTATTTACATCACGTTATTCAAAAAGAAACAAAAAGCTTATTCACAGCGCATTACAAAAAATAGAAAAAAAATACTTATTATCTACATCACGTTATTCTAGTAATTTTAAAACTTCTTTATTAACAGCATTAAAAATTTTTGCGTGCAGACGAATGCGCACTGCTTCTGGCAAAGGTTTCATGCACTTTGCCATGTTGAGCATGAACTCCTCGTTCACATCGTGCGCCTGCGCAGGTGGTGCTGAGCAATGATTTGCCACAGTATCGTTTAACCCACCAAGAAATTTTTTGAACTCGTCTTCGGCCATTCGTTTTGAGTTCCTTGCTCTCTTTGGAGCAACCATCTCGATGCTGTCATCAATTCTGAAGCTGGTGTCTTCACCGCTGATTGGCAACGTCAAATCTTGGGAGCTCTCGACGGCAGCAGTTTGGTGGTAGTTCCCAATTTGCCCATTAGAAACACAAAAATGTCTTATCACAAAAATTAGTTTATTATGTTTGTTGATGTTAGCGATGGGTACAAGAACTCAAACACATCGTAGTGCTCCCACCTCTCTGCCACTGAAGCTCCACTCCCAGATGGTTGCTCCATTGAGCGCTTCTCCCGAAAGAATCGGTGGCGAAGACTCTTCCAGCGCTGCTTAAACTCATTATTTTAAACTTTTTGTTACTTAAAACAGTTACCTGGTCTGCTTAATGTTGTAGCAATCTCTTCCCAAGCAGCGGTTCTTTTCAAACCATTTTTGTACCTCTTGGACCGAGTATTTTATACAAATTCTCGCTCCCTTACCAAGTCAATCAGCTTTTCCTCGAAGCACATTTTCTGTTGAACAAAAATAAAAGGTTTTCAAGAAAAATTCAAGGTAATTATTCTTTATTTCAATAACCTTACCTTACAATAATTTCTTGACTAGAATTTTTCACTAGAATGACTTGCAAAAAAAATTAATTTTGATTGTTGACTTTTTTTCACAGCGTCGACCTGTCAGACAAAGCAAATGATCAGTACATTTGAATTAGAGCTTCCGTTTGGAGTCACATTACGTAACATTAAGTTTTTCGCTTTACGGTTGCCAAACGAAACGTGAGGTCGAAGCTTCTTTGTGATAGCATACATTGAATTTCTGTCTGAACTCGTAAACGTCAGGCGAAGCCGAAGCCAAAGTGCGTTTGTGATTCAGGCATAATGCGTCGAAAACTCAATGCTGTCTTTTGTCTTCAGAGCTAAACATACCCCTTATCCCATTATCCATGAATGGTACTTGCATCGAGAAATCCGAAAAGTTATCTAGTTCTCGGTATGTGAATCCGTGACAACCTTCGTTGGAATGATCATATATTGTTATTTTTTTATTAACTAATTACTCTTTTTCCTTTTCAAAAACAATAAAAAAAAAACTTTCAACACAATTATCCTAAAAAACGACTTGCACTTTAGACTTGTATGTAAGCTCAAATGAAGTTTTCATTTTCATTCTTTAATCTCAGCCTGAAACTAGCTGCTAATCTGACACTCAGCAAAAGCTCGTATTTCGCTCTAAGATCATTGACCCCGTTAATTTTAAATCTTCGCCTTTGAGCCCAAATATTATACTTTCCAAAAACATGCAAAGAAAAAAAAAATTATCAACATTCACCATCACCATTCTGACGTAAGATCGTAAAAATCTACTACTTTCTGCAATCTTTCAAAATTTTGCTTCTTGTCAGCATTTCAGCAGAATTTTGATGGCCGCCGAGAGTGATTGTGTTGTTTGTTTTGATTTGCGTCGGCAATCAAACCTATTAACAATGTTTCGTTTTTTTGATAAGTTTCTTTTTGTTTTCTTTCGGTTTCTTGTTTTAAAATACAAATTCGGTAAAATGTTTTTCTCGTTAACAGTTCCAACAAAAGTCAGATTCAACGGCGCTTGTAGATAATAAGTTTTTAGCCAAGAGGATGGAGGTAAACCAATTATCGCATGTTATGTTACGACAGCTACCGTGAACAGGTTTGAAGAGTTCTTTCAGATACATATGTACCTATCTAATATTCTCCCAGGGGCAAGCCATTGGATTTTGTTCCTCTTCTCATATATGGCATAGCGTTGATCATATATTTGGTCCCACTGTCACACATCATAAAATTTCTTAGGTCATATTTTGTTTGGATTTATAGATATACACAGCTGGTCCAAAAAATAGGTGCAATAATTTTTTTTTATATAAACTAAATTTTTTAATATGTTTTGTTTATTTAAATATTATTTTAACATTAGTTTCTATCAATACTTAATGAAATATTAATATTTAAGGCTTTTAAATTAAGAAATTATAAATTTTATACAATAAAACCGGTGCCGTGAAATAACGCCGAATGCAATAACGCCGAATTTCAAAATTCGGCGTTATTGCACTTTGCGAAAGTGAAATAACGCCGAATTATGACGTTCGGCGTTATTTCACTATAAGAAAGTGAAATAACGCCGAATTCCAATTGAGAAATAAAGCCGAATATAAAACAAATATGTTCTTCCCAAAAGTTCGTTTTAATAAAAAAAAAAAAAAAATTTAATAATTCTTTTTTGTAGAAAAATACATACTTAATAAACATAACAGATTTACATTTCGATATTTAAAATTTTAATTATTAAGTTTACGAAATGCATACTTCATTATATTTTTAAAACCTAGTGCTGTTAAGAGAAGTCTTTTGAAGTAAAAGTTTCAGTAGGTATTTATTGAACTTAAAATGTATATGTAGATACCTAGGTTCTATATCTATATCAAGCTAAATAAAATGTCAAACTTTCATTCGAAACCGTTGATATATGTAAGTGCAACATATAAAATCCAAGCTTTGCAGAATTTGAGAGAAAAATTTTTCAGATCCAAGTTTTTTGAGAAATTCATCAAATAAAAATAAAAAAATCGCGCGATTTAACAGCACTAGGTTTTAAAAATATAATGAAGTATGCATTTCGTAAACTTAATAATTAAAATTTTAAATATCGAAATGTAAATCTGTTATGTTTATTAAGTATGTATTTTTCTACAAAAAAGAATTATTAAATTTTTTTTTTTTTTTTTATTAAAACGAACTTTTGGGAAGAACATATTTGCTTTGTTTTATTTTTAAGTGGAAATTGGTCATGTACAAAAAAAATATACAAAGGGTACTTAAACATTTGTTTAATGATTCCAAAGCTTTCAGGATGGTACCTTATTTAGAGAATATGATAGACACATGAAAAGTCATAAGAATAATATTTAGAAAGTGAAATAACGCCGAATCGGCGTTATTTCACTTTTTTATAGTGAAATAAGGCCGAACGTCAAAATTCGGCGTTATTTCACTTTCGTAAAGTGCAATAAAGCCGAATTTTGAAATTCGGCGTTATTGCATTCGGCGTTATTTCACGGCACCAATAAAACCGACGGTGTAGACATTTGCGCTTCTACAAAAAAATAGGTGTGTCTTCCTAAATTATGAATAATGATAGTTTGAATGCAAAATTTGTTGTATTTTATAATAATTTTCGTTTACCATTCTCTTATAACCCGAGTATACGACATTGTTATCCAAAACTTTTTAAAGTCAGCGTGGTATTAACTCTACAAACTTTTGGCATCTTTCTTGGGGTATAGAATACCATTCACTCTGAACAGCATCCCACAATCGGTTCCAGTTTGGAAAATATTGGCATCTTAGTTTCCGCATAAGCTCATTCCTCAAGTTCTCAATCGGGTTGAGATCTGGGATTGACTTGGCCATGAAACAATTGAAACTTCTTTCTCTCGATACCACTCTTTCACAAGATTTGCAATATGTTTCTGATCGTTATATCCTGCTGAAAAATCCATCGGAGAGTCATGCTTTCTTCGGCAAATGGAAGCATGATATCTTCCAAAATATCCCTATAACCTTATTTGGTCGAGATGTAACTAATACGGAATATAGGAATTAGGGCCCACACCATACTAGAAAAAACGGAACCAGACCCTAATATTTCCTCCTGATAGTCCTTTATTTTTGGTCGCCTGAAATACGCCCAGAATCTGATGAGAACAAATAAATTTTTGTTTCATCACTCCAGAGGGTATTGCGCCATTTTTTGGTCCTTCAGGTCCGCTCCAACTTCTATGGCTAAGATATAAAATTTAATCACACCTATTTTTTGACCAGCTGTGTATATAGTTGTAGTTGCCCCTATATTGTATAAGGTGTGACTGGAGTGTATTCATTATTATTTATGCATTGGTGAAAGAACAAATCCCATATTTTTCGGATAGGAACAAAGACATCCTCTTGCCTTAGTAATGGCCGCAATGTTTTGTCATCCATTCTGAGACAACGTATCAAAACTTAAAGCAATTAGGCTCATAAATGAAACATTCGTAAATCATTGGGGAAGATCGGTCAAATAATTCTTCTGTGGATAAGTGGTTATCTTTCCTCATCGCTGTCGAAACCGAAATTCCAATAAAGCTAAAATTTCTTCCTTACATGTTGTGTCTTTGAACGTCGCAGTAATCATGTACCTAGTTACACGTTAAAAAAAAAATTCGACATTGGTCCACTGAACTATTTCCGTCAGAAAACAAATTAAAATCAATATTACAGCTTTGTTTTGTTTTGGAAATTAAATAAATACACGCCATTTTTTTTTCTTTCACTTTGAAGTTGTCACTTTGGCATTTACCTGTGTTATACTGTTATAATGTGTTATAAAAAAAGTGTACCTTTCCACGATAACAGTTTCTCAATTGGAGTCAAAATTTTTGTTATGAAAACACTATCCAGTGTATAATAGATTCAAAATAGCTTTTTATGGCCTTTAGTCCAACAAAAAATTGGCGTTTCATCCAGGAATCTCACTATGGAATCATCAGTTGACATACAGTGAAAGAAACCTTGTCAATACGCAATTTTTAAATTTTTTCTAGTACAACTTACATAGAATTTTTGACAAAACCCTAATGTGAACTATATCCAACAAGATTAAGATTTTAATCATTAAGAAGGAAGTTTAAGCCCGTGGCCTGGCTCAGAAGTAGTTTTTAAATTTTTCTTAATACAAACTCTATATACTGCATTGATAAATTAAATAAAATAAAATCAACCAAGTAGAAGACTCAGCACTAATAATGGACTGTTTATTTAATTTATCAATGCAGTATATAGAGTTTGTATTAAGAAAAATTTAAAAACTACTTCTGAGCCACGCCACGGGCTTAAACTTCCTTCTTAATGATTAAAATCTTAATCTTGTTGGATATAGTTCACATTAGGGTTTTGTTTTGTCAAAAATTCTATGTAAGTTGTACTAGAAAAAATTTAAAAATTGCGTATTGACAAGGTTTCTTTCACTGTATGTCAACTGATGATTCCATAGTGAGATTCCTGGATGAAAGGCCAATTTTTTGTTGGACTAAAGGCCATAAAAAGCTATTTTGAATCAATAATTCAACAGTCCATTATTAGTGCTGAGTCTTCTACTTGGTTGATTTTATTTTATTTAATTTATCAATGCAGTATATAGAGTTTGTATTAAGAAAAATTTAAAAACTACCAGTGTATAATAGAGATCAGTGGTCGCTATGCTCTGGAATGCAAAGTAGAGTAATCTTCAGGTTGGGTTCAAGACTATCACTTTCATATCTCATTCTGAATTTGGTTTAATTGGAGAAAGATGTGGCCAAATGTATAGCCTTGATAGCACCTTGGCTATAAATTAATATAGTAGTATGGAAAACGCTAGCGAAATCAGGAAGTCGGAAGGACTTGGGCACATCAAAGTTCTCTGAAAATGTACGATTACCGACTGCACACACCTCAGCATCTACAGATTGTTGTGTCGAATCCTTGTAACATGCTAGTTTTCCCTGTCTGTTCTGGAATGAAAACCAACCTTGAAACCCTCACAAGGCCTCAAAGTTAATTTTCAGTAGTCGGTGGGTGTTGTGACGACAACAATACAAAACAGAATTGCATATCAAAGCAGAAATATGCAAAACTGCACTATAAACGAGTTCAACAGCACCGACCAACGCACGAGCGCGAATACGAAACATATTTTATTTTTTCTTTGTACTCAAAGTCCAATTGCGTTTATTTGTAAATATTATTATTTTATTTAATCGTAAGCATTACTTACTTGCTATTAGAACAGCGAGCCAATAACACCTTCTTTTATTTAGACTTCCCCCCACCAGTGGTAAGGGGTCTTTAAATTGAAACAGTATTAAATCATTGGTCCTTTGAAAGGAAAGAATATAGTGAAGAATATAGCGTTACCAAGGCTATAAACATTGCTAGAAGAAAAAAAAACTAAGAAAATAAAAGTGCAAAAGCGTTATCAGGGCTATTATCACTGATATCTAAACTAAGAAATTGTGAAAACAAAAATAAAAAAACTAAGAACAACGAAATTAAAATGATGGACGAAACTGAAGTTTACATCATCGTCGCTAAGCAGAGAGCACTAGTGGAGGAGCTGGAAGTGCAAATCCGCAACTTTGGAAAAGATAGTGCGTCAAGAAAACCCAAAAATACAAAGATGAAAGGATTCAACGCTTGCAAACACTCTGGGAAGAGTTTGAACAAAACCACATAATAATAACTCCTCATATCAAACAAGACACGCCTTATATGCAAAGGAATACTTTTCAGAAGGTAAAGACCTTGTATGAAGAACAGTGGGGAACGAAAAAGTTGCTTTGGCCAACTAATTGGAAATGTGAACTTAATACTGAATCAAATTCTGAAGATCAATCAACATGCAAATATGAAACATTTTCATTATAGTAAATATTAATTTGGTGATCAAACTCACGATTAATTCGAAGACTAAACAAATATGTAGAAAACAAAAATGCTATAAAAATTCTCTTAAAGATTCCAGGTGAAACTAATTTAAGGAAAAACAAGAAGCACGTGGAATTTTAAGAGGAGAGAGATGTACCAGGTATCATAGCTGAAACGAAAATGAATACGTTTTGTTTTGAAACTCGGAAACCGCCAAGGAAACGAAAAACTGATTCGAGTGGTGAAAGGAACAAAATTGGTGAGGCTTCAAAGCAATAAATCTCAAGTTCATTTTTAATCAAACACAATAAAACGGTATCCAAGGAAACAATCTTAAATTCATAATGTAAGCAATACCTACCTTAAAAATCTTGATTCTATAAAAATAAATACCTATATACCCACCGCTACCATGTATATGCGTTCATGTTCAAGTGTCCCAATTAAGGTATGAGGCTGATAAGCAACAAACATAAACATTTTCCTTGTTTCCTGTTCAGCCTCAGCAAACAGTGTGTTCAAAAAGACATTTTTCCTGAAATGCAAAAATAAGAAAACAGGAATCTTCACTTTAATGAAGGCAAAGTTGTATCCTTTAGAAGACAGGGTTTTCCTTAACATACTCGTACACATATTTAACTACCGCATTTTTATCTCTAAACGTGTTCACGTGGAACCTATATACGATGATGTTATATATATTTTATCGTTGTATACGTTCATTGGGTAATCACGGAAATCGTAGACAATGCGTCAAATATCCCAAAGGCTTGCTTATTGTAAATTTCAATTTCAAATCACATTCCCATTGCAGTGCAAATATTTGATCTTCTCTTTGTAAACATTTCAAGTTCCAGAAGGAGGACACAAGGACATGCTATACCCTATACCCCCTGCCTCAAGCAGCAGATACAATTTTCATAAAATCAAAATGTTTGTATTCAAAACGTATCGCCTAGTGAAAAATTTAGATGAGAAGGTTAGATGGCAGTTAGGTACCATTGGGCCATGGGAATGAAGAAGAAACGTTACCTATACGAGCCAAAAATGTGGAGAAAAAAGAAACTTAGCGCATTTCTTCCGCGACAAGGTTTTCCTCTCTAGAAGCTAGAAGTTTAGATTTAAAAGGAAGGTGAAGGCTAAGGACTCACTGCAATATGTCTGCAGGCAGGTGGTGTATTTCTCCTCAGGGGGTTATTTTCTTCGGTTTAAAATGAGAGACTTAAATTGAATTTCAGGAAACACGTTAGAAGGTACCTATTGTCAAAGGAATCGGAAGAGAATTAACAAAAGAAAACATTTTTCCACGAAAGTGAATACATTATCGTTATTTTTGGGACAAGTGTCTGTTTAGGGACGAGGATATGCTAATGTAGAGACGTGCTATGAAAATCAGTTTTCTTTCTTTTTTTTTTTTTTGCTGTTCGCTCAGGTGTGGTGTGTTTTGTAACACCTTGGAGTATTTTGGTGGTTATTTATATATAGATACAAACTAGATACATATATTGGGATTGTTTCAAGTCATAATTTTATTTTGAACAGTCAAATTTGGCAGTCAACCAAGCAAGCAAACAATTGTGTCACCTTAAAAACCCAACGCTAGAAGGTATGGTTTTGTAGAATTTAGAACAAAGCTGATTTGAAGTTATGAAGTGGATAAAATGTTAGAAGTTTGAACTGCCGGAAAAGTTTTTACTGATATATTATGTTGCTTTACAAATAAGTTTAAATTTGAAAATAAAATGCCAAAAAAACTGACAACATAAGTCAATCAAAAAAAAGTACTTTAAAGAACAGCCACCGGCTAGATACTTTTTGTTAACTAAAATGGTTGCTCAAGTGACTTCCATAAACGTATGAAAGAGTGTCCCCTGGCAATTATCGATTCCCTTACAAATCACTTGTGAAACAATGAAACTGTCTCGTCTGGCGTAAATGCGTTACCTCAAAAAAGACCGTGTTTTGTTAAGAAATAATCCAGCTATGCTGTAAACAGTGGTTATTGTCCTTAATATTCGGTCAAAGGGAAGAAAATTGAGGACTTTTAAACATACATTTTTTTCGCTTGATTTCCGGAAGCTACTGTCTGCAGTAGACGACCAACTAATCGCTGGCAGGCAGAATGATTCATTCAATTTGAACGTTAGTGAACAAAGTTTTCGTTCAAGTACCAATATCTAAATTTATTCTAAACTAAAGTCCAACAAGGCTTCCGTGTCGAAGCAGACGGCCAAACTATTCAAAGATGTGGGAGATGATTTGGTCAGGAGCATACACCAACTCGTCTGTATAATCTGGACGGATGAAAGTATGCATTTTCACAAGTCAGGAAATACTTTGAATTTGAACATTAATTTTAAAGTCGTGAATAGGGCTGTATTTTACAGAGCCATGTCACTACTCGTGGCTGTTTAAACATTGTGCTGGAAAATATCATACGGAACACCCATGACAGTACATCGGAGACCATCTTTAATAAATGGACACAGTAATTTGGGTTTGCGGACGACATTGGCGTCATAGGAAGATCAAAGCGAGCAGTAAACGGTGCCATCATTACCATGGGGTAATCAGCAAGCAAAGGTCTCAAGTCAAATCTCTCCACCGACTTGGTCAGAACCATTGATAGGTATAACATCGATTTAGTCGGTGAATTTGTCTACCTGGGTACTGCTGTAAACACAGGCAACAACATCAGCGCTGAAATCAAACGGAGACTTAGACTTACTCTTGCTAAGCGCCCTTTCGAGAAGAACCAAGGAGACACTGTAAAGAACACTAATCATTTCGGTCTTGCTATATGGTGCAGAAGCATGGACCCTCTCCCAATCGGATGAAAAGTCGCTTGGAGTCTTCGAGAAAATAGTTCTGCGTACGATTTATAGTCCTGTCTGATTAAACCGAGAAGACAACATTTGGCGAAGATGATACAACGACGCCTAGCCTAGCCAGAAAAATTCGAATTCAGCGATTAAGGTGGTTGGGCCATGTAGAGCGAATGGATATCGACGCTCCAGCTCATAAAGACAAGACTTCAACGTCAAGCCAGAGGGTGTCGGAAGCCAAGGTAGACCTCATCTTCGATGGAGTGCAAAATTGGAGACGGCAGGCGAGAGATCGAACAGACTGGAGGGTCATACTTTGCAAGGCCTAGGAGCACCACGCTCCAGTTGAGCCAACATTAGAAGAAATTAATATAAATGGAGTATGGAAGAGAATATTCAATGACGAACGGGCTATACGGCAACATTGACCTGGTCAAAAAGCAGAAAATATATTGTCTTAGATGGCTAAGGCATGTGGAGCATATGGAAGAATTAGGGCCAACTTAATAGTGAAAGACCCTATCTTATAGGAGGCGCAATCAAGTGGAGGACGGCCCCAACCAACTTGGCGTGATTAATTGGAGGCTGGTTAAAGATAATATTAGGTGGCGGGTTAGTGGCGGTTTGAGTGTCGATCAAGTACTCGTCGTGTGCGGTCGCGTTGCTTCTGTGCGCGTGTGTCACCCAAAAATAATCATAAAAAAAAATAAACCAAAACCGAATTCATATACCACATACAATACATAGTGCAATTAAATTAAAATGAGAAATTAAATTCAGCCCTTTACGGTACCCAAAATTAGAAAAAAATAAATAGAATAAACCAGTGAAAAAAAAAAAAAAAAAAACCAAACCTCGCTCATTCGCAGCACAGCATCCAACAATACTCATCCTCTCCACCCGCGCCACCCATTACTTTCTATGCAATGCAAGCCTCTTGTGAGGCTTATCGCAAGAGGTTTTGCATTGGATAGGTGAGCAGCATTTGATGTATATTTCATTCGTGTTTTTTGTCTATATTAATTCCCGTTTGCAAATTGTTTTATGGGCATAACAACTAGGACAGTTTGTTTATAATTGGAATTAATATGGGCCTATACTAAACGGCTGAAATTAGTTTCGTCAAAGTTGAATTTTTTGTGTTTAGTTTTTCAGAATGGTAAGTGATTTTTGTGTTGTATATTCAAATATTCGTGGGCTAAGGAAGAATTTCTTTTCTGTGTACGCCCATACTGTGCAATACAGGCCAGCTGTTTTGGCATTAAGTGAAACCCAGGTTGGACAGAATACTGATTTATCAGAATTTTGTTTGTTTGGATATAACTTAGTGCCATTACTTTTTTCCCACCATGGTCTTGTCGTTTTTGTTAGGAATGATATTGCTTGCCCGAGCCTTCCCCAATATGGGCATTGTTCTAATACGAACTTTAATTTCCTGTGGCTCAAATTCGCTGTCCGCAAGCATATCATTCATTACTGTTTTCTTTACAGGAGTCCGAATCTTGACAGCATGTCTACTTGTGATGAGTTAGATGTTCTGTCAGATTCAATTTCCCGAATTGTTTCCCATTGTCCTCACACTGAAGTCGTGATTACGGGCGACTTCAATGTACACAATTCAAGTTGACTCCGCTATTCTGGCCGGACAACACTCGAAGGAAGGTATACCGAGATCTTTGCTGAGTATAACCATCTTACCCAGCTTGTCGATGAGCCTACTCGTCTACCGGATATTGATGGGCATTCCGTCCATACTCTTGACTTGTTCCTTACTTCCCATCCTGATAAATATACTATTAAAGTAACTTCTTCATTTGGCACCTCGGACCATTTTGTCATTTCAGCTAATTTCTCGATCTCCAACCATCAAGTTAAATAAAAAATTCCCACTAAGAGCGTTTGGCAATACGAGAAAGCCAACTGGGACTGTCTGAATAATGTCTTTCTCAACTTCAACTGGTCATTATGCTTCCTCGATAATGACATTGATGCCAGTGCTGAAATGATTACAGAAGTGATTTTTCTTGGAATGAGAACTTTTTTCCCTCACAGAAAAAAATGTATCAAACCAAAAGAAAAGTCTTGGTTTACCGAAGAGTGTAAAGAAGCTATCAGGTTGAAAGAAGTTAGCTTCCGATCCTACAAAGCCAACCCAACTGAGGAAAATCGGAAGAAACACAAACAAGTTAGGAACTCGTGCAACTCCGTTATTCATAAAACGAAATTTTTACATGACCAGAAGTTACGGCAAAAAATGCTGCAATGTCCCAAAGGCAGCAAAAACTTCTGGTCATTTGTAAAAAACGTCAAGAACTCAACGTCATCATCAGTTCCAACGCTCATCGTCGACAATAAACCAATTGTCAGCTCTTCAGAGAAGGCGAATATGCTCGCAGCTCATTTTGCTGCAAGTTCTACGTTTCCTGCAAGCAACAATGCCCCTCCTGTACTTGAGAACGTTAATTTTTCTATGGGACAGATATTTTTCCGGACTCGTACAGTAGCAAGAGTACTTCAAGATCTTGATATACACAAATCCGCTGGCCCGGATGGTATACCCCCTATTCTTCTGAAGAAGTGTTCTTCATCGCTGGCAAAACCACTGCGTAAGCTTTTTCATCGCTCCTATCGTTCAGGAATCTTTCCTAGTAGATGGAAAACAGCATTTGTCCAGCCCGTCCCAAAAAAAGGTGACTCCTCCTCCCCCTCCTCCTACCGACCAATTGCACTTACGTCCCTTCTTTCCAAGGTCATGGAAACGCTGATAAATCGTCAGCTGAAGAAATATCTCGAAGATCGGGAGCTTTTAAATGTACGGCAATACGGCTTTCGCAGCAATCGTTCCACTGGTGATCTGATGGCATATCTCACCGAACAGTGGAACAAATCTGTGCATCGCTTTGGCGAAAGCAAGATTATTGCGCTTGATATTTCAAAGGCATTTGATAGAGTTTGGCATGAAGCTCTTTTATCGAAAATGCTTGCATTTGGTATCGATGATACTCTTATTCGTTGGATTAGAAGCTATCTTCTGGACCGTTAAATACAAGTTGTATTAGACGGTTTCAAGTCTGATCTCCACAAAATAAATGCTGGTGTGCCCCAGGGCTCCGTTCTGTCTCCGACTCTGTTTCTCATTTTTATAAATGATCTCTTGTCTGTGACTTCTAATCCATTAAATTGTTTTGCTGACGACTTAACCCTCAGCTTTTCATAAACGTTTGATAATTCACGGCCTTCGCCTTCGGACGTGTTATTACAACGGTACCGTATGGGCGTATGATGAGCTCATTAAACTCCGATTTGAACAGCATTGTGAATTGTGGTATCAGAAATCGTGTGGAGTTTAATGCGTAGAAAAGTCAATGTTGTCTTTTTTCGTTAAAGCTAAACATGCCCTCTATGCCATTAGCCATGAGTGGTAATTGCATCGAAGAGACCGAAAAGCTATCAGCACTCGGTATGTGTATTAGTGACAATCTTCGTTAGAATGATCATATACTTGAGATTACCAAGAATGCTGCAAGATGCTTAGGCTTTCTAAATAGATGCAAGAAGCTTTTCACCCCTTCTGATCTGGCTATAATTTACAAAGCGTTTATACGCCCCTCGAGTATAACTCCTAACTCTGGGCAGGTGCTTCTCAAACTTTCTTACACCTGCTCGACAGAATTCAGAAAAAAGCGTTATGGAAACATTTCCATCCCTTGAACATCGTCGAAATGTTTCATGTCCTTCCTTATTTTACCGATTCTTCTACAAAAAATGCTCATTCGAGGTATCCAGCTGCGTTCCACCCCTTAAACATTTCCCCCGTAACACACGCCTTGCTTGGAACGCTCATCAGTTTACACTTAAGCCCAATTTCGGACGTACCGTAAAATATAAGGATTCTTTCTTTAGCCGTACAATACGAATGTGGAATGAATTGCCTGGCACAGTTTTCCCTTGCCATTTTGATCTTCAAACATTCAATACCAATGTTCATCGACACCTCCTTTCCCTCTTTCACCCTAATTTCCTATCGCTCGCGCTGTGACTTATAATTAAAAGGGCTATAACAAACCCCTTGAGCGCGTGTGCATTATATAAAAAAAAAAAAAAAAAAAAAAAATATGTTGGTTGACCTCAGCGCCACAGTAGTTTCTCCCATAGGCCAAAAGTCAAAATTTCAAGGTTAAACAAACTAATTTTTTAAATGCAATAATTGTCTATGATAACGGGACAATTAAGTAGCAGTAAGGTTCCTCCTCTAAAATTAGTTGTTGGCATTCACTCGCGTCACAAAGTTCAGTGTTTTTCGCGGTTTTAGAAAAAACGTTAGTCTGAAAATACGACATTGAGGCTTACCCATTTTTCGTCTGTTGTTCAAAGTGAATTTTGGAAAAAAGGTGATGTGAATATTAAAATAATAATTTTCTTAAAAAAAATAAATATCGTTTATGTTTTGACCCCTATTGAAAATGGTGCATAATTTGAATTTTTTCATATTTCGTGTTTTCTGAAGAGCCAGAGCATCAAATTCCTATAAAATCCCACAATGATTCTTGTAGAATAATTTAGGGTTATTTTTCCTCTTTTAGAATAGATAAGACTGTTTTTTGCGCAAATTTACGCAAGTCCTAAAATTTCGACCCGAAGTAAAACACTGTTTTCCACTTTTTTTTTTAGATTCTAGCAATATGATCCAGCGAATTGATATTTTTAATATATGGCATGCGGCGAAGAAAGGTCTCAGTGATGCCAAAATTAATGAAACATGGACCATTTTCAAAGAAACTCATCAAATTAAGAGCTTAGACGCTAAGAAAAAGATAAATACGCTATGTAAGACTTTTCATAGAAGGTGGGAGGATTGTTCCCGAACAAAAGGTGTTTTTATCTTAAAATAGTATTTGGCTTGACTTCATCGAAGACTAGTTCTTCGGAGGAGGACCAAAGAGAAAAAAAAGTCACCAAATAATCAAGGGAGACCAAAAAAACCATTTTTAGAAAGCTCGTCTCGCACCAAGAGGAGGCAAATTGCTAAGACCGTTGAAGTCAATGAAGACATTGCTTGTACTTTGAAACATTGCCAGTCTACAAACAATCTCAAAGTAAGACAAAGACAACTCAACTCGATTCAAATGATGCTTTGAAACTTTTGGTCGAGGCAAAATTGTCAAAACATCAGTACCATGTTTTCAGGAACTTGGTAAATCAAAAAACTGAGGTTGATATTTTTCCAAGCTATGCCAAGGTTCTTCAAGCGAAACAAGAATGTTACCCAGAGCTGGAAACAATTAACATTTCCGATTCATCAGCCGAGGTTACCCTTCAAGGTCTCCTTAATCATACTGCCCAACGCATTGTAGAATTCCAACGGGACATTTTGAAAATTCGGAGATTAATTTCGGTAATAATTAAAATATCTTACCATCCAGGTTATGTGTTTTATTGTAAAACTTATGTCTACTTTTTCATTTGTCTGTGTTCGTGGTAAAAGTGTCTCGTGTTTGTGACAGCCGATATATGTAGCTTCAGTTGTAATTCTAACAGTGTCTCTAGTCTGAACCTAATCACAGGAGGTAGAATAATGTAGTGTTCGTCTTATGTACAAACAAAAATTTCAGTTGACTAAATAAACTCCTGATTTAGGTGATCTGACTTTAATTGGGACATGGGAATTTTATGGAAGCAGTGGACAGTCCGAATATGAACAAAGAACGTCTGGCGAATTCAGTGATGCGGATATGTTTATAGCATCTTATGTTCCGATTCAACTTTTTTCGCAAGAGAGTTCTAAGTCTGAAAAGAAAATTGTATGGCAAAATCCTCGCCCAGGATCAACTCGATATTTCTGACCAATACGTTTTCAATTAAAAAAAGAAACGGCAGAGTTGAGCAGAGCTGAGCAGGAATACATGCAGAGCCAGATAAATTACTTAACTGGAACAATAATTACAGTAACTGACCGCTCTATAAATGTAAAATACATCCTCAAATTGACAATGGTTGACGGAAAAGTATCGAATGCCTTGTCACATACTTCTTCCCAACAGGTTTGCTATATTTGCGGAGCAAAGCCAGTAACATGAATGATATTCAAAGCTCTTTACCATGAACCATAATCGAAGAATTTCTAGATTTCGGCATATCTCCACTGCATGCGTGGATAAGATTCATTGAATTTTTCATTCATCTAGCAGATATATTAGATTTTATCGGCTGAATCTGAACAGTTTGATTGAAAGAGATAATCTTTCTGACCTAACAGCTATTATGGACAGTATAAGATCATCCTACCTTAAACCCTACTTGCAGTGGCTCAAATAGAAAAAAATGAATCCAGTCGCATCCTGGTTTGATGAGGACTGTAAAAATGCGAGAGAAACATCATTTTCGTGGCTAAGAGCATTCCGTACCTATAGCGACGAATTTTGTAAAAACCAGTATATGGAAGCAAATAAAGAGTTTAAATCGCTAATCAGACAGAAAAAGATGAGCTACTTCGAGGCTGAGGCTAGAACACTGGCGCAATGCAATAATTCTACCGATTTTTGGAAATTAGTAAGAACTCTGAATGGAAATAAGTTTACGATAAATCAAGATCTGACCCCTAGTGTTCTATTTACCCATTTTAAAAATTTATTAAATCCACATCCTAATAGTGACATCGTATCATATGCGGCACCGAGTATAGAAAATCACACATTGGATGCGTGTATAACTTGTGGAGGGATACTGAATGTCTTGAAGTACTTAAAGGATGGTAAAGCTGCAGGTTCGGATGGAATACCAGTCGAGTTTTTCAAATATGGGACCATGGAGTTAATAACCAAGCTCAATATATTGTTCAACCAGATTTTGGATACCGGAGATATTCCACAGCAGTTCAAGGAATCGCTGATTTTTTCGATTGACAAAAAAGGTAACACGCGAAATCCGGAAAATTATCGTGGGATTAGCTTTTTCAACGCTTCGTACAAAATTTTTACTTCAGTTCTTCAACGCCGACTAAGCTCCTGGATCGAACAAAATCATGTGATAAAAGAATTTCAAGCTGGATTTCGGCCCGGGTACTCCACCACTGACGACATTTTCGTACTAAAAAGCATCGCTGAAACATATATAAACAAAGGAAAGAAATTATGAAGCTTCTTTGTGGATTTCAAAGCAGCATTTGACGCGGTAGATAGACAATAGACATGCGCTAATATATAAGCTCTTTGGACTAGGCATATCTACAAAATTTGGTAGAGTTCTTCAAAGCCTTTATGGTGAAACAAAAGCGGCGGTATGGAATGGAGAAGGAATTTCGGAATGGTTTCAAACTGAAACTGGAGTTCGTCAGGGATGAGCGCTGAGCCCTCTTTTGTTTGCTCTATATATTGAGGACCTCACTGATTATTTAGCTGGTGGCATCGAGTTTGCAGGAACTTTAATCAAGGCTCTATTCTTTGCGGACGACATAGTTCTACTAGCAGGAAGGAATATAGATATCTAGGCATCTGTCTAACAAAGAATCTTAGTATGGAAAAGCACCTCAATGAGAAACTTGTTAAAGCTAAGAATGCCATTGGGGCTACGTGGAAAAAATGTTTCGCCAACAAAAGCATTGCCCATAGTAGCAAGTTTCGTGTCTTTGAAGCGGCCTCGGAATCGATAATGCTCTATGAATCACAAGCATGGGGTTACAAGCATTATGATACTGTGGAAAAACTCTTGAGGTTTTATATTAAAAGAATATTTCATCTTCCTAATAATACCCCGAACTATATTGTTATGCTGAAAACAGGACTTTCTCCGTTCTTCATTCACACCCTCAAGCTCCATTTCGATTATATTATCAAGGTACTGCATATGTCCAATGAAAGACTACCAAAGAAAGCGGCCCTTCAAGTTATAGAACGAAGAAACAGTTGGTATGCTGAGTGGATGGAGCTGGCGCTGTGGTGTGGAGTTCCACTTAGCTTGGATTTAGGCAACCTTAGTGCATGGAAAGACACACTCTACAAACTTATTAAGGCTGTTGATCTCAAATATCGTGAGAAATACATGGAGGAAGCTACTAGCTCTGCTCATAGATCAATATACAATCTAGGACTCAAAAACTATTTCAAAGATGAGAATAGTGTGGACCAAATATCAATGATGCTAAAATTGCGTGGTGAACTCCTAGGTCTCAACTATATTCCTCACAGAGAAGACCTCCCAATACTATGTAGTCTATGTAACCAGAGGGAAAGAGAAGATGTGTTCCATTTTCTAGGAAAATGCCCGGTCTTAAAGGAAACACTGAGATTTGACTTTGGCTTTAATTCCTTATCAGAAGAAGATATTGTAAGACTTTTAAATGAAATGGAAGTCCCAAAATTGTTCCAGTACTGCAAGGTCGCACTAGCGTATCGTGATAGGATTATCAGTGAAAACTTTTAATATGCTTTTTGTTTCTTCTATTTGTATTGTAGAGTGAAATTTTATTTGCTTTTTTACCTTTATGTTTAAATTGTTAAGTATACACTGTTCGTTAATCTTTTTGTCAACCTGGCAGACGGCAATGCCATGCTATGCTTGATTTTGTAAATATTAATGTTTTTTTAAACTATTATGTTAAATAAAATCAATAAAATCACTAAATCACTATTAGATTTTAAAAAATGGTGGACCGGAAATAGTGAAAAACCTCTTTTAGACGCCAAAAAAAAAAACCGAATACAAGCAGAATTCAAAACCATTGGATTGATAGTTGACAAGCCAAAACAAGGTGGTGGAAATTCAAACGATGGCAATACTGCTCGTAGATTTTTTGCTTACCCTTCTTTATCGTCTCAGATAACTGGCGTTAAGCAATCTATACTTCAAAGATGTGCTGTAATTTAAAAAACTTTGGCAGCAAAGACGAAAAACAAAGATGTTAAATTTTTTCGGTCGAACAATACGCGAAACAACTAACACTGACTTATTGAACAGATTACTTTTAACTTCACAGACCCTTTGCTTTCTAATGAAAGAAATTTAAGAAAAAAAAAAAAAACAAAAATCGACATTGTCTCAAAATATTTTGAATTTATTGCTTTAATACTAAAAAACAAAAATAAAAAATACTATAAAATAGTTTATAAAATTAAATAATATTTAAAATAGAACACTGGTTTTATTTTCTATCATTTAAAATTAAGTTTTGAGTTTTGACTGCCCTTCCCATATACTAATGAAACCACGGCGCGCCGTGGTCCACAATGAATTTCTTGGAAAAGTGGAAATTCGAATTCAACATCCTAGCTTTCAGTAAACCAAAGTATCGATATTAATCTCATAAGTTAACATTTTTTGCATGTAGCAGCATATGGGTGTTAAGTCTTGCCAAAATAAATTAAATTGATGTTCCAAATGATGCCTATAGTCTCAACGAAAAACCTTATGGTTAACTTTACGCACCCGCAACATCAATCAATAAATCATATTCCCGCATAGCTATAAGTAAATGTTCACACCAACCAAATCAATCCAAAAGATACATTTTCCATTTGGCTTATCCTCATCTCATCACTATGAATTATTCTCGAATAACAAAAATATTTTATTCGTTTTCTTCACAAAACAATATTCCTCGGTTTATTAGCATTATTTCGATTTGAGTGCTTAGCCAATAGCCAATCATCAATAGGTCTCCTTCCCCTTAGTTTAGTTGCAAAAACTTTAGTTGGAAAATATTTTTTTATTCTGTGAAAAATAATATTCATTTATACGCTTAGAGAATCAATCAAGGTGATTTTGGAAAATTCTTTGATGTCAATTGAATATTTTAAGATAATTTGATCAGAATCTGGAAGGCATTTTATAAGGGAAACGTTAAAAAGCTCTCTGAGGAAGAGGATCTTAAGGAGTGGCTAGTAATATATTTATAGAAATACATAATTCATTGAGAGTGTCTTGAAATTAAATTGGGAATCTAAAATGGTTTTGCTGAAACAGTGATAAGGCAGTCGAATAAGGACGAACTGAACAAATTATCACTTTTAATGGCAATCAGTGTTTAAAGAAGAAATTTAAAAGTTGATGGAAAAACTGGCCCAGAAAGCGTGAGTCCTCTGGCCGGCCTTCAGTATAAATGTAGAATGTTACTTCAAACAATTTTGTAAAAATATGCCATTTCGAATTTATTGTTGAACACCTAAATATTTATGAACGAACAATTATTTTATTGACCCACGAACAAGGAGTAACCACAGGAAATGGTTCAACGGATAAAGCTGCATCCTTAGACCTGTGTACTGGGCACAGTACACATTCGATTTTCAGATCAATTTAAACATTTTTGTTAACACTTTCCTAATCCAATTTAGGCATAGTACATCCATATTAGGCGTTTTTCTTTTTTCATTCAGAATAGAGCTCTGAACAGAGCTCGAGCATATCGAGCGCGCTCTGAACGTTCTCTGAACCAAGCGTGGTCTGAGTGCTCTGAATGATTTTTGCAACGCATTTAAGCACTTAGCTGTCATCAATTTTTTCTTCTGTCATTTGTGACGTTTAATCATTTATTTCAGTAATTTATTTGTGAAAGTGCCTTTCAATCTTTCAGAGAATAATAAAAGGATTTCGAATACCTTTCTACATTGTTTATAAAAAAATTAAAATGGATAAATTAATAATACTAAAGCAAGCATTTGAATTATTCTTTGATGAAAATGAAGACGAAGACTTCGAAACAAAAACCCGAAACAGAATTGAAAAAAATATAAATTACGCTGAATATGTTGTTCCAAGGTTTTCGGACAAAACTTTTAAACAGCATTTACGCATGAACCGGACGTTTTCGAGCTATTGTGTGAAATACACGCTATGGAAGAACATAGATATGAACCTAGAAGGAAGCCTACGCTAATTGAGAAGCAACTCATGATTACGTTGTGGTATCTGGGAAACCAAGAATGTTTGAGGTATGTCATCAACTTATGTTTTATGTAAAGCTTCTATAACCACACTCGTATTAAAGATCAATTGCAGATAGATTTGGAGTGTGCATTGCTAGTGTTTGGAGGATAATATCTAGCATGTGTTATATTCTTATTCGATTGAATAGGTCAAAACACTTTATAGCCTGGCCTACTCAAGAAGAGGCTTTTATAACGTCGGAGCATTATTTGAGGAAAACTCGCTTCCCAGGTTGGTTTGATCTTTTAATCAAAACTCAGTTAAAAGTAAAATTAATTATTTGCAGGAATTATTGGATCAATCGACGGGTCACATATACCAATTCGAACCCCAATAGTTTCACATAATTCCTATATTAATCGGAAAGGTTTTCATTCCGTCCTACTTCAAGGCATATGTAACCATAAAAAGGAGTTTTTATACTGCTACACTGGTGAGGCTGGTTCTACCCACGATGCAATGCTTTTAAGAAGATCTAGGTTGATAAATAAAATTGATTCAGGTTAAAATCTTCAATTGCAAAAATTTTAAAATGTACTTAAAATTTATTTTAGGTGACTTCTATATCAGCGAAGAACAGCATTTATTAGGAGACTCAGCGTATCCACTTCGAAACTGGTTAATTACTCCATACAAGGACAACGGACACCTAAGAGATGTGCACAGAAGTTTCAACAGAATTCATTCTAGATGCAGAGCTAAAATTGAGCATGCATTTGGATTGCTCAAAGGCAGATTTCGAAGACTTTTTTTTATTGATTCGCTTAAGCCAACATCGATTGTAAAATACATTAAGGGGTCCTGTATTTTGCATAACATATGTCTGAAGAGCAATGATCTGGGAGAAGAATTCAGTATTGTGATTGAGGACGATGATGATGCTGAGGAAGACTACGATACAGGTTTTGTTGATTTGCCTTCCGCACATTCAAAGAGAGAACATTTGTTAAATTTGCTATTTTGATCTGTACATACTACATACATACATATATCTCGACTGAAAAGGTAAAGTATCTTAGGTCGACTTAAGATATTTAGCGTTTTTTTGTTGAACCTCAGTGCCATTCGAAAGGACTACAGTTCTCTGTTATCGACAACCTTCTATCTCACTCCTTTGCTTTATTATATACAAAAACAACTTCATCTTATGTTCAAAAGACACATCTCTACACGAGGTAAATATCTTAAGTGCACATAATAGATTGTGTGTTCTGCTTAATTTTAAAACCTAAAATAGACTTAAGATTATATTGACTTTAGACTTTTTTATTGTTGTAAAATCGTAAATCATATTAAGTTGACTTAAGATATTTTCACGCATGCAAACATAAACAAAAGCCATCCTTAAATCGACATAGGATAAAATACTTAAATAAATTCTGAAAAAGTGTGAAAAGGCAAATCATCTTATATCGACATAACATGATTTTTTGAATTTAAAACTGAAATTTTTCTCTCCCTAAGTAGTCATAGGATACTTTACCGTTTGCAAACCTAAACAAAATATCCGTAGTAATAAGAACATAAGATATTTTTTAGCGTAGTTTGATTCTGGATTTCTTTTTGAGCGAAAGTTTTTCTTTTGGTAAGAGTTAATAATTCAGTCCTTTTTTCATTTAGTGTTTCAGTTAATATTTAAGTTAGTGTGTCAATTAGTGTTTCAGATAGTGTTGTTTTCGTTATAGAAAAATTATTACTAATAAAACACATTCATACAACTAAAAAAGGTATGTACAATGTACTTATCCTACTAATATAATAAATGTGAAAGCTACGATGTTTGGATGTTTGGATGTTTGTTGCTAATAAACGCCAGAACGGCTAAACGGATCTGGATAAAATTTGGCACAGATATAGCTTATAGTCTGGAATAGCAGATAGGCTATTTTTCATCCCGGTAAAATGTATGGTTCCCGTGGGATAGATTTGTTTTAATTTTTGAAATCACACCATAATGGATGAACGGATCTGAATGAAATTTAGCACAGAGATAGATTATAGTGTGGAATAGCACAAAGGTTTCTTTTTATCACGGTTTAATGTACATAGGTATGGAATTATAAAGCTATAAAAGAAGAAGAACCTAGATTACAATAGACGACTTCTCAAGCTACAGTCTACTTCTTGATCATCTGAAACGCGAGCGAAGCCGCGGGTAAAGGCTAGTTAGTAAATACTTTATAAATTACAAGAAAGCTTTTTTGTTTCAAGGATAGTTCATACATAACTTTTTTAAAATACTTTTTTTCAGATACATTGGTATAATGTACATATGTACATATAGCAACTCGCGTGCTGCAGCCATTCTGCGAATGGTAAATTCAAAAAAAAATCTATCAGCCGAATCAGAATAAGAAACCTAATGTTTGAATTCGTAATTATTTTTTTTTATTAATTTTAAGACCGTATGCACGTAAAAAAACAATGCTAAATAAAATCAAATTAAGTTTTTTGTTCAGTTTTTCCATTATTTTTTGTTATTATTAATTTGAATTTTAAAAAAATTGTAAAATGAAGTTTATTTAAGTTTTTTTGCAATGAATTTATAATCTAGTTTATTTTCTTTTTGTTTAAGTTTTTTCTTCTATATTTTTTAAATATAAAAGTCTATCTCTATAGACTTAAGGACTTGAAATTTTTAAAATAAAAACCAGAAATTATCATCTTAAATCTCTTTTTTTCCACCTTTGCACGCTCAACTCATCTTAAATGGACATAGGAATTGAAAACGTCCTTCGAAAAGACGAGGCAAAATATCTTATCTCAACTTAAGATTTGGGAAATTAATATAAAATACTATTTAAAACTATCTTAAGTCATATTTTTCCTTATAACGGGCGAAACTTTAAAAATATCTTTTTGAAATAAATTTAAAAAAAAAAATCATAAAATTTGACATCTAAATGCTTTGTTCAATAAAGTCTACACTTGAAAGATTTTTTGGGAGGCAGCTTTGAATCATTTTTTTGCTCTCCTGAAAAATTATCAAAATTGACTTAAGATACTTTACCTTTTCAGTCGAGATATAATATAATAATTTTAAAACGATTCACCTTCGATCGTGTTTGTATAATTAAAGTTTAAACGGTGGTTCAAGAGTTAACCCACCGATTTCCTAGGGTTAAATATAGTTGACCCACGGATCGAGAAGGCAGACGACAAACCACGGGATTCCTCGAAAACTTCTGCGCGTACGGCAATGGTTTGTGTTCACTTTTTTAAATCTGTTTTTTTCAACGTTCGTAACAAAGAAATCAATATCTTTACAAAAAAAAATTAATTTATTTTTATTTCATTTAAAAACAGTCTTCTTCGTAATATAAAGGTACATTTATTTTCAAGTTTATATGCATGTATGTATGTAGATTTTTATTTTTTTAAATCATATTTATATAGGATAACCTACCTTAAACTAATCATAAGAAAACTTAAAAAACATAAACAAACATAATAATTTTAATAAAGAAAATAATAATAAAAAATCACTAGGTAGGGTGAAGGCGTTTTTTACATTTTGTCCACCATTAGTTGAAAAAGGTCCAGGAATTTGTTGATGGCTTCCATCCGTTCCTTGTGTCGCTTTTCAATTGGGCAATCACCTCCAGCTCCCTTGCGCCTCCTCTTCTTCAAATTTGTGGTAAATGTTGCATGCAAGGATTTGGCTTCATCATTGGTTTCAAATGTTACATCGTGGCAGAACTCAATCCTAGAATCTTCCGATGATAGGACAGCCGGGGGATTTATCTCGGGGGCTGTAAATAGTATTTCGTCCATCAATTCGAAATATTCTCACGATTTCCCCGACTGTCCCGTTGACTGGTTCTCCGTTCTCCTCCTTTATCTTCTTATAAGTTTTTTCAGTCCCTTCCACTTAGAGTCAACCTGGGCATAAGTGAGATTGACTTGAAATGTTAAATTTATCTCGGTGGCAATATCCTGATAGAGATTTTTTTTTACACCGCTCTCAAGCCTGGAGTAATTTTCTCTGATTAAAGTCAGAAGCTTGAGTAGGTACTATATTTTTGGTCCACTTGAAACCTGAAAAAAAAGTTTTTCGTATTAAAGTATTAATATTAATTCAATTCATCAATTAAATTACCTTCGGAACAAGAAGCCTCGTCTGCCATTTTATTTGTTTTTTGTATTTTCTCTGTGAAATCGCACCGAACCGCTGTGAATTTCTTTTTTATGAACGGGATTCTTTTGACATTTTTGTGTTTGTTTTTCTCATATTTCCACTTGTCAATTTGAGGTTTAGTGTGTTCAGCTTTTAGCTCAGTCTGCCCCATCTATTTATTTGGAGCTCATAGAGCGCGCTCTGATTAATCTATGATCATACTCTGAACAAAAAAAGAAACACTAATTCTATGCTCTGAAGACTCTGAATCAAAAAAGAAACGCTGAACTTTTTTTGACAACTCAGGCTCTGCTGTGAACTAAAAAAGAAAAACGCCTATTATGGGGTCATCACGGACCGATAAGATACAGACCGCAAACTCACTGTATGGCTTCTCTTTTTGCCTACAAGCTGAAAATCAGCTGATATGCCATTTATTTTCAGAGTGTGATGCTCTCCCTTCCCTTGCTTTTTAAATGGGAGCAGTAACCACTAAACACACACAAAAAATGGCATACGCAGGGATGGTTGCTATCACAAAATGAACAGAAAGAGATTTACACGTATTCACAGCACAGACACGAAAAAATTGAGTACGATTTGGCGGTCTGTATTGGTCTGTGAGCGTCATTACATAAATCACACAGCAATACATTTTTAATGAACATTTTATTTCATTATAAAGTGTGAAAAACAATATCATTGAAATGGCCGCTTCGGGAAGATTCGCAGCATGCGATTCTTTTCACTTTCCATTCATTTCGCTCGGTATCTTGGCCATAACTTGAGTAACGTGGTTTTTTATGCGTATAGAGTTCAGAGTAGAACCCCGTGGAGTAGTGGTTTGGTGTGTCGGACTTCTAAGCAGAAGGTTCTGGGTGCAATCCTTGACTCCCACCTAAAGTTCTTTTCAAGGGTACTGCCTTTTGCGAGGAAGTGACAAATCTTCCAAGAGTAATTAATGTCATCGAAAGTACTTCTCTATCAGAAGTTTGGATTCAGCGGTAAATTATAGGTCCCTTCCATTCCTGCAGAATATCAACGCAGACAGCAATGGTCGAGAGTGCAAGTCATAGACCCCAGCCTCGCTTGGAGCTGTTGTGCCAACAATTTAGAAAAAAATCTATCTGTGTCAAACCGCAGCATCTTGTTTAACACAGCCCACTCGTTCTGTTACAAAATTACCCAAATGAGTTAATTTATAATATTTCTTATATTTGTATTTATACACACCAATATCTAACGATGAGTCATAGATCATTGAAATGGTATTTTTGAGTACCTTAAGTCCATTGTTTCTATGGCGGCAAGTCTCAAATTCGCTGAGGGAAAAAAGTTCTAGACATAAATTTAGAACCGAGTAAGATATAGGTACTTTACAAACGCAGCGAAAAACAAAAAAGCATTTTTTCTTAACCGATCAATCGCTAATTGTCACTGGAGCTGTGCAGAACGCATCTTGAGGAGCAGCTATACTCTGTTCAAGAAAATTGTTCAGTAAATGCTTTATGAGGGAGCTTTTTATCTACCAATGATGCCTGCAGGTATAATCCTAATGGCAAACTAAAACAGAACCAGCGTCTGAAATTAAGTCCAAACCACTGAACTACACAAAAATTGTTGCTTAGTCCAGTCAAACGGTAGTTTCACGTTACAAAAAATATACAAATGGTTTTTTTGTTTGATTGCTATGTTTTTTGGGTCGCTGAATCCGAATCTTTAAAATTTTACAGAAATTGGAAATTATATTGAAATTTCAACGCGCTCTAACGGGCTACCGGTACATCTGAAAAATAAACAATATGTATATGTAAAGTTTGTAGGAAATTTAATGGTCTTTAATTTTGTTGTGGGTGAAATTCACTTAACGCATAGTTTCCGAGATATAAACAAAAAACCGAAAGAAGTGCGAAAATTCCGTGGTTTTTCGCGGATATCTCAAAACGAACCAGGAAATTTTGTTGAATTTCTTCAGATTCGGATTCAGCGACCCAAAAAACATAGAGATAAAAAAAAAACCTATTTGTATATTTTTTATAAACGTGAGAGCGATTTTAACTACGCTTTGACTGGACTAGTTGTGATTTTCTATAAATTTGTCCGCACCCATGACTTTTCAATTTGACTGCAACAAGCAGAAGCAGACTGATTTTTGTTTCATTTTGCTTAGTAACAAAAACAATCCCCATCGTCATCGCACAAAGCACATCTAAAAGGTGTTGCCATGATTTAAGAAAAAGAGATCTCGCTACTGCATTTCTATGTTGAGAATTGAGATCCAGATCTCATTTTGTAGCTTTTTCAGCTTTTGATTGAAGGGACAAGGGAGGCGTTGTCATTTGTTATTATTTTTGTATCCTTTTTGAATTAAATGTTAAAATGCAATCAATATTTCTTGCGTTGTAGACGTTTAGAAGAAAGAATAATTTATTTGAGCAGATTGAATCTATAACGTGGTCGTGATCGTTTCATTGAGAGTGAAATTAGATTATATGATAATAAAATGGCTGCAATAAGTAAAAAGGAATTAAGTGTGGAAGACAAGAATCAAATTTTTGAGTCAACTACACAATTTTACGAGCTTCTGAAAAAAAACTCTGAAGCTGTTAAAAAAGCAGCAGAGTTTTTTTTCGATTTCAGACCGAACTGTTTATAAGATGTTAAAGGAACATAAAATCAAAGGCCACATTTCACCGTCAAAAAGGAAAAATTAATCCGGTCTCAAAAGCAAGGTCGATGATTTTGATATACATATATGTACAATAAGACGTATTGTCAATCAGTTTTTTACGAAATTCCAACTTTAGATAAGATATTAATTGAAGTACAGAATGATGGAAATATCACGGAAATAAGTAGGACAACTCTTCATACAATATTAAAAAAGACCTTGGATTCAAATTCGTTAAATGTCAGCGGAAGAACCTTTTATTGGAACGAAGCGACATTATTTCCTGGAGACGAAGGTATTTACGTGAAATAAAAAAACTTAGAGAAGATCCTGCCGTTACAATAACACGACAAGCGTTTAATGAGGGATTGTCAACTTTTATCTTACCGCTTGGAGGTGTGGAAATAGAAAAATAATTTTTGATTTTTTTGTTTTAAATCAGCAGATGGTAGCCCTAATGTACAATTTGCGGCAATTTATTATGCAAAGTATGGAAACCCTGTGAGAGCTTTAACTTGAGACCGATGTATGCAAGCCAATACAGCCAGAATGAGAGGCAAACGTCCTATCTTCCCTGTAGCTGTAGTGAAGGAATTACTTGAACAGAGTATAGCAGTTGTAATTTAAATGGAAGGGAATTGTAATATGTGTGTTATTTTCCTACGTGGGCTTTACAATGGAAATGGTTTTTATGCCATAGAAATGTATCTAGATAATACCGTTTCAAATCTTAACAAAGTGCACCATCAAAATTTGGCTGTTAAGAGATCGTATCCAGTCACTGCATGTCATTAAAAAAAATAAATTGTTGGTACAACAGCTCCAAGCGGGGCCGGGCCTGTGACTTACACTCTCAACCATTCCTGTGTGTGAGTTGATATTCTGCAGGAATGGAAGGGACCTACAATTTACCGCCGAATCCGAACGGCTAACAGAGAAGCACTTTCCATGACATTAATTACTCTTGGAGGATTTGTCACTTCCTCGCAAGACGCAGTACCCCGGAAAAAAAATTAGAAGAATAGGTATATTACTGTTACATATTAATTGACAGCGCTCAAAACGCCAAAGATGCAATAGTGCATTAAATTTGCACTTGTTTGACTTGCCGACGCAACACCACGTGCTGTTGTAGTCACCTGTGCACATATCACATCTATCGTTTGGTATCTTGGGCACGGAAGATATGAACCTTTGAATGCTCAAGCATCGTTCCTTAACGATGTTATTATTAATCAATTAAATTAAGAATTATGAAGTGTTAAAGAAGCATCCTACTTACGAGTGTGTATAATGTATATAATATACATATATACCTAACACATAATGTAAATACAATATGTTAAAATTTAGATAAAGGTTATAACATAACAACGGATAATTATTTCACATTGGTGCAATTAGGCAACAACAATGACAGATGAAAAAATGGCTTTCAATATAATCAGCGCTGCCAGCTTAAATTTCGGGTTAGTAATGCTACAACTGGTGCTCAAACAGAACCAAGAGGCAGATTGAGTACGCTACAGTGTGCAGGCTCATAACGGGAAAAGAACCTCTCAAAATATGAGGCCCTTGTAAAAGTTCTTGAGCAGTGGAATGAGCTTAAGCTCCATTTCGCTCTAGCCGGCAAACAAAAAAGATGCTACACAGCAACTCATCTTCATCAGCTATTGAGCGATGATGTTAATAAGCTGTATTTGCTTTTCCTGTTGAATGTTCTCAGATCTGTTACAAGAGTGAACAACATTTTTCAGTCCGCTAACGTAGATCCCTTAAGACTCGTTGTTAAACCATCACACAAAACAAATAAAAACGATATATTTAAAAAATTGAATTTAATAAAAAATTTTAAAATTAACACAAAATGTTTACATTTGTTGAAAGGTTTAAACAAAACTATATAACAAGATGACATTTACAACAGCACCTGCAATTAAAAAATTATTAAGTAATTAATATCAAAATAATATAAAATACTTTCCTATAGACTAGTGCGAAGACAACTCAAAGGGCCGCAAACATGAAAAGAAGAAAAACAAAATTAATTTTTTTTATATGTGTTGCAATCTAAAAATATAGCTTACGCACCCTATAATGCATAACCACAATTCAAGGTTACAACCAAAATTGTTTTTTTTTTTTGTTGTCTAGCGAAGCGCTAGCAATTTTATTGCATTGCATTATCCAATCAAGAACCTAAAAATGATAAAAGGAAAAAGAAAAAAAAAACAACAACATATTATTAATTAATTGAATTTTAACCATTAATCGATTAGTAACTAAAACTAACAACAACTATGCATTATATGTACACATTTTGCCATGAAAGGGCAATTTGATTGTTTTTTTTTTAAGGTTTAGTTCTCTTTTTACAAGTTCCATCAAATGAAACATTAATTATTAGAACAAACATTTCTTAAAAACAATGAAATAAAACAAATTAAAGACATTAAACAACACATGAACACGAAAAGGCACAAAGTTACACGGCAGAGGTTAATTTCAGATAACCTCAAAATTATCGAAACACTTTGATATAAGTTTTGTTTATAATTTCGCAATTAAATTAAATAAAACTAGAACTAGTTAGTACCGTAAACATTAAATAATAAAATTTTATTTCCAAATTATCAACAAATATCAAGTAAACATAAATAATGAGTCAAATGTCAATTCATGACATGCGCGTCAAACTAAGTGAAATTGACACTAAACGTTCATAGATAGCTCCAAAGGGGTGTTCCTACTTTATAAAGTTTTTTACGTAGAAAAAGAATTGAACGTTAATTAAATAGATGTTTTAATGATTTATTAAATATTTAATAAATTACAAATGTACATAATAAACAATGAATAAAAGGGAGTAGGGAATAAAATAAGAGGGAGAAAGCATTAGTCAAAAAAATTCCAATAGATTTAATGGTGATGAGCAGTGCTACCAAATTAAGGTTGTTAATCTTTTATGGTGAAAAGCTTTAAAGCATATTCACCACGAGCCTTTCCAAGTTTTTAATACAACTGACTTTCTCGTTTCATGTGGTGAGTAAAACAAGGGGCAGCTTTGCAATAACCGAAATGGCACCACCGAACGGCGAAAAAAGCGTATAAAAGGAGAAGAAAATCCATGAAGCAGACACTTCGAATCCTGGTCTCAAGAAAGCTGTATCAAGGTAAATCAAGTGGAAGTTGTTATAATTAACAAATATAACTTGATATTAAAATACTTTTTTCTTTAAACTTTGTTAAAATTCAGAAAATCAAGGAAAATCAAGTTTGAAATCAATCGATGAATTTATACGTCGTTTGAATATAAATTGATACCACCTTGATATTCCGTAGACACAAAGTAAACGTAATTCAATTGGAAGGTGTTTGATGAAATTATACGTCATACACAAATCTTTTGAAATTGCTACCTATAATTTAAGAATTAGAACTAAGTAGTTACTAATTATAGACAAATATTGTTAGAGCCTAACAAACGGAAATAAAAAACAATATTATTAATCATCAAATTATCATTCCTCTTTCATTTTCTATGATTTTTGGTCAGCTTTGTTTTACGTAAGTAATATCAACGTTGGGCAAAAAACACTCGTCTATATTATGACGAATGATGCCAATCGGTCAATGCCGACCGGCCAAGCCGAATAAGTAAGGACGTGCCGAAAGCCATCCCGAACCGAACCGAACTCAAACCAAATCAAATGGAAATGGATACTCGTTTCGGCTTGGCCGACCGGCATCATTCGGCATAATATGGACGCACCTTTAAAGTTGATTACTGACTTAAATGAACACAAGGATAATTCCATCTGCTCGGTAGCTTGGTTGCAAACAGTTTTAAAAATAGATTTGTTTAAGTTTAATTTCCGAGATTTTGTAATGCGAGCAGCCTGCATTAATTTCGGGCACTATTTTTTACTAGCGGGCACTGAAGCAATGAAGTCTGAGGTGGATTTACGTAAAGAGAGAGGCAAGGACTTTCTAATAGATTTATGCGAGCAGGTGCAATTGCGAATGCCTGCAAATATCAACATTTCAGAAAATATCACCATTTTCTCTCCTCAGTCAGTAACTTCTCAAATAAAAGTGGACATAACATCGATTGCTGTTATATATGTGAGAACGTCGATGCGGTTTTATTTCATTTCGTTAAATACTAACGGTACATACATTTTTTTTTTAATTATAACAAAAAAAAAAAAACAAAAACTTATATCTAATATACAATATGGATTATTTTGAATAAAAAATATTGTTCTTAAGTTGAGTGATTATTAATTAAGAGATTTAAAGGACTATTAGCACCGTAGTTTGATCTACTATAAATGTTGGAAATTGGCAACTGCCTTCGCAAATTATACTGACTAGCTATGAAATTTAATCTACAAAGTATCAATGGAGCTGAAATGGATCCATTGATTATCCCGACAATAAAACAAAATTGTAGATACGCTCTGTGACTCGTTAGAGATGGAAGATTTATTAGTTGAATACGTTGAGCGTAAGGTGGCAAGATAATTCTATTCGACCATGGTAGAAATCTTAAACAAAATCTCATAAATCTTCTTTGAACGGACTTCAATCTATTTATATGAACCGCATAATATGGCGCCCATACAACACAACCATACTCTAAGATGGATCTTACGAATGAGACATAAAGAGTTTTTAGAACATAGGGATCACGAAATTCTCGAGCAAATCTTTTAATAAAACCGAGAGTCATGTTAGCTTTTTTAATAATATAGTCAAAATGGTCAATAAAAGTTAATTTTGAGTACAACACTATCCCAAGGTCAGTAAAGCAAGACAGGTTACTAAGAGGTGACAAATCAATCGCATAGTTATAGACAATCACATTTTTCTTGCGTGTAAAACACATTGTTTTACACTTGTCAGTATTTAAAACTAAACCATTAATATTGCACCATTCCCAGAAACTTTGAACTTTGAAGGTCTTTTTGTAAGAGATCACAGTCTTCTACAGGGTTGATTGTACGAAAATTTTGTACATCATCGGCATATATAAGAGACAAAGAATTTACTAGGACGGACGGAAGATCGTTAATAAATAGTACAAATAATAACGGGCCAAGGTGGCTACCCTGTGGTACACCGGAGTTAACAGTAAAACATTAAGAACGTTCACTTTTAAAAACAACACTATATAAACTATCCTTTAGATATGAGGATATCCACAAAACAAATTGTTAAGACCCATATATTGCAGTTTTCTTAAAAGAATATGGTGGCTTAGCTTGTCAAATGCTTTGCTAAAGTCAGTAAAGTCAACTTGTTGTTTTTTTCAAACGCGTCAATACAAAATGTAGTAAACTGTAACAAATTGGTTATAGTGGATCTCTTTTTAACAAAGCCATGTTGGTTGTCACATAAAACGGAGGAACAGTGAAAAGACAAGATATCACAAATAATAGATTCAAACAATTTGGGTATAGCAGATAGTTTAGCAATTGGTCTATAATTTAAAATCGAATTTTTCTTACCTTTCATATGAGTAAAAATAAGAAATGCGTTTTTCCAAAGGGTCGGAAATTTACAGCTATTTATAGACTAATTAAAAAGTAAAAATAACGGATATGACATATATATTGCACATTTTTTTAACATAAAAGCAGGAAAACCATCAGGACCAGGACTTAAGCAGTTATCTAATTTTTTAATATACTCTAAAATAATTTCCTCAGTAATAGTAAAGTTAATCGAATTAAGATGAAAAAACTCATCAACAGCGGGAATATTATTTGTATCGCAAGTAGATACTTCAAAAGCACATTGAAAATATTCGGCAAACATATTTGCTATGTCCTCTGGGTTGTGACTCTCTGAATTTTGATAACACATATTATTTGGGTAACCATCAGATTTTCTTTTACAATTGACATATTTCCAGAAGTTTCGGGGGTTAGATTTAAGATCATCTTCAGTTTTAGAGATAAAGTCCGAAAAAAGAAAATTATAGGAATTAATAAACTCATCTCTTAGTTTAATGTAATCATTTTGAGCCTCGACGCTCCAGAATCGATTCAACTTCACCCAAGCCTTGTTTCTTTTATTTTTAAGAGTTTTAATATGTCGATCAAACCACGGTGGAGTGTTATTTAAAGGTCTTATTTTTCGTAACGGAATGGTTTCTAAGAAACAATCAAATAAAATTTTATAAAAATGGAAGACCATTTCATCAAAACTGACATTAAAAAATAAACTATTCCAGTTAATATCTTGCAATAAACGATAGAGTTCTTAGAAATTACATTTTTTAAAATTGAATTCATGCATATTCTTACAATCATAAGTTACATTAATAATATTTAGGTTTAATGAGATAGATAATGCAGGATGATGCCAATCTTCCTCAATAAATTTTGCATCCGAAAGTATCACAGTTCCATCAGAATTATTAAGGTCAGAAAAGTATACAAGGTCTAAAATTTTACCAAATTGGTTTTTGACATTGCTTAATTGATTAAGACCAAATGAAGTCGGGTGGCAATGGTACAGTGGATGAAGTGCTTGGTTGCTAACCTGATAGTTGTGGGTTCGAGCCCCAGCCTGGGCAGCAACTTTTCAATATTCCCCCAGCTTCAACTGGACGCCACCCGTGGGATTTTCATGAGATAAATATCACCTATTTCTCAATCCATTGTACCAACAAAAAATCTTTCCTATCTTTCTATTCCTTCTAACTATTGCCGTGCAGTTTGCATTCAAAAGACCTTGGGTCTTACAGGCATATAGTTAAAATTATAAAAGTCATTCCATCGATAAAAGAACTTCGTTATTGCTCAACGCATTAACAGCATGATAAGATTCATGCTCCGATGATTTAGTCCATTCAAGATTTGGCAAATTAAAGTCACCAATAACAAAAAGTTCAATTTTGTCATTTATAGATTCCAAGCAATCGATAAGTTTATTGTAGACATCACGCGGTGGTACAAGAATGGAATGATATTCATTAGGATGAGTGGCGTGGACTGGAGAACCTAGAGATGTTCTGGGTGGAAGTTTCCAGTGCTAGCTAAGCAGTGATGACGTTGTCTTTTCGATCGGAGTGTTTCACTGAGTTTAAAAACCAAATCAACATGAACACAGCCAAAACGCCAACAGACATTTATGTAGGTATATCGATAACTCAAATCTTTACTTTGGTCGGAATTTTAATGAAAGATAGAACGAGAGCAAATACAAACAGCAAGCAAATAAATGTGTTCTGTCATTATTATTATCGTCTCGTCTCGTCTTGTAGTATCTTTCATTTGGGATAAAGCGTCATTTCTTAATGTTGTGAATTTTGGTTGGATCAAATAAGGTAAAAAATTATAAATCTATTTAAAAGAAAACAAAATTAATATTAATAAAAAAAATTCTGTTAATTTGAAGCAAAAAGAGAAGAAATGTGCCACCTGATTCCACTTCCACATCACAAATAAAACATGGAAAGAAGTGCATTGAAAGGTTAATAGGTAGATTAAAATATTCATTGGTTGCATTTAATAATATTAATTGCTTATAGCTATTTACTTTCTTAACCTAAGATAGACCATGCACGTTGACCGAAATTGAAAGCAGTGCCATTACCGCCACGACTGAAATTAAATGAGCTTCCAGCCCCACTACTCGCGCCGCAATCTTACCAACAATATCAACGCCAGAAATAATATACATTGATAGGTATTTAACTCAAGAAAATTCTGATGAACAAAATAATTTACTTCTAGTGTTTTATTTTACATATATTATGTTCATAGTAATGCTACCCCGACTATGCAGGGACGAACTGAAAGTAGAAGCAGCATCTCTACTGGTACTGAACTAGGAATAGACGAAGAAAGTATCCAATGCCAGTCAATCAATAAAAAGAATAAGTTTCAGCAACAATTTCGTTGCGAGTGGACAAATAAATTTAACTGGTTGGAAGATCGACAGGGTAAAAGTCACTGCAAGTTCTGCAATAAGCCAGTCTCAAAAAATATTTCTAATATTGAAAGACATTGGCTTATCGGCGTAGAATAGCGACTTCACATATTACCACAGAAGATAGTCAAGCGCCATTAAATCGCACGATATTGGAGGCCAATTCACAGGACCAAAACCCGAAATTATGCGCTCACCGAACGTTTCCTTTCAACAAATCAATAATTGTGGTACGAGTTCTGTGACATGTTGCGCCGTCTTCTTGAAACCACAGCTCCTGTACATCATGGTAAAAAGTCAGTAATCATTGCTCTATATTGGTCACTATTGACTGTAACGTTCTGGCCAGCATCGTCTTTAAGGAAGTATGGACCAATAACTCCACCAACTTACTAAGCACACCAAACAGTCAGTTTTTGTGGATGTAACGGTGTCTCAACATATACTTGAGGATTATCATCACTTCAAATACTGCAATTTTGTCTATTGACGTAGCCTTTCAACCTTCATAGCTAAACACCGTAAAATGGATGCAGTGCGCGACACGTATTTCGAACAAACCATGATTTTCAAAATAAATTTTCTTAATTTGGAAGCGTTTTTCAGCCGTCAGTCTGTTCATCTTGAAATGCCAAACCAAATTAAAAATAAATCACTTGACAGTTGACAAAATGGCTGCCAGTTAAAAAAGTGTTGCCAACTTAAAGTTCTATACCTCTTAAAAAAAAACACCCGTAACATATCATATATTATTTTCAATAAAAATTAAATTTGTAATCAGTATTTTGATATAAAATAATTTTGTTCTTCTTATACAATTCTATACCTAAGATTTTGACGACACTACGCCCTAGGCCAAAACACTACCTCGAAAATTCAAGAACGGCATCACTGGTGCTAAGAACTCTGCAGGCGAAAGCACTTACAAAAACTTATGTAACCTCGTTTTTGCCGACTTGCCATTCTCCAATGCTTTGGTGGAGAGAGCGTTTTCGGTTGTTAAGGTACATAGTGAAAAATAAATTAAGAAATCGACTTGGAATCGAAACACCGGATGCAGTCTTGCGGGTTCGATATAGTCTTGGTACTCAAGGCTGCATCGGTTACGAGCCCTCAATTCTGGTGAAATTAAATTCCGAGACTATGCATGTTTCGCAGGACAGCAGCGATGAGGATGCACCTGAGGAAACATTGGAAGCATTTGCTCATGAGCTTAATATCTAAAAGGGTCTGGTTCAACATCCCGAAAACCGAAATCCCGAAAGTTCAAAAATCAAAATCCCGAAAAATCAAAATCCAGAAAAATCAAAATCCCGAATAGCAATCAATACTGAAAAATCGGGTTAGTGATGCTTTGTTGAATAGCATAATCCCAAAAAGAAAATCCCTAAATACAAATTCCACAATTCCCAAGAGAAAATCCTAACTTAAGTGCGTGCGTCAACAGTTTTCTTAATCAGCAGTACTTGGGTGGCCCGCTTCGCGGGTTCTTAGGGTTTTAACTCCCTTTTTCGGGGACAGCAGAGATTAAAATGAGTATGTTCGAATAAGTTCGAACACTGCGATTTTTTCTAATTGATCGCTCATACCCGACGTTTTGCTTCCATGCTCATAAGTCATTTTGGTCATGAATAAAAACAATCACGAATAAAGACAAACGAACTGATCGAACACATGAGTATCTTCTGACTTTCATACCCACGAACAAAATTATTCACAAAAAGTCGTTTTGATCGTGTTGATCGTGAACAAAGAGAGTACTCACAAGCAATGCGTGAACAAAGGAAACTGCTGGCGCTACCTGATTTATTATCTATATCCGTTGTATTTTAAGGGTAATGTTTTGTATTCGCAGAAAATAGAGCAGAAGAAAAAGAGTTTCTTATTTTGGAAAGATTAATGAATAGGTAGGTGGCTAGGTAGGCAAAAAATGTAATTATGCAACAAAAGATGGTCAACATTCGCGGTTGGGGTATGTATTTAAGTGAAGTCAATTGTTTCCTTTATGGAAGGGGCAGGTTACAATTGCCCGAAACAGGTACTCTTTTCTTTGTTAGTAATTTTAGTAGGTCGCAATCCCTTGTATGGGTCTTTCAATATTGTTAAAAAGGATAATTCTTTTGTTTTGAGAACTAGTTACATAACATAAATACACATAAATATAGGTTAAAATTGCAAGATTATGAATGAATGATTTCAGTTAAGCGAAAAATTAGCGTGTGTGAAGTCCCCATTCTTTGATTGATTATCTATATCACTTGTGTGTGAGACAATACCCAACATTGTGACATGAAGATCATGTACAAAAATTGAGAAATGTATGTCAATATCAACGACAAATCTTTTGAGACACAATTGTTGTAAACGATCAATGCCAAGCGCAAGTAATGAAGTTTGTGTGTCAACGAGTGACAAAAACGAAATTCTGAACGCTTCATTAAAACTGCATCAAAGACATAAAATCTTTCTCAATTATCAAAGGCGATGGAATGCACGAGTTTGTAAGACATTGTATAAAAATCGGTGACAAAAATGGACAACATGTTAATGTGAAAAATGTATTACCAAGTGGAGCATAATATTTTAGAGAGAGCAAGTACCGAAAATTTACCACTGAATCAGTTCTTTGAAGAAATTAGTTCGGTATAAAAAAGTCGGGTATTTGGAATTCATTGCAAAAAAACATTAAAAGCAGAATGCAAAACCAGATGGACATGTGTACATCTATTCAAGAAAATATGCAAGACATTATTCGCCTATTCGGAGAAAAAACCTGCTTCTTCGCATCCAAGACATAAGCGCCAGTTTATTAAATTAAATAGTTTTGTTTTAACGTCCTTTTGAATATGCTTTTTTGGAACTACAGTCATCAAAAACCTGTACGGCACATTTACTTTTCCCATTCTATAACAAACTAATAAAAAAATGCTCAGTGGAATTATTGGACTCTTCAACATTAGCCGAATTTAAGACAAATATAAAACAAAACATAGAGACTCGTTTTTATCCACAAATAAAAATACCATTCAAAACTGCGACTTTCTTGTATCCACCGTGCAAAAGAATGCAAATTTTATCAGCAACGGAGAAAGCTGAGATGTACGACTATATTAAATCTATAGTTCCGGCTACTTCTGTGATATCTGCACCTAATGTCAATGCGGAAGAAGAGCCATCAACTTCATCTGGAAATACCGACCTCTTTGCAGATTTTATGGTTGAAAATGTGACAACAAACAACGAGAATCCGATTTCCGATAGACATTGAAATTGAAAGATATATTCAATACAACTGTACGGGTACTGTCGACATCCTCCAATGGTGGTATGAACATAAAAATCTTTTCAACCACCTGTACCAAGCACATGTAATTGTAAGCTGCATTCCTGCAAAATCAGCGGCATCCGAACGAGCTTTCTCGCATTCAGGAAACATTATCACGGAAAAGAGAAACAGACTTCACCCAGAAACAGTCAACAATTTAATGGTTGCAAACTCAAATTTAAAGATAAATCCTATTGAACTTCATTGTGATAATGAATTATAATAATTTTAATTTTTTATTTTTATTTTTTTACTTTGAAAATTTGTTATTGTTTTTTTTTAATAATCTAAACAACTTTTTCTTTTAATTTTTATTTTATTTGGTTTTAAGTACTTATTTAATTTACTGTTTTTTTTCAAGTTAATACAAATAAAAATCATTGTGACTAATAACATTATTTACTGAATTTTTTCCTAATAATAATGCCTTATTTGCATACGCAAACTAAGTATATTGAATCATGAAGCAAAATCAACCAACACTGATCTGCCCCTAATGGTAAAAGTATCTTAAATACAAAAACCATCTCCAATAGCACAAGAAACAGAATCCTTAAAAAAACCAACCCCGAATACACATTTTACACAGCGAGTAGTCGAACGATCGCGATCGATCGCATTGATCGTGAACATTTTGATCATGAGCTCATGAGCACTTTCACGGACCAATAGCTATATCTTATTGGTCCGTGGAGCACTTTATTCGTTTTGTTCAAACTTGTTCATACTCGGTTGGAAGGTATACTCGATCTTATTCGTTTGAAATGTGTTGTTTTCACGGGTCATCATACCCATGAAAAAAAATACTTGTAAGCATAGTTTGATAGGTTGACTCTGTTTGTTCAAACTCGCTTTTTTTGAGCAAGTATTCGTTGATCGTGAACAGTACTCGACTCGTTTTAATCTCTGGGACACACCCGCTCACGCGGGTCAACTTCGTTGATCCGCTAAGAGTATGCCTAGTTGTCTGGCATTCGCCTGTGTCAACAGTTTTCTTAATCAGCAGTACTTGGGTGGCCGCTTTGCGGGTTCTTGGGATCTTAACTCCACACAACCGTAAGGTAAAAGTAACTTTTCTTATCCTATGTTTTTTCTTATATATGAAAAATAAAATTAAAAAAAAAATTATTTAGCTTTCGATTCATTCAGGATGCGCCTCAGAATGTCAAATACCTAGTTACAGTAATAGCGAGTTTCATTCAAATTTGGAAGAATTGTTCTCAAAATCGAGAATTGCCCTTTTGAATGAAACTTGTTTTGGGTATCCATGTCAATTTGAATTATACTTTTTGTCATTTAATTTTTGTCTTTTGTCATTGGAAAAAGTAATCATTAGATAATTGACAATTAATTGGATAATTAATGTACATATTAAGTTCTTCGTTCATTATTTGTTTTTTTTTTTTGTCATATTTATCACAGACTGGAACAATTTCACAACAAACAACAAAAAATAACAAATTATTTCTCATCTGACGTTTGACAGAAAAGTATTTAGATCGATTCTCCCAACCCATGAGAGATGCATTCTTTCGTGTTGAGAATCGATCTAGAATTGCACTTTTTGAATGAATGGAACTCTCAAAAGTGAAAAAATTCAATTCTTTGGCAGAAAGAGCAATTCTTTTCGTGAATGAAACCCGCTATAATACTATACTAAAATGTTGCCTATTTGTTTGTTTAGGTATAAAAAGAAAGGTTTATAAATAAGTCCGCCAAAAACTTTTGCTTATATATTTCAAAATCAGTTAACCTATGTACTGTGATGGGTGCTTTTTGTTTTCCAGCCGGGGTTTTACTCGCCGGATTGTCCAGGTCCGTTCTCAAAGAAAAACACTAAACTTTGATTAAGATTCCTTTTTTTAAAATTCACAAATAATTTTATTTAACACAATCTTTATTATTAAAAGTATATAATGATTTTCAAATTTAGTTCATTTCACACATGGTTATATTCTACAGTGGCGATTCCTCTCAGTTGGCTAGGTTGGCTGCGCCAACCCAAAAATAAATAAATACAATTCATATTAAAAGTATCATGAAATAATATTTTGTGTACAAAATACAAACCTGATTGAGTTTTCTTAAAACCCATGTGTTTACCTAATTACAACAAAACATTTTTCATTCAAATAGAAAGCAGCAATCTCGTGACATTTTACTCCCATTCAAAATGGCATTGGAAATAGCGCATTCACATTCTAATTCAAATCGTATCCAAACTCCCCTTACCCTTCGTGTGCTGCTTCATTCCACCTTTAATGCATAAAATCGATGCTCAAAATAATAGCCATACTGCGAATGGCGAGTCAAAGGAAAACAAAATAAAACTTAGCCAGCAATCGCATCATTGGCAACGCACACGCAGGGTTGAAAATGTAAACCTAGAAAAGGAAGCAGATTGCCAGGAAAATCTAAATAGGTTTGCAAAAAGTATTAAGTACTAAGTAGGGTCTACATTAAAATGAAATGCACGAATTTGTCGCACATACCTACTTGATCTATGGGTACCATAGATGGTTTTTGAGCAATAAAAACTACTCTTTGTTATATAAAATATGCAACTAAGTTCAAAATATTTGTTTAAGAAGTGTTTATTTCCCGCATTTCGAGCATATTGACAGTATTATAAGATACGTCGATTTTACCGTTATTTTCGTTATACGAAGACGAGTAATTGAATTAATTTGCTTCTATACATCAGACGTCCGTTACTTGAATTAAGCCCAAACATAAGAACAGTTTAGAAATCAAGAAAATTCTACCAACAAATACACACAAAGGGCTTAACACGATATCTAGAAAAAAAATTAGAGCAACAAAATTTAGAAAAATAAAGTGCACGACTGGGTCGTACGAACTTGCTCTTATGTGTTAAAATGGTTTTGGGTGCTTGAGATTTTGGGAAAAAAGCGTTGAAAAAATCATATGAAATTTTATAAATCACTATAAAATCAATACCTAAAACGTTTTTTGGAGAAAATGAAGTAAGCCATCAGGTTTCTTTTACGTTTTTGAATTTTGAAAAAAAAATTTTTTCAAAATCGTTGGACCAGTTTTTTCAAAAAACAGTTTTTTTTGAAAAACTTTTCGGAAATATATTCCAAATTTTTTTTTGAGTATGCCAACTTCTAGCACTTTGTAGTTTTTAACAAAAAAATTATATTAAAAAAATATAGATTAAACCGTTTTTGGAAAAAACAAAAGTTGAAACAAAATTTTGAAACTTTTTTTAAAAACTGTAATGGGAAAATATTTTTTTTGCATGCCACTATCTCCACATACACCAACCTACAAATATTCCACCACCTCCATTACAAATTACATAACCATCTTTCTCAAAGACATCTCATATCTAAACCAAAGAATAATATTCTTTCAAATTTACATGCCCCTACTGTCCATCTAATTATGCGAATATCGTTCTGCATAAATTTTCGTCCATTGTGTTGCTTACCAACTTTGCCAAATAATTTCCTATGCAACAACGCAAATACCATTCCTACACGGATATTAAGTAATTATTCAAGAATAATACGTATTATTCTTATATTCACATTGTGAAAACATGATTCTGCATACCTCAATTGCAGGTCACAACAAAACATCAAGTTGCAAACAATTGTTCTGCATTTGCAACTAACGAGTAGAAATATCAACCTAACTCGTTAGTTTATTTTCGGAGCATACCCTCCTTTCTATTTTTGTTGCGTTTACTGGGGCCAACTTCGCTGATTTTTGTCATCAGCAATAAGGCAATATGGCCGGCCGCCCCACTCGAAGTTTCGTTTTTCAGCAATTAAATTTGCAAAAAAACTAGAATTCCCGAAGTTTCCTGTGACTGGCGACGGATACGACAAATTCTTTTCCGTCGACCAGTCACCAGAAACACATCGGACCCCTCTTCTTATACTGGAGCAAGCAGTTACCCCACATGGAGTAAAAACCAAAGGTGAGTGCGTCATAGTTTTTTTTTGTGAACATTTCTTAGAATGTTCCATTTCTTTCGCGGCTAAACGCCAAAACGAACGTAATTTCATCATTAAACTTAGTGCTAGGTTGTTACAGGTTGGTGAATAAAAACGAAAGCATAAAATTAAACGAAGTAGCAACACATTTTGTGTCCAAATTGGAAATCAAATTTAATTCCGGCGTGCCCCCTGGAGTGGCCAACCCAAGCCAAGGCGTCATCGCCATTCGGTTGCCACAACCTCCAGATTGCAGCCCCGACAAACGCTCGTAGCATTAAAGCGAAAGAAGCTACGAATATTTGCGAGGAACTTCCCATCGATGCGTTCGAGGGAATTCCACATACGTCGACGTTTTTTCTGTGAGGAAATGAGGAAGTTTCCTCGCGATTTGGATTTCTGTAAAAGAAAGGTATGGATCAGTGCTATGTGATTTTTTTTTAGTTACTCAGGAGTAACACATTTTCTTTTGCCCCCATTTTAGATTGTCCACTTTTAGGAGACACGCCGAAGAGTTTTAGTTTTGTTTCGTAATTTTGTTACTCCTACCACCACCTAAATAAAAGAAAAGATTACGCATGCCCCATACATCAGCGATTTTGATTGCTTTGCCTATTAGCAACTTACGGAAAGAGCCGTACCAGAACTTAGTTTCCAGGCTCCAGATTTTATGGTATGACCACGGTCTTATACCACACCAATACGCATTGTTCCGAGACACGTACTGAGGTGAAAGCACATGCTTAGAACATCCGATACCCACCTCTCGTGGATGATTATTTCCATCAACATTGCTGCATAGTACCTACAAAGAGAATCCTGAAGCAAGCCAAGTTGCGACGCCTGGCCCAGATCAGTGGTCTTTTGTCAGAACATCCTGTACAACAACGTCATCATCAGCAGCACTATTCTAAATTCGTGTATTATATTATCCACTGATAAGTATTTTTAGATTATATCTTATTTTTGAATATACGATTGTAGATAATAGATATTTGGAATAGAATTTTGGTAAATATTTGAATCTTTTAGAGACAGGGTGAGCTAACTATCAGTTAGTTTTTGTTGAGCATATTTCCGAGTTCCAGGTATTTGAGAGCAAGAGTTCAAGACAAAGTAGAGCATATCAGATCAGTGATCGATGTAAGCAGAAATTGAGGCAGATACATGTACTTTGGGGAATTTTTGAAGAGACACCACGTGACGAAAAGCAACACACCAGAAACACATATAAAAAATAATTCAGTGAAAGTGTAACGTAATTTATGACACTAGACTTTACCCTAGTCTAGTTTGCACAAATTTTGATAACAGTAACCAGTAAACTTTTAACTTTTTTTTTGATATTTGAAAGCCAGTAAGGCTCAGTAAAGTAGAATCAGTGAAAAACCTACAAATCAACTATCATCAAGCTACGTCAAGAGTGGTATATAATTGTTTTATCCTCAAACAGCAGATACACCGTTCCAGCTTATTTGTCGGAGTGCACTTCAGCAGAAAAGTACTGGGTGAGTTCGTTCCATATTTTATATTATAAATTATATATCACAAATTTTTGACTGAACTTATGGTTGATGAGAATTTGGTATTGAATCGAATAAGAAAATTAGTTTTTTTTTGTGGTTACATACGTCCAGAGTACATTACTTTCCGTCAAGAGGAATTTAAATTAACATCAAGAACAAGCGAGACTGAGTTTAGAGAACATTCCTAAACAGTCGTACACATTGAATTTGAATTATGAAATAACGTCGTTTATTCTGAATTAGATTTGGGATAAAAGTAGTATACTCCGCTTGAGAGTTTTCAAGTGTTTTCTAGAGTTTCTTTTTGTAATCAATTTACGTCCGTGGTTACAGTTACCTTTAAATTTAAAAGACTACAGATTTATTGGTTAGGTAATTTAAAACTTTTATGACTGTCCGAATGTCGAGAACAAAGACACATTTTTTGAGAAAAGCGAACATAAAAATATTTTTTGGGTGTGATTAACATATTTGAAATTGGTTTAGTGTAGAGCATTAATAAATCCAATACTGGTGTCGATAGGAATTTAAAGTTTAGGATATAACTTTAAGATAATTTTTAAGATTTATAACGAGAATTGAGTAAGTTTGTTTATGGTTATTAAAGAACTTTTATAACGTTTTGAGAAAATCTTTATGTGTTATTATTCGTGAGTAATTGAGGGATATGATAGATCCCTGTGAGCTATTTTTGATTATTGGTGATGCATAAGAGCATCGTTATGTGTTTGTAAGGTTTCAGGTTTATGGAGAGTCGGCAGGAGCCGAGGCGCAGCAGCAGACATGGAAGTCCAGTTTCCCGTACGGTAATTTTTGGTACGTTTTTGAGTTTGTGAGTTCAGTTTTGTAGTGATGTTTAGCATAGTGTAAGGAGTTTTCCTTACGTTTGTTTGATTTTGGGGGATTCGCCAAATATGCATATAAGCCAATGCGAATCCGCAGGAACGAGCATGGGTTGTTCCGTGCTCTGTTCATGGGTGGGTAATAGAAGGCTTGAGGGACAGCAACACCTTGTTCCCTCCCCCTTTTGTTCTGAGTTCTACGCTTCAATATAGAGTAATAGTGGATCCTAGAGGACATTTTTTTTTCTTTGTTTGAATATTTTATATACTCAGGGGCCACGACCATCTATGGTCCCCTCTCTTCTTCTCCTTGACAGGATTCTAAACAGCTATATACTTACGTCGGTTTCGATTGCGAGACAGATGATCCAATAATCCAAATACAACTTGCTATAGCTCTCTGAATACTTCGGGCCCCAGCTCAACTAAAACAGCACCCAAGGCCAAGACCACCCTGGCCGTAGATCCGTTATTTAAACATGTAACACAAGCCTATATCTTCCTGTAGCAAGGACCACTCCCCACCCGGCGAGCGTAAGCGATGGCACCCCACAACGGATCGAAGCGACTGTGGAAGAGTAGGCACCGTCGAGGCGATTATGGCTTGGACGCGCCAGAGGGTAACTATACCTCTGGTGCTAGAAGTCATAAGAACCTCGGCGGCAGAAGGAGACATTTCCATCTCAGAGGAGAAATTCACACGACTTAAACACTGATATCCCTATTTATATTTCGGGAAAGGCGAGTAGCATCGGCGTAGGTAAACGTAAGAAGGGTTGGCAGTTGTTAGTGAATTTCCCTCAAGGTTGTAAATGGTACACATCCCGTTTGAGTCAAGTTTGATATAGATTTAGTTTGTGACTGAAGATATGATGTCTGAGTTTGTTCGATGGATGAGCTGAATATTCAGCGTCCATGTTTGAGTATTTGAGTTATTGACAATTTCTATGAGAATATTTTGCTTTTGGGTTGGTTTCGTTCCGTACGGTTTTGTGTTGGCGATCGGTATATATTAACACCTGTGTGTACCAAACCTCTAATAAACAATTGCACGCATCATAGTAGTGCAAAGCTGACAGATGACATACGATTCCTGAACCTATTGAGTTTGTATGTTAGGTGGAATGTGTGCACTGTCAGTGGAGTGCTGCTGTGATGCGTGTGAGCTGTGATGAGATGAAGATGAATGAGTTTGTGAGAATGGGCAGGAGGAATGGTTTGTGATGATGTCTTGGTTTGCCATATCACAGAGGTTTCTGTTATCTGTTCTTCTTACATTATAAATATTCATTATTTTTATAATATCATTTATGATTATATATGAATAATGAATAATCATAAATGATATTATTCTTACTTCAACGTTACAGATGGCGCCCAACGTGGGGCCCGAAGACTTAGAGCCTGTAAGATTTTGGATTAGTTAAATTTTGGATTAGTTGTTTAGAATTTCGATTATGTGTTTTTAGGCAAAAATCTTTTTTTTTGCAGATTTGTTTTTGCGCGAAGTTTATTCTAGAGTAATTCCGCAGAGTGTACCCTAGCATATCATTGTCCGGGGGATTACTGTGACTGAGTCGTGATCCTCGTCTGTCGCTATGAGCTAATGCACTCTAGCGGAACCTCAATTTTTTTTTAAGGAACGTTTCTGTCCGGGCCGGATTTGAAGTTGTTCGTCCAGTCGTCAGTTGCTGAAACGCACACTTAGAAAAATGGAATAGGAGTATAGAGTTGGCTTAGTGAACCTTTTGACCGGTAATTAGTGATGTTATTCCTGATGTACGTCTGTTGCAGAAGCAACTAATTTGGCTTGATTACTCCGCTTCGATTTCAGAACCCTTTTTACACCTTTCATAATTTCGTTTTGCAGTTTTAGATTTTCTCGTTTGTGTAGTAGAAGTCAAGTGAAATCTGATACATTGACCGGTGGCTGATGACGTATTCTCGGCGCACGTCTGTTGCAGTGGTAAGATTCGCTTGACCAAGCTTCATGTTTGAGTTGTCTGTCGTCTTCAAGGAAGAAGCAAGTTTTTAATTAAAGTTAAATTAAAAATTTTTTTTTGGACTTGGTGAACCATGTCGCTGGAGGCGAATGTTTCATTGGTCCTGTCTCGCTGCTGCAGAAGGTGATGGTCGACTCTCCGACCGTTTTGATGATTAGTAAGTTTTTTTTTGATAATATACAAGTATTATTGAGTTATTTTTGAAGAAGTTATTATTGAGTTAGTTATTTTTGAAGTTAGTATACATTCAGTTAAGTTTTGAATTTATATCACTATTTTTGCAGAAATTTAAGTATTGCCAGTTGGCGTAAAGTTTAAGTATAGTTGTAGTAAGTTTTGGATTTGAGTTTAGTATTTGGTTCAACGGTGGCTGATAGGTTCTGCGTGCCTGTCGATCGAAGAACTGTTAAGTTTAGTAAGTTTTTGGTTTTGGGATAGCGGTGGCTGACAAGTTATACGTGCTTGTCGACTGTGAGTCCTGTACGGTTTGTGTGTTTAACGGTGGCTGTTAGGTTCTGCGTGCCGGCAGGTCGTTATAACACGTTTAGTTGAAGTTTAAGTACTTCTGATTTTTTTTGCCTTGCGGCGTACGGTTTAGTTAAGTTTAGTTTAGTTGAAGCTTAAGTGCTTCTGTTTTGAAGTTTTGCCTTGTGGCGTAAGGTTTAGTTTAGTTAAGATCAGATTTGTCAAGTTGAAGTTTGAATACTTCTGAATTTTGGCGTACGGTTTAGTTAAGTTTAGTTAAGTTGAGTTGAAGTTTAAGTACTTCTGAAATATAGTTTTTTTTCGGAATTTTTGAAAATTTTTGGTAAGCTTAAGTATTTCAGATTGAGTTTAGGTATCGTTGAAGTTAGCGATTGTAAGTTTAGATTTGTTAAGTTAAGTTGAAACTTAAGTGTTTCTGAAATTAAGTATTTGATTTCTGAATTTTCGTTTTGAGACTAGGTATTTCAGATAAGTTAAGTATTGTTGAAAGTATTGGTTAGAAGTTTAAGTATCGTTAAGTTAGAATTTAGTAAGGTCAAGAATTTTTTTTGAGAATCTTTGAACTTAGTAATTCCTTTTTGAGTTTAAGTATTTCAGATTAAGTTTAGGTATCGTGAAGTTAGCGATTATAAGTTTAGACATAATATATTTAGTAAGTTGATTACAGTCAAGTTGAAAGTTTATTGAGTATAAGTATTTTCAGGTTTAAGTAACTCTGGTTTAAGTTTGAGATTTTTGGTGACGTTTTAGAAAGAAAAATAAAACATTTCCTTTATTTTCGAGAATTTTTGTAAGTTACGTACTGTAGGTTTATTGTGAGGAGTTAACCGAACTCGCTTACAATTTTGAGCAAAACCCCAAAGTAATAGTTTTAAGTTTTTATTATATAAGTGATTTTTTTTTTTCTCTCTCTCAAACCTACCCTGAAATTACCCTTTAAGCAACAGAATAACTTACTTAAACGAATTATTAAACAACCCAAATTAGTGTCAATAGTTTTATCTTTATCTTGAATCATGGCTGAAAACGGGGATAATGTTGATATCGAAGTCGGTAACAATGAAGATCCGCATTATGCGGCGATGGAACAAGCGGCGATGGATATTTTACTGGGAGACAATTCACCCTCCCCAAGAATTGATGGGAATGCAGCAGATGCACCCCCACAAAACGTACTCATAGCAGACAGGCATGGTTGGTCAAATTATGTCCATGACGTAGTAAGTGCGTCAATAAATTCTCAGTTAGAGGAAGAAAGAAGATTCTTCCAACAAGAACTCGCAAGGAGCCAAAGTGAACTTTTAGAGAAGATGGCTAACCTGATGCGCAGTTCGACGTCCATTCCTAACGCACAAGGTCAATCAGTAGCAAGCACTTCACGTGCAGCATTAAACCTAAATAGTAAACCTAGGACCAACTTCCTACCTGCCGACCCTATCCAACCCGCATCGCATGTCATCAATGCGGACCCCCTTAGAGCAAACTTGAACAATCCTGGAGTCTCAAACAGCAGAAATAGGGAAAATAACTTACCCCAGAATCCACTTAACCCAATTTTGTCGAGAAACAGAAGATCTGTTTCACAGAGAAGTGACTTGCCAAATGGCATTTCTGTCAACAATAACCAAGTAAGAAACCCGAGTGATCCAGTAGTGCACCCGGTAGATATGGCTCAAGCGGCCGACGTAGAAGCATTTCTTAATCGCATCAACGGTATGCAATACGAAAATAATTCCGCAACAAATTCGCCTCCACGGCCACCGACCGCGTCGAACTCTCATTTCCCAGGCAGGTATCCGTTATACCACAAGTGGGGAATCAATTTCGACGGTCGTAACATACCTGTGGACGACTTTTTGTTCCGGTTAGAAGTTATCCGAAGTAGTTACAACGTCCCATGGGACGATATAGTTCTCAATTTTCACCATTTTGTCTCAGGACCCGTGGAAACGTGGTACTGGATGTATTTGAAGAACAATCCTAACGTACCTTGGACTACTTTGAAATCAGCTTTTTTGGAGCAATACAGAAGCTTAGAGACCGACGGCGAGCTATCGAGGAAAATCAATGACCGTAAGCAACTGCCTGGAGAATCATTCAATGAGTTCTATGACGCATTGATGATACTTAACTCCAGAATGCGTGTTCCCAAGTCATCCAGCGAAATGGTGGACACGATTAAAAATAATGTCAACAGGCGTATGGGCGAATTGCTCATTACGTTTAATACGAGCAGCCTTCCTCAAATGGCTTACGTTTGTCGCACAATAGAAAAATTCATGGATAAAAGAGAGTCTGCACGACCGAAATTTGTACCTGGTACTTGGAACACGCAACAGAAGCGCGTGGTAAGCGAAGTGGAACCAACAGTCGATTCCCAGGCAGTGGCTACTCCGGCTCAAATTGAAGCATTAAGAAGAGAGTCTGCGAACGTCGTATGCTGGAAGTGTAAGGGCGTGGGTCATATTCACAGAGATTGTACGAACCCGAGAAGCGGCTTGTTTTGCTACAAGTGTGGTCTGCCAGACTACGTAACTCAGAACTGTCCGAAATGTTCGGAAAACCGGCAGCAGAACAATCTTTCTTCCGGGGGGATTCGTTCGGGTCTCCAAAACCCGGAACAGTAAATCAAGAACCCCGTAAAGATTATAAAACCCCTAATAAGATAAGTAACCAAAACCCTAATCCGAATTCTACTACTAATGAAAAGCCTATTGAAATCTTGAAAACCAATAAGCCCATTACAATTATGAAGTCAAATAAACCTAAGTTAAATACAAATAATAATAATGAATCAAAAAGCAAAGCAAAAGTCGAATTACCGCGGAAGTCATTCCATACACGCTTAAGGGAGTATTATGAGGCTAGAAAACGCATCATGAAAATTCCAACAGTGTCCAGGAACATCCGCGATACAAGAAGACGATTTCAAGCGAAGAGAAGAACATATAGAAACATAGCAACCGCTACAATAAAGAGCAAGTCAAGCGATCCGAGACCCTACGTAACTGTAGAAATCTTCGGAGACGAATGGCTCGGCCTGCTCGATTCAGGAGCGAGCATCAGTTGCATCGGCACAAACAAGCTCGAATACCTCAAAGCGAAGAACGTCAACATAAAGAAAGTTTCGTCCTCAGTCTCTACAGCGGACGGGAGCAAGCAGGACATTGTTGGAGTGATCACGACGATCGTGAGCTATAAAGGAATAAGTAAATCTATGGATTTCTACTTAGTTCCTACCTTGTCACAGCGCCTCTATCTTGGAGTCGATTTTTGGAGCAAATTCCAATTAGCTCCCCACATAATCTCCGGAATGAGCGTGAGTCCGTCACCATATGAAAATGAAGAGTATAAGAACAAATGCAAGCTATCTCTATCTGAAGAAAGGAGGCTGAAGGAAGTCATCGATGGATTTCCGTCATTTGCGGCCAAAGGACTAGGGAGAACGAGCTTGCTTGAACACGTTATAGATACGGGAGACGCAATGCCTATTAAGCAAAGGCATTATCCCGTGTCTCCAGCAATCCAGGCCCTCATGTATGCGGAATTGGACCGCATGTTAGAGTTGGGAGTCATAGAAGAAAGTAATAGTTCCTGGAGTTCACCGGTAGTTCTAGTTCGGAAACCGGGTAAGAACAGGCTATGTCTTGACTTCCGAAAAGTTAACTCAGTGACCAAAAAAAATGCGGGCCCAATTGCGCATATCGAGGGTCTGTTGTCGCGTCTTTCAGATACTCATTATATCTCGAGTGTAGACCTGAAAGACGCATTTTGGCAAATTCCGTTGGAGGCGGGATCCAGGGAAAAGACAGCGTTTACAGTACCTGGGCGTCCCCTCTATCAATTCAAAGTAATGCCGTTTGGCCTTTGTAACGCAGCTCAATCTCTTTCCTACCTGATGAGCCGCGTGATTCCTTCAGCCCTCAGAGAACAAGTCTTCGTCTATTTAGACGATTTATTAGTGGTTTCGAAGTCTTTCGAAGAGCATATTAGGATTCTCAGAATAGTTAGCAACCGATTAAGTGAGGCAGGCCTAACGATAAATGTTGAGAAATCTAAATTTTGTTTCAGCGAACTTCATTACTTGGGATATAAGGTAGGTCAAGGATGCTTAAAGGCCGATCCAGCGAAAATTGCGGCCATCGTAGACTTTCCGGTACCATCAACCCAACGTCAAGTACGACGATTTCTTGGAATGGCGGGATGGTACCGAAGATTCGTAAAAGACTTTTCTACGTTAGCATCCCCATTAACCGACACCCTAAAGAAAGGAAAACCCTTCAGCTTCAACGAAGAAGCTGTAAAAGCATTCGCCGACATTAAGTCAGCCCTGACCTCCGCACCAATTCTGGTGAATCCAGATTTTTCAAAAGAGTTCATAATTTTGTGCGATGCATCCGCGTCCGGTATCGGATGTGTTCTCTGCCAGCGGGATGAGAACGGAGCTGAACGCCCCATTTACTATTTCTCCCAAAAATTAAACGCTGCGCAGAGGAACTATTCCGTTACCGAACGTGAATGCCTCGCCGCCTTCCAAGGTATACAGAAGTTCCGTGCATACGTGGAAGGTTATCGGTTCAGAGTCATCACTGATCACTCTAGTTTGAAGTGGTTGATGAGTCTGAAAGATCCAACTGGTAGACTAGCCAGGTGGAGTATGAGGCTTCAAGGCTTCGACTTTGTGGTTGAACACCGCAAGGGTACACTGAACGTGGTACCAGATGCTCTTTCGAGAGTTTATGAAACTGAGTCGGTAGATTACCAATTCTTAGCATCCGTTTCAACACAAGTCGACCCGGCCGAAGTCCTTCATATCGACCTGGATAGTCCACATTTCAAGTCTACCGAATACCAACAGCTCATCGACCACATCAATGCAAACCAAGAGCGGTTACCAGAGCTTAAAGTGTCAGATGGCTACATCTATAAACAGACGAATCATGTAGTGGGAAATCCTCTACAGGATGACCTAGTCTGGAAGCTCTGGGTACCGTCAGTGATGACCGATGAACTGATAACCCTCGCGCACAATCCACCACGAGCTGCACACGGAGGTATTACCAAGACTCTTTATCGGTTAAGAAACCAATTTTATTGGCCCAATATGTATACACAGGTAAAATCTTACATCAACAAATGCGAAACTTGTAAAGCTAGCAAAGCTTCTAATATCACATTACGAGCCGAGATGGGTCAAGGGTTCAATGTGGAGAGGCCATTCCAGCATCTCTACATTGATTTCCTTGGTCCCTACCCTCGGTCAAAAAGCGGCAATTCATACATAATTATTGTGTTAGATCAATTGACAAAATTTGTCATCATAAAACCTCTACGGAAGGCTAATGCTATGAGTGCTGTGCGTTTCCTGCAAGAGGAAGTATTTTTAGTGTTTGGTGTTCCAGAGAGCATCTTGTCCGACAACGGGACTCAGTTCGTCGGACACGAGTTTGCGAAATTATTGGAGACTTTTGGGGTAAACCACATTAAGACAGCGGCTTATTCGCCTCAACCAAATGCGAGTGAGAGAGTAAATCGCTCAATATTGGCTGCTATTAGGTCGTACGTCGACCCGAAACAAACGAACTGGGATATTCACCTGTCCTCCATAAGTAGCGCTTTAAGAACTACTATTCATTCCGCTCTGACCATGTCGCCGTATGAAGCTCTCTTCGGTCAGCGCATGATCGAGCATGGACATGACTATAAATTACTTAGGAAGTTAGGCGGACTAAATCAGTCTGAAATAAGTTGGTTACCAAAGGTAGCTAAGATGAACATACTGCACAATTATTTAAAGTCCACTCTTGAAAGCGCGCATGAAAAATATGAGCACACTTACAACCTCCGTAGTAGGCAAATTTCCTTTAATGTAGGAGAATCTGTTTTCAAAAGAAACATGGTGTTGAGCGATGCTACGAAGCATTTTAACGCAAAGCTCAGCCCCAAATTCATAAAGGTAGAAATTCGTAAGATAAAAGGTAATAATCTTTACGAGGTAATCGATGGAAAAGGTCACATTTCCACAGCACATACAAAAGACCTAAAAAGGTAAAAGTTACATTTTCTGTGATAGATTTTTTTTTCATAAATAACCAGCTAGGAGCAGTAAGCCCGGCGTCAGCTGTGCATGAGACTCCAGGGGTGGGCAAGTAGGCTCACCGAAAAACATCAGTCAGAACTACAATTCCTATTTATCACTTTGGAGCGATTAACATTTTCTGTTTTCTTGTCCGTTGAAACCAGTTAGAAACTGCTCGTAAACGAACAAGTTTTGTAATGGGAAAATATTTTTTTTGCATGCCACTATCTCCACATACACCAACCTACAAATATTCCACCACCTCCATTACAAATTACATAACCATCTTTCTCAAAGACATCTCATATCTAAACCAAAGAATAATATTCTTTCAAATTTACATGCCCCTACTGTCCATCTAATTATGCGAATATCGTTCTGCATAAATTTTCGTCCATTGTGTTGCTCACCAACTTTGCCAAATAATTTCCTATGCAACAACGCAAATACCATTCCTACACGGATATTAAGTAATTATTCAAGAATAATACGTATTATTCTTATATTCACATTGTGAAAACATGATTCTGCATACCTCAATTGCAGGTCACAACAAAACATCAAGTTGCAAACAATTGTTCTGCATTTGCAACTAACGAGTAGAAATATCAACCTAACTCGTTAGTTTATTTTCGGAGCATACCCTCCTTTCTATTTTTGTTGCGTTTACTGGGGCCAACTTCGCTGATTTTTGTCATCAGCAATAAGGCAATATGGCCGGCCGCCCCACTCGAAGTTTCGTTTTTCAGCAATTAAATTTGCAAAAAAACTAGAATTCCCGAAGTTTCCTGTGACTGGCGACGGATACGACAAATTCTTTTCCGTCGACCAGTCACCAGAAACACATCGGACCCCTCTTCTTATACTGGAGCAAGCAGTTACCCCACATGGAGTAAAAACCAAAGGTGAGTGCGTCATAGTTTTTTTTTGTGAACATTTCTTAGAATGTTCCATTTCTTTCGCGGCTAAACGCCAAAACGAACGTAATTTCATCATTAAACTTAGTGCTAGGTTGTTACAGGTTGGTGAATAAAAACGAAAGCATAAAATTAAACGAAGTAGCAACACATTTTGTGTCCAAATTGGAAATCAAATTTAATTCCGGCGTGCCCCCTGGAGTGGCCAACCCAAGCCAAGGCGTCATCGCCATTCGGTTGCCACAACCTCCAGATTGCAGCCCCGACAAACGCTCGTAGCATTAAAGCGAAAAAAGCTACGAATATTTGCGAGGAACTTCCCATCGATGCGTTCGAGGGAATTCCACATACGTCGACGTTTTTTCTGTGAGGAAATGAGGAAGTTTCCTCGCGATTTGGATTTCTGTAAAAGAAAGGTATGGATCAGTGCTATGTGATTTTTTTTTAGTTACTCAGGAGTAACACATTTTCTTTTGCCCCCATTTTAGATTGTCCACTTTTAGGAGACACGCCGAAGAGTTTTAGTTTTGTTTCGTAATTTTGTTACTCCTACCACCACCTAAATAAAAGAAAAGATTACGCATGCCCCATACATCAGCGATTTTGATTGCTTTGCCTATTAGCAACTTACGGAAAGAGCCGTACCAGAACTTAGTTTCCAGGCTCCAGATTTTATGGTATGACCACGGTCTTATACCACACCAATACGCATTGTTCCGAGACACGTGCTGAGGTGAAAGCACATGCTTAGAACATCCGATACCCACCTCTCGTGGATGATTATTTCCATCAACATTGCTGCATAGTACCTACAAAGAGAATCCTGAAGCAAGCCAAGTTGCGACGCCTGGCCCAGATCAGTGGTCTTTTGTCAGAACATCCTGTACAACAACGTCATCATCAGCAGCACTATTCTAAATTCGTGTATTATATTATCCACTGATAAGTATTTTTAGATTATATCTTATTTTTGAATATACGATTGTAGATAATAGATATTTGGAATAGAATTTTGGTAAATATTTGAATCTTTTAGAGACAGGGTGAGCTAACTATCAGTTAGTTTTTGTTGAGCATATTTCCGAGTTCCAGGTATTTGAGAGCAAGAGTTCAAGACAAAGTAGAGCATATCAGATCAGTGATCGATGTAAGCAGAAATTGAGGCAGATACATGTACTTTGGGGAATTTTTGAAGAGACACCACGTGACGAAAAGCAACACACCAGAAACACATATAAAAAATAATTCAGTGAAAGTGTAACGTAATTTATGACACTAGACTTTACCCTAGTCTAGTTTGCACAAATTTTGATAACAGTAACCAGTAAACTTTTAACTTTTTTTTTGATATTTGAAAGCCAGTAAGGCTCAGTAAAGTAGAATCAGTGAAAAACCTACAAATCAACTATCATCAAGCTACGTCAAGAGTGGTATATAATTGTTTTATCCTCAAACAGCAGATACACCGTTCCAGCTTATTTGTCGGAGTGCACTTCAGCAGAAAAGTACTGGGTGAGTTCGTTCCATATTTTATATTATAAATTATATATCACAAATTTTTGACTGAACTTATGGTTGATGAGAATTTGGTATTGAATCGAATAAGAAAATTAGTTTTTTTTTGTGGTTACATACGTCCAGAGTACATTACTTTCCGTCAAGAGGAATTTAAATTAACATCAAGAACAAGCGAGACTGAGTTTAGAGAACATTCCTAAACAGTCGTACACATTGAATTTGAATTATGAAATAACGTCGTTTATTCTGAATTAGATTTGGGATAAAAGTAGTATACTCCGCTTGAGAGTTTTCAAGTGTTTTCTAGAGTTTCTTTTTGTAATCAATTTACGTCCGTGGTTACAGTTACCTTTAAATTTAAAAGACTACAGATTTATTGGTTAGGTAATTTAAAACTTTTATGACTGTCCGAATGTCGAGAACAAAGACACATTTTTTGAGAAAAGCGAACATAAAAATATTTTTTGGGTGTGATTAACATATTTGAAATTGGTTTAGTGTAGAGCATTAATAAATCCAATACTGGTGTCGATAGGAATTTAAAGTTTAGGATATAACTTTAAGATAATTTTTAAGATTTATAACGAGAATTGAGTAAGTTTGTTTATGGTTATTAAAGAACTTTTATAACGTTTTGAGAAAATCTTTATGTGTTATTATTCGTGAGTAATTGAGGGATATGATAGATCCCTGTGAGCTATTTTTGATTATTGGTGATGCATAAGAGCATCGTTATGTGTTTGTAAGGTTTCAGGTTTATGGAGAGTCGGCAGGAGCCGAGGCGCAGCAGCAGACATGGAAGTCCAGTTTCCCGTACGGTAATTTTTGGTACGTTTTTGAGTTTGTGAGTTCAGTTTTGTAGTGATGTTTAGCATAGTGTAAGGAGTTTTCCTTACGTTTGTTTGATTTTGGGGGATTCGCCAAATATGCATATAAGCCAATGCGAATCCGCAGGAACGAGCATGGGTTGTTCCGTGCTCTGTTCATGGGTGGGTAATAGAAGGCTTGAGGGACAGCAACACCTTGTTCCCTCCCCCTTTTGTTCTGAGTTCTACGCTTCAATATAGAGTAATAGTGGATCCTAGAGGACATTTTTTTTTCTTTGTTTGAATATTTTATATACTCAGGGGCCACGACCATCTATGGTCCCCTCTCTTCTTCTCCTTGACAGGATTCTAAACAGCTATATACTTACGTCGGTTTCGATTGCGAGACAGATGATCCAATAATCCAAATACAACTTGCTATAGCTCTCTGAATACTTCGGGCCCCAGCTCAACTAAAACAGCACCCAAGGCCAAGACCACCCTGGCCGTAGATCCGTTATTTAAACATGTAACACAAGCCTATATCTTCCTGTAGCAAGGACCACTCCCCACCCGGCGAGCGTAAGCGATGGCACCCCACAACGGATCGAAGCGACTGTGGAAGAGTAGGCACCGTCGAGGCGATTATGGCTTGGACGCGCCAGAGGGTAACTATACCTCTGGTGCTAGAAGTCATAAGAACCTCGGCGGCAGAAGGAGACATTTCCATCTCAGAGGAGAAATTCACACGACTTAAACACTGATATCCCTATTTATATTTCGGGAAAGGCGAGTAGCATCGGCGTAGGTAAACGTAAGAAGGGTTGGCAGTTGTTAGTGAATTTCCCTCAAGGTTGTAAATGGTACACATCCCGTTTGAGTCAAGTTTGATATAGATTTAGTTTGTGACTGAAGATATGATGTCTGAGTTTGTTCGATGGATGAGCTGAATATTCAGCGTCCATGTTTGAGTATTTGAGTTATTGACAATTTCTATGAGAATATTTTGCTTTTGGGTTGGTTTCGTTCCGTACGGTTTTGTGTTGGCGATCGGTATATATTAACACCTGTGTGTACCAAACCTCTAATAAACAATTGCACGCATCATAGTAGTGCAAAGCTGACAGATGACATACGATTCCTGAACCTATTGAGTTTGTATGTTAGGTGGAATGTGTGCACTGTCAGTGGAGTGCTGCTGTGATGCGTGTGAGCTGTGATGAGATGAAGATGAATGAGTTTGTGAGAATGGGCAGGAGGAATGGTTTGTGATGATGTCTTGGTTTGCCATATCACAGAGGTTTCTGTTATCTGTTCTTCTTACATTATAAATATTCATTATTTTTATAATATCATTTATGATTATATATGAATAATGAATAATCATAAATGATATTATTCTTACTTCAACGTTACAAAACTCAAAAAAAAAACATTTTTTGGAAAATTTAAGAATTTATATTATTTCGTTTATAAAAGGGCTTCTACATTAAAAATTTCATCGAAATCCGTCAAGTGGCTTACGAGAAAATTGGATTTCAAAAAACCGGTCCTATGGGAGGTACCGTTATAAGACTTTTCTTGAAAAATGTATTCCAACCAAAACATAAAATTTGCACAGAAAACATCATTCAGAAAGTTTTATCAAAATCGTATGAGCCGTTTATGAGAAAATTTAATTTTTCACAAAAAATCGTATGGCAGGTACCGTTATTTTTGGAGCTAGGATACTAATTCCACAAACCCCTCTGTAGGACGTCATAATAATACTATGTACCAAGTTTGAAGCAAATCGGTCTAGCCGTTTAGGCTGTAGGTAACTATACAGACAGACAGACACACGGACAGACAGACAGACATACAGACAGACAGAATTGTCGGACCCACTTTTTTCGACTTCTCTATCACCGTAATGTCATGTTTGATTGTTAGAATTTTTTTTTTTACGAATGCATAACTTGCCTTATAGTAGGTACCTATAATCGCAAGTAAAAAATACTTAGAATTACGAGAATCCAGAAAACCGAAAATCTGAATACTTAATCTCGAAAATCCAAAATCTAGAATGGACAAAATCTAGAATTATTAATATTAATACTAGATTTTGAATCCCTCTAAATTAAAAAAAAAATCTAGAATACTTTTTTTCTAGATTCTAGACTCCATCTTTTGTAGATTTTATCTTTCTATATTTTTTTTATAGATGTTGTCCTTTCTTAATTCTGACACTCTGTATAACTTCGTCGTGATCCCGCCCACACAGTACATACAAATTGTTTAAACCATTTTTAAATTTTTTTTCTAAAACTCAAAGGTTCGATATGTGCTAGCTACAATTAAGCAACCGTTACTCCTTAAAACATAGGTGCGATCTTGTGGGTGCTATGAAAGATATATACTTTAGGAAGTGCGAACTATTTCGTTAATGTGGTTGTCCACTTTAATAAAACCTTTGAACCTGTTTTCTGTTAATATCATTTGTAGCCGAAAACTAACAAAATGAAGTTTTTTTTTCTATGTAACAAAGTTAAATAAAAATCGTTCAAGCCTTTTTTGAGCAAATTAGAAATAAAATGCACGACTGGGTAGCCCCAACTTGCTCTAATGTGTGACAGTGGTCTAGGCTCAAGGGGATTGAGATTTTGATAAAAATAAATTTTTCAAAATTCTTAAATAAATATTTTAAGTAATTTGAGCTGAAAAAAATACGCCATTTTATATCTTGGATGAATTTGAATTGATTAGAATAAATTTATGAAAATCTATGGAGCTGTTTTTGAGAAAAAAAAAGTATAAAAGTTTTTCATACAAATGAAAAAAATTAAAAATTCGTTTTTAAACGTAAATTTGCTTCTTTTTGCTTTACTTTTGGATCCTTGGTGTAGCCAACCTAATATTGGAGACCAGGAATCGCCACTGATATTCTATAGTACCTATGTATTGCTATCCAATCGTTAAGACCGCCTGTGGCGTTAATGAAATTCGCTGGTTTCCTCCTGGGCTTCTACTGTCGTTTTCTGCGGGACTCCGAGTAGGATTCCGAGTTCGTCTCTAGTTTTTAATTCCTGTGGACAATGGATTAGTTCAAAGAAACCTTATGGCTAGAAACGCAAACCTCGGGTTTGCAAAAACTGCAGGCTTTCGCTCTGGTGGATCAGCAGGTATAACGGCCCCTGGTGGCAATTAATACTTAAAATCTCTTATAATAAAGCAACCATAAAAGTTGCACACGGCAGGCTATTACTCTGGTGGATCAGCAGGTATAAAGGCCCCTGGTGGCAATTAATACTTAAATTCTCTTAAAATAAAGCAACCATGAAAGTTGCACACGGCAGGCTATTGCTCTGGTGGATCAGCAGGTATAAAGCCCCTGGTGGCAATTAATACTTAAATTCTCTTAAAATAAAGCAACCATGAAGTTGCACACGGCAGGCTATTGCTCTGGTGGATCAGCAGATATTAGCCCCTGGTGGCAATTAATACTTATAATAGAATAATTAATAATAGAATAATAACCTTAAAATCCACTAAGACCCCTTACCACTGGTGGGGGGAAGTCAAAGCGGCGAAACCTTAAATAAGAAATAAATTCTAAATATATGATGAATTTCTCCATGCTTTTCGGTGTCTTTTCCTGGCCTTCTTATTGCGTTTGGCGACAGAAACATCATGTGAGTTATAAACGTTGGTGGCAAATTTACCCACGCTCATGATGATCGCCCCCTTTACTATGCTGTTGATGTTGTTGCTTTTCTTTGGTATTGGCATGCCCATTGCCTATGTCATGTGACTAAGCTATTGCTTAGCTTGTGATGCTGTTTGTCTTGGGAACAGAACCATGTTGTTGTTGTTGTTTCAGATAATAAACATACCTTATGTGTTATGTTTATACAGCGTATATGAAAAAAAAGAAAGATTTGTAACGCCTCGTTACATTCCCCTCTTTCGTCGGAGATGAGAACTTTCTCGTCTAAAAAAGGAAATAACAATGGTGGAAAGAAACAAACGTATATATGCATATATATATTTTTTTTATGTATTTATTATTTTTTTTTTCTTTTTTTTTCTTTTTAGCATAAAAAAACATGTAAAAATAATTTAAAAAAAAATTAATTATATAAATAATTCAAATAATTCAATATGAAAAAAAAACTTAATTAGATAAATAATTCAAATAATTCAATATGAAAAAAAAACTTACTTATATAAATAATTCAATATAAAAAAACTTATTTAACTATGGAGCAAGAAGAGAAAAAAAAATATTACTGTGGTTATACATCGATCATATTTACAGTTTTTTTTTTTTTAATTTAAAGTCACCTTAAAAAAAAAATGAATAAACAAAAAATAAACAACTCCTTTGTTACAAAAAAAAAACAAAATTCGACACCTTAATCCGGTAATTCCCTTGTCAGCGCCATTGCTCCTCCTTTCGGGTCAAACAGTATCCTCTTGCGTTGGTTTTTACACCTTAGGACTGCCACGCCTGGTTTGACTATTCTAGCCTCCACCTTTCCCTTACGCCGTTGGAAAAACAATCGTTGGCAACGGAATTTGGGATTGTACAAGGGGTGCTGAGTGATATTAATCCCCTCGACGCAAATCTACATAAATTGATGATGGCAAGATTAGTCCGAACAAACGCATCCCCTTTCAGAGAATGGAACCAGCTGGCCTTATCCCACGATCTCTCGTATACGTTTACTGAGAGCAATGTTTATGAATGGCCTGATATTTTCGCAACCATCATTTCAAAAATAGATGACAGGATATTTGACGAATACTTAACTAGGTGCTCTTCGTCAACTTCAAGAACTATCTATAAGAATTTAAACCATCGAATACCCACTGAAGACAGCTATTTCAACGTGAAGAACTCTGCGCATAAAATAAGCATAGTTTTTAGAGCAAGAGTCGAAATTCTTAATCTAAATTTCGTCCCCCACAGAGTCGATCTTCAGCAAATTTGTACACTGTGTAATAGAAGAGAGTTAGACAATATATACCACTTTATTGCAGTATGCCCAATTTTGCAAGAGATACGACGGTTGTATTTCCAAGAAAGTTTCTTGTCGATCAATAGTCTTTACGAAATATTGAATGGTGCTCGCGGTTGGTCTATTTTGTATAGTTACTGCAAACATGCCCTAACTTATCGTAATAGTTTTTGAGAAAAAATGTATGCCTATTAGAGCTTTTCTGGTCGAATTCATTTGAAAATTTTTGTGTTTCAAATCACTCTAAAATTGTAATCTTTTAAGTTGCAACTTGCAAATCATTAAAAGTAATAATATATGTATGTAGTACCTATATAAAAAAAAAAAAAAAAAAAACACGCTTCTCCATCAAAATTAAAATAAAATTCAAAAACAACTCGCTTTTTCATTAATCCTTATTTCTTTTTCTTTTACTTATTGTAATAATGTCAAATTTTGTATTCCTTTTTTCTTTTTTTTTTTTTAATAAATCTTGTTAAAAATGTCATTTCCGGCAGACGGCAATATAGCCATGTCCGTATTCTTAAGAAAAAAAAAAAACAAATAATATATGTACACTTTAATAAATTAATAAAGAATTAATAATAATAATAATAATTAATCCCCTCGAAAAGATCCGCTTGCATTTTTGCTGTTGCTATGTTCGCACCTTCCTCTTGCCGTCCATGTGATGATCCGTTATCTCTCATCAATAAGCATGTGGTTCTAGCCACCACTGCCAACGAGAAGGCCAATTGTTGAGTGTTTAGGATGCTGGTTATCTGGGATGGTTTGGCGTTGTCTTTGGCTGCTGGTGTTGATGGGGGGTGATGGCTACCGCTCCTAATGGTGGCTGCTTCCTTGTCTCACTCTCTGGCTGCGGCGATATGGCGTGTTCCGTAATTGACGCATACGACTGCTCTTCTGTTTCCAAGTTGGGCATTGAGACATCGAGGAGTGGGGTTGGAAGCGGCTCGCTGTCTTCTGGTTTCGGCGGTAGTTTTCGGGCCTTCTTGAAGCCCACCTCCTGGTTTCCTGCTTTGGCTGCCTTGTCGTGCTTGGTTGTTGTGTCGGCCGACTTTTTCTTGACCACTCGGCTGGTCCTGACGATGCTGGTGAGTGGTCGAGCTGGAATGAGCTGGACTTTTTGTCTTGGTACCTTGCTTACGTCCTCAGCCCTCCTACTTGTTGTTGCGGTCCTTTCCTTCTTAGTCCCTAGGCTGGTCTTGTCCATTTTGATTAGGGGTAAGGCTGGAATTAGCTGGATCTTAGATGCTGTTGTGGCAGGTCCAACTGCTCCCGGAATGCGACTGGTTGGATTTGCTGTTGCCTTCTTTGGTGTGGCCTCGCTGGTGGGTGGCGCTATTTGGATCACCGACCGTATTTGGACGCCACCGGCCGCTGACATGCGCCGTGGATGGGTAGGTTGGCGCTCCCATGGTTGAAACATTTTGCTCTGCTCTGCCTTCTGGTTCTTGCTGACGAAAGTTGATGCGCTAGGTTCCGCGGTTGCACTAGAACTGGTTAACAAATTACAATTTTCCACGATCTTACCTTCGGCTTCTTCTGTGTCTGGTAAACCTTTTAAATCTTTAAGGTGAGCGCGCACCAAAACCGGTTTTCTTTTCCTCTCTCTGTCTATTTTTCGCAGTACTACTATTGGAGTACTAGTACTACTTGGAGTCAAATCTCATAACCTCATACGGTCCATCATATTTGGGTGCTAATTTTTCTGTAAAATGCTTTGTAGCAGATGAGAGTACCCTTACCCTCCTATACACTCGCTCTCCTATACTTGGTTTCCATGCCCTTCTCCGTAAGTTGTAATAAGCAGCCTGAGTCTGTGCAACTTTCTGCAAGTTTGTGTTTACGAGTTGGTAAAGAGCCTGCATTCGCTCGTGCCTTAGGGAAATATTCTCGTTGCTAGCTTCGTTGCTAGGTGAATCGCCTTGTTGCGGGGCTCTTATCTCCCTGCCAAAGTTGAGGAAAGTGGGGGTAAAACCGGTAGACTCGTGTTTGCTAGTATTTATGGCAAAAGAGAACTCGGGCAAATATTGATCCCATGTAGGGTGGTTTTCGTTTACATACTGGGCGATCATGGTCTTGATGACCCTATTGACACGCTCGGTTGGGTTCTCTTGTGGAGTGTAAGGGGCCGTCAGGTGTTGCTTTATTCCAGTCTCTTGCAAGAAACCTGTTAAGGAACGACTGGTAAATTGGCTCCCATTGTCTGAAACCAAAACCCGTGGTGCACCAAAACGTGTGATGACCCTTTCTCGCAATGCCTTTATCACCCCCTGCGTCGTAGCTGCTCTGAGCGGCACTGCTTCTACCCATTTAGTGAACTTGTCCACCAACATTAACAACGTAGTGTTCCCCTTCATCGACCGGGGTAGTGGCCCTACGAAGTCCAAACATACTGTGTCCCAAGGGCCATCGGCTATACGGGTATGCATCAGCCCGCTCAGTTTTTGTTGGGAAGTCTTATACTGGTTGCAAATTTGGCATTTGCCTACATACTTAGCAATGTCTCGGTACATCCCCGGCCAATAGTAACGTTGCATTACCCGGGCTGCCGTCTTGGCTATCCCTAGATGTCCAGCCGTAACTACGTCATGATTTTCAAATAGAATCCGGTCTCGGTCTTTGGTGGGCACGCACCACTTCCAGTCGATATTTTTACTTGAAAAAGGGTGGGCGTAGAACTTCCGGTATAAACGTGCATCTTCTATGCGGTAGTCGGGAAATTTTTCTGGGTCACTGAGTACTTGGTTGAAACGCCTTTGAGTCCATTCATCCTCTTCCATGGTCACTGCAGCTAGGTCGCTTTGGGACAATGGCAGCGGGTCCCTAGATAGTGCGTCGGCCACCACATTCATTGCCCCCTTTCGATATTGTATATCAAAACTGAATTGTTGTAGTTCGATTGCCCAACGTGCCAATCTTCCCGAAGGGTTATCCAATGAATGTAGCCACTGCAATGAGTGGTGGTCCGTGATCACCGTGAAACGGTAGCCTTCCAAATAGGGTCGCATTTTCCTTATTCTCCATAAGATAGCCAGGCACTCCTTCTCCGTGACCGAATACTTTTTCTCCAAGTCCGTTAGCGTTCTGCTAGCGTATGCTACCACCCTTTCCCGGTCCTTTGTGTTCTGAGTTAAGACTACTCCCAATCCGTACTGGCTGGCATCAGTCTGCAGCGTGAATGGGAGATTGTAATCCGGGCACATAAGCACGGGCGCCTCGGTCAAACGCTTCTTCAAATCGATGAACGCGATTTCTTGGGGAGGACCCCACTCCCACAATTGGTTCTTCTTTAACAATTTGGTCAAAGGAGTCGCCACAACGGAGAAATCTTTTATAAAACGGCGGTACCAGGAGGTAATTCCTAGAATGCGGCGCAACTCTTTGACGTTGCGAGGGGCTTTTAACTCCTGCACTGCTGCAATCTTATCCGGGTCGGTACTTATGCCTTGGTCACTCACCACGTGCCCAAGGTACTTCAGCTTGCTTTTGCAGAACTCGCATTTATCTTTATTGATCCTTAGGTTAGCTGCTTGCGGACGTTGAAACACTTCTCTTAGGTGGTCCAGATGATCTTCGAATGTTTCGCTGATGACAATAATATCATCTAAATATGCGAACGCGTACTTATCCAAATCGGGCCCGATGATAGTGTCCAGCATGCGTTGGAAAGTCGCTGCTGCAGAGCTAATGCCACAGGGCATGGCCTATACCATTGGACGGTCATGCCCTGTGGCCTTAGCTCTGGGGTACTGTAAATGCTGTTGCCGGTCGGGAAACAGGGTCTAGTTGTATCTGCCAGTAGCCTTGCTTAAGATCAATTGTCGAAATGAACCTGGCTTGTCTTAGCTTGTCAAGGATAGCAAAAAAAAATTTGCGGTAACGGGTATGCATCCATGACAGTAATTGCATTTAGCTGGCGGTAGTCCACGCAAACTCTCCACGACCCGGTTTTTTTCTTGACCAACACTATGGGCGAACTGTATGGGCTGTTCGAGGGTTCTATCTTCCCGTCTTTAAGCAAATCGTTGACCTCTTCGTCGATAATTTTCTGCATGGCAGGGTTTCTAGGATAATACCTTTGCTTGAAAGGTTGATCATGCATCAGACGGATTCTGTGTATCGCTGCGTTAGTGGTGCTTGGTAATCTTTCGAACTTCGGTAGTTCCTCTTCCAATAATCTGCGTAACTGTTCTTGTTGTTGTTCTGGGAGTGGGTCAGCCCCTACAATACACAGCTGATCGCCCCAGATCGGTCGTAAATATCCGTCGGAATATCCTTACCAAACAATGTCATCACGAGACCCGCTCGTGATAGGATATCCAGGCCGATGACTATCTCCTCGGACAGCTGCCTTAAATATGTTAGCTCGCCCTGTACGGTCTGGTCCCCGCAATATATGGTGGCCGCAAAGTGTTCCCGGCTTATCACGGGGGTGTAGTTGGCTAGGTAAATGGCGTGTCGTTGGTAACGCACCGGCACTTTGCATCTCCTCAGCCATTGTCGTCCTTCGAAACCGACGAATGACTTCGTAGCTCCCGTGTCGAGGAGAGCCTTGAAATCTCGACCGCATAACCTGACAGAGAGAAAACAACGAGGGTCGTAGCGGGCCTCCCTGCCCACCTGCCGTGGCGGCTTGTGGTCCGACTCTTGTTCGTCAATGTCAGTAGGAGTAACCATAACTGGCGGTTCTTGGTTATTTTCGTCCTCCTCCTCGACTGCTCCGGCTAACCTCTCGGTGGGGAGTGATAACTCGGGCACTGCCCATTCCTCTACTAGAACCGTGTGGGTCTGTCTGAAGTGGCTCTTGAGTTGATCGCGGAGTACGGCCGCCCTGTGCGGGTGACAGGTACAGTCTTTCGTTAGTCGCCCCTCCTCTCCGCAGTAAGAGCAAAACATGCGAAAGGGACGCCGACAGTTTGCTTTGTTATGTCCGCGCTGCTTACAATTCCAGCAGTGGGTGTTACGGTCATATGGGCTGGGCGTTGCGGCATTCGTGAAAGCTTGGGCGGGTGGCTGACGGTTGACAGGGGCGAACCTCGGTGCTTGGTTTACTCTTGGTGGTGCTGGTGATGTACGTGCAATGGGTTGCCGACTGTGCATATCCTCACTCTGGACGTATTCGAGTTCTTCCGCTTGCTCCATAAGCTCGTCCAAAGTCTGGAAATCCCTTCGTCGTATATATAACCGGTAGACGGGTCGCAGGCTATCGTAGATCCTGTCTACGTTTTCTACTACCGACATCCTGGGATGTTGGCGGATCAGGTATTGCAAAGACTGGATGAAATCTTTAGCCCCTTCCTTGGGACCTTGCTTCCTGCGCATTATTTCGGCCTCGAGCTTATGTACGTAGCGGGCTGGTAGAAAACATTGTAGGAACGCCTTGCGGAAAAGACTCCACGTCTGCCAATTTTCTCTATTGATTCTATACCACTCCAAAGCGGTGCCTCTTAGGATTTCTGGGAGGGTTCTTAGCATATCGTCGGCTTGTATTCGGTAGCAACTTGTCAGTTCCTCCAGTCTTTCCATAAACTCAAGCGCATTGCCAGTAGAGTCGAACCGTAGCCCCCATTTTCTCACCGTGTTCATAGTTTCGGCTTCGTGGTTTAACGTAAGTCGACTATAGTGGGGTGATTGCTGCGGTGCTGCTGCCGGCACAGTGTCTTCCCTTAATATTTGAGTATGGTGAAGATGCGACGGTAGCTGATCGAATTGATTGCTACGGAGGACGGAGCCCGTTTCTTGTTGCCCAGGCATAAAGGGGGTTTGTTCCTGTTTACGCCATACTGGAACTTGTAAAGTGAAACTGTCCCTCCGAAGGAGCTGAAAAATTGGTGGTTTGTGACTTGGTTGGTACGTAAAGGGGGAATTTTAAACCCTTTACTAACGTCTCTACGTTAGCGTTCTCCGGTGGTACAGCAGAAGACGTTTTCGCGTTATCGAAAAGAAGTGGGGGTTCGCTTTCGTCGTCGATGTTATTCCTTTCCTCGACGATTCCCTCCAGTTCCTCGCACAAATTCTGCGTTGATTTGTGCGTACGAAGCTCCTTAAGGTGTTGGCTTAGGCGTTGCCGTAGTTCTACAACCTTGCCTTCGCTTTCTAAACCCCGGGCCTTCAATACTTCGATAAGGTCATGTTTCCTTAGGAAATTTATGAACCCTAGGTTTTTGTACGGGTTTATGTCGTGGACTGTGTTTTCTTCATTATCGCTCATTTTGTGGCTGGTAAATGCGGATTTGCGTCTATATCGGGGAGCGATTGGTACACTGGGGACGGTCGGTGGTGGCTTTCAAAATCTTCACGGTCGGTCGGTGATCGGGTGGTGAATCTTCTTCTAGGACTTGGGTAAGTTCTGGTAACGGCGGTACGGTGTGCCTATTGGAAGACTCCGGAACTGTGTTTACGGTAGGATTGTAGTTGAATCTTTTGAAAGTCCCTGCTCGGGCGCCAAATTGTGATGGGTGCTTTTTGTTTTCCAGCCGGGGTTTTACTCACCGGATTATCCAGGTCCGTTCTCAAAGAAAAACACTAAACTTTGATTAAGATTCCTTTTTTTAAAATTCACAAATAATTTTATTTAACACAATCTTTATTATTAAAAGTATATAATGGTTTTCAAATTTAGTTCATTGCACACATGGTTATATTCTATAGTACCTATGTATTGCTATCCAATCGTTAAGACCGCCTGTGGCGTGGATGAAATTCGCTGGTTTCCTCCTGGGCTTTTACTGTCGTTTTCTGCGGGACTCCGAGTAGGATTCCGAGTTCGTCTCTAGTTTTTAATTCCTGTGGACAATGGATTAGTTCAAAGAAACCTTATGGCTAGAAACGCAAACCTCGGGTTTGCAAAAACTGCAGGCTTTCGCTCTGGTGGATCAGCAGGTATAACGGCCCCTGTTGGAAATTAATACTTAAAATCTCTTATAATAAAGCAACCATAAAAGTTGCACACGGCAGGCTATTACTCTGGTGGATCAGCAGGTATAAAGGCCCCTGGTGGCAATTAATACTTAAATTCTCTTAAAATAAAGCAACCAAGAAAGTTTCACACGGCAGGCTATTGCTCTGGTGGATCAGCAGGTATAAAGCCCCTGGTGGCAATTAATACTTAAATTCTCTTAAAATAAAGCAACCATGAAGTTGCACACGGCAGGCTATTGCTCTGGTGGATCAGCAGATATTAGCCCCTGGTGGCAATTAATACTTATAATAGAATAATTAATAATAGAATAATAACCTTAAAATCCACTAAGACCCCTTACCACTGGTGGGGGGAAGTCAAAGCGGCGAAACCTTAAATAAGAAATAAATTCTAAATATATGATGAATTTCTCCATGCTTTTCGGTGTCTTCCTGGCCTTCTTATTGCGTTTGCGACAGAAACATCATGTGAGTTATAAACGTTGGTGGCAAATTTACCCACGCTCATGATGATCGCCCCCTTTACTATGCTGTTGATGTTGTTGCTTTTCTTTGGTATTGGCATGCCCATTGCCTATGTCATGTGACTAAGCTATTGCTTAGCTTGTGATGCTGTTTGTCTTGGGAACAGAACCATGTTGTTGTTGTTGTTTCAGATAATAAACATACCTTATGTGTTATGTTTATACAGCGTTATATGGAAAAAAAGAAAGATTTGTAACGACTCGTTACAGTACATAAGTATGACCTTAAAAACTAACCATTAAAACCGGTTTGTAAGAATGTTCTGCTTAAAATGATTAGGTATTTCTTTCTAATTGCATTTTAAGTATACATTTATTTTTCATTTGTGTTGATTAAGCCTAAGAGGTGGGAGTGCTCAAATTTAAGTTCGTTTACCTAAATCGAAAATGTATAACAAAACAGCCAACAATTCATTCACATGAACCATTATTGGCTCATTCCAAGTCCTTATTTAAAAAAAAAACGCCCTGATAAAGGAAAAGGCACTCGCAACTTCATTTCCATCGGCAAGCATAGTTGTTTCCTCGCAAGCATCCTGTGCAGAGAATACACGCGTCTTTTTGCAAGCATATCGGCACAAAAACAAAAAAATTAGACGCATTCGAAACTATTTAAAAAAAAAGTGATTTTGATTCTATTGATATCCCAGAATTTCTCAAGTCTGTGGATGGAGAAGTATTCGTTCTTTCCGAAAGTTCATTTGATAATAAAAAAAAATATTTGGGAACCGTCTCAAACATTCGTCAGCTATTAAGTTGAAATTTATGGCTCATGGACGGTACTTTTGAAATTTTACCTTCTATTTGTCGACAACTTTTTTCCATTCACGGAATCATAGACGGCCATACAGCATACTTTAATGTACCTTCTGACCTCAAAAAGCACAAAGGCATACTCAGAATTCTTTTCTGAGATCATTGCCATCGCCAGTAAGAACAACATTGTGCTAAACCCATCATATATTCTATCTGATGATTTTGAAAAGGCTAGTGTGAAATCTGCTTCCGAAATATTTACAGTGGCATTAAAAAAAAACTTTCTTTTTCATTTTAGCCAAATCATTAGGCAAAAGATACAGTCTTCTAAGATTCAAAAAGAATATACCGTGCTGTCTGGGTAGCGTGAACACTGGGCTGCATGAACACCTGGCTCGCATGAACACCAGGCATGGAAAATTCGGTACAATTGTATCGAATTCGATACAATCGAGTTTGATCAAGTACAAAAGTACAATTTGCCTTATTTCAGTACAATTCTCTTTCCTGTGTTAATCGTTCAAATTTTGAAATCCTTTGTAATTTTCTTTTGTAAATCAGAGATCTACTTCTTTTTTTAAGACACATCTAAGCTACATCTAAAACTTGGGATCACTTTTTACAACACAAAATAAAGTATAATTTGGTATTAAAATTTATTTTCAATTTTTTCCACATGAAAAATAACACTGAAAAAATTAACAACGAGTACAGAGAACCGACTGCCCAAATTCAACAGCTAAGACATTATAGTATTTTTGATTTTTGGAATGAGATAAGCTTAATCAAAAATGAATGCAATATGTATTCATGTTCGGTAATATTTTTAAAATTGCACATGCCGTTCTTTCCGTTTCCCATTCGTCGGCAAATGTGGAACAAATATTTTCCTATCAGCATACTATTAAGTCCAAATGTTGAAACAGAATGTAAGTGCAAACTTGTTTTGCCTTGATAGCCACAAAAAATTTGCTATGATTTTGATCTTAATGGAAATATTTAAAAAAAAAATGTGCAAAATCCAAGCATTTTGACAAAAGAACTGTTAGACTGAAAATTATAGAATAATTTTCACTTCTGGCAAGGTACCTATCTACTTGTAAACATATTTTGTACGTTTTTTAATTTTTGTGTGTTTTATGATAAATATTTGTGTACATATGTTAATACATGTATATTAATGAACTGTTTTTATGTTTTAAATAATAAAATATTTTTGTTACATATAAATTACATAGTTTTTCATTAAAAGAAAAATTCGGTACAATTGACTTCATTTCAGTACAATTTCAAAAGATTTTTCAGTACAATCGAAAAATGTCATTTTCCATCCCTGATGAACATCAGTTGTTTTATACAGAGCACTCTATAGCGTGAACAACAAAAACCTCGAAAGCATGAACCACAAATTTATGGTCCCATTTCGGGGATTTCCCTTTATCTTAGACATCGTAGTTTTCCACACACGTACCTACATCAATTTTTGCATCGCATAACCCGTTTTTGTTCATATAAAGTGTAGCTACTGATCACAATCTTTAAAAAAAAACGATTCACGTTTGAACACGTGAAATTAACTCAGTTTTCGGCAAAAAAAATTCTTATCATTGAAAGAAAAAGGTGATATTATCAAGAAACTAGAAAGGGTTATAGCCCCATCAATTTTATCCCGGGAATACAGTTTGGCTAAATCTAAAATTTCGGCCATACGAAAAAATAAGGATAAGCTTTTTAAAGCGGTGGTCAGTTCGCTCAAAAGAAAAATGTTAAAACATTACGCAAACTGTCGAAGTGTCTTTTTCTTGATGGGTAAAATATTGGATAGTGTAAACAACCTGGATAGCATGGACAGCCTGTGCAATAATTAGTTCACGATTCCCAGACAGTACTGTAGTACAAATGAAGGTCAGTCCTTGTCAACTTATAAATTTCATAATGGGCCCTATCATGGTAACCGATCGTAGAAAAATTGTCTCTAATTCGGGCGAAATGTACGAATTTTGTATCATGGTACCTCTCCGATTGATAAATCGGACACACATCCGAAAAATAATAAAGCATGCGTTGAAAATGTCAAAATGACAATGACGCACAGCGAATTCATGCGATGCATGGCTTTTTTATATTTGTATTTCTCTCGATTGTCTCCGGCAGCAAATTACTTGCGGACCTTTGTCGGATGGTAATAAAAAAATACAAACTATTTAATTTCTTGTGTATTTGTTTTTTTTTTTTTATTCTTTTTCCTTTGTTTTAGGCTTTCTGCTTGTGTTATGTATTTCATCCCCTAAAAATACAGCTGCGCTCTGCAGTTTTATTCGACTACAAAGGAGGTTCATACTTTATTTTTTTGTTTTCCTCATGCCATGGCATGCGCGTTGGTACGCATTTGTATTTCTCTTCCGATTCGGTTACCATGAACACAATAAATGCTCCGATCGGAATATTTCCCCGGTCGGAGGATTCTCCGATCGGTTACCATGATAGGGCCCAATAAAATTAACCTTTTAAAATAAATTTCAACTTTCAGTTTAGATAAAGGATGCTTAAAAGCTTGGCATTTGTGCCACCAAACGAAATACCCTGCTACTTTAACATTTTGCAGCGGAACTGTTCTCAAGTTTCAAACCAATTTTTTAGTGGTTTGATGAAATGAAAACTATGTGAATGGTATGATTTGATTTCACTTGAACAGATAAACAAAAAATAATTCCATGGATTAAAGAAGAAAATGTTCCTTTTCAAGCTATTGCGAAGTGACCTATCTGAAATCTGTAAAGAGATTCGATCAAACATACCAAAGCATGTGTTGGGAAACAACTGACAGAAAATTCAATGGGGCCTATACCTTTTGACAGCTGCCAAATCTCGATTATCATTTATCGAACGTGGATGGCAAAAAAAATCTAATTTGCCTGCAATTTCAACACTCACAACACTCTGAAACTATTTAATTTAATAAATAAATACTTTTTATTTATTACACAGGAAAATGTTTTATATTTGGCGGTTCTTTAAAGAATAAAGATAAGCGCAAACGAAGTTGAATTTTCTTGTTTGTCCTCCACGTCATTTCGTTTGACGTTTCTCTCCGGATCCCCATACAAACATTCTTGGACTATAATGTGATAAAATTTGAGTTTGTTGACAATTTTAATTATTTTAATATGGTAATGATTTTGTTTTTATTTGATTTCTTGAGCACCCAAGTTGATTCTGACATCAAATATTACGTCATAACGAATCGTTCAAGAACCTAGCAAGTTGGATAACAGACTTGTGTAAGTGGACATTATCACTTCATCAAAAATTGTCTAGCTTCGAAAAGTACATAACAATTTCTGTTACGAGAAATAATTAAACTAAACATAAAGCTAAAGGTTTTATAAGCTGTCGGGCATTTCCAAAAACACATAAAATATTTAATTTCCATTATCTTAATATTTTGGTGTTTGTGGAATAATTTGAAAACACCAGAACATCAAATAAATCTTAACCAACGAAATTAACAACCCTTATCATGCTTATCCATGAAATACAATATTATTCCAATCAAATAACAAGTTATTTACGCAACTCACTCTCACCTTAAATTTTAATGACATAAGATGATTATCATTTGCAAATGTCTCTTATACTGATGCTGTATAACTGTACACTGTGTTCTGGATACCTATACCTACACCACTGTCTTTGTATATCAAAATGCAAATTAGAACAAAATATTATGACAAACAGAGAAGGTGATTTGTTTGGATTAGCCCATAAAATCTGTTGTCCGAGTGTACGGCTGCTATATCCGAGTTCCCAGGCAAAGGCCTAGGTCACTAGTGATGTTGATCCCTAGGAAAATTTATGACCCAAAGCTATTAAGAAGATAAAGTATTTCTATCTATAAAATATTCAAATACCTATATCATTTTCTTCTTTTGTCACGCCCATACCTACCTCCATCCTCCAACTAAACCAACAAAAACAACAACAATGTTCTGAGTTTCTTGTTTCTTATTTCTATTTTTTTTTTGTGTTTTTTTTTTTGCAAATTGTTTTCAGTAAAATAAAATGATGATGATGAGAGAGAGAGAGAGACTCACAATCATTGAATAGAAAATAAGATTTATTTCATGGTGTCTGCATTTTTGTCAAAGGAAACAAGATGACCTTTGTTGGCCATAAAATGATAATATCATGATATCTTCTGTGGTTCCTTGTTTAATGACATCAATGGGCCTCGGAGGGGTTTTCATTATTATGTTTACCAGAAATCGTTTTGAAGTTGGTCGTAGATGATATCAATACTTTGAGATTCATGTAGTGGAAGGAGATAAGCAAATAAGGACTAAAATCGTTTTTTGGACCGTTTTTTTTTCATTTTGAGAAAAGTTAACATCCGTTTTGTATTATCTATAGCTTTTGGGCATTTGAGGGGACAAAACATTTAAATCAACTCGAAGGATATTTAATTAAAGAAATATTTGATAAATTGTCTTATAAGCTTTCTTGTATTCAAACCAGAAGTTGAAATCTCCAAAAACTTTACTTCATTTCCTCATTAACAAGTGGACATCTAATCAGGACTGCTAGGCTCGCAAGATCCAACAATAAAGAGCGGGACGAGCTGTAAAATCTTTTAAAATATACAGTGGACGTGGAGAGTGAACCAAGCCAAAACAATGGTGGGGAAGTTATCTTCCCCTAAATTATCAAGGGAAGGGGGATACACGGACCTGTTACCTGTTATACTATTCTTTAAATAAAGCTGATGTCCATTTAGATTGTTGAGCGAGTTTGAATAGCCCACTACGAATTATAATACGACAGATGCAGTTCTTATACATAGTAAATGCGGTTTTCCAATAAGAGTTTTTTCGATGAAATTCCGGATCATTTTCATGCCAAATTTTCACCACTTTTGTAGTGAATTTTAATAATTTCAATGCGTTGTTGAAGCGCGTATCGGTTAATGGCGTAGTTTTTTGTTGTCAAGTGTCAAAAAGTTACAGCTTCAAAAGGGACAACTACCGAAATAGCGGGCTATTCAAAATAACACCTCTTATTTGAAAACCCTTTATTAGAATTATAATGGAAAAACATTGAAAAAGCATTCCAGACAACCACGAGAACTGATATGGGTGGCCCTCTGGCAACGAGGAGTTTCAGAAACCTTGTGTTGGGGGTTTCTGGAACATTTTGCGGACATTACCTAGGGATCAGTGACAAAAGTAAGATGTCCAGCTGGATTGATTCACCGAAGAATTCCAAATCACAGTATGTGTACACCAGCGACGCGTCTTGAGTCCCTTGCTCTTCATAAAAGTCTTTGACTTCTTGCTTCAAGGTGAAATCACGGTCCCCAAAGTGCATTAGTTATTCTTTGGCTGACGATAGAGCCATCATAAGCGAACATCTTGAATCCCTACAACGAGAACTGACGTATAAGTGTAAGTTTTTTAAGGTAATTATTTGAAGGGAACAGTGATTTCAAAATGTGAAAAGTTTAAACATCTCGGATCTATGATTAACGGTGAAGCATTTTGAAGACGATATCAATCGTCGCGTAAGTTTGTAAGGGTTAACTAGTTACCTGGCGGAAGGAAATAAGTTCCACTCCACCACACCCCGTTCTATAAAGACCCATTGTGCGAGCTTACTAAATCTTCATCTAACCAAACTCATTTTTGTTCCTTATGAACCTGGAGACATCAGTTATTTGAATCTACGACAACTCTAAATGTTATGGAATTAATGAATTACAGAGGTTTGGGCAGTGAAAGAGGACAAGGGTTTATATCCTCATGAGCATGTTCATTCTCGTTATAATTCCTTGAACTGGTATCTTGTATCTAAGTAAATATATCTGCTAGCGTTGAAATGGAATATCTGAAGAAGTGTGCATAAATATCAAAAATATTGTCGTACTGCAGGCAAAGTGTCAAAAATAAGCATTGATGTCACAGAAAACTTAGTGCAAAAAATAACGAGACCGAAGGGTATAAAATCAGCCCATATATTCCTGTATTGCATAGTTATAAATTTTGACAAATGCATTCAGTCAGTGTATCAAATTCTTACTGAAGCGCACGATACCCACACCATTACTCTGTGGCTAAGCAGGTGCTTTAAATCCATAATGGGAGCCGCGTGAAGTTAGCCGCAACTTTGAAACCAAACTGGTTTTTCTTTAGAGTTCTGGTATTATTACCAATAGTTCTGGAGTTCCTCATATCAATTTTGAATAGTTCTGGCAAAAAACCATCAAAACCAGGACTTTGAAATTGGTTAACCCAAAAAAATGCTAGCCATACCAATTATTAAAAAATCTGCCCTAAAACGCCCAAAAAATGCAAAATGGGAAATGTACATTCATGGCTATCAAACAGTTCTGAAGGCTTGTTGGGAGTCATTGTTCCACGGGGGACTTACTTTGGGAAAGTAGAAGGTCGACGGCACGCTTGTCGTTGCACGGCTATGCTCGACGGAAATGGGGGTGGTTCTCTGCCGCTTCCACTTATCCCTCCTGCTCGACAGTAAAAATTATCGTGCCAAAAAAAAAAGAAAGTTAAAGGAAAGGAGTTTGCAAAAGGAATGACTCTACTCTAAAAGGTATGAAACGTTATCACAAATAGAGGTACTTTGACGCCACCTCAAGACACATGTAAATAAAGTGCTTTTAAAAATCAATCTCACCTAACTTAACCTAAGTACCTCAAATTATGAATAATAAAAAAAATAAATGAAATAAAAAAAATCACCTCCACCAAAGTTAAATTCGTTTCGTTGGTACGAATTAAAACTTATATAAATTTTAAATTTACCTTAATCTAAACCCTTAAACTAAAGCACTTTACTTTTACTTTGCTATTTCCCTAAGATGCCGTACTACCAAATTACAAGCGCTCGCCAGATGTTATTGACGTAGGCCTGGCCAACCCACCTAAGTATATCTTGTTGCGGTAAATTTTACCACTACAAGTTCCACTGGCCTATTCGTTTCCTTTTTCCATTTTTCACCCCTCCTTCTCGTTGGTTCTCCAAAATGCTGGCAGAGTAGAGAGTGCGCTTGGCCATCAGCAGGAAGCCCGCTCCAAAAGCATTTTGGAAAGACAACACAAGCAGGTCTCAATAAATGTTGTGGAAGACAATCACAAATTTCTTACGTGCGACAGTTGGTCCACGAGATGACCGAACACAAATGTGCGACAGGCCGTCCACAAATCCGTCCTAGATGAAGCTGCTGAGTTCAAAGTCCAGCCAACGTTTGAAATGGCCGAGAGCCCAACCTAGCGTGTCTTCACCACAAAGAAAAGAAAAATGACTTTTGCATCTAGTATTTCTCTTAAATTCAATCTGCACGAAGACCTACAATATTTTAACCTTTAATATGTAAAGAAAAACAATCGGGTTAGCCTTCGGACCTTTTCTCGCAAGGCGAGTGGGAAAGGACAGAGAATTTACTTGCTCGAAAGATTTTCCTCCATACTGTAGTCTGGGCATGGGACGGGGACTTTGTCGAGTTTATAAATGATTTTTCGCTTTTTCTCTTAAAAAGTTGGGATTGCCAAGAATGGGTCTGAACTCGTCCATTGAGCTACTCTTGTTGCAAATATCACCATTAGCCAGGGATATTTTGCATAATTCGAATGCGTGGCTTGGGTTCAACAACGGTACACACTCTCACCAATGATACGAAGTGTTGAAGCTCGCCCGTGACAGAACACCACCACAGACATTGGCTAAAAAGAGAAGAACATATTTTGGATATGGCTAAATGGACGAGAAAAGTCGGCCATTTTGGACTTTTGGGTCACTTTTTGGTTTTCGACTAAAAGGCTGAGACAGAAAAATTTAAGAGTGAGTGAAAAATCATTTTTCGAGTTGATAATAAAACGTAGAGATTTTGGCAGATAAGGCCAACGAGTTTATTTTGTGTGATTATTTTGTTTGTGAGGAAGATCTTTCGGGAGGAAATAATCAGGCTCTGGAGGAAGGATCCTTATAGGCAGATAAGAACCCTTTTTCATTCTTTTCGTTTTGTCCCAGGACAGTATTTTGCGTGTTTTGATAGTTGTGTTATTCTGGCCAAAAGTGGCAGAAACTTGTTTATTGTGGAGTCTTCGTGCATCCGTTGTCTATCCCGAGATTGCGGGACTCGCGACCCAATTTTTACTTTCATTAATTTTCATAGTCAACCCCGTAATTTTTCTCTCCTTTGTGTCTTTTGTGACACTAAATAAAACTATTAATTGTACCTACCAATTTTGTTCATTTTCATAATATACCTATTTTATCTTTTGATTTGGCCTTCCGCCATCTCTTCCAAACCATTCATTGTAAATTTTTGTTTACGAAAAAATTTAGGGTTTTTTACCTATACTGAAAGGTTTCCCTAATAAATCATTTGAATTTCCTATTTGGAAAAATAACTCGTTCTTTTTATTCCATTGGAATTCTTCTTTTCAGTTTTATGACGGTTTGGTAATTCCTGAGAAAATTACCTGGCGCCTAACATAATTTCTAGTACACCCTGTACGAAGAATTGATCTTGATTCGTCTTCCGTTTATTTTTTTTTTTTTCAGAAATTCTAAATTTTATTGATACGATCAATAAAATAATTATTCATCGATCAAACCCACCCCCTTCTGAGCGAACCGGCAAGCCACCTATCGAACGGTGCTAATCTCGATTTACAGACCTACTTGTGCGAACGGAACTAAATTTGACATTTCTTTTTTATCAATCATCTTCATTGTTCATTCAACGAAAATACTCATCGCGGCACGACGGGTGTGTGCATTTGTTTTGTTTTGCGTTTAGTAAATAATTATTGTTTTCTTGGATTCGATAAATCCATAGTCCGCGGTTTTAAAGTACGTTTAGATTATACATCATAAAGTTAAATTTATTTGTTCGCGGGTAGATTCTTTTAATAATAAAAAGTAAATCGTGATAATCTGAAAGATACTTCCAAACGTTACTTCCATGGCCGATGCTCGGAAATAACCACTAAGAAGACCAACCAGTTGCATCTTGCATACCGTCCGTAGCGTAAAGTTAGTCTGTCACGTCATACTTACCAGGAATTTCGATTCAGGACGGCTTTGTCCGCATTCACACACACTTAGCTTTTAAAAAGATTAGCAATCCATAATTCGATCTTTTCAAATTACTTTATAAGCTTTATTAAATTGAATCTTCATTAAAAGGTAAAATTGAGCTCTCCAGTTCTGTGAAAAACTAAGGCAAAAAAAAATTAAATTCAAAATAAAAAAAACTAACTAATCTAAAGAAAAGTGAAACATTACGCTAGTCTTATATTCGACCTTTGTGTCTTAATACATAGGACTTCAAGAATTTTTGGTCCCTCGTTGTCCTGTAGTTTTAATTTGTGTTTTTTTCAAATCAATTTATCAAAAGAAAGTCCAGCTTAAGTTAAAATTTCACTTTTAAATTTGACAATTAAATACAAAAAAACTGAATTTATAAGTGGAGAACTTAATTCTTTACAAAAATACAAAAAATCTATATCCTCTTGGAATTTTGACATAATATCACTTGCGTATATAAAAACAAAATCCAGAATATACAGGGTTTTGTACAGATGAATACTTTTCTTTTGTTCTGTTTGAAAAGATAGTTTTCTTTACTAATATACTATCGAAATTTCTCAATAACCGACATACCTCTGCAATTATTGTTGAATTGATAAAAATAGTTTCAGCAATTTTTCTGCAAATATTTTCCGTTGTCTTATCTATGTAATAATTGAAATCATCAGTAACTTTAACACTTGAACCATTTTCCACTTAACTTACAATTCTTTTTTCACTTAAATTGTTTGTTTTCTATTGATTTTATTGATAACTTTTCAGTTTAAAACTTGGAAATTCATCTATAGGCACTCAGAACTATCAATCTTTTAATGAATTTGAATTCTGGATTCAAACGAACCCCTGGCCTATCTTTTTAAAATTTAACTTATATACCTATATATTGCACTATTAATGATGTTTTCCATCATAACAAATATAAACATAAACTTAATGAATATCTTACACAAAACCACACAATTCCCTCACATTTAACAAGTCTAAGTATGAATCGTGAAATTTCCCTTAAATTCACCACATCTGGCAACGCTATAATTCATTTTGATTTTAGTTTAAAACTGAGCGAATTCACTTTATGGCTTACCTCACTCACTTTCCTTCAGGTGCGAGGAAGATAGATATCCACTTTCGCCGTGCGCAAATAAAAGAGTAAACATCAAACATAATTAACAAGACAAATATAAGTGTCAAAACCAAACATAAACAAGCTGGAAATGCAACAAAGCACAGAAGGTGAGTATTAAATTTTAAAATATAATGTTTTTAAGGGTTACTATTTCTCATGTTATTACCAAAATATGTTCCTCAAGGTATTGAGGGCATTTAAGAGTAATAACATGGGAAATATCTCCCCTTTTTCGGTTCAGATGGTGGTCAGAAAAATGTCTGTGCTTGCACATTTAATTTTTCTGAACACAAACAAATCTGTAACGTTGAATTTGTTTGATATTTAGGTACTTATTTGACAAAAAAAAATATATTTACTTTTACTTTCTTTTTAGGAATCCTCAATAACAATATACAGGGATGCTGCAAGAACAATGCCACATTAAAAAAAATGTCGACAAAAAAAGAATCTTTCAAAGAAGAAAAACAGATGTGTAGCCCACCGCCACCGCCAACCTATTATCACCGCCGCGGCAAAAAGCAGGCGAACCGGCTTTATTTTTTGTTTCTCTCCTCCAATTTGTTTTCAAACAACCTATGAGGGAGTTAACCAGGTAAGTTTTGTTAAAAGTGGAGCCATTCTTCTCACGCTACTTCAATAATTGTAGGTGTTCTGAAGTTCCTTTTAAAAACATTTGAACATTTTGAAATATATAGGGCAGAATGCAGATTTTCAATTTTCAGGCAAAATGCATTTTTTTAGTAGCCGCAACTTTGTTACCCCAGGAGTTCTGATGCAGTAAGTGTGTTCACAACCAATAGTTCCAAAATCCTCACACCAATTTTCAAAAAATCTGCCCTAAACGTCCAAAAAACCCATTTCAAGTTTGTATGCAAAAAGTGCATTTATCATTCTTTTATAATTCTGACTCCATAAATGTGTTACACCAAGAGTTCTGAAGGTCCTCTTACTTACATTAAATAGGTATGCCATCAAAGTTAACACCTTTAAACTTGAAATATGACACAAGGAAGCTGTAATAGTTTTTAAATTTTTCTTAATACAAACTCTATATACTGCATTGATAAATAAAATAAAATAAAATCAACCAAGTAGAAGACTCAGCACTAATAATGGACTGTTGAATTATTGATTCAAAATAGCTTTTTATGGCCTTTAGTCCAACAAAAAATTGGCGTTTCATCCAGGAATCTCACTTTGGAATCATCAGTTGACATACAGTGAAATAAACCTTGTCAATACGCAATTTTAAAATTTGTCTAGTCTTCTACTTGGTTAATTTTATATAATTTACTTTATCAATGCAGTATATAGAGTTTGTATTAAGAAAAATTTAAAAACTACTTCTGGCCACGGGCTTAAACTTCCTTCTTAATGATTAAAATCTTAATCTTGTTGGATATAGTTCACATTAGGGTTTTGTCAAAAATTCTATGTAAGTTGTACTAGAAAAATTTAAAAATTGCGTATTGACAAGGTTTCTTTCACTGTATGTCAACTGATGATTCCAAAGTGAGATTCCTGGATGGAAGCTGTAATATATAACTACGGTTGGCAACACTGTTTTTAAAGTGAATGGTTCTTTTAAATCGCTTTTTGAATTTTGTGTATTTTAAAAACTTGTAAATTACCTAAAAGTGAATACCTTTGCTGCTTTATACATTCTATCTGCAAAGTAATCGACAGGTTCAGGTACAGCGACCAAAATCTCTTAACACCACTATCAACCGCATCACATGACTGATAAAAGAAATATTTGCCAGACTTCACCGGAAGAAAACCAACATATCGTTCAACAAACGAAAAGCCCCTAAGTTCTTTAACTTTAGATCCTCTTTGTTTACTGGTTGGGCAAAATGGTGTAGCTGCAGCTGTTAACAAAAATAAAGTAAAGTAAAAGGACGTATTTCGACAGCAGTAAGACCGCACTATCCAACACCAAGCGGTGCGACACCAAACGGCAAAACATAATTAGTATGAAATTGACAGAAAGGAACGTGTCGCACCGTTGTGCATAGTGCGGTTTAGTTTATACAAATTCATACAAATTATATTTGGTCAGATGGTGTCGCACCGTTGCGCTGAAGCAGACTGTCGGATAATGCGGTCTTACTTCTTTTAAAACTTTTAAGACAAGACCGCACTAGGCGGAACTGCGCGTCAGCGGAACGACGCGTCGCTTCAAAGTTGTGTATATGACCAACTCTTCCGTTTAGTGTCGCTGACTTGCGATTCCGCTGCCGCTTGGGGTGGTTTGACTCGTAAAATTTCATACAAAGAATCAATTGCAGTGCAAGTGCAGTTCCACCTAGTGCGGTCTTACCTTTAACGCTACAGATAGAGATTGAATATAGTAAAAAGTAATGGGGATAAGTGATTGAATACATAAAAAAACATTTGCAGTCCCATTCTGCCGCACCATGGAACACCAATGTTTACAAGTCTTGTTTATAATACTATAAAATAAATTGAATGGTTAATGAATATAGACCGCATGTACATGCACGAGTGAAAACGTTCAGCAAATTAATTAGAAGCAATCGCATTGCAATTTTTGTAGGACTGGCAACTTTGCGCTATTTTATCTTCGAAACAAATTTAAGCAGGAATTTTCGAAAAAAAAAACATGTAAGTGTATGTGAACTATGTATCCATTCCATAAACCTACTATGTGCTTACACCAACACTTAAAACTTTAACCGTTATTTCATGGCTACTTCGATTTTGTGCCTGAATTTAGCGTTCAATGCGATACCAAACCAAACTTCGAAACCATTTCGATTTGGCGATTGCATAGGATAGTTCAGTCAGAGAAAGGTAAATAACAAAATATTATAATATGTGGGGAGCTATTTACCTACATACATTTTTTGTATCAAATACTTAACTAATTTTAATTCCAGTTTACCACAGTCAGTCAGAAAACACAAACAATCTATAATTGTGTAAACAAAGATATCTGGCCGGTGAGAAAGAATTTTTTGGGATCGTCCGCTCCTCGGTGTCCAGATGCTAACTATCTTCTCGAAGTTAGTGTTGTCCTTCGTCCACATATTTCTTGATAAGTGTAAGTATTTTTTTACTCTTTTACTTATCATTATAGGAATATAAAGGAGTGCTTGTTCACACGAGAGCGACCAAAAAATCCACGAATTCACGAACAAATAAAATTTAAAGTGTTCAATAATTGTGAAGTAGGTACGAATTTACCATTCGTTGTTCGCGACAAATAAAAGTAACTTCATGTGAATGACACGAAAAAGTAGGTGTATTTTCGTTGATTCTTTGTTCTTTGGTCGGTTTTATCTGAATATTCACTAAGGCAAGATATGGACTCGTATTAAACAAAAAAAAAAAAATTGAGATATAACAATCAAACTTGATATTAAGATCATAAAGCAGTACACAAAAGTGAGTCTAGAATTCTGTCCGTCTATCGGTCTGTAGCTCTGTAGCTTTAATGGGAGGACAGTGCGTCTATGCGCTTTTTCACGCCAAGCTACAGCGTAAACAACTTGATGGGTTTTTTTTCTAATTTCATGTACTGTAGTAGAAAAAACGTTTGTTGAGTTATTTTTTATTTCGTTTTAGCCCGGCTCAAACCGGTTCTTCTCATTTTGGATTTGCTCGAAAACGGCTCCAACGATTTTGATTTATCTAAAAATTTAACGAACCTAGGGCATTTTTGATAATATTTACTGATTTTTTGGTTTTGGCTTAAAGGGTCATAACGAAAATCTGGCTTAAACGGCTTTTTTTCAAATGGCCATAGGTTCGCACCGGCTTCATTGAATTGACTCAAACTTTGTTCCGCATAGTCCTTCATAGTTTTCTATAGGATTACATTACAATTTTTTCAGTAAAACATTTCTAAATGGTGTCTCCCATACCACAAGCCGTTCAGTTTTAGACCACTTTTTTTTCTAAATTGCTCAAAAACGGCTATTACAACTTGATTGAACTTTTTGAGGAATATTCTTGGAGTGTTCGTAAGAACAGTGCGTTTAATGTGTTTGGTTAAAAATGTAAATAAAGGTATTTCCAAACTATCCCACCGTGTAGTACTACTCATGTCAAAAAAAAAGTGTGAAGGAATGTGTGATGGTTTTACTTTAAATCCTTAAAAAAAAAAAATTCAGATCTAAGAACATGTCAAATGGTATGAGATCTGCGCTGTCATGTGGTGTTTCCACACCACACTATTATACACTTACATCACACATTTTTGACATGTCGTATTACACTGGGATAGTGCGGAAATACCTTAACAAGAGATCTGCTTCAACGGCTTTGGAAAACTGGCGAAATAAATCCGATGTTCCAATGTTACTTTTGTAGAGTTACAAAATGTTATTGAACAAGATCTGGATGCCAATGGTCCAAATGATACAAAAAAATAAAAAGATATGAAAATAATGATAGGAGGAGAGACAAAAATCAGAAATATTTGAATGAAAACAAATGGTCTAAATTTTTCAGTGAGCACCCGGAAATTGTTTTTACCAATTTAACGTCACCAAAAAAAAAATTAAAGAACAAAATATTTTTCTGTCTAATGGTGGGCTTTGTCCACCAATCAGAATTAAGCCCAAATAACCAAACTTTTATTAGAAATACATGCCCTTTTGACACTATTGCTACCATCATAGCTACGGCTGCAATAGAGGATGTGGGAATAATTAAATTTGTAAGAACATTATAAGAAATAAGAGCTGCCTCCTCAACTCTGCAGGAACAGGGAAATGTACTTTACACACCTTACGAAAACACTTAGTTGTAAAATCGTTAACAAAAACATTATTGCTTCGAATATTGACTATTGGGATTCACCCCTGAATGTATGGAATCACTTCTTTTCCACTTCATATCCGTCTGCAGTAATAAAGAAATTTTGCAATGCATGACAAAGAAGAAGTGATTTTAAATGCCCTGCACTTACAACTAATCATGGAATTATTAAAAAAAACCTTCTCCGAACTAGCTTGGCAAATCAAAAAGCTTCAACAACTGAGTCGCGGATCATCAAGCCAATTGGAATATAATATATTAAATTTTAAATGTGAAATAAATGTATGTGCCTACATAATAAAGACAATTCAACTGAATTTATATCTATACATACATCTTATTAAAAAAAATTACAAAACACAAAAAACCAGAAAAACATAAAAAAATATAAAAAAATAAAAATCATAAGAAAACATAAAAAATATGAAATCTGAAATATATGTATGTACCTACATAATTACATTTCAATTGAATTTATATCTATAGCAACATCTTATTAAAAAAAAATTAAAAAATATACAAAACACAAAACAAAAAAAAAAATAAAAAAAAACCTACCTACCCCTAGGCTGTCACAAGCAAACTAGGTTGTCACAAACGATTTCTTTGCTAAATTCCAAATTAAGAAACAATTTTCAATGTAATGAGTATACATTTAAACCAGTCATTACGAGCTTTTGGAAAATAGGCTGTCAAACAATAGGTAGCTACGAACGATTTTATTGATAAATTCGAAATTTGTGAACTTTTCAATCGAATGAAGTAAAACAATATACAAGGTGTCATGGAAACTGTCGCAAATTGTTGCATGTAGATTGCATTAATGCTCCATTTAGCATCATAAAACTATTTAAAGAAAGAAAATTTTTCTATTTCTTTTGTGAAGAATGTGACCCTTTTGCATATATGTACTAATATTGTTCGTGATGTACTGCAAAATAAGCAAAATCTTGTAAATCTCCATAACCAATTACTCCAACTAAACAAGAAAATTGAAGATATTACCTGCAATCAACAATCGCTACTAAACGTTGTTCAAAATGAAGATCTAATTATAAATAGTCCTACCACTTGTGATACGGTACCCCTGAAAAGAAAAATTGACGAAATAGATATTGATATATCTGAAACTAGCCATCTGACAAAGAAACCTGCCACGGATTTAATAGCGACTACATACCAATAATCCACTACAAATATTCCTCGCCAAGAACAACTTGATGTTCCTACTGAACTTTCTACATCAAATCAATGTTATAACACAACTTCATCTTGCCTAGCTTCTTCAAACACAACCTCAACAATGTGATTACCTCTCCTGTCAACAAATCTCCTCATATAGCATCCACAATTGAAAGAAATTTCATATCACCTTTTGAATCAGGTCTAAAAATAGTTGAAGGACATAAAATTCTTTTTATATCGAAGCTTGCTCCATCTACGAATGCTCTTGATGTGAAATATCATATTAAATCTAAGATTGGAGCACTGGATTCTATAGTCGTTGAAAAAATACTCCATCGCAATTATATATACTAAATATTCTTCGTTCAAAATTAAACTGCCAGACTCAGTCTTCTACCTCCTTAACTCAAGTTCATTCTGGCCTAAGGGAATTGTCATGCATGAGTATCAAAATAGGAAATCAAATTACAATTCTCACTTTTTTCAAAAACGATTGACAATGCGCAGCCTCGACCAAAGCAAAATTTTGAAACTTTTTTAAAAAACTCAAAAAAACTTTTTTTGAAAAATTTAAGAATTTATATTATTTCTTTTATAAAAGGGCTTCTACATTAAAAATTTCATCGAAATCCATTAAGTGGCTTACGAGAAAATTGGACTTCAAAAAACCGGTCCTATGGGAGGTACCGTTATAAGACTTTTCCTGAAAAATCTATTCCAACCAAAACATAAAGTTTGCACAGAAAACACAATTCAGAAAGTTTTATCAAAATCGTAGGAGCCGTTTTTGAGAAAAATTAATTTTTCACAAAAAATCGTATGGCAGGTACCGTTAGTTTTGGAGCTAGAATGCTAATTCCAAAAACCCCTCTGTAGGACGTCATAATAATACTATGTACCAAGTTTGAAGCAAATCGGTCCAGCCGTTTAGGCTGTAGGTAACTATACAGACAGACACACGGACAGACAGACAGACAGACAGACAGACAGAATTGTCGGACCCACTTTTTTCGACTTCTCTATCATCGTAATGTCATGTTTGATTGTTAGAATTTTTTTTTTTTTTTTTTACGAATGCATAACTTGCCTTATAGTACCTATAATCGCAAGTAAAAAATGTAATTTCTCAGAACTCTATGGTTTATTGGATGATATTAACTGGAATAGTTTATTTTTTAATGTCAGTTTTGATGAAAGGGTCTTTCGTTTTTATAAAATTTTATTTGATTGTTTCTTAGAAACCATTCCGTTACGAAAAATAAGACCTTTAAATAACACTCCACCGTGGTTTGATCGACATATTAAAACTCTTAAAAATAAGAGAAACAAGGGTTGGGTGAAGTTGAATCGTTTCTGGAGCGTCGAGGCTCAAAATGATTACATTACAGTAAGAGATGAGTTTATTAACTACTATAATTTTCTTTACTCGGACTTTATCTCTAAAACTGAAGATGATCTTAAATCTAACTCCCGAAACTTCTGGAAATTTGTTAATTGCAAAAAAAAATCTAACTGATATGTGTTATCAAAATTCAGAAAGTCACTACCCAGAGGACATAGCAAATATGTTTGCCGAATATTTTCAGTGTGCTTTTGAAGTATCGACTTGCGATACAACTATTATTCCTGCTGTTGATGAGTTTTTACATCTTAATTCCATAGACTTTACTATTACTGAAGAAACTATCTTAGAGTATATTAAAAAAATAGATAATTGCTTAAGTCCTGGTCCTGATGGTTTTCCTGCTTTTATGTTAAAAAAATGTGCAATATATATGTCATATCCGTTATTTTTACTTTTTAATCAGTCTATAAATAGCTGTAAGTTTGCGACCCTTTGGAAAAACGCATTCCTTATTCCTACTCATAAGAAAGGTAAAAAAAATTTGATTTTAAATTATAGACCAATTGCTAAACTATCTGCTATACCCAAAATGTTTGAATCTATTATTTGTGATATCTTGTCTTTTCACTGTTCCTCCGTTTTATGTGACAACCAACATGGCTTTGTTAAAAAGAGATCCACTATAACCAATTTGTTACAGTTTACTACATTTTGTATTGACGCGTTTGAAAAAAACAACAAGTTGACTTTACTGACTTTAGCAAGGCATTTGACAAGCTAAGCCACCATATTCTTTTAAGAAAACTGCAATATATGGGTCTTAACAATTTGTTTTGTGGATATCCTCATATCTAAAGGATAGTTTATATAGTGTTGTTTTTAAAAGTGAACGTTCTTAATGTTTTACTGTTAACTCCGGTGTACCACAGGGTAGCCACCTTGGCCCGTTATTATTTGTACTATTTATTAACGATCTTCCGTCCGTCCTAGTAAATTCTTTGTCTCTTATATATGCCGATGATGTACAAAATTTTCGTACAATCAACCCTGTAGAAGACTGTGATCTCTTACAAAAAGACCTTCAAAGTTCAAAGTTTCTGGGAATGGTGCAATATTAATGGTTTAGTTTTAAATACTGACAAGTGTAAAACAATGTGTTTTACACGCAAGAAAAATGTGATTGTCTATAATTATGCGATTGATTTGTCACCTCTTAGTAACCTGTCTTGCTTTACTTACTCAAAATTAACTTTTATTGACCATTTTGACTATATTATTAAAAAAGCTAACATGACTCTCGGTTTTATTAAAAGATTTGCTCGAGAATTTCGTGATCCCTATGTTCTAAAAACTCTTTATGTCTCATTCGTAAGATCAATCTTAGTGTATGGTTGTGTTGTATGGGCGCCATATTATGCGGTTCATATAAATAGATTGGAGTCCGTTCAAAGAAGATTTATGAGATTTTGTTTAAGATTTCTACCATGGTCGAATAGAATTATCTTGCCACCTTACGCTCAACGTATTCAATTAATAAATCTTCCATCTCTAACGAGTCACAGAGCATATCTACAATTTTGTTTTATTGTCGGGATAATCAATGGATCCATTACAGCCCCATTGATACTTTGTCGATTAAATTTCATAGCTAGTCAGTATAATTTGAGAAGGCAGTTGCCAATTTCCAACATTTATAGTAGATCAAACTACGGTGCTAATAGTCCTTTAAATCTCTTAATAAATATTTACAATCAAAATTCAAATTTAATTAATTCTACCAATGACAATGTAAAATCACTCAACTTAAGAAAAATATTTTTTATTCAAAATAATACATAATGTACATTAGATATATAATGTTTTTTTTTTTTTAATACATTATTGTAATGGAAGTTGTATATTATATAGGTACTAGTTTTAAGATATATAATATATGTAATAAGAGTTAACGTTAGTCCTTTAACGTGTTAAATAAAAATAAAAAAAATTAAATAAATAAGGTCTCGCCGTTTTTTTAATAATAAATTCAAAATGTAAGCTTCATATCCCATCTTTAAAGTAGAAAAAACCCTATTTTATTTTTAATATTAATCTTTAATACTTTCATTGCAGCATGTTGCTCACTTCAAAGCATAAAAACTCACCTCAGCATCATGAATCAGGTACACGGTACACATACATCAGCACTAACCTTTGCATATCTGCGCCCATAACAATAAACAAAATGAAAGTGTGGTGAAATTAAATCAGATTTCCTAATTTTTCTCGAAAACTACGTTGTCACAAACGAATTTATTGATATATTCAGAAGTCAGAAACGATTTCTGATCGATTGAGTATAAAAAAGTTTATACATAGGTACTACTACATTTTTCAAAAAAAAAATGGCTAACTGGTAATTTTTTTTTAATTTGTTATTAACTAAATCACTAGCGAAGCACAAAACTATTTATTGCTGTCACAGTCACAAATGAATCCCAAACGATTGGCATACAAAAATATTCAAAAATTGGATTTTTTAAAATTTAGCTATCTGGGATGATCTCATAGGATCAGACTTTTCAAAAAATACCTGTATTCAATAATAAGAAGACACCAGCACGAAAAATAGCTACGTGCTAGATTCATTTAAAGTTGAAAACTTAATTAAAACTTCAAAAACCACAAACTAATTGATTTCGCACATGAAAGATATCACAGAACCCGCTGGAAATCCCTCATGCAACTCTTGTCGATCGGATGGAAAATGAGTTTAAAATATTTCACAAAACGGCTATACTCGCTTCTTTCTCTTGCATTCGAAGAATGGTGGTTTCGAAATGAACCTAATTAAAACATTGGTTTTTTATCCAATCGACTTTGTACACTCGCTGTACATATATACATACATATATTCAAATAAATGATTTATCGCTTAAGCCAAATAAATTAAATTTCAATGTTCTCTGTGCCAGGAACCCAGGAACCAGGATACGGTTAAAATGTAAAATGCAAAATGAGTCAGTAGTGGTTTTCTATTGAAACTGAATGTTTTAAATGGAGATTTAAAAATAAACGATAAATCGGAATTTAGGAACGTTATAACTTTCTCCGGAAATTTTAATTTATACACTGGAAACTCGACAGGAAACAAAATTAATGTAATTATTCATTAGGGTTTGCAGTTTATATGGTTTTCATGTCAAATTTCCTTAAAACTCATGTATTACCTAATTTTTTTTTTTTTGTTGAGTAAAGTTTCCTAAATATGTAGGTATTCTCGTTCTAGTAATTTGTTAGGTAAAATTCATAAGTGAAGCGAAATTGTTGGGAACATTTCAACTTTGTGGAACTAAAAAGGGCTGTGATATTGAAGTCCTTAATTAGGGCCTATTAATTTTTGAATTTTAATTTGCGATCCACCTTCTTAAAATTTTTTAACGAAAAATGTGGGGGCTTCCTAGCTCTTCCGTTAAGTTTTTGGGAACATTTCAACTTTCTGAACTTTGAAATGGCTGAGATTTCGAAGGCTGAAGAACATGCCCATTCTTACTTCCCATCCTGATAAATATACTATTAAAGTAACTTCTCCATTTGGCACCTCGGACCATTGTGTCATATCAGCTAATTTCTCGATCTCCAACCATCCAGTTAAAGAAAAAATTCCCACTAGGACCGTTTGGCAATACGAGAAATCCCACTGGGACGGTCTGAATAATTTCTTTCGCAACTTTAACTGGTCATTATGCTTCCTCGATAATGACATTGATGCCAGTGCTGAAATGATTACAGAAGTGATTTTTCTTGGAATGAGAACTTTTGTCCCTCACAGAACAAAATGTATCAAACCAAAAGAAAAGTCTTGGTTTACCGAAGAGTGTAAAGAAGCTATCAGGTTGAAAGAAGTAAGCTTCCGATCCTATAAAGCCAACCCAACTGAGGAAAATTGGAAGAAACACAAACAAGTTAGGAACTCGTGCACCTCCGTTATTCATAAAACGAAATTTTTACATGACCAGAAGTTACGGCAAAAAATGCTGCAATGTCCCAAAGGCAGCAAAAACTTCTGGTCATTTGTAAAAAACGTCAAGAACTCAACGTCATCATCAGTTCCAACGCTCATCGTTGACGATAAACCTATTGTCAGCTCTTCAGAGAAGGCGAATATGCTCGCAGCTCATTTTGCTGCAAGTTCTACGTTGCCTGCAAGCAACAATGCCCCTCCTGTACTTGAGAACGTTAATTCTTCTATGGGACAGATATTTTTCCGCACTCGTACAGTAGCAAGAGTACTTCAAGATCTTGATATACACAAATCCGCTGGCCCGGATGGTATACCCCCTATTCTTCTGAAGAAGTGTTCTTCATCTCTGGCAAAACCACTGCGTAAGCTTTTTCATCGCTCCTATCGTTCAGGAATCTTTCCTAGTAGATGGAAAACAGCATTTGTCCAGCCCGTCCCAAAAAAAGGTGACTCCTCCTCCCCCTCCTCCTACCGACCAATTGCACTTACGTCCCTTCTTTCCAAGGTCATGGAAACGCTGATAAATCGTCAGCTCAAGAAATATCTCGAAGATCGGGAGCTTTTAAATGACCGACAATACGGCTTTCGCAGCAATCGTTCCACTGGTGATCTGATGGCATATCCCACCGAACAGTGGAACAAATCTGTGCATCGCTTTGGCGAAAGCAAGATTATTGCGCTTGATATTTCAAAGGCATTTGATAGAGTTTGGCATGAAGCTCTTTTATCAAAAATGCGTGCATTTGGTATCGATGATACTCTTATTCGTTGGATTAGAAGCTATCTTCTAGACCGTTCAATACAAGTTGTATTAGACGGTTTCAAGTCTGATCTCCACAAAATAAATGCTGCTCATTTTTATAAATGATCTCTTGTCTGTGACTTCTAATCCATTAAATTGTTTTGCTGACGACTGAACCCTCAGCTTTTCGTATACGTTTGATAATTCACGGCCTTCGCCTTCGGACGTGTTATTACAACGAAATCGTATGATAAGCTCATTAAACTCCGATTTAAACAGCATTGTGAATTGGGGTACTAGAAATCGTGTGGAGTTTAATGCGTCGAAAACTCAATGCTGTCTTTTGTCGTTGAAGCTAAACATACCCCCTATGCCATTATCCATGAATGGTACTTGTATCGAGGAGGCCGAAAAGCTATCAGTACTCGGTATGTGTATCAGTGACAATCTTCGTTGGAATGATCATATAGTTGAGATTGCCAAGAATGCTGCAAGATGCTTAGGCTTTCTTAATAGAAGCAAGAAGTTTTTCACCCCTTCTGATCTGGCTACAATTTACAAAGCGTTTATACGCCCTAAACTCGAGTATAACTCCCATCTCTGGGCAGGTGCTTCTCAAACTTTTCTTCACCTGCTCGACAGAGTTCAGAAAAAAGCGTTAAAATTGATAGGAGAGAGAAGCATTATGGAAACATTTCCATCCCTTGAACATCGTCGAAATGTTTCATGTCTTTCCTTATTTTACAGATTCTTTTACAAAAAATGCTCACTCGAGGTAGCCAGTTGCGTTCCACCCCTTAAACATTTCCCCCGTAATACTCGTCTTGCTAGGAACGCTCATCAGTTTACACTTGAGCCCAATTTCGGACGTACCGTGAAATATAGGGATTCTTTCTTTTGCCGTACAACACGAATGTGGAATGGATTGCCTGGCACAATTTTTCCTTACCATTTTGATCTGCAGACATTCAAGATCAATGTTCATCGACACCTCCTTTCCCTTCCTTTCTAACTTCCTATCGCTCGCGCTGTGACTTATCATTAAAAGGGCTATAACAAACCCCTTGAGCGCGTGTGCATTATAAAAAAAAAAAAAAACAAAAAATATGTGTGGCCTCCTGGGCCCAAAAAGAAATTGTTGGGAACGTTTCAACTTTCTGGAACTAAAAAGGGCTGTGAGTTTTTGACTTTAAATTTGCTGCCATCCTCCTTAAAAATTCAATCAGATTTGTGGTCACTTATGTACATCTACTGGGTCACAAAAAAAAGTGTCATCATCATTGAAATCGGCGTTGAAATCTCCAACTTCCCGTTAATTAAAAATTAATTTACAAAAACGAAAAATTTCAATTCCAAAAAACACTGACCTGATGAATGCAATTTCCTTGACGTGACTGTCCGGTGCCGAAGAGAGCGATTCCACCGAGTGCTATGCCGGCGTCGCGGAGACTTTCGGCTTGGGGTCCTTTCTTATTTTGGCCTCTCTACCAAATATCCTCGTTTATGGCGACTGGAGTTTATGTTTTCTTCGGACGAGTGGGCATTGGGCATGTGATGAGTTGGATCACTAGGTATGGTGTTTTTCGTTATGGTCGAGGCACTTTCTTCATCCCATATAATGGATTTTATACAGTACTGTCTGGGTAGCGTGAACTAATTATTGCACAGGCTGTCCATGCTAGCCAGGTTGTTCACACTATCCAATATTTTATCCATCAAGAAAAAGACGCACTTCGACAACAGTTTGCGTAATGTTTTAAGATTTGTCTCTTGGGCGAACTGACCCACCACTTTAAAAACTTATCCTTATTTTTTCTTATGGCCAAAATAGTAGATTTAGCACCACTGTATTCCCGATATAAAATTGATGGGGCTACATCCCTTTCTAATTTCTCGATAATATCACCTTTTCTTTCAACGATAAGAACTTTGGTTGCCGAAAACCGAGTAAGTTTCACGTGTTCAAACGTGAACGGTTTTTTTTTTTTAAATTGTGATCAGTACCTACAAATTATATGAAAAAAAAACGGATAATGCGATGCAAAAATGTGTGTAGGTACGTGTGTGGAAAACTACGATGTCTAAAATAAAGGGAAATCCCCGAAATGGGAGCATACATTTGTGGTTCATGCTATCGAGGTTTTGTTGTTCACGCTATAGAGTGCTCTGTATAAAACAAATGGTGTTCATGCGAGCCAGGTGTTCACGCAGCCCAGTGTTCACGCTACCCAGACAGCACTGTATATGGATCGTGCACCAGGGCGTGGTTGCAAAGTTAATAGATGAAACTTCTACAACGTTACCTGCTCTTCGGAACCTGGGGTGCTGTACAACAAAAAAGCATATCACTTACATCAGAAATCAATCCAAGATTTTCCGGGGCTAAGAATTCAACTTCAATTCAACATCTGTTGAATCCGTTGTTTATCGTTCAGTTGCTGGTGCCAAAATGATTAAACAGCACAGCACGTCCAAATGATAAAAATCGACTCTTCATTCTTCAAGGTTTCATGACCAAATTTGAGACGGGAAACAAAGGAACTCCAGATTGGCCAAAAATTTCGCCGTCGTTTGTAAAAGTATACAGCAGAATCCGAGGCAGTCATTTTCAAAGCCTTCGCAGGCTTTAACTTCACGGATTTCGCGTCGGGGCTTGGTTTTGCACTCATAAAAAATCCAACTAAACTAGGTGCTCAAAGTTCATGACAACAAACAACGCATGCATTTCGTTCGCTGACAAATTTTGGCCGAAAAATCTACTTTGGCCTCGATAGAGATTTTTGGATGAATTTTTGTCGTATTTTCTGAAGTTCCAGGTCTATGCAAATAAAAATGATAATAAAGTAAAAAAAAAAATCACATCTGGCTTAGGAGTGAGAGTATAGGCAATGCCAACATCCTTGATATAGATACGCACATTCAACTGTCTTTAAGATATTAAAGGAAAACCAAGCCCAAGCACTTAGTGAAGCAAGGCCGAATTCTTTATCCCTAAAGAAGCAAAAAAATAATCTTTGTGAACTTTCAACAAAAATTTAATTGATTTTGCTGTGAAGAATATTGATGGAAACAAAAAACACCAAAAATCTCTTATGTCTTATCAAATTTCGTGCACATTGTCCTTACGTGAAAAAGTCTACTATTCTTTTCTTTTGAAAGATTTATAGGCTTTGCTTCAAAAAATAAAAAAAAATACCTCTCCCACCATAATCTTCCAAGGTTAAGTTACCGCATACAATGTCCTTTCCCTCCAACCAAATAAGTAATGTTCCCCTTGAACGCCAGTGCCAGGAACAAAATAAAAATGTTTTCGAGTCTTCAAACAAAGAAATATAATTCCTGTGTGCTGTGCGGTGTGTTAGCTGGACACAGAGTATAGAAGATTCCACTTTCCACATGATGATGATGATGATGTGTTTGGGAATTCCTTAAAAGAAAAAAAAGGATTTTCCGATATTGTGAACAATGAATAGAATCATGCTGGAGAAGGGCATAGGTTGGTTGTGGTTCAGGAAAAACTTCTTAACCCTTTGTTTCTTCTGGTCTGGTCCTGAAAGCTAAAAACCTCGTGTGAAGTCAAGTGCGATATGAAAACACTTTTCCCAAAAAAAAAAAAAATGTGGAGGACCTTCTTTTTTGTGCTTATTTATTTGTTAGTTTGGGTTAAAGTAAGGAGCAACAAAGAACTAATTTTTGATGAAGGTGTGAGCGCATTGTAGTTCAATTGATGTGGGATTTATATGATGTCAATATTAACCAAATAATGAAGGTTGGCTAAGGTTGAATATAAAAAATTCCTCATATGAAGTTTTTGGTTAAAATTGACTTTTGAAGTATACCTTGCCAATTATTGGCAGTTTATAGCTTTACTTAACTATTCATATCAGTTTCCTACTTTTAAAGAAAATATTTGTGGGGAAACTGTAGCTTAAAATGCTCCTCCTAAAATGCAATACGAAATTCCAGGGCATATGCAATGTTCAATGTTCATGTTGGCAAAGGGTTTAATGTATCGGCTCCGATAGATTTTAATGAAACTGAGAAAAACTTTCACTGTTCTGGGTTTTTTTTTAATTTTGAAAGTCGATCTTCTTGAAATGAATAAACTTGAAAATTTACTTTCACTTCAGATGCAGATTGGTTTTGAGTGTCTGTTTATCGTAATAGGGAGAACGATTAAGAACGACGGGCGCTGTAAAAGGATAAGCCGACACACTTAGACAAAAGGTTTATCGCTATGATATCAAGATTGATGGTGTTCTTGTAGCACCGATTTACTTTCTTTAGAAAGTCCAAGGCATAAAGAACGCATGTGTAAAATATTTTCGCTGTGCACACGTTGCGCCTGGTGCACCAAAGAGGTAGCATTAGACGGTAGTTGTTATGGTCATTGCAATGTCCATCTGATATGCCATTATGACGTATTTATCTGTCCTAAAGTCGTCATGTCGTGTAGTGGTCATTGTAAAAAAAACCCACACAATGGCCAGCACAATGTCACACATTTTTGAGTCCTTGTTAAGACCTATTACAATGACCGTGTAGTGGCCCTGCCATTGTTCATGGGACGCAATGACCAATTTTTTTGACAAATAGTCTTTGCAAAGACCATGTACCCACACTGGCCAGGTAAGAATTTCTACCGGGCCATTGTTGCTTGGAATGACCACTTTTCATGAGGGTTTTGTTGTTGTTCAATTTCAATGAGCTGTCATAGTGACAGATCAGATTTTGACAATCTGGCGTGTTTTTAGCTCTGTTCAAACTCTACACTTTCTGTTATTCGCTAATTCCTTTAACATGAGTAAAGAAACAAAAATCGAACAGAAAGAGCAGAGAAGAACAAAGAAAATTATTTATTTTTTCAATGAATTTGTTTTTCGTGGGTGAATACAGAAACAACCACAAAATTTTCTTAAGTGGTGTGTAGTAAGTTTTAAACGTAATTTTTAGTCACATAACGAAATTGGGTGATTTACAGAAAAAAAAATATTTTTATTGTTGTTAGGTGTTTTCGTGCAAACTCGTTAAACCATCTTAAACGTTGTTAACATCAAAAAGTTTCTAACGTGGGCGTCGTGAGCTAGCTGTCAAAACTTATATGGAAAATCTTTTACTATAAATCGTATCTAAACATTCTGACAAGAATTTGTGTCGTAAACTTTGTCGGGAACATCGCAGACGCCTTAAAAGAAATGTAAGGTCTGCTGAGTTGGTAAGTGACGTCACAAATCAGAATTTAAAAATAAAGTCTTCATTTGAGAAACAAAGTAATAATAAAAGATGATTGTGAAGACACGAAATGACAAAAGTATTTTCTGTGTGTCATTATTTTTAACAAACAGCTCATTGAATTCTTACATACTTTCACTAAAATCGCTGGTTGCTGTGATGACGTCACGAAACGTGGCCAAAACTGCAACAATCAACCGAAATTTTACATTATTACTTGCACAAACACCAAAGCATTGGCGAGCACTTTTACTTACACGATTACTGGCACTAGCGTTTCCATGCATTAGTAAGCTCGCTAGCTTATAAAATGGAGTGCAGGGGACATAGGTTTAGATGTAGGACTTCTTGATTGTCGAGAAAAGAAACCAGAGGCTTAGAGAAAAAAAGTGAAAAAGAAAAGTTGCCAAGAAAAAGAAAATCAATTTCGTAGTGTAGAGCACGGACCAAGAACGCCAACTCACCATATGGTCTCTCTTTTTGCCACCAAGCTAAAAATCAGCTGATATGCCATTTATTTTGAGAGTGTGACGCTCTCCCTTGCTTTAAAACCCATTTAGCAAACACACCTAAAAAATAAATGGCATACGCAGGGATGGTTGCCACATGCCACCACAAAATGCACAGTAAGAGATGTACACGTATTCACGGACAGGAAAAAATATTTCGAGGGTGTTTCAGGCAAGAGGAGTACGAGTTGGCGGTCTGTATATGGTCTGTGGTGTAGAGTAAAGTAATTAAAGCTTGAAGTCTTTTTTTGAGTTGCGAAGAAAGGGATTTGCAGTCACCTAGTTAATGTCAGGAGGAGGGACATTTTATTACCAAAAGGAAAGATAAGTAAAATCTAGAATACTAAATTTCGTATTCCCATATATTGTGTGCATTAGTTGTGGTTGAGATAATTTTGAATGTATTCCAAATTTTTCGGTGGATTTCTTTTGCAAAAATTCGTGAAATTGTAGTTCACGTGACCAAAATGTCTACTATTCCTTTGTTTCGATAACGGTCCATTTTATTTCGTCTTCAAGTTCCACTTATTGTTTTAAAATAAGTCTGAAAAGATTTTGGGTTTTAGAACTCTTTATTGCAAGCTTTACTAAACAAACATATTACGAAATTAAAATACTTTGAAATCCCTATTCGGGAATATAAAATTTGTTCTTTTACTTTATCGTAATAAATTTCGCTTCACCGTCGTCGGTTCGCGCTCTAGAGGTTTGTGATTTCCTTCTTTTAAAAAAATCATTAAATCGAATTTCTATACCGCGTGCACTTCGGTGGTACTTTTTCTTTAATTATTTTTGGGAATAATTATTTCATTTGCTGGTTGCTTAAGATTCTCAAATCCAAGTAGTGGCTTGCAAGTTATCGTTTGTCGTAAATTTCGCGTTAATAATATTTACAATAAGTGAAAATTAAGAAAAGTTTCAACAAACATTCTCCGGATGTAAGATTTTTCAATTTTTTTATAAATACAAATAAATAATCACTTTACTTTTATTCAGGGAAAACGACGTGAACTCAGAAGTCTAAAAGACAACAAAGACACACTAGCAACAACGGTAATTACGGTAAATAAAGTGTCTGCGGAACAACCAGCAAACTTCAGCACTAATAGCTGCTGTGCAAAAGCGACCAACGCTGTGGGACGGCGGATGCAGTGACCAGTGAGTATAGACTCACAAATGTGAAGACTGACTGTTGGCTGCAGGTTACGGAGGAACTTGCCATCCTCGAGGTCAATGGGAAAGAGGCAAATACCAAGTGGAACATTCTACGCAGCCTGTTCAAGAATAACCTCGCTAAATTACGGCCAAAGAAGTCAGGAGAAGCTGCATCCGACCTTATTAAAGTAACGTGGGCTCATTTCCCAGAGTTTATGTTTTGGATTCGGCCGAAGAGTCGCAATACTGGATTTCAACATCAACCATTGAATTCGTGGCATATTTTATTTCTATTATTTTAGTTTTTATTTAATTGATTTTCAATTTTTTAGGTGATAGCCTTCTACGGACGCATCTTTTCTCAGGGACTTGAGTGAGCAGTCCACTTCACGAATTGCGGTGGATATTCCCACTGGTCCACGGAGGAAGAAGAGTTAAGCCTCCACACCATCCCCAACACCAACATCATCACCATCTATTTCACAAAGGGGAAGCATCAAAGATTTGGCAGCGAAGTTGCTGTCAAATATCACTTCAAGATCAAGTCATCGCTTCCAGTCTTGTGCAGATTTGACTGCGGGGCATCTTCGCTCGCTACCACCCAGCGAATCATTACTTCTATTTTTGTATAGTGTTTTTTATTCAAGCTAGCTGTTTTTAAAACTAAATTGTGACACAAACCTCTTTCCAAATACAGTTTTCATAAAAATTCCTTTTATATAAAGGCATTCCGATTTGCGATTAAGTCTATACCATAAGGGCACACGGGGCCCGCGCCAAGGGCCCCTATCATGTGGGGGCACCAAAAGGCTGATAAAAATATATAAAACTTCAGGAATAAATCAAATCCACTTTCTAGACGTGAGGTGTTTGCTTATATAAGGGTCCAACAATCTTTTTATACCCTATTCCATAGAATGGGTATATTGTATTTGGTGTGAAGTTTGTAACATAGAGAAATAATACCGTTAGGTATAGAAAAGTATATACATATATTCTGACTCAGAATCAAAAGCCTAGTCGATTTAGCCATGTCCGTCCGTCCGTTCGTCCGTCCGTCCGTCCGTCCGTCCGTCCGTATTTATACTCTCTAGAGGTCGCAATTTTTGAGCTAGAAAGCTGAAATTTGGTATATATAATCTTTGGTTCAAGAGTAAGGCTAAGTTCTTGAACCGGTAAAATCCGCCCACAAACACGCCCACAATCGCCATTTTTGATGATTAACCTCAATTTAGTAAAGTTAAATTATGTTTTTTGTACAGTTACGATAAAAGCATAACGCTAAAATTCTGACGCCCATTTTTCATACAAAACCATCAATATTGTTTTTGTAAAAAACCAATTGTTATATTAATGCGAAAAACATAAATTGCACATAAACATCTTGTATATGATATCAAAAAATTTGATTTTGGGCCTGGCTGACGCCCACTTTTCACTAAAATCTTGCGTCTCTAGTAGAAACTAAAAATTTTGTGTATGAAAAGAAATTTTTGAATTTCGGGCGTGGCTTACGCCCACTTTTCATAAAAGAATGAAAAACGTAGTTTTAAAAATTTAAGGTGCTACCAATATTCAATTAAAACCTTTTTCCCTTCCGTTCGTTACATGAAAAATATATCTAAACTTTCTTGTGTAAATTTTTTCAATACGCCCACTTTTAAAGGCGTGATTTTGATAAAATACTTTTGTTCAAGTAAGATCGTTTAAAAACAACTCGATTCAGCTGTAGTTTTACACATATGCCTAAATACTGACTAATGATCAAAGCTTATAGTTAGTGCTTTAAATTTTTCTTAAAAATTATTAGGGCACCCCCACTTTTAAGGGGCGTTTCCGTCAAAACTCGTAATATGCATGATTTTTTTAATGTTTTTTAACTATCGGTCGCAGTTTTGAAGTAAGAAGATGAACACTTCGGTAGTTCAAGAATTGTTAAAAACACCCATAATCGCTTTTTCCAATCAATATCTAATTTCTAAACATTTTAGTTTTGTCTTGTTTTGTTCAAATCGATCTGCAAGCTTAAAATTGAATGATGAGCTCATATAGTGTAGTGATTACCCTGACAATAAAAAGTCTCAGCTGTAGGCTTGGCATACGCCTTTTTTTATTGTGACAGCAGTTATTGTATATCGGCCAAATAAAATTTTTTTTATTGAATTTTTCCTTGCCTGCTAAAGAAGAATTTTGTTTCCGATACTGGAACAGCGGCTGGCTGCGAAGGAGACGAACGCATATGCATATACATATACAAAAATGTGGGGAATACTGTATCCAACAGTTCGTTGCAAAAGTACTGTAGCTCTCGCTTATGTTTTTTATTCACTTTCTTGATACAACCCATGAGACAGGCAAGACATTTGTCATTTCATTGATTCTGGTAACTATTTGGTCAAGATCTCAAATTGCGTTGGCTGTTGCATTCTTTGGCATTGTTGTCACCTTGTTGGAAGGCGGTTGAACTGCACATTCTTTTTTGAAACTGCCTAAAAACCTTATCACGGTTGACAAGCCAACGTGCACAATAACCAAGAATTCGGCGACAACAAAATTGATCCGAGAATGCAAAATCATCATCTGGGATAAATGCACAATGGCGCATAGAGAAGACCTTTGAAGGTTGTTGACCGAACGCTGAAGAATTTAAGAGTAGATTCGAGACAAGCAACATTGACTAAGAACACGAGAGTCGCATTGCAATGCAAAGCAACCCATGCTGCTGAATTTTAGAGACAACTGCTGGAACTTGGCAATTACGAAATTCCCGTTGATGTTTAGACTGGATTGATATCGTTTCCGGCAAATTTTTGCGAGTTCACATCTTTCTAGAAGGAAGAGCTTGTCATCAAAGTGTTCCCTGACATTGCACAAAACTACAAAAATCTCAATTGAATTACTCAACGGGTAATACCAGCAGCGAAGAATAAGGACGTCGATAGCTGGAATTTCATAATTCAAAGTTAAATCGCTGGAGGAGAAGTGCATTGACAGCGTGACCGAAGAGAACGAAGCGAAGAACTATATACCTAACTATATACCTACCTAACTCGCTTGATGTGCCACGAATTCAAGCGAATTCAGTTCCCCTTTAGATTGACTTTTCTGATGACAATCAATAATTTGCAAGGCCAATCATTGGAAGTCCGTGGAATTAATCTCGAATTTCCATGTTTTTTGCACGGTCAGCAGAACTTTGACTGTCCCCATGTTGGCACACCGTCTTTACATTACATTACACTTAAATCTACTTCGTCGATGAATCAACTACTAGGTAGACACACTTACAAGAACAGGCAACTGAGGCCATAAGCAAACCGTCTTTGTTGTTTGCTTTTCCGACGGAAAACACATCGAAAAATATTTCTTATTATATCACTCTCTACTGGCTTCGATTCCATTCAAATAATTCACATCGAAATTTGAACAGTAGCTATATGTTTATAAAAACGATTTTTGTCATGCACTTTTTTACTTTAAAACAGGGCCCCAAATCCTTGCGTGCCCAAGGGCCCCGGTATGGCCTAAGACGGACATGCCGATATGGCAATTGTAGATTCGCATCAAAATAATGTTAACTAAAGTTTATTTGTTGTTGCAATTTTGAAATAAGAACTGATGCAAGACAACATTTTAACTTAATTGCAATCAATACAATATTTCCTAAAAATAAACATTCCAAAGGAGATTTTCAAAACATAAACTCAGTTTTATCTGTACAAAGAAGTTAATATTTTAATTAATAATTCAATAATAATTCAAATTGAACAAAAGCAATTCTAACAAATTTTCTTTTAAAGCTGATTAAGACTCAAAAAATATTTGTTTAAGCTTTGCCAACAACTTTTCTTGGAATCAATTTTATGTTTCAAAGTCTCTTAAGTAAAGCAAGCCCCTTAAAAATTAATTCAATTAAATGTAAACCAACTTGAAATTTTATCTTCCATAACTTGAATTTCAATTGTATTAGAAAACTGAGTTTGATTTTATCGAAACTTGATTAAGTAAATAATATGCTTATATACATTTATATATTAATCCCAAAGCCTTAGAATTCGATAATCCAGATTATTTCACTCTAAGCAACAATGCTTTTTGGGAATTTGTGGAAACAATCTTTGAGCACGTAGAGAACTGTGTATGTAGATAGTTATAATCAGATTGTTTATTCGATAAGGAATTCTAATAACTTTGTCTATCAATATGCAAAATATTTAAATTTGAAAAAAAGATCCAAAGCCAAAGGGTCTTGAACTTCGTTTTCAATGATATAGTCTATAACCTAACAGACTGTATTCATACCAATCCTTCCATGAAGATAATAATTAGAAGCATTTGACTTCCTTTTTCTCGTTTGCTAATTTTTTGCATACCTTGTCTACAGGTGCACTTCCTTGAAAATCTATTGAAAAGCAAAAAAAAAAAAAACAACAACAATGCATTGTGATCCTTAGCACGATGACGAGCACGAGGACGCCTTGAATGAGGAAGGATTAGGTAAAGAGTGGAGTCATTTATGCAACGGTTGTCAAGCAATGCAAATTGGCATCCAGGGTGAAATTGTGGGTGTAATGTTATCCCTCTTTCAGAATGCTAAGAGAAAACAGAAATGGAAAACAGAATAAACAAATGGAAGTCTTCTCAGCTATGAAGGTAGCAGTCATCGGATGGGCGGATGACATGATTTCCTTTTTTTCCATTTTCTTTCCTGCAATTCTTCATTTGTTTTACTATTCGCTTGTGAAATAAGACGAAGGACAAAGACCCTGGAACTTCATTGTAGATAGTTTTTAATGGCATATAGAAAAATGAAAGATAAATGAATTTTACGGTTTTTGTTCTTTATTTAAAAAAAGAGAAGGATCTGTAAAAGCTGGATGTTGTTATTTTAAATCTAATCAGTGATTCAAATCAAAGTTTTGTATGATTTGTTTTTCACACTTCTTAATTTTTTACTTGCGATTTTAGATTCTACAAGGCAAGGTAGGCATTCGTAAAAAACGGGTTGGTAACGTTTGCCCCGGAAACACAAGCCCCCAAACGGAAATTCCCAAACGCAAAATCCTCACAGTAAAATCCCCAGCCCCGAAATCCCCAAAGAGAAAATCTACAAGCCAAAAATCCCCCAAACCAATATCCCCAAAACAAATATGTTCAAGTAGTGAATCATGCCATCAAATCGCGAGCGCGATTTTGAAAAAAAAAAATAAAAAAAAATTTAATTTTTTTTCAAACTCAAAAAAACTTTTAAAAAATTAGGAGTTTATATTATTTCATCTATAAAAACGTTCCTATGTTATCAAAATCCGTCAAGTGGCTTACGAGAAAATCTGATTTCAAAAAACCGGTCCTGTGGGAGGTACCGTTATAAGGCTTTTCCTGAAAAATCTATTCCAACCAAAACATAGTTTACACAGAAAACATTATTCAGAAAGTTTTATCAAAATCGTAGGAGCCGTTTTTGAGAAAAATTATTTTTTCACTCAAAATCGTATGGCAGGTACTGTTAGTTTTAGAGCTAGAATGCTAATTTCAAAAAGCCCTCTGGTAGGACGTCATAATAATACTATTACTATACGGACAGACACAGACAGACAGAATTGTCGGACCTACTTTTTTATGCTTCTCTATCATCGTAATGTTATTTTTGATTTTTTACGAATGCATAACTTGCCTTATAGTACCTATAATCGCAAGTAAAAAGTGGAGGAGTTTGGTTCACCTGAGACCGCAGCAGTGCCGAAAACAAATGAAGAAAAGCTGGTGTGTTTTATTCCAGTCTTAAGTTTGATTTCGTAGGCATTACCTATCTAATCTTTTTGCATCATCCTTGTTATATTGCCAGGAAGAGTAGGGAAGAATTCAACAGATATAAAAAATCGTAGAAAACCAAAACCTCGGACCGAAAAATTCATTATGAAACAAACCTAAAAATAAATTGTAGTAACTTGGGAAGCACAAAAATTGGCAGCACGGCTTGGTGAATAACAAAATGGCTGTAGTACAAAACGCCAAAAAGTAGCATGGACGAATACAATGGCGTAGCACTGAATAAAAATAAAATTAGTATTTGCCATTTCGTTTGCTGTTGAACTGTCAAAAATGCAGCTGTTGACTTGTACTTCAGCTACTTTTGGTGTTGCAGCTGCAACTTCACATTGTAGCAGAATAACGTTCATTTAAATTTGACAGTGCTACGTGCTACAGCTGCAGCTGCACCATTGTTCTCAGGCAGTCAATGTTGGCTTCCGGCGGCGGCGGCACCGTGGTGTGATCATTTTATTGACAATAATAAACATAAATAAATAAAAATGAGTGTACAAAAATACGCAAGTTTAACAGTCAAAAAAAAAAAAAACTAAATAAAATGCACGACTGGGTCGCACGTACTTGCTCTGTGGGTGCAATAGTACGATGAAAACAAAGTTTTCGAGCAATATGAAAACTCATGTTTGAAAAAATTGGAAAAACCAAAACAGTTTGGTTAAAACTGGAAAACCCGATATACAGACGTTAACGTTAAGAAACCTTTATGATTTTAAGACGATTTAATAAACAGAATTCGGCCTTTATTGGTATCAAAATAAAGCTCGCGTGAATTCTAGAATTGTTTTAATGTAAAAAATAGTTAAATCTGATTAATACTGTATTCTAAGTATCAAAGAAGAACATCAGTTGTACGTTGAAATTGATTCCTGTCTGGGAAATAATAAAAATAGATTTAAAGAAAAGTATTAATCATGTTAAAATTTTTGTTTTTCATTAAAACAATTCTAGAATTCACGAGCTTTATATTGATACCAATAAAGGCCCAGTTTTGTTTGCTAAATCGTCTTAAAATCAGCAATCAATATTTTCACGGATGCATTTCAATGATAGCCATAACTATATTTGGCCATAATGGCCAACTTAATAAAATTGTTAAAACAAATTTCCGTTATTATCATTTGTAGCCAAAAACTCAAATGCAGTTTTCTTCAAAAAATTTTATATATATTACATACAAAGTATAATAAAAATTGGTAGAATCTTTTTTGAGTAAATTAAAAAAAAATACACAATTTGGCCAAAACCTAGTGGCTTTTTGTATGGGAGCCACCATTTAAAAAAGAGTAACTAACAAAAATGCAATGCCATCTGATAGAGAGCTGTAAGAAACTATACCAAACAAAGTTTGTTTGAATTCGATACAACCGTTGACAACTTATGGCCATTTGAAAAAAGACGTTAAGATCAGATCTCCGTTATTAGCATTTTTTGCCAAAAACTAAAAACGCAGTTCTCTTAAGAACACTAAAAGAATATATTACAACAAATTTAATCAAAATCGTTAGAGCCATTTTTGAGCAAATTAGAAAAAACCTAAAAAAGTTGGCTAAAACTGAACGGCTCGTTGTATGCTAGCTACCATTTAGAAAGGCTTCACTGAAAAATTTACAAAACCATCCTATAGAACGCTATAAAAAACGATGCCAAACGAAGTTTGAGTCAATTCAATCAAGCCGTTGCGAACTTATGGCCATTTGAAAAAAGCCGTTTAAACCTGATTTTCGTTACGTCCGTTTAAGAAAAAAACAAAAAACGCTATTTTGTATGAAATATCTTAGGTAAGTTAAATTCTAAGTTTAATCAAAATCATTATAGCCGTTTTCGAGGAAATCCAAAATGAAAAATAAACCATTAGGTACATGAAAGGTACCAGTTTAAGCCAGGCTTAAACGAAACAAAAAAACCTCGACAACCGTTTTTCTTCAAACTGCTATATACCAAATTTTATATAAAATCCGTCAAGCCGTTTAGGCTGTAGCATGACGTGAAAAAGCGCACATCCGCACAGACAGACCGAGGGTATGGCGAAAACCACTTTTTTGGGCTTCACTATCATCGTAATGTCATGTTTGATTAAAACCTAGATTTTTTTTTCTGTACGAAACCAATACTTGCCCTATAGAGCAAGTAAAAATTTAACTGAATCGAGAGTTTTCCATCCGAAGTGTGTGCCAAATACAAATGTTCCGCGACATGAAAAAATTGAAAACAAATCAAGAAGCTACGCATTATTTCGCAAGCGTGAAAGAATCGGGACTTGAAGTGCGGACACCTAACAAGCTATTTTAACCTGGTTTAGCCAAATGAAAGCTTCAAGAGAAGCTATTTCTGTCAACATTGTGAGTTTCAGTTTTTTCGCGATTTTCGTAAGTTGACACTGAAATGTTAAAAGTGAATTTCTTATATGAGTATTTTATCTTTTAATTAGACGACTAGTGCAATTATACGGGTTTCGCTTAACAGGTCGTTCAATAAAGCGTGATTTTGTAAATTGAACCACCCAGATAGTTGACTGAAAAACTTGGCAAAATGGTCAGTGCAATTAAGCGGTGAATACTGTTTTGAATTTCAGGACGAAAGTGTTTGCTTAAATTAACATAATATCGTTTAGAACAATAATTCAATTCGTAGACGGAGCAAATGAAAATTATGTGTCTACATTAAAGAACCATTATTTAGAACAGTCTTGATTAAGAACTCTTCGTCGGCTTCTTATCAAACTACCCACACATAAGCTCTGAATTCAAACACGATATGTAATTTTCTTTTACCATATCTGTGTCTCCGATCAGAAACTAAAGTAGACATCCATAAATTCAATAATAATCACAATTCAAACATCAGGCAAAACTTTTCATCTCATTTACATTTCATATATGAGGGAACCGGAACCGGGAACGTGCCTTGAAAATAAAAGTCAGAAAAAAAGGAATAAAAGCTACCTCATGCGATTATCCGCTTGTTAATCTCTATTTTCCACCGCATAGTCTCCTCGGGATTTCAAACATGAAACTGCACAATTCTCGGATTGAATTTTCTTTTTATCTTTCCAAGCGAAGGATAATGGTAGCTGTTGGAGTTGGAGTTGGTGGTGGTGGTGTTGGTAACTTTTCCTTGTGTCTAACTTTGACATACTTCTCCAACCTAAATGATGTGTGCTTTTAGATTTGATATGAATATGAAGAGTGAACAAGTATTTCGCTTTCAATCATAATTAACGCTATAAATTTATCCTGAAGGCATTTTTTTTATTCTCTCCTACTCGCTGCTAGGAACCGGGAAAAAAAATGAAGAAGAAAAAATAAAAACAGCAGCTTTCATTTTACTAAGAAAAATAATGTTTGAGTAATAACGGTTTCGTGTCAGGATAATAAATCAATGTTGTATGCGTAAGCGATTCATTTTATGGAATTATGCGTGACAAGTAAGTACTTCTTATCTTTTACGAATATGAATACGAATTTTATTGTTGCTTAGACACCTCAAGCTGTGGTATATAATAAATCATTTAACAATGGAGAGCCAGGCAATGCGATGGATGCTGCGATGCCACAAGAAAGATCCTTCATCAGCTCAAGGAAGCATTAAAATTTTAAAGATATGCTATAAAAAGAAACATTTTGACTTTTTACACAAACACACATACAAAGAAAACGTTAAAACAAAAAAAAAAAAAACAAAAAAAAACAGAAGAAAATACTTCAACATATAAAAAGAAAGGAACATTAAGTGAAGACAGGCAAGTGAAATGTTTTGATTATATAAACAAATAAAATTTCGTAAAATCCTGTCATGTGTTATATTGCTGAAGCAGTTAAGTTAATTGAGATTGATTTAGAAATAAAAGGGACTGAGTAAGAAAACCCACTGAAGTGAAGATATAAAATGTAAGAGTCATTTTCATCAGTTTTCTGTTTTTTTTTTGTCTTTTGACACATAAAATTTATTCAACTGTATTTATGAGTTCGTTGTCGTTCTCTTATTATACGAGTATAAAGTTGAAGTTTTTATAGGGATTTTTGCAATCCATCCGCTTGCGTAAACATTAATTTTCCTAATTAAAATAAATAACACTCTCATTATGTCATAATATGCTGCGTGTGAACGGTCTTATTGATAAATAAACAAAATTTTAAGATATATGTACATAAATATTAATTAAAATCAAGAAAAACAAAAAGGATTTGTTCATGGGTCAGTTATTATTTCAAGAAGGAATTTCATAGGGTAAGCAATGCATCCAGTGAACCCATTTTTGGTTGCCTTGGTTCAATTTCTAATTATGTATTTCGTTTATTAGCTTTGCATTTTAACATAAATAAGTTTAAAGAAATGTTGAAAGATAATAAGTTTTGAGTTTTCGAAAAAGTGTCATAGTTGGTTCACTGTGCACCAGTATGCATATATTGTAAGCCACTAGGTGGTATACAGTGAACCGGTAGTGTTTTTTCCATTTTTTATCATTAAAGTTTAGTTTTTATCTCTATCTCTACTATATATAAAAGAGTAATTTTGTTTGTGTGTCAGTTTGTCTGTATATGGCAGATAAACTGATGAGTGATGACACACCACTTACCAATACAGTCCATTCCAACATCTTTCCCCATTCACTGGCCAGGTTATAGGCTATTTAAATTAAAAAATAAATTATTTTAAATAGGTTTAATTTAATAATATTTGAACTTACCTCTTAGATTTATCATAAGAAATTATATATTTCTCAAATATTTTTGACGTTTCTCCTTTTCCTTTTTTATTATTTGTTGTTTGTACAGCGGATGCTCTATATACATAGGGCAGCAAAACAATGTAGTCGCTATCCGGATGCCACATAATGGCAACTGTAGATGGTGGATAAATGGGATGGTAGATGGATAGGTTGGTAGATGGATATGATGGTATATGAATAGGATGGAGGATTGTGGATGGATACGATGATAAGTGGTAAATGGTAAATAGTAAATGGCAAGTGGTAAATGGGTAATGGTAGATGGTAGATGAATAAGGCGGCATACCATGCGTCACATATAATGCGACAAGTGTCATTTTTATTTTATTTGTTCACTATAACATAACTTTTAAACGAGGACGGTCAAGTTTTATACGATATAATAATAGGAATATGACATTTTCAAAACAAGAAGAAGAATTTCGAATTGTACATATTTTTTTTCATATACATGACAAAATATTCGGACTTAAGCAAAAATATACATAAAAAAAATGACATTTAGTGTCGCACCGCTGCTGTTTTTTTTTTTTTGCCGAAATTTTTACTTTCACGTTTACTGGAACCAGCGACTTCGTGCATGTCTAAAACTCACATCATTTAAATAACGTATTGAAGTAAAATGTAGTTCCGTATAGTGCGGTAATTGCCTTATCCAAATCTTGCTTTTGTAATGAAACGACTGAGAAAGATACATTAATTAAAAATACGCCCGTATGAAAGAGAACCCCAGAATGAAGAATTTTGAAGAATTCGACGAAATAAATTCAACATTTAACGTGTTCGTTTTCTGTGATTTGTGCGGTTTACACATGAATGAGTATATGAACCCAGTGGGAAATTTCATAAAATTCATTGAGGAATAACCTGCTTTTTCCTTGAGGAAATGGGAGTTGCAACAGCTTCTTTTCTGCTGATTCCTTTGAGGAATTTCACATGGGGGTGTCCTAGGCCAAGAAGCACATGCTTACATTCTCGATGAACATTCATTAATGAAATCACTACTTCCTCAGAAGTTGGTTATTCATCAGCTTGGGTGATGAAAAACATGATGTATTCTCATCAAACAGAAAAGTGGATTAAGGCAACGAACTGATGAACTTATGCATGACTTTTTCTTATGTGAATCACCGCATACTTTTCTTTAATAAAATAACTATTTCAATTCCGTACAAAAGACAGTTGTTTTCTTATGTGTCCCAATCACAAAAGCAGATGATGGGTTTCGAGTCATGAACTGAGGAAACGTTGCATTACTTTTCACTGACTTTATCATTGCATTTAATTTTTCTACTTATTCTGCTACTGAATTCATTGAGGAATTCAGCAAAAATTTTCATTGACACCGAATTTCCTGCTGGGAAAGCAAATAGCATGTGAAAATATACACTGACGCGTCGGTTGGGAACATGCATGAACCCAGCAGGAAATTCGGCGTCAATGAAAATTTTTGCTGAATTCCTCAATGAATTCAGTTGCAGAATAAGTAGAAAAATTAAATGCAATGATAAAGTCAGTGAAAAGTAATGCAACGTTTCCTCAGTTCATGACTCGAAACCCATCATCTGCTTTTGTGATTGGGACACATAAGAAAACAACTGTCTTTTGTACGGAATCGAAATAGTTATTTTATTAAAGAAAAGTATGCGGTGATTCTCATAAGGAAAAGTCATGCATAAGTTCATCAGTTCGTTGCCTTAATCCACTTTTCTGTTTGATGAGAATACATCATGTTTTTCATCACCCAAGCTGATGAATAACCAACTTCTGAGGAAGTAGTGATTTCATTAATGAATGTTCATCGAGAATGTAAGCATGTGCTTCTTGGCCTAGGACACCCCCATGTTAAATTCCTCAAAGGAATCAGCAGAAAAGAACTGTTGCAACTCCCATTTCCTCAAAGAAAAAGAAGGTTATTCCTCAATGAATTTTATGAAATTTCCCACTGGGAAAGTATAATAAAAGTCTGTTGCTCACCAACTTTGCGCCTGTAATAGCAGTTGCTAAGGTTTTGCATGTATATATGTATTTAAGAAGTATGAATTTTTTCATGCACATATGAAAAGTTTGCAAGGAAAATTAAGTTTCGTGTGTAAGCCTTTACAAACGCGAAAATTTTGTACTCTCACGGGTACAGGCGCTCGCCGGTGAATTTATGCATTTTTTACGCCATTATTCCTTGCATTTCAGCTGAAGGGGCGTGTTTGGCATATGTTAGAAATAAATAGTTTGTTGACATTTTTGAAATGAACCTATTGGAAAACTTACATCTGCAATGATTGCCAAGCGCCAGTGGATGGCAAAAGTAAAAATGAACTTGCGAGTGTAAGCTCATGAGAAAGTGAAACAAAGTTGGGTGGTTCCCAACTTTTCATCCGCCTGCTATAAGAGTTGGTAGGATTTTACATTTAAATGTCATGTTTTTTATTCGCACATGTTAAGTTAGCAAGGAAAATCGAGTTTGCTATGCAAGCTTTCACAGTTGCGCAATTTGTACTTTCAAAGCTATTGTTGCCGATAGGTTAAAAACAAATTATGTGCGTTGAATAAAAAAGCAAAAAGAGATGATATCGTCGGTCATTTCGGGAACCTTCAAATCTTTTACTTTGTTTTTATTGAGGCAAACGAGGTAATTTCGTAGCAAATTTCCAAATTAGATTCGAAATTACCTCATTTCGCATACAAAATCACATTTCGAAATCATCCCATTTTGAACATCCTTAATTTCAATATGATTGATTGGAGTTTTTGCACACTGAATAAGCCACATGATAGCACTAAAAATCTTCAGTCTTTTAAATGAAGTTCTAGAAATGGCGGGATGACATAAGGTTCACGGATATTATGTCTGTTTGAAATAGGCAAAATGTCCATGGACATTATAACCAATTGGAAATAGTCATACGGTCCATGAACGAAATAGACATTGTCTATGGACCTTATGGCAAAATCGAAAATTTAGACATGTCTAATTATTAAATTTTGAAATAGACATAATGTCAAGATAATGGAAACGCAGAAAAAAAATCACAAATGCATAAAAAGACGAATTTCTGTTTTGGAACGTAACTGTTATATATTTTTGTTGGTATGGAACCACAATGCCGGTTTGAGTAATTGTTTGTCCATAGTCAAATTTTTTAAGTTGACCCATTCAATCGGTAGTGTCAAGTTAAGAAGAATAAAGTGCACGACTGGGTCGCACGAACTTGCTCTAATGTGTTAAAATGATTTTGAGTGCTTGAGATTTTGGGAAAAAAGCTTTAAAAAAATCATATGAAATTTTATAAATCACTTAAAAATCAGTACCTTAAACGTTTTTTGGAGAAAATGAAATAAACCTCTTTTACTTTTTTGAATTTTTACAAAAAAAAAAATTTAATTTCAAAATCGTTCGACCAGTTTTCTCAAAAAACAGTTTTCTTTGAAAAACTTTTTGAAAATATAATCCAATATTTTTTTGAAAAAAAAATATTGGAAAAAACAAAAATTGAAAAAAAATTTTGAAACTTTTTTAAAAAACTCAACAAAACTTTTTTTGAAAAATTAAAGAATTTTTTATTATTTCTTTTATAAAAGGGCTTCTACATTAAAAATTTCATCGAAATCTGTCAAGCGGCTTACGAGAAAATCGGATTTAAAAAAACCGGTCCTATGGGAGGTACCGTTATAAGACTTTTCCTGAAAAATCTATTCCAACTAAAACATAAAGCTTGCACATAAAACACTATTCAGAAAGTTTTATTAAAATCGTAAGAGCCGTTTTTGACAAAAATTCATTTTTCACTAAAAATTGTATGGCAGGTACCGTTAGTTTTAAAGCTAGAATGCTAATTCCAAAAACCCCTCTGTAGGACGTCATAGTAATACTATCTACCAAGTTTGAAGCAAATCGGTCCAGCCGTTTGGGCTGTAGGTGCCGATACAGACGGACGGACAGACGGACAGACAGACAGACAGACAGACAGACAGACAGACAGAATTGTCGGACCCGAGGTAAGTCTTTTTATGAAATATCTTCCAAATGAAATGAAAAACCCAAGAAAGAATTTTTGTATTTATTTTATCGTATTAAAACGTATTTTTAAATAATTTTTAGAAATTCTTTTATTGGCGCAGTTAGTTTCGTGGAATCTTCTATAATTCTTTAAATAACAAAATCCAATTTGATTTTGTTTGACACACCCGTTTTGAATTACCAGACTTTCTCTGCTTTTACTGCCAGTTAGCCGGCATGTTTATAAAGTTTGTGTGTGCGAATGGAAAATATGCGTGTGTTGCAATTTTCGTGCCAGTAGCTGGCTGTGGGCAACGCTATATTGTATTCCTGCCCTAAACGCTGTATCGAAGAGCAAATGACAAAATTAAAATGAAAAACATTTTTTCTTACAAAAATTATTTCTTGGTTTTTAATTTCATTTAAAAGATATTGCATGAAAAGACTTGCCTCGGGCGCCCGGGCAACGCCGGGTATTTTTTGCTAGTTTATAATAAAATTTCATTGTTGCTATTCAGAATGAACACGAAAATTTTAAAAGCTAAATTTTTTGTAAACGTAACGTATTTGCCTTTATAGTCTAAGAGCCCACAGCAAATTTTGGGAGTGTAAAAGTCCCGAAAAATGTTTCTATCAATGGATAGATCTTGCATTGCTAGAAATGGAAATCAAAGTCGGGCAGTCAAAGGTGGGGGAAATTGTGAGTAATACTGCATCAAAAACGGGATTTTATCGACTTTTTGGATTCTCATTTGGCTCACCTAATTTTTTTCGGAAATCGAAATTTGAGCCACCCTTAACACGAATATATGAGTCCCAGACGTTTTGAGCGGGACAAAGGGGCTCCCAGACGCCCCCAAAAATGCCCAATTATCGACTTTTTGGATTCTCGTTTTTGGCTCACCTGATTTTTTTTTTGGAAATCATAGATTGAGCCACCCTAAACACGAATATATGAGTCCCAGACGTTTTGAGCGGGACAAAGGGGCTGCCAGACCCCTTTAGGTAGTAGGTATGTCGTATGTGTAGTATACCTACGTTAAAAAAAAATTGTTTTTGGATTTTTTTGGATGTATTAGAAACTTGGAAAGATAAAGATTAAAACGAATGCATATAACAAATGTTTATTTAAAAGTATATTTTTAAAGAGACAACTTTATTACAAATTCTGAACTTTTTGACTGCTTAGTCTTCTCCACTTTCATCTGAAGAATTAAAGTATAGTTCACTCTCACTTTCCGAAAAATCAGTTACTAATATTTCTTCTAAATTATCTGGAGTAGTGTTGCCCTCAAACCAATTGATTTTAAAATCTTCTTCATCTAAAATCCACCACTTTCTTCTGGAGTTCCCTGGGGAGGACGATTTTATGTTGCACTTTTATATATAGTGATGACTGCTTACCTTCAACAAATCCACCATCTATTGAGCAGTCGTTTGCTTTACGAATTGCTGTAAAATGTCTATAACAAGCACTATGATATCCATTGGCACCATCAGGCACTTTTGGAAGATCTATGTATTTCAGAAAGAACATAATTCTTCAATTTTCTGTAACCCAATATTTCGTGGCATTTTGGTAATGTCTTTTCATTAAAAGGAATAATTTTATCACGGATATGTTTACAGTGTTTAATTTTTAAAACACACTTAAATGTATTTAACATGGTTAATAATAAAAAAATACGTTAACTTGCACACACGACACACCAGATAAAGTCAGCTTATAAACAACAAATGGAAACAAGCAATTATATTAAAAAAAAAATAAACTAAATTCCGTGGCCTAGTGCGTTTCGCTGATTCTCCGAAGTAATAATATGCATTTCATACATTAATTATTAATAGCTTATTTCACATAGAATTCAATCCAAAAAGTCGATAATTGGGAATTTTTGGGGGCGTCTGGCAGCCCCTGTGTCCCACTAAAAACGTCTGGGACTCATATATTCGTGCTTAGGGGGGCTCAATCTATGATTTCCAAAAAAAATCAGGTGAGCCAAACGAGAATCCAAAAAGTCGAAAATTGCGAATTTTTGGGGGCGTCTGGCGGCCCCTTTGTCCCACTCAATGATGAATGATGAATTTTGATTTCCAAAAAAAATTAGATGAGCCAAATGAGAATCCAAAATCCCGTTTCCAAAATCCCGTTTTTGATGCAGTATTACTCACAATTTCCCCCACCTTTGATTTCCATGTCTAGCAATGCAAGATCTATCTATTAATATAAATATTTTTCGGGACTTTTACACTCCCAAAATTTGCTGTGGGCTCTGGGTCTATTAGGCCTTTAATTTTAATTAAGTAATGGATCTGCATTTGTCTAAAAACACAGTGTAGTTATGAAACGCTCAGTCATAGATTGTAAATGCGTGTTAAAAAAAAAAAAACCTTGCCCCTAAGTAGTCTTGGTCTATAAAAGCATGAACGTGCGTGGGGACCTTTTTGTAATTCAATAAAAATGTTTCAATCTCCAAACACGCACTCAATTCGACACAAAAAGAAAGAACAAAAGAGATGTGTCTTATATAACGATTCGTAAACCTACTCATTGATATATTTATAGATACAAAAGAAGTATAAAATATATATTTATCTATTGGATGGTAGGTTTTCTCTAAGTTCTATATTATGTAGGTTCAAGTGCTTTTAACAGCGTCTATTCAATTGATTGAATTCTGCTATGTTGTTTTGTTTTTTTTTACTATGTATTTTATCAAGAAAGTTGATTCTTGGAACTCCTCGTATTTTTTTTTTTTTTTTTCAATTCCGCAAATTAATTAAATCTTATTGTATGAAAGACCCTACTATACCATAGGGCCTATAACCTTAGTAAAACTGGGGAACGAATGTTGAGACTTGTATATATTCAATCTTCACTTTTTTTTATTTCTTAATTCGGTACAAATTAAAAATTTCGTGGAATAATATTTTGAAAAAGGGGAGAACCTATTTTGGACTTAAATTCAAAATAACTTCAATTTTTCAAAATGTATGTATCGTTTACCGAAATCAACAATAATTCTTTATCAACCGGGGAAAGTATTGAAATTTTGTTTGCCTAGGCTGGGACTCGAACCCACAATTCTGGGTTAGCACACACATTTTAGTAATTCTACAAGTTGCAGAAATTATGCCGCAAATGCGAAACTGCGATCTATGGTCCCGTGGTCTTTTGCGCGACCATAGATGTTGGCATTGGCAACGATCACCATGCCAGCCATGCAGTGCCGAATCGTAACAATTACCTACCGTACAGCATTTGCAAGGCGTTTCAATAAAAGTCTTTTATATAAATTCCTCAGAGCCCGAGTTGTCAAAAAAGTGGTTCTCTTTTGATTCAGAGACTTCAGAGCGTAGAATTCGTATTACTTTTCTCTCTTTAAATCATATTTAATATTATTAATTACTTAAAATCCACTTGTTTCTAGTTCAAACGTTTTTATGGGAAAAATGAAGCAAGCCATCTGATTTCTTTTAACTGTTTGGAATTAAAAAAAAAAAACTAAAAATCCTTGACCTGTTTTTTTTTTAACGAGTTTTTTTTAAAAAAAAATTCCAAAACATATTTCAAATAATTTTTTAAGTGTATGGCAACTTTAAGCATTTTTTTCTTTTATCAGAAAAATGAAATTTAGAAAAATTGATAAAACTGTTTTTGAAAAAACCAAAACTTGAAAAAAAATTGTACTGACTTTTTTAAAACTCACAGGCTTACGAGAAAATCTGATTTAATAAAAATCGGTCCTATGAGAGGTACCGTTATAAGACCTTTCTTGAAAAATCTATTTAAACGAAAACATAAAGTTTACACAGCAAACACCATTCGCAAAGTTTTATCAAAATTGTAGGAACCGTTTTTGAGAAAAACTAATTTTTCATTAAAAATCGTATGGCAACGGTTGGGTCCGATTTGTCGATTTTTAAAATGTCGATTTGAAAAAACCGATCGTCATAATGTCGAGTTTTGAAAAGTCGATTGGTAAAAATACAGCCAGATCAAAATGTCGACTCTTGTAAAGTCGATTTTGAAAATATCGACAGTGGCAAAGTGAATGATGTTCACATGCATTCGGCGCCGTATGCATGTGAACATCATTAATTTTGCCACTGTCGATCAGTGTTGCGGCCCTACTACTCTAATTAAAAAATAATTAAAAATTTAAACTGTCGATGCAATCAAAAGAACTAAATTTTTTATCAGGATAAAAGTCGACATTTTTACCGACACGTCTGGATTTCAAACTGCCTACTTTTTTTTTGTCGATCAATTTTCTGTCGACATTTTGACAGTCGATGAAATTTGTATTTATCCAGTCCACATTTTTTTTTGTCGACCATTCGTACGTCTCACGTATGCCAAGGTACCGTTCGTTTTAGAGCTAGAATCCTAATTCTTAAAACCCCCTCCGTAGGACTTCGTAATAATACTGTGTACCACGTTTGAAGTAAATTGGTTCAGCCGTTTAGGCTGTTAGTGCCAATACAGACAGAGACACGAAATTGTCGGATCCACTTTTTCAACTTCTCTATCATCGTAATGTCATGTTTGATTGTTAGAATTTCGCACGAATCCATAACTTGCCTTAATGTTCCTATAACCGCAAGTAAAAATAAAAATGGCCAACGAAGTTATTTTAAATGTTAAATAAATAGAAAAAAATTTTAGGTTTTTCAAATGGCATGAGAAAAAGAAATAACTTTTGACAGTAATGTTAATTCTCAAAATTGCCAAAAAAAGATTTTTTGAGTTTAAAAAAATGTTGTTTTATTTTTTAAATTTTTGGTTATTTTGAACACTGTATGATCAATTTTTTTTAATTTTATTCTCCTGATAAAAACAACAAATACAAAACTCTGGAAATTCGGATTCTTTTAAGAAAATGGAATATGTGTGTTTTCGAAAAGTTAAAAAAAAAACTTGTTTGAAAAAAACTTGTAGAACAAATTAAAAAAAAACCTTCCTAAAATTCAAAACAGTAAAAGAAATCAGATGGCTTCCTTGATTTTTCCAAAAAATGTTTTAACTAGTGATTTTTAAGTGATTAACAAAATTTCATATGTTTTTTTCCGACTATTTTTTTTTTCAAAATCTCCAAGTCCACTATCACATTTATAAGAGCAAGTTCGTGCGATATTATTGTAAGATCTAATGTGGTGTATTGCAATTTGCAATCTGCAGCTTCCTTTTTTCAATATACTGCTCTCAATCATCTACACTCTATTCTAAAGGGTGTCAGGTAAGCACTGGTACTGTGTTATAATTTATGTGTCGTTCATAGGATTTTGTCGTTGCAATTAAAAAGAATCCGTTCTGTAATTTAATATGTTTAAACAAAATTAACCGCTCCAAATTGCCGCCCCTAGCAAAGCTCCGCTCTGGGCCTGTGCCCCCTTCCCCCTCGATACGCTACTGGTTGAGTAACTAACTTACTACCACCTTACTTACTTACTTATTTATGATGGCGCCACTGGAGCGTAATGCTCCTGGGCCTTACTTAGTATGCCCCTCCAGCCGGCTCGATCTCTAGCCTGCCGTCTCCAATCTCGCACTCCAAGTTGTCGGAGGTCTCCCTCTACCTCGTCGCTCCATCGGAGATGAGGTCTTTCTTGGCTTCTGACTCCCTCTGGTTTGGCGTTGAAGACTTTACGAGCTGGAGCGTCGATGTCCATTAGCTCTACATGGCCCAGCCATCTTAGTCGTTGAGTTCGAATTTTTCTGACTAGGCTTATATCACTGTACAGTTCGTATAGTTCGTGGTTGTATCTTCTTCTCCAAATGTTGTTTTCCCGATTTATGCAGACAGGACCATAGATCGTACGCAGAACTTTTCTCTCGAAGACTCCAAATCTATTTTCATCCGATTGGGAGAGGGTCCATGCTTCCGCACCATATAGCAGGACCGGGATGATGAGTGTTAGTGTCACCTTGGTACTTCTCGAAAGGGCTTTACTCCTCAATTGCTTACTCAGCCCAAAGAAACAGCGATTAGCAAGAGTTAGTCTGCGTTTGATTTCAGCGCTGATGTTGTTGCTTGTGTTTACAGCAGTGCCCAGGTAGATAAATCCACTGACTACCTATAGAAGTTATACCTATCAATGGTTACGTTCTGACCAAGTCGGTGGTGGGATTGGACTTTTGTTGATGAAAGCATATACCACGGACCAAGAAGATACAGACCGCCAACTCACCATATGGTCTCTCTTTTTGCCATCAAGCTAAAAATCAGCTGATATGCCATTTATTTTGAGAGTGTGACGCTCTCCCTTGCTTTAAAACCCATTTAGCAAACAAACCTAACAAATAAATGGAATACGCAGGTATAGTTGCCATTACAAAATGCACAGAGAGAGATGTACACGTATTCACAGACTGGAAAAAATATTTCGAGGGTGTTTCAGGCAAGAGGAGTACGAGTTGGCGGTCTGTATATGGTCTGTGGCATATACTTCGTCTTGTCTTCGTTTATTTTCAGCCCCATTCTGCTTGCTGCTGACTCCATAGTAGTGAAAGCATCGGTTACTGCTCGCTTTGTTCTTCATATCACGTCTATGTCGTCAGCAAAATCAAGTAATTGTGTCGATCTATTGAAAATGGTGCCTGATGTGCTGGCATGGGTGCTCCGTATTACATTTTCAAGCACAATATTAAAACAGCTGCATGACAGTGCGTCACCTTGTCTTAGCCCTCTGGTGGTTTCGAAGGTTTCAGTAGAGTCTCTACCAACTTGTACGGAACAACGAGCATTCTCCAACGTCATCCTGTAAAAAGTAGACAATATTTCGATAAAAATCAATCAATCTATAGAAATTCATAAAAAATCAAAAGAGCCATTTCCAGAAAAACAAGCTTGTCCTAAAACGTTTTATGGTATTCCACCAAAAGTCTTACATTATAATGCTTGATATTTCAACCAAGTTTTTATCACATCTGCACCATCTCATTGGTCTGTCGGACTGATAATGTCATGTTAGATTGCATATTGACATTTACAAATTCATTAATTGCCTTTATTGTAAGACAATCATCTAAAATGTTTTCTTTATCTAATATCGACTTCAAACCTATCTCATTTAGCAGACAATAATTCCTTTATTTCTCAAAATTTTCGATTGACGTAAGTTTGTTATGGGTATGCCATTACCCTCGTCAAACTCCAGACCCCATATCATGTAGGTTCAAGGAACTTACAATTAGAAAAGTAATTTCCCAGTCGAACATGAACTAGACTGTATAGACATGTATGTAGATGTTAAATTGACATAAGGTTGATAACTCATCTAATCCAAGTATCGTTTTATCTACTTGTCTTCGTAAAGTTTTTTTTTCGACAGACTTTGCAAGTAATACGTATCTATATCATCCATTAACTGCACTTATCTATCATGTCCTTTTATCGTCGTCTTCGGCGCTTTGAAATTCATTTAGAACAGCCCTCAATTACAAGAGTGCCTAACATACACTCCATCAGCAGAGCTTCTCATTGTCCTCTTTTCAAGCTCTTCTCTTCAAGCAGACATCATATAGCCACAGGAGGTTGATTTTCTAGTTCCAAAACAAATGACAACGTAAACGTAGGTACCTACCTACACCAACAGCGGCATCACAGCCAAAAAGTGCAAACGAAACACAAGGATCAGCTCGAAAAGAGGGTCATCCACTGAGCAAACAAAAGGACGATGACTTTTCTACTAGAACATCGAGTCACCCACACTAACGTTCCCACATATACATTTGACTTTTTAATTGAAAAATCGTTTCCATCCGTATCCGTCTAATTGAAAGAATATTTTAATTCAAATTGAAAACATGCGGGGAAGGACATTCTTTTTCTTCTTTCCTGTTTTCCTGTGTAGGGTGTAATATGTTTTTTTTTTTTTACAATCCTCTTCAATGTATTGGGAGAAATGATTGCACATAATGAAACGAACCGATTTCTATAGAGAATCAGCATAGAGAGATCCTTGTTGAAGATAGTGCCTCCAGATTGACCATTGGGACTTGAACTGTTTGGAAATTTTGTCAATTTAAATGATACACTATATGGAAATTTAGTGAATAAAATTTTCCAAATTGGTCAACGTGTTCCCGTTGCTGGGTGTAATGGGTGTGCTTTTGTATGTTCTCTGCTCGGCTCAGAGTTCAGGAAGAGGATGCTTACATCATCCATCCGTCGCTGGGCCTTGCTTTCAATTTTGGTTTTCTCAATTTGGACTTCCTGCCGTCGTCGTCGTCGTCTTCGGTCGTTGGTCGTTGGTCGTTGGTCATCGTGATTGCCCTAGAAAGGCATACCTTTTCTTCTGTTGGCAATCTCAAATTGGACGGAGGGACACAATTTGAATAAGTTCAACTGGGAAAATAATTGGAAAACTTTTTTTTCTTCGTCCTGATTTTTTTTTTGATTTTCTAAAGAAAAAGAAAGATGGGGTTTATTTAGTGATTCCGGTGCAGGTTGATAGAAAGTCCTTTGAATCCTATTTTTAGATGTGGAAGAGGAACATCCGATTTCAATTTCATTGTTAACATGTCATATGATGGGGAAGCTATGTGTATCTACCAAACCCACCAACCTACCTATTTATTTTTATATTTTTCTTCGATAAAAAAAAAATGTGAGGATGGGATGTTTTTATTGTGAAAAAAACTTTTGTTGGCAGCAGTTTTGATTAGGTTTTAGTATAGGGAAAATTTCGCTTGGGGGCAGAGAATTAAGAACATCAACCTTTTCAAGAGGAGCAAGGCAAATAATTTATAGCAATTAGTGTCGAACAATGATGGTGGTGGGTAGTCTGGTCGGTGAGTTGTGTTTTGTGTGTTCTCATTTGTAAAGGACGATTTAGGAGCATATTTACTTCTATTCTCTTAATGGATGCTCATAAAACTTATTTTAGTTAGTAGATCGAAAAGAAATGATAATGATTATGGGAATGAAAGTAGAAAAAAATTAGGTTATATAATAATTAACGACGCTTTAATGTTGTTTTGGATAGTTTATAGAAATAGAAACGAGTGAATCCTTGAACTTATAAGTGTTATTTGTTGTATAACCAGGCTTTTGGGAAGCAACATCATTATTCAAGAGTTTACGTAACAAGTTGGTGGTTTTTTGTTTCATAGGGTAAAGACGGGGGATATGGCACCCATTTTTCATTTTCCTTATAACTTCCAAATTAAAAAAGATTTCTATTTCAAACCAAAATAACTTTATTATACAAAAAGTCGTCAAACAAAACTAGGTATATACTTATTTGAGATTCATAGTTTTTTTTTTTCAAAAAATTAAAAAAATTAAAAAAAGATGCCGTAACATGTGGTTACTTTGCTCCGTTGTTTGCACTATTTTTAGAAAACCTCTTAAAAATGGTAGACAAAATTTTTTTAACTATTTTTTTTTAAATTTCATTAATAAGATATGAAACAATGTATTTATGCAATACAAACTATTTTAATAATAGTAAAAATATTTCTTTTTTTTTAATTGGGGTAAAGTTGTCCAAGAACGGGGTTGCTTTGCTCCATCTGAAACTTTTAACCATATTGCCTTTATCTAAAATGCTGTGGAAAAGTAAGTATTGTATTTTAATATCACTGGATAAAACCTTTATATCTGCAAACAAAATTTTTGGTTCTAAACACAAAACTTTTTCCTTACAAAAAAACAAAACATCCTCTTTTATTTCATGAAAACTTTTCATAAATCAACTAAAATAAGGACTTTTAACAAAACAAATAATAAAATAAAAACGCAACATTGAATTCAGAAAACTATAAAAATTAAAATAATTTAAAAACAGTAAAGTAAGAAGAAATTCTTTCAATGAAATATAGAAGTATGATGCTCCTCGACAGAAAAAGTTCCCCTTTTAGAAATTTGTTTCGGTGGATTAATTGAGCCTAAAACATCGCTCCGAAGGATATTTAAGTTCATTTTTTTTTTGAGATAGCCATTTCCAAAGCCTGAGTGACTTTCTCATAGAATTGATCCTTACAGTGTTTTCGTCAAATGCGACAATTTGTCCGGGGTATATTTGTCCTTCATTTATAAAGGCAACAAACTTATCTACCTCTCGGACTTCTTTCTCAAAGACTACTTCATTGCGATCACCTGTAGTTCTGCCTTCTACAAAATCGATGAATCGGTTTTCATCTTCGTCCTCGTCAACATATATATAGCGAAATTTAGAGGGTTGGTTGTCAACATCCTCCTGTCTGTGATAAGAAGTGCTGGGAATATCATCGTCCTTTTCTAAAGAAACTGGAACTTCTCCAGAAGCCGGGGCGTCTTCGGTGGCGCAAACGCTTCTTCCAACTGGAACGTTCATTTTTTACTTGCGATTATAGGTACTATAAGGCAAGTTATGAATTCGTAAAAAAAAAAAATTTTTTTTGACAATCAAACATAACATTGATGATAGAGAAGAAGAGAAGTCGAATAAAGTGGGTCCGACAATTCTGTCTGTCTGTCTGTCTGTCTGTCCGTCGGTCTGTTTCGGCACCTACAGCCTAAAGGTGACGTGAAATAAGGCCAAACGAAATAAGGCCAAATTTCAGATTTTGGCCTTATTTCGTTTTCCAAAACGAAATAAGGCCAATTTGGTCTTATTTCCATGCACTAATAGAAATAAGAGCGAAAAAATAATGGAAATAAGACCGAAAGTAAAAAATTAGGAATTCGGCTTTGGTTCACGGTTCTAATTGTTAAGTGCTTAAAGTTTTGAAAAAATAAAATGAGGAACAACCAAAATGTTCAAAGAATTTTTCAAAAATTTTTTGCGCTTCCGTTGTTGAGCGCACAAAACATGATAACTGCATTTGATTTGATTAAAGCGGAAATTGGTCAACAAGCGTGGTCACGAAACGCAACAAATGCTTTTAACGAGTTCATTATCTATTTTCAAACGCAATGGATTGAAAAGGTATTTATTTGATTGTCTTTCTTTTATGTATTAGAAAAATATTTTCTGTGCATGAGTAAAATAGCTCGATTTCTAGGAATTAAGGTTTATCTGATTTTTTTTTAATTTTCAAAAACGGATATTGGTGATATGAGATTACGTTTGTGTGGGAATGAATCTCATGGGTATTGCAAGTAATCTGTTTTCGAAGATTTTAAAGAATCAGATAAAATAATCGTTAAAAAATCGATTTTTTAACTCAAAAAAAATTTGGAATATATTTTCGAAAAGTTTTTCAAAAAAAACTGTTTTTTGAAAAAACTGGTCCAACGATTTTGAAAAAAAATTTCGTCAAAATTCAAAAAAGTAAAAGAAACCTGATGGCTTACTTCATTTTTTCCAAAAAACATTTTAGATATTGATTTTAAAGTGATTTATAAAATGTCATATGATTTTTTTAACGCTTTTTTCCCAAAATCTCAAGCACCCAAAACCATTTTAACACATTAGAGCAAGTTCGTACGACCCAGTCGTGCACTTTATTTTATGTAGCCAGCTCTTCGTCTATAAGGTGCATCAAAAAGCTAGATCGAGTAGGTTGGGTTAATGCAAGAAAAAATCGTATTCCTCTCTGTTTAACTGGGACGGACAGTTTTCTAAAAACAAGTTAAAAATAAATTTTCAAACGAGTTTTTTTTTTTAAATTTTCGTGACTATGTAATGTGCTGTCAAAATTTAATGCTTTTATTAGTTTCCATTCGAAAACTGTATGGCTCTAGGAATTTTTATTGCCAAGCTTATCAAAAACACGACAAAATTGGCTGAATGACCGGCGCAATCCTTGTGATGATAAGTATACAGGGTGATTCACGAGCGTTGTGCCAAAAAGCTAAAGCGTGTAGGTTGAGTTGAGACAAGAAAAAAATCGTATGGGAGGGGGGGTCTATTCCCCCCCGTTTAGCCAGGAGGGGCAATTTTCTGAAAAATTGACTAATTTTGTAAAAAAAAATATTAAAAATCAACGGCTTCGTTTACAACACCGTGTTATACCTTTTTGGAAAGCCAAAAACTTCTTCTTTCATTTCGTTTTTAAATTAAATTGTTTTAACGAATAGTTCAAAAAACATAAATTTTCAAACTCAAAATTTTGAAAAAAAATTTGAAAAAATAATTTTAAAACTAATTTTTTTCAAAATTTTACGTAATTAAGTATAATTTTTGTTCTCAGAAGTTTTTGGCTTTCCAAAAAGGTATAACACGGTGTTGCAAACGAAGCCGTTGATTTTTAATATTTTTTTTTACAAAATTAGTCAATTTTTCAGAAAATTGCCCCTCCCGGCTGAACGGAGGGGAATAGACCCCCTCCCATACGATTTTTTTCTTGTCTCAACTTAACCTACACGCTCTAGCTTTTTGGCACAACGCTCGTGAATCACCCTGTATATTTTTCTTGTTCCTTGAAGCTAACACACAGAAATTGTGTCTAAGGAAAAAAACCGAATTTGAGAACCATCAAGCTTATTCACTCGGCCAAATAAAAAGTGCCAAGGAATTTTGGAAGACAGTCAGGGAGATTAATGGATCGAGTTTTGCAATAGGAATAGGATTATCTACTGAAGACCTGTCAAACCACTTCAAAAGTCTGCTATACACTAATTCAGATGTGAAATTCTCTTATGCGGAGCCGATGATTCTTGATGAGATTCTTGATTCTGAAATCTCTTTCGAGGAAATAAGCACTGTAATCTTCAAAGGCAAAAATGGAAAAGCTCCTGGTGAAGACGGGATTCCTTACGAGTTCTTCAAGAATGCAACTGTCACTTTGCACTTCCAACTTCAATCGTTGTTTAATAAAATAATCTTTGGAGAAAAAGCCCCATTGTCATTCAAAAGATCTGTGATTTTTCCTATCCACAAAAAAGGAGACCTTAACTGTGTTGAAAACTATAGAGGCATCTCTTTCATGAATGTCCTGGCAAAATTGTTTTGTGGTGTGCTTGTCAACAGACTAGAAACGTGGGTTAACACCTACAACATCTTATCACACTTTCAGGCTGGATTCAGAAAAACATTTTCAACAGTTGACCATATTTTCTCACTCACTTCAATTATTAAAGCGTTCCAAGCCAGAAACAAAAAAGTATATGCATTTTTTGTGGATTTCAAGGCAGCCTTTGATCTTATAAATCGTAATGCCCTATTTTATAAGCTTTCACAACTAGGACTGTCTTCAAACTTCATCAATGTAATAAAAGATTTATACACCGGGTCAAAAGCAGCTGTATGGGATGGGTCAATCTATTCCGAGTGGTTCGAGACGAATAGTGGCGTTAAACAAGGATGTCTTCTTAGTGCACTTTTGTTTGCACTCTTCATTAACGATGTTGTAGCTTGTCTCCCTGGAGGAATTCGTATTGCTGATTTAAACATCAATGTCCTTCTGTATGCCGATGATCTGGTGGTACTTTCAGAATCACCGGAAAGCCTTCAATTGATGATTAATCGATTAGCGGAATATTGTCTTAAATGGAGTCTTGTCATTAACTCAGATAAATCAAAAGTCATGGTGTTTACAAGATCAGCAGGAAGTCGGAACACTTATAATTGGTCTTTTAATGGATCTAGATTAGAAGTCGCCAATGAGTACAAGTATCTGGGAGTGAATCTGAACAGTACTCTTGATTTTAAGAAACATCTTTCAGATAAATCAAAAAGTGCGCAAAGTCTGATCAATGTCTCATGGAGAAATATATTCTTAAATGAACGCATTGAACTTTCAGCAAAATATAAAATATTTGATGCCGTGGTTAAGTCTACCCTGTGTTACGCTGCTCAGGTGTGGGGAATTGACGAATACGAGGATATTGAAAAATTCCAAAGGAATTTCATAAAAAAACTGTTTAATCTACCACTGAAAACGCCTAATTATGCACTATATCTTGAAACTGGTCTTCCTAAAATATTTACACATACGCTAAAACTACAGGCAGATTACATTGTGAAGATTCTGTCTTACCAAGATGAACGACTTTCTAGTAAAATGGTACTATATGAGTTCAGAAACGAGGACTGGTGGATGTCAAAATGGAAAAGCTTAGGAAGTAACTACGGCGAAGTTCTCTCCATGGATCCAGGAAATTTTAACATTCTCAAAGAACAGCTATACCGCATTATTCAGCAACATGAAAACTCTGTACGTGATACTCTTATAGCGAAAGCAAGCGAATCCGAAAGTAGAATCCTATATTCACAACTTAACACCACTCTATTGCAAAATAACTACTTTAACGACCAGCTAAACTTTAGAGAAATATCGCTCATATTTAAAGTGAGATGTGAACTTCTAAGCCTAAACGGAAGCCCTTACAATGGCAGTTTTAACCAATTCTGTTCTTTGTGCAGCTTAAGATCCAAAGAAGACTGTTTCCATTTCGTCAGCATATGTCCCATATTCTCGTCACAACGCCTGTCATACTTCGGGAAGAGAACATTAACGTTACAGGAAACTATCAACATCCTGAATGGTTTTGACTGGAAAACTCTTTACACCTTTTTGAGAGATACTTATAAATATAATTAGAATGTTATTAATAACCGAATTTATATAACTATTTTCTACTATTTTATTCAATATTTAATTAAAATAATTATTTGCATATAAAGATAATAATTGCTAACCGAGCTGACGGCAAAGCCATAGCTTTTAAATTCATTGTTTTTGTTAAACTATGCTAAGAAAAGTAGAAATAAATGAATTACTTACTTACTTACTTACTTACTTACTTATTTTCTTGTTTTTGTGGAGAAATAGTTTCAGATATTTTTGGATAGCTTGGCAACAAAAAGTCCTAGAGCCATACGGGCTTCAGTGATGGACTTGAAATTATTAGGAGCATTGCATTTTGAGTCATGTGAAGTTAGCAAAACAATAATTGTTGAAAATTTAATAAAAATTGGAGTTCGCGGTAGCAAGCAATGAGTTCTAGAATTCCTCATACTTTTCCCAATAAAGAAAAAGAGTTCTGAGCATGTTTTTCAATATAAAACCAAGAGATCTAGAGTTCCTGATGGGTTTTAGAAAGAGTTCTGCAAAATTGGAAAAGTTAGGGCAAATTAAGGTGCCCAATGGGCACCGAACCAAAAATTTTAAAAATCCAATCCGGGAACTTTAATTTTTTAATAAATTTTAAACAATTGTTTTGCTTACTTCGCAGGACTTGCATTTGGCAGTATAGAAATAGTACTCAATTACGGAAAATAAATTGTATGAATTGCTATTTCATTTCCAGAAAATTATATACATTTTTTTTTGTCAACCAGGGCTAAAAGAAGAAAGTTCTCTAATGATACACTGTTCCAAAAATCATGGAAAGACAAATTTGACTGGTTGCAAGAAGACCCTGCAAAAAAAACGAAGAAATGCGTTTTATGTTCCAAATATATAACTGGAGGACAGTTCCACATCGAAAGGCATTCAAAATAAGTCGCACACCAAAAAGCACACCATGCAGCAAAAAAAAGTGTAAAAATCGATCAAATCGTGCCAAAGAAAAATACAAAAACATCGGAAAATGCCAAAAAATTAGAAATATCCCTAAGCCTTTTCGTCGCAGAGCATAATTTACCATTTACGGTGTTAGATCATTTAAATATTCTGTTAAAAACATAAATGATTCAGAAGTGGTAAATAAAATGGTCATCAATCGCCATAAAGGTCAAAAAATAATAACATAACTTATGGCTCCGGAGAATTCGAAAATCATTTCCGAAATAACGAACAGCCAATACTTTTCATTGGTTGTTGAAGAAAGTACCAATATAACCATTAGAAAAAATCTGGCGGTGGTTATTCGAATCTTCGACAAAAAGTGCCATGATATGTTTTTAACACTTGCCGAAGTCCCTGATGGAAAGGCTTCTGGAATTTTCAACACGATTAAAAATATTTTCGAGGAAAAAAATATTCCTTTCAAGAACATGGTTGGATTTACCGCAGATAATTGTCCTGTTATGATGGGTTAAACGAACGGTGTCCAAGCAAAATTAAAGGAAGTCGTTCCCAGTCTAATTGTGAATGGATGAGTGTGTCACAATCTTAATCTTTCCTCGAAGGCTGCAGCAGAGGTTGTCGATAAACTTATTAAAGAAATAAATCATAATTTTTGCAACAGCTCTAGCAGAAGGCAAGAATTTCAAGATTTCCAAGAACATTTTGGAACAAATTTACATAAAATTTTGAAATATTGTGCAACGCGTTGGCTTTCCCGTCAGGTACATTAATATATAATGCATTTTAAAATAAGCTTTTAATGCTTAAATTTTTGTGTTGATAGGCTGCACTTGACCGCATCTTAGAGCAATGGGACCCTTTATGCTATTATTTCGGACTTGGAGAATTTGAAACCAACTTTGAAAAGCAAAACCTGATTTTCATTTCTTCCAGCCTCAAGGACTTAAATGTTAAGTTATATTTCACTTTTTTATCTTAAATCTTAAAAATAATTAGTGACGTGAACTTGGAAATGCAATCCGAAGATGTAAGAGTACATATTTTACTTCCAAGAATGAAATGCATTTTTAAAAAAATATGTAGAAATTTTATGAAAAGGGAATTTTTTGTTGAAAAGCCAATAAACTCTATTCAGCTTTTTGAAAATCACCTACCAGTTATGGATGTATATTGCGGCACCGAGTGTGAAATATTATACACTTCAAAAAAATTTAACGAAAACGATATTCAGAGCTTCAAAAATCATGCTAATATCTTTTACATTACCTACATTTCTGCAAGATATAAGAAAAAGATTAGATTTCGATGACGTTTTCCTGAACGCACTTCAAAATTTTTCACAAAGCTCGGTATTGGATGGTCAAGCTAACTCCATCGTTCAATTTGTTTTGAAGTTTTTCCCTAACGAAATCAAGAATATTGAAGCTATAAACAATAAATATAGAGCTCTAGCTGACTGCGAATTTATTAAAAATCTGAGAAATGTATCTAGATATATCTGAATTTTATGAAAAAATTGGGGGTTTAAAAAATGCATGTAATGAGTATATGTTTCTGAATATTCATCGAATTATTCAGGGTGCCTCTTGTGTTCCTCATTCTTCAGCAAACGTTGAAAGAATTTTTTCTTATCAAAATATAATTAAAACTCGATTAAGAAATCAGTTGCAAGTAGCAACGTGTTCCGCACTCATATAAACTAAAAATCTTATTAAAAATGATTGTTTTCACAATTTTCTAATTAATAAAGATCTAGTGAATAAAAATGTGACAAACAATCCTCTTGGAAAAGCAGAACTTTTAGAGTAAAACTTATTTTAATGTTAATTCACTTTACTATTAAGTAACCTACATAGGTACCTGGCCCTACTGTGATAAGGGGATCCGACAATTACTTTTGTAGTTATTAGAAATAAGAATGAAGTTCCTTTATTTGTATTTGTTTATGTATATAACCTTTATAACAAACTAGCCTTTACCCGCGGCTTCGTTCGCGTTTCAGCTGATCAAGAAGTAGACTGTAGCTTGAGGTGTATAGTCTATCATTATCTATAGCTTCTTCTTCTTTTATAGCTTTATAATTTAATACCTACATTCAACGATTCAACCGTGATAAAAAGAAACCTATGTGCTATACCAGATTATAATCTAGCTCTGTGCCAAATTTCATTCAGATCCGTTTAGCCATTCTGGTGTGATTTCAAAAATTAAAACATATCTATCAAACGGGAATCATACATTTTACCGGGATAAAAGGTAGCCTATCTGCTATTCCAGACTATAAGCTATCTCTGTGAGAAATTTTATCCAGATCCGTTCTGGCGTTAGTTAGCAACAAACATCCAAACATCGTAACTTTCACATTTATAATATTAGTAGGATGAATTGTTTGTTTTTAATTTGTTTTTGTTAATAAATAAATTATTATTTTTGAATTTGTGTGTTTGCTTTACAATTACATATCAATGTAAAAGAGTCTAGTACTATTTGGTCTTCTTCAGTACAATTTTGTTTCAGCGCTCAGTACAATCTACAAAAGTCGAAGTCCATCACTGATATGGGCTCTATATTCCGTGGTTCTCTTTCTCTTATTATTATTAAAGTGAAACTTTTTTTACATATCGCCTCAAATTTTTTGGCTCACCTGTCGCATGTCGCAATATGCTCGCGTTAGCTGACCGCGTAGCATTTATATTCTCACTCATACAAGCACGTGCTCCGCGGCATTTGTGTTTTGCTCAGTGTTATGATGTAAAACCGGTCAACAAGTAGAAAATCAAGAATAGTGCGTAAAATATCGGACGATAAATTAATTTTAGGCCGTAAGAGTAAGCCAAAAGATTTCGCGTTTACAGGGAACAGAAAAAGATCTCGGTGAGTTAATTTGATTTTTATAGTGAATTTATTAGAACGAAAAAAGTTTCACTTGCATAGTGGTTTCATAAAACCACACAATTGTTTATATTATTTTCGCCTTCTTCTTCTTTGTGTAGGCCAACTATCACTTAGGAATTGGGATGTAAATTTAATGACTGGCCCGTAGTATTTCGGAGCTAGTTTTTCTGCATAGTAGTTTGCTCCTGAAAAGAGCACTCCGTTCCACTTATACATTCTCCCTCCGATTCCGGGCTTCTATTTTCTAATTCCTTTAGTTTATAATATTTTCCTTGACTTTTGGCTGCTCTCACTAAATTATCGTTCACCAGCTGGACCTGGTAGAGTGATTGCATGAGTTCTCTTTTTAATGAAAGCGGTTTACTAGGCGATCTCGGTTCGTCGGTAGGGACGTCTGGTTCTCTTGGTCCCTTTAAATCTCTTCTTCAATTGAGGAAAGCGGGAAAGAAACCGGTTGAAGTGTGTTTGCTGGAATTGGTTGCAAAAGTGAATAAGGGGAGATTCGTGCGATGATTACCTTATATGCACTGTACCTACTGGGAGATCATTGTTTTAATAACTTGGTTTACTTTTTCAGTTGGATTCTTTGCGGGGAATTCGGTGCAGAGAGACGTTGTTGGACATCCAGTTCGGTGGCGAACCCCAGTAACTGGTAAATTGAGTGCCAATGTCGGAAAGCACTATTTTCGGTTTTTCCAAATCGGTTAAAAATTCTCTCTTAGGGATTGTATGACTCCTTTGGTGGCTGCTACTCGTAGTGGTACTGCTTTTACCCATTTTGAAAATTTTTCGGTCATGACCAACATCATGGTGCTACCCTTCATGTATCTTGGTAGTGGTCAAACGACGTCTAGACAAAGTATGTACTTCCCATGGTCTATCTACCGGCATCTTATGCATTTGGCCACTAGATTTTTGTTGCTGACTTTTATATCTACTGGCCAATAGTAGAGTCTGGAGATTTTAGCTGATGTTTGGCTACCCCAAATGACCTGATGTTGGCACATCATGATTGTCTCTTAGGATGGCCGCCTGCTGATGTTTGGGAATGCACAATGCCCACTCGACGGGTGCATCGGAATAGGGGTTTGAGGCTTTAAAGCTACGGTACAAGTTTTCGACTTCAATTGCTCAATCCGGAAAACTTCCTGGTTCTTGTAAGACCAGCTGTCGTTGTCTTAGGGTCCAGTCGGGTGGTGTATCGATACTGGCGGCGAGGAAATCAACACTGAAAATCGGGAGAGGATATCTTGATAGGGCGTCGGCTACATCATTCATGGCCTCTCTTTCAGGTATTGTATTTCAAAGTCGATGGCCCAACGTGCTTAGCGTCTAGAAGGTTTTTTTATGAAGTAAAGCCATTTCAAGGAGTGGTGGTCGGAAATTACGGTAAAATGGTACCCTTCCAGGTAACGATCTCATTTTTCGAATGACCCATAAAATGGCAAGACATTCCATTCCGGTCAAGGTACTGCTATAGCATATTATATGCTATAAACTTCTCATGGTTATCACCTTGTTGAGACAGTACCACTCCTTGCCCATCTTGACTTGCATCGGTCTGAAGAGTGAAGGGTCGGTCAAATTAGAACTGGTGATTTGGTTAGTTTCTTCTTTAAAGTGACAAATCCGGCTTCCTGATCATTTCCCAACTCCGTTTCTTGTATTTTTTCAGTAGAAGGGTGAGTGCTGCGAGTGTTTGTCGGGATCTTTATGGTTTCCTTTCTGGATAACCACATGTCCCAGGTATTTTGGTTCCTTCTTACAAAATACGCACTTGGCCGGATGTATTTTCAAATTCGCTGCTCTTAGTCATTGGAACACTACCTGGAAGAGCTTCAAACGCTCCTCAAATGACTTACTGATGATGATGATTATGTCATCAAGGTAATCGAAAGCATATATTCCTCCAGGTCAATACCAATGATTTGGTCGAGGAAGCGTTAAAATGTGGGTGATGCGGAGTGTAGTCCAAACGACATCGCTATGCATTAGAATAACCCACATATACATATATGGGCTTCAAAATTCTAGTACAAATAAAATTCCTTGACATTAGCATTTTGTTGGCTCACACCTGCAAACCCCATGAAACCTTCAAGAATTGTTGATTTTGAGAAGGCAAAGACAAAAACTTTTTTTAATTTCCTGAAGTCACCTTGTCTGCTCTTAGAAATCCTTGAGAACTCAAAAATATACACAAGACCCGTTTACTTAAGTTCGTCTTCACACAAAATAGCTACATCTCTTCCCGTTGCAACAATGAAACAACACTGCAAATGGACAAAATTGTCGAGATTTCGTTGCAAAACATTTTGATTCCCTTTCAGAACTTAATTTTAGTATTTTATTCGTCACAAACTTTCATCACTCATAAACTATTATGATTCTTTTATGTTTTCAAATTTATGAAGCTTGCAGTCGTGATTCATTTTCAGTAAAAACTCTCCAAGTATATAAGGGACTTGGGACTTTATGAAGTCTTATTATTTAAAATGTATGTCATGTGGCATGTTCCATGCTCGAATGCCAATTTCTTGATTCATTATTTTTCTTCTTAAATAACATTTTCAAGGCTTACTGCTTTTTTATGAACATAAACATGAACATCAGCATCACCTTGGAAATTAAAGTTCCCCCAAAAATATAATTCACAGTTGTAGTCACAACACTATATTTTCGTCATCAACATCCTGAATCCCGATCCAGATCCCAGAAAAGGCTTCTTTTCTGGCAGTCACGAATTTGGAGAGAAACGCTTGTTGATTATATTACTCTTGAACCACTTTCAATATACCTCCCTATACTTACAAATATATGTACCTACTATACATGACAAAGATTTAAGGATGTAGATTACTCTTATATAGCCAGCCTTAAGGTAACTCGTGCATTAACTGCTTCAGGAATAATATGCCGTTTCCAACACAACCGCTTGAAACTTCTTAATCCTTGTTACATTTTAGAGCAAAAACATCAACATGAGCAAAAGCAATAGCAACCCAATCTTCATCCTTTTCTCGAAGTCCTTATAAAATATATACCTATACCTACGTGGGACTTTTCTTCTTCTTTCAACTCAAATGACTGGAGCACCACTGATTTGTTATTCAAAGCTTGAACATTAAAATTTTATAGAATTCAGCTATGGTTGAGATATTATGTGTCTTGCTTAAGCTTATATATATCGTCCTACTGGCGGGCGAGGACGACTTCTTTCATTGAGCAATTTAAATGCAATAAAGTTATCAAAACCACTTTAGTGTTCAGAAGAGTGTTTCTTTGTACACAAAGGATTCAATAACATTCATTCACATTCATATTATGAGTGAAATTCCAGAACATTATATTATAGTCTTGCTCTTTTTATATTTTTTAAGTATGGGGTGCTCATGTGGAGATAGAGATGGATGTATTAAAAGATTTACATATATGTATTTAATGGTGGCAATAAAAAGTAAAAATACGTCTTATTTTTATAATTTTATTGACTTGTTTTTAAAACTTAGCGTCGCGCTCTGTTTGGAAAAAAATTAAGGACCAAAAATAATTGCTTAATAAGACTTGATTCTTAGATAAATATTTGCATTTAAAATGCAGTCACATACTGCTTCGCAAAATTAACTTTTTTACTTGGTCTTAAATACAAGTATTGGTTTCGTACAGAAAAAAAAATAATTTGAATAAGCAGCAAAAAAAAAATACTGTTTGCCATGCCGTCTGTCGGTCTGTCTGTGCGGTTTTTCTTCAAATTTCACATACATATAGCAGTTAAAAAAAAAAACAAATTGTCGACGTTTTTTATTACATTTAAAACTGGCGTGAACTGGTACCTGTCAAGTAACGGATTTTTTAGATTCAGATTTTCTCGGAAACTGCTCTAAGGATTTTGACTCAACTGATAATTTAACAGCTACGTCAGCAAAGGCAAGAAGTCAAAAAGGTGGTCAAAATCGCATCGTCACCTCCAAGCGGTGCCTGCTGGATAGCCGAAAGGTAAACTTACGACGAACGTTGAATCCATCGGATCCATAGGTTGTAGATACCTGGATTCTCTTCTCAGGAACTAGGAGAAGGAGGAAAGATACGCTCTGAAGATCCAACCACCACCAAGATCTATATGTCATGCACAGGCCTCACAAGCCTGGTCATGAAAGGGAAATTTTATTGTGATGAAAACCGCAAAAAATGCCTCGGATGAACGAACTCCTCCAGCATTATGAATGTCCGTACATTCCGAGGAGCAAACATCGATTCGGACCACTACCTAGTCGGTGCAAAACTTAGGGTACGGATCTCCATGTAAGTTCTTCGGCGAACACCGATTACACCGAAGAAATTCAATGTTGGACGTCTTCAATCGGAAGAGACTGCCGCTGCCTATGCCGACCGCGTATCCCTTGAGCTTGCGAGAAATCTTTCGACTGATGACATGAACCCGGAAGACCAATGGCAGCTATTTCAACAAGCCATAAGAAGTGCTGCGTCAGATGTATTGGGCTTCTCACATCCTCCCCCCAGAAACCCCTGGTTCGACTCCGAATGTGCTCAGGCAAACAAAACCAAAACGGAGGCATACAAGTCGTGGCTCCAGAGAGATACTAGAGCATCCAGAAATCTCTATGTTGAGCGAAGGAAAGTTGAGAAACGTCTACTTAGGAGAAAGAAAAAAGAACACCAGCAAAGCGAAGTCGAGGAGATGCAGAGATGTTTTTGCAGAAAAGAGGTACGAAACTTCTACAAAAGGGCCCTGGGCCCTGCAAAGATCAGGATGGCAGCACCGTAGTAGAGACTACTTTAACCAGTTGTCAAATGGTGATGACAGCCAAGATCCCACCGAAGACCAACTTGTACCAGTTATTCTAGATGACGACCATGAGCTACATGCTACATCCTCCCGACCAAAATGAAATCAAAGTAGCCATCACCAGATTAAAAATTAACAAAGCAGCTGGATGCGATGGTCTACAGGCGGAGCTTTTCAAACAAGCTGGAGATGACCTGGTCAGGAGCATACACCAACTCATCTGCAAAATATGGTCGGAGGAAAGTACCATCTGCAAGATTCACAAAAAAGGAGGCCGCCTTCTATGCGCCAACTTTAGGTTCATAAGTCTTCTAAACATCGCTTATAAGATCCTGTCCAGTGTTTCATGTGAACGTCTTAAATCTAAGGAAAATCTAATACCGATATAATGTTCACATTAGGCCAGCTCCTGGAGAAAACCCAAGAATATAATATCGACATGGAAACCCACCACATGTTCGTCGGTTTTAAAGCCGCCTATGACAGTGTTAATAGAGTTGAATTGTATCGTGCCATGTCTAACTTTAGAATCCCTGCTAAACTGATACGCCTTAAATTGCTCGCTGTTTCGTCTCAAATGAGGACAAGACGAAGTATATGTTTGCATCAACAAAAGTCCAATCTCACCACCGACTTGGTCAGAACTTGACCATTGATAGGTATGAATTCGGTGAAGTCAGCGAATTTGTCTACCTGTGCCCTGATTTAAACACAGATGACAACATCAGCGCGGCAATCAAGCGAAGACTAACTCTTGCTAATCACTGTTTCTTTGGGCTGAGGAAACAATTGAGGAATAAAGCCCTATCGAGAAGAACCAAGGTGACACTGTATAGAACACTCATCATCCCGGTCCTGCTATATAGTGCGGAAGCATGGACCCTCTCCCAATCGGATGAAAAGTCACTTGGAGTCTTCGAGAGAAAAGTGCGCTGCGAACGATTTATGGTCCTGTCTCAAGAAATCGAGAGCACAACATTTGCCGAAGAAGATACAACGACGAACTATAGTACTGTACAGCGACATAAACCTAGGCAATGACTAAGAATGCTGGGCCATGTAGAGCGAATGGACATCGATGCTCCAGCTCGTAAAGTCTTCAGCGCCAAACCAGAGAGAGTTAGAAACCAAGGTAGACATCATCTTCGATGGAGCGAATAGGTGAAGTGAGACCTCCGACAACTTGGAGTGTATGAAATTGGAAACGGCAGGCTAGAGATCGAGCCGGCTGGAGGGGTGTATTAAGCAAGGCCTATGAGTCCCACGCTCTTGTGTAGCCAACATAATTTAGAAAGTATGATAATTTAACAAAAATTGGGCATTTTGACATTTTTGGATGAAATGGTCATAGCTCATAACGAAAATCAGTCTTGAACTCCTTTTATTAAATGGCCATAAAGTTTGCCAACTTTATGACTTGATCGAGTTCACTCAAACTTTGTTTGGTAAATTTCCCTTTAAGATGGTAGTGCAACTTTTTCAATTAGCTACACATTTTTACAGTAGCCAAAAATTAAGGAATTTTGAAGGCAATTTGTGTGAAACGCACTTACCTTTAAGTTTCTTTAAAAAAACTTCTATTTAAGCTTTGATCTAGAATGCAAATAACGGAAATCTGATTTAAACAGTTTCAGTAAACTGGCCATAAGCGAACAGCAACATGTTCGAGATAAGGAAATTCAAGTATTAAAGATCAAAGTTTTTTTTAATGGTAACTTACATTAAATAATACCTAATGAGCCGTTCAGTTTTAGCCAACATACATTTTTAAGCTTTTATAGTGATTTTCCCAAAAACTATTAAAAACCTAACCCCCGTTTACCATCCACTGTCCAGTTTCCTTGTGCTTTTATTGGCATCCATTTTGTAATCTGCCGTTTGATTTATCATTTCATCACGAATCGACTGACGCCTGAACAACGCTAAAGGGCTGGGCATGCTAATTGGGCAGATTTTTTTCGAAAAACATGGTTCTGTTTGTAAAACTAATCGCGCAACGTAGTCCATTTTATGGTTGACGTGCGTAAGATTTATGGTCCTGTCTGCGTTAACCGAGAAAACACTATTTGGCGAATAAAATATGTACAACGACGAACTATATGTGCTTTACAGCCACATAAGCTTAGCGAGAAAAATTCGAATTCTATGACTATGATGTCTGGGCCATGTAGAGCGAATTAACATAAACGTTCCAGCTCGTAAAATATTCAACGACAAACAAGAGGGTGTCAGAATCTGAAGCCAAGGTTGACCTCATCTTCGATGATAGAGGGAGACCTCCGACAACTTGGAGTGCAAAATTGAAGACGGCAGACTGGAGATCGAGCCGGCTGGAGGGTTATACTAAGCAAGGCCTAGGAGCACCACGCTTTAGTGGAGCCATCATAATTAAGTAAATAAACGATGCTAGACAGAAGGTTGCAGTCAATGGCCAAGTTTATTGAGCCATGATCAATGAGTTTTTTGTTCCTTAATTTAATCGTCTTAATTTGGGGGGCTGTGGTTGCAACAATTGATTTGTTGAAGGAGACGTTTGGTGAGCGAATGATTTTGCGTTTGGGACCTGTGAGTTTGTCTCGAAGATCGTGCGTCTTAAACACTTTGGACTATTTTCTGTGTGTGTTTGTGAAGTCGCTAGTCTATACTAAAAATGGCAAACAAATTATCTTTCAAATAAATTCAATGTTATCATTGTATATGAAATCTATAGTAATATAGATAGCAGGATCGACTGTGGCGACACCGTGAGCCTCCAAACCTTTTTTTTCAAATTTCTCGTTTTGGAGAGAAAATGTAGGTGGAAAGGTTTAAATATGTGATAATTATCAGCGACATCTATGTGTCTCCAAACCCCGTTATCTCTTACTCGTTCCCCAGACTACTATAGATTTCATATACAATGATGTTATGGCAATTAATACAATTTATATGTGTTCTATTTAATTGTATAGTTTTATAACCTCTAAAAAAACACCCTTTATGTGTATAAATGCTCTGTGAAATAGTGAAAATTAGGAAATTGATGTGAAAATTATTATATTGACTGTAGATACTGAAAATTTAGTAGCATCCGACAATCTAATCAATTCACAATAAATTCTCTTCAATTAAAATTCTATTGATAGCATTTTCGCATTGCAGAGGCAGACTTCACAAAAATAAATTTTATCTCAAGTGTTATCAATAATACACAATTTTCTGCCCAATTATATTCCACTTGCAAAAATCTATCCTATTTATAATCATCGGTGAAATCATTATTTTTCGATTGATCTATTTATGATTGTGTTGTTTTGTCTATCTTTGTACATATGTACATATGTATGTATCTGTGTACACTTGTATATACGAGTATTTTCCACCATCATCGACATCAATAGTCAGCGATGGTTTATCGTCTGTATATTTGTACGATTCCGAATCCAATTGGTTGGATTGATTATGATGTTTTGAAATCGTATAGCTAGTTGATTTCCGTAAGAGCATTGAGTTATCAAAATCAGGATATAGATACTCAATTGATTGATGCACAAAAGGGTTTTTGTGTTCAAACGAACATAGGGATATTAAAATCATGTAAGAAGGATGTTGTGTACAGGGATTGAGAGGGATTTCGAATTATTATTACGCGATAAAATTTCAAACATTTCCAATAATAACCATGAACTCTTTGGCGATGGATAGGTATATATGTATATTTAAAATGATTCCTGGATAAAGTAGCTTAGGTATAGTATACTAGGTATAGGTAGGTGAGGTATTCAACGAAGGACAATTACACAGAGAAAAATATTTACCATGTAAAAACCCTGCAGTTTATTTTGGCTTTGAAATTTATTTATCGGAGAGGTATGAGACTGAATGATGCACATTAGATGCACAGTATGAAAAAAAACTTTATCTGGACACCTGACAATTCAATCCTAAATTCCACGGCAAGCCTAATCGCATACAGAGTCAAATTTAGCTTAGACCTGAGCCCTAAGATCTATCCTTAGGTAGATATCTTAGTAACAATTTTATGGAATATGTTGAGGCTTGTCCAAACTCCTTGGTGAGCAGCGAGGTCTATCTAACACCTCTTGCATCGAAGAATAAAGTCCTAGGATGCCATATATTTCCGCATTCGGAGTAACCACAGCCACCACGATACTTCCACACGGGGGCCTACCTCATATACAGGGTGATTCACGAGCGTTGTGCCAAAAAGCTAGAGCGTGTAGGTTGAGTTGAGACAAGAAAAAAATCGTATGGGAAGGGGGGTCTATTCCCCCCCGTTTAGCCGGGTGGGGCAATTTTCTGAAAAATTGACTTATTTTGTAAAAAAAAATAATAATAATCAACGGCTTCGTTTACAACACCGTGTTATACTTTTTTGGAAAGCCAAAAACTTTTTCTTTCATTTTTGTTTTAAAATTAAATTGTTTTAACTAATAGTTTAAAAAATTTAAATTTTCAAACTCAAAATTTTGAAAAAAAATTTGAAAAAATAATTTTAAAACTAATTTTTTTCAAAATTTTACGTTATTAAGTATAATTTTTGTTCTCAGAATTCAATGCTCCCATTAGTTTTTAATCCAACACTGGCAACCGTATGGCTCTACGACTTTTTGTTGCCAAGGTATTCAAAAATAACCGAACCTACTTCTTCACAAAAACAAGAAAATCTAGCCTTACGGGATGGCACAAGTGATCATTTAGCCAATTTTTTCGTGTTTTTGCGAAGAAGTAGGTTCGGTTATTTTTGAATACCTTGGCAACAAAAAGTCATAGACCCATACGGTTTCCAGTGTTGGATTAAAGATGGCAAGGTAGAATCATATGACCAAATGCGCACTCCTATATACACAAACACAAAAAAAGTGCGTGCGTACAAAGTACACATGTCAGTAGTGAAACTTCTTTGGCAAACTAATTTTTATTTTTCTGCACCGCATCAATCGACCAGTGCAGCTTCTTAAGACCGCTTACCCGCCTAACACATTTAATATTATACAATACACATCACATTTTTCATATCAACCTTCCCGCGCTAATTTAACCACATACCTACCAAGTCGCATCCCTGCTACCCGCCAATCTATTTAAAACTATCAACTGCCTGACTGCCAATGATGCCAGATGAAATATATGAAATCCCAACGCAGCACGTTCGCACTAACGTCAAAAATTAAATTTGAAATCCCAGTTTCAAACCGTAATCAATTTGATCGCATTGCAGCCAACTCGATAAGTTTGCGCATGTAATTAAGTATTGAAAGCACACTATTCAGCTAAATGCAATCGATTTAACACCAGTTTGAAACTGGAATTGAAAAATAGTTAATTCGTGAAGGGAATGAAATTAAAGTCTTGAATTTTTTCATTAATTACCTAACTATAAAAATATCAATATTATTGTCATAATTCGGATTTCGGGAAACAACAACAAAAATCTTACTTTTTTGTGTAAAAAATACTTGCTGTGCTCAATTACTATTTTTTTTGTTATATCAAACTTTAAGCCTTAATTGTACATGTTTTTATTTTTGGTGATAAAATAGTTTTTTTTTTTTAATATTTATAAATGTAAGTATGTATGTACCTATGTCGTACTAAGTTATCCTTCAGATAATATCATCCCATAAAATATCAATCCAATCGTAATTTTTCCAACCATAAAAACCACCAAAATTTTTTTCCCACTACTTTACTCACCAAATAGTTTTTTTCCAACCATTTTGTTGGGAAAAACAACCAATCTGGGAACACTGCTGACTGCTGACTGGACTGATCTCTCCATTTTCGGCGACGGAAGTCACGCTTATTTCCGCTGCATCAGTAAAAAAATTACCCCCATGCGCGTAAAGAAGTTTCACTTCAAAAAACTCATTCAACTGGTGTTCCCTGGATAGGGCAAAAATAGTTATCCGATCTATGAAATATTTTAGAAACTACCCAAGAATATTTCCAGATCGATACTCACCACCTTCTTATACATTTTAAGATCACCTATGACAGCTTAAATAGGGAGGAACTATACAATGCTATGTATAGATTCGTTCAATTTCTTGTCTGTGCTTATGATATTGACATCATTGGAAGAACGATGCCCGCTGTCTTTGCTGATTGGGTCCTTGAAGTGCATGAAAATGATCCGGAATTTGATCGAACAATCATATTGATTTATGAGGCCCATTTCCTCCTCGGTGGCTACGTCAACAAGCAAAATTGTCGCATCTGGGGCGCGGAAAACTCAAGATTTATTGTTGAAAAGCCTCTCCATTCTCAACTCCTCAACGACTAACTGTTTGGTGGTTTGAAAATGAGGTTGGAGCAATGGCTACTTTAAATGGATTGCGCTTGCTGTCGAGAGATGATTAATAATTTTGTATGGCCGGAATTGGTAGTATTGATTTGGACAACGTTTACTTTCAACAAGACGGCACTACGTGCCACACAAGTAACGAAACCATCGATCTTTTACGGGAAAAGTTTCCGGACCGTGTTATCTCTCGAATAGGTGATCACAATTGGCCACCGAGATCGTGTAATTTAACACCTTGCGACTTCTTCTTTTGGGGCAACGTGAAAGATAAAGTCTACTACACCAACAGCCCAGCGTCGATTCAAGACCTAAAAGATGGAATTCGTGAGGCTATTGAGGGCATACAGCAGCCACTTTGCGATTTTGTGATGGAAAATTTCATGAATATTATTAATGGCATACTTTCTCCTTTACATGAAATAAACATCCGATCATTTATCTAAAAAATCCTATTTTTCTTTGAAAATCAAAATAATACCTCTTATTGGAGAATATTATTAGTAGGTACAGAAAACAGTCAAGGAATTAACTCTTGCCAATAGCTGGGTAATTTTTTTCTGTGTACTATTATGAAATTTCATAAGGAGTATTCAGAGATCAGGGATTATTTTTTGAATTCAATAGAGTTTAATAGATTAATTTTAAATGAATATTGCTTTTGTGAAAAGGAGCAAAATGTATTTTAGCCTGAAGCAAAGCGCAACTTCAGAAAAGGCCGCGACTAAAATTATGCAGTGAAATTACGGAAGTAGCAAATACTGCACGAACTAAAAAATATTTGAGATTATAATACAAAAACAACATACATATGTACGCTTTAACATTAGGTATCATGAATTTGTAAAAAAAATTATACCTCCGTAGCGCACGTTTCTTTTTCCAGCTACTACTTCAACAGAGATGGGCGAGGCAGCATGAAATAACTTAATAAAAAAACAAATCCTTTGAAGTTTTTTCAAACGCGGGCTTTCATTAATTTATGAAATATATATTTTTTTTTATAATTCACGCGCACTTAAGGGGATATTAATACCCTTAAAATGTATAACACAGTGCGAGCGTTTAGGAAAGTAGGATAGGAGGTGAAAGGAGATAGATATATCACAATGAGAGGGAACAATCGAGCTGGGTAAAGCATTCCACATTCTTGTAGTGCGGCTAAAAAAAGAGTCTCTATACTTAACAGTACGTCCGAAGTTAGGATCGTTGGTAAATTGATGGGCATTCCTAGCGATGCGGCTGTTACGGTAAAATTGTTTCAGGGGAAGAATGCAACTGGCTATTTCGCTGGAGCACTGTTTATAGAAGTAGCTATAGCTATAAAACAAGGTTAGACAAGAAACATTACGGCGATGTTCAAGTGAAATAAATAATTCGGTAATGGTAATTTCACCTATAAGTTTAAGGCTCTTTATTGAATCCTATCCAGGAGGCGCTAGTGAGTAACAGGAGCACCTGCCCAGATATGAGAATTATACTCAAGCTTTGGGCGAATGTATGCTTTGTAACTATAATGTAGCCAGATCAGAAGGTAAAAAATATTTCTTACATCGATTTAGGAAATCTAAGCATTTTGTGGCATTTTTGGCGACGTCAAATATGTGATCGTTCCACAAAAGGTGGTTTGTGATACACATACGACATACCTAGAACGCAAGGCTGTTCAGTTTCCTCAATTTAAGTGCCACTCATGGATGATGGCATAGGGGGCAGGTTTAACGACAGAAGACTACAGCATTGAGTTTTTTAAGCAATAAATTCCACGAGGTTGATGATTCCCCATTGGACAATGCTGTCAAGATCGGAATTTAATGAGCTTATCATACGATTTCGTTGCAGTTCCACATCCGAAAGACATGGATGTGAATCTGGAAACGAGTATGAAAAGCTGAGAGTACTGTCGTCAGCAAAACAATTTAGCGGATTAGAAGTATTAGACAAGAAATCATTTATAAAAATAAGAAAGAGAGTCGGAGACAAAACGGAGCCTTGGGGCACACCAGCATTTATATTGTGGGTAGCAGACTGAAAGCCGTCAAAAACAACGCGAATTGAACGGTCCGAAAGGTAATTTCTAATCCATCGAAGAAGGGGTTCATCGATACCAAATTGGGGTGGGGGGGGGGGGAGGGGTGAGGAATAAATTGTCAAATATGGTAGGTGAGTAGCAAGTGGTTGTAGGTGGAGTTGGTGGTTGGTTTTGGGGGGAAGATTTGTTGTTTGGGAGGGAATCGTCAAAAATAGTGGGTGGGTGATTGGTTGGTGGTTATAGGTGGTGTGGGTGGTTGGTGGTGGTAAGTGTGAGGAAAAAATTGTCAAAAATGGTAGGTGGTTGTAAATGGGGTGGGTGGTTGGTGGTTGGAGAGATACTACCTACACATGAACGTAAAATTATCGTCCGTAAACCGACTTTACAGACAACCATGTTTTTTTGTCTATCGGGCAGATGGTACCTATTTGATTGATTAAAAAGTATTTATTTTATTTATTTATTTTCTTGAAGTGAAACTTCTTTAGACGCATAAGGGCACAATTTTTACTGATGCAGCGGAAATAAGCGTGACTTCCGTCCCCAAAAATAGAGAGAGCGATTGAGACCGATTGACAGAGAGTGAGAAAGAGCAATTAGATGGCAATTATGTCGCATAACGTCTTGTGCAGTAAACACAGATTTTTATTTAATTATTAACATTATCATTAGTACGTAACGTATACAGTGTGTAAACAGTGAGTTAAATTTATAAATAAACATTTTGTGATAAATTTGTAAGTCGTCCTATACTAAGCAGTTGTTCATATATATATTTGTAATCTTTTTGTTAATTTACAAATTTGTATGATAATTCGTGTGAAGGTTAGGAATTTTTAATATATACAAATAACATTGTGGCATTTCAATTTGCAATTCGTCATTCGAGTTTTAAATATCGTTAAATATCGAAGAAATAAATTAGAAAATTAAAAAAAATAAAACGTGATGCCAACCCAATTCTGGACGGATTATAGACTCTTAATTCCTAAGAGCTTTTTTTAAAAAAGACCACTCAAATTATTTCTCAAAGTATCGTCTATCAACACCATGCGCGTTTCACCTTAAGAACACACAATTTTTCTTGAGTCAAATAAACCCCTTGAGTCATATCATAACTCATAATTGAAGACCGACAGAAAGAGCAGTAACCATTTGAATGGTTTCTCTTCCCTCAAACACACCGAACATCTCTAGTCCTTTGCGTTAAGAAAATACTAGGACATAAGCACAATACCACGTGCTAACACTAATATGTAAAAATTAACATTCATCTAAGTTTAATGAGGGCGTAATGAGTTTTTGTGGTGAAAATGGCACGGCAGCGGGTGGCTCTACCAGCTACGAGCTACGACGCGACGGTGGGTGTCGAGGCCGGAGCTCCTAGATGCAAAGAAAGAAGTTTGTTGTTACCTCCTGTGCGATCTGTGCGACATCTGTTGCCAATCTCACAGGAATTACTTTTAATGTATAAATGAGTATAAATATTAATACAGTTGTTTTAATGAAACTGTGAGGACTTGAACGACGAAGGAAGAAACGCGGATATGCATTTATCCTGGCGACAAGCATTCTCTTCTCATACATTAAATTAAAATCACGCAGCCTAATATGTTTTCTTAAGACTTTTCGTCATTAAAAGTTTGAAGAAGACTTTCAAAGATGTTATATTGAGCGTTGAGCTGATGCCATTGCCATTAAAAAGTTCTTCTCATATGGCACATTCAGGGCTCTGAGCTGTTAAATTATAAAAATTTATGTTTTTGCTATTCCCGTCATCATATTAAGGTAGGATACCTACCAAAGTTCTGGAATGGGAATTAGAATAATTTTCCATTTTTGGTTTGTAGTCGAGCACAATATTATGTACATTAGGTGTGCACACACCTGAGCTTAAAAATAGAAAACTTGGACAAAAAAACTTTACAAGCTCAAGCACCTGCTCTCGTGAGTCGTCGACATGTCTAAAAAAAAAAGTTCTTTCATGTCATTAGCATCAAATAATTTCCCAGTACCATCAAGCATGCCATATTGGAATTATACAGAAAGAATAAAATGAATTTCGATCTTGGGAATGCAATTCAAATATATATTCATTATCGGAAGTTATATCTGTTTTATTGTATTCCAGGAATCGCAAAAATAAAATCAACAATATATCGTCGCCCGAGAATTGTTTTGTTGTATCTCCCAAAAACATATTATGTACCCAGAAACATGAAATTACAAAACTTTTGCAGCTCAGAACTTCAAGGAGGATTAAAAACACGTCATATTTCATTGTTCTAGTAAAAAGTTGAATAATTTGGAGCAAAATCTGCCGTTCACTCGTAAGATTCAAAAATGATTGAAATTTAATACAGCGTGTGACAAGTTTCAAACATTGAATGCTACGCAAACGTTAGGACATTTTTTCTAATTTCAGAAAGGACACTTCGCTTAACTGTAGACTGTATGCAATGGAGTCGGATGCGCAATCAGACCCACAGATGGATCGCCTCTCGAAATGTTGGTGTTTTTTTTTGACGTGATAACGTCTAATAAATCGGTTTGGACTATATGGGCAGCACGCAATGATAAATGTCACAGTCACAGTCACACTGACGTTACCTAACTGCTTTGATAACCTAGAAATTTGTTAAAGTGGGAGTGCAGTGTGTTGGGTGGTTGGTTGGTTGTGGTGGGAGTGTGCGGGGGGGGGTAGTGTTATAAATGGTAGGTGGTTGTAGCTGGTTTGGGTGGTGAGACAACAATTGTCAAAACTAATGGGTGGTTCCTTGTTGGCTGTAGGTGGGATGGGTGTTTGATGTTGGGGGCATTTGGTATGATTGGGGGAGGGAGGGGGGGGGGGTGATGAATTGGCAAATATGGTGGGTGGTTGGTTGGCGGTTGTAGGTGGGTTGGGTGGTCGGCGGTTTAGATGGTGGGGATAGTTGATTTGATTGGGGGCGATGAAAAAATTGTCAAAAGTGGTGGGTGAGCTGAAGGTGGTTTTAGATGGGGTGGGTGGTTGGATTTGGTGTGGGCAGGTAATGATTAAAAAATTGTCAAAAATGGTAGACGGTTGGTTGGTTGCTTTAGGTGGGATGGGTAGTTGGCGGTGATGTTGGGGATGGGAATGATTTGGTGTTGGGGGAGGCCAAAAGTGTAAAAAAATGGTGGGTGAGTGGCTGGTGGTTGTAGGTGGAGTGTGTGGTTGGATTTGGGGAATGGGGGGGAATTGTCAAAAATTGTTGGGTGGTGGTTGGTGAAGGTGGTTGTGGAGGGGGGAAGAAAATATGATAAGAAATGGTGGGTGAGTAGTAGGTGATTGTAGGTCGATTGGGTGGTTGGATTTGGTGTTTGGGAGGGAATTGTCAAAAATAGTGGGTGGTTGGTTGTATGTTGGGGTAACAGGTTGATGTTTGGGGGGAACGGGTGAGAAAAAAAATTCAAAAAAGGTGGGTGGTTGTAAGTGGGGTGGGTTGTTGGTGGTTAAAGAGATACAATCTACACATGAACTGTTTTGTTAACTGGTTATCACGTAAAATTATCGTCCGTAAACCGACTTTACAGACAACCAAGTTTTTTGTTTAGCTGCCTGAGAGGTTTCAATGGTTGTTGTCTTTGGTTTGACAGTTGAGAATGTCAAATTGTGTTGACATATCTGCTATGTAAGGTTTGACAATTCATCAAAAATCGCTTCACGATGCAACAACGCTCCCAAATTGGTTAAATTTACATTGAAAAAAATAAATCTGTTAGCAAAGTTCATACGGTTTTACGGTCAACATAATCGGCCTGATAAGCAAGCAAGTCGTGCAGTTATTGATCGTTTTCGCACTAATTTTACACTTCTTGATCCTGAAGCCATTAACAAATCACCTTTACATCCATTTAAAATAACTATTTGGTGCGGTTAACACATCATCGAGGCATGTTGACTGATTTCTGGTTCCAAAAATGAATCAGCTAAACATCCACGACATTTGGTTCCAACAAGATGGCGCAACTTGTCATATGCTTAACCGTCAATTTATTGCATAATCTATTTGGTGACAACTTTATTTCTAGAAGTGGTTCTGTTAACTGGTCCTCTCGTTCTCTTTCAAAAGAAAAGAGGTGTGCATTTGCAATCCAGGCTATTTTGGTTAGTATTCAGTCTGTTGGTGTGGTGTGGCCGTCATTAATACTCTTCCACTCTGTGAGATCGCCACAATGTACCTACTAGGTGAGCTACTGCTGCTGAACAAGCAGCATTTTGCTTGTTGAAAATATCTTGGAGTGATAGATTAAATATAAATATGTCGAGTGCTGTAGATGGAGCATCACAATTGAGGACCGTTTTCGCAAAACTCAACAAGCGCCAAAAATCGAAAAATGAGATATGGGTATCGAAATTTTCGTTATTTCAAGGCGCATCGACTAAGCTAAAAAAAAATTGCAAAACTCAACTGGTTCTATAAAAAAAAAAACTTTGAAATCTATGAGGTTTTTTATTATTTTGAAAGAAACTGCTGATTTTTGGGACTCAATATTTTCTAAGTTCAATACTTCATTATTGCTATTCTTCCGGTTTACTATGGTAAAGTTGTCTTAAAGGGGAAAGGCTATTTTATATTTTTAAATATATTTTTTAATGTTTTGATCCACACACAAAAAACCTTCTCCTGAAAAATATACAAAATGGACTTGTTGAGTTTTGCGAAAACGGTCCTCAATTTGTCTCTGTGTCAAAGGCAGAAAATTAGTCTAATCAGAATCACCGAAGTGAAGCCAATGGATTGGGCTATTGTCATTTATTGCCAATGTTTCTTCTAACAAGAGAACACAGTTTCTTTGGATTTTCTTACTCTTAGATTTCTCTGTATGTTGGATTTCCGGCTTTACTTTGCTATCCTAAACAAGACCCAAGTACTGTTCTTCTTCAAAATTTTAAAAATTGTATACAATTTTTAGAAGGAGAATATTTAACCAAATCACATGGAAGCCCTTCTCTTCCAGCATTGTTAGCAGTTTATTAACCACTTCTTATTATTAAAGGAGTGGGGATAGGACACAACTTTGTAGCGTGTTTCAACTGACTGATCCTCTTGAAGATGATTCGACCAGTGTTGAGTTTACCACCCTGGCTTATCAGTATATATCAACTCCAGGCACGTAGCCAGGGGGGGCTAGAGGAATTCAAGCCCCCCATCTCCCCCCCTCTCTTAATAGTTCCTCACTACTTATGTTTATTGTTCTGAAATCATTTTTCTTTAATAAATGTTTATCCCTCAAATATTATAAACTAGCTGGAAACCCGTCGAAAATGACCGGGAATTATTTATCACTATCATACGCACATCAGAAATCATAGCTACTATCCGGCAGATGCCATGCTTTTTCTATGTGCATAAAGGCATTATTTTATATACATAAGTAGGTATAAATAAGAGTACATACTATTTAAGACAAATAAACATTAACGTTAAGAGACTATCTAGGCATTATACATACATAATATAATTAATAGCTGAGAGGTTAAAGAGACTTATGTATAGTTTAATATATTTAAGATTCCTATTGTTATTCAGGACTTGAGTTTGAGTGAACCTGGTTTATTTTGTGAAAAAAAGTGTTTAAAGTACATTATGTATCTAAATTGTTTTAAATAGCAAAATATAGTGCCTAAAAGAATAAAATTCGAAAAGAAAACAGCTAAACGAAAATGAAACGACAAAGCTCGATTGCTACTTTTTTTTACAGAGCGACCTAGCTATGTGGTAAGTTGTTAATTCTTATGTCTATTGTATATGAAATCTATAGTAATATGGATAGGAGGATCGACTGTGGCGATAGATGTACGTATTCTTGAACCAAATTCTGGAGGAACTGTCATGGATTCAGCTATTGAAAAGGAGATTCAAAAACGTAAGAAATAATTTTAAGTGAGCGGATCGATATTTTATATTCATTTCAAACCTTTCTTATTAATCAACTGGTGGGTACACCATTTTTAGTTTCACAAATTCAATATCATAATCATCAACCCAAAAAATCTCTACTCTATAAATTTTATTCAATTTATTTTTGAGTTTTGAATCCAGAATAAAGATCGCAAAGCGAATTTAATCAGCTAAGAACTAAGGTCAATCTGTGTTTTTATTTGTTTAGATGAGAACAATCCTGAGGCTTCAAGTACACGTGAATAAAAGAATCAGAAGAAACTACATACCAAACTCAGCATCAGAATTCGTCTTCTTGGCAGGCGGAACTTTTTGACATAGCGGAATTGCATAAGGAGAAGAACTCCCTAGTCGACAACATGAAACGAAAAATTCTGTCTTCTGTCTTGCTTCCCCAAATGCCTTTTGAGTTCCCAATGACTGCTGGAACACAATGGAGCCAGAGCCGGATCCGCAATCGCATCCGTATCGCATGTCAAAATATTGAATACACACGAATTCAATGTTGTGAACACAACGAGACGGATCCGCAAACGCAGCCGCAAACGGCGACGGACGAGTTGGCCAACTTTTAATAAATACGTGCGTATTTTTGACATTCCATAAAAAAAAAAAAAGAGCAACGTGGTAATAAAATCCTTTTAGAAATTAGGTCAGGTAATTAAAAATTTATTGAAAAGACTATACATGATGCGATATATGTTTTATCATCTTTTATATGCATATATATGTATGTTTCTCAGTGGAAATTGTAAAAAAAACGTGGAGTACGTACGACTCCATTGTGGGCACTTCTAATTAGGTACGTACGGCATGCGATACGGTTGCGGCTGCGGTTCCGGCTGCGTTTTTCTATTGTGTTCCAGCAGTGACAATGTATGGATCTCAAAAAAGGAGCTTTCAGTGCAAGTGGGTTTCAGAAGACTTTCCTTTTCTAGCTTATTCAAGGAGTACTGATGCTGTTTTTTTGCAAACCATGCTGTGTATTTTTTCATGAAAGTGTCGGAAAAAGGAAACATCAATATCCCGGAAAACTTGTGTTAACTGGATTTCGTGACTGGAAAAAAGCCAATTCCCAATTAAATAGCCAGGGTGCAAAAGAAATATCAGAAAATAGAGCTGCCATAAGACCAATTATTCAGTCTATTCTCTTCTTTTTTTTTTTGCTTCCGTTAAAAGGTGATGACGATAGTGGGGCTCTATCCTTAACTCGGCCTACAAAAAAAAAATGGAAAATTAAGAGCACTTCTGCGTTTTAGAATTGAGTCTGGGGATATGAATTTAAAACACCACATCGTAACCAGTTCAAGAAATGCAACCTATATAAGCCCAGATATCCAAAACTAAATCTTGAATATATGCTGTGGATATTGTCACGAGAAAAAATCTAACCGGGCCTTAAGTTCGAGTTGTTTTAGCATTCTGGCTGATGAAACAATGGATGTTTCCGGCACTGAGCATCTTTCAATATGTGTCCGATATGTTGACCGCTGTACAGACCCCAAAAGTAGTATGCTTCGGGAAGATTTTGTAGGTTTTATTCCTGTTGATGACCAAACTTCTGAAAACCTGACTAAAACCATATTGCAGCGATGTGAGGAACTACATCTAGATATGAACAAGTGTGCTGGCCAAGGTTATGACGGAGCTGCAAATATATAACTCGACTTAAGTGGAAAATACAGAGTAGGATAAGGCAACAGTATCCAAATGCCATATATGTTCACTGTGCAAGTCATCGCTTGAACCTGGCTCTGTCTAATGCCATGTCAACACCCTCGATTCGCAATTGTCTTGGTGTAGTAAGCGAAATAGCTAATTTCTTCCGAAACCATTCAAATGCAAATAAGACTTTCCAAATCGCCATACAAAAACACGCACCAGAAAGTAGAAAAAAACAACTTTTGCGCCTTTGTGAAACAAGGTTTATTGAAAGGCATTACAGCATTCTCTTTTTTTGTATTAGAGCTCTTCAAATGTATTGCAATTAGTCTTGAAGAAATATCCACCGAGACGTGGGCAATGTCTTCAAAAGCATCAACTCTGTTAGCACCAATTCAAAGAAGTGATTTTCTGGTAAGCCTCACTGTATGCGAAAAACTTTTTAGTTTAACGCTACCCTTATCAATTTTCTTTCAAAATGAATCTTTAAATTTCGTGTCTGCAATAAATCACACGAAACAAGTCTTAAAATCTCTTAAGAACATAAGAGAAACTGCCAGAGATTTTTTCAGAGACGCTTGTCAATCCGCATCACAACTTGCCAGGGATGTATTTGAAGTCAACATAACAATTCAAAGGCTCTCTTTCAAACAAACAACGCGCTCTTATCCAGAAACACTATGTCCAGAGGACTATTTTAGAGTTTCTTTACTTATTCCCTGTCTATATTCTCTAATACAAAATCTTACTGACAGTCAACGCGGACGTTTTACTATCGTGTCAAGCTCTGCTTCCAGGTTTTGCTGCCGCCAATCGAGTAAATGAAATGGAAAATCTAACACTACTTCGATAACGCAAAATCTTTGTCAGCTGTTAAAGCGGAATACATGTTTAGGTTAGGCTAGGTTAAGGTGGCTGTCAGTCAACGACTGACACACTTACACCAGATACTAGGTCCATTGTGATACCACATATGAAAGTAAGGCACGACCTCACTTATTTTAAGACCAATTGGAACTTTTAATAAAGCGGTGGAGACAGTGTATGTCTGTCTGAGTTAGATCATTGATATCGTTGAAGAAGAATTCTCCCAAATGTAATTTTCGTCGGAGAACATACTCTGGTGCGAAAAAATTTCATCGATGGATCCCTCTACCGATGTTCTGAAACTGCTAGATATATGTGACAGGACCTACTTCAGGAGCATAAGCTACTTGCTTACAATTTTGGCCACACTAACAGTTACAACAGGTAGCGTTGAAAGAACCTTTTCAACGATGAATAGGATCAGTATCCCGAAGGGTCATAGGCCATCCAAGACTAAGCGCACTTGCAATGCTGTCTGTTGACTCAGGTATTGATGTGTATCCAGATGAAGTGATCGACATTATGTCTAAATAAAATGCACGACTGACTCGCGCGAACTTGCTCTAATGAGTGACAGTGGTTTAGGGGCTTGAGATTTTGATAAAAAAGTAAAATTTTCAAAATTCTTAAATAAATACTTAAACTAATTTGAGCTGAAAAAAAGTACGCCATTTTATTTCTTGGATAAATTTGAATTTACGAGAATAAATTTATAAAAATCTGTGGAGCGGTTTTTGAGAAAAAAAGTTTTTTTTCAAACAAAAATTTCAAAAAAAAATTCTAAAACGCCAGTTCATAGGTATTTAGCAAATACATTTATTTAAAATTTTTAGAAAACAAATTAATAAGCAGTTTTCAAAATATTAATTTTTTAATTTTTTTTCTTAAAAATACAAAAAAAATATATTTCAAAAATATTGTTTTGCAATACAAATTGAGCTACCTACAACTATATATGTGTGAAATTTCGAAGGAATCGGTTGAGTCCTTTTCGAGATAGTCGAAAGCAAAAAAAAAAAAAACGGTCCTATGGAAAGTACCGTTCTTAGCCATTTTTTTAAACTTTTTTTCCAGCCATATGATTGGTCGTACCTAAAAAGCAACACTAATTTTTTTAAATATAAATCGTAAGAGCCGTTTTTGAGAAAAATAAGCTTTAATGTAACGGTTGTATGTATGGCAGGTACCGTTATTTTTTGAGCTAAAAAAAAATGTGTGTGTCTATACATACAGACAGACGGACAGAATTTTTAGACCATCTTTTTTTCGTCTTCGCTATCATCGTAATGTCATGTTTGATTGTTATCTCAAAACTTTTTTTTTCGACGAATGCATAACTTGCCTTATAGTACCTATAATCTCAAGTAAAAAAAGACAATGCGTTTATTGCTGTAAAAATCCAAATTATTTATTAAATTAAATAAAAAAATACAACCAAAAATAAAACATTTACATAATGTATGTAGTTTTTTTTAAATTTTTGTACATAGAATTACTTCTTCGAAATTGGACAAGCCAGCGCCGGATCTAGGGGGGGGGGGCAAAGGGGGGCACTTGCCCCGGGCGCCTGGCCTTGGGGGCGCCAAATGGAAGATGAAGAAATATAGGAGAGCAAAAAAAAAAAGAGTAGTTATTCAACATTTGAACATCAGGGCGCCAAAGTAATGCAATGTTTATTTATTTCTTGTTTCAAATATGAAAGAAATATGTAATGAACCACTTTCGTCGCCCTTTAAACAAATTCGTCGCCCCTCATGGGGGCGCAAAATTGGAAGATGAAGAAAGAAACGAAAGTAAAAAAAAGGTCTTCAACTTTTGAAAATGATAATTCGGTGCCCTTCAGCAGGGCGCAAAATTAAAAGATGAGCAAAAAAAGAAGTAAGAGTAAGAGTAAAAGAGAGTCGCAAATGTAGGAAAAATCCCTTTTTTTGGTACTGCAAACGGCTCTGCAATAGTTCGGTAGACTACCAACCGTTTACTGTCACTAAAATGCAGCTCAAATGTAGTGTAGTGCGACTTATTTCATATGATTTCATACAAAGAATACGTGCATTTCAATTATTGTAGTGCAGTTCCACGTAGTGCGGTCTTGTATATAAACAAAGAGTGAACCATCATCTGTTCGTCGTAATTAGTTGCGCACAATGGTGAAGCTGCAGCTGTAGTACGTAGCATGTCAAATTTAAATGTTCGTTAATCGTATTGCACGGCTACAATGTAAAGTAGCAGCTGCAGCACAGAAAGTAGCTGAAGTTGAAGTCGACTGAATTTGAACTTCACGAACGTGCTGCAATGGAAAACAACAACAAACGAAATGGTGGACACGATTTTTGTTTGAGTTCAGTGCAACACCATTGTATTCGTGAATGCTGCTTAGTGAACTACTTTTTTTTGACATTTACTCCGGCGCTAAGTGCTACTGCTGCAGCTTCACTATTTTGCGCAGCCAGTTAAGCATAGTTCAAGAGTTGACGACAAACCAGATAGGACCTTCCCATTTGGCATGTGTCTCCTTGACGTAGAGCGCAAAACATAAGAAAAATGCAAGGGTGATGTGTGTTCGTGACGTAGACGAAACAAAAAAGAGAACGTGAAGGCGCTAGGTTTGAATTCGATACAACCGTTGACAACTTATGGCCATTTGAAAAAAAGACGTTAAGACCAGATCTCCGTTATTAGCATTTTTTTGCCAAAAACAAAAAGCGCAGTTCTGTCAAGAACACTAAAAAAATATGTAACACACAAAGTTTAATCAAAACCGTTAGAGCCGTTTTTGAGCAAATTAGAAAAAACCAAGCTATTATTGGGAGCTATTATTTAAAAAGCCTTCACTGAAAAATTTACAAAACCATCCTATAGAACACTATAAAGAACGATGACAAACGAAGTTTGAGTCAGTTCAATCAAGTCGTTGCGAACTTATGGCCATTTAAAAAAAGCCGTTTAAACCTGATTTTCGTTACGACCATTTAGGTAAGTTAAATTCTGAGTTTAATCAAAATCGTTAAAGCCGTTTTCGAGCAAATTCAAAATGAAAAAAACCGTTACATTAAAGGTACCAGTTTGAGCTGGGCTAAAACGAAACAAAACCAAGTTTGAAGAAAATCTGTCAAGCCGTTTAGGCTATAGCATGACGTAAAAAAGCGCACATCAACACAACCGCACAGAGAAACAGACAGACCGACGCACGGACGGTATGGCGAAAACCACTTTTTTGGGCTTCTCTATCATCGTAATGTCATGTTTGATTAAAACCGATTTTTTTTCTGCACGAAACCAATACTTGCCCTATAGAGCAAGTAAAAATGAAAAAGAATTTTTGTTGTATACTACTGAGCTATTTATTTCACTAAAGCTGTTCTATGGATTAGTTATGATTTTGTATAAAGGTGAGTAAAAGTTAAATGTGCACTCAAAATATCGGACAGAATCACAAATAAGCATACAGCCTTTTAAGTTTTTATGAACAACATTAGCAGGTTCTCCGCTGTCGTTTATTGAAATAGAAAAATTATCAAATCAATCTGGATTATGGCACATACCCCAAAAGTTTTATTTTGCACATATGTACGCCAAGATTGCATTTTGAGTAATCAGTAACATAAGAACCCTTAGCAATACCTTATTTTCTTAGGTTGGTTCACACAGACTTTTATGACATATATCGTACATAAGCTATTGTCAACAGCATCAAGCATTAAAGCATAAAGATAAAAACAGGTTAAGGATACGAGTTCAAGTTTTGTACGTAAACTTAAAAAATAAAATGCACGACTGGGTCGCACGAACTTGCTCTTATGTTCAATAATTGCGTAGTGGCTGCATATATGGATATTAAAAAAAATTAAATAATTTCGAAAATTCTTTTATTTTTTAAATTAGTTTAAGAGTTTTCTCGGAAAAACTAAGTACGCAATAAAATTTAAAAGCTATACGTCAATCTAGGAAAAAAAAATATTGAAAATCGTTGGACCACTTTTTTTTTTAAAAGGTTATTTTTGAAAAACTTTTTCAAAAAATATTTTGAAATTTATTTGAGTATGCAAATATATGGCAATCTGTAGTTTACATTTGAAAAATAATTTTTAAAAAAATCAATGTACCCGTTTCCAACATATTTCGAAAACCAAAAATTGTTTTGAAAAAATTATAAAAAATCAAAAAAAAAAAGTTTTTGAAAATTTTTAAATGTCATATTAATAAAATTATGAATGACTTTCTGTGACCAAAATTTTATTGAAATCGAATGTATAGTTTACGAGAAAATTTGATTTGAAAATACTTGTTCTATGAGAGGTACCGTTATTAGACAAATTTTGAAAAAAAATTTCAAACCAAAAGATAGATTTTCTTGCAAAAATAGCATTCTGAAAGTTTTATCAAAATCGTTAGAGCCGTTTTTGAGAAAATCAATTTTTTTCTTCAAGATTGTATGGCAGGTGCCGTTATTTTTGGACCTAGAGCAAAAATAAAAAATTTGTTCCGAGGGACGGCCAAATAAATCCTAAATACCAAATTTGAAGCAAATCGGCCCACCCGTTCAGCCTCCAGAGGCGCGAACAGACATACAGACAGACAGACAGACAGACAGACAGACGGACGGAATTCCCAGACCCACTTTTTTCGACTTCTCCATCATCGTAATGTCATGTGTGATTGTTATCTCAAATTTTTTTTTCTGCACGAATCCATAACTTGCCTTATAGTACCTATAATCGCAAGTAAAAAATGCGGGGGGGGCGCCAAATTCAACTTTTGCCCCCCCTTGAACAAATCCTAGATCCGGCGCTGGGACAAGCCCCCCCCCCCCACCCCTCCCGAAGCAAAATACAGGCTACGGGCCTGATCAACTCGTAATATTATTGCGTAGATGAATATCAATCGGACATTCTAAAGGGAGTTTAAGAAATAACTCTCCAAGAAATAACAAAAAAATGGAGTAACTCCAAACTTGGGGATTTTTTGTTTACGAATTTTATCCCCCAATTCGGAAATGAAATAAATTCCCAAAAAGTCACTAAAGAATTATAAAAAAAAAAATTAAATAAGTCCCCAAAAAAATGTGAAATTAGGAAATATAGAAAAAGAAACATTCAAACATTTTGGTCGGGCGAAACCAGGGGCAGCGGGGGACAGGGTGGTGGCGTCAGCGTGAACGGTGCAGTCGACCCATGAAATAAATCCCCAAACTAAAAATGAGAAAAGTCCCCAAAAAGCATGAAATAAATCCCTCCCCAAAATCTTTCATATGAAATACAAATTTTCGAGAGTTATTTTTTTTTTTTGTGTGTGTTATTTCTTGGGGAGTTATTTCACGGAGCCTGATGTTTACACAACATAGTAAGTACCCGTGAGTTATGGTGGAGACTCAGACTTTTTTTTTCCACACATTCATAAATGTTGCGTATTTATGAGTTTTTATTGAAATTATTAATCAATATTCTGCCCTGAGTATTTCTCAAAAATCAATTGAAATTCGAATATTTTTTTCAGTATTGTTTTTAACATTGTGTGCATGCAAATTTTAAACCTATTTAATTCAGAATCAGAACTTGGTAGAAGGATATCAAAAATTATGTGTAAAATCGAAAGTCACGTTTTGAAAACGAAAATAAAAATTAATTTATTGTGTTACTGCCAGACGAAAGAACTTCCAATTCTAAGGACTTTGATGACAAAAAAAAAATAATGCATACGATCACGAGCAGACATTGTGTTTTTTCTTTGAAAACGTATAAATGTATAGATACGTGCCAACTAAAAACAAAGATGAGAAATGAATAAATGGGTCCTTCCTTACATTCTACAAGCTCAAGCTCGTCTCGTAACATATTAAATTATCCTTCTATGGTAGTTCATGTACATTTACATTTTCATATAAGAATGAGTACCCATAATTATTATCTTTCAGAACACGTGTTACGGCAAATTGAGCTTCTTGCAAAGTTTGTTCTTAAAATCATAATAGATGCACACGTATAACTCAACCATGAGATACTTGATATACAACGAGTATATTATAAGGATGCGCACATCTTTCGAAGCAATGAATCATATGATATCTCACTCATCCTGGATGGCACATGGAATGATTAAGTTTTCTCTTTCGTGCTATATTCAATTAAAGGTTCTTATAAATTATTTTATAAAATTCTAAGGCATCGTGTGAGTGGAAAAGAGGGCAAGGTAGAGGGGAACTTTAAGAATTTGAGGTAATTGTTGCGAGCCAATTTTCTTCCATAAATAGGGATTTTATATATGAATAGCTTCAGCCAGCGCCAGCGTCTCGAAAGGTTTCTACTTCATTTTATCCTGAAAAGAAGAAAAAGAAGACAACGAGAATATAATAATTTTATTGTACTTAGGGACACGTGTGTGCAAGTGCTCCAGCAATTGAGGAAATGGATGTTATTATTTTTTTTTTTTTTCATTTCATAAACGTTTATAAATACATTTTTGTTTAAGGATTTTTATCAATTTTGCGCTAAGAAGGCATCCTTCGTGAATTCATATATTTATTGCTTTATGTTCTCAAAAATTTTAAACAATAGATTTAAGCGGAATCTCGATCCTAACTTTAACTTTCGTTATTTCGTTTGATTAAGACTTAGTCATCTTATTTTATTAACAAACCTACTTCCCGAAAAAATTGTCGTATAAAACTGACCAACCAAACTGTTACTTTCATACTCACTCACCATCATTGTTAAGGACCAAAAACAAGTAAAAACTTTTAAGACTGTCTAGATTTATGTTTTACCTTAATGCGCTACTAGAGTAAGCCTAACCATACTTAAAACCAAGAAAAGATCGAAGTCCACACAAAAGCCCACAGTATAGCCATTTGTGTTGAACAACCTCTATTTTTGGCAAAATTAAGTTTAGTTTTTTGTGTAGTTGCGATCAAAGCACACATAAGCTAAATGTACCTTCATTTACTCTTAATTAAATAAATAAATATTTGAATTTGGGTATGGGCATGGCTTACGCCCACTTTTTATACAAAATCATCAATATTTGTGTTAAGAAATTCGGTTCTTATATTCGATCGAAAAACTTGAAATCTTTGTCAGAAAAAAAAAGTTTTGATTTTGGGAGTTGGTTGATGCCAATGTTTCGCAAGAAACTATAGAACTTTCTTCTTGCAAATTATTGGTAGGTACCTATATTGTAAGTAAATCCAACAAGCCCATAATTTTGTCTCTATCAGTCGAACCTAAAAATATTGTATATGAAGGCAAATTTTTAACATCAAACCTGGATAATGCTCACTTTTCACAAAACAACAGAGAAAAGTAAAGTTAGGGTAGGGTGGGGCACTTTCGACGAAGGGGCTTTGACTTCCTTAATTCCCGAAAAACGGCTTGTCATAAAAGGAATATTTTAATTATAAATACCTATACTACAACACTGCACGTATGCATAACACGCGGATTATGACAGTTCTTATTCGGGAAGCCACGTCACAAACAACAAAATGTTGACTGGGTGAATACAAATTTCAACGACCGTCAAAATGTCTACTGATGTTTGATCGACAATAAAAATGTTGACAGTTTAAAATCCAGACTATGAAAAATGTCGACAGAAAAAGTGTCATCAAAAATGTCAACTTTAATCCTGATAAAAAACCTGGTTGTCCGTAAAGACGGTTTATGTGATAACCAGTTCACAAAGCAGTTCACGTGTAGGTTGTATCTCCCCTACCAATAACAACTCACCCCTCACCATTTCCCCCCAAACAGCAACCACCCACAGACAAATACCAACCAACGACCCACCATTTTTGACAATTTGTTACTCACCCTCCCCTACAAAAAATCTCCCCCTCAACAACCACCAACCAACCACCCACCCACCATTTTTGACATTTTTTCCTCACCCCCTCTATTTATTATATTTATTATATTATTTATTTATTTGCAATATTCAGAAAATGTTTCAAATCATCCCCACCATAGTACCCTTATTATAATCGATTCCATAATTCGTGTGTTAAATCGAAATAAAAAGTTTTCTTATACGCTCACTTTTAGGGTGAGATTTTGATAAAACACGTTCATTCAGTTAAAATTAAAAGGACTCGATCCAATTATAATCAAATCTGAGCTTAATATATTTTTAACAAAGTCTTAGGACATTCCGGCTTATCGGTTGCGTTTTCTTAAAGATCTTCAAAGCAGTCTCCCTGAAATGATACCTATCAAATAAATATTTTATTTGGTTCTCCAGGATTATAAAAGTGTTTTAAAACAAAAATTGGGAAAACTAAACCAAGAAAAACTGCAACTACAAAAATCAAAATAATCACATTTTACGAAAAACATACCTTATTTGCAAAAAATAATATCTCAATCGGCGGCGGACGAATTCCCCAAAAAATGTAAGCTAACACTACAAAATCTCCATGGGGAACGGCTTCCAAGCGACGAAATCTCGAATAAATAATATCTTTTGTCAGGTTAGTGTTAGTGATGTTTGGTCAAATGGCATAATCGTTTAAAAGAAAATTGCTTCGAGAAACCCAAGCATCAGGCATCGCGAGCGCGATTTAATTGCTTCATTCGCTACTTGCGGATTTTGTCTTTGCCTGGGCTTCTCCTTGGGATTTTATTTTTGCGATAATGTCATTCGACCAAATCATCATCACTAACCCGAAATTTACAATTATTGTGAACAAATGTTGTTGTCTATGGTCTGACAGTTGATAATGTGAAACTGTGTTGACGTTTCTGTTCAGTAAGGTTTGGCATATTGGCATTTCATCATGAATCGCTTATGTGGAAGTTTACTTTGAAAAAAATTGCTTCTTTAGGCCGCTTACCCGCCTTACACATTTAATATTATACACATCACATTTTTCATACCAACCTTCCAAAGCTTATTTAACCACATACCAAATCACATCCCTGCTCCTGCTACCCGCCAGACTATTTAAAACCATCAACCACCTGACTGTCAATGATGCCAGATGGAATATATGAAATCCCACTAATTTTGTACTGTTGGGGAAAAAAACCACCATATTTTGTTTAATAGAAAGTTTAACGCTAAAAGACTACTCAATGCATTTTTCAAAACAAAAAAAAAAACAAACGAAAAAACACCTTAGACCAGCAAGTTCGCACTTGCGTAAAAAATTTGATATCGAAGTTTCAAACCGTAGTGAATTTGATTGCATTGCAGTCAACTCGTTAAGTTGCACATATTTTTATTTTTGGTGATAAAATACTTTTTTAATACTTATGTATGAAGGTATGTACCTATGTCGTACTGAATTATCCTTAAAATAATATCACCCCATAAAATAATAATCCATAAAAACCATAAAAACCACCAAAAACATTTTTTCACTACCCACCAAATAGTTTTTTTCCAACCATTTTGATGGGGAAAACAACCAATCTGGGAACACTGCTGACTGCCTACAACATACGAAACACTTTTGTCTGCTAAGACACACATAATGCATACCGTTCCTGCTACCCACCGTTCTATTTTTAACCCTCAGCCACCGACCTACCCACAGTTGATATGCAGAACCAGTTTGTGCTATTATAAAACAAACCTACCCTAACCTACAGCTCTCTCTCCCCATGGCACTGTGTGTGAACGTGATGCGACGTTCGCTCTATCACACTCTCTCTCTCTCTCTCTCGATTTTTCTCACTCGCTTGCTCCCTACTCTCGGACCATGGCTATGGCTATGTGATTTGTTCGCCCTTTCTCACTCTCGGTCAATCGGTCTTAATCGCTCTCTCCATTTTCGGGGACGGAAGTCACGCTTATTTCCGCTGCATCAGTAAACATTTTACTCCCATGCGCCTAAAGAAGTTTCACTTCAAAATAAATCTGTTCGCGAAGTTTATACTTCGTCCATTTCATTCGTTCATGCAATTCCTGCAGTCAATGATCGTTTTCGCACTAATTTTACACTTCTTGATCCTGAAGCCATTAACGGATCACCATTACATCCATTTAAATTAACTATTTGGTGCGGTTTACACATCATCGAAGCATGCTGACTGATTTTTTGTTTCCAAAAATGAATCAGCTAAACATCCACCAACTTGACATACGCTTAACCATCAATTTATTGCAAAATCTATTTGGTGACAATTTTATTTCCAGAAGTGGTCCTGTGTCCTCTTAAATGCCCCCTCTTTGGTGCCACTTAACGCCTCTAGTTCTCAATTACTCTTTACGGAGCTGTGTTAAGAAATTGGTTTATGTCGACAAATTAGCAACTCTTGAAGCACTGGAAGCCGGTTTTCATGCCACCATTGACGCCATATGGCCAGGTGTATTGTAAAAATTGGACTGATCTATTGGACTATGTAATTCGTAGCCGCGGCGGGCATGTGCCAGAAATAATAATTAAAAATAAATGCCTTGAAATTATCTATCAGATAAGATAACAATAATACAAAACTCATTCCAACAGTATTGTTTTGTCTTGTATTATTATTTAAAGTTTTCAAGCTCTTAAAATATCACCCTATACTTTGCCAAAACCAACCAAAAATAGATTTTTTTTTTTAAATTTTTGTAATTACAGTTTTCTTTATTAAAAATTCTGACGCTGACGATAATTACAGTATCAAGTGAAATGTAAATAAATAATTTTCAAACATTATGAAAGAAGTTAAGTGACCATTTATTACGCTTTCTTAAGGACACCTACTTTTGCTCTTACTGCTCAAGGCTGCAATATTTCTTATCTATATTAATGATTTAGTAGAACCATTCATTAACCGAAACGCAACGAAAAAAAAAAACACATTTCAACCAATAACTTCCTTGAGTCCTTAAACAATTGACAGTCTTCAAATCAATGCCTGATTCAGTGATTCGATTTTTTTTTTCAATTTAGGTAAAGGACATCCACTTGCCATTTGCCAAATTTGAAGGAGATTTTCACAGACAGCTTTTTTTATATTGAATTATGTACAGCCACCAGCAGAGATTTCGGTTTCATTGAATGCGATTTGGGAAGCTAGCTGTCAATTGATTTTAATTCAGATGTCAGTTTCTTGGGCGTCACATGGGCGTGCTATAGAAATATTCCTTCGAGCCTTTGAGAAAGTATTTCCGGCTTGGCAAGAAGTCAAAAGTGAGTTTATTTTTGTATTTGGGGCTTTGACCATATTGGCAAAATGTGAATAGTTTTGAATTCGTAAATTATTTTAGGTATAAGACTATGGAAAGTCTGCAGCTGATTAAAATTGGGGGAGATTTTTTTTGTATCTAACTTTAAAAAAGAAAAATAATTTTTTAAGTAATCTAAGATTAAAACTGGCAGCGATTAACTGCAAAAAAATGTGCATTAAATCCACGTAATCAAACAAATAAATACATATACATAAATACTGAAACAAATGAAAATTTCGCTTTTATAGGAATCAACGCTTCATAAAGGCTTGGACCAGATTAGTAATTCCTAAATTGTGCATAGGTGCTGTTTTGGCTAAGTAAGGCATATGGTTTAAAGTGTGTATGAACGCTACCCTAGAAATCCCAACTGCTTAGTATAGATTTTATTTATGGTGGCGTAGACAGTCCATTGTGGACCAAGACCTACAACAATATACCCCTGCAGCTAGTCCGGTCCCTAGCCAGTGGCTTCTATTTCTGCACATTAAGTTGCTTAAGGTCAACCTGCACTTGATCGCTTTACCTAAGATGGGGTCTTCTAGCACTGCGTCGGCCCACCGGGTTGGAATTGAAGACTCGACGGGCAGGAGCGTTTTCGTCCATACGTTCTACATGACCCAGCCATCTAAGCCGCTGTATTTTCAGCTTCTTAACCAAGTCAATGTCGCTGTATAGCCCGTACAGTTCGCCATTGAATGTTCTCCTCCATACTCCATTGATACATACAGGACCAAATATCACCCGAAGAATCTTTCTCTCAAAGCACCCCAGCCTGTATTCATCCGATTGTGTCAGTGTCCACGCTTCTGCCCCATACATTAGGACTGGGATGATAAGGGTCTTGTATAGTGTCTCCTTGGTCCTTTGAGAGGGGGCTTTGCTACCAAGATATGCCTTCTAAGCCCGAAGAAACAGCGATTGGTAAGAGTGATTCTTCGACTGATCTCTTCACTGATGTTCTTCTGAGAGGTTATAGTGGAATCCAAATAGACAAAGTCCTTGACAACCTCAAAGTTATATCTGTCCATTGTAACGGGCCAAGCCTACGGTAATGATGTTCTGCACCCGAGGACAGCATATACTTTGTTTTACCATCATTTACAGCCAGACCCGTTTTCGCCGCCTGCACTTCAATATTTGCGAATGCTACACTGACAGCGCTCATAACTCTTCCGATGATGTCAACACCATCAGCTTAGCCAAATAATTGAACGGATCTAAAAAAAAAAATCGTACCGCTGGTGTTGACATGCGAGTTGCGTACGATTGCCTCAAGAATGATGTTGAAGAGGTTGACAGCGCGTCATCCTGTCGTAAGCTTTTCTAGACATTAAATGAGTCGGTGGTGTTCTAACCAACCTTGACGGAGCAACGCGAGTTCTCAATAGTCATCCTGCACAATAGAACGAGTTTAGCAGGAATGCCAAGAAGTGACATGGCTCTGTATAGCTCGTTCCTATTCACGCTGTCATATGCGACTTAAAATCGATAAGGAGGTGGTGAGTATCGATCTGGAATTCTTGGGTCTTATCCAAAATCTGTCGAAGTGTGAAAATTTGGTCGACGGTTGACTTATCGGGCCTGAAACCACACTGATAGGGGCCAATCAGTTCACGTGCGAAAGGGTTGAGACGTTCACACAGAATGGCCGACAAGATTTTAAAGGCGACATTAAGGAGACTTATACCTCTGTAGTTGGCGCAGCTTAGAGTATCTCCTTTCTTGTGGATAGGGCACACAATGCTGAGGTTCCATTCGTCAGGCATACTTTCATCCGACCAGATTGTACAGGTGAGTTGGTGTATGCTCCTCACCAAGTCATCTCTCGCCGCTTTGAAGAGTTCAGCCGTAAGACCATCAGCTCCAGCAGCCTCGTTGGACTTTAGTTACGATATTGCTATCCGAACTTCTTCTTGGTCGGGAGGACGGAAATTTTGTTCATCATCATCCAAATCGAATGGATCATTCTGCCTGACAGCGATTAGTTGGTTGTCTTCGCTGTTTAACAGTCTGCAGAAGTGTTCTTTCCAAATTCTCAGCACGGACTGCGTATCTACTTCCCACCTTCGTCTCGACTGGAAGCCTGTCGGACTTTGTAACCCTTGGGCGAATGTTTTACCCTTTGGTAGAACTTTCGAACATTGCTTCTGCCGTAGCACCCTTCAATAGATTCAACCATTCGTTTTTCCAGGTCTCTCTTTTTCCTTCTGAAAAGCCGATGTTCCTCCATCCTCTTTTGTTGGTATACTGCAATGGACGCGCTCTTCGCAGCTCTGGTTCTGGCCTGCGGAACTACCTGTTAAGCTTCGTTTTTGTGTGCGAGCCTGCACCAAATGTTTCGTTGTGGTCAAATAATAAAAACCACAACATCAGTAGCTGCAATTAAAAATTTATAATGAAACAACAACAACTTGTGTGTGCTACCTCCAAGTTCATGCGCTTTTGATGGCCATTTTGCAATGTTGCCTATGTTTGGCGCAGGTGCCGGGCTTGTTGAAAGATAAGAAGAGTCATGGTTGGCAAAGGTTCTGGAGGCTCTTGCGATTGTAACTTCGCAACATCAAACTTTCTCACAGTGGATGCTCGATTCTGCGGTCTGGTGGAGATCCGTATTCGCACTTTAGCTACTACAAGCTAATCCGAGTCTATGTTGGCACCTCGGAAAGCATGTCTGCTATCGATTGCAATATGATCAATTTGGTTGACGGTATTTTGATCAGGAGACCGCCAGGTCCCCTTGTGTATATTGAGGTGTGGGAAGTATGTGCTAGCTAAGATGACACTTCACCCCGCAGCAAAGTCGATTAGCCTGTGCCCGTTACCGGGAGTGTTGTCGTGCAGGCTATGCTTTCCTACTGTCAAGCCTAAGCTACCCTCCTTTCCGATCTTGGAGTTGAAGTCACCAAGAATAATCTTAGTGTCGTACTTCGGGCATTCATCATACGTCTTCTCGAGAAGATCGTAGAATTCTTCTTTGGTCGTGTCATCTTTTTCCTACGTGTGGGCGTGGACGCAAATCAGCGAGATGTTGCTGAATTTGGACTTAATGCGGATTTTGACAATGCGTTCGCTTATGCAACGAAACCCTAAGACTTCTTGCTTAAGCCTTGCTCTTATCACAAATCAGCATTCAAATAGCCGCAGTTTCCTTGTCCTGTAGCACTTGCCGAAGTAGATGTCACAGTTTTTCGTGCCTTCACCATCCCAACGCACTTCTTGGATGGCTGTGATGTCAGCTTTGACACCATCTAGGGCCTCCACTAATTGTTCGGCTGCAAGTGGTCTGTTAAGGGTCCGGACATTCCACGTGCAGAACCGAAATTCGTTGTAATTGTTTCGTTTGCTAGGGTCGTCATCAGTAGGGTCATCCATATCCGAGGCAGTTGGTTGTTTCGGAACTATTAGTTTTTTTACGTGGTAGGGAAGTTACCCGACGCACAACCCCCAACTTATGGGACCAGACCCTATGCTGCTTTCCTTAGACAAAAGGACCTGGAGAGATCCAGAGTCAGTAACCCACTACGAGGATGTGAGGGCTACCGTTGGCCCTATAAGAGCTCATAATAAACTGAGCTCCGAATATGTCGAAGTAGCTCAAGGGGTTCCTACCATGCTGACTGTGGGCGCCGTCGTTGGTTCACCTAATTATAGCTCATTTGCCGCTCGCTTGCTTTCTGAGGACAATTATAATGTAACTTTTTTCCGTGTTCAACACTCGCGCTTAAAAGCTTAGCATGTCAAGTCCGGGTGTTCAAAACCAGTACCCGATTACAACGCTGGGAATCGCCAGGTTAATACCAATCAGAGTCTAACCCTATTCATACAGCACCCAACATGAATGGGCATATGAGCTCAAAAGTTGAACAGAGGTACCTTATAGAATCCCTCACCACATTGCACTATTCACCAAATATGGAAAGCACCTGCGTGACACAAAATTTTCTCAGAGTAGCGTTGATCTGGAGGTCGGAATCGGAACGTCTTATTGTTTATATTGACAGTGCTTGCGAAGATGGCGTTTCCCACTGTCTGATTCCGTTACCGGGGAAATTTGTGTGCAGGATGAGAATTCTGGTTCTCTAGCCAAAGTCACCTTATTTATGAAGTCTCAAAAAACAATCTTTACATCCCTCTTCGGAAATCATGTCTCAGTTATCCATCCTGCCCACCACGCTCAAGATTTGCGTCAAGATATGACTTGGCCAAACAACAAAGTTGTTCTAGTTTTCTTAAAAACCTTTGTCTACTTTATTTCGATTGAAAGGATATGGGTGTTTCCTTTGAATTTTTTATCTTCATTATTCTTTTTTGTTGTTCTAATCTTGAGAACTTTAAACAGGGCCATTTTAGGAAAACAACCTTTGACTTTAGTTTTGTGTTGTGTTGCTTCAAAGTTCAAAGTTTAAGCAAAAAAGAGTCCATAACTTTGTTTTAAAACAAGTTTCACTCGTTTTGATTAAAATTTAAGCAACAAAAATGCAAAATAGCTAACTTAATACCTATGTGACACTTTAATTAAACAGAATCTCCGGTATCCAGTCCTTATTAAGTTCTTAATTGCATCAAGAGTAACCTTCTATGTTCTACGCCTTGATTGGAAGTAAAGATCTGAACTCCTTCCGTTTGTCCAAGCAAAAGCTAATTACTATAAGCGAACGGAAGAGGAATTCATCGTTAGAAAGTTGTCCTATCAAAGGCCAAGGAACATCACCATCATCATGAGAACGAGCAAGAGAGAGAGAGGGTTCAGTAAAATTTTACGACATAATTGCGAAACTATTAAAATAAACATTTTCAGGATGCAAAAAGCTGGCTGGTGTGGAATCGTTAGGAGCGAATTACATCTTATGTTTTGTGGAATGATATTTCAGGGTGGGTATAGCTTGAAGAGGCGAAGGCAAATAAAGAAACTCGTTAGCGAGCAAAAGAGCCCATAACCATACATTTCTATCCTTAAAGTTTGACGCAAAAATTCCAACCAGCATTTTATGGTCGAATTGATTTTGTGTCGGAAGAAATGGAAGTATGGAACTTTTGCTTCATCCGACCGACACGACGACGCTCACGGCGACGTTTGGTTAGACGACTCAACTTTTGTGCTCTACTGGTTTGACTTTATAAATTAACCCCTTCGTTTGTAGGGTGTTATGTGAAAGATGGTTACAAAAGTTAATATTTGGCCTTAACTATAAAAAAAAGTAATTTCTTTCTTTCCCTTTTTTTTGTTGGTCAAGAGTCCTTGTTGAGATGGTTGATTCTCCTTCCAACTTTAAGGATATCTAACAAATCACCTTTGGTCGTTGGTCGTCGGTCGTCGCCATCGTCAACGTCGAAACAAAGTTGGAGGTATATTGGGAGTATTTTGGGGGAAAATTAAATTTTCGTATTATTGTCCTCGATGGACTGGAGTCGTCTTGCCGTCTTGGTTTTTCAGTAACGCAATTATACCTTCTATATTCTCTTTGAACTGAAGCGGATGATTTCATATTTTATTGTTACTTCTGGAAGCAGTGTTCCATTAAGTTTTTTGCTTTTTTTTTGTTTGTTTTATTATTATTTTGTTCCTAATGTAATAAACATTACAAATCAATGGAAAGGGAGATCTCAGGGGATAGCAAGTGACATTAGGCATTTTTATGTTCTGACACTTTAGTCGTCAGCGGTTGTTTATTGCTCCATTTGGTATTAGGAGGCACTATAATAATTGTCTGAAAGAATAAAGCTTACGATCCTTAAGGAAGAACAATAGAAAACAAAAGTAATGGCTCTTTGTGTAATGCCAAAGGTCTACTTGGAAGTTGTAGAAAATAAACGTCAGTAAGAATAATTACTTTTAGTTGGAATGGCTATACAAAATGTTATCATATGAGTCAGTTAATGTAAGATTTAAATTCATTCCTTGAGGGTTTTTTTTTCCTTTCATTGGTTCAACTGAAAGGATACACTTAGTAATGTCAAGGTTGTTCATATTCTTACAAAACAGAAAATGTCTTAAAGAGCCTTTTTCATTTGTACCTATTTTTTTTTCTAAGATATTGCCTTGATCTTAAATACAAAAGAAATTTTAAAATCATGTTCACAGAAGCAGGACAACTTAGCAGAAATTTATATTTGTTTATCAAAAATTTTAGAAGTGAAACTTCTTTAATATTGGGTCGATGACCCATGAGTGGCCATGACAATTTTAAGCATAAAATAAAACATAAGCGAGAGCTACAGTACGTTTGGAACGAACTGTTGGATACCCTATTCCCTATATTTTTATATGTGTATGCTTCTGCAAAACTTAAATTTTTAAAAATTAGATTTTGAATGGAAATAGTGGTTATGGGTGTTTTTAACAATTCATGGACCACACTCTGCTACGTAACCAAGGAATATAAATCTAAGTGTTTATCTTTTTACTTCACAACTGCGACCGATAGTTAAAAAACGTTAAAAAATTAAAGCCTTATACAACTTTTGACGGAAACGCCCCTTAAAAGTGGGCGTGTCTTAAAAATTTGAAGCACTAACTGCGCTTTGATCAGTATTTAGGCATATGTGTAAAACTACAGCTGAATCGAGTAGTTTTTGAACAATCTTACCAGAACAAAGGTTATTTTATCAAAATCGCGCCTCAAAAAGTAGGCGTATTGAAAAAATGTACACAAAAAAATGTAGAGATATATTTCTCAAATAACGAACGGAAGGAAAAAGGTTTAAATTGAGACTACCTTAAATATTTGAGACTACGTTTTTCGTTCTTTCATGAAAACTGGGCGTAAGCCATACCCCAAATTCAAAAATTTCTTTTCATACACAAACTTTTTAGTTTCTATCAAGAGACTCAAAATTTTGGCTTGCGGAATCATTATAAATACCGTTTATTTACAAAAACAATTTTTTAATAGTTTCTAGTGAAAAGTGGGCGTCAGCCACGCCCAAAATCAAATTTATTGATTTCATACACAAGATGTTTATGTGCAAATAATGCCCACTAAATTTTATGTTTTTCTCTTTAATATAACATTTGTTATTTTACAAAAACAATATTGATGGTTTTGTATGAAAAATGGGCGTCCGCCACGCCCAAACTGAAATATTTTTATATAATTGGAAGAAGGTTTACCTAAAGCTTGCGTGTGCAAAATTTTAGCGTTATGCTTCTATCGTAACTGTAAAAAACATAATTTAATTTTACCAAATTGAGGTTGTTCAACAAAAATGGCGATTGTGGGCGTGTTTGTGGGCAGATTTTGCTAATTGCAGAACTTAGCCTTACTCTTGAACCAAAGATTATATATACCAAATTTCAGCTTTCTAGCTCAAAAATTGCGACCTCTAGAGAGTATACATACGGACGGACGGACGGACGGATGGACATGGCTAAATCGTCTAGGCTTTTGATTCTGAGTCAGAATATATATACTTTTCTATACCTAACGGTATTATTTCTCTATGTTACAAACTCCACACCAAATACAATATACCCATTCTATGGAATAGGGTATAATAAATCAAACAAATTAATGTATTGCAACAAGCGAGAGGAAATGAAAAGAAAAATCATGACAGAACGTAGAAGAGTGAGTCATAAATGTCGCTACTCGTATTTAAAAACGATCGTGAATATCCACTTAGTCTTGACATTTAAATGGTTTCTGAATTTGTTTTTTTCAATATTGTTTTTGTAAATAACCAATTGTTATATTAATGCGAACAAAATTAAATTTTGTGGATATTACTTGCACATAAACATATTGTGTATGAAATCAAAAAAAATAATTTTGGGTGTGGCTGACGCCCACTTTTCACTAAAAAACAAAAAAATTGTTTTTGCAAATAAACGGTATTTATAATGAATCCGCAAGCCAAAATCTTGCGTCTCTAGTAGAAACTAAAAACTTTGCGTATGAAAAGAAATTTTTGAATTTCAGGCCTGGCTTACGCCCACTTTTCATGAAAGAACGAAAAACGTAGTCTCAAAAATTTAAGGTACCTCCAATATTCAATTTAAAACTTTTCTTTCCGTTCCTTCTTTCAAAAATATATCTCTACATTTTCTTGTGTAATTTTTTTCAATACGCCCACTTTTAAAGGCGTGATTTTGATAAAATACCTTTGTTTAGGTAAGATTGTTTAAAAACTACTCGATTCAGCTGTAGTTTTACACATATGCCTAAATACTGATCAAAGCTCAGTTAGTGCTTCAAATTTTTACGACACGCCCACTTTTAAGAGGCGTTTCCGTCAAAAGTTGTATAATGCATTAATTTTGTAACGTTTTTTAACTATATCGGTCGCAGTTTTGAAGTAAAAGGGATGAACACTAAGATTTATATTCCTTGGTTACGTAGCAGAGTATGGTCCAAGAATTGTTAAAAACACCCATAATCGCTATTTCCATTCAAAATCTAATTTTTAAAAATTTAAGTTTTGTCTTGTTTTGTTCAAATCGATCTGCAAGAATAAAATTGAATTTTACTGAGCTCATACTAATTGCCTTGGCAACAAAAAGCCTTAACTTTGGGCGTGGCACACGCTTTTTTTTTTATTGTGCCAGCACTAATTGAACATCACACCACACAAAATTAATGTTATTGAATTTTTGTCTGTCTGCTAAAGAAGAATTTTGTTTCTGAAACTGAAACATCGGCTGGCTGCGGGAGGCAGACGAATACACATACAAAAATATAGGGAATAGGGTATCCAACAGTTTGTTGCAAACGTAATGTAGCTCTCGCTTATGTTTCTTTTTTTCATTCAGAAACGAGCTCTGAACAGAGTTCGAGATTCGAGTATATCGAGAATCGAGTTCGCTCTGAACGTCCTCTGAACCAATTGTGTTCAGAGCGCTCTAAACTATTAATGAAACGAATTTAATATCCCATTCATTTCCTTTTCTCATGCCACTTGAAAAATCTGAAAAAATGTTTTTTTTTTTAACATTTAAAATACCTTCGGTGGCCATTTTAATTGTTTTTTATTTCAGCCGCCACTAAAAAGTTTGGTTTGGAAGCGTCTCACTATTGACGTTTATATTTTTGTTCAACTTTTGCTCAGTCTGCTCCATTTATTTATTTGGAGCTCGTAGAGCGCACTCTGAACACACTCTGAAGGAAAAAAGAAATACGAATTCTAAGCTCTGAACACTCTGAAGCAAAAAAGAAACACTTTTTTGTTGACAACTCAGGCTCTGCTGTGACCTAAAAAAGAAAAACGCCTAATGTAGGCAAATCACTTTGGTCAAAAACGAAGAAAATGAAATCGTTCAAACACACATTTTGAATATTCAGAGATTGTTGCAAAAATGCAGTTGCAGTGCTGTCTCTTACTAAAATAGTGTATTGCGTATGATCAGTGCTGTCTTCCTATTATTTGGTGGAGTATTTTTATATAAAAAAAAAAAAAAAAAAATAGAAGTAGATCTTGAGAAAGCGAAGTAGGGAAGGAAGTAGATATTCTTTTCTCCATAAAATGGAAGGAGATCTAATTTCCATAGGAGTAAGGGGTAAAAAGTAAGCATTGTACCTACATTATGTCAAGCTAAAGCGACTGAGCAAGCGCGTTGATGTAAGCTATTAGTTTGTTTGTTAATACGTGATTTGTATGCTGTCTAACAGGACAAGCTTTAGAAAAGATTTGAATGCAAACGAATTCACCAGAAAAGTATTAAACAGAAATTGGCATTAAAAATATTATTGAAATTCTCAAAATCAAAAGAAGTCCTGAATTTTTCATAGGATTCCGTTTTCGATGAATTTTTTTACAATACTGGAGTCCTATAGTTCAGGCTTTAAAAAGGAGTCAAAAGGTGGACGCAAAAGAACCCAAGGCCCTGGTTTTACAGATCTAAAGCGAGATACTAAGCGTGTCGGTACGTTTGTATGCTTGAATGTGTATTTAAACGTTTGTATGGATACGTGTTGTAAGCATTTATTCATAAAATAAAGTTTGAAAATAAGCCGAAAACTTGTGCTGCCTGCCTGAGTTTTTCATCGCATTTTTTGGAAAGTCGTAAGTTACTCTCTGAAGTTTCACTTCGGTCGAGTTAAAATTACAGACACACATTTTGTTCACAATTTTTTCCAAGATCAGCAGCGAAAAAAAAGTCTGGAACGGTTTAATCGGGCGATCTTGCATACCAGTGCAAATCGCCAAAACAAGAGATGAGGCGACCCGGGAATGCCGCCTTCAGAATATCGGTTGCGTTGTGGCTGGTGCAGTGTGTTCCGTAGCTCCGTCCTGTTGGAACCACATGTCTTCCAGTCCTAATTCGTGTAATTGCGGTAGAAAAAACTCGGTTTACATGGCCCTATAGCTCGCACCGTCCACTGTTGTTTGACCAGTGGCGTTCTCGAAAAAAATGGCCCGGTGACTCCTCCAGCGTGAACAGCGCATCATGCAGTAACTTTGCGCGGGTGTAATAGCTCCTCGTGCATTACTCGTGGATTTTCGGTGCCCCAAAAGCGATAGTTTTGCTTGTTCACGTACCCGCTGAGGTGGAAATGAGCCTCATCGCTTATTATGATTTTGGTCGTAAAGTCGTCCACTTCGTCCTCGAGATTGAGGCTGGCCTGGGCGCAGGTTACACGCGTTTAGCGATCGACATAGGCAGCAGCTGATGCACGGACTGGACTTTTTACGGGAACACGCTCAAGTCTTTGACCAAAATTTGACTTAGATGGACGACCGGCTGATGGCTAATTGCGAGGCATGGCGTCTGGTCGATGTTTCCGGCAACAGCGGCAATATTCTCGGCACAACCGGCCGGCGCTTCGAGGCCAGATACTCTTGGCAACGACTCGTGTGGTCCCATACCCTTCAAGGTTGGTGGCCAAACGGCGCAGTGTTTGCGCAGTCGAACTGCAGACGAATTGTTACGCAAAAAAATAGACATGGATATTCCGCGTTCTTGGGGAGTGTATCGTTCCATGGCTTGTTGACTTGTATTCTACATCTGTCAAGTCCACAAATGTCAAAACAGATTTGACATTGGCGGCCATTTTCAAAAATAAGAGCATCTTCCAATAGGGTGATTTCTTTTGGCCCACCTTGTATTTGAGGGCCCAGAAATTTGATGTCAATGTTTTGCAATTTTAAATTACCTATCAAATGACTTCAAATTTATGTAATAGGAAACATAGACCGAAATTGAAAAATGGGCGCTCATTTGGCTCGGACCGGCCCTGTTCCTATTAAGTTTCCAAAATATGATTCTTTCAAATAGCACTGCATCATATCTTAAAAATTCGAAGCAACCGGCTTTACTATGTAGTAGAGATAGAAGTGTTCCGAAACCCAGTCAAAAAGCAATAGTTTTACCAAATATGTCTGTTTAATGTATTTAATTAGATAGCGCTTAACTCCAACTCTAAATAACTAGCTCCCTAGCTCATAATCTACGCATCCGATCAAGCTTTAGCAAACACTTCAAATATTCATTTCAAAGAACAAAGTGATTGCTAATGCAGAATGTTAAAGTTTTGCGACAGATGGAGCCGGAAACTAAATGCGGCAAGAAATGGCAGCTTATAAATGAAATACACTATTTCGGAATCCCATTCGGGATTTTGGGTTTTCGGGACTCTAAGTTTTCGGGATTTTGGGCTTTCTGGGTTTTGGATTCTCGAGTTTATGAGTTTTCGGGATTTTGGGTTTTCGTTATTTCGGCTTTCGGGATCTTTCCTCTTTGTTTCGGTTTCTCTGTTTCCAAATATTGGACTTGGAATTCTAGAGTATCATAATTAGACTAACGCTCTTCTCTTTCTATCACCATAATAAACATCCGAACGTTCAAACATTCAGACTAAAATTTAAAAGTTATCAAGGCTTACAAGTCTAAGAAAAATCGAAAGTTCGGAAATTTGCAATACTCCATACTCATACAGGAATATGGGATTCTTACACAAAAGAAAAAAGAATGAATGATCCCAACACAAGAAATGTTTTGGCAGTTTTTAAACAAAGGCTATCAAATAATGTTACCAATAAATAACTCAAATCTAACCATTTTGTTGTTTCATTTTGTGTTTCCAGGAAATAATTTTTCACATAAGGACAGTTTCTAAATCCGATTCCGTTGCGGATGTTTTTGTTCCACACCATTGATTTGCTTTCAAAAACATTAGGTACTGATCAAAAGGTTCTAAGAAATGATTACCCTTGGAATTGAATAATTTCAATTGTATAAAAATGATAACAGAATCAAAGACATGTTTTTGAAACTAAAGCACTTAAAATAAGCTCGTCTTTTGAATAGGTTTTTCAGAACTACCTTTGTCTTAAAAACAGTAGAATTCATGTTAGGAGTTTGTGCAAGCTTCTTAACTACTATCAAACATTTCAAAACAATATGTCATGACTTATATTAGGACACAATTTAATAAAAGGAGGATTGAACACATACAAGGATAGCTATCCATAACAACGAAAAAAAACCAAAGAATGTATATGTGTGTTATCTTTCACTTGACAGAAACAAAATGAACCAACAGAAAACCCTTTTTTCCTCATTTGCAATCATTCGCAACAGCAGAAATCAGAAGGACATCACATTGATGTCAACATGAAGTCTAAATACTGACAGTTGGTAGAAAACTTTTGTTTTCTGAAGTATAGTATCCTTCCGGGAAGTCAGTTCGGTTCGTTTTGGTTTCGGTATCTCAACATTACATAGCTAAAGTTGAAAAGAAAAACATATAAAACAAAATCAAAAAAAAAGAAGAATGTTTCCTCGTGGTGGAGATTATTTTTTATTAAAAATTCCTGGGAACTGTTGGGTTGGGGGACTCCTGTCGAATTAGGGACAACAAACATAAGGGTTTTTGCTTTGCTTGATGGACTAATCAAAATCATTCATCCAAATTAAGAGTGTTTTTCGGGTAAACTGTCATTTTCAAGAATTTGTGTGGTTTTGTTATTGAACATGTGTTCTGGTGAAGAGGCATCTGTTAAGAATACATTTATAAGTAAGTAATATAATCCATGATTGATCCTTTTATGAGGAGCTTTAAATATTGATATTTCAATTTACAAAAAAAAAGTTACCTATGCGAGAAATGAAAGAAAAGATAGTTTTATCTTTGTCTTTGTAACCAGTGTTTTATTATTCTGTTCGATATTTTGCCAACACCACGCTTTTTACTTCCAAACGATGATGTATGTCTGTCTGTCTGGTCGTACCTCTACAGCCTAAGTGGATGGGCCGATTTGCTTCAATCTTGGTATTTAGTAATTATATGGTATTCCCTTTTTTAATTTCTGCTTAAGGTCGAAAAATAAAAAAAAATTTTGAAAAACTTTTCGAAATCATTTTTCAAAAAAATCAACAATTCCAGTTCATAGGTATTGTAACCGACCCGAGCATTAAAACATACCCTTAAGATCAGACATGCAAAATTTACAAAATAAAAATCAAATCAGGCAGACAACATTTACACAACAAAAAGAAGCTTTATTTTTCTTGCACCTTATACTAAAGTTAAAAGCTTTCTCTCTTTCATTTGGAATTCCAGCAGCCAACAAATTAACTTAACCTAAACTAAAAATTACAACTAAAGAATTAAAAAAGAAATCAAAAAAAGAAAGAAAAAGAAAACTAAACGTAAGATTTATTTTTTGGCATAAAAACTAAAACTACAAAAGATAAACTTTGATTGCCTTGCTCGAGGCTAAAGATTTCAAGCTTCAAAATCTTTCGAACCTGATATAACAGATATTCAGCAAATACATTTATTTATAATTTTTGAGAAAAACTTTTTTTGTCTAAGGCTGAGGTAGGCTCAGCGGTTCTAGGGTTTACTAAAGAAGCAAAAACTTTAGTTTCTTAAAGTTGTTTTATTCACTTATTCTTAATAAAGTAATTTTACAACTCATAAATTCTGGGTTAAATATTATTACAATGTTACAATTTACTTCCAATTTTTAATACTTCAATAGTCTTAATCTACTTTGACCCTGAGATAGCAGGGTCTAATAAATTCTCGGCGGAGATAGCAGCGGACACTAAATTTTAAAACCTGGAAGCCCACGTCAACTTTGGGTTCTAAGCTTACAAAATGTTGGAGTTCGGCACTGTACTTAAGATTGGTATACGGTCACTGGTGGCAACCGAGTCCATTTGCACGATTTAACGATTATTTATTGAACAATAATGTATACAATTGATTCTTATTCTATTTTACTTATGAATTATGATACTCAAAAATATTTGTTGGCACATTAGGGGCCTTACTATATACATTGATATTTCATAATACATTAAAAAAAAAATGTCATTAATGGGACTTATGTATATTAATAGTCAAGTGGTGGTGTCCATCTCGGGTTGTTCAAATCCGGTTGTCCTTAACTATGGGCCTGAAGTCAAACCGGCTCTCTTATGCATATTTCCGCATGCAAGACAGTGGTAATTATAACATAAGCAATAAATATTTTTGTAAAATCTCTTCCAATGCAAATCGCAAGTAAATTATAGCTTGCCATTGGTTGTTGTTTGTGTTAAATGGATTATGGTGGCGAAACTGGTTTGGCTGGTATTGTTTGTATGCAATCGAGTGTTGGCTTGTGCAATATAATATGGCACGGTCGAGGAGGAGTGAAATCCTCAATTAATGTGCGGTGGCCGGTCGGAATTTCTTATTTTGCAATGTAATAATGCGGCGGTAGGGGCATTTTATTACTTTTAATGTATGGTGGTCGGACGGAATTGCTTACTTCGCAATTAAATAATTGGCGGTAGCGGCGTTTCTACATAGACACAGACAAACAGACATCTTTTTTCGTCTACACTATCATCGAAATGTCATGTTTGATTGGTATCTCAACTTTTTTTCGACGAATGCTTAACCGCTTTTTGCTGTCGACTATCTTGAAAACTGCTCAACCGATACTTTCGAAATTTCACACATATATAGTGTAGGTAGCTCAATTTATACTGCAGACCAATATTTTTATAAAATATTTTTTGGATTTTTATAAAAAAAAAATAATATTTTGAAAACTTCTGAATAAATTTCGACTTTTGTTTCACCTTCGCTTCATGCTACGTGGTTTGTGTACTTACTTTTTGATATCAAAACGTAACGTTAAAGCTCAACGCCTCATTGTGAGCATTATACATGAATTCCTACGTCTGAACTTTCGCGTTCTGTCAAAGCAAAGCTCAAAGCGTCGTTGTGAAGCAGACATGAACGAACATTTGCTCGCGTTTGACCATTCAAACTACTGTTACTGTTTCTGTGTGTTTTCTTTAGAGTTTTTTTCAATTTCGAAAACAAGTTGATATCACTCAGTCAATGGATCATTGCTTTGTTGTATATTCGTCCTCTGTGTGTGTGCATTGATTTCAAAGTTTTAGGCATTTAATCAAAGGATTTGGAACAATTAGTAAGAAATTAAGTCTGAAAAGGGTGTGAATTAATACAGGGTGTCTCCTTATTCGTAGGCAATATTTTAGATGATGATTCTTGGGTACATTTTAAGCAGCAAATCGTTCAACAGTAAAGACCTATCTCCAATTTTGATATAATTTTTGTGATTTAAGAAAAGGCTTACTTTGGTGTACCCTTACTCACTAGTACTATGAACTAACGATAGACTCTTCGTTTAGGTCTTTATTTTTAGGAGAAATAATAGCCTTAGTAAATGCGTTTAAATAAATTTGATATCTTGTCTCAGTTTTAGGATAAATCCCGTTTCTATCCTGTTTCCTGTTCCATTTTTTTTTTCATGCTTATTTCTTGACTTCGGAGCCAGTTATAGCTATCATTAAAACGTATCATTGAAACACAAATCAGTGATACGATTTATATTTTCACTGACAGGCCAATAATTATAGCAATCATTAAAATAGTCATCATCGAAAGCAATTTAGTTCACACAAAAAGCAATATATTGAGGTTAAAGTTGATCACTGAAAGTAAAACTGATGTATGAAAACACAATAAGAATTGAACACATTCAGTGGAACGATTGTGCTCCATTGTCATTTTTCATCTCTACGCGTCCGTAAAGCTTGTTCGACGTAACGTACGCGAAGCATGAATTTATTTTGAAGTGGAACTTCTTAGGCGCATGGGGGTAAAATTTTTAAGGCCCCGATCCATAGAATCCGTTGCGTGCGTCCGGCAAATCAACTGACAGCTCGATTAAATAAACGTGTTCTTACGAGAAGTGGTCCATAGACAACGCATGCGTCAACGCAACGGACAGAAGTAGCCGAACTTTTAACTTTTTCTTCTCCGGCAATCCGTTGACAGCCGGTTGACAGCAATTTTTTTTTTTGATTTGAAGTGGTTTCGTTTTGGCATTGAAGAAGAGAAATATATTTCTTCTTCTAAGGGTTTTAGTTACAGTTGTAATTATTTAAAGCGTAATTTTTTGCAGCATGTTCGAAGAAAAAACAGGGCAAAAATGGAACGTCAACGCATTCATTAGTTCACCGGTTCACCCCCAATCCGGCGATCCGGCAAACGTCAACGGATGCGTTGCCGCAACGGACCAACTGATGTCTGATTCACAACCTCGCGTCACGACGAGACGAGAGCGTCGCGATTATCGCCGTCTTTTTTTCTCGTTCTGAAAAATCAGAACGAGAAAAAGTGACAACGATAATCGCGACGCCCTCGTCTCGTCGTGACGCGTGACGTACAACGTGATGGTCTACGGTGTTTTTTTTTTTTTTTTTGAAAAATGCAGTGAGTAGGCTTTTATCGTTAAACTTTCTATTAAACAAAATGTGGTGGTTTTTTCCCCTACACTACAGTACAAAATTATTTTGATTTTTTATTTCGAATCCGGTGGGATTTCATATATTTCATCTGGGATCAATTTCAGTCCGATGGTTGATGGTTTTAAATAGATTGGCGCGTAGCAGGGATGTGACTTGGTATGTGGTTAAATAAGCTTTGGAAGGTTGATATGAAAAATGTGATGTGTATAATATTAAATGTGTTAGGCGGGTAAGCGGCCTTAAGAAGCTGCACTGGTTGGATGGTGCGGTGCAAAAAAATGTGTACCTTGTACGCACGTACTTTTTTTTAATTTAAACTTCCGAAAAAATATATATTGCATGGCCTATTGCAAGTTTGTAAATACTGAGTTGGTCAATTGATCACTTAACTTCTTCCATGATGGCCATAACTTACCTCCTATAGCTCCTAAGATGCAAAATTCATGGACACACATAATATATTTGGGAATGTGATCAATATAAGAAACAGCTCCTAACCCATTTCTTCAACACCCAAACCATCAATTTCTTAGAACTAAAGTTTATCCCCAATAATAAATAATAAATTCGCTATAATCTCAACAAATCTCTAACGAATTTGAAGCACATATACATTATCATGGAGCAACATTGTTCCGGGTGTCCTTTTTATCCTCGAAAGCTCGAAACTCGAACCTCGAATAGACAAAGACCAAACAACCAACTGAAAGTAAATCAGCAACCAAGAGTTGCTATCGATAATTCCGAACCACCCGTATGCATGGATTTTCACAGATTAAAACTCATCCGTCCTCCAACAGAAAATTGGCTCACAATCAGTGACTGGAAAATCTCCCCAAAATCCAATAATAATCTACCGAGTTGAAAATGTTGCTATATTCCCATAAATTCTTTATTACATTGGGACAAATGGCATTGCAATGTTTTATTCGATTGAAGAAGAGATTGAGGTAGGGTGTAGTGTAGGGTAAGGAGAGTCGAGAGCGAAGCAATCGCAAAACGATAGAAGTTGTTCCAGAAGTTTAATCTTGTAACCGTAACCATGTAGTATTGTTTTCTCAATTCTCACACGTTCAAGCAGCCAGCATACTCTTCTTCGTCTTTATCCTTTTTTTTGCAAAATTCTACTACGTATTCTATACCAACAACAACAACAACTTCAGCTCTTGAATTCCCAGTTCGATTGAAGTAAATACAATAAAAATGAAAAAGATATAAAAGTATTGATTTTATTCTTTTGCTTGCAATAAACAATATTCTCCACGGAAGCATAAAATATTGCGCCTTTTGTTTCTGTTCTGAGAAGGAAGTAAGATCCTTCATGTATGTATGTATAGTAGGAGGTACAACAAGGATGAGTATGTGCTGCAGGCAGAATATAGAAATATGACCAGCCAAGAAGAAATAATATGGAAGGAAGGATTCCTATACTGATTTTTTGAAAGGGGTCCTTGCGCTGGATATTGTGTGGGTTTGAATTTGGAGGTATGTGTGGCAGGAAATAGAGACATTCATATCTCGGTCGGTGGTATGAGAAAGAGGAATATTTTTTAAATGATGTGTGAAATGGAAAGTCGAAAACAGCTAGCGGAATTATTTTGTTACTTTGGAACAATATTGGATATTACTTTTATTGGGTTTATTGCTGTGGGAATCATTTGTTTTGTTTGTCGTAGACAAAGTTATAAAAAAATAGTTTATGGTAGTCAAGGAAGACAATTGATATATGTATCTTTTGTTTTAAACTGTTGTTTAAGAACAAAAGTTATGTCATTACATGTTTCACTATATACAACATAATAGAGCTGTTTTTATTAAAACTATATATTTCACTTTTGAGAAGGTTTATTTTATGGCTTTACAAAACTCGCATTCTTTTGGGCCTTGTTTTATAGCATTTCCTTGAAAAACAAGTCATAAGTCCTTTGGGGGAGCGAGCGGTTTTTGCAATTAAGGACAAGAAGAGCGTTATGGCGGTAGAAATCATTTTTTGTAAAGCTAATTCTGGGACAAACACTTTTGTAAATACATATCTAAAAAAAAAAAAGTGACCTGTGGAAAATTATAGAAAGAATTTTGAAAATTCAAGCTGGAGGAGAAGAGAATTCAATCCCTGATATAGAGTAGGTTTTTTTTTTTAGCGGGGTGCAGTTTCTCAAGACGGGCTGATAAACTTTTCAGGAATTAATCTTGCCGTGAAGAAGTTCATCTCAAACTAACAGTTGTGCTTCGGCAGTATTTCAACTTTTTTGTGATGGCCAACGGTTGAGCGAAATGAAGACTAAAAAGTTCATGGCGTGGGTATAGGGGATCGCATTTTCGCGAGCCCGTTAAATTAACGAATGGAAGTATGCTGAGTTGGAAAAAACATCGTTCTTAAAAAATCCTAACCGTGTTAACAGTAGTATTTTTTATGGGTCACCGGAAGGGAAGGCCCGCCGAAGCCAGATGATTAAAATGTTAACTGGAATGCACTTGTGGAAACTAAAAGGTGATTTATTAAGACCAATTTTTTTAATTTTGAAGAAAAATATCTGACATTTACTTTTCAAATATTATTTCGGGTAAATTTTGCCCCCGACTACGAGATATATGATCCATTCTGAAAGTCAATTTTATAACCACGCTTCCATATTAATGCAACAGGTTGTAGTTGTATTTTGTCCGTGATGTTGGCTTGCAATTCTTCGGTCGTATCTTACCGGAAAAGACTTTTGACACATAACCCCAAGAAAAAAGTCTAGAAGGCGAAATTGCCTGTTCACCAAAGTTGTTTTTCAATAAAGCCACCATGTTTCGCTCGCTGGTGTATGGTATGTAATTTTGACTTTTTAGAGCGCACGAAAAACATTTTTCACAGAAAGCTGAATTTATTATAATGCAGGTGAATATTATCAAGACGTTATTGAAGTGTGAGTTTCTATTGATTTTCACACAAGCTTTCGTCCATTGTAGTTCAGTCTTGATACCATGTATCTAGTAATCCGTAGCGCCACGCCGAAGGTTCTGGGTTCGATCCCTGTGACTCTACCTAAATTCTTTTACGGGGTACTGTCTCTTGCGAGGAAGTGACAAATCTTCCAATAGTAAATCATGTAATGAAAAGTGCTTCTCTGTAAATCCTTCGGATTCGGTGGTAAATTGTAGGTCCATTCCATTCCTGCAGAACATTAACGTACACACAGGAATGATTGAGAGTTTAAGTCACAGGTTCCGGCCCTTTTTGAAGCTGTTGTGCAAAGTAGATATTTATTTTTATTTTGACACCATAATCCTAGTCACATGTGATCAGTAAAAAAAAGTAAAAAAACATAATGAAAAAATTGTCCTCCCTGAGTGATCTAAAGGATATACTTATTCGGATGAATATTTATCAAATTGAAGTAGAGTTATGGAGCAGTCAAAGTTAATTTTAAGCTACAAGGATTTTTCGTAGGAGAAAAGACATCTACTGTAGCTTTCTTTACTCTTCGTTTAATGATGAATTTCCAGCTCATTTTCCTGTCCAAACAAGATAAACCGTCCGCTCAAGAAATATCTAGAAGATCGGGAGCTTTAAAATGATCGGCAGAACGGCTTTCGCAACTGTTCCACTTGTGATCTGAATGCATATCTCACCGAACAGTGAATTGGCGTATTAAAAATTGTGTGGAGTTTAATGCGTCAAAAAACCAATGCTGTCTTCCGTCGTTAAAGCTAAACAATCCCCCTATGCCATTATCCATAAATGGAACTTGTATCGAAAAAGCCAACAAGTTACCTATACACAGAATTCTGTATGTTTATGACCACATACTTGAGATTACCAAGAATGCTGCAAGATGCTTAGGCTTCCTTTATATAATTTACAAAACGTTTATACGCGCTAAGCTCGAGAATAACACTCCCATCTCTGGGCAGGTGCTTCTCAAACTTTTCTACACCTGCTCGACAGAGTTCAGAAAAAAGCTTAAAAATTGATAGGAGAGAGAAACATCATGGAAATATTTCTATAACTCGAACATCGTCGAAATGTTTCATGTCTTTCCTTATTTTACCGGTTCTTTTACAAAAAGTGCTCACTCGTGGTAGCCAGCTGCGTTCCACCTCTTAAACATTTCCCCCGTTATACTCGTCTTGCTAGGAACGCTCATCAGTTTACGCTTGAGCCCAATCTCGGACTTACGTGAAATGTAGGAATTCTTTCTTTAGCCATACAACACGAATGTGGAATGAATTGCCAGGTACAATTTTCCGTTGCCATTTTGCTTTTCAAACATTCAAGACCAATGTTCATCGACACCTCCTTTCCCTTCCTCCCTAAGTTCCTATCACTCGCGCTGTGACTGATCATTAAAAGGCTATTCGAAGCCCTTAAGCGCATTTTGGAAAAAAGCAGTTAAAAATTATATCCAATTATATTGATCACTTAAAAATCACTAGGTCAAACGTGTTTAGGGAAAAATGAAGTAGGCCATCTGATTTCTTTTACTGTTTACAATTTTTTAAAAAACTGTTTTTTTTTGAAAAACTTTTCGAAAATGTATTCCAATTTTTTGTTTGAGTATATCAACTTCTAGCTTTTTCTAGTTTTTATCAAAAAAATAAAATTTAAAAAAAAATACATTAAACTGTTTTTGGGAAACACAAAAAATAAAACAAAATTTTAAATAAATTTTAAAAATCTCGAAAAACACACTGATATTTTGTTAAGCACATTTCAAAAAGTTAAAGTTCAATTATTAAAGCCTTAATTTCTTTCGTATAACATCTGCTTAAAAAAAACTTTGCTTTTCTGAAAAAAAAGTCATAACATATAGTAATCCTTTAACATCAAATACATCTCTTAAGCTTGAAAAAAAAAGAAATCCCTAACAAAATGACAGAAGCAGCAAAAACTACTTTTATTTGTCACTTGCTCCACACCTTTCTTCCCTTAAAAAATACATAGAAGAAGGAAACTAAGTCATGAAGCAAAATACGTCATTCGTCAAGTCAAAGCTAGATAGAGAACTAGAAAATAAAAAAAGGAAAAAATATGTATTTGTTTGTGTACAAAACTCCCAAACAAATGTCAGGATTTTTCTTTGAGGGAACAAAAAAAAGGAAGGAAACAAAATGCACTTGCATTGCGAAAATCCTTGACGTTGTAACTTGCAACAACATCCATTTTCTGATTGTGTGCACACACAAACAAAAAAAAATCACTGTTCCTCTATAAATGTAGGTACTATGAGTACATATGTACATACATTTATACATAACAAGTTTGTAAAGGGTGTTTTCTTCAGAGGTATAAAATGAAATAAAACACAGATAAATTGGATGAAATGCAATAAAATTGTCTTTATTTGGAATATAATGCGTTGCCATTTTGTACTTGCGTTTATAGGTACTCTAAGGCAAGTTATGCATTCGTCGAAAAAGAAAGTTTTGAGTTAACAATCAAACATAACATTACGATAATAGCGAAGACAACAAAAGATGGTCAAAAAATTCTGTCTGTCTGTCAGTCTGTAGATATGTATAGGCACCTGCAGCCCGAATGGGTGGGCCGATTTGCTTGGTATAAAAGTTGTTTAGGTACGAGTATTATACAGAGGAGAAATTGAATTTTTTTTTTTAGCTCAAAAAATAACGGTACTTGCAATGTAACAGTTACGTTAAAGCTTATTTTTCTCGAAAACGGCTATAACGATTTTGATTTAAAAAAAAAACCGGTGCAGCTTTTTAGGTATGACCAATCATAAGGCAGTTTTTTTTTTTTTTAATGTCGGTACTTTACATAGGACCGCTTTTTTTACTTTCGACTATCTCGGAAACGGCTCAACCGATACTTTCGAAATTTCACACATATATAGCTCAATTTATACTGCTCACCAATATTTTCAAAAAATTGGTTGTCTGTAAAGTCGGTTTACGGACGATAATATTACGTGATAAAAAGTTCACAGATCAGTTCATGTGTAGGTTGTATCTGTCCAACCACAAGCCATCCACCATTTTTGATTTTTTTTCTCACCCCTTCTCCCCAAACATCAACATCCCACCCCCACGTACAACCACCAAACAACAGCCCACCATTTTTGACAAATTTTTTCTTCCCCCACAATAAATACCCCTTCCTTACCACCACCAACTACCCACATCACCTACAACCCAACCACCCACTATTTTTGACAATTCCCTCCCAAACACCAAATCCTTCCCCAAATCCAACCACCCACCCCACCAACAAGCACCTTCCACTCACCCACCGTTTTCTACCATTTTTTCATCACCCCCAATCAAATCAACTATCCCTACCACCTAAAACGCCAACCACCCAACCTACTTACAACCGCCAACCATCCACGCACCATATTTGGCAATTCCCCCCAACACCAAACACCCATCCCAACTACAGCCATCAACGAACCAATATTAATTTTGAAAAATTTTGCCACACCACCCACCCCAACTACAACCACCAACCAAACACCCACCATTTTTGACAAGTTTTCCTCCCCCCCCCCCCCCCCCACCCTAAACAAATCCCCACTAACACCACCCTCCCCACCACCACCACCACTTACAATCACCAACCACCCAATACCCTACACTCCCACTTCATCGACTTTCTATGCCTTCAAAGCAGATATACATACATATAACATGACTGTGACTGTGACTGTGACACTTTTTCGTGCGTGCTGCCCATATATTTCGATTTATTTGACGTTATCACGTCAAAATATTTTTTTGTATTTCAAAAAGCATTTTTTTAAGTTTTTAAACAAAACTGCTTATTAGTTTGTTTTCAAAAATTATAAATAAATGTATGTGCTGAATAGCTACGAGCTGGCGTTTTTGAATTTTTTTTTGAAAAATGTTTTCAAAAAGTTTTTCAAAAAAAAAAACTTTTTTCTCAAAAACCGCTCCACAGATTTTTATTAATATATCCCCATACATTCAAATCTATCCAAGACATAAAATGGCGTACTTTTTTTCAGCTCAAATTAGTTTAACTTTCTATTTAAGAATTTCGAAAAATTAATTTTTTCAAAATCTCAAGCCCCAAGACTGTCACATATTTTGGGTCTTATATTGGAAATAACACGTAGCGTTTTCCAGGTCGTCACTCATCGTTGGCTTCTCGGTGTAGACTAGCGACATCACATGCCCTCACAGAAAATAGTCCCGCTATAATAAATCGCACGATCGTGGAGGCCAACTCACATTTCCAAAAGTGAAGCTTCTTTCAACGAATTTTTTGTGATACACGCTGTGTGACATTTTGCACCATCTTGTTGAAACCACAGCTCCACAACATCAAGGCTATTCAATTCAGGAACGATAAAGTTATTGATCATGGCTCTAAAACTATCTCTGCATTGACTGTACGATGGCTCGATGATCATCTTCACTCCAAATACAGCAATTTTACTTACCATTCGTCAAATTCACATGCGTTGTTCAGGCGTCAGTCGATTTATAATAAAATGTCAAATCATACTAAAGAAAAATCACAAAGTACATAAATGACAAAATGGCTTTCAACGAAAGCAGTGTTTGGCAATTTTTTAAATTACAATTCTATTCTGTGTCTTTATAAAAAAAACACCCTTTACTGGCACACATATACATACATTGACATGTTTTTATATTTCGAAGATACAACGTCATTTAAAAACTTTTTAATCTTTGACAATTTTTCAAAACAAATGCTACTTATTATGTTGTTTTTCTTCTTTCCTTCAATCCTTTTTCCATTCTCCTCCAATTCAAACCTAAAAGCTATCCAGAAGAACGAAATGACGGAACGGTATGAAATTACAAATAAAAAACAAATTTTCCGTTTCTTTTTCCGGCAAAAGGATTAGCTATGTGACTAATATTTTTTCTTGTCCTTTTTCCTTGTAATGCTCTTCAATTTCCCTTGAATAGCATCAGTTATGTTGAAAAGCCCTTTAATGAGCTATTTGTGTTTCTTATTTCAGCTGTGATAGTCCTTCAATTAAGGACAATCACAGATTCATCTTTCAAAACGAATTGCTTCTATTTACAGTAATTGCTGTGAAAAGTGTCACAAAAACAATTCGCAAATTGTAAATTGGTATATTAAATCCTTTTAAGAAACCAGATAGAAGAGATACCGAAAAATGTCCTTTCGCTTAGTTTTTATATGACTTTTTATGGTTTGAGAGTGTGGTGGCATATGGGGTGGCGTATGTGGAATATTTTATGAAATTTTATTTCCATAGTCTATTTGGATGTTTGCAAACATAAGGAAAATAAAAAAATAAATAAGTTATACAACACACATCTCCAACCTTTAAAATCACACAACAACTCAAATGGAATTTCGAGTTGGAGAAAAGAAAAGGACATTCTCATACTTTGAATGCAATCTTGTGTAAATACGAATACGAATTTTATATTCCATCAGAAAAGAAATTCTAAAATGCAGCACTGTGGTCGCTCGACATACATTTGAAGTAGTTTTTTTTTTCTAACCAGAATCTCAAAAATTTTCTTCTTCTGTAGCTTTTTTGTTTGTCATTTTTATTTTTTATGAAAAAAAAAAATTACTGTAATTGTATTTTTGTTGTTTGTTTTTTTTTTCTTTTATTTTCCATTCATGCATCAACTGGTCACAACGAATGTCCATTCGGGGGAAATAGATGATGGAAAATGTTTTTGAGGTAGAGGTGCATATGCATACAATTTGTGCTTTGTGTTTCGTAAAGTTATGTGGGAATCTTGTTTTGCGGATGGATCTGTCTTCTTGAAATATGTGTTTAGGTTTTCCCAAGAAACATGTCCATTAAAAAAGGGAACAATAAAATGTGAGTGCCTTGAGTTACCAGGACATATACATAGGGGAGATTGAGTATTCTTCTTGCTTTTCAATTCTTTTTTTTATTTAAAGTATGGGAATGTACAATAACTATTCTTTTTTTAAGATCCTTAACATGGTTTGGGAAATAAAGGGTATTTGCATACAGTGCACCCTCCAAGTTTCCATAGCAATAGTGTTTCGTGCTGTTGAAGCCTCCTTTTTGGTCATTCTCGTAGCTTATTTTGACCTCCAACACAGCTTAGGGTCGAAAATCCACAGTCCATTGTGAACTGCTGACCCACCTTTGTGAGCCAAAAGTCCACACAAAATGTCAGTGGGGTTTAAGCCCCATACTTGTGGCTATTACTCACGCTTTTTCACAATCCACACCCAGTCCGAATTCAACAAGATCTCGCTGAGCTGCGTCAACGCCCCGGACTGAGCAGAAAGATGACTCAGCGAACGAAGAATTCTGTGGTCTTCAAAGGATTATTTTAACATTGGTTCCACAGTCGGAAAGCATAGCCAGCGTGACACCACTTCCTGTGACGGACTCATTCTAATCAACTTTGCTGAGGGGATATGACAGCGCTCAGCGCGTCACCTTGTCGCAAGCCTTTCTCGACATTAAATGAGTCGGTGGTGTTCTCACCAAACTTGACGGAGCAGCGCGATTTCTCCATAGTCATCCTGCAAAATCGAACGAGTTGAGAAGGGATGCCAAGAAGTGACATGGCTCTGTATAGCTCGTTCTGGCTCACGCTGTCATAGGCGACTTTAAAATTGATAAAGAGGTCGTGAGTATCGATCTGGAATTCTGGGGTCTTTTCTAAAATCTGTCGAAGTGTGAACAAGATTGTCGACAAGATTTTAGAGGCAACATTTAGGAGACTTATACCTTTGTAGTTGGCGTAGTTCAGAGTATCTCCTTTCTTGTAGAATGCTGAGGTTCCATTCGTCAGGCCATCAGCTCCAGCAGCCTTGTTGGACTTTAGTTTTGATATTGTTACGCAAACTGTTTAACGTCTGCAGAAGTGTTCTTTCCAAATTCTCAGCACCGACTGTGTATCTACTACGACATTCCCACTTTCGTATCTACAGGCTTCCGCTCGGGCTTTGTAACTCATGGACAAATGTCTTACCCTTTGGTACAACTTTCTAACATTACTTCTGTCGTAGCACCCCTCAGTCGATTTAACCATTCGTTTTTCGAGTTCTCTCCTTTTATTTCTAAAAAGCCGATGTTCCTTCTTTTCTCTTTTGCTGTTATACCGTACCGGAAGCGCTCTTGGCAGCTCTGGTTCTGGACTGCAGAACTGCCTGATAAGTTTCGTTTTTGGCCAAGTGTATGAACCTGCACTCATCATCGAACCAGGTGTTTCGTTGTGGTAGCCAAATGAAACACAAAACATCCGTAGCTGCGATTTTGATGGCTATTTTGCAAAGTTGCCACTGGGCCTCTGGGTTTGGCGCAGGCGCTGGGCTTGTCGAAAGATAAGAGGAGACATGGTTGGCAAAGGTTGTGGCGGTTTCTTGTGATTGTAACTTCGCAACATCAAACTTTCTCACAGAGGATGCTCGATTCTGCGGTCTGGTGGAGATCCGCATTCGCACTTTAAGGCTGAACTATAATAGTCGGAAACAAACGGAAGCTAGTGTCAAAACCGAACGAAACGTTGCCGTCCAACCTGTGAAATAAACACGCTACCCATAATGGAACGGATTGCCGCGGAAGCAAAACATGTATTTTCCTCTGAACAACAAGATGACTGTGAAGCGGAGAGGATATACATAAAAAAAAATCATATATTCACTCTGCTGTGAAGTCACACACAAAGTCAGCATACCTTGCTCACTCTCACACTAACTCTCATATCCATTCACAGTTAGATGCAAATTTACGTTCGTAAAGTGCGATAGCGAGTGCATGAATGAATGAATTAATTATTGGGGGGAAAGTGCACTGCGACCTTTAAGATCTATTGTGCCCCCTTTTCTAAAGCGCTGGATGAGGATACTCATCCTACAGCACTTCCTCCAACTTGGTTTCTTTTAGGAAGCCAAGTATTTGAGGTATTTTTAGAGAAGGTAACCTGCCCTTCTCTATCTGGTAATTGCCCAGGTGTTTTTGTCTTTTGTGCATAAGTGCACCACATCTACCTAGTATGTGGTCCGGTGTTTCTTCTTCTTCATCGCAGAATCTGCATGTTGCGCTGCTTGACAGCCCTAGGATATTGAGGTGTCTTTTTAGTTTGCAGTGCCCTGTGAGAAAGCCCGTTATAATTCTCAGGTTGTTTCTGTTTAAGTTAATGCAGGCTGTAAATATTTCTAGGTTGTAGTTCCCCAGTAACATTTTTGCCTGTCTTAACTTTGGGAGTTCTTTCCAATGGTTGGATCTTTTGATTTCTTCATTTGTCTTGATCTTGTTTTTGATCACATTCTCCCCAAAACCGCAGTAGGGTTCCGGTCCAATAAAGGGTGTTGTTGCCCCTATTTTCGCCAGACGGTCAGCCTCTTCATTGCCTTCAACACCAACGTGGCCTGGTATCCAATGGAGAGTGACTGTGTTTTCCCTGCCTAAGGTGTTGAGTTTGTCTAGGCATTCCCATACCAGTTTGGAACTGATACTGTATGAGCTAAGGGCTTTAAGTGCTGCTTGACTGTCTGACATTATTGCAATGTTTTGCTTGCGATAGTTCCTGTTTAAGTTTAGTTCTGCGCATTTTCCTATCGCATTAACTTCTGCTTGAAAGATGCTTGAGGACTGTCCCATTGGAACAGAGACTTTGGTTCTAGGCCCAAAGATTCCTGCACCCGTTCCTTCAATAGTTTTTGATCCATCAGTGTACCACTTGATGGCATTTGCTTTAAAGGTGTAGTTTTCTGTTTCTCCTAGCCACTCTTTTTTGCTACTTAACTTCGTTTGGAAGTTTTTCTCGAAGTTGTAAGTCTTAATCATGCTATCTCTTGGAATATCAATGGAGGGTATTGTTTTGGACAGGGAGTCTTTTTGCCTAAGACTTATTTGTTTACCTTTGCCGGTGCCCTCTTTTGAAAACCTCATGATTGTTCCCTCAGCAGCACTTTGTATCACAAAGTGTAATGGGGTCAGATGCAATATGACCTCCATTGCTGCCGTAGGGCAAGTTCTCATTGCTCCTGTGATGCATAAGCATGCGAGCCTTTGCACTTTTTCAAGTGATTTTCTAGTCGTAGCTAGTTCGGTTCTTTTATGCCACACAACCGCACTATAGGTGATAATGGGCCTCACCATCATAGTGTACATCCATCTTATTATATTCGGTCTGCATCCCCATGATTTTCCTGCAAGTCGTCTGCATATCATGAGGGACTTTGTGGCTTTCCCGACTGTTATTTCAAGGTGTTTGTTCCAGAGGAGTTTGCTGTCTAGGGTAATTCCTAGGAATTTGACCTCCCTCTTCGTGTCGATTACTTCACCTTTTAACCGGATAGGTTTCATGTGTGGTAGAAGTCTTTTCTTTGTGAATGGTACGATTGTGGTTTTTGATGGATTGATATTTAGTCCCACTGATGCGCACCATTTACTTGTTATTGTCAATCCCCTTTGTATTATGTCACAGAGGGTTTCTTCAAACTTTCCATAGGCTGTTATAACAATGTCGTCGGCAAAGCCTAGGCATTGTATACCTTGAGAAGTAAGACATTCTAGGAGCTCATCCACAACGAGGCTCCACAGCAGGGGTGATAAAACCCCACCTTGCGGGCATCCTCTTGTTGTGATGATTTTCTGTACGTTTTGTCCGGAATGTGCCTCTGCTATTCTAGTACTCAGCATTTCGTCTATCCATCTGGTTATTGTGATGGGAACACTCTTCCTAATTAGTGCTTTTTTGACTGCCTCGTGAGAGGTATTATCAAAAGCACCTTCTATGTCGAGGAACACACTTAGGGCGGTTTCTTTGGCGTCAAGTGCCTTTTCTATAGTGTTCGTTAATTCAAATAGAGCGGTCTCTGTTGATTTGCCCGCTCTATAGGCATGCTGACGTTGATTCAGAGGCATATTCCTTAGAACTTCTGATCTGATGTAATTGTCGATCACTTTCTCCAAAGTTTTCAGTAGGAAAGATGTTAGACTTATCGGTCTGAATGACTTCGGATGAGTTGTATCTTTTTTCCCCGTTTTTGGGATGAAGATAACTTTAGCTTTTCTCCACAGACTTGGTATATACCCAAGTGCAATGCTGCTTCGAAGTATGCTAATTAGGTACGGCATTAATTCATCTTTGCCTTGTTGCAGTAAGGCAGGAAAGATGCCATCTATGCCGGGTGATTTATAAGGTTGAAAGGTACTAATTGCCCATTCTAGTCTTTTTCCTGAGCAGATAGTTTTTGCTATCTTCCAGTCTTCTCTGTTTGGTTTGAAAGGTATTCTTTCAATTCTATCGTTCACTATGGGTGAACTACCTGGAAAGTGGGTACTCAGTAGCAAATTAGATCTTTGCTCTTCATTTTCTGTGAAGCTACCATCTGCGTTCCTAAGTGCCAATGATGTTAAAGTTTTCTCCATCGACAATGCTTTGTGTAGTCTGGCAGCTACAGGTGTGGAGGATATGTCTTCGCAAAAAGTTTTGAAGTTGTTTCTTTTGGCCTTTCTTAGTTCTTTGTTGTATTTGGTAAGCTCTTCAGAATAGTTTTGCCACACTCCAGTTCTCTTTGCCTCATTAAAGAGTTTTCTTACCCTAGATCTTAGTTTTGAAAGATTATTGCTCCACCATGGAGCGTCTTTCAGTTTTCTAGCAGTTTTTATAGGGCAACTGAGTTCATACGCCTCATTGATTGCCCCACTAAACTGCTTAACTATATTCTCTAGTTCAGGGTGACTATTAGTCGTACTAACTGGACCTAACTGTTCAATATTGATTTTAAGGGTGTTTTTATAAAGTTGCCAGTTCGTATTTCTTGGGTTCCTTACAGAGGTGTTCTCTGTGAGAAGGCCCTCTAGTAGAAACACAATGATTCTGTGGTCAGACATTGAGGGTTCGTTGGAGACTCTCCAATCTCTTAGAGCTTGACCTAAGTTTGGTGACCCAAAGGTTAAGTCTAAGACTTCTTCTCTTGTTCTAGTTATAAAGGTAGGGGTGTTCCCTACATTGAAAATATCTAGGTTTTTTACGAGAAGGAATTCTAAAAGGTACTCACCCCTTTGGTTTATGTCGGTGCTGCCCCATGTTGTATGGTGGGCGTTCGCGTCACAACCGATTAGTATCGGTAAGTTCCTACTGCTGCAGTAGTCCACCAGTTTTTGAACTTCCGCTGGTGGAATATTTTCGCCGTCACCTGCAAAGTAGGCCGATGCTATAACCAGAGTACTTTGGTTGCCCCCGATGGTTATATCCGCTTGGATTGGTACTAAGTCCCTCGTCATGTATTCTGAAAGACATATAAAGTTTATATTATTTCTTATCATTATACATGTTCTGGGCGAGTCTTCTCTCGTATCCCAGATTAGCTTTGAATCCTTACAATTCAGGCCTCTAACTTGTCCCCCGTATATCCAGGGTTCTTGGATCAGCGCTAGCCCTAAGTTGTCCTTCGTGAATTTCCTAGCTATCACGGCTGACGCCGCTTTAGCATGATGGACATTCACTTGGGCTGCCCTGGTGCTGATCCCGCGTCTTGTCATCTTGTTTTTAAGAGGTGGGGGCAGCTGCCCCCTCATCTGCAAGCAGATGGTCTTCTTCTTCCTCTGTAGGAAGCGTTTCGTCGGCTTCTTCTCGGCTAGGAGAGAGGTCCATGCCCTCTATGTCGCCATCTGCCAGGGAAGAAGGTGTGTTTTGGGAGTGAGGTGGATTGGAGTTTAGGGAAGGTGTTCCAACTACTCTATTGGATGGATGGGATTCTATGGTGGAGTTGTTGGTTGGAAGGGGGTTTTCAGGAGTTGAGGGAGGGTTTATGGGTTCTGGGGAGTTGGGGGAAATGTCAGGAGGGGGTATGGAGGGGGTATCACTTATATTAGTGTCTGCCCGCCTTTCTGCTTCGGATGACTGGTGAACTAGCCCAGTATCCGTCTTTCTGAGGCCAGACACGGCTACCTTCCCGAACTTGTAGTGAAGTTCGTGGTTGGCCTTCATAATGGCTTCAGCTGACTTATCGTCAATGCCTATGACCATTAGCTGACCTCTGCCTTCGACCTTGCTCTTTAGGACTTTCCATGCCTGGATGTTTAGTCCCTCATTTTGTGCTTTTATCAGAGCAAGCGATCTCTGGTCTTCTTGCCCAGAGCTTCTTGGAAGGAATAGAGTGATTGTGTGCATTTTCGGGATTTCATCCCCCAGGCACGACATGAGTTCTACTCCTTTCCATGTACTTAGTTTGGGAGCCTTTTCTCTAAGCCACTTAGCTGTGTTAGATTCCAGGCAATCCACCACAAGCAGGCCAGTTTTGAAGTGTATGCCTTCAAATTTTAGTTTGTGCTCCCACCCTAAGGAAACTTCCTCAATAAGGGCCTCCTCAAGTAACGTTAGGTCGGCTGTACTGAGCGTTACCTGGGGATATTCTTTTGGCAGTACAGCTACTTTCACCAGTTTGGCAGCATTGGCATAGGAAGTTTTCTTGACTTCGCTCGGTCTTGTTTTAGCGGTGTTGGGACCTTCTACTATTTCTGCCGTTTTTGGTTTCTTAAGTGCTTGTTTTTGGGGAGGGGTGATGTGGCTGCTGTCCCTCTTACCCTGCCTGTAGGTTTGCTGCCCATCGTTAGGAATAATTTTCCTTTCGTCCACCTTTTTCCTGGCTTCCTGAGAGGTCATGCCCTCGTCCAGGAAACGGAGGTACCACTTTGTACCCGCTCCGCTTAACCCCTTCCTGAGTGGATCATCCAGTGCACCTGGTTCACCCAATTTCGGTAGTGGTGTAAGTCGACGATTGCGGCTGTATGGTGGTCTTTTTGATTGCCTCGCCTCACCAGATGAGGTTGTGGCTACCTCCTGTGGTGCTGGTGTTCTTCCACCACAGTCAACTTTTTGGGGTTTTTCAACATCTTCTTCGTGACCGGGAGGTATTCTCCCCTGACTACTAGAAGACGTTCCTCGAGTCTCATTTTCCTCTTGTCCGGCAGGTTTCCTACCCTGACAAGCGGACGATGAGCCACGTCCAGCTTCCCGGTTTTGCTGCCTAGGAGGCATCCTCCTTTGGCTTTTGTTGCTAGCCGGTTTCGGATCTGTGCCATGGAGATCTTTTTCCATGCGATCCGCAAGTTCATTGGCGGTTACATCCCGCGGAATGAAAAAGTTTTTATAGTTTTTGTTGTTTTTGTTTTTTGTTTTGTACATTTGGTTCCCACGATTAGCTAGAGAATTAAAAGTCCACTGTATCAGAGCTCCGCATGCTACAGTAAGGTCTAATTACTCTTTGATTCGACCCGGTTTCAAAGAGGCTCCGTTAGAATACAGCCGGTTACCCTTGGCTGCAAACCATCCAATAGGCACGGATCGCATAACACCCTGGGTTAAGGGTGGCAGTTCTTGGTTCGTAACTCCTCAAAAGAGAACCAGTAGAGTGGGGTTACCCTCAATCAACCGGCCCCAAATGAGTCTTTGAAACTTAAGCCTTCGCACCACAACAAGGTGACTGCCGTCGCGAAGGAAGGATAGCGAGTGCAGTTTACGTCCGTTAAGTAAACTGATCGAAACTTGACGAAACGGAGCAATCGCTATTTCGGGTGTGAGATACGAATTACTTGTTCTCACAAATTTACGAACGGGCCCGTCCGCGCCGTTCCGACTATTATAGTTCAGCCTTTAGCTACAACAAGGTAGTGGTCCGAGTCTATGTTGGCCCCTTGGAAAGAGCGGACATCCATGACACTGGAGGCATGTCTGCTATCAATCGTTATGTGATCAATTTGGTTGACGGTATATTGATCAGGAGACCGCCAGGTCCCCTTGTGAATATTGAGGTGTGGGAAGTATGTGCTAGCTAAGATGACACTTCGCCCCGCAGCAAAGTCGATTAGCCTTGACGTTGACCTCACCAAAAATAATCTTAGTGTCGTACTTCGGGCATTCATCATACGTCTTCTCGAAAAGATCGTAGAATTCTGCTTTGGTCGTGTTATCTTTTTCCTCCGTGGAGGCGTGGACGCACCATCCCATCGCACTTCTTGGATAGCTGTGATGTCGGTTTTGACACCATTTAGGGCTTCCACTAATTGTGCGGAAGCACATGGTCTGTTTAGGGCCCGGACATTCCACGTGCAGAACCGAAATTCATTGTCCTTGTTTCGTTTGCCTGGGCCGTCATCTGTAGGGTCATCCATATCCGACTCAATTGGTTGTCTCGGAATAATAGTTTTTTTTTAAGTTGTAGGGAAGTAACCATGACGCACAACTACCAACCTGGGGGACCAGGCCCTATGCTGCTCTCCTTGGACAAAAGGAGCTGGAGAAATCCAGAGTCAGTAACCTACTACGGGGATGTGAGAGCTACCGTTGGCCCTATATAGACTCATCCGCCACCTTTCCTATTTCACTACCCTGACTAATAGTAGTGATAGGACCCTAAGACCTGAGCTGCGAATATATCGAAGTAGTTCATTGGGGTGCCTACCATGCTGACCATGGTTCACTAATTGAAGCTCATCCGCCGCTTGCTTGCTTTCTGCTACCTGCTGCTACTGCTACCCATCAAGAGAAGCAAAGGAGCTTTCTGGTTGCTATCAAATCCGGGTGGCCAAAACCAGTACCCGATTACAACGCTGGGCATCGTCAAGTTGATACCAATCAGAGTCTACCCCGTGCATACAGCACCCAACTCTCTGACACAGTCCGATGAAAAGCGGCTTGCGTGCTTTTCGGGAAAAAGTTTCAGGGTGATATTCGAACATATCGACGAATATGCACCAGCGCGCTGAGTCTTCAATTCTAAACCTAAGGGCAAACGTGGTACTAAAAGGCCCCATTTGCGATACTGTAAGCAACTGGCATGGCAATAGGGGCCGTACTGCTTGGCGGGGTATGTTGGTTGAAGCCGTTGTCTTCATTGGACTATCTGCGCCATCTAAGTCGTGTAACTAATTACATATCTATAAAGAAAAATAGTAGATCTACATTACATCACATTACATTTCATTACATTACTACAAGTACAAGCACTGATGGCAACTGAGACAGCATAATACAATATCATGGCAGAGAGAAACAGACAGAACAGAAGAGAGAATAACAAGCAAAACATGTCAACAGCTCGCAGTTAGTAGTATTGACGGTCCCTCATTGAACTACTATAACCATGCAATGATGATTGATTTCGCTGATATATCGGATAGCGATGCTTTATTAAAGCCGAGTCCACAGACAAAAGAAATATACAGATGTAGAATAGTAGAAAAAAAGCATGTTCTAAAAAAAATTCAAAGCTAGCATACCAAAATCGAAAGCTAGCATACCTTATACTCAAACATGTCCGAGAAATTGACATCCTTCTAAAAAATTAAACATAACATGATTACCATACCTCCATAACCATACCAAAAAACCAGTTCCTAGTCCTACAAATACGAGCCACGGCACGGTGGAGGGTGGAGTGGTGGAACTGGAACCACGATCAAGGAAACACAAAAGCACAACTCAACTACTGTTTGAGTTTGAGGATATGAGGGTTGACTAAAATTTGTTTGTGGTTCCAGTTCCACCACTCCACCCTCCACCATGCCCTGGTTTGTATTCGTAGGACTAAAAAGAGGAACTGGTTTTTTGGTATGGAGGTATGGTATGGTAATGGTATATGTTTAATTTTTTCGAAGGATGTCAATTTCTCGGCCATGTTTGAGTATGAGGTATGCTCGCTTTCCTGCGGTCTGCGGCTGCGTCTGGTTGCTACGTTAGAAAAATTAAGTTTGAAGATCTTATTAAACTTGTGTAATCATACCACCAACGAAAAATAGTGTAACTGGTGCCATCTACACAAAAGAAGTGAACTTAACTCGACGTAGCCCATATTCTACACCTGTATATTTCTTTTGTCTGTGGCCGAGTCTTTATTACGGAAGTTCTCGTCACATTTTTAGTTATCAACTTATTAACTTAACAACAAATAATTTTTTTTCGAACCAAAGCTTGGGTCGGGTCACTTTTAAAATTGTTTTTTTCTTTGACAAGTTTCAAAAGCTTCAACAATACAAAACAAAGCTGCAACAACATCTCATGGATGAACAAAAACCAAAAGGACGACAAATAAAGTCAAACAAAATATTTGCTGGCGCGCAATCAACTGAAACAATCAAACTTTTTTATCGCAGCAATCATCATTCATGATGCTCGTATTTTTTTTCTTTTTATTATTTTCATAACGAATATACAAACTTTTAACAATTTATTTTAAAATATTTCCATTTGGAGATTTACCTTTTGAAATGTATCTAAAACAAAAGCACTCGAAAGAAAAGAATTAAAAAAGAAAGTCAAATTTACATTGCCCTCAGGTAGTTGGATATGCCTTAACCTCAAATACGTACATATTTTCCTGTCAAAAGAAACAATGGCAATGGAAAGTTAAAATTAAAATAACTGAAGGCAAAAACCAAAAGGAATTAGAAAATTGGAATACCACAGCAGACACATGAAAAATTTAAAGGTTTTTTATATTCTTCATTTTTAATATCACATTTAAATAAATTGTTTTGAGATTGAGGTTGGCCTTGGCATGAAAAAAATTTAACTTTTCAAATAAAGTTCCAAGAAATTTAATTTGTTCGGGGAATAATTTTTAAAATTGACATTTATACATAAATATTTACCTTGTCCTCAATTTGAAATACTTGGGACTAAATTCTTGACGTTTAAGGTGTAAAAATTTATACATTCAACTAAACCAAACTAAAAAAAAAATGTTTTACGAACTAAAAAAAAAATCATCCTAAAAATATGCAACCTTTTATAAATACCCTTTCTAAGGCGATACAATTTTCAACGCTAAAACGCTTAATACAATAATTTTACTTAACTTTTTTTTTTAGTTTCTATGAAAACACACAACAACATGACACAATTTGTCATTCTACAACGTTCAGATTCACAATTATTCTGCCGTGGCATGAACATTTTGAGAGGGGGAAGACACCAGTTCCCAATTAAGGAATTATCCTTGACACAAGTTGGTAGTTAGGAAAAGTTGGAAGTTTGATTGATGGATAAATGTTACCAAGTCTAATTTATTATTATTTTATTTTTTCTGTTTTGCCTTAAGGGGGAAGAAAAAACCATTTTCAGACACTTTTCGTGTAAAGTCTTTTTGGATTGTCACTCAAGAAATTTTGGGTTAGGAATAAACTGAATTTTTTTTTGTTTTGTTTATTTTGAATTTGATGGAAATAATTTGTATTTGTGAATTATTTTTGATAAATTACTCAATATTTTATGCATGACAACATTGCTGATTTCTATTCGAAGCAAATTTAGCAAGTTATTACGTAATTTTAAATTGACACTATAGAAATGCTTGTGTTCTTGTATTATAAGAACATAGGTGATTTAAAGTACCTAAGTATTTTGACAGGTCATCTGTTTTTGTTTTTACTTGCGATTATAGGTACTTTAAGTCAATTTATGCATTCGTAAAAAAAAAAAATTTCTAACAATCAAACATGACAATTACGATGATAGAGAAGTCGAAAAAGTGGGTCTGACAATTCTGTCTGTCTGTCTGTCCGTATGTCTGTCTGTCGGTATAGTTACAGCCTAAACGGCTGAACCGATTTACTTCAAACTTAGTTCACAGTATTATTATGACGTCCTACAGAGGGGTTTTTGGAATTAGCATTCTAGCTCTACAACAAACGATACCTGCCATACGATTTTTAGTGAAAAATTTATTTTTCTCAAAAACGTCTCCTACGATTTTGATAAAACTTTCTGAATGGTGATTTCTGTACAAACTTTATGTTTTGGTTGGAATAGATTTTTTAGGAAATTTAGCTAGCGGGAATGTGGAAAATGTGAAATAAACAAATTTATAGCTGCAAAAGTTACTTGAGTGTTAGTAGACCGATTTTTAAAACAAGGGAATTACAAAATTTAAAAGAATGCAAGAAACGTACAGTTCTTTCCTGAGAATATGAAAAAAATTATTTTTAACAAGTACTGCCCGATATGGACCCAAGAGGAAAAGGTTACTTTCATTGAAAACCTGATGAATGTTAAAGAAAGAAGGTTTCTCACAGAAAGCTGGCATTTCAAAAAGCAGGAAAGTAACTTATGGATATGTTCTCAAAGAGAACGGCGCGCAAGAGTTTCTGTGCACAAGGGTTGCTTCAGCTGAATTTTAGATGAAAAAGAAAGGTCCATATCAAACGCTATCAAAAATTAGATGCTTAAAACATCCGGTATTACAGTGAAATCGTTTCCAAGCTACTAAAGCCACAATTACTAATCAGGAAGAAATAAAAAGAAGCAGACAAATGAAAAGCAATGCTTCAGTTTTTATCTACAACAATTTTTGCCAACATCGTTTATTGGATCTTCGTCGGTAGCATTTTAGAAAAGGGACCTATGGACCTATTACCTTACTGTTCTTGATATTCCTCATATTGATAAAAAAAATTGTTATTCTTCAACCAACGACCGCGATCATCAATACGAAAATTTTGAAACTATGATCATACTGAACCATGCGGTCATCGTATTGATTGCCGAGATTGTCAATATGATGATTACGGTTGTCAATATGATGATATCGGTTGTCAATACGACTATCGCAGTTGGCAATACGACAATAATTGTAGTTGTCAGTAAGATTATTGCGGTTGTCAATACGATCATATTTGTTGTCACATCGACAGCCATGATTTTTTTTGAATTTTTTTTCAAAATGAAAAATCAAATTGAAAAATACAACAACAAAAGTTGTTGAATTTTATTTCAACTCGTGCATTAGCTAATTTGAAAAAAAAAAAATATAAAAAAGTAGTCCTTTGACCTTATGTACGTTTAGCCCAGCATGAACGGGCGCATAAGCAAGATGCCGTTACATACTCTTCTAAGACAAGTGTTCGATAAAATCGACACTTATGTATATTTTCAGTGCAAGACTGCACTGTGAATTATATATTGCCAATACGACAACTGCAAAAACGAATTCATCATAATATTAACAACCGCAATTTTCAATAGGACAACCGCAAACCAACGAGAGGTTTCTTTGGGCATAAGTCATCAAAAAAACGAAACCAACCAGAGTTCTACGTGGGCTTTAGGATGATCATTGTAGGCTTTTCTAGTTCGGGTTAAGTTGGGCCATTCACAATTAATATTATATGAGTCTTCTTCTTCATTTTAGTATCCCGCATAAGTTAGATGTGCTAACTGCTGATGCCCATATTCTGCTCGTAGTGTGTTTGACCCGTAAGGTTTCCAACCGGAAGAAGTTGCTGGGGTCTGCTTAGCTCAAGAAGGAGTTCCGTTTTTTACTTTAATCTCTCTGACATAAGCTTCATCTAAGCCTAGCAATAGTCTATTGAGGTGACTATTGCATTCTTTTGAAAATGGAAAAAAATAAAAAAAGGTCTTAGGATATTAAATGTACTGACTCAAATAAGATTTTTGACATAAGAGCATACATGGCGTTTTTGTATTTAAAATAGAAAAAATATGGCCTTTTTGGTAATTAATTAAAAGTGGAGTCGTTTTTGACTTCATGAACAGTTCATGGGTATGCAGTAATGTTAGTGTTGTAAAATTAATGCTACTTAGATGAAGTGCCTCAAGGTTCCCATGGTAGTCCGCACCTATTTCTACTATTTATAAAAGATCAGCACTGGTTATTTGCAAGACTTTCTCTGATATTTGAATTTTCGATTTGATTGAAAATCGATTGATTCTAATATCTTTACTCCGTCCAACAAAAATTGGCAGTTCGTACTCATCTAATGGGGAAGCTTTTTCAAAATCAGTAGCGTGTCATTTTTTTACACCATACTAAATTGAAAGAAACCAACCATCAAAAGTGTTTACCCGCCATTGAATTTCCATTTGCATCTGACGTAGATCCATTGTACTCGTATATGTGTATAAACTATTATAGTACTACCACTTGTGGTACGCCATCTATCGACGAAAAACTAAGCTCTAGAATACCATGAGAAGCAACAACAACAATTAAAATGGTGGAAATTGTTGTTGTTGCTTCCCATGGTATTCTAGAGCTTAGTTTTTCGTCGATAGATGGCGCACATCAAGTGGGAATACTATAGTTTATATATGCAATGCGTAGATCAAATAGGTCTTATTCATCAGTGTACATTTGATTGGCTGTTGCCTGTAGTTACTGCAATACAACCCCCATTTAATTGATATACATTCAGAGTTACCAGTCTCCGTTTGGTAAATCGTTCAGTTTTGTTTCCTGAGCTTTTAGTTTTAGAGCTTTGAAAAAAGCTCATAATGATGAGTGTAATCGTGGAGATCTTGTTTGATCTTATGAATTTCTTTTATTGTGTGCAAACATTAAAAAATTGTAAGATGTTTTTTTTTTTAAAGGAACAAAAAGTCAAAAATGTAGGAAATTGGCATCTTGTCAGAAGGCGCTTTAGAGAGTTTGATTACTATAAATCTAGATGAAGAGAGCAACATTAACTTCTTATATCAATAAAATATTTTGTTAATATTGATAGGTATTAAATAAATGAGTTTATAAGATCTTTTGTTAGAATAGCACCTTACGGAAAGCAAAATAGTCGAATGAGCGACAAATATCCCTATCTCCCCTGTAATGCCAGTTTGTGTTGGACGGAGGATAAAAGATTTTTGTTGTATCTTTTAATAACTTAAATCGATTTTAATTCACATAACAATATGTAAGATTTTTCTATTCTCCATTTTTTGTTTCTTATATAAATTAATTGATGTTTTTTTTTACATAATAATAAATTTATATAATTTTTTTTATGTTCTTATAGAACATAGAAGATAAATAATTTTCAATATCACTTTTATGTACCGTACGCCATAGATTCAGAACATATTTGAGTCATATTGTTTATGTTTGAGGTTAAGGTAGGTATATATGTACATTAAAAAAAGAATAATCCTAAAGTTTGTTAGCAATGAACAATGTTTTTGATTCTGTTCTTTTAATAAGGACACAAACAAACAGCCAACACTCAACCACTGCAAAAGCTTCGCGAAAATATTCACCCTCCTCCTACAAAGCCTTCAGGACTTTCGCTTCCCTACACTTTCGTGTTCTTATTTTTTTTTTGTTCTGTTGCTGACTGCACCCAACACCATCTTCTCATAATTTTTGAACTCACTAAATGTATGTGCACCATTGTTGCAGCTATTTTTCATTTGCTTTCGTGTATCTTTTATACTCAAGGATTCGGGCAACGTATCCCACTTCTTATATGCTCTCAAAAGCAGCAAGAAGGACACTTCATATTCCGGACAGAATCGAGTGTGCCACTTTCTTTTATTTGCAGAAGTAGATTCAGTAGCAGCAGCAGCGCAGTGGCAGCAACAAATAATAAACCTAAAGTACGCCAAGCCCAAAGCCTAGGAAGTGAAATGTTTATATAAATGCCTCGAATATGCTTTTGGGACGAGTTCTTTGTTCTTGAAATGGAAAAAAAACTTTAAAAATAATTCGCTCCACTCCAACTACAGCTGGAAGAGTAAACTGTGCGGTGGGGCGTGGAGGATAGTGGTTCTTATTTTTATATATTTTGGCTTTAAAAAGATTGCACTTTCACTGATAGTTGAATTAATTGATATCTACGTTTTCAGGAACAAATGTGTTTTTAATAAAAAAATAGTGTGTAAGATGGTTTTATATGCATCAAATAAATACCAATAGTATACTCGTACGACCGACACGTAACGATGGACTAAAAACGTCAGAAGTTATAGTGAAAGTGGAAAGCTTAATGCGGAACAATTAGTACATAGAAAGAGGGATACCATACCAATAAAAAACCTAAGGGTCTAACAACGGATCTTAGAGGGAACAATTTCCATTATCGAACTGTAAGATTTAGTGCAGATCCCTTTTTAAAAACTTCCCTTAGAAAGTGTATAGGCTAAGTGTTTTGAACTAAATGGTCGTTTGCAAACATCAACACTTTTTTCATTCATCCCACTGGTTGGAATTGGAATAGTCCTTTTCTTAGGTTAAGATCACTAACTCACTTGCTGCTGTGGTGAAGCCGATTATTATTGTTTTAATACAAAAAAAAAAAAAAAGAATATTTCCGATTTTATCATCCTAAAGGTCGCTCAGACCATCAATGAAGGTTTCGCTAAATGGTTTGAATCTAGCTAGCTATGGCCAGGACAGAAAAGTGACAAAGAAAACTGGAAACTGTTTCCTTCTGTCCTTCTAGATCGCCACTTAGGCTGTGAGCGTCTCAGTAGCGGATTTAGATTTGATGACGCCCTAGGCCCAAGACGATATAGCGCCCTTTATTCGTAACATTAATATTTGTGTGTGTAATAATTGTGTGTGTAACAAACGGTGTTTTCTTAAGTCATGAACTTTGAGCTTCTGGGTCAGTTGGAATTGTAAGTTTCGATGCAAAATTCACCAAATTATAGTCCGAGTATTTCTGCATAGCGGGGAAGCGAGTGTTTCGCCGGGTTCTGTTTGACACTTTCACGGACTGCGGTGAAGATTTTAGCCGATCTTGTGTTCTTTTTGATGAACGAATATTGAATGTTTGGCCACGCAAGGTGTTTCTTTGGGACCACCACAGGCCACCAAAATCCACACGTTGTAACGAAGTAACACATTTCTTGCCCTTCCCTCCGCACCCGACCGCAATAACCAACTAACCGCCACCACCAACCACTGCAATAGTTCCAACGCCGCGCCGCCACAGATCGCCAAGATGATTACATATAATTACTCATCTACGATGAATAATAAAACCATCATTACGTGACGTAACAACAACACCACCTTCCAAATAACCGCATTTACACATTTGCAAGTATTTTTAACTTTTGACCTTATAATTCACAGTCTCTCCGTTTAGTGTAATTCCATAAGTAGGAGTGAAATTTGCATGTCAAATTAGACTCGACCTCCCAGCCATTGCATTGGTAGAACGTTCTATTGCAATTAGAATACCGGGATTAGAGTTCTCAACCGAAGGTACGCTGCGGGGAATACCAGCAGAAGCCTCACCAAGTTTTGTAGGAAAAGTTTTTTGTCCGCTTTCCACTTCGCTGTGTGTCGCAGTGGATCGCTTCGCTGACCGGCATTAGGCCACTCGTTTATTGTCGTGGAGCTTTTTCTTTTTAGAGGCATCTCTGCAGACCTAGTGTTAGGTTAGGAATCGTTTGTTGTCAAGGACAGTTTCTCGGAACTCCACAGACCTAGTATCTAAGGTATCATAAGAATAGAATTAATCATTATCTTTTATTTTAGGATTATCTTTAAGAATATGAAATAACCTGTTAAAGAAAATAAAGGTATATAAAAAAAAATTCGGAGATCGACGCTCTTCAACCCTGAGTTGTCGCTTTCTTTTGGGAACAATCCATGAGCTAACCTGAGCCTGAGTATAAACAAACATCAAAACTTGCTGTCAAACTATCTATAAATAACTATCAAACATCACATTACGCAAATGATGGTGAAGTCGAAAAAAGTGAGTCGGAAAATTCTGTCAAACATGGCATTCCGATAATAGAGCAGCCTAAAAAGGTGGATCCGACATTTCTTTTTAACTTTTCGTTTAATTTTTGGTTTGGTTTTTTCAAAAACGGTTTGTTTAATTTTTTTGTCCTGATAAAATCCACAAAGGGCTTGAAATTGGCATATTAAAACAAAATTGGCATATATATGTTTTTGAAAAGTTTTTCAAAAAAACTGGTCGAACGATTTTGAAACAACACCGACAAGTTAAGAAAGGTTTGAAGAAAAGCTAGCATTTAGGTCTTGCCCAACAGATGCCCTTACCGCTATTCTAAACTTTCTACTGCTCGACCTTCGCATTAAAAACTTAGTGTCCTGTAGTGCAATCAGACTAAAGGAAACCGGATGCTGTACCGAAATACCATACGGTCATAGCAATATCTCAAACTGATTACTGCAAACCATTTATTTGCCTCCGTAAAAGTTTTAAAACAGGGTTCCCTTCTAAAACAGAATGGGAAAATGAAGATTTTACAGGAGACTTCGACATAACTATCTTCACAGATGATCTTAAAATGAAGTGCGGGTATATTTCCAGAGATGCTGAATGTGTCCATTGTCCAAGTCCTTCCGACTCCCTGACTTCGCTAGCCTCTTACATCTGGCAATCAGGGAAGTCCTTAAACTTGACCTACACCTTCAAATTAGTCAGGCAGGCCAAGAAGAACTGGATGGTCTAGGCTTCAACTCTGTCACTCTGCTTTTTTGGGTTCTTGCCTACAACAAATCTCAAAAAAACGAATTACTCTGCAAAAACCGGTCAGATATAGATAGGGTGGTGGCAATAAGCACATACCAGTGGGTGAGCATGCTGCAAGGCTGGGTATTTCAGCCAATCTCTTAGAAATAAGACAGAGAAGGAAACTCCTTTTTTCCTTTACTGTGTCAATGCCCAGCTTTATCTCGCATTTGAATACGAACTCTTGGGGAACTATCCCATAAAAGGATCAAAGTTCTGATCAACTCACAAGTAAATCCTAGACTAGGTGGCGTGGCGGGCTATGATTCTTGTAGGATTTCTACGCCAAGCCCGCTTACTTAATTAACTCATTAACAGGACTAGAAGTGTACCCTAACCAAACAGCAACCTGAATAGGTGACACTAAGTCTGGAGTACGGTTACATTAAATTATCTTATATGGATGGAAGGTAGTTTTGTTACAGGAGAGAACTAGTTCATTCTGTCCCTCCGTTAAAAATATCCTTAACATCCTTCTAATCCATCGTTAAATTGTTTTGTTATTGTACAAGGTTTGCCAAAAGAAATCACCCTATCGAAAGATGCTCTTATTTTTGCAAATGGCCGCCAATGTCTAATCTGTTTTTACATTTGAGGACGAGGCAGATGTAGAATACAAGTGAACAAGCCATGGAGCGATGCACTCCCCAAGAACGCGGAATAATCGTGTCTATTTTTTTGCGTAACAATTCGTCTGTAGTGTTGGGGCAGCGCGAATTCCGTCGCGGATTCCACGGCCGTCCGACAACGACTGCGCTAACACTGCGCCGTTTGGCCACCAACCTTGAAGAGTATGGGACCACACGAGACGTTGCCAAGAGTGGCCGGCCATGGAGCGCCGAGATTAACGCCGCTGTTGACGAGGATGTCGAGCTGTCGCTGGAAACATCGACCAGACGCCATGCCTCGCAATTAGCCATCAGACGGTCGTCGCTAAGGCGAATTTTGGTCAAAGACTTGCGCATGTTCCCGTAAAAAGTCCAGTCCGTTGATCACCTGCTGCCTATCGTCTGCCAAATGCGTGTAACCTACGCCCAAGCCATCCTCGATCTCGGCGGACAAAGTGGACGATTTTTCGACCAAAATCATTAAAAGCGATGTGGCTCATTTCCACCTCAGCGGGTACGTGAACAAGCAAAACTATAGCTTCTGGGGCACCGAAAATCTACGAGTAATGCACGAGCAGCAATTACATCCGTTCAAAGTTACTGCATGGTGCGCTGTTCACGCTGGAGGAGCGATCGGACGCCGCTGGTCAAACCACAACAGGGGATGGTGCGCGCTATATGGCCATGTTTACTGAGTTTTTTCTGCCGCAACTAGATAAATAAGGACTGGAGGACATGTGGTTCCAACAAGACGGAGCTACGGGACACACTGCGCGAGCCACAACCGATATTCTGAAGGCGGCGGGCGTTCCCGAGCCGCCTCATCCCTCGTTTAGGCGATTTGCACTGATCCGCAAGATCGCCCGATTTAACCGTTCCAGAATTTTTGTGTGTTGGGTTTTTTGAAGTCCCGTGTTTACGTGAACGAACCCGAGACCCTAGAAGCCCTCAAGGACAACATTCGACACGAGTGCGAGAATCTGTCGCCCGAAGTTCTCGCCGAAGTGATGAAAAATGCCATAAAACGAGCCCGTATGGCAATTAATTGTGACGGCTCCCATTTGGCCGATATCTTCTTCTCGACTTGACCAATAAAATTCTAAAAGTTCAAATAAACATAATCAAAAAAAAACATCGGATGACTTCTTTTGGCCCACGTTGTACTAAAACGGAGCATACCAGCGCTAATTGGGTTCTTTTTAAGAGCTTTTCAGTTCAAATGAGAACCACCATTTGTACCTGCCTACATATCCTCACCATTTTAAGGATAAACATAAAATCCAGAGTTTGCATTCAACTAGGGACTTAAAAGGACAAAGCTAAAATATTATACGAGTACCTACCTTTCTCTTTACGAATTACATATATTTGAATTCAATTATTTTGCATATCCTTAAGGGACAGTTTTCTTACTTACAACAAAGAGGCTAAAACATTTTGTGCATTTTCAATCTGATTTTATAAAATAACGAATCGGTCGGTATTACACATTATTTTTGGAAACATTTTCCCGCGGGCAGTATATTTAAGAAAAAAAAAAAAAAAAAAAGTATGCTTCGCTAGCATCCACATTTTGATTATGCTAATGTTGTCTGGTATTGGTTTTGGTATCTATATAGGTTGAAGAGATACCAAATCGGATTTCTTCACACCACACGCCCGGGTACGCCACCAAAACGAAGATAACGATTTACCTTTGGGTTTCATTGCACAGTGGTGTAGGTTCATATAAATATACAACGCTAAACATATATGCCATTATGACAATGTCTTTACGTGTAATGTATGGATCCCTGGATTAAATTTACCTTTTCATTCCATCTCAACGCCCCCAAACCCCAACCACCACGCCTACACACAATATCAAAACGAATATAAACATTTTGATTTCAGATTACATATGCCTTGGAGGTTTCGAGAATTCACCTTTTGTGTTCCGAAATGTATAAAGATACACTCTCACGTGGAATATGCAATTTACAATTTGAATTGAAGTTCAAATTTAACAACCAACACACAGTAACACATTCCGAGATGTATCCTGCGGGCATTTTTTTTTTAGTATGAAAGATTCTTTATAAATGCAAGATACACATTATAGTACATATAGAAGTTAGATGTGTGTATCGACAATAGTAGTAGAAGGTACATTTGTATATACAAAAATACCTATAGCTTTCGAAATGGGTTTGTTCTCCGGATGTTAGAATGGTGTTCATTTCTTGTTACAGATAAGTCCTTTAAATGAAAATAAAACCCCAGATATGACTCGGGGGAGTGTTTGGAGATTGATGTATTTGCCGACAAATAAAATTGAGTTTAACCAAAGAATGGAAGCATTTACCAGGGAGAACAAGCGCGTTTCCAAAGTGTTTGTTGGGAGGAGTTCAATTTAAATGTTATACTGCCTGGTGATACTGATTTATAGGACTTAACAGCTATTTATTCGGCATCGTTAGGCTCCATTAATGCGAGATAAAAACGAAGTGCTGACTCTTGCATTTTTTTTTTACTTTAAATAATGTAACTAGGATATAGGATCTTTATGTTTAAAAAGTGTACCCTGACTGCTGACTTGGTGACGTGATAGATAATTTTAAGGGTAATAAAATATGTCTTCTTCTTCGCACATAGTCTCAAAAATCCTTAATTGCATGTAATTCTTCTTAAGCAGCTGCTGTGATTTAAAAAAGACGAATCTTTTTTGTAGAAACGTAGCCGGGATCCTGTTCCTTTGCTATTCATATTGTCAGAAAATTAGGATAATAAAGAAAAGGTTTTTATGGTTTTTTTCTTTTTGTCAATAGCATATTATTCCTTGGCGACAAGCTAACCAGGAAGTTAGTTGAACAGGATTGTAAGGGAAAATGCCACAGCTGTCAGAAAAATTCATCACCCGACTAGGAGAAGTAACATCAACTCAAGACAAAACGGAAGCATTTGCTGAACACCTTGAAGACAATCATTTTCTGCCTTGCCAAAAGGTGCTGCAAGAAATGGATTCAACAATTGAAGAACTGCTAAGAACTGCTCAAATTGCCAGTTTAAACAATGGCTGAAGTAATCTACAGTGGACTCGCAAGACATCAACACCCAACTTAATAATAAAGAATCTTTCTCAAGTCTTGATGGTTTACAAAAAAATAATGTAACAACTGCATCAACAACTGCCTTTTCCATAAAAATGGAAGAAGACGAAAATTATAGCTATCCCAAAGAATGAGGGTCACTATATGGATTTATCGGCCAGTATCCCTTACGAGCAACACCAGCAAAATCCTATAGAGGGGTCTTTCAAATCCTTCTTTATATAAATTGAAAACAGCCAGTCAACAACCAAAGCTATCGAAGCAGGAGGTACTCAAGGATCAAAAGAAGGACCGTATCTACACAGCATTTTCATCGCAGCCCGGTTATTAGGAGAGTTTGGGATTATAACAAAAAGTGGAGATCAATAGTAAAATATCTGCCATGCCGGAGTTAGATTGCTTTAGAAGACCCGCGAGACTCCAAAATACACGCTTAGCCAATACATCAACTACCAAACGAAAGCCAGTTGACATATCCGATCCAATTGGGAAAAGCTTATCTTAACATCTGTTTTCTTAAGCCTGGCTTACAGTATTTAAGACTAGCATGAAAAGGATTGGATTATTTGAAAAAAAGAGAACTTTGCTCTCTGTAAAGTCGTTTTGCGGACAACGATCTTACGTGATAATCAGTTGACAAAACAGTTCACGTGTATGTTGTACCCACCACCCCCACAACCAATCACCGCTTACCAACCATCCACCATTTTTGACGATTTTTTTAATTCCCCCAAACACCAACCACATATCCCCCAAACACCAACCACATATCCCAACCTACGTCCACCCAGCATTTTTTACAATCACCCTACATCAAACCCCCCATTTCAACCCCCCATCACCCACCATTTTTGACAGATTTATTTGTTCCCCCCACAGACCAATACAGACCGCCAACTCGTGTTTCTCTTGCCTGAAACACCCTCGAAATATTTTTTCGTGTCTGTGAATACGTGTACATCTCTGTCTGTGCATTTTGTGATGGCAATCATCTCTGCGTATGCCATTTATTTGTGTGGTGTGTTTACAACTCGAATTTAAAAAGCAAGGGAGAGCGTCACACTCTCAAAATAAATGGCATATCAGCTGATTTTCAGCTTATTGTAGGCAAAAAGAGACCATACATTGAGTTGGCGGTCTGTATCACCCCCCAACAACCATCCACAATCCCCCACCAACCAACCATCCCACCTATATCCAACCACCCTCCAATTTCGACAATATTTTTTCCTCACCTACCCTTACACCATAAAAAAAGGCGTGCGCCACGCCCAAAGTTATAACTTTTTATTTCCAAGGCAATTGGTATGAGCTCAGTGACATTCAATTCTATTCTTGCAGATCGATTTGAACAAAACAAGACAAAACTTAAATTTTTAAAAAATAGATTTTGAATGGAAATAGCGATTATGGTTTTTTTAACAATTCTTGGACCACACTCTGCTACGTAATCAAGGAATACATTTAAATCTGTTTACCACAAAACTGCGACCGATAGTTAAAAAACGTTAAGAAATTAACGCATTGTACGACTTTTGACGGAAACGCTCCTTAAAAGTGGGCGTGTCTTAAGAATTTGAAACATTAACTGAGCTTTGATCATTAGTCAGTATTAAGGCATATGTGTAAAACTACAGCTGAATCGAGTAGTTTTTAAATGATCTTACCTGAACAAAGGTATTTATCAAAATCACGCCTTCAAAAGTGGGCGTATTGAAAAAATATACACAAGAAAATTTAGAGCTATATTTTTCATAAAACGAACGGAAGGGAAAATGGTTTAAATTGAATATTGGTAGCATACCTAAAAATTTTAAAACTACGTTTGTCGTTCTTTCATGTAAAGTGGGCGCCAGCCACACCCAAAATCAAATTTTTGGATTTCACACACAAGATGCTTATGTGCAAGTAACACCCATAAAATTTAATTTTTTTCGCTTTAATTATAATAATTGTTATTTTATAAAAACATTATTCATAGTTTTGTATGAAAAATGGGCGTTAGCCACGCCCAAAGTGAAATATTTTTATTTGATTGGAAGAAGGTTTACCTAAAGCTTGCGTGTGCAAAATTTTAGCATTATGCTTTTATCGTAGCGACAAAAACCATAATTTAATTTTACCAAATTGAGGTTGTTAATCAAAAATGGCGATTGTGGGCGTGTTTATGGGCGCATTTTACAGATCATTAAAATAAAAACAAATTCCGCGGCCTGAGTGCGTTTCGCCAAAGTATGAACGGTGGGCTCATCAGTTAGATGCCGTTCATACTCTTCTAAGACGCACATTGTTCGATTAAATCGACACTATATATAATTTTAGTTGCAAAGCTGCACTGCGAATTATATATTTTTAGGAAGCTTTGTAACCAGCATTAACCCTAAAAAATATTCCATGCTCCATTGACCAAATAATTGATGATTAAAATTTCAAAATGAAAATTCAAAATGAAAAATTAAATAAAAAACAACAACAAAAGTTGTTGCTTTTATATTTCATTCGAGCACATACCAAATGGCATTACTTTAAGATCTTAAAGAACTTAGCCTTACTCTTGAACCATAGATTATATATACCAAAATTCAGCTTTCTAGCTCAAACATTGCGACCTCTAGAGCAGCGTTTTCCAAATGGAGTTCCGCGGAACCCTGGGGTTCCGTGAAAGGGTCAAAAGGGTTCCGAAGAAAAAACATAATCATGCCGTCGCGTTGCACCGAAATTCATACATACAAAATTCATACATTTCTATAATCTAACCAACATAAACCGGCAGTACACATCTTGTGGGGAAGCTTTTTTTAAACCAGCAGCGTGCCATATTTTTGCACCATACTAAATAGAAGAAAACCCCCACACAAATTGTTTACCCGACAACGACAAGGAATTTGCAATTGCATCTGGAGCGAATCCCACACGTCCTATTCAGAGCACATCTGAGTGTGCTGCTGCTATTCAAAATTAAGAACAAAACGGTTACCCTACATACAATTCTTTCAGATTTTTCTAATTTGAAATGCTTACTACGGAAACCCTGTAAGAGCTTTTCTATGAAAAGCACTAACGGAACACAAAAGAGTGCAAATGAGAGACAAACATCCCTATCTTCCCTGTACTGCCGATTTATGTTGGACAGAGTATAGTCATCCGCGAAAAAATATGCCTACATACTGAAAATCAGCTGACGCTGATGTGCCAATTATTCTGAGAGTGTGACGCTCTCCCGTGTCTTTTTAAGTGCGAGCAGTAAACACACCACAAAAATAAATGGCACACGCAGAAATGGTTGCCAGCACAAAATGCACAGACAGAGATGTACACGTATTCACAGACACGAAAAAATATTTCGAGGGTGTTTCAGGCATGAGGAGTACGAGTTAGGTCTGTATTGGGCTTTGATGGGGGTCCACAAAAAAAAAAATTATCATTTGAGGTTCCGTATGGGAGATAGAAATTGGGAACCTTTGCTCTAGAGAGTATACATACGGACGGACGGACATGGCTAAATTGAGAAGGCTTTTGATTCTGAGTCAGAATATAAATACTTTTCTATACCTAACGGTATTATTTCTCTATGTTACAAACTCCACACCAAATACAATATGTATTCCCATTCTATAGAATAGTTTATAAAAAGTGAGCTACCGAAGTATTTTGAGAAATGCCATTGTATATACATTTTTATAGTAATTTCATGGAACATGTTGTTTAAGTTCTGAACTTCGTCAATGGCGGCACTAGTTGTCTTATCTGCTTTACGTTAAATGTCTTCTATTGTTGGTTTTGCCACTGTATTTATAAACTATAGTACTACCACTTGAGGTGCGCCATCTATCGACGAAAAACTAAACTCTAGAGTACCATGGGAAGTAACAACAACATTAATTAAAATGGTGGAAATTGTTGTTGTTGCTTCCCATGGTATTCTAGAGCTTAGTTTTTCGTCGATAGATGGCGCACCTCAAGGCACACGCCTTTTTTATTGCGACAGCAGTTATTGAACATCGGCCACACAAAATTAATGTTACTGAATTTTTTCCTGTCTGCTAAAGAAGAATTTTGTTTCTGAAACTGGAACAGCGGCTGGTTTGGCTGCGGGAGGCAAACGCCCATACACATTCAAAACATGGGGAATAGGGTATCCAAAAGTTCGTTGAAAACGTACTGTAGCTCTCGATTGTGTTTTATTTTAGAATACACCCAAAAATCATGCTTTGAAATATTATTGACGAATTAAGAGACATACTGTTGTATACATCTTTCAATGCCTTGTATTTTATTACATTACGACAAATATCAGACAGGTTGAATACACTATGTATCGATGGGTACCCATCTTTGAACACACAAATACAAAACGCCTACGTGTCAAGGACACCACTTAAAACTGACAATTTCATATTCCATTCATATCAATGTTATGTATCTTCATAATCCACTTGAAGCAATCGATAAAAGTTTTATATTCAAGAAGACATGCTGATAGGTGCATTCAGAGGAATATACAAAAATGCCCTCCAGGTATTCCAGACCTGAAGGCAATCAAAATTTCAATCATTTTTCTTGACATAACACAATTTATCGTTACAATGATTATAATTCTTCCAAAGAAATATCTATATAACTTTGTCTACTCTTATGGCAGGTCTGGGCTGGTGTAACAATCCACCTACACAAGATGTCTACTTTCTCGCACATCTTCCATACTTTGATGCATCGATTGGATTTCTTTTTTTATTTTTTGTTCAATAGGGCATACATTCCAAATTGTGACTTGTCTAGCAAGTTTTTGAACTTATTTAACCTAGCAGATATTATAAATATTTTATTAAAAGCCTTTCATGTCCAGACTTTATAAGTGAGACCCATCAAGATAAACATCGTTTAAGGACTTGATAGGTCTTTGTTCTTGCACAAAGAATATTAAGGATATCTCCTACAAACACAACACACAAAATACTGTTTGAATTACCTTTTGAACCTCTTAAAATCCCCCCAAGGGATGAAGATGAAGCGCAAGCTGAGTATTCCCACACTTCCAAGCGAGAAGAGCTTATTCGATTTGTTTGGTTATTTGTTGTCTGATACCTTGGATTCCAATTAATTACAATATTAGCTCATCAGTCCTATTTAAGGATCCCTAAAGGATTACAGATGGATATTAGATGGAAATTAAAACCAACTGAACTGAGTCACTGTTTGCTTCTTTGCATTTATATGTATGTGTTATCGTATATATTAAATATACAACAGACCAGCAGCCTTGAAGTTGTATATCTTGTATCTTTCACATCAAAGCAAAAGAAGTATCTCTTAATCTCTTTAATGACATTGCCAATAGTGGCGAAGTATTTTCTTAGCAATGGCCTTCTGTTTTCGATTTAGATATTGGAAATCCAGATTTGAGGCTGATTGTATTTTACCAAGAATCTAAAATTGTGAGTAATTAATTTTTTTAAGATCAAATTAAATCAACAGGATAAATGAAGTAAGTTTTCTTTGAACTCGAGAACTTTGATTGAAGATAAGATTACGACGGATGTATGCAAAATCTACCAAGGTTATGATGGCAAAGAAAGCAGTTGGCATAAATACTGGCCAGGCTACTGGACAATGGACATGGACTAAGTTACACAAATTATAACGCAAAATTATATTTTTATTATAAAACAGGTCTTATCAAAATCGTAAGAGCAGCTTTCGAGATAATCAAACTTTTTGTTGACCTGGCAAAAATGTAAGATAACCCTCTTGGAACCCGCCAAAATGCAAACATAAAACATAAGCGAGAGGTAGAGTACGTTTGCAACGAACTGTTGGATACCCTATTCCTTATATTTTTTTATGTGTATGCGTCTGCCTCCCGCAGCCAGCCGATGTTTCAGTTTCAGAAACAAAATTCATCTTTAGATCAATCAGTGCTGGTGCACTAGAAAAGGCGTGCGCCACGCCCAAAGTTAAAACTTTTTATTGCCAAGGCAATTGGTATGAGCTCAGTGACATTCAATTTTATTCTTGCAGATCGATTTGAACAAAACAAGACCAAATTTAAAATTTTTTAAAATTAGATTTTGAATGGAAATAGCGATTATGGGTGTTTTTAACAATTCTTGAACCACACTCTGCTACATAAACAAGGAATATAAAACAAAGTGTTCATCTTTTTACTTCAAAACTGCGACCGATAGTTAAAAAATTAACGCATTATACGACTTTTGGAGGAAACGCAACTTAAAAGTGGGCGTGTCTTAAAAATTTGATGCACTAACAGAGCTTTGATCAGTATTTAGGCATATGTGTAAAACTACAGCTGAATCGAGTAGTTTTTAAACAATCTTACTTGAACAAAGGTAATTTATCAAAATCACGCCTTCAAAAGTGGGCGTATTGCAAAAATTTACACAAGAAAATGTAGATATATTTCTCAAATAACGAATGGAAGGAAAAAGGTTTAAATTGAATATTGGAAGTACCTTAAATTTTTGAGACTACGTTTGTTACGGTAAATTTTACCGCAACAAAAACTTCCCTTCGGTCGTTCTTTTTCGTTTTCTTTTTCTCGTTGTGGCTGCAAAATATTGGCGAAGTTGAGGGCAACCATGGTCTCATCAACCAGTGGTGTACCTAGCCTTATTTTGCAAAAGCAACCCAAGCAGGTGTTCGAGTACGACGTCCGAAAACGAGAAGAGCCGGCGGATGAGCCGAAGAAGTAACGAGTCAGGCGGACTCTTACTTACTTAAAACGACCAACAACAACTTAACATCTTTTTATTAAAATCTTTTCATTTTAACGTAACGTAATTTTAACATTAACTTAAAATAACGTAAATTTGTTAAATGTACAAAATGGGTTTTTAACGCGTTTAGATTAGTTTTATAGAATTTTTAAAATAATCATTAAAGTAACGCTCCTCTCTGTATCTCCAAAAATAGTTTGTTAAATAATTCACGCTTCGAATCCCGCTTGATAGTAGTAGAGTAGTAGGAAAAAGCCTATTTGAGACTTCTCCTCAATTTTGTTTCTTATCAATTTTTCTCGAAAATAGTTTTAGTTGGAAAATAGTCTGAACTCGTCCATAATGTTTCGACAAGTTTTGGAAACACATCCAACAACTTGTCGAAACGTTGTTTGTGTGCGTGAGAGTAAAGTTTTGGCAAGTTTTGGAAACACATCCAACAACTTGTTAAAACCGTGTTTGTGTGCGTGTGAGTATGTTTCGTTAGATCCCACCACGGTTGTTTTCTAGGAGAGCATCATGCTTCCAGAAAGCCGTGACCGATGATCTCGAAACGAATGGTTGTGTTGTGTCGTTGTATGTATGAGTGAATGACTGGAATGGACGAGGGAAGAAAGATGTTGATGTGAATGAGCTTGGAAGGCACTCTGGTGAGAGACTGACAAGCGCGAATACAAAAATTTGAAAAAGAAAAATATCGAGAAATCTTGGAGGAGAAAAAAAATCGAGGAGGAGATATATTTATTTAAAATTTGGATCGAGGATAATTGGGGACGAAAAACTAGGATTCGAGTCGTGAAGGATTTTAAAAGGAGATAGGAGAAAGGAGACAGGAGACATTAAATAGAGATAAGTAGTTTGTGTACAATTTTTATTATAAATATATATATTTGCAATTTCCAAATATATATATTTATAGTCAACCGATTAGTGTACGAGATTCACTCATAATTTTCTTTTTAACGCGCATTAGTTTTTTTTCTTAAAAACCCATTTTTTTTTTTCTTTATTTATTTGCCTTTCTTTTTTTACTTAATTGCAACTTCTTGCCTTTGAGCCGAACGGCCATATTAAATTGTACAACCCCTTTATTTGAAAAGACTTTTGGGTTTTAGTCCAGGGATCTTCTGTCCCACGGTTTCCCAAAACAATAAAAATAACTAAATTTAAACATAACTCTTTCTTTTTTATTTCAAGCATCGGTTCGTTATCCTCTATAATTAGTTTTGGAATTTTCTAATTCGGTTTTAGAAAAAAATTCCTGGCGCCCGCTTTTTTTGCACCCTACTGTGCAATCACAAATCTTCTTCTTTTGATAAACTATTTTGATTGCGGAATCAATCAAGTTTATCAAAAGAAGCCAAAAATTCTTCCACAGAACCCACCCCAGCTGAGCAGTCGCGGTGACAGCTATTTTATCAAGCTGTAATTGCACTTTTTTTCGTATTCTCTTTTCGCGTTATTCGTGTGTGGCCTATTGATAGTAGGTACCAGTCAATTCGTGTCGTGTGTCGCCGTCGGTTCGCGTTGAATTCTTTTTTTTTGTTTGTTTTCTTAATAAATAAATTGATCGCGTTTTAAAAAGATCGAGTAGATTAATAAATTAATTAAATTATTTCCCTTCCCCTACCGTATTGTGTACCGCGGAAAAAAGTGTAATAAAGTGGCGCCCAACGTGGGGCCCAAAAGTGGAAGAATTTTTTTTTTTGTATTGTGTACCTAGTGTTTTTTTAACAATATTTTGATTGGAAAGCTAATTTTTTTTTATTATTATTGGTGTAGTTTCTCCTCTTGGTGTTGTGGATAAAAAGGTGGAACAGCGAAAGGGGTCCCAGTCAAGGAGACAGGAGAAGCAGCAACGTTTTTTGGGGATATTGTTTTTTTTTAGTGTTGTAAACTTGTTTTTTTATTCTGTGGCGTCTACTGTTTTTTTTTATTATTTTTATTATACATCATATACCAAATTTTTGCTTGTGTTTTTGGTCTTATATTTAAAGAAGACATTTTGCCTGGTTTTTTTTGTTGTTATTAGATATTGTTTTTTTTTACTCGCGTGGGATATTTGTTTTGTGACATTTGAGTGCATTTCAGTGATAGTTTTTTTTCTTATTTCTTTTCTCTCGCGTGGGATATTTCGTGTTACATATTTTGAGAATTGAGTTAAGAGTATAAATTGAGTTTTTTTTTGATAGGATTATTTTAGTTGGTGTTTACGGTTGCCACCAACGTGAAAATTTCTGGGTGAAAATTTTAATAGAGTTTTTTATTTAAGATCGGGAAATAAAAAAATATAAAGTTTCGTAATTTTTTTTTATTGAATATTTACCGTTTTGAATATTTTTTTTATATATATAAATCGATTAGGGTTGACTGTTTTTTTTTAACTTTAAAATAATTTTTTTTTTCGTGGTTGTTTTTAATTAGTTTTTTATTAAATATGAATATTGGGAGATTAGCACAGGACGAACTGGCCTATGAGATGAAGGTCAGGGGTTTAAAAGTAGGTTCGGTTGATGAGATGCGAAAGGCATTGAGGTCATCGAGGTTGCTCGTTAAGAGGAACTCGATGGAGGTTAGCATGGTGTACCCGTTTACATACGATGAGGATAAGGAGGCTATAGAAGCGAAAATTGAGGAGATTAGGGGCCTTCTTAAAGTACCTCCGAAGAATCCAAAGTCTTCGGAGTACATTAAGATTGTAACAAAGATTGAGTGGTGTATAGGTAGGTTAGCTAGGACCCCTTGTGAGGCAGACGACGAAGAAGATGCGATTAGCTCTCTTCGTAATAAAGTTTTGTGTTTATTAGGAGATCTCACTGGTGATAGTGAGAATAGTGATAGGGAAGAAGAAGTTGAGAAGGAAAAGACCCCCGTTAAAACGCAAACCCAACTTCAAGTACAAGTTGGTCAGACCCCAAATAGTGTGCGGTCTGCGTTAGGACTGGCTGGAGGGTCATTGCCTGAACCAAGTCGTTTTGGCAGTAGTCCTTCAGTCAGTGGTATTAGTCTTAGGGTCCCATTGGGACATAGGGTTGATAGGGGTGACACTTTTGTTGAACAAATGGTCGTTCAACAGAAGTGCACTGAACGTGTAGGGAAGTGGGGGGTGAAATTTACTGGTGACTCTAATGGAGCATCAGTGAATTCATTCCTGGAAAGAGTGGAGGAACTTCGTCTGGCTAACGATGTTCCGGACTCCCACCTTTTCAAATCCGCTTCGGAGCTTTTGTCGGGTAGGGCCCTTATGTGGTATAGGACGGTTAGGGAAGATTTGGGGGATTGGCAGGAACTCGTCAAGGAACTCAAAGCGGAGTTCCTTCCTGCGAATTACGATGATCTTCTATTGGAAGAAATTAATCGGCGTTCGCAGGGAAAGGATGAAACTTTCGGCGCGTACCTTGCCACCATGAGGACATTGTTCCGAAGATTGTCGGAACCTTTGTCAGGGGGAAGAATGTTATCTATTTTGAGGAAGAATGTAGACCCATTTTATCAGGTGCAGATAGCGAGTTCCAAACCAAAGACGGTTAAGGAACTTGCTGTCTTAGGTAGGGAACTAGATACCCTTAAGGTAAACGTGGACAGTTTTACTCCACCAAGTAGAGGTAGGCATTTGTTGGAACCTGAATGTGGTTACCAACCGAGTTCGTCCGGACAACACCGAGTTGCGGCTGTTGCTCCAGTTCCAGAGAACCCTTTTAGGCAGGTAGTTAGGTGTTACAATTGTAACAGGGATGGGCATTTGGCACAAAACTGTTCTGTGCAAAGGAAGTGTTTCGGTTGCGGGGCTGTAGGTGTTTATCGTAGGGATTGTAGGCGGTGTTCGGGAAATGGGGAACGGGCTCTTGTGTCAGCAGGACAGGAGACCCGTCGGCGTTAGTTAGGTCGTCTGCTGACGATCAACTGGTACCACAAGTTTATCTGAGTTTCACTTTAGCGGCAAGTGGTAGGGACAGTAGGCCATATTTAGGAGTTAGGGTTTATGGAATCAAGTTTTTGGGTCTACTTGATTCAGGAGCCTCTCGCACCATTGTGGGTGGTGACGGGTGGAAAATTTTAAAAGAATTAGGACTTAGATTAGAAAAGAGTAGTGTTGGGTCAGTAGCGTTAGCAGATGGGGCAGGTGTAGGAGTAGCTGGGTCTATTTCTCTACCAGTGGAGGTTGAGAATAGATCCATTTTAATAGAATGTCTGGTTATACCGAATCTCCCACACCAATTGATCTTAGGTGCCGACTTTTGGGCACTATCGGGCATAGTCCCGGATTTGAGATCTGGTATGTGGAGTTTTTCGAGCCAGGAAATGGTGGCTTCGGTAACAGACATGATAGCGATTAGAGAAAAATCGGATTTGAACGATTTAGAAAATAAGAAGTTAGAACACTTGTTAGGAGAACTTTTTAAATCAATGACCGAGGGATTAGGGTGCACCAACTTAGTTGAGCACAAGATTAGGACGTCCGCAGAACCAATCAAACAACGATATTACCCTGTTTCGCCCGCGATTCAGAAACATATCGATCAGGAACTCCAAGAGATGTTGGAAGCTGGAGTGATCGAGAAGTCGAAGAGTCCTTGGGCATCGCCGATTCTTCTCGTTAAGAAGAAAGACGGCAGTTATCGGTTCTGCGTTGACTATAGAAAATTAAATGAGGTTACTGATAGGGATGCTTATCCACTACCATTTATTTCGGCGATTTTGGACAAGCTTCGAAACGCGAAGTACTTGTCCTCATTAGATATTAAATCTGCTTATTGGCAGATTCCAATGGAGGAAGAATCGCGTAAGTACACAGCCTTTACCGTGCCAGGGAGGGGTCTTTTTCAATTCTGTAGGATGCCATTCGGGCTCCATAATTCACCAGCGACATGGCAGAGGTTTATTGACGACGTTCTAGGTCCCGATTTAGAACCGTTCGTCTTTGTGTACTTAGATGACATTATCATTGTCACCGATTCTTTTGAGAAACACCTAGAAATTCTCAAAGAAGTTCTTAAAAGGCTAGGAGAGGCGGGTTTAAAAGTAGGTAGGGAAAAGTGTAATTTCTGTAGGCCTTCTTTGAAATTTCTAGGTTATGTAGTTGATAGGAACGGGCTTCATGTAGACCCGGAAAAAGTGGAGAGCATGATGAGGATTCCTCCACCGAAAAACGTGAAGGAAATTAGGAGTTTTGTAGGGACTATTTCTTGGTATCGAAGATTCGTGCCAAATTTTGCAATTCTAGTTAGACCTCTTACCGATCTCTTAAAGAAAGGTAAGAAGTTCGAATGGACACAAGAGTGTGAGGAGTGTTTCAGGAAAGCCAAAGAGTGTTTGGTTACGGCACCGATCTTGACATGTCCGGATTTTTCCCGGTCGTTTGTTGTTCAGACAGATGCGTCAGATTTTGGTATCGGGGCCGTACTTTCGCAGGAGTTTGAGGATGGCGAAAAAGCCATTTGTTATTTGAGTCGGTCATTGAATAGGAATGAAAGGAACTACTCTACGACCGAAAAAGAGTGCTTAGCGGTTCTTTGGGCGATCGAAAAGTTACGGCCGTATCTCGAAGGTGTTCGATTCACGGTTGTGACGGATCATCACTCACTGATCTGGCTTAGCAATCTTAAGGATCCGCAGGGTAGGTTAGCTCGTTGGGCCATTCGGCTCCAACAATTTGATTTCAAGATCATCCATCGAAAGGGCAAAGAACATGTCGTTCCTGATATGTTGTCGCGAGGAGTACCCGAAGTAGCCGGTGTCTCTGAAGCGGATTCGGACCCTTGGGTGATCAGAATGAAATCTCAGGTAGAAAAGAGCCCGTTAGAATACCCATCCTGGCGAGTTGAGAATGGGCGGCTCTACAAACATGTTAGGGTGAACCATATTGTTGTTCACAATGAGAATGAGGAGTGGAAGTTAGTTGTAGGGAAAGGTGATAGGGCAAAGATTTTGAACGATTGCCATGATGCTCCGCTTTCAGGACACATGGGCGTTAAAAAGACTTTTGCTAGGGTAGCAGAAAAATATTACTGGCCCAAAATGAGGAGTGATATTACGAGATATGTTAGGGTTTGTAAGACTTGCCAAAAAGTGAAACCGGTGAATGAGAGGCCAGCTGGTCTTATGACTGAGAGGGTGGGAAATTCCCAACCGTGGGATATGATTTGTGTGGACTTAGTTGGCCCACTTCCGAAGTCGTCGCGCGGTTTTATATATATTTTAACGGTCGTCGATTACTTTAGTAAATTTCCCCTGTTGTTCGCGTTACGGTCCGCAACGGCAAAAGCGGTTTGTCGAGAATTGGAAGAAAACGTTTTTCTTCTCTTCGGTGTTCCAAAGTGGATCGTCTGTGACAACGGTCCCCAGTTCCGTAGCAAGGAACTGAAGACGCTTAGCGAAGCGTACGGGTCACAACTTCGGTATACGGCGCATTACCATCCGCAAGCGAATCCTGCGGAGCGCATAAACCAAATAATTAAGACTACGCTCCGAGCGTATGTCTCGGAAAACCAGCGGAGTTGGGATACGCAATTGGCAAAAGTGGCCTGTGCTATCCGAACTTCGCAACATGAGGTGTTAGGTGTTTCGCCTTATTTTGTGAATTTTGGTAGGAACATGGTAACTAGTTGCCATGATGTAGGGCTTAGAGATAGTGATAGGGACCAAGATAGGGGGGATACTGTTAGGCAGTTTCAGAAACCGAGACAGGAGATAGCTAGGAAGTTGGAAGCGGCGGGAAATAAGACCGCTAAAACTTATAATTTGAGGAGACGAGACATTCAGTTTCAACCGGGTGATCTCGTTTGGCGTAGGAATTATTCCTTGTCCGATGCGGCAAATTATTTTGCGGCCAAATTAGCGACCCAGTTTGTTGGTCCATTTAGGGTCAGTAGGAGGGTGTCACCTTGGACATACCTCCTGATAGACAATAAGGGGAAGGATCGAGGGACGTGGCACGTAAAGGATTTGAAGCCATTTATTGACACTTAGTCAAAAGTCCCTTAATCTTTCTTTTAAATCGTAATTTTTTTGTACTTTGTTTGTTTTTTTTTTTTGGTAAATTGTCCAATTATATATTTTCAATTCGTGCCACTAATTATGTTTTTTTTTCTTTTTTTTCTTTTCTTATATGATGGTAACCCTGTGTTGTGTTGTACACCCTGTTCTTTTACCCTCCAATCCTGGCCGAGCCTGAAGAAATGGTTTATTTTTCCTGAAAAGTAAACACATTTCTTGGGAGGTAAGGGTGGAATTTGTTACGGAAAATTTTACCGCAACAAAAACTTCCCTTCGGTCGTTCTTTTTCGTTTTCTTTTTCTCGTTGTGGCTGCAAAATATTGGCGAAGTTGAGGGCAACCATGGTCTCATCAACCAGTGGTGTACCTAGCCTTATTTTGCAAAAGCAACCCAAGCAGGTGTTCGAGTACGACGTCCGAAAACGAGAAGAGCCGGCGGATGAGCCGAAGAAGTAACGAGTCAGGCGGACTCTTACTTACTTAAAACGACCAACAACAACTTAACATCTTTTTATTAAAATCTTTTCATTTTAACGTAACGTAATTTTAACATTAACTTAAAATAACGTAAATTTGTTAAATGTACAAAATGGGTTTTTAACGCGTTTAGATTAGTTTTATAGAATTTTTAAAATAATCATTAAAGTAACGCTCCTCTCTGTATCTCCAAAAATAGTTTGTTAAATAATTCACGCTTCGAATCCCGCTTGATAGTAGTAGAGTAGTAGGAAAAAGCCTATTTGAGACTTCTCCTCAATTTTGTTTCTTATCAATTTTTCTCGAAAATAGTTTTAGTTGGAAAATAGTCTGAACTCGTCCATAATGTTTCGACAAGTTTTGGAAACACATCCAACAACTTGTCGAAACGTTGTTTGTGTGCGTGAGAGTAAAGTTTTGGCAAGTTTTGGAAACACATCCAACAACTTGTTAAAACCGTGTTTGTGTGCGTGTGAGTATGTTTCGTTAGATCCCACCACGGTTGTTTTCTAGGAGAGCATCATGCTTCCAGAAAGCCGTGACCGATGATCTCGAAACGAATGGTTGTGTTGTGTCGTTGTATGTATGAGTGAATGACTGGAATGGACGAGGGAAGAAAGATGTTGATGTGAATGAGCTTGGAAGGCACTCTGGTGAGAGACTGACAAGCGCGAATACAAAAATTTGAAAAAGAAAAATATCGAGAAATCTTGGAGGAGAAAAAAAATCGAGGAGGAGATATATTTATTTAAAATTTGGATCGAGGATAATTGGGGACGAAAAACTAGGATTCGAGTCGTGAAGGATTTTAAAAGGAGATAGGAGAAAGGAGACAGGAGACATTAAATAGAGATAAGTAGTTTGTGTACAATTTTTATTATAAATATATATATTTGCAATTTCCAAATATATATATTTATAGTCAACCGATTAGTGTACGAGATTCACTCATAATTTTCTTTTTAACGCGCATTAGTTTTTTTTCTTAAAAACCCATTTTTTTTTTTCTTTATTTATTTGCCTTTCTTTTTTTACTTAATTGCAACTTCTTGCCTTTGAGCCGAACGGCCATATTAAATTGTACAACCCCTTTATTTGAAAAGACTTTTGGGTTTTAGTCCAGGGATCTTCTGTCCCACGGTTTCCCAAAACAATAAAAATAACTAAATTTAAACATAACTCTTTCTTTTTTATTTCAAGCATCGGTTCGTTATCCTCTATAATTAGTTTTGGAATTTTCTAATTCGGTTTTAGAAAAAAATTCCTGGCGCCCGCTTTTTTTGCACCCTACTGTGCAATCACAAATCTTCTTCTTTTGATAAACTATTTTGATTGCGGAATCAATCAAGTTTATCAAAAGAAGCCAAAAATTCTTCCACAGAACCCACCCCAGCTGAGCAGTCGCGGTGACAGCTATTTTATCAAGCTGTAATTGCACTTTTTTTCGTATTCTCTTTTCGCGTTATTCGTGTGTGGCCTATTGATAGTAGGTACCAGTCAATTCGTGTCGTGTGTCGCCGTCGGTTCGCGTTGAATTCTTTTTTTTTGTTTGTTTTCTTAATAAATAAATTGATCGCGTTTTAAAAAGATCGAGTAGATTAATAAATTAATTAAATTATTTCCCTTCCCCTACCGTATTGTGTACCGCGGAAAAAAGTGTAATACGTTTTACGTTCTTTCATGAAAAGTGGGCGTAAGCCACACCCAAAATTCAAAAAATTCTTTTCATACACAAACTTTTTAGTTTCTATTAAGAGACGCAAAATTTTGGCTAGCGGATTCATTATAAATACCGTTTATTTACAAAAACAATTTTGTTATAGTTTCTAGTGAAAAGTGGGCGTCAGCCACACCCAAAATCAATTTTTTTGATTTCATGCACAAGATGTTTATGTGCAAGTAATATCCACAAAATTTATTTTTTTTCGCATTAATATAACAATTGGTTTTTTACAAAAACAATATTGATGGTTTTGTATGAAAAATGGGGGTCGGCCACGCCCAAACTGAATTTTTTTTTATTTAATTGGAAGAAGGTTTACCTGAAGCTTTCGCGTGCAAAATTTTATCGTTATGATCTTATCGTAACTGTACAAAGAACATAATTTAATTTTACCAAATTGAGGTTGTTCAACGAAAATGGCGATTGTGGGCGACTTTTGAAAAATTGAGGTAATCTTTCCGACCCGTAAGAATGTAATATTGTTGGAAATTTTTTTTTCGAAAAATCGGGCATGACATTATACGATGCTAGAGAAGCTGACAAAAATGGGTCCGACAATTGTATCGGCTGTATCGTCTGAATCGGTACCTACAGCCTTAACGGCCAATTTGCTTCAAACCTGGTACACAGAACACAGTATTATTTTAACGTCGTTACAGTGATTTTTGGAATTAGCATTCTAGCTCCAAAACTAACGGTACCTTCCTATGCCATGTGATTTTTATTGAAAAACTCATTTATGTATTTCAAAAACGGCTTAAACGATTTTGATAAAAAAAATTTCGATGACATAAGTGGAAGCTCTTTTATAAACGAAATTACTTTGTTACTTAGAATTTCCAAAAAAAAAAAAAATTAAAAAGTTTAGCTTTTTTTTGTTTATTTTAAAAACAATTCAATAATTTGTTTTAATTTTATGATTTCCTGATGAAAACAATAAAGTGCTTTTAATTTACATTCTCAAAAAAATGGAAAAATGTTTCGAAAAGTTTGTCAAAATAGAAACTGGTCGAAAAATTTTTAAAATTTGAATTTTTTTTTTAACAAAAATTCAAAACCGTTTAAGAAATCAGATGGCTTACTTCATTTTTTTTTTTTCAAAAATGTTTTAACTAGGGATTTTTTTAGTGGTTAATAAAATACTTCGACTTTATATTTCTGACGTACATACGATAGGTATCTATGCATAGCATATACAGTCAAGCTTGCTTATATAGCGAACCTTTAAGGGAACAATAAAATTCGTTATAAGGAAATGTGAAATGGTTTTGACCCTCGTGTTCCTTTTTATTTTTAAAGAAAATTGATATAAAAAAGGAAAAAGTGAAAGAAATTCATAATTTTTTGTAAAAAATTCAATTTTTGACTGCGCATTAAAAATTTTGTTTTTTGTTTTATATAAATTTTCTAATTTAGAAAGTCACACATTTGCAATATCTGTAATTTCATCACTTGTTTCAATAAAACTTCAAAAATTCTTAAATGCAGTTCTCTTTTAGAAAGGCATAGCTTTAATAAGTCTGCAATTTTTGGACTTTGCCGAACTTGAAATTTGCCGCCCGGGCAAACGCCCGGGGCGCCACTCCCTAGATCGAACCCTGCATTTATTATAACTACGTACCCTTGCACACGAAAGATCTATGTAAATTTTCTCTCAATAAAATAAAAATATTTTAGTTTCGGCGCGGCGTGGCTGACGTCCACTTTTCATACCAAACCATCAATATTGTTTTTATAAAACAACGATGCTCATATTCGATCGAAAAAGCTTAAATTGTGTGGGTATAAGTTGTAGTTGGGTGTGGCTGACGCCCACCTTTCATTAGAAATTATAAAAATTTATTTTTTCAAATAAACGGTAGATACTTTAATAAATCCACAAGCCCAATTTTGTAAGTCTCTTATTCGAAACTAAGAAGCTTGTGTATGAAAGCAATTTTTTCATTTCAGGCGTGGCTTACGCCCACTTTTTATGAAAGGACAAAAAACATAGTTTTAAAAATTTAAGGTACAAATATTCAATTTTAACCATTGTTTTCGTTCGTTACATGAATAAATTTTGTTTGTGTGCATTTTTACTTGCGATTATCATTAAAGGTACCAAGTATCAGGCAAGTTTTGCATTCGTCAAAAAAAAAATTTGAGATAACAATCACACATGACATTACGATGATAGCGAAAGCGAAGACGAAAAATGTTGGTCTAAGAATTCTGTCCGTCTGTATGTCTGTCTGTCTGTCTGTCTGTTTGTCTGTCTGTCTGTCTATAGACACCTACAGCCCAAACGGGTATGCCGAATTGCTTCAAACTTGGTATAAGGAGTTTTTTAGGTATTGTAAGTACAGAGCAAAATTTAAATTTTTTTAGCTCAACTACTCAACCGATTCTTTCGAAATTTTACACATACACAGCTGGCAAAAAAAATAGGTGCAATTATTGTTTTCATGTAAACTTAACTTTTTAATATGTTTTGTTTATTTAAATATTTATTTAACATTAGACTATCAATAAATAATAAAATATTAACATTTAAGGCATTTGCGCTTGGACAAACAAATAGGTGCGTCTTCCTAAATGACCAATAATGATAGTTTGTATGTAAATTTTGTTGTATTTTGTTATAATTTTCATTTACCTTTCTCTAATAACCCGAGTATCAGCCATTGTTATCCAAGACTTTTTGAAGTTAGCGTGGCATTGACTACAAGCTTTTGGCATGTTTCTTTTATTTAACACAATTCCCTCTGAACAGCATCCCATAATCGGTTCCAGTTTGGAAAATATTAACCTCTTAGTTTCCGCTTGAGCTCATTCCACAAGTTATCAATCGGGTTAAGATCTGGGGATTGACTTGGCCATGAAACAATTGAAACTTCTCTTTAACCATATTTTATTTAGTCAAGATGTTACTAATACGGAATATAAGAAATAGGACACACACCATACCAGGAAAAACAGCCCAGCCCATAATAATTCCTCCTCCGTGTTTAATCGTCTTCCGAGTATAGCGAAGGTGAAGTCCTTTCTTGTTACTCGCCTGACCCTGACATGACGCCCAGAATCTGATGAGAACAAATAAATATTTGCTTCGTCACTTCAGAGGATATTCCGCCACTTTTTTGCTCCTTCAGGTCCGCTCCAACTTCTACGGCTAAGATATAAAATTAAATTACACCTATTTTGTTGACCAGCAGTGTATATAGGTAGAATTTATACTGCATACCAAAGTTTAAATAATTAAAAAAAATTTGTTTAAATAATGGTATTTTGAAAACAGCTATATAATTAAATTTTTTTCAAAAATTACAAATAAAAGTAATCGCTGAATACCTATGAACTAACGTTTTTGAATTCAACCTTATTACTCCCGCTTCTAACATAGTTCATCAGCATACCAAAGGGTCCGATGTCAGAAGTATGATTTAGGAAGAGAGAGTTTGTTTTTAAGCCGCACAACATAAATGTGGAATACATTACCTAGCTCTATTTATTTCTCACACAAGGTAATATTCAAAAATTCAAAAACAGCGTTCAACTCAGCTTCTAACATTCAAGCTGCGCTTACTAAACATTACATTTCTAGCCATATTTTGGTGTAAAGTACTTTGAGAAAAATTATTTTGTCAATGCATTAAGATAAACTTATTTTTATACCTCCACTGTCACAACTTAACGCATCACATCAACATCATCACAACGTTTAATATAAATTTTCGCCAAAGGCTATCAGATCTATTTTATGGCTGCCGTAGCTGAAGAGCTGAGATCAAAGCAATGAAGACCACTGCCATCACACCGGATGTTATAATGTTGTTAACGGAGACGTTTGCATATTTATGGTTGACAGGTCATTAAGTTGGTGATAAGTTGTTTACGTAGCGCGTAATTAGATTGCGGTCAGTAGCTGAAGTAAACATATTGCAAACACATAAGCACACCGCACATCGGATCGCACATCTAACAACTATGAGGAGGAAGGAAATTGACTTACAAAATAAAATAATTAATTAGATTCCTCGACGATAATATTATATTTCCCTTTTGCTGTCAAAAGTAGAAGGATATTATAATACATATAAATACAACAAACTTCACCGTGGCCATATTAATACTTTTCCGGTTCGTTTCAGGGCTACATAATGTATAGTATCATGAGAGTGTATGGGTATAATTTGTGTATTTCAAGATTTGATATCAACCGACATGTTCTTCGAGAAGGTGTCATAATATTCACTCCAGAGATAATGGCATTCTTAGTTTTAGTTGGTTTTGAGTGGAAATATATGGTCCCAATTAGGGTCAATTTATAGGTTCCCTTCTTATTTCCTGGCTATTGTATGGCCTTAATAAATAGGTTTTACCTTCTTAGGTTTGGATAGTTTTTGGATTGCAGTTATTAATTCGAAATTGCTTGGGAAAAATAAGCCATTGTAAAAGGTAAAAACGTCGAAATGACTAAAAATCCTTCATAACAAGATTGATTTGTTATTTGTGAATGGTTCGTTTTCCGAAAAAAATAGCAAAAGATTACTTGATACATTCCAGTACGGCGTTGAATTTCAGATTTGGAATTGAAGACTCGGCGGGCTTGTGGGTATTCGTCCATCCGCCTCATATGCCCCAGCCATCTAAGCCGCCGTATTTTCAGCACTTTGACAAGGTCAATGTCGCTGTTTAGCCCGTAGAACACTTCGTAATTGAATCTTTTCCTCCAAACTGAATTGATAAATACAGGCCCACATATACATATGCCCAAGAATTTTTCTCCCAATGCATCTGAACAGATTCATCCGATTGTGTCCGCATCCACGCGATGATAAGGGTCTTGTATAGTGATTCCTTGATTCTTTGAAAGAGGACTTCGCTGCCAAGAGGCATTCGTAGCTCCAAGAAACGGCGATTGGCAAGAGTGATTCTTGGATTGATACCTGCATTAATATTTCTTTCCTTGTCATCAAAGGCGTCGCGTCGGCGGTGTTTTTACCAAACTTAACTCCTCCAACATCGAACGAGCTTAGCAAGGGTGCCAAGTAGTTATATCCTTCTGTAGGTATAGTGTTGAGTATCGATATGAAACTCTAAGGTCTTTTCTAAACCTGTCGAAGTCTAATCATTTGGCGGGCTCACCTAGCTTGAAACTGCAGTGATAGGTGGCAATCACTTCATTCGCGAAAGAGTCCAGACATTCAGTCTTGGCGGTGAGTGCAAGAAATGTTTTTGTATAATTCTCAACCGTGACTGTGCATATACTACGACATTCCCTCCTTCGTCCCGAGATGCTTCAAGCTTTGACCCCTTGAAAAATTATTTTTCCGGTGATAGAACTTTCGATCACTGGACCTGCCGTAGCTTAATTGCTCTCTGGTACACAGCGTCAAACATCATTGTAAGTTTGCAATGAAGCCAATGGTCATATGTGTTTGGCACCGGGATTGCAGAGAAATAAGAGGTGACGCGGTTAGCAAAAGTTTTGGGGACACCAAATTATTTTCACAGAAGCTCCTCGGGGCAGTGTTTTTGTTCTAGTGGATATCTTTAATGTAACAGCATGGTAGTGATGCGAGTTGAAACCTTGGAAAGAGCGGACATAAAAAAAATAAAATGCACGACTGGGTCGCACGAACTTGCTCGAATGTGTGACAGTTGTTTAGGGGCTTGAGATTTTGATAAAAATAAAATTTTCAAAATTCTTAAATAAATACTTAAACTAATTTGAGCTGAAAAAAAAGGACGCCATTTTATTTCTTGGATAAATGTGAATTTATGACAATAAATTTATAAAAATCTGTGGAGTGGTTTTTGAGAAAAAGTTTTTTTTGAAAAACTTTTTGAAAAAAGTTTAAAAAAAAAATTCAAAAACACCAGTTAATAGGTATTCAGCTAATACATTTATTTAAAAATTTAAAAAAAAAATTTATAAAGCAGTTTTCAAAATATTAAATTTAAATTTTTTTTTTTTTTAAATGCTTTTAAGAATACAAAAAAATATTTTTCAAAAATATTGGTATGCAATACAAATTAAGCTACCTACAGCTATATGTGTGTGAAATTTCGAAAGAATCGGGTGAGTTGTTTTCGAGTTAGTCGAAAGCAAAAAAATTGGTCCTATAGAAAGTACCTTTCTTAGTCATTTTTTAAAACTTTTTTTTCAGCCATATGATTGGTCGTACCTAAAAAGCAACACTGATTTTTTTAAATAGAAATCGTTAGAGCCGATTTGGAGAAAATAAACTTTAACGTAACGGTTGTATAGCAGGTGCCGTTATTTTTTGAGCTAAAAAAAAAATTTCAATTTCCCCTCTGTACAATACCTAAAAAAGTCTATATACCAAGTTTGAAGCAATTCGGCCCATCCGTTTGGGCTTTAGGTGTTTATACATACAGGCAGACAGACAGACATACAGACGGACAGAATTTTTAGACCATCTTTTTTCGTCTTCGCTATCATCGTAATGTCATGTTTGATTGTTATCTCAAAACTTTTTTTTCGACGAATGCATAACTTGCCTTATAGTACCTATAATCGCAAGTAAAAACAGTTTATGTGTAGGTTGTATCTTCCCAACCACCAACAACCCACCCCACTTACAACCACAAACCATTTTAAATTTTTTTCTCACCCCTTCCCCCCAAACATCAACCTCTCACCCCAACATACAACCACCGACTAACAGCCCACTATTTTGAGAATTGTTTTCTCCCCCTCCCACAAGCACAATAAATACCCCCTTCCTTAACAACATTAACCACCCCTACCACCTATAACCACCCACACCACCTAAAACCACCAACGTACCACCCACTATTTTTGACAATTCCTTCCCAAACACCAAATCCTCCTCCCAAATCCAACCACGCACTCCACCTATAACCACCTGCTACTCACCCACTATTTTTGACCATATTTTCCTCTACTCCTCCCCCTCCCCCCTCACCCAACACACAACCACATTCACCAACCTTCCACCCCAACTATTTTTGACAATTTTACACTTTTGCCCTCCCCCCCAAAACCACCACCGCCAACTACCCATACCACCTACAGCAACCAACCAACCATCTAGCATTTTTGACAATTTTTTCCTCATCCCCTCCCAACACCAAATCCCCCAAACCAAAATGGCAGACATGGTTTTTGTTTGAGTTCAGTGCTACACATTGTATTCGTGTAAGCTGCTTATAGCACTTTCCATTGGTTTCACTCGCTGAACCACTCATTCTGGAAGCCAATGGAACAAGCGAAATCGCTTCTGTTCAATTAGAATACAATGTAGTATTCGCAGGCATCAGTTTCACAAGTTTTGCCAATGTCAAAGTAGGGTTCGTAGCCTGATTCGCGGTATAAAGGCATTTTTACTGGTTCTTCGTATTTAATACCACTCACTAAACTTCGTTGCTGACCTTCGACGTCTTTATCAACAGGTTTAAATTGTCACATTTGTCGATATTACCAAAACATTCGGCATTGCTGCATGCGAATAGACATTTCCCCAATGAATATTCTATGGGTGACATTTGAGTTATATTTGTATTTGTACTTCTTGAGTGGATTCTGACTTCAAATCCAGAAGCAAAATTATTCTCTTCTCAGAATCGTCAGAAGTGTCATTTTCTTACCAATGGAACGGTTTCAGAAGACTTCCGGATGCTTCTGGACGCTTCTTTTCCTCCAATGGAAAGTGCTATTAGTGTGCTCCTTTTTTTGACATTAAATTTGACATTGCTACGTTCTACTGCTGCAGCTAAGCCATTGTACTTGTGCTCAATTAAGCGTACCAATGAGGCTATTGCTGCATTAGAGCGTAAGATTGAGGACGACCCCAATAATCATCCATTTTGAGCAAATATCTTGGTTTGCTGGCTTAAAAAATCCAACTCGTGCAAGAATTCACTAGAAAATTTTGTTCAGCGACGAAGCTCATTTTTGGTTGAATGACTACGTCAACAAGAAAAACTCTATGTTTCGGAGTCCGTGATTCCATATTCCATAGTTTAAACCTCAACTGGCTACTCGACTATACAGTTATATTACCCCTTAAATGCTCAATAATGTGTCCTTTTTAATGTAAGTTTGTCGTGTTGGTTATGTTTGAAAATTATTATGTTGTATACTGTGTGATGATTGCTGACCCTTTAGTTAAATTAATATTCCCAAAGCTACTTATCCTATTTGTTTTGCTTGAATTAAGCTGTCGTTAAAAGGTCATATCATGCCACAAGTCCTTTTATCAAATCTGAAATTATATCAATATCCCATCACAATCACACACGTAACATGAATATCTAATTTTCACAAATTCTATCCCAACCATAAAAACATACTCATACAAGGAAACACCTACAAAAATAGCCTTTCAAACGATTTCCAAATAATAGAACTACGCAATTTTAAAATATCTGCAACATCATCAGTTCCATTAAATATTTTTACTTGCGATTATAGGTACTATAAGGCAAGTTATGGATTCGTGCAGAAAAAAAAATTTGAGATAACAATCACACATGACATTACGATGATGGAGAAGTCGAAAAAAGTGGGTCTGGAAATTCCGTCCGTCTGTCTGTCTGTCTGTCTGTCTGTCTGTCTGTCTGTTCGCGCCTCTGGAGGCTGAACGGGTGGGCCGATTTGCTTCAAATTTGGTATTTAGGATTTATTTGGCCGTCCCTCGGAACGTATTTTTTATTTTTGCTCTAGGTCCAAAAATAACGGCACCTGCCATACAATCTTGAAGACAAAAATTGATTTTCTCAAAAACGGCTCTAACGATTTTGATAAAACTTTCAGAATGCTATTTTTGCAAGAAAATCTATCTTTTGGTTTGAAATTTTTTTTCAAAATTTGTCTAATAACGGTAACTCTCATAGAACCAGTATTTTCAAATCAAATTTTCTCATAAACTATACATTCGATTTCAATAAAATTTTGGCCACAGGAAGTCATTCATAATTTTATTAATATGGCATTTCAAATTTTTCAAAAACTTTTTTTTTTGATTTTTTATAATTTTTTCAAAAAAATTTTTGGTTTTCGAAATATGTTGGAAACGGGTACATTGATTTTTTTTAAAATTATTTTTCAAATGTAAACTACAGATTGCCATATATTTGCATACTCAAATAAATTTCAAAATATTTTTTGAAAAAGTTTTTCAAAAATAACCTTTTAAAAAAAAAACTGGTCCAACGATTTTCAATATTTTTTTTTTCTAGATTAACGTATAGCTTTGAAATTTTATTGCATACTTAGTTTTTCCGAGAAAACTCTTAAACTAATTTAAGAAATAAAAGAATTTTCGAAATTATTTAATTTTTTTTAATATCCATATATGCAGCCACTACGCAATTGCTTATCATAAGAGCAAGTTCGTGCGACCCAGTCGTGCATTTTATTTTATTTGGATTCCGGGAATGGGCTGCAAAAAAAAAAAAAATATCACATTAATCAAACTGAGTCTCTAACGGTCCACAAGCAAACAAAATTCATCCAACCAAAAGGCACAATAAATCCTTAGAAAATCCTTAAAACGGAGACATTTATCCCAATTCGTTTTCATATATAAATGGATTGGTGGCTCTTGGTATATGTAGGTACCTTACCTATGTATGTCGCTATGCTATGCGTATAGGCGTAGGAGAAGAGTGGGAAAGGGAAGGGTAAAAGTTAGCAAATTGCACCACAGGAACGGGAACGTAAAAAAAAGGAATATAAAGCTAAACCAAGCAGGAGGCGCAAACAGTGTTGTTTGTCATACACGAACAATCGACACCATTGTTAAAGTTGTTGCAAACTTGTTTTATAGGCAATAAAAAAAGAATTCCTTTCATCCTTGAAAAGGATAGGTGTATAGGAGGTATAGGTAAGAATAGAAGTTTAGAAGAAGGGTATTGGGGAAGCAATATCAGAGCTTATAGGCTTTGGTTGGTTTTTGTAAGAGTATTTTGAGAGAAAAAATGCTAAAAAGAATCCTTGCGAGTAAAACTCGGCAGCCATTTTTTTCATGCTTAGCAGATACACTAATGGCTCTCGTGTATTACCTTCTCGAACTATAACGTTGTTTCTTTTTCTCAAAAATGTATTAAACGTACAAATATTTTGAAACAATACAACAATTAAAAATAAACAATAGTTTTGTATAAATTCGAAAAATTTGAAAACAGTAAAAACATAAGCGAGAGCTACAGTACGTTTACAACCAACTGTTGGATACCCTATTCCAACATGAGTTTGTCCTAAGTGGGTGTTTGGTTAAGACATACATATTGAGGAGTGTCGCGTAGCAATAAAAATATCTATGTGTATATTTATTTCAAAACTTATTTATTAAAACTTATAACTTAATATGAAGAAAATTGATAAATTATTAAGATAGCGGACAATGCTTTCAGCTTGAATGGTTAGCGATTAGTGATCCAATAAATGAACATATTATAAAGAATGTTATCCGCTCACAGAGAAAATAGATTGCTATCTCTGTCATTTGACGTTTGGTGCGAGGTGCGTTTCTTGTAAAAACTATTTGAGTATCTTAAGGAGCCACCATTTATTTCTGTGGCCTTCATTTTTGACAAGTTTTTTTCTTTGTGTATACAAAAATGGAGTCCACCCGACGCAGCCAGCTGCTGCCAGTTCCAGAAACGAAATTCTATTCAATAAGATTAATTTCGTGTTCGTGTGTCCGATGTTCAATTACTGCTATAGCGCAATAAAAAAGGCGCCCAATATTTAAATTTTTTTTTTTTTGCCAAAACAAAACTATATTGTTATTAGCTTAGTGAAATAACATTTTAACCTCGCAGAGGTCATTTTATTCTGGAACATAAGAGTGACAGAAGTTGACTTGTGTCATTATATTAATATGACGTTTGGCAGATGGCCGGCGCTGTCTCTTACCTATGTTTGTAATTTTAGTATATATTTAAAAATATTTTAAAATATATAAAATAACCAATAACCACCCTATTTCGTAACCAAGGAATACAAAGACAACATTTCCATTTTCTTGTTTCTAAACCGCGACTGACAGTAAGTATACATTGAAACATTCATGCAGATTAAGACTTTTAACGAAACGCCCCTTAAAATTGGGCGTGTCCTAAAAGTTTGTTGAAAACATATCAAGCATTCACTACGCTCTGATTGTGAATCAATTTTTAGGCATATGTGTAAGACTGCAGCTGAATCGAGTAGTTTTTTAACGATCTTACCCGAATAAAGGTATTTTATAAAAATAACGCCCTTAAAAGTGGGTGTATTGAAAAAATGTGCAGAAAACAAATTTCGAGATATATTTTTCATATAACGAACGAAGAAAAATGGTTAAAATTAAAATTAAAATATAAGCATCGTTATGTTTTGTATGAAAAGTGGATGTCAGCCACGCCCGAACTGAATTATTTTTATTTAATTAAGGAATGGTTCACCTATAACTTGCGTTTCAAAAAACACAATTTAATTTTGCCAAATAGAGGTTGTTGAACAAAAATGGCTATTGTGGGCTTGTTTGTGGGCTGACTTTGCCTGTTCAAGAACTTAGCGTTTCTCTTGAACCAAAGAATAGGAATATTCCATATTTAAGCTTTCTTGTTTAAAAATTGCGACCTCCAGAGAGTATATTGTACATACATACGGACTGACGGACGGAAATCGCTAAATCGACTAAGGCTTTTCTATTTCGAGTCTTTACTTTACTTGTGTATAGGTACCTAACAGTACCTACTATTTCTTAAAATTACAAACTCCACAACCATTATACCCACTCTATAGAATAGGGTATACACAAATTTTTGAATACACTTTGGTTAGAAATCAATTTAATGGGAGGCGTTATGGAACTTTTGTCCAATCAATAAATTTGAATTTTTCGATATTCGATATTTATTCAAACCATTTAACTCTTATGTTTCATTTTCATTTTACATTTTATGCGTAGATAAATTAAAAAACCTTTTTTTTTATTAAACTCACTTTTAAATTTAATGGACAATTTTAAGCTTAAATGATTCTTACTAAGTGAATATGAATATATTATTTGAACATGTTACAAAAAAAAATCAATAGCCCTGCCGCAGATTTTGTTGTTATTTAGTAATTTAAAACGTCCTCCATTTCGTGCTTTGTAGCTCCAACAAAAAAAGGATATAATATTACGGAGTCTAGGTCAAGGTCGGATTTGATGAAACCACCCCTATTATTTAGAACAGTTGATATTTTGTAACAGGAAAAAAAACGTTTCAAACTAATATTATATAAATTCCTAAACGTGCAGCTGAACAATTAATGGAAGCCCTTAAAAAAAAAAATAAAAATAAATTGTTGGCACAACAGCTCCAAGCGGGGCCGGGGCCTGTGGCTTACACTCTCAACCATTCCTGTGTGTGCGTTGATATTCTGCAGGAATGGAAAGGACCTACAATTTACCGCCGAATCCGAACGGCTAACAGAGAAGCACTTTCCATGACATTAATTACTCTTGGAGGATTTCTCACTTCCTCGCAAGAGGCAGTACCCCGGAAAAAACTTAAGGTGGCAACCTCAGGGATCGAACCCTGAACCTTCGGCGTAGCAGTCCGACACACTAACCACTACGCCACGGGGTACTACGGGGAAGCCCTTAATAGTATAAAACCAACAATATAGCCGACCAGGAAGTACGATGGGTATTGAAGGGACAAGTACAATATATGACAAGAAGACAGAGGTTATTTCTATGCAGTTTTGTGATAAGGCTAATAAAAGCTTAATATAAACAGACTATTTTGAGTTGATGACAATACCAAATACCTTACAATGCAATGCAAGTGTCTTACAATTTTCTGACAATTAATTGCAAGTTTACACGTTTGTAAGACTATTGTGACAATTTTTCACTGACATTTCTGACAATATTGTCATATCCCACAATCGTCTGCACGTAGCTTAAGATAACTGAGATATTTCCATAAGTGTCAAAATCGAGTTTATACTTGTAAGTTTCTCTTTCAACTTACAGCTTACCTAAATTGATAAAATTAATTGTAAGTCACTTACAGAGCCGTTTACATAAGTACTTTTGTCAGAAGTTGCTAACCTGGGTAACTTTCGTAAGCAAAATGTACATGTGTAATATTAGCCTAAGAGAGAGACTTTCGCATAAGCGAAAAGACAAATTTCGCATCAACATCTTGTTTATCTGCGTGCACAGCTTCTCTGAGGAGAAAAATGACACAGCCAATGCCAAAGAAAAGTTTTTGTATAATTATGATGATTGTACTAATTAAGGTATACTTGTCTTGGTGACCTTAACGCAAAAATCAGAAGGGAGGGTAATTTTGCACGACAGCACTTACGGTAACGGAGTTAGGCTAATCAACTTTGTTGCGGGCCGAAGTGTCATCAAAGCTAGCACTTATTTCCAAAACCTTACAAGTGGACTTGGCGGTCTCCAAATCAACACAATATCAACCAACTTGACAATATTGCTATCGATAGCAGACATAGTTTCAATGCCTGGCATGAATACTCTTTCCGGGCGGGCCAACATACACTCTGACCAAAACCTTTGAAGTACCTAAATTGCGAATGCGGATTTCCACCAGACCGCAATATCGATCAGCTTTTACCAACCCTATCACCTCTTACGTTTCGGCAAGCCCGACACCTTACCCGGGGGACCAGTGGAAAAGTTGCAAACTTTCCATAAAAAAATGACAATACTGATAGCTGTAGCCATGATCAAATTCCTTGATATTCAAGTTATTTTTGGTCTTCTAACATGTGTACTGCATTCGAAATTTGTTTCGCTTTATAGTCTTCAAGTTATCTCAGTGTATGGCTTATCCAACGCCACTTCCGTTGCATGATGTCTGATGCATCAAATTTTTTTCTGATAGGTCCTGTTATGTTTGCTCGAGATGTTAACACTTTTCAGAAGCATAAAACGGCACAGCTTTAACGTTGGATTCGAAGAATTTGAACTTCGATCCTGGACTTTACCCTCTCGAGAATAATGGTTGCCATTAACTTTACTGCACTGAGTGTCCCTGGTAAGGACATGCAGGCCAATCCATAACCGCGATTTTCATTTCTTCCCTTATACTTCTGGAGAGGTGTTCTTCACCGCTGGCAAAACCATTGTGTAAGCTTTTCTAACGCTTCTATAACGGTCAGAAATCTTTTCTAGTAGATGAAAAAAAAAAGCATTTTTCCAGCCCGTCCCTAAATAAGGTGACTCCTCCTACCCCTCCTCCTATCTTCTGGACCGTTCAATACAAGTTGTATTAGACGGTTTCAAGTCTGATCTCCACAAAATAAATGCTGGTGTGCCCCAGGGCTCCGTTCTGTCTCCGACTCTCTTTCTCATTTTTATAAAAGATCTCTTGTCTGTGACTTCTAATCCATTAAATTGTTTTGCTGGCGACTCAACCCTCAGCTTTCCATATACGTTTGATAATTGACGGCCTTCTCCTACGCACGTGTTATTACAACGAAATCGTATGATAAGCTCATTAAACTCCAATTTAAACAGCATTGTGAATTGGGGTACTAGAAATCGTGTGGAGTTTAATGCGTTGAAAACTCAATGCTGTCTTTTGTCGTTGAAGCTAAACATACCCCCTATGCCATTATCCATGAATGGTACTTTCATAGATAAGGCCGAAAAGCTATCAGTACTCGGTGTGTGTATCAGTGACAACCTTCGTTGGAATGATCATATACTTGAGATTGCCAAGAATGCTGCAAGATGCTTAGGCTTTCTTAATAGATGCAAGAAGTTTTTCACCACTTCTGATCTGGCAACAATTTACAAAGCGTTTATACGCCCAAAACTTGAGTATAACTCCCATCTCTGGGCAGGTGCTGCTCAATTTTTTGTACACCTGCTCGGAAGAGTTCAGAAAAAAAATTTATAGGAGAGAGAAGGATTGTGGAAACATTTCCATCCCTTGAACAGCGTCGAAATGTTTCATGTCTTTCCTTATTTTACCGGTTCTTTTTTACAAAAAATGCTCACTCGAGGTAGACAGCGCGTTCCACCCCTTGCACAGTTCCCCCGTAACACTCGTCTTGCTAGGAACGCTCATCAGTTGACACTTGAGCCCCATTCTGGACGTACCGTGAAATATAGGAATTTTTTCTTTAGCCGTACAACAAAAATGTGGAATGAATTGCCTGCTACAATTTTCCCTTGCCATTTTGATCTTCAAACATGCAAGACCAATGTTCATCGACACCTCCTTTCATCTCCTCCCTAATTTCCTATAGCTCCTGCTGTGACTAACAATTAAAGGGGCTATACAAACCATTTGAGCGCGTGTGCCGTATACAAAAAAAATATACAAATTGATCAGCAAAATGCCGAAAAAACGAATAAAATATTTAACTTTCCAAATAACAGCTGCTTACCTAACAGTAATTTGTCCATTGTAACGACAAAATAACTTAGATTATACAATACATATTGCTGAACTGGGAAAGGGAACAGTGGCGTATTGAGGGGGGGCCCAAGGGGCCCGGGCCCCCTGCAAGCCTCCACGACAAGCTCCGAAATGGCTGTTTGTGTTAGACTCCTTAGCTGACGTTGAAGTTTGGGGTAACATAGCATAAAAAAAGTACCAAAAACATAAGCATTTTATAAATATTTAACAATAAGTTTTTCGCAGTAAATAATAGGTAAACATTGACCAAACCATTCGTTTTAATTCTGCTGTTTTTTTTTTTATAATGCACTCGCACTCAAAGGGTTATTAATACCTTTATAATGAATTAACATGTGCGAGCGAGGAAAGAGAAGGAATAGAAAGATAGGAAAGAAAGGTGGTACAGTGGTTTGAGATTTTAGGTGATAATTATCTCATGGAAATTCCACGGGTGTCATCCAGTTGAAACTTGGGAAATAAATAAAAATTGCTGCCCAGGCTGGGTTTGAACTCCAAGCTCTCGGGTTGAGCAACCAAGCACTATATCCACTGTACCATTGCCACCCGCAATTATGAACCTTAAATAGAAACAGACTTATTCATAACTCACTACAAAATATTAGCTTTGTTTGTTGAACTTTACCCAGGGTCGCCCCAGGTTTTCTTAAGTAATATACAATTCCCAAATATAAGGAAAATACTAGAAGTACTGTGTGTACTTCCAGTAACGTCAGCAGAGCCAGAGACATCATTTTCCGTTCTGACTTCTGAGAAGGTTAAAGACTTGGCTAAGGGCAACAACTTCCGAAGAACGTCTGAATGGATTAGCATCCATGAATATTCACCCAGAAATCAATATAAATCCTGAGGAAGTTGTTGAACAATTTGCCAACAAAAAGCAAAGGAGAATGGACTTGATTTTAACATGAAACAAAGATTAAACATTGGGTTTAAAATTATTATAAAACTTTATTATTACCTAAAATAAAAAAATAATGAAGTTTTGTTCCCAAATAGTTTAAATAGTTTAATTTTATGGAGCAAAATTAAGGTTTCTTAGAGGACAAAAAGATTTTGATTCACTTATTTTACTAACTTAAAAGGACCACAAAAGATTTATTGAAAAATTTTATTGGTGCCCCCCCCCCCAAAATTTTTTCTGTATACGCCACTGAAAGGGAATAGCATCAATTACCACATTGCAATCAAATTTGTCCGATTTTTAATAGTTCCTAGTAGTCTGAAAATTCAATTTTAGCTTTTATAGAAAATCACTGAAAGAACTTTTAAAGTAATCCCTTTTCAATTCAATAAGCACCATTTTATCACATAAACATACGTGTTGGCACACCACGTGTGTGTACATAGGAATAATTTATCTTTTTTTTTTAATCTGAAATGATTAAATCCATTATAATAATCATCCTTTGTCGATAAATGCTGAAATCTCTTTTATTATTTTAATTTAATTTAATATTTTTTTTTTTTTTTTTTAAATACCAGTTTTGTCATTTTAATAAATTTTGGTTTTAAAAACCAAAAAGCATATGCTTTTATACCCTCAAGTGAGAAAACATACACATTTATGTGTATTATACAACACACACATATACAAAACTGAATGATTGATAAAATAATCTGCACGTGTCAATCTAAGTGCAAAATCACATCCTTTGAATTGCCATTTTATTTTATTTTTTCATTCCATTGGGTAATTTTTCAATCCCAATTATCTGCGAGCCATAAGTATCTTTAGAGTGAAAGCATGTACATTATACGAATAAATACATAACATAGCTTTACCAGGGCCTTTTTATAAATTTATTGGAACATAAAAATAAAAAAAAAAAGGAAAGCTTAATGAGATTAATTTTGTATATTAAAATACCCTTGTGTGTTGTGATAACCCAACAATTACCGGTATTTTAAATTTTACACATCCGGTACAAGGCAACTATATATTGACCAGTCTATAAAAACCACACTATTCCCTGTTGAAATTATGGGAAACAAAACCCGAAACTGTTCGGGAAATATTTAAATTTCCGTTATTTCATTAAAATAACATTTTTTTATTTACAAAAAAAACCCAAGGGATTTTTTTTCTGTAAAAGAATGATAGACCACAACATTTTTGAGAGTGAACACGCATTTGATTGCAAATTGCTGCTCTGAAAAACAAGACAGGGAATAATAAAAGTATCCTTTAGAAAATGTTAACATCTGGATAAATGGCCAAATGGAATACATATTCTGGTTGCTAAGACATTTACTTGTTTTGACGTTTTGAGACTTTTTTCAACTAAATGAAACGATGAACTTCAAATCAAACTTTCATTGTAAGTTCTTAAAAGCGATAATGAATTTTTATAACAATAACATCAACTGGCAGTTTGATATTCGTTTGGTCTTTGATGGTTGAATGGAGCTTGTATGTCGTGAAAAATATTTCAATGTCTTTTATTAACGCTACGTATGCCTTTTTGTTTTCTGGTGCGTAAGAGATCAACGATAAAGTCTTTTCGACACGTGAACACGACACAAATTTTTAAAAATGCGTGAAATACGGAAACGCAAGAGCATTTCTCAAACTCCAAACAACCATAAACGATGACCATTGAATGAATGAATTAATTATTGGGGGGAAAGTGCACTGCGACCTTTAAGATCTATTGTGCCCCCTTTTCTAAAGCGCTGGATGAGGATACTCATCCTACAGCACTTCCTCCAACTTGGTTTCTTTTAGGAAGCCAAGTATTTGAGGTATTTTTAGAGAAGGTAACCTGCCCTTCTCTATCTGGTAATTACCCAGGTGTTTTTGTCTTTTGTGCATAAGTGCACCACATCTACCTAGTATGTGGTCCGGTGTTTCTTCTTCTTCATCGCAGAATCTGCATGTTGCGCTGCTTGACAGCCCTAGGATATTGAGGTGTCTTTTTAGTTTGCAGTGCCCTGTGAGAAAGCCCGTTATAATTCTCAGGTTGTTCCTGTTTAAGTTAATGCAGGCTGTAAATCTTTCTAGGTTGTAGTTCCCCAGTAACATTTTTGCCTGTCTTAACTTTGGGAGTTCTTTCCAATGGTTGGATCTTTTGATTTCTTCATTTGTCTTGATCTTGTTTTTGATCACATTCTCCCCAAAACCGCAGTAGGGTTCCGGTCCAATAAAGGGTGTTGTTGCCCCTATTTTCGCCAGACGGTCAGCCTCTTCATTGCCTTCAACACCAACGTGGCCTGGTATCCAATGGAGAGTGACTGTGTTTTCCCTGCCTAAAGTGTTGAGTTTGTCTAGGCATTCCCATACCAGTTTGGAACTGATACTGTATGAGCTAAGGGCTTTAAGTGCTGCTTGACTGTCTGACATTATTGCAATATTTTGCTTGCGATAGTTCCTGTTTAAGTTTAGTTCTGCGCATTTTCCTATCGCATTAACTTCTGCTTGAAAGATGCTTGAGGACTGTCCCATTGGAACAGAGACTTTGGTTCTAGGCCCAAAGATTCCTGCACCCGTTCCTTCAATAGTTTTTGATCCATCAGTGTACCACTTGATGGCATTTGCTTTAAAGGTGTAGTTTTCTGTTTCTCCTAGCCACTCTTTTTTGCTACTTAACTTCGTTTGGAAGTTTTTCTCGAAGTTGTAAGTCTTAATCATGCTATCTCTTGGAATATCAATGGAGGGTATTGTTTTGGACAGGGAGTCTTTTTGCCTAAGACTTATTTGTTTACCTTTGCCGGTGCCCTCTTTTGAAAACCTCATGATTGTTCCCTCAGCAGCACTTTGTATCACAAAGTGTAATGGGGTCAGATGCAATATGACCTCCATTGCTGCCGTAGGGCAAGTTCTCATTGCTCCTGTGATGCATAAGCATGCGAGCCTTTGCACTTTTTCAAGTGATTTTCTAGTCGTAGCTAGTTCGGTTCTTTTATGCCACACAACCGCACTATAGGTGATAATGGGCCTTACCATCATAGTGTACATCCATCTTATTATATTCGGTCTGCATCCCCATGATTTTCCTGCAAGTCGTCTGCATATCATGAGGGACTTTGTGGCTTTCCCGACTGTTATTTCAAGGTGTTTGTTCCAGAGGAGTTTGCTGTCTAGGGTAATTCCTAGGAATTTGACCTCCCTCTTCGTGTCGATTACTTCACCTTTTAACCGGATAGGTTTCATGTGTGGTAGAAGTCTTTTCTTTGTGAATGGCACGATTGTGGTTTTTGATGGATTGATATTTAGTCCCACTGATGCGCACCATTTACTTGTTATTGTCAATCCCCTTTGTATTATGTCACAGAGGGTTTCTTCAAACTTTCCATAGGCTGTTATAACAATGTCGTCGGCAAAGCCTAGGCATTGTATACCTTGAGAAGTAAGACATTCTAGGAGCTCATCCACAACGAGGCTCCACAGCAGGGGTGATAAAACCCCACCTTGCGGGCATCCTCTTGTTGTGATGATTTTCTGTACGTTTTGTCCGGAATGTGCCTCTGCTATTCTAGTACTCAGCATTTCGTCTATCCATCTGGTTATTGTGATGGGAACACTCTTCCTAATTAGTGCTTTTTTGACTGCCTCGTGAGAGGTATTATCAAAAGCACCTTCTATGTCGAGGAACACACTTAGGGCGGTTTCTTTGGCGTCAAGTGCCTTTTCTATAGTGTTCGTTAATTCAAAGAGAGCGGTCTCTGTTGATCTGCCCGCTCTATAGGCATGCTGACGTTGATTCAGAGGCATATTCCTTAGAACTTCTGATCTGATGTAATTGTCGATCACTTTCTCCAAAGTTTTCAGTAGGAAAGATGTTAGACTTATCGGTCTGAATGACTTCGGATGAGTTGTATCTTTTTTCCCCGTTTTTGGGATGAAGATAACTTTAGCTTTTCTCCACAGACTTGGTATATACCCAAGTGCAATACTGCTTCGAAGTATGCTAATTAGGTACGGCATTAATTCATCTTTGCCTTGTTGCAGTAAGGCAGGAAAGATGCCATCTATGCCGGGTGATTTATAAGGTTGAAAGGTACTAATTGCCCATTCTAGTCTTTTTCCTGAACAGATAGTTTTTGCTATCTTCCAGTCTTCTCTGTTTGGTTTGAAAGGTATTCTTTCAATTCTATCGTTCACTATGGGTGAACTACCTGGAAAGTGGGTACTCAGTAGCAAATTAGATCTTTGCTCTTCATTTTCTGTGAAGCTACCATCTGCGTTCCTAAGTGCCAATGATGTTAAAGTTTTCTCCATCGACAATGCTTTGTGTAGTCTGGCAGCTACAGGTGTGGAGGATATGTCTTCGCAAAAAGTTTTGAAGTTGTTTCTTTTGGCCTTTCTTAGTTCTTTGTTGTATTTGGTAAGCTCTTCAGAATAGTTTTGCCACACTCCAGTTCTCTTTGCCTCATTAAAGAGTTTTCTTACCCTAGATCTTAGTTTTGAAAGATTATTGCTCCACCATGGAGCGTCTTTCAGTTTTCTAGCAGTTTTTATAGGGCAACTGAGTTCATACGCCTCATTGATTGCCCCACTAAACTGCTTAACTATATTCTCTAGTTCAGGGTGACTATTAGTCGTACTAACTGGACCTAACTGTTCAATATTGTTTTTAAGGGTGTTTTTATAAAGTTGCCAGTTCGTATTTCTTGGGTTTCTTACAGAGGTGTTCTCTGTGAGAAGGCCCTCTAATAGAAACACAATGTTTCTGTGGTCAGACATTGAGGGTTCGTTGGAGACTCTCCAATCTCTTAGAGCTTGACCTAAGTTTGGTGACCCAAAGGTTAAGTCTAAGACTTCTTCTCTTGTTCTAGTTATAAAGGTAGGGGTGTTCCCTACATTGAAAATATCTAGGTTTTTTACGAGAAGGAATTCTAAAAGGTACTCACCCCTTTGGTTTATGTCGGTGCTGCCCCATGTTGTGTGGTGGGCGTTCGCGTCACAACCGATTAGTATCGGTAAGTTCCTACTGCTGCAGTAGTCCACCAGTTTTTGAACTTCCGCTGGTGGAATATTTTCGCCGTCACCTGCAAAGTAGGCCGATGCTATAACCAGAGTACTGTGGTTGCCCCCGATGGTTATATCCGCTTGGATTGGTACTAAGTCCCTCGTCATGTATTCTGAAAGACATATAAAGTTTATATTATTTCTAATCATTATACATGTTCTGGGCGAGTCTTCTCTCGTATCCCAGATTAGCTTTGAATCCTTACAATTCAGGCCTCTAACTTGTCCCCCGTATATCCAGGGTTCTTGGATCAGCGCTAGCCCTAAGTTGTCCTTCGTGAATTTCCTTGCTATCACGGCTGACGCCGCTTTAGCATGATGGACATTCACTTGGGCTGCCCTGGTGCTGATCCCGCGTCTGGTCATCTTGTTTTTAAGAGGTGGGGGCAGCTGCCCCCTCATCTGCAAGCAGATGGTCTTCTTCTTCCTCTGTAGGAAGCGTTTCGTCGGCTTCTTCTCGGCCAGGAGAGAGGTCCATGCCCTCTATGTCGCTATCTGCCGGAGAAGAAGGTGTGTTTTGGGAGTGAGGTGGATTGGAGTTTAGGGAAGGTGTTCCAACTACTCTATTGGATGGATGGGATTCTATGGTGGAGTTGTTGGTTGGAAGGGGGTTTTCAGGAGTTGAGGGAGGGTTTATGGGTTTTGGGGAGTTGGGGGAAGTGTCAGGAGGGGGTATGGAGGGGGTATCACTTATATTAGTGTCTGCCCGCCTTTCTGCTTCGGATGACTGGTGAACTAGCCCAGTATCCGTCTTTCTGAGGCCAGACACGGCTACCTTCCCGAACTTGTAGTGAAGTTCGTGGTTGGCCTTCATAATGGCTTCAGCTGACTTATCGTCAATGCCTATGACCATTAGCTGACCTCTGCCTTCGACCTTGCTCTTTAGGACTTTCCATGCCTGGATGTTTAGTCCCTCATTTTGTGCTTTTATCAGAGCAAGCGATCTCTGGTCTTCTTGCCCAGAGCTTCTTGGAAGGAATAGAGTTATTGTGTGCATTTTCGGGATTTCATCCCCCAGGCACGACATGAGTTCTACTCCTTTCCATGTACTTAGTTTGGGAGCCTTTTCTCTAAGCCACTTAGCTGTGTTAGATTCCAGGCAATCCACCACAAGCAGGCCAGTTTTGAAGTGTATGCCTTCAAATTTTAGTTTGTGCTCCCACCCTAAGGAAACTTCCTCAATAAGGGCCTCCTCAAGTAACGTTAGGTCGGCTGTACTGAGCGTTACCTGGGGATATTCTTTTGGCAGTACAGCTACTTTCACCAGTTTGGCAGCATTGGCATAGGAAGTTTTCTTGACTTCGCTCGGTGTTGTTTTAGCGGTGTTGGGACCTTCTACTATTTCTGCCGTTTTTGGTTTCTTGGGTGCTTGTTTTTGGGGAGGGGTGATGTGGCTGCTGTCCCTCTTACCCTGCCTGTAGGTTTGCTGCCCATCGTTAGGAATAATTTTCCTTTCGTCCACCTTTTTCCTGGCTTCCTGAGGGGTCATGCCCTCGTCCAGGAAACGGAGGTACCACTTTGTACCCGCTCCGCTTAACCCCTTCCTGAGTGGATCATCCAGTGCACCTGGTTCACCCAATTTCGGTAGTGGTGTAAGTCGACGATTGCGGCTGTATGGTGGTCTTTTTGATTGCCTCGCCTCACCAGATGAGGTTGTGGCTACCTCCTGTGGTGCTGGTGTTCTTCCACCACAGTCAACTTTTTGGGGTTTTTCAACATCTTCTTCGTGACCGGGAGGTATTCTCCCCTGACTACTAGAAGACGTTCCTCGAGTCTCATTTTCCTCTTGTCCGGCAGGTTTCCTGCCCTGACAAGCGGACGATGAGCCACGTCCAGCTTCCCGGTTTTGCTGCCTAGGAGGCATCCTCCTTTGGCTTTTGTTGCTAGCCGGTTTCGGATCTGTGCCATGGAGATCTTTTTCCATGCGATCCGCAAGTTCATTGGCGGTTACATCCCGCGGAATGAAAAAGTTTTTATAGTTTTTGTTGTTTTTGTTTTTTGTTTTGTACATTTGGTTCCCACGATTAGCTAGAGAATTAAAAGTCCACTGTATCAGAGCTCCGCATGCTACAGTAAGGTCTAATTACTCTTTGATTCGACCCGGTTTCAAAGAGGCTCCGTTAGAATACAGCCGGTTACCCTTGGCTGCAAACCATCCAATAGGCACGGATCGCATAACACCCTGGGTTAAGGGTGGCAGTTCTTGGTTCGTAACTCCTCAAAAGAGAACCAGTAGAGTGGGGTTACCCTCAATCAACCGGCCTCAAATGAGTCTTTGAAACTTAAGCCTTCGCACCACAACAAGGTGACTGCCGTCGCGAAGGACGATGACCATTGAACTCGAATGCCAAAATTCGGTTGGGGTCATCTGGATTGGTGAACTCCAAACTTTCCTAGGAAGGTAAGGCTCAGTTTAGCGTTAGAGTTGCTGTCTGGGAATTGCGTGACAAAATTGACCAATACTGTGATACTGCATGAAGATGCAAGGGAGTTGGTAGTATATACTTCGTTAATTAAACCCCTCTAGGATTTCGCGTTTTTGGGAGTGATGACAACACCCACCGGCGTTAAGACAGAATGTGTGGGACAGTCTTTTATTCCTCCACGACCGTGCATCTTCAGCAGAAGTCGTTTGAGAAAACGGACAGTATTGTATATAGCTAACGGCTATATCACACTGACCATGAATTTACTGGCCACTGGCAGGCAGTGACGTCAAAATCGCGTCACAACGCCGCCGTAAGTGAATACATCCGTAGTGTGATAGCCAGTTTTGGGAAGCCAGTGAAGGTGTCAGTTCACTGACGTGTTCACTGACCAACCCAAATCGCGTCAGTGACTGACTCCAAAAATGACAAGTGTGATAAGTAGTCACTGGCGCATAGGACGACTGACACACTTTTATGACAAGAGCGTCAGTGTACTGACCCTGTCCCATCACTGGCAACACACGAAATTTCTCGTTGTGCCAGTGAAGAAACCCCGACAGTGAACTGACCTGTTTTTTGATATTTTGTTTGAAAAATTTCAAGTACCTACCTACCGCATTTTCTTGGAAGTTTTGAAAAAAACTTTTTTTTCCAACTTTTTTTTACTTGCGGTTATAGGTACTATAAGGCAAGTTATACATTCGTAAAAAAAAAAATTCTAACAATCAAACATGACATATAACGATGACAGAAAAGTCGAAAAAATAGGGTCCGACAATTCTGTCTGTCTGTCTGTCCGTCGGTCTGTATCGGCACCTACAGCCTAAACGGCTGAACCGATTTGCTTCATGCTTGGTAGATAGTAATATTATGACGTCCTACAAAGGGGTTTTTGGAATTAGCATTCTAGCTTCAAATCTAACGGTACCTGCCATACGATTTTTAGCGAAAAATTAATTTTTCTCAAAAACGGCTCCTACGATTTTGATAAAACTTTCTGAATAGTGTTTTATGTGCAAGCTTTATGTTATGGTTGGAAAAGATTTTTCAGGAAAAGTCTTATAACGGTACCTCGCATAGAATCGGTTTTTTGAATTCCGGTTTTCTCGTAAGCCACTTGACGTATTGCGATGAAATTTTTAATGTAATCTTATAAGACTTTTCTTGAAAAATCTATTCCAACCAAAACATAAAGTTTTGCACAATACAGGAAGTTTTATCAAAATTGTAGGAGCCGTTTTCGAGAAAAATCAATTTTTCACTAAAAATCGCATGGCAGGTACCGTTAGTTTTGAAGCTAGAATGCTAATTCCAAAAAAACCTCTGTAGGACGACAGAATAATACTATATACCAAGTTTGAAGCAAATCGGTCCGTTTAGGCTGTAGGTGCCGATACAGACGGACGGACAGACAGACAGACAGACAGACAGAATTGTCGGACCCACTTTTTTCGACTTCTCTATCATCGTAATGTCATGTTTTATTGTAAGAATTCTTTTTTTTTACGAATGCATAACTTGCCTCATAGTACCTAATCGCAATTAAAAAACAAGGATCTGACAGCGACTGGCTGTCGCAATAGTCAGTGCTGCCAGTGCATAGTGTGATAGCAAAACTGCTCACTGACCCGATTTCGTGTAAATTTCACTGACGCTACTTGACAGTGTCGTGTGAGAGTGAAGCATGTATCAGTGTAATGTGATAGTCAGTTTTTCAGGCGTCAGTTCACTAACCGACTCGGAGAAAGTTTCACTGACTATAGCAAGAGATGTCAGTGATTTTTGCGACACACTGGCACAGGACTGCCAGTAAGTGTGATAACCATTTTTTCTCAACTGACCACTGATGAGCAATAGCTTCACTGGCGTAAAAACCACGTCAGTTGACGACACTGCCTACCAGTGGTCAGTGAATCCACTTTCAGTGTGATATAGCCTTTAAAAAAACTATGTTTTCGAAAAGCTTGAAGAAACTATGAACTTGAATCCTGTCTCCAATTTACGTCAAATGAAGAAACGTTCTCTACATAAAATCGAAAAAAAATCACTTCGCCAAAAACATTTTCGCCCTATGTCGCTGAGCTGGGCTATATTAAATTAACTGAATTTGAGCGTCTATTTTCCAACTGGGGATATGTACTGTACAGGTACAGTACGCTCACTGACGAAACGTCAAAGAAGCTTGTCAATATTTATTCCAAGTTGCGGTCGACCGATGATATAGTCGAAGATGACAGTTATTTCGAAATCACTATTGAAGATTTAGATATAAGTCTGAAGTTCCGATTAGAATAAGTATACCACCCAAGCAACAATTTGTGGTTAATGTCCGGTTAAACAACCGGCGATTAACCGAGGTTAATTAACCTAAATAGTTACAAATTGGTTTTAGTAACGTTGAAAACACGTTGTAGTGACGTTCTCATAACCGAAAATGGTCAGTAAAAATGTAACTTCAGTAACCAACGAGTATATAAAAAACGTTTTAATGAAGTCAGTAAATATCTGCTTTTGTCAGTTTTTTATCAACCGTTTCGTAATCGTCAGTTTTAAACGTTATTGTGACGTTTGTTTTCAACGGTTTGGAAATGGTTTAAGAAAAACCTGTATTTATGTTGTTTTTGGTTATTTTACAACCTTTACACAACCGTTTGAATAGGGTTCTTAAAAAACCTATATTTTGTTGACTTACGGTTAGTTTCAAACCGCATTTTGACGTCTTTTAATTATTCCCACCTGAAAGTTAAGTGGTCCTTCTATAAATAATAAGAATAAATTTAGGTTTAAGTAAATTGTTTATTAATTAAAGTAGTAATAAATATAATAGTTATAGAATTAAACAAAATAATAGTAGAGCTCCGAGTTCATGAAGCAGTTGATGTCGTTGGTGGTGTCCCAAATGATGGTGATGCGGATGGTGGCATCGTGGATGGTGGTTTCGCGGATGGTGGCACTGCAAGAGATACGCTGCTGTTAAAAAAGAACATAAAAATAAAAAAAAGTGTATTAGTTGTTTGTGTCAAAAAAAATATAAGTAAAATTCAACTAGAGGCTAAACTATAGGTTATTGTAAATTTAATACTTACAGGCCTGGCTTTCCTGACCGGAAGGGGGCATGCTTCAAATAATTTTTGAAAAAGTTGGACCCTTCCACATCCATAAAATTTGGGTACCGTATCCTAGCCAGTTTATTGTGGCTTTCCAGAAGCTGCTCCTGCTTTTTAACCGATACAAAAACTCTGTATTAAAAAATAGTAATTTAAGGACTTATTCAAAACTATTACGTGCCTTTTCTTTTAATAATTGAAATACCGATCCGACGCGACGCGCGCTAACAACTTCTCTCGCACAATCCAAAAACAAAAACACATGAATTAACACTGACAATGCAATGAATAATGAGAAAACAATGGGCATGGGTATGATAGAGATACACAGTTTTGCATTTGATGCGAGAGCGAGATGGGTGTGTGTCTGAAGGGTTTAAAACAGGTTAATTTTTAACTTGTGTCTGCATATGATAAATTTTTAACCAATACAAAAACTCTGTATTAAAAAATAGTAATTTAAGGACTTATTCAGAACGTTTATCCAGATTTGGTTGATTTTTAACCAATAAATACTACCCTGTGTTGAATAAGGGTAATTTATTGACTAATTCAAAGCTTTCGTTTGGATATGGTTGATATACAACCAATTAAAAACTGAAGATAAGTTTTGGTTAGTTCTCAACCAAAAAAATAACAATGAGTGTTGAAAAATAGTTCATAAAAAACTTATTTTAAAATATTGAAATAAGGAATGAGTGGGAAAAGTACCTTAATTTGACCTAGGTTATAGAAAGGTTGTTTTGAAACCATAAATATGATGGACTTGTTAGAAAATGGTCAGCATATATTGAATATATCACCTAAAAGTTGTAAAATGATTTTTTTCAAACCGATTTTTGGAAAACAGTTTTAATCAAGAAAAAATCTAACTCCAAGTCAACTTCAAAGTTATATAATAAAATAACATTTTACCCCTAGTCAAACCTAAATTAATATTTAGCTTTATTTCAACCGTAAATTAACTGACAGTATTTAAATAACTCATTTCTTGCCATGTTATGACCAGAGTTAATTTAGGTTTATTTATGACCTCGGTCTATTTGTAACTGAGGTAGAGGTTACAAATTGTTGCTTGGGAAGTATATAATATTTGATAAGTAGGTATGTACATTTATTTTTAATCAAAAAAATACATTCAAACATACTTACAGCTTTTTTCCAGCTAACATTCATTGTAGCTTACATTTATTCTTGATTTATTTGCTGAAAAGTTGTTTTTTTAGTTTTCGACAAATTCATGTACAGGTAGACTATTTTATTTTGCGTGTGTAGTCTACCACAAGTATTCATAATGAATACAAAATGAAAACCTGAATTTTGACACTTCTACGACGCGCATTTTAGGATGAGGTTTACCAGGTGACAAGGCATCCTCAAAAAGTCCCCGTTCGGTGTGGATGGGTCCGTACTTTTTAGAAAACGAAGTAAGTGAGTCGGTCACCGGGAGTGGCGAGCGCTATAGGACGATGATGACCAATAACCAATTCCTTATGGCTCAAATTAAAACATATAGACTAAGACGACATAATTGGATACAGCAGGACGCGATGGCGCTACGCTACGTGCCACATAGCGGAGGACAAAATATACTACATTTCCATCTACCCGCTCTTATTGAAAATTCCTATACAATATGGAGTCAGTTATAAGGAACATTAAATAAAATAATAGTCTTGTTATTAATCAAAAGCAAGCCGTCTTCAAATGTCAAAAGCTTAACAAAAAAAAAAAAAAAAAAAAAAAACCCCTAAGATCAAGGTCAATCTTTTGAAATATGTAGGGACCCCTATCAATGCCAAATATAAATATGCAGCCAGCAAACTAATTACAATCGTTTTATATCCACGAACTCAAAACAAAAAAAAAAAACTACATTCGAATTTCAAATTAAAACAGAGAAAGGTGACAAAAGTGTCGTAAGTATTTGCATACTCAACCACTTTCTATGATAATAAGATTTTTGTCCTGCCTTCATAACCATACAAACCAGCACCAACCAGGTCGGAACAAAAAAAAAGGACAACCCGGCATAAAAATAACTGACCTTGTTCCTCAACATCTACAGCTCATTTAATATTCAAAGACGATAACCAAAAAAAAAAAAAGAAAAGAATGTATTAATTAAATATTCACCAGGAGAACAAGAAATGTAATTAATAAAAAGTGAGAAGAAGAAAAAAAAAAAACGACGCCATCACTATTGACAGGATATTATAGTGTTTGAAATTAAAAAATTTGAAAAATTATTCAACTCATGACGCAACCAAGTAGGTATTTATTTCATTTAAACTTTTATTTTTTTTTAAAGAATGGTAGTTTTCCTAACGGTAATGGAAAAGGACGAAAAAAAAATTTAACGCGAAAACGTTCTTGAAATGGAAACTCCCAATTATCGTTATCGACCCAACGAGAAGAGAACAAAGCTCTGTTACCCAAAAAATCGTTCAAGTGGAATATTATTCTTAAATTTTTTTGTTTCCAATAGGAAGGATACATTTCTGAGGGTTTCACGAAACCGGATGAATCTCTTAATGGGAGACAAATTAGCTGGGACATTTCTATTGTTGTTTTTGTTGAATGATTTTGTCTTGAAGGACAATAATTTGAAACTAATTGGGGAAGTGAAATACTTATTTCTTTGAATTTTTGCTTAGATTTAGCTTGGGTTCGTTTTTTTGGAGGGATAGAAGACAATTAAAGGTACTTTTTTCTTAAACGTGCTTTAAGGTTTTAAGGATTATGTATACCTACATACAATATCCTCAAGGGTCAACAGATAAAAAGATAAAGAGAGAAGACTTTCGTTTCGAAATTCTGCCCTATGTCGATTCTACATCATTTAGGTCTGGTCAGTCTGGGCCAAATGATAAGAAAGAAACATTTTTGTAGGACAATAGCTATAATGATTTTGAGTGAGTCATGCACTTGATTTCTGCATAAAAGACATTTTGAAAACCTCCTTTATTACGCAATATTAAAATGTCCACAATAAGGACATTATAGATATACTTATTTTCGTACCGTGCTAGGCTTCTTCAAAAATATCACTGAAAATCAAAATAATTTGATTTTCTTACAAAATTCTCTACACAAGACAATAAAACTACTTTTCCTTAAAGATAAACACAAGGAACAATAAAAAAATTAGCCGTCACGGGACGCCCGGCATATGTGAAACATTCAAGTTTACATTGAAATTCATAATTTTTAAAAACCATCAAAGAAAATATGGAGTGAAATAGTTTAAAATAATTTAGTGTTTCAATATATTTGTTTTATTATTTTCTTATAATAACAATTAATATACAGATTATGTTCATTTATAAATAGGAACAACATTTTCCTCAACACATACAACTACCAACCAACCATCCACCACTTTTGATACATTTTTCCTCACCCCACCTCCACACCAAATCCCCACCACTAGTAAATACTCAACCCACCTGCAACCACGAACCAACCACCTTCCTTTTTTGTCGATTCCCCCCCCCCCCCCAAACCAAGTCCCACCCACCACTACCATACACCCAGACCTTCTACAACCACCAACCAAACATGCACCATTTTTGAAAAAATGTTCCTACCCCACACACAAAATCCCTTAAAGCAGCAACCACCCACCCCACATACCACCAACCGCCCACCTTTTTTGTCAATATTTCTCCCCTCCTACCAGCCCTCAACCCCAACCGCCAGCTCCAAACCAACAACCCACCATGTTTGTAAATTTTGTCTCACCCATCACCAACACTCTCCTCAAAAACCACCCCAACACAGCTTTCAACCCCCAATCAACCACTCACCATTTTAGTCAACTTTTTCCTCACCCCCTCCCAACCGAATTTCAAACTAGTAACCACACACCCAACCTACAACCAAGCACCCACCATTTTTGACCCTCCCCCCCCCCCCCAACCAATCCTCTACTGCCAAACCCACCTCCCCCATCAACGACCACCCGACACTTTATCGACTTTGATCATTTTTCTATGCTATCAAAGATTTGATTGGCCGGATGGCGTCCAAGCGTCATGCCATTTTTCGCGACGATTACCATCGATTTTACTGCCTAAGTGCGCCAATAGATGTTTCACATCAAAAATTCATGAATAATATTACTTTTTATTTCTTTTGGGACAAGTATTCGAGTGTTGTATAAGCTGGCACCCATTTTTTGGAAATTCAATTTTTGGGACTTTGGAATTTACACAATGTTCTTAAAATTGAATTGTGTGTCGATAGTCTTTGTGAAAAAGTTGAGAAAAGCGTGTCCTTAATATAATTAATTAATAATTATTTTCAAAAATACCATGGCCTTAGAATAGTGTTTTTAAAAAGAACTATACAAAGTTGTGCTGGTTTCAAGCCACGTTCTTCTGCTTTTTTTTTAGTAAAAGATTCGAAACTGTGGATGTGAGGCTCAAAAACTTTATTTAAAGAGTCTGGCTTAGACTCCGCACCCTCCCCCTTTTAATTTCATTTTTTGACAAATGACCGAAATCGCGTTGAGTTTGTGTCAGTCAATGTTTTACTGTAGACCAACATTATTAGATTACTCGTAGCACCTACATACTCGTATCTATTAATTTCGTCCCCTTTACAATGTTTTGAATTTCAAAATTTGTGCTAGGGACTAATTATTCCAGCCAGCGTAAGGATTCAAACAAAACAGTATTTTAACATGTTATGTTAAGCCATCAGTTTGAAAAAAATCTCCCTCATAGGTATCCACAGTTTCGATTAATTTGCAAAATCAAAACCGGAAGGAAGCAGCTTAAAAAAAGCACAACTTTGTAGTTGTGCGAATTATATTTTCTGTAGATCTTTTTGATTTTTAAAAAAAGAACTTTATTAAATTTATGAACTACTGTTCATTCGGGTACCAGGCTTAAGACTAACTTTACATTTTCAACTTAAAGATAAATTATCCTAATATTGATGCAGCGATCGCCAACACCAGAAATGATGAATCGACGAACGGTTGCATCTTGCTGTAATCTAATATTTTTAATATTATCGATGGCAAATCGATGAGTGGGTGTCTGGATGCGCAGATATCGATGAGTGGGTGTTTGGATGCGCGGATGTTGTAACTTTAGATGGGGATATAAGAAAATGATTTATCCGCATTTTTGGGTGGCATCTTTAATTGTGGTGCATGATTATAACTTGCGCACGAAACAAAGAATAACAAAAATAGTGTTTTCATTTGAGTCTGCTAATTTCATTTAACACCAGGCTATGTTCCATCTTGTGCTTTCTTGCTTTCATTTCATTCTTTCCTCTTCTTATGTTTTGTTTTGTTTACTACTGCCGTTGCCGTAGTGCCGTTGCTTGGGATTTTGTTTCTTAATTGGCATTTTTCACTAGACACTTTCACAATGGCATTGGAATTAGGGATGTTCGATTTTGTTTTTCCTAATTTGCAACGTAATTTCGTCCAAATTAGGTGGAAATCAGATAATTTGGAATCTAATTTGGAAATTAGCTACGAAAGTACCTCATTCCCCTTTATAAACACAAGCGAGAGCTACAGTACGTTTACAACGAACTTTTGGATACCCTATTCCCTATATTTTTGTATGTGTATGCGTTCGCCTCCCACAGCCAGCCGATGTTCCAGTTTCAATAACAAAATTCTTCTTAAGCAGACAGAAACAAATTCATTAACATTTATTTTGTGTGGTGTGATGTTCAATTAGTGCTGGCACAATAAAAAAAAAGGGTGTGCCACTCCCAAAGTTAAGAATTTTTATTGCGAAGGCAATTAGTATGAGCTCAGTGACATTCAATTTTATTCTTGCAGGTCGATTTGAACAAAACAAGATAAAACTTAAATTTTTAAAAATTAGATTTTGAATGGAAATATAGCTATTATGGGTGTTTTTAACAATTATTGGACCACACTCTGCTACGTAACCATGGAATTTAAATCTAAGTGTTTATCTTTTTACTGCAAAACTGCGACCGATACTTAAAAAACGTTAAAAAATTAATGCATTATTCGACTTTTGACGAAAACGCCCCTTAAAAGTGGGCGTGTATTAAAAATTTGAAGCACTAACTGAGCTTTGATCATTAGTCAGTATTTAGGCATATGTGTAAAACTACAGCTGAATCGAGTAGTTTTTAAAAGATCTTACCTGAACAAAGGTATTTTATCAAAATCACACCTTTAAAAGTGGGCGTATTGAAAAAATGTACACAAGAAAGTGTAGAGATATATTTTTCATAAAACGAACGGAAGGGAAAAAGGTTAAAATTGAATATTGGTAGTATATTTTTCTTAAATTTTTAGAACTACGTTTTTTGCTCCTTCATGAAAAGTGGGTGTAAGCCACACCCAAAATTCAAAAATTCCTCTTCATACACAAACTTTTTAGTTTCTACTAAGAGACGCAAAATGCTGGCTTGCGGATTCATTATAAATACCGTTTATTTGCAAAAAACAATTTTTTATAGTTTCTAGTGAAAACTTGGCGTCAGCCACACCCAAAATCAATTTTTTTGATTTCACACACAAGATGTTTATGTGCAAATAACACCCACAAAATTTAATGTTTTTCGCTTTAATATAACAATTATTATTTTATAAAAACAATATTTATGTTTTTGTATGAAAAATGGGCGTCAGCCATGCATACACTGAAATATTTTTATTTAATTGGAAGAAAGTTAACCTAAAGCTTACATGTGCAAAATTTTAGCGTTATGCCTTTTTTCGTAACTGTACAAAAAACATAATTTAATTTTACCAAACTGAGGTTGTTCAACAAAAATGCCGATTGTGGGCGTGTTTGTGGGCGGATTTTGCTGGTTCAAGAACTTAGCTTTACTCCTGAAGCAAGAATTATATATAGCAAATTTCAGCTTTCTAGCTCAAAAATTGCGACCTCTAGAGAGTATAGATACGGACGGACGGACGGACGGACATGGCTTAATCGACTAGGCATTTGATTCTGAGTCAGAATTAAATACTTTTATATACCTAACGGTATTATTTCTCTATGTTAAAAACTCCACACCAAATACAGTATACCCATTCTATGGAATAGGCTATAAGAATATGCCCTCAACAGCCCAAAAATGCATTTCCAGTTTGTATGCAAAAAAATTGACCTTTTGTGTTTAAAAAACTCAAAAATACTTTTTTGTAAAATTTTAACAATGAATATTTTGGCATTTATAATAGGGCTTCACCATTAAAAAATTTATCGAAATCCGTCAATTGGCCTACAACTTACATAGAATTTTTTACAAAACCCTAATGAACTATATCCAACACGATTCAAACTAGAAAAATTTAAAAATTGCGTATTGACAAGGTTTCTTTCAGTGTATGTCAACTAATGATTCCAAAGTTATATTCCTTGATGAAACGCCAAATTTTGTTGGACTATAGGCCATAAAAAGCTATTTTGAAAAAAATATTTCAGTTTTGGCGTTGCTGACGCCCATTTTTCATATAAAATCATCAATTTTGTTTTTATAAAATAGCAGTTATAATTAAAGCGAAGACATTAAATTTTGTGGGTATTACTTTCACATAAGCATCTTGTGTGTGAAATCAAAAAAATTGATTTTGGGTGTGGCTGACGCCCACTTTTCACTAGAAACTATAAAAAATTGTTTTTTGCAAATAAACGGTATTTATAATGAATCCGAAAGCCAAAATTTTGCGTCCCTTAGTAGGCACTAAAAAGTTTGTGTATGAAAAGAAATTTTTGAATTTTCAACTTAAATTTACTTAACTTTTTTCGTTTCTTAAATGTCTTAATTTTTCCTGTTTTAAATAAAATTAACTCATTTGTTTTATAAATTTCAATCTTTGCCTTTCTTTTAATTTTTTTGGTCTATCTATTATTTAATTTTGGAAAGATTCTTAACACACGAAACTGAGACCTTAAGAGATCCACGTCACAACCAGAGTTTACATGGACTGCTTGTCCAGTGTGCTCATCCGATTTGGCCCAAAGATGTTGCATTTATTAATTTATTTTTACTGCTTTAACGGAAGCATTCTCATAAAACGAGTATATCAGGCGAATCATGATGTGGTTTTTTTCCCCTTAAACATTTCATAAGCTACCTAAATCAAGGAAACAAGAAAGATAGAAAATGTTCCGACTTTGATGGGGTTTAAGCACTCGAAAATACTTTTTTAAGAATTCAAATAAGTTGACTCAAACCCATTTCAAGGTGGTTACTCATATGAAATTGAAGCTTGAACTATACTAGCCGTGTACTTACTTTGATTTGTCAAGCAATTCTTCAAATAATTAAAAGTTTAACTTCAAAGAAATCTTACACCACATCCACAAGACTGAAACACCATATTATGCATGACTCATTCCTGGCTGTATAAACAGACGCGTGCCGAAAATTGAAGGAAAAAATACTAACATTGTTTAATTATAGACTAGGATTTTAATACCTCGTATAGAATTTCCTATGAAGGCGAGATGATATAACAAGAGTTTCCTGATTGCATTGCATTCCATTATAAGTGTCTTCTTGAATGCTCAAAGGATCCTTCATACCAATTAATTAGAACCTTATGGGGTCTTGTTTAAACAGAAGAAATAAGCAACCAAATATGTCATTAGCAACACATAACGGTTAACGAAAATAATTCGTCTATTGTATCTCTGGTGAACTGATGTTTATATTCAGTAAGGACTGTTCACTCAGATTTTAATACTCGTATCAAAAAGATTTCTTATGCCAACAAATACTTTTGAATACACAATGCCATTGCAGAAATGATAATATTCATCTGAATTTACATGAATTTCCCATATCCACTCAATAATTTAATAAAGAACATGTTTTTGGTTTTGATTTGGTTTGATTTCCTTTCCTTTCAAAATAAGCTCCCATCAATATTATTTTATTGAAATCAAAATCACATCCTTATTCTCTGACTTAGAGTAGAGTATAGCACAATTACATATTTATTTGATATTAAATCTAACAAACTGCACCACAAATCCTTCTTTAGAAAATTTTATTAAACCTTCAAACAAAAAGTCACGTAGATAGGTATCTATACCTACAAATACCAATGCAAACCACCTGACATCAGCTCCTTTGAAAGCAAATATAAACCTAATACCTACATATATGTTGGATAAGTGTACCTACTTTCCAAAAGGATCCATTAAAGCGTATAGAATTTCACCACAAGCTAAACCCAAACTGATGCAACTTAAACAATTCATCTTATCGGCAGGTGAGGACATTTCAAATCCTTTCTCTTCTTTTGAAATCTCTTAACTTAATTTGAAACTTTTGCTAAGATTCACATGGTCGCATTTGTCACTTCTTCTTCAACATCGAAATCGAAACAAAACAAAACAAAAGTTCTTTGGTATAGCAGCAGTTCATTTTATTCCAGGGATCAGTGCAGTAGGCAGAAAGTTGCAAAGGGGGTTGTTATTACGCCCTTTGACATGTAGAATTTAAATGGGAAAATCTATAAATTTGTATTAGAAATTATTGTTACGCCTAAGGCCTTGCTAAAAATTCAGAACGGCTCTACCGATTTGGATGAATGTTTTTTAGGTTAGTTCTTTTTAATACTGGATTGGTTTAGGAAGAAAGAAAATTCGAAACACGAAATATTACATTACATGGAAATGCACTTAACACCACAACTAGAAATCAGATTTGGGAAATCAGTTTATTCGACCACAAAAAGTAGCTTAAGAATGTTATACGTTTTAAACCACCACGGCATGTGAAGATGCTCAGATTGCCGGTCAACACTCGAGTGCTTTTACAGCTGGATTGGTAAGGTATTCATCCAATAGGTACAAAGCCCGAGCGGAAGCCTGTAGAGGCAAGGGTGGGAATGGCATAGTAGATGCGCAGGTGTAGTCGATGCTGAAAATTTGGAGAGAACACTTCTGCAGACTGTTAAATGGCGAAGACAAACGACTAACCGCTGTCAGCCAGAATGATTCATTCGATTTGGACGATGATGTCCCAAACCTCCCGCAATCCGACCAAGAGGAAGTTGGATGAAAGTATGCCTGGTGAATGGAGCTTCAGCATCGTGCGCCCTATCCACAAGAAATTAGATAGTCTTACTGCGTCTCCTAAATGTTCGCCTATCAAATCTTGTCGTCCATTCTGTGTGAACGTCTGAACCCTTTCGCACGTGAAGTGATTTGCCGATATCAGTGTGGTTTCAGGCCCGTTAAGTCAACAGTCAACCAAATTTTCACACTTCAACAGATTTTAAAAAAGACCCAAGAATTCCAGATCGATACTCACCACTTCTGTTTAGGCGCCATTTATTTTCGCATTGAAAAGGAAATCGTAACCATAGTAAAATAAATAAATAAGAACACTGACAATTTTGTTTGGGAAAACCTTGTACCGAAAATCCAATTTATTGACTTGCTTGTTCGCTCGCTCAAAGAAGACTAAAACTAATATTACATTTTTACCGGTCGCAGGCTGGCATTGAAAAATATATAGACTAATACAAAGGTTAATATAAATAAGTGTTGATTGCTGTGTCTGTGTATGAAATATGTTACTGGCTGCTCAGGGCTGTCTTCTTAGGATTGTAGGACCTTTCCCTCCGTATGGCTACCATACGGAACAACCTTTTTATCGATTTTAAAGTCGCATTTGACAGCGTGAATAGGAACGAGCTATACAGAGCCATGGCAATTCTTGGCATCCCTGTTTAATTCGTTCCATTGTGCAGGATGACTTTGATGGAGAACTCGCGCTGCTATGTAAAGGTTGGTAAGAACACCACCGACTCATTTGAAGTCGAGGAACCCTTAAGACAAGGTGATGAAAAAAAGTGAAAGCGGCAAAAATGAGTCTGGCTTAAGTATATGCTGTGTATGGGTGCAGAACGTCATCACCGATCGGGCGAAACGTCACGATGGACAGATGTAACCACCAGCAACAGCCCGCCGAGTCTTCAGTTCCAACCTAGAAGGCCGACTCAGTACTGGAAGACCCCATCTAATGTGGGGCTATCAAAGGAAGGATACCGCTTAGGGTATGTACTTACAGTTGTCTGGCAGGTGCCTGTGTGAATAGTTTTTTTCATCAGCAGTACTTGGGTGGCCCTTTTCACTGGATCTAGTGATTTCAACTCCCTTTTTATAGGAAACACCCGCTCACACAACTTCGTTGCTCCGCTATGCTTATGTCCAGTCATCTGGCAGGAGCCTATGTCCAGAGTTTTCTTCTTTGTATTTATTTTAAAATAAGTCAAAGTAACTTTTCTTATCCTATATTTTTTCTTACATTTGAAAAAATAAATTTAAAAAAAAAGTTAGCCGTCACAGGACGCCCGGTAAATGTGAAACATTCAAGTTAACATTAAAATTCCTAATTTTTAAGAACCCTCAATGAAAATATGGAATGAAATAATTTTTAATAATTTAGTGTTTCGTTAATAAAATCAATGTATGTGTCTTATTATTTTATTATACCTAATAACAATTATTATAGTTCGTATTCATTTATAAAAAGGAACAACATTTTCCTCAACCCACATATCAAATCCCCCACCAGCCAACCATCCACCATTTTTGACAAATTTTTCCTGACCCGCTCCACACCAAATCCCCACCACAAGTAACAACCCAATCCACGAGAAACCACCAACCAACCACCAATTTTGTCAATTTTTTCCACACCAATCCCCTCCCCCCGCAGCCAAAAACAAAATTTCCCCCCAGTAAGAACCTACCCCAGCTAGCTACAACCAATCCTCACCATTTATGTAATTTGTTTCTAACCAACTTTCATACACCCCCCCCCCACATCAACCCTCCACCACTAAGCACCCCCAACACCTGCAACCAAATACCCACCGTTTAAGTAAGCTTTTGCCTCCAACCAACTACCCACCATTTTTGACTATTCCCCCCCCCCCATCATAACCCCAATACCCATAATAAACAACTACCCACCATTTTTGACTATCCCCCCCCCATCATAACCCCAATACCCACTACCACCCCACCCCCACCAACGACCACCCAACCTTCAACCACTCAACACGCTCCAGTAACACTTTGAACAATTTTATTGAGCGTCATGCCATTTTTTGTGACGATTACGATCGATTTTACTGCTTAGGTGCGCCAATAGATGTTTCGCATCAACAAAAATTTTGCTTTCCACCGTTAGGGATTTTGAAAATTCTGGATTTTAATTTTTCGGGATTTTGAATGGATCTCAAGTACATACTTTCTTATTACTATGTTATTTAAAGTTATAACTTCTCAATGTGAATTATTTATAAAAAAAAACTTTAAGCCATGAGCTGAAACAATGTGAATCCATTTTTTGTAAACAAAAATGACAGTTTAAATGCCTACTCGAAAAATATATCACGAAAGAAAAACAGTCTAATTTAAGACAGCTTGTTCTTGATGAAGTTAATTGATCCAAGAAATCATTCTTTTTTAATAATGTTAGAAATAAAATTAACATTCTTTTCTACGCCACTGCCTTTGGATTCATATGGGATTTGATGGTCACCACAATATATTTTCTGAAGTGCATCTCTTGAGGAATATCGATGTAGGTAAAAGAAATTGTTGAAAAGTCTTCTTTTACAATACAAACGTGTATCCATCTTCCATCTAGTACTTCATTTCATTTGATATCAAATAAGAAGAAAATAATAACAAACAGTAATTGAAAATTGCACATTTCAAAAAAGATTTGCACGTGTTTCTTTGGTCCATATGGCTTGACCATGCATGCATTTTCAGCCAAGTGCATTTGTGAAGCCAAATTGGAAACAGAAGTAGTTCTAGAGAATTGTATTCTGAATAAAATAAATACAACAAGGAAATGTGGCTTATTTTGTCTAAATTTTATTTAACAAATAAAATCTAGGACTGACTTATGCACATTTTAAATAGCATACTGAAAGTTGGAACAATTCAAGTTAATGAATCAGAGGTTCCGGAAGATTTGAGAGGTTTGAATCCAGAAAAATAATGTGATCCAGAAGGAAATACATATCTCTTTTTTCCAAAACAGTGTGTAAGTGCCTTCACACTTTTTAATCTTCTGTTTAATGCTTCGCTTAAAATTGGTAAATATTTGAATTATTGGACAATTTCTTGTATTATCCTTTTTAATAAGTCAGGACCAAAACAGGATGTTCCAAATTTATCAATTCTTTAACCTGCTTCCTAAAGGAATTCAAACAAAAAAATGTTCATCTTCTTACTACAAAACAGCGTAAGTAAACATTACAGTGGGTTTTTTGGTGAGTTTTTGGGAAAATAGCAGGGAAGAAATGATACATTATTGATCACTTAAAAATCACTTTTTGGAAAAAATGAAGTAAACCATTTGATTTCGTTTAATGTTTAGAATTTTAAGAATTTTTTTTTAAATCCTTCCACCTTTTTTTCAAAAAACTTTTCAAAAATATATTCCAATTTTTTTTGAGTACCTATGCGAACTTTTAGAACTTCCCGATAAATAAAATTAAAAAAAGTTAGATTAAACCGTTTTTGGAAAAATCAAAAAATAAAAAAAATTTTAAAACTTTTTTAAGAAACTCAAAAAAACTTTTCTAGAAAAATTTAAGAATTTGTATTATTTCGTCTATAAAAAGGCAGACAGAATTGTCGGACACACTTTTTTAGGCTTCTCTATCATCGTAATGTTATGTTTGATTGTCCAAAAAAAAATTTTTCTTACGCATGCATAACTTGCCTTAAAGTACCTATAATCGCAAGTAAAAAGGTAAAAACTGATTATTGGCACGTTAAATTTTAAAAACTGTGTTTTGTTCTCTCATGATTAGTGGGCGCACGCTTGAGATTCAAACATTTTTGTATACGCAAACTTCTTAGAAACAACTAAGAGACTCACGAATTTGGCTTTGTTGATTTATTATGAGTACCGTTTTTTTTTTCAAAAATAAGTTTTTAATAGTTTCTTATAAAAAACATGGTTGTCTGTAAAGTCGGTTTACGGACGGTAATTTTACGTGATAACCAGTTCACAAAACAGTTCATGTGTAGGTATATCTGCGCCAACCAACCACCCATCATATTTGACAAATTTTTTCTCACCCCCTTCCAACACAAAATCCCCCAAATCCAACCACCCATCCCACCTGCCACCATCACCTTCCACTCACCCACCATTTTTGACAGTTTTTTCATCGCCCCCCATCAAATCAACCATCCCCACCTACAGCCACCAACCAACAACCCACCATATTTGAAAATTTACCCCCCTCTCCGCCCCCGACCTTACCAAATCCCCCCGACACCAAACACCCATCCCACCTATAGCCACCAAGGAACCACTCATTACTTTTGACAATGTTTGACTCGACACCCAAACCAGCTATAACCACCCACCATTTTTGGCAATTTTTCCTCTTCCCGACACTACCCCCCACACACACCCACCACCACCACTTACAATCACCAACCATCCACCCAACACCCTCCCTCCAACTTTAACGAGTTTCTATGCTATCAAAATCAGATATATAACGTGACTGTGACACTTTTTCGTGCGTGCTGCCCATATTTTGTTTGTTTAAATACACAAGATGTTTACGTACCACTAATATCCACAAAATGTAAGGGTTTTTGTTCGAATACAAGCATCGTTATTTTATAAAAAGAATATTGATGGATTTGTATGAAAAGTGGGCGTCAGCCTCGCCCAAACTTAAATATTTGTATTTAATTAAGAGAATATTTGCCTATAGCTTCCGCGTGGAAAATTTAATTCAAACGTTGTGATTTGCTCGTAACTGTACCAAAAACACAAATTGATTTTGCCAAATAGAGGTTGTTGAACAAAAATCGGGATTGTAAACGTGTTTGTGGGTGGATTTCAACGGTTTAAAAGCTTAGCCTTACCCTTGAACCAAATTTTTTAATATATACAAACACCAAATTTAAATTTTCTTCGCTCAAAGATTGCGACCTCTAGAGAGTATAGGTACATACGGACGGATGGACGGGCGGACATCCCTAAATCGACTAGGATTTTGATTCTGAATCAGAGTATACATACTTTTCTATACCTAACGGTATTACTTTTCTATGTTACAAACTCCACACCAAATAGAATATACCCATTCTATGGAACAGGGTATACAAATCGATCCTCCTCCTCTACTTAGACCTTCTCTTAATTTTACCCTCGACTCGGTAAAACTACTCCAGCTATATATGGACTAAAAAGAACACCCTTCAAGTAGATCTGGCAGAGCATGCATCTATTAGAGGTCTTTCGAGAAGTTTATAAGTTTATAAAAAAAAAAAACCTGAACAAAGCACCTCATGTCTTCCGAAAGAAATTAAATTTTTTTTATCAACACAAATGACTATTAACGAGATAAAAACATTTTCTATTGTTCAAACAGAGGCTTCCAGAACATGCGAGAGCCTCTTGAAACCCATCAGAATCCATCTAGAAGAAACCCCCATATCCGCATATAAATGTAAACGGCTCTGTGTGCTGAAGAATTTTTTTTTCCAACGCCAGTTCCTAACCTCAGATGAAGATGAATCGTCAAAATTGAACAGATAGGTAAGGCTTGCTAACTTGGGTTTGAGAAAGATTGGTTTCCCAAATAAAATTGATGACAAGTGCCATCACATAGAAACTGGAGTATGTTCTGCAGAATATTAAACTTTAATGTACGTATACCTACGCTATTCAATAGCGATTGCCGTTATTGGCCATAATAATTAGTAAAATAAGGTTGTAGGTTGTGTATCTGTCAAGCTATACATATAGGATACTAGTACGACTTCCAGCTTCTGTACTTTATGATAGATAGAAAATTTAATTCATATTGCATTGCACAAAATAATTATTTCATATCTATTGCTTAACATGGAACCGAAGACCGAACCCGAACCCGCCTGATGATGATTAAATCCGTCTGCATTCATTGTGATGCCTGATATGATGGAAATAGCAAGTGTAGGTATATATGCGGATATGAAGGTTCCTATACTTATAAAATAAAACCGCATGTACCGCAGTTTCATTACTTTACGTCACAAACGTGAGCCATCCCTGATGAAATCTAATTAAATGTTAAGCCTTCATATTTCATGGTAACATTTGAGTCGTCGGCTTAAAAGCTGCACTCTCAATTATAATCACGTTTGCATCATTGAACTCATTTTAAGGCAACTTTTTGGGCAAATGATAATTCCAACAGTAATAATTTCGAACGGGAGAGGAGGTGGAAAGAGGGGATTTGGGCATGTCAGTGGCTGATGTCTCGTTGCTTGGCAAATAATGAAATTTATAATTGCACAATATCCCATTGTGAATGTTGTATGCAATATGTGTGATGTGGATGTCCTGAAAGCATCATAGAGAAGGAACAACTTAAATAACATAGCTTACTCTTCCACACGTTGCGCATTTAAGCCGCGTGCCGCGCCCTCTGTCGTATCTATGAAAGGAATTAAATATTACCTACATTATAGACGAACCACGTTTATATTGTATTATATGAGAGCGGGAAATTCTGCATAAAAACCGATGAGATCCTTACACACCTTTGTCATGGAGGATTATAATAATTCAACGCACATGTGACGAGAATTGAGGACGAATATTGGAGAATGGAGACAGGAAACAGAACCACACTGGCACTGCTGCAAATACGCACACAGATTTTGATTGGCCAATAAATAAAGTTATTCACTCATATTAAATGCGAATGGATATAGGGTTGGGGTTGAGTTTGGGGTATAGAATATATTGGTTCTTCCTTGGCCAGACTAGACCTGTGACCTGTGAGACTGAGTAAGAGAGAGAAGGGGTTCTGCTGCTGCAGAGACCATGCAAACCAAACCAACCCGAGGAAACGGATGTGGCGAGCATTTACTGTTTCCGGTTGTTGATTTAAACTCCCAAATCGGATTTCAAGAATTTGCATTTGGGTCTTGGGAGCATTTTGCATAAGTGAATGTGTGCTCACATTCGTTCGTTCCGTTCGTCTCTGATGATCCCTCTGTTCCTATATTTATTTATATATGTATGTTGAAGTAGAAGAAGTGGATGTGGAGCTTTGTGAATTTATTGATTGAACTTCCATGCAGCAAAGTGTGTTAACATAATCTGGGGATAGAATTATCTGTTTGGTCGGTCGGTCGGTGATGCTCCGTTGAGTGAAGAACATATTAATACCAACTATTGCTGTTTACAGTTGTTTAACATCGAGGTTTTCTTCTTCTTCTTCTTGTTCATATCTTGTTGTATATTTGTGTGAGATGAGGAATTGAAGATGTTGATTCTGGTTGTCGTTATGATGCGATGACAGTTATTGAGATTATATGCTTGATTATTGTCCAAGGGGTTTTATTTGGGCCAGCATTTAAATGACACGCAATGGATTGAAGGTCAGACAAAGAGCCAGGTTAAAGGCTATTTTGAAGTAAGCGAATGGTTCTGTAATAGATTGGAAATTTGGTTTGTTCTGGTCAATAGACTTTGCTGTTAAACTCTTCCATTTAATATTTATGTAATTTAAAAAATTTTATATTTATTTTCAACATGGAAGCAAAAGAGCCGTGGTTTCTGATTTATTTAAAACAAGCTTTTGCCCGTGAGTTCGCGTGTAATTTAGAATTAAGATAATTTTTATTTTGTTCAGCTTGGCTTTAACGTTGAGTTTGAACCTTGACGTACTTTTTCTAGTGCGAGAAATGGCGCCTATAGGGCTGTTCTTTGAGACAGTTTTATTGAAGGTGGCTGTTTCTTGTGTGATTGTGGTGAGACTCTTCGTTACAAAAATGACGCCCAACGTGGGGCAGGCTTAAAGATTGGCGAGGATTTAAAAATTTCTTCATTGCATAAATGACGCCCATCGTAGAGCACTAGCTCAACGTTGGGGTAGTTTGTGACCAGATATCTATCGCTCATATAACGAGAGTTTTTTTTTTTTGTGTTACAGAAAGTGCTTTTTTTGTGCAAAACTAAAGAATTTATTTATTACAAACATTATTATTGATGGTCTCTTCTCATGAGAGCCATAATCTTCTTCTATATATATAAAAAGTAAACTATATTTTGTTGGTCGCCGATTCACGCCTTAACCCGTTTACCAATTTCAACCAAACTTTGACACATCTTTGGTATTGTTCAGTAATAGTCGGAATTTTATAATATTGGATTTTTGTTTTTAGTTTTGAAGTAAAAAAAAGCGTCAATACTCGATACCCATACATAAACATTTGTTGTTGCTTTTGCTTTTTTTGTAGTTGTATATGGTTTATCGCTGTGTATACAAATACATCAAAGCATTATTGTGAAGCATGAAATTTGATTTTCGAAAAAAATGTAGTCGTGACCTATATATGTATGTATGTACATATGTATATGTAGTATATCGTATATGTATATACATACATACCACTTATGATGAAGCCTGGTCGCTATGTTTTGAGTAATAGTGAAACTGGAAAAGTTTTCTTGGTTGGCCAATAGATGTTGCATAGTTGGATTTGTGTCCAAGCGATGATGGTGTTTCGATGTGGTTAAGGAGTCTTTTGGTTACCTGCAGATTTAATAATAAAGCAATAAAGTTTCAATGGTTGTTTTTCTCTTTTTTTCATTAAATGGTAATTGTATGCGCGTTAACAGTTGGGGGATCATTACAGTTTTTAAAACATCAAAATCACGCTTTTTGGGTGTATGGCGTATGAGCACTTTTTGTATGTTGGTTTTTAAATAAAAATATGTAGTAGCTATGTACCTACATTCATACATAATACATAAATAAATGGCATTTCTTTAAGTTCTCAAAGTAAAAGAATTGTTTGAAAATGTGCCAATGATATAATATACGTAAGATTTTATAGATGCGGTAATTTTGAAGAAGCAGTGATCCTGCAGACTTTAACTCTCTGTGACATTATGTTCGCGCGAAATTTCTTAACATGTGATAAAATTAAAGCCAAACATATGTATAAGACACAAAAACACCAAACATAATTTCTTAGATATACTGCATCTTTTATTGGTTAATGTTCCTGGACCTACATCTATTTTGAGTTTAACAAGAGTATATGGGCGTCTTTGTCACACTTATCGTCATGCATGTGAAGAACTGCATTTACTTGAAAATGATAATCATTATGGAAGCATCCTCAACAGGTTTACTGGTCAAATAAGAACAATATTTTCAATTATTATCAAAACATGTTTTCTATCAAATTCGGTAGAATTGTGGCAAAATTATCGTGACTATATGACTGAAGATATCTTGAATAGAATGCGTCGTATTTCTAGAAATCAGGAATTAATCATTACGCTGGAAATGTATAATGAGGCATTAGTTATAATTGAAGATATTGTGTTTAATAATCTCAAATAAAACATTGTCACAATTAGGTTTGCCTGCTCCTAATCGACCAATACATAATGCATTTAATCATGAAATGCAACGTGAACAACAATATGATATAAATGAAATGAACACATTTATAAATTTGAATCTTCCCAAATTGAATCGAGAACAAAAAGTGCATATGATACCATAATTCAAGCTCTACAAAACGAAAGCGGAGGAATGTTTTTTTTTTAGATACGCCAGGCGGTACCGGAAAAACATTTTTGATTTTCTTGCTATTAGCGACTATAAGATCACAGAACAATATTTGATGTTGGTCGTACACCGCAATCTGCACTTAAATTACCATTGAATATGCAAATTAATGAAAATCCAACATGTAACATTTCTAAAAATTCTGGAATGGGAAGAGTTTTGCAACAATGCCAATTAATAGTGTGGAATGAATGTACAATGGCACATAAGAGATCGATGGTAGCTTTAGATAGAACTTTGAAAGATTTACGAAATAATCAAGAAATATTCGGTGGCGCTCTGATATTGTTGACTGGTGATTTCTGTCAAACGCTGCCAGTGATTCCCCATTCAACTCCAGCAGATGAATTAAAGGCATGTTTGAAGTCATCCAGTTTATGGAGAAATGTTCAAACACTCACTTTAACAACAAATGTAAGAGAACAATTACTAAATGACCCATCGGCTGACGAATTTTCTAGACAACTACTGTACTGATAGGAAATGGACAAATTCCTATTGATGCTACTGCTGGATTAATCACTTTGCCAGGTATTTTTTTGTAATTTCGTAAAAACAAAACAGCAATTGGTTTCAAGTGCCAAACATTGCGCAAAATTATCGAAATCACAATTTTTAAGCTGAAAGATCAATATTGGCAGCCAAAAATAAGGACGTTGAATGCGGATATTTTAAGTGATGTGCCTGGTGAGATTGTGACGTATCAATCAGTAGATATGGTCACAAATCATGATGACGCTGTCAATTATCCTTGGATTTGCCTGGACTGCCGCCTCATCGTTTAAATTTGAAAGTTTGTGCACCAATTATTCTTCTTCAAAATATAAATCCACCTCGATTGTGTAACGGAACAAGATTAGCAGTCAAAAATGTTATGAATAATCTTATTGAAGCAACGATTTTAAAAGGAAAATTTAAAGGTGAAGATGTATTGAATACGCGTATTCCAATGATTCCGCCATCAGAGACAATCATTGGAATTGTGTGAAATCGACCTAGAATATCCATGCTTCTGCCACGGACAGTTGTATGTTTCATGTTCACGTGTAGGAAAGTCATCAGTTCTGTTTATTTATACCACAACTCCGGGCAAAACAAAAAATGTTGTTTACGAAAATAAAAATGCGACAATAAAATAAAAAGAAGAAGAAATAAAATAAAAATAAATAGAGGGTGTATTTAAAACGAGTGTATTCTGCATTCTAATATTAATGTGATCTGCTTAGCGAAGCAGGCACAAGGTCCATTAACTAAATATTTTTTGCATGCCTTAGCTGTTTATAGGGTGAAATGGGCTAAAAGAAAAAAAGTGGTATACGGTTTTTAAAAATCTTATTGTGTTTGATAGCTTTTACGTACTTCGATGCTTGAGTGATGCTATTTTTAACAAGCTGTTATAAACAGGAATTCTATTGGATTTTTATTAATGTAATACACTCGGGTGTATACTTACTTTTATCAGTTTATTAAATTAAAAAAAAATCCAGGTTCTCATATTTTACACAAATTAATTTGACGGTATAAATATAATTAAGAATTCAAACTTATCGCTTTATATTTAAAATGTTTATATCTATCATCGTTTATATCACCGCGCTATCTGCTCGGAAGGGCAGAACAACGTCTGCCGGGACAGCTAGTAAACAAATAAAATCCAAGCTTGTGCCACGAGTTCCGAGAAAGGCTTAAGACAGGTTGACTCCTCGACATCCTTCTTGAGGAAATCGTGGGCAACTCGCATGTGAATAAGACAGATACGGTTTCTTGTGCTTGCTATACAGGGCAAGGATTGGTTTTGTGCAGACAAATAACCATTCATCTTAATCATGACATTATTTTTATGTGAGGCTGTGAGCTTGTGCGCTTTTACACGTCGAGAAGCTACCACCTAAACGGTTTGACGAATGTTCGTCAAATTTATCTAATTATCAGTTTTGAGGAAAATGGTTTTCGAGTTTCTTTTAATTTCGTTTAAGTCCGGCTCGAACTGGCACTTTTCCAAATTTTGCTATAGGTGGTAAGTCGTCTCAAAATTAAATAAAAATATTTCAATTAGGGCGAGGCTGACGCTCACTTTTCATACAAATCCATCAATATTCTTTTTATAAAAGAACGATGCTTATATTAGAGCAAAAAACATTCAATTTTGTGGGCATTAGTTTGCTTGCGTTTTAAAACAAAACAATTGATTTTGGGAGTAGCTTACGCCCACTTATCATGAAAGAACAAAAAACATAGTTTTAATAATTTTTTTTTGTTCGCTTATTTGCAAAATATATCTCTAAGCTTTGTTTAGTCTTTAGTGTAAATTTGCTCAAAACACCCTCTTCTAAGGGCGTGATTCTTATAAAATACCTTCTTCGGGTAAAATTGTTAAAGAACAACTCGATAAAGTTGCAGCTTAACACATATGTCTAAAAATGTACTTACTTTTTTTTTGCAAATTTTTAGGAAACGCACATTTTTAATGGGTGTTTCCGTCAAAAGTCGAAATATTCATGAATTTTTCAATGTTTTCTAACTATCGGTCGCAGTTTTGAAGTAAGAAGATGAACATTGCGGTTTGTATTTCTTGGGTGCGTAGCAGCTTGTTGTTGAGGAAATGTTAAATACACAAAATTAAGAATATTGTATTTTTTCCTGTCTGCTAAAGAAGAATTTAGTTTCTTGAACTGGACAGCGGCTAGCTGGACGGCTTTTCGGAAACATATTTCAAACTTATTTTGAGTATGTCAACATCTAGCGGCTTAAAGTTTTTTCAGAAACCAACAATTTTAAAAATTTTAAACAAACCGTTTTTGACAAAATTAAAAGATAAAAAAAATTCAACTTTTTTTCAAAAACTCAAAAAAAAAAAACTTTTTTTGAAAAAATTAAAGAATTTGTAGTATTTCGTTTGTAAAAGAGCTTTTTATATTAAGATTTTCATCGAAATCCGTGAAGTGGCTTACGAGAAAATCTGATTAAAAAAAACCGGCTCTATGGGAGGAACCGTTCCAAACAAAACATAAAGTTTCCTTTAAAAAATACCATTCAGAAAGTTTTATCAAAATCGTATTAGCGATTAGCCGTTTTTGAGATAAATGAGTTTTTCATAAAAAATAATATGGCAGGTACCGTTAGTTTTGGAGCTAGAGGTACCAAGTTTAAAAAACAAATCAGTCCAGCCGTTTAGGCTGCAGGTGTCGATACAGATAGACGGACAGACAGAATTGTCGTAGCCACTTTTTTAGGCTTCTCTATCATCGTAATGTTATGTTTGATAGTACAAAAAAAATAAATTGCCTTAAGTATCTATAATCGCAAGTAAAAATAGGGAATAGGGTATCCTACAGTTTCTTTGCAAAGTGAAGCACTCGCTACACTAAATTCAAACGCATAGCTGAAACGACTTAGGACTAACTCCTATAAAACGTTTTAAAATTTGGGTAAATATTTAAAAAACAGCCTAAACATGTTCGATAAAACTCTAAGCGAACACCGACTTTCAAGATGGCGTTCAAGAAAACCGAGTTTTGGTTTTTGCTTAAAAATGTTCGTTAAAGTGCATCTTTAAAACGATTTGTTGGTTTAACCTTTCTGTTAAATAATAAAATAAAGTTTTCCTGTAAAAGATGTTATTTTGAATAGCCTGTTGGGACAACTTAGCAATGTGAAGAATAAAACCGGTGCACGTCGCAGAAGAACAACTGAAAATATTGCTGCTGTAGCCCAAAGTGTTATAGAAAACCCAGGTTTGTCCATTCCTAGTCGTTCTTTTGAAATTCAGTTGACACGACACAAGAACTCAAGCCTGCCGATCATAAACAACGTCGTGTCTTTGCTGATTGGGTCCTTGAAATGCATGAAAATGATCCGGAATTTTCCCGAAAAATAATCTTGACTGATGAGGCCCATTTCCATATCGCTGGCTACGGCAACAAGCAAAATTGTCGCATCTGGGGTTCGTTAAACCCAAGATTTATTTTGTAACACCACCTTGCGACTTCTTCCTTTATGGCCACGTGAAAGATAAGGCCTACGCCAACAGCCCAGCATCGATTCAGGATCTCAAAGATGGAATTCGTATAGCTACTGAGGGCATACAGCATAGCCACTTAACGAGTTGGTGATGGAAAACTTCATCAAAAGGATATTGTTGTGTAAGCGTAGCCGTGGCTGCCATTTGGCTGATATTGTTTTTTATTATTAATGGCATATTTTCCTCTTTACATTGAAATAAACATTTTATAATTGATCTCAAAAAATGCTATTTTTATTTGAATATCAAAATACCACCTCTTATTGGGAAACTTTTTATCATATTTTTGGACTATTTATCAACGATTAGACAAAAAATAAGTAAAATTTTCATTTGTAAATGTTGCTTTATCTGTGTTCTTCGAGAAAGCTAATGCTAAAGATGTGTCTATTTCTTTTTTAGCCAATTGATCACATATAAGAATGTTTCAGAATGTATTCCGTATCCAACATAAGATTTTCCATTTTTACTCACCGACATACGATTTTGTTAAAAATGTGGAAGACAATCCGTGTGCAATCAAGTAACAAACTTCCTTCGTATAAAACTTCCCATACATAGCTCAAGGCACATATAAGACAAAAGTTAATTCAAATACATGGACTCAGCCCGAAGGAGAACATATTTAAGGATAACAAAAATTTATTACTTAAGCTTGAAATCAATTCCATTTATTTCCATCATTAGAAGTAGAGCTATACGAAAATTATTATCCTTCGATAGAATATATAAATGATTTATTTTAACCTTTTGTCTAGACATCTCTTATACATGTTGATTGATTGATTACAGAAATTACCTAGAAAACGCATAACCCTCGTCTTGTAAGGCACTATTTCCTCCCCATCCATACAAGGCAAAGGATATTTAAGCGATTGAATGTGATTTAATAGATCCTCAGGTATATGGTATAAATCTAATCAGAAAACCTATGTCTTCAAATAATGTATTAACTAACCCATTCACCATAAACGACCTTAATATTTGCCACATCCATTCATCTATATCATTTCAAATTGCCATTCCCAGCTATATTTACGACCTTACATGGGACTATGAGCCTCAGCCTATAATAACGTTTGAGGCTAGTGGGTTAACCTTTTTCCCATATCAAAACAGAGTTATCAACAAACACACATTCGCACGTCCAGACGTCATATTTACAGAAGCTTATCGCAATTTACTTCACAAATACCACTTGATGAACAGGACTATTGGTTCGTACCTTGGTTCCTAGTAGGTTTAGTATGCATTACCATATTCTATTCCACAAAATATAAAATGACATCAGCTTCAGCATTCCATATAAAGGGTGTTTTTTTTAGACGTGTGGTTTTCAATCTGGCAATACTTTTTTCCTTATCTGTGTGTAAAGTGGCGACGCCAACAGTCGGCATCGTAGGCAACCCATTGAGCTTCTTCGACATATTCAGAGCTCAGGTCTTTGGGTCCTTTCACTACTATAAGTCAGGGTAGTAAAATAGAGAAGGTGACGGGTGAGCCCATACAGGGCCAACGGTAGCTCTAACATCCGCGTAGTGGGGTACTGACTCTCGAATTTCTCCAGCTCCTTCTGTCCAAGGTGAGCAGCATAATGCCTGGTCCTCCGGGTTGGGGGTTGTGCGTCGGGGTAACTTCCTTACCACGTAAGAAAATAAATAGTTCCGAAACAACCAATTGCCTCGGATATGGATGACCCTACTGATGACGACCCTAAACGAAACAAGGAATAATTTCGGTTCTGCATGTGGAATGTGGGGACCCTTAACAGACCACGAGCAGCCAAACAATAAATGCAAACCTTGAATGGTGTCAAAGCCGACATCACAGCCATCCAAAATGTGTGATGGGATGGAAAAAGGCATAAGGAGAATGAAAAACTGTGACATTTACTACGACAAGTGCTAGAGGACAAGAACACAGCGGCTATTTGGATGCGGATTTGTGATCAGAGGAAGGCTAAGGCAAGAAGTCTTAGGGTTTCGTGGCATAAGCGAACTCATATTCACAATTCGTTTTAAGTCCAAATCCAGCAAAATCTCGCTGATCTGCGTCCACGTCCCCACTGAGGAAAAAGATGACACGACAAAAGAAGAGTGCTACGATCTTCTCGAGAAGACATTTGATGAATGCCCGAAGTACGACACTAAGATTATTCTTGGTGACTTCAACGCCAAAATCGGAAAGGAGGGTTACTTTGGCTCGACGGGATGAGAATAAGCTTAACGTGAACACCGGACAATAAACTCTTAATTTCACGGCGAGCTTACTCGCATGCAAAGTCAAATTGGGCTAAGACCAGAGCCCTAAGATCTACCCCTCGGTAGAATCATAGTACCAATTTTATGGAACATGTTGAGGCATGCCCACACTCCTTGGTGAGGGGCGAGGTCTATTTAACACCTCTTGCATCCAAAAATAAAATACGTAGATAATATTACCCAATGCCATATGTTTCCGCTATGGAGTAAACCACAACCACCACGATACTCCCACAAGGGGGCCTACCTCATAGATAGTCTCCCAGGTGACTCGGCCACCTGGGTGGGCACTATCTCCCGTGGTACCAGAATAAAGCTTCCGGTGGAGCCTCGCAACCGTAAGGTTATTTCCAGATGAGCACTATCAATACTCAAGGCCTGGCAGCCTTAGATATGCGCACTCAACCATTTGCCAAGGTAGAAGCAAACAGCCAAATACGCACATCCAGCCTTCCTCTCTTTGCCGCATACAAGTTGTACCTTGCATACGTTTCCAGTAAGGAATCAATACTTCAAGGAAAGGAAATATAGCTGCAGATACTCACTGCTATTTCAGTTACACAATCGCAAGAGACCGCCACAACATTTGCCAACCATGTCTCCTCTTATATCTCGACAAGCCCGGCGCCTGCGCCAAACCCAGAGGCCCAGTGGCAACATTCCAAAATGGCCATCAAAACCGCTGCCACGGATGTTTTGGGTTTCATTAGGCGACCACAACGAAACACCTGGTTCGCACACTTGGCCAAAGACGAAGCCTATCATGCAGTTCTGAATGCCAGAACCAGAGCTGCCAAGAGCGCTTCCCTTGCGGTATACCAGCAAAAGAGCAAGGAGGAACATTGGCTCTTTAGAAATAAAAAGAGAAGAAGAGAAGGTTGAATCTATTGAGGGGCAGAAGCAATGTTCGAAAGTTCTACCAAAGAGCAAAACATTTGTCCAAGGGTTACAAAGCCCGAGTGGAAGCCTGTAGAGGCGAGGGTAGGCATGTCGTAGTAGATACGCATTCGGTGCTGAGAATTTGGAAAGAACACTTCTGGAGACTGTTAAACGGCAAAGATAAACGACTAATCGATGTAAGGCAGAATGATCCATCTGATTTGGACGATGATGAACAAAACCTCCGCCCACCCGACTAAGAAGAATTTCGGGTAGCAATATCAAAACTTAAGTCCAACAAAGCTGCTGGAGGGGATGGCCTTACGGCTGAACTCTGCAAAGCAGTGGGAGTTGACTTGGTCAGGAGCATACACGAACTCATCTGTACAATCTGGTCGGATGAAAGTATGCCTCAGTATTGTGTGCCCTATCCACAAGAAAGGAGATAGTCTAACTGCGTCTCCTAAATGTTCGCCTATAAAATCTTGCCGATCTTTCTGTGTGAACGCCTGAACACTTGCGCACGTGAGCTGTTCAGTGTAGTTTCATTCCCGGTAAGTCAACCGTGACCGTCGAATAATAATGTTCACAACTTCGATAGATTTTAGAAAAGACCCAAGAATTCCAGATCGATACTCACTACATACCTCTTTATCGATTTAAAAGTAGGCTGACCATGTGGAGCGTATGGACGAAAACGCTCCGGCCCGACGAGTCTCCAATTCCAACCCGGAGGTCCGGAGCAGTTTTGGAAGACAACATCTAAGGTGGCGCTACCAAGTCTAGAACGACCTCAACCAACTTTGTGGGCGCAACTTTAGGCCACTGACTCCTAGACAACGTTTGCAAATCGTGCAAATTTATTTTCAAAATAATGGTTTGGTTCTCGTGACGCATCGCGTGCTGCGTGCAATATTCGGTCGACAAATTCTGTCGTGCACTTTTGGTTGAATGGGTACGTTAACGTGTGCTCTATGGGCAGAGGGAATCATTGGTCCATATTTCTTCAAAAATGAAGCCGGCCATAATGTTACAGTCAATGGGGAACACGACAGCCACTTGCCCGAAACCATTTTTAAAACATAATGCCAAACCTTTATCTTTATAATAAAGCTAAATTCTTGGCCATAAAATTAAAATTACACACACGTCTAAAAAAACACCCTTTCGAATCAATATAGGACTCATCTCTTTAACCAATAAATTAGATCACTCACAATAATTTATTGGAACGACCCTAGTTTAAAGATAAATATAGATTTGCTTCTGGCTAATATAGTCCGAAGCTGATTGTAGCTGGCCAGATATTGCTGGTGCGGTATGCCACGAGTAGGAATATATATTATGTACCTAAAAAGAAAGGACTAGTGCACAGAGGTGATGGTAGAGTGTTCGTGGTCGTAGTATTCGAGCCACCATAAAACACAAACATTTATTTAGCCTCAACTCAACATGGAAGAACCCCATCGCCTATTAATTGTGTTTGATATTTACACAGGACTCTGATAGACGATGGCCAATGAAAATGCATATAATTAATAATATTGCCCACAACATCCACACCACTGGACCTGGACCTGGACCCCAACCCCATCACAGTCCATCTCCACTCCAACCCCAGCCCAGCCCCAGCACTTCTTCACTTTATATCGTAGGTATATATAGCCTGCAAAGTTGTGCTGCAATCAAAGCCAATAAATCTCTGCCAGTGTCGCAGCAGATTTTTGATAAATTCCCGATGCATTAAAGGAAGAACTTTGCGCCCAGCGCACCGACTTTATGCATTTCAAATTAAGAGTAAACAAAGCGCTCATTTCGCCGTCATCGTCGTCGTCATAGTCATCGTCTGAGGGACTCGGTGTTGGTAGTCGGTTCAGTACTCAGGCCGGGCGTGCTATAAATATAACGATATCCTTTCGCCGGGCGAGTGAGCTCACTTGAACTGCAACGAAAACGGATGGCATAGTGTATATGCCGTGTAATTAATTTACAGTGGTGATGGTGTCGGGGTCACTATTGCATGCACTTGAGTGTTGAGACTTGCTTTGGCGACGATGACCATGGCGATGAGAAGGACCTCCTATGCATATATTCATTAATTTCAGCCATGTTAACTGTGGCAAACTTTCTGCCTCGATGCTTCAGGAGCATGCAATCCTCGCATTTACGCCCATCAGCCTTAAAGGTTATTTGCCTCTTTCCTCCTCATCCTTAGACCTTGTATATTATAGATACTTTTATAAGTGAGGATAAGTATACAGATACACGCAGAGCATAAAATGCTGAGGCAAAAGAAAAACAAAAATTAAATGGCTGCTTTGGAACAAAATTTATTACACTTTTGAATCGCTTATGTATATAAATATCCAGAATATAATATTGGACGAACGGCAAACGACGCCGACGACCGGAGACGATTTGAACTTTCCTTGTCGACGACGCGAACGAGATATGAGGGGCTTTTTAATCGACTTGAAGTTGGAAAAGACTGAAGCAAGCTAAGTTGGTAAACAGGATGTACATTATAATGGCGAAATTTATTGATGAGATAAAAAAATATTTTTGATGTGAAATTTTTAAAATTGACTTTTTCTCGAGAATTTTAATGGGACGCGGTGGAGTTTTTTTTCTTTTTATAAATATCCAATTTGTTCGTCATAATTTAATACGAAGCTGACTTAAATCAAAAGCTTGGGCACCTAGACTTTAAATAACGTCAATTATGCCGACATGTAATTAAGAGGAAGAGATTAAGGAACACTGGAGTGCTGGAGTGAGCTACAAACGCCTTATGAGCCGACTTTTTATGAATATAGCTCAAATTATGTCGATTTGAGTATTGAAATTAAGACCAAAAATTTTAGCTACCTTTATGAAAGCCGAGAAGAAAATACAAGCATTGAAAGGAAGGATATCGTCTTCGAGTCAGCTCGGTCTCTATTTCGTTTACAATTTCCCACTTCTACCTGGCCGATCCAGCAAAACTGAAGTACCTGCATACTAACCTCAGCCAACTAACCCGTTTAAGACTGAATGAGAAGGTAAATGCTTCCGCACATAGCAGAACTGGGATGATGAGTGTTATATATAGTGTCTCCTTGGTTCTGCTCGATAGTGCTTTATTCCTCAATTTATTATTCAGCCCAAAGAAACAGTAGACAAGTAGACAAATTCTGTGACCCGAAGTTATACCTGCGAATATTTGCGGGTGCAGGTTAATTAAGTCCCCGGATATTAAGTCTACTGATGGGAGACTTAGTTCCCACTTATTGGCAGCTAAATCAACTTAAGAGAAGTGGACTTTGTTCCCATGGAAGGTGGGAAACGTTCTCCACTTTCTTATGGGAACTAAGTACACACTTCGAATCATGAAGACTGAACTCAGCTGAACTAATGGCTGTCAAGATTCTGAAAGTGATAAAAAAGCGTGATTAAAGCTGACAGCGTAAAAAAGTGAGGTAGTTAGGGAGGGCATGCTGCCGCACTACAACTCCCCTGCTTAACTTAAAATCAACACATTAAAAAGGAATTAAATTAAATTATTATTAATTTATTAAATGATTTCTTAGGATTAAATTCCCATCTTTCATGGGAACTCAGTCTACTTCAACTAAGTGTAGTGAGAATTAAGTCCCAGTGTTTGCTTAGTACCCGGGATATTATGTCCCCAATAATTGTGTTGATCCGTTTAGGATAGTGTGTCACGATATCTTAGCATTCTAGTGGCGTCGAAAGTTTCACTAAAATCTTAATCAAATTTAAGTTGAACAACGAGCATTATCCAAAGTTATCCTGTTAACCATGTCATAAAATACTTCGATTTCGATGAACAGCTGATGTGTCTCTTTTAAGTTCTTGGAATTTCTGAACTGAAGCATCTGGAGCAATGTAAATATATTGTCGGTAAAAAATTTTAAAGCGTTGAAGTCGTTTCGGTGGTGACCATTTAGGTCTTCAGCAAACGGCTTATTAGCCCAGTCATTTTAGGCATTTTAAACCCCAATCTGCGGAAAAATTCCAACCAAGCTGAATTTTGGAACACACCTTTATTACGGCGTTGTTATGAAGATGTGAAAAATCGACATTGATATCGCGCCGGCAAAAAAAGTTATGAAGGTCAAAAGGTCACGAAAACCTAAAAAAAACGTTTTTCGCAAATATCTCGTTTTCTATAGCTCCTATGATTTTAACGTGTATGACAAAATTGTAGAGCATAACATTTTCTACAATTTCGTTAGTTTAATCAATTTTGTGCACCAGTCCGCCGAGTTTTCAATTCCAACCCTGAGAGCCAAAGCAGTACTAGAAGATCCCATCTAAGGTGGCACTCAAGTGGATAACCACCTCAACCAACTTGGTGTGCGCAACTGGAGGCCACAGGCCAGGGACCGGCCTAGCTGGCGGGGTTTGTTAGTTGAGACCGCGGTCCACAATTTGTTGTCTGCGCCACCTTAAAGTAAGTAAGTGTCTAAGTATATTCTGCAGTTGGTACATGCTCCTGGCCAGACCCAGGCCCCGGCACCGTAATAACATGTTCGGTTGTTAACTCAAGTTTTTGATGATTTAGATCTGTCACACAAGAAAAAGTCTTGCCTAGGCGAACGCACGGTCTCGTTGTCCAATTCAGATCGTCTCTATAAACCACTATCATAACGGGCTATGTGCCATTTAGAGCATCCTGTTGAAACCATAATGTCCTCGTTATCCATATCATCGAATTCAAGACAAAACAAAAAGGTTATCAAAGTGATAGCGCCCTTTTTCGGTGGTAGCGACCATTGCCTAGGTCGTTCTAATGTGCTGATGTGCTGCCGAAAGAACCATTATGGCTAATGCGAAATGGACAAAAGGCGCATAGTTGTTAGAACAGATAACCGACTCACTTACATAAATCAATCGAATCATGTTGTTGCTGCGAACTTTTGACAGGTAATGGATCAGTATGAAGAGTTTAAACCTTAACTCTTCATACTGATCCATTACCTGTCAAAAGTTCGGAAACGCTTCTTTGAAATCTTATATCTTTAAGAGCTAGTGTGGTTCATTTCAGGGAAAACAGGGATTTCAACGCCTTCGTTATAGTCTGTCTCGACTTTGGATATGTACCTATGTACCTACAGTTGTCTTGCAGGCACTAAGCAATATGTTAACTTCATCAAATCTGACGGAACTGCCAGTAGGTAGCTACTTAAACTCATGCGAAAGTTACAAGAATCACAACTTTCGTCTGCGTTAAGCGCTCTAGTTCGTGTTGGCGAACCTGAACAAAGCTTGATAAAACAAAGCTAGCCTTTGTTGTTTTTTAGACTTAGCGAAATCATAATTTTTTCACATAGAAAACTATTGACTTCTGGTTTGAGTGTTTTTCAAGCTGCATCATGAGCAGTTTCAATGGTTGTTGTCTGCGGTTTGACAGTTGAGATTGAGAATGTCAAACTGAGTTAAAATTTCTGTTCAGGAAGGCTTTGCAATTCATCATGATTTGTTTAAAGCCGTTTGTGGAAATTTACTTTGCCAAAAATAGATCTGTTCACGAAATTTATAGAGCACCATATTACGGTCAACATAATAAGCCTAGTGAGCAAGCCATTTGTGCAGTTATTGATAGTTTTCGCACTAATTTTCTCTTCGCCATTAAAATTGACTGTTTGGTCGGCATCATCGGACCTTATTTCTTGTGAAATAAAAAAGGAGCTGCCTTTACGGTGAATGCCGAGTGCTGTCGAGCCATGCTGACTGTTTTTTGTTTCCAAAAATGAATCATAAACATCCAAGACATTTGGTTCGACCAAGACGGTGCAACTTGCCATACTGAGCCCTTAACCATCAACTTATTGCTAAATCAATTTGGTGACAAATTGAAGTGGTCTCCACCCCCTTCCGCCGATCGTACAACTTAACGCCTCTCAATAACTTTTCATGGGGCTATGTTAAGTCATTGGCTTATGCTGACAAAAGAGCAACTCTCTAAGCATTAGAACCCAATATTCAAGCCACCAAATAAATTCGCACGATTCAACAGTTTTCATAACTTAATAATATAAGAAATGGAAGAACCCGACGATGCACCGAGCTCAAGTAAAAAGAAATAAATTAGGTAGCAGTAAGGTTGGAATTTAATGCTCTACATCTTTACTCAGTTGAAGAAAATGCAATGTCTGAAAACGCAATCTACGAAAAAATCGTAGCTAACTTAAATAAAGTAGATTAGCTGATGCAAGTACAATGTATCCGATCAAAGAAGAAATCCCATCATATCAAAAGAGGATCATGTTTATTTAGTCTTACTGAGGATCTCAGTATTCCTGATGATGCCCAATTAAGAGGGCGACTTCATATGCTTTTCTCCCAAATCGAAAAAGAATTCTAGCTGCTGTATACGCAAAACTTAAGTCGTAAATAATGTCGTTTAAACAAAGCAATTGGTCTTTACCCAACTTTTCAGTCCAAGAAAAACTGGAATCGCGAAGAAGAGTATGGATTAAGATCGCTCTGGAGGGCATTATGACCCTGACACAACAGGAATACCAATCAAAGGTTTCAAGTCGAAAATAGACTCTGGAAGCAAGGTTAAAGCTAAAGCCAGTCATAAAATTCGGGCGCAAACATCACGTATCGTGTCGAGAACTGACTTCAATCAGTAGTAAGTTCATTAGTGCGTGGCAATAAAGATGGAGTTTGGCAACCGATAATTGGGACCGCATCAGATTTAAGAATTTGTTGTATTGAAGGTACACTTGCACTTACTGATGGAACGAAATAACCCCATCACCAATGTATTTTTCTTTGCATCTTGCATCCATTTATTAAGCACTTTATTGCTTTTAAATTATTGCCAGGTTATGTGTAGGATCTTTGTCTATGGGTAACCAGAACACCGAATGCTTTTTATGAAATGGTTTTTAATAATGTTGATGCATTTATTATTTGCAGGACTTATTATTTTAATAGAAAAATTAAGAGTTAAAGGGTAACGTCTGGCCAACCGTTCGCGTCACGATCTGATTTAAAACTGAACTACTAACTAACAACTGATGTTGGTGGTGTCTACTCTGGTAGGGACGCAGATTCCTTCATTCTACAGTATTTCGTTTCGTTCGTTGATGTGTGTGTGTGTGTTGTAGTTTGTTTTTTTGGTCGTTTGTAAGTTTTGGGATTAAGGTGTCGTCCTGGTCGTATTCAATCCCACACATATTTTTCACACTTGATCACTGCTTTAAATTTGATTTTTTTTCATGAAAATAAAAGGCGCAATTCCGCAGTCATCTGTTTGTCATCTGTCAAGATAATTTTGTTTCCATATTTAACCGTCGTGAAAATAGGGCCCTTTTTGGGAACCGACGTGAAGTTGGCTCTTAGCAGTCCATACTTATTAGGCCCATGTTCACATGCATGCGGCGCCGCATGCCTCTATTAATATGATTTAAAAATAGTTTAAAAATTTAAACTATCGATGCAATCAAAAGAACTACATTTTTTATCAGGATAAAAGTCTACAATTTTACCGACATTTTTCAATCGACATTTTCATAGTCTGGATTTTAAACTGTCAACTTTTTTTGTCGGTCAAACATCAGTCGACATTCTGACAATCGATGAAATTTGTATTTATCCAGTCGACATTTTTTCTGTCGGCCTACCCTTCCTCGGCTTCCCTACAAAATTCATTCCAACAATATTTCAGTCTTGTATTGTTATTTAAAATTCTCAAACTTAATCATGATTAAAAATAAAACCGTCATATGCGTTTGGGCTACGAATGAAGAAGTCTCTCCAGGGGGACACCTGGTAAACAGTTCAGATAGTATATATCTTGATGCAGACTCAGCAAACTTCTGTGGACTAAAATAGAACTTGCATTGTGTGTGAAAAATAAGCAATTTTGGTATTTTTTTTTACTGTCAAAAAAAGTCCTATAGTTCTTACTCCCTATTTTAATCGAATTCCCAGGAACTAGTAACACGTCCTTAAATAAAATTTGAATTTCAATCAGCTTGCCTCCGTCGTCCGTGCCGTAGAATTTTCGATTAGTTGTTTACATTAATTCAAAACATGCGAAACCAAATACTTTTGCATAATCGAAGTAAGTACTTAATTCGGTCGTGATCAGTAGTTTTTATATTATTGTCCTGGTCCTGACCTTCAAGTTCCTTTTATCCTTCCATTTCTTTCTCCGATGAAAGCTGAGTAGGTATAGGTATCTTCGTTCAATGTTTGAAAGAAAAATACAATTTTTGCTTACAGCTATAGTAGAAAGTATAGATGCTATATTGCAGGAAGCATTATACTTCCTTGTCACGTTTTTAACTTGATTTATGCCCATGGAATTTATACAACATTTCTTATTTTTTTAGTCCTTATCTGTGAACAAGTATGGTACTGCAGAAAAGACGACATTGAGGTCACCGAACAATACTCAGCAAGTATGGTTTAGTTTGCTCATCACTGCGAAGCCCGAAGCTGAAGCTGAAGCACTACAGGTCGGTCCACTGGCGCACCAGCTCCAGCATCGGGCGTTCACCCAAGAAACCAGGGTAGGTTACTAGTGCAGATTTAAACATTTTTACCCTATTTCAGTTGGGGATTTGAAGGTGTGCATAGAGTGTAAGTAAGGTACCAAAAAATCATGAGAGAATGGGTGCTCTTCTCTCGTCTTGCTTTCAATATTATAAGGATACTATAGGATAGGATAGGATATCCAAGCACATTGTCCGTTCCAGCGAAGCGTAAGAGCTTAAGTGACAAGGGACATACAACGATAAGAATTTATTATGCTTGGGTTACCCTATTTCCTTCTTCTGCTCCTCAGTGTCGCCGCCCGCTGGCTTGCCGGCCGGCACCAGGTAATCGAATAAGGGTATCCTACGGACGTTTATAAAACAACATAGGGTACCAGTACCTTACTTATGTATGTATGGGTTTGTGTGTTGTGAGATAAATGTTTCTATTTTATTAACTTTTCTTCGTCTCTGGGTTGTATAGCTCATGCATTTAAAATAAGAGTCCTTTGATATCCTTGGGTACCTTTAGTCTCTAAAGGAAATTAGGTCGGTGTTGTCATAGGAATGACAGTGATTATGAACTGATCTTATGGCATTAAATGAAAGTAAGATAGTCTTTGTTTCATAATATATTCTTTGCCCTGGCATGGCGGGCGCTGCTGGCTGGCTGGCCCTAATGTTACCCTGAAACGGAAGGTTATTTAAGTTTCATCTTTAGAGCTAATTTATCAACTTGAATTTATTCATTAATCAAAACAAAGAGGAAATGGTTTTGAAAAGCACGTAGTTTTTGTTTTTGTTTGTGTGATGACGAAGAGTTACTTTTGATGAATTCCACCTGTTTGTTTGACAAAACAAGAATAAATAGAAATTTTATACCTATAAAGATACTCCAAAATGTATTTTTGAGATGTTTTACAAAAGGCACAAGTATATTTTATTACAGTTTTTTGCTTTTGACTAAAATAGTAGGTAAATGTAGAGTTAATGTGTTTTTTAATCATTAGTGATGAGGAAGAAGGAGGCTGTAGAACGTTCGTTCATGGATTTTAAAGGATATTTAGTTACACCAACACTTAAGATAAAAGCTATTTACATTCAAAATACAGTTTCGTCCTGAGGCTCATAAGATAATATTCCGAAAAGAAATATTAGTCGGCGCAGATAGGATCGGATTCATTTAAGTATTTTATTCTAATATTGTGTTGAGTTATTTGTGATTTAATTTGTACTACATTTGTACTTTAATGTTTAATATTTGTAGCAACTGCAAAACGAGGAAACTCAAAAATAATTCTCGACCAAGTTATAAGATTATATCCTCTAAATTAATTAAGGCATCGAAAATAAGTTATTCCTTGACATCTGAATTTCCTGATTTACATGGCCCAACCATTTTACAAATATCAAATCTTACAATGTTAGCATGTACAATGATAGGTGTTACTATGTTACGTCATTGATATACCGAGTATAAAAAGAATCGATTCCAGACGACTACCTTGTGGGACTCATGATTTTGCTTTGAAAGGAATAGAAAATGAATTTCTGAACTTAACTAACTACGTACATTGTGATCTATTTCTATCTATATATAAATAGGCAAGCAGTTTTTTGTGGTACCAATTGCGAGGTCGTTACCCAACCGATTAAGATGATTTATATATCGTTGGAAAGGTATAACTGAGTAGGTGTGCTGGGAATATTTTGTTTTGTAATTTTTTTTTTCTTTGGGAAATACAGGTGAAAATGTCTTGCTGTGTTTTTTTACCATTTTTTTCGTATAAATTCGCTGTGAAATGTTTCGCCCACAGTTTTGGGCATTTTAATGGCCCAATTTTGGCCACTGGGCGATTCTAGTACAAATAATTTTGTTTAGGCTACCTAGGTACATATAGTTATAGGTATATCTTTTTTTTTACGTGTGATTACCTATAGAAGGCAAGTTATGCATTCGTCAAAAAAAAATATTTTGAGATAACAATCAAACATGACATTACGATGATAGCGAAGACGAAAAAAGATGGTCTAAGAACTCTGTCCGTCTGTATGTCTGTATGTATGTCGTATGTATGTGTATAGTGTAGACAGCTACAGCCCAAATTGGTCGGCCGAATCGCTTCAAACTTGGTATATGGAGTTTTTTAGGTGTACATAGGAAAAATTTAAATGTTTTTAGCTCAAAAAATAGCAGTACCTGCCATATAACCGTTACTCTAAAGCTAATTTATTTCGAAAACGGCTCTAAGGATTTTTTGCTTTCGACTTTCTCGAAAACGACTCATACTTCCGAAATTTCTCACATATACAGGTGTAAGACAGTAGCTCAGCTTATACTGCATACCAATATTTTTAAAAATTGTTTTTTTTTTTGTATTTTTTAAAGCATTTAAAAACATAAGCGAGAGCTACAGTACGTTTGCAACGAACTATTGGATACCCTATTGCCCACATTTTTGTATATGTATATGCATATGCGTTCGCCTCCTTCGCAGCCAGCCGCTGTTCCAGTATCGGAAACAAAATTCTTCTTTAGCAGGCAGGGACAAATTCAATAAAATAAATTTTGTTTGGCCGATGTATACCTACAATAACTGCTGTCACAATAAAAAATAAAATGCACGACTGGGTCGCACGAACTTGCTCTTATGATAAGCAATTGCTTATTGTGGCTGCATATATGGCTATTAAAAAAATTTAAATAATTTCGAAAATTCTTTGATTTTTTAAATTAGTTTAAGAGTTTTCTCGGAAAAACAAAGTATGCAATAAAATTTCGAAGCTATACGTAAATCTAGGAAAAAAAAATATTGAAAATCGTTCGACCAGTTTTTTTTTAAAAAGGTTATTTTTGAAAAACTTTTCCAAAAAATATTTTGAAATTTATTTGGGTATGCAAATATATAGCAATCTGTAGTTTACATTTGAAAAAATAATTTAAAAAAAAATCAATATACCCGTTTCCAACATATTTCGAAAACCAAAAATTTTTTTGAAAAAATTATAAAAAATCAAAAAAAAAAGTTTTTGAAAAATTTGAAATCCTATATTAATAAAATTATAAATGACTTCCTGTGGCCAAAATTTTATTGAAATCGAATGTATAGTTTACGAGAAAATTTGATTTGAAAATACTGGTTCTATGAGAGGTACCGTTATAAGACAAATTTTGAAAAATATTTTCCAACCAAAAGATAGACTGTCTTACAAAAATAGCATCCTGAAAGTTTTATCAAAATTGTTAGAGCCGTTTTTGAGAAAATCAATTTTTGTCTTCAAGATTGTATGGCAGGTGCCGTTATTTTTGGACCTAGAGCAAAAATAAAAAATACGTTCCGAGGGACGGCCAAATAAATCCTAAATACCAAATTTGAAGCAAATCGGCCCACCCGTTCAGCCTCCAGAGGCGCGAACAGACAGACAGACAGACAGACAGACAGACAGACAGACAGACGGACGGAATTCCCAGACCCACTTTTTTCGACTTCTCCATCATCGTAATGTCATGTGTGATTGTTATCTCAAATTTTTGTTTCTGCACGAATCCATAACTTGCCTTATAGTACCTATAATCGCAAGTAAAAAAGGCGCGTGCCAAGCCTACAGCTAAGACTTTTATTGCCAGGGTATTCACTATATGAGCTCATCATTTAATTTTAAGCTTGCAGATCGATTTGAACAAAACAAGACAAAACTAAAATTTTTAGAAATTAGATTTTGATAGGAAATAGCGATTATGGGTGATTTTAACAATTCTTAAAACACACTCTGCTACGTTACCAAGGAATTTAAATCTTTTCACTTCAAAACTGTGACCGATAGTTAAGAAACGTTAAAAAATTAATGCCTATTACGACTTTTGACGGAAACGCCAATTAAAAGTGGGCGTGCCCTTTTTAAGAAAAATTTAAAGCACTAACTAAGCTTTGATCATTAGTGAGTATTTAGGCATATGTGTAAAACTACAGCTGAATCGAATAGTTTTTAAACAATCTTACCTGAACAAAGGTATTTTATCAAAATCACGCCTTAAAAAGTGGGCGTATTGAAAAAATTTACACAAGAAAATGTAGATATATTTTTCATATAACGAACGGAAGGAAAAAAGGTTTATTGAATATTGGCAGTACCTTAAATTTTTAAAACTAGTGGCGTAAGCCACTCCCGAAATTCCAAAATTTCTTTTCATACACAAAGCTTTTAGTTTCACTAGAGACGCAAGATTTTGGCTTGCGGATTCATTATAAATACCGTTTATTTGCAAAAACAATTATGTTTTTATGTTTTTAGTGAAAATTGGGCGTCAGCCACGCCCAAAATCAAATTTTTTGATTGCATACACAAGATGTTTATGTACAAGTAATATCCACGAAATTTAATGTTGTTCGCATGAATATAACAATTGGTTTTTTACAAAAACAATATTGATGGTAACTGTACAAAAAACATAATTTAATTTTAGAAAAATGAGGTTGTTCAATAAAAATGGCGATTGTGGGCGTGTTTGCGTTCGGATTTTACCGGTTCAAGAACTTAGCCTTACTCTTGAAATTTGGTATATATAATCTTTGGTTCAAGAGTAAGGCTAAGTTCTTGAACCAGTAAAATCCGCCCACAAACACGCCCACAATCGTCATTTTTGTTGAACAACCTCAATTTGGTAAAGTTAAATTATGTTTTTTTACAGTTACGATAGAAGCATAACGCTAAAATTTTGCACACGCAAGCTTTAGGTAAACCTTCTTCTAATTATATAAAAATTTTTCAGTTTGGGCGTGGCGGACGCCCATTTTTCATACAAAACCATCAATATTGTTTTTATAAAATAACAAATGTTATAATAAAGAGAAAAACATTAAATTTTGTTAGCATTACTTGCACATAAACATCTTGTGTATGAAATCAATATATTTGATTTTGGGCGTGGCTGACGCCCACTTTTCAATAGAAACTATTAAAAAATTGTTTTTGTAAATAAACGGTATTTATAATGAATCTGCAAGCCAAAATTTTGCGTCTCTTAGTAGAAACTAAATGGTTTGTATATGAAAAGAAAGTTTTGAATTTTGGGCGTGGCTTTCGCCCACTTTTCATGAAAGAACGAAAAACGTAGTTTTAAAAATTTAAGGTACTACCAATATTCAATTTAAACCTTTTTCCCTTCCGTTCGTTTTATGAAAAATATATCTCTTCATTTTCTTGTGTACATTTTTTCAATACGCCCACTTTTGAAGGCGTGATTTCGATAAAATACCCTTTTTCATGTAAGATTGTTTAAAAACTACTCGATTTTGCTGTAGTTTTACACATATGCCTAAATACTGATCAAAGCTCAGTTAGTGCTTCAAATTTTTAAGACACGCCCACTTTTAAGGGGCGTTTCCGTCAAAAGTTGTATAAGGCTTTAATTTTTTAACGTTTTTTAACTATCGGTCGCAGTTTTGAAGTAAAAAGATAAACACTTAGATTTATATTCCTTGGTTACGTAGCAGAGTGTGGTCCATGAATTGTTAAAAACACCCATAACCGCTATTTCCATTCAAAATCTAATTTTTAAAAATTTAAGTTTTGCAGACGCATACACATATAAAAATATAGGGAATAGGGTATCCAACAGTTCGTTCCAAACGTACTGTAGCTCTCGCTTATGTTCTTTCTTTCCTCTTGTTTTGTTTTGCTTACTTTTGCCGTTGCCTTGGATTTAGTTTCTAAATTGGCATTTTTCACTAAACACGCTGACTGTATTGAAATTAGGAATATTGTTTTTCCTAATTTGCAACGTAATTTCGTCAAAAATGAGATAATTTCGAAATATGATTTTTTATGGGAACCAGGTAATTTGGAATAAAATTTGGAAATTCGAAATTGCTTCATTTGACCTAAAGAAAACGTAGTATTATAGTGAAATGAGTAGAGTTATTAATACAGTTGCGTCATATGAAATATTGGCCTAGCAAGTTCAAATACAAGGTGGGCCAAAAGAAATCACCCTATTGAAAGATGCTCATTTTTTTTGCCAATGGCCGCCAATTTAAAATCTGTTTTGACATTTATGGACTAGACACATGCAGAATACAAGTGAACAAGCCGTGGAGCGATACATGAATCGACATGACATGATATTCTGAAGGCGGCGTTCCCGGTTCGCCTCATCTCTCATTTTGGGGATTTGCACTGGTCCACAAGATCGCCCGATTTAACCTTTTTAGATTTTTTTTGTGGGTTTTTTTGAAGTACCGTGTTTACGTGAACAAACCCGAGACTCTGGAAGCCCTAAAGGACAACATTCGACACGAGTGTGAGAATCTGTCGCCCGAAGTTCTCGCTGAAGTGACGGCGCCCATTTGGCCGATATCATCTTCTCGACTTGACCAATAAAAATTCTAAAAGTTCCAATAAACATAATCAGAAAACAGAATCGAAGTTTTTCATTTAGAAAAAAAAAGAGATCCAAACAACATCGGATGGATGACTTCTTTTGGCCCACCCTGTACTTTGTTGAACTTAAGTATAAGCATCCGTAAAGCTTAAGATATGGTGAGAAATGTCCGCTCTTTGGCAGGTTTTTAATAAAGTCAATTCCCAGTCCAATTTTATAAAAAAAATCAGGAGCCCCACAAGGGGATCATTTGGGTTCGATTCTTTTTATACTCGCTATCAATGACGTAAAATCGTGTATGCATAGATCTGCAAGCTGACGTTGACAGATTTTTTAGCGTGTGGCAAGAATGGTTTAAGCCTGAATCCGTTTAAGTGTCAGGTAATGCCCTTTTCAAGAAAACGGTTATCAAAATATAATAAATTATTTCAAAACAAGTTTAGAATCGCCTTTATAGACTTAAAGATCTGGGAATCATACTCGGGTTTCACTGGAAATACAATCAGCTATTTAACCACCTTGGTTTTTCCCATGTAAAACGTCATGCATCACAGGTATAGTATTAGTCGCCTTTCTATGATATTAATAAGCTTAGAATTAGAATTTTAGAACTCTTGAGTCTTGATGCCAAAAACAGCAACGAAAATGTATGTTCCTATTTATATATTATCTTACTCTTCAAAATGACATTTTTCCTATCAACAAAAAGCTTCTCGAGAACTCGGAAATAAAATATCTGTTCTTGTTGGTTTTCCCAACACAAAAGTTGCATTGTCACCCCTAGAATAGCACAAGAATAGACTATCTACAGTTATATTTGGTCATCCCTAACATGCCCCCCTCGCCCCTCTTATTTCAAACATTTAGAAACAAACCCAAACACTTAAGAAAAACACTGCAAAGGACATACACACAGAAAAAAAACAAGGTAAAATCAATTAAAATGATAATGATTCAACATGTTTTACCAATGTTTTTGCTTCATAGAGCATTCGTGTCATTTTGAAATGATTTCTTCTTCATAAAAACCAAGGCTTGGTCATGTTAAAACACCGCGATTATCATGTTGATTCACGATTAACATCATGATAAATAACAATTATCGTCATTTAGAATCATGATGATCATAGTGTTGAATCAGCATGGATTTCATTTTAAATAACCACGATCAACATGTTGTATTACCATGATGATCATATTAAATCTTAATTATCATCATATTGAATCAACTTGACAATCATATTAAATTACAATGATCATCATGCAAAATCATGATGAAAATCGTGTTGAAACACCATGATAATCATATTAAATTACAATAATCATCATATAGAATCATGATGATAATCGCTTTGAATCAACATGGTCATCATATTAAATCTTCGTTATCATCATATTGAATCACCATGATAATCATATTAAATTACCATGATCATCATGCAAAATCATGATGATAATCATATTAAATTACAATGATCATCATATAGAATCATGATGATCATCGCTTTGAATCACCATGGTCATCGTATTAAATCTTCATTATCATCACATTGAATCACCGTGATAATTATATTAAATTACCATGATCATCATGGTAATCCTGCAAAATCAAATTGCATTTGAATTCAAATTACAAGATGAATCAGCATGATCATCATATTGAAATAAGATTAAAATCCTGTTGAAACAAATATTTGTTTTGTAAATTAAATAAGTTAAGTCCGATTGAAACATACTTACACTTTTATTGAGCCAAACCTGTAAGAAAACTTATTCCATAAAAAAATAACATACGTTTATAGAAATCATTTAAAAGTTTAATAATTTATTGAAATAATATTCAATTAAATAAAACATTACAATTATTTGGAGATAAATACGTAGTAATTTGCTTTTTTTTTTGCTGTTCTTGAATAAAGAATAACATTTTGGATATTCCAGTGATAAAAAATAATTATATCAATTTAAAACAAACATCAAGGCTAGATAAAATATTATTAAATTTTAAAAGAGTCTTAACAAAATAAACGTATAACCCTTTTAATTCATAAAGAATCAAACCTACAACAATTAAAAATAGTTGGATGGTCAAACCTTGGGTGAAGTATTTATTTCCCAGCTAATATATGGTTCATTCATAATCGTTGATTGTTGTTAGATGAACGATGAAACTCTCATTGGCATCGGGAACGCTGAGTTTTTCGTTAGCTTGTTTGCCTTGTCAGTAAAGTCCAGTGAATCTAAATAGAAATGTGTGGTTAGACTTTGTGTAAAGTTGAAATATTAGAATAGCTTACCTTCTTGCTTATTTTAGAGAGCTGCGAGCTCAAGTCTTTTGGAATCGATGTTAGCGTTGATGTTGTAGAAACTATACTGGATTCGCTACCTAACCAAGAAACTATACCTTGCTGGCAATTGATTGGGACAAAGTATCGTCATCATCTCGGAACCTTAAAACAAAACAAAAATAATCTGTTAATAACCACTAAAGTTAATTAAAAAACGCAAACATACTTCAGCTCTTTTCCATAAAAAAAGCATCTCCCAAAAACGCTCCCGCAAGCCAATTGGTTTTATTGCTTCTTGTATATCCTCCTTCGACAGAAATCTTAAGCTTTCATAACCTATTTCAGCTCCTAAAAAAGAAATTTGATAAATTGTTATTTTTGCGGTGGAATAGTGTGTTTAAAATGACTGTTGCCTGTCATCTTTTGAACGATCAATTTTGATGATTGTATAGGGTCACGCAAAAGTAATTTCATAGCTTTTTTAAAGATTCAAAACTTTTCCAATCACCCCTACACAACAAGTAGTTAAGCAATGACAGCACGGTATTTCTACCAATTCGATTTTTGTGTGTAAAAATTCTTCAAATTGTTAGACACAATGCGCTGTAATTTCTAAACTACTTGTCCTGTAGGGATAATTGTATGGTTTTGAATGCGTAAAAAAAAGCCCACTAAGCGTACTTCAAAACTATTTCAACCTAACACAAAAATATTAGAAGTTTTTTTTAAAAATATTTTTATTAAAATTATCAAAGATACCTAATTAAAATATTATGTGCAATTTTTAAAACTCACCAATTAGGTATTTTTTTGCTTTATTAATATTGTTTTTTTTTTTTGTGTAAAAATGCATATAATTTTCCGCTTCGCTATCCTGGATACTCAACACCCCTCGTCATCTGTCAGTCAATAGGTTGCACTTCACTTATGTTCACAATTTGCACATGAAAATTAAAACTTTCATTTGAAGCCATATTTTTAAGTATATTTATCACTTCCCGAAACTTAAAGCGATATGACACATGTCTCATGCACAGCGACTAAAAGGTAACTGATGGACATTTCTGAAATATTTTTTGGCTTGGCTTGGAAGAAATAACGGGATCCTTCAATTTTTGCAGAAATCAACTACAAACAATGATATTCTTATACGATTTCGTCATGAATCAAAGAGAATTCATTTTGATTCGTGTGGACTTCAAGTTGATTCAACGCGATTCAATATTGATACAAAAACCATGATACAGGGTGTGCCTATCTTGGGCCGAATGTATTATTATTTTTGTTTGTAATTGATAAGTTGTTTGTCGTCATCGTTTTTGTTTTGATTACAAAAATTAAACAGATGAGGATTCTTTTTGGTTTCTGTTTGACGTTGTGTGTCGATGTATGTATTTGTAATAAAACGTACAAAGTGAGTGAAATACAGCTGTTTCATGCTACAACTATTAAGATAGCTCCTTCCCGTATTCATTTTTATTTCGTTCTGTGCAACTACGTCTTGGCGTAAATTTTTACAAAAACAGAATGTTGGTGCTGCTGAACCCAATTATGGAAAAATGTATCAGTTCAGTAAATCGAGAACCCTCAGCTACCGTCATTAACAAAGTCTTCTATAATTCCATCTACTTTGTTCCTCAGTTTTTAATTGAGATTATAGGTACTATAATACAAATTATGCATATTCGTGCATATTAAGAAACTTGAGATAATAATCAAACATTATATTACGGTGATAGAGAAACATATTTGAATTAAGGGCCGATTTCTGTCAGTATGTCGGTTGGGCCAAACTTCCTTAAGTTTGAAACATGAAAACTTTTTTTAATTTTTCTTTAGCTCAAAAATTCTCAGTACCTTTCATAATAACTGTTATTTAAAAGTTGATTTTTCTCGAAAACGTCTCCAAAAATTTTTATGAAAAAATAGCTGTATATTGTTATTATGTAAGTATTAGGCATATTTTGGCAAAAAAATATTTTAAGATGATGTACTGAAAATGGTATCTCCCAAAGGACCAGTTTTACTCAACAGATCAACCGATATCAATCAAAATTGATATTCAAGAAAATTTAAGTAGCCAAAATAATTTGAAATTCAAGTGTTTTCGAAAATTTTTTTTTTGTATTTTTAAATTTTATTTTTAATTATTTTTACCTTATTAATTAATTTAATTTAAATTATTCCACTGAAAAGTATTAAAGTGTTTTTTTAAACAATGTAAATTTACCTAAATCGAAAAAAACTGTGACCGGAAATAAAAGCAAGTAAGAGCTTACTAATCGTGCAATTTATTTGAATTAAGATTAGGAATTCGAATTGAGAAATGCACAATTTATTTTTTGCTGCCAATATTTCCAAAATCAAATATAATTTTCTCAATAACTCAACAAATTTGTTAAATTACTTTAATGACTTAAATGACGTTTAACAAACTGCTGTTTGAGTTAAGGCAAAGTATATAACATTTCCAGAAAAGGGCGTTCATGAAAAGTCCATGAATACCCTTAATATTTCTAATTGCCCATTAAATTAATCAAAGCTTCATTTTCTTTTTACCAATTTAAAATTTATTGTTACTTCTTCGCTTTATCTAGCAAATGTCCCGCCACACATTCACAATACTCATAAATTATTAGTTTGCGTGTGAACTAGGACTAGGAAATAACAAGGTAATTTTTATTTGTAGGTATCACCCTGTAGTTTAATAGTAGTTACTTAGAGATTCCTTAAGGTCGTGACGTAAAATAACGGAGCTTATTGAAAATTTTGTAGAAATCAAAAGTATGTAGGATTATAATTAAACGATTTCATTTAAAAATAAAAATATTTCGTTAAGTTTAGTGTTTTCTTTTTTTTTAATAACAGCACTTATTGAAAATTTTGTGGAAATCAAAAGTATGTAGGATTATATCTAAATTATTTCATTTAAAAATAACAATGCTTCGTTTTGTTTTGTGTTTGTGCCGAATGTGTATTCTCTATCTGCAAAATACCAAAATTTAATACAATTCAGTATTAAATGAAAGTAATTTCCGTGGCTAAGAATTTCCTGGAATCTAGCTATTTGACATTTCTCTTTATTCGAAGAAGTTTAATGCACCTGGATCCTGGACTCATCGTGTAATAGCAGACATACTTTTTTCCAAAAGTTATTTTTGGAATCACTCCTTTTTTATTGACTTTTTAAATTTTTGATTTTGTGGAGTGGAGCTGTCTTTATAAAAGAAGAAGGAAGAAACAACCGAAAATAACCTGTTATTTTTACATGAAAAATGTTTGTTTCAATGTTATGTTCGTTTTACTTGGAATTAATATGAGAATCATTTTATTTCAACACTATTTTAATGTTGAAATTACTTCAATCGTGTTATTTCGTCATGATCATAGTTGTGAAATTTTTTTAAATGAAACATTGATGATTTAAAAATATTTCCTGTGTGAAAAATACCATGTTGATTCAAAACGAAAGTAGTTGTTTAGGTGTATGACCTGTTAATTTTACATGAAAAATGTTTGTTTCAATGTTATGTTCGTTTTACTTGGAATTAATATGAGAATCATTTTATTTCAACACTATTCTAATGTTGAAATTACTTCAATCGTGTTATTTCGTCATGATCATAGTTGTGATATTTTCTTAAATGAAACATTGATGATTTAAAAATATTTCCTGTGGGAAAAATACCATGTTGATTCAAAACGAAATAGTTGTTTAGGTGTATAACCTGTTAATTTTGCATGAAAAATGTTTGTTTCAATGTTATGTTTGTTTTACTTGGAATTAATATGAGAATCATTTTATTTCAACACTATTTTAATGTTGAAATTACTTCAATCGTGTTATTTCGTCATGATCATAGTTGTGATATTTTTTTAAATGAAACATTGATGATTTAAAAATATTTCCTGTGGGAAAAATACCATGTTGATTCAAAACGAAATAGTTGTTTAGGTGTATAACCTGTTAATTTTGCATGAAAAATGTTTGTTTCAATGTTATGTTTGTTTTACTTGGAATTAATATGAGAATCATTTTATTTCAACACTATTTTAATGTTGAAATTACTTCAATCGTGTTATTTCGTCATGATCATAGTTGTGAAATTTTCTTAAATGAAACATTGATGATTTAAAAATATTTCCTTCGGGAAAATTTGCACGTTGATTTAAAATTGAATTAACGTATCGAGTGAATATCCTGTTGTTTACATGTGTTTTTGCATTAAATATTTTTAAATTTAATTTTAAACATGAATAATTTTATTTCAACATTTTTCCAAGTTAAAACTATGCGCAAACGTTTTAATTTGAAATGAAAATCTAAATACTTGATTTTAATCTTAAATCAACAGGACTTAGACTCAAATTAATGTTTTGAAATATTAAAAAAGAACTAAAACATGTTAAATGGAAATGAAATCCAATGATTTAAAAATTCATGTTTTTTATTGAAATCAACAATTCGTCACGTTGATTTTACATCGCAATATTTTTCTGTGTGTATTTTCAAGTGGGAAATCGGATACTTCGAAAATCATCAAGAGCCAATATCAATGAAGAACATTTCAATGGCCGAACAAAATCCAAGTCCTGAGTTCTGGAATTCTGAAAAAAGGAGTCCTGTATTACGCAACAAAGTTAATTTAAAACTTAAAAAAAGATGCATAACAAAAATTTATTGTTGAATGACTTTTTTTTTTTTGAAAGGACACATGCAAAGTAGCCTGCAATTCTGTCCTTTAATCCCTTACTTTACATTTTATGTAATTTACCTAAATTTAACTTTGAAGACATCATGATGAAATCCTCAAAATTTTATTGAAACGCAAATATTTGCTCGTTTGCTGAAGAATCGTCCAATACATTAATTGTTATGAAGGTCCAGGATTCTTCATAGTAAAAGCTTTCTGTTTCAAAGTTAGCTATTACAGGAGTTCTTTCATATTACAAGAGAGGACGAAAAAACCTTCACAACAAACTTTAAGGGTCATCTTAAATACCATTGGAAGCAACCTCCAATGGCTGCTTCCACATATCCTCCAGATTCCATTGCAACTTTTGGAGACTTTCCATTGTTTCCAGGTGAAATTTTCTCTGAGAATTTTCTTCGATTTAGGAGAGAGAGATAGAGAAAACAGAGAGAAGAGAGAACATACCCGCTCTCTTCTGTAACAACTGGGTTGCCCCAATTACCAATCCTCACCTACTTGGCACTCTTGCTGCCTCTCGCGGCCTTTTCTAGCACTATGCTTTCCATATCGACACGACCGCATATAAGGCACGGAAAAGCATAGACGCGCTTTATAAGGGATTTAAGGAATACGTGTATTGTCTTGGTCAGTTTGCGAGTCATTTAACCACGACACGATAACGAAAAACGTCATGAACGGGATATACTTTGTCATTTCTCCACCCCCGCACTTCCCTTCATTTATCCTGGATTCTTTGGGTACAATAGTATAGTATTATGTTGTGGTCATATGCATGACTGATTTATTTGTTAAAAATGTATGCACGGTTTGATCCTGGGTTCTTGATGGTGATATGGTGATGGTGAATCTAAAGGATATATTCATAAATTCTTTGGAAAAAGAAATCCTTGTAAGGACATTAATTTTTGCTTTTTTGTTTTTCCTTTTCACATGCGATTTTGTCGGCGATATGATTTGAAATTGAAAAAAGGACGATAAGCCCTTGGCTCGAGTTGACCTACTTACACTGTTGTAGGTAGTTGCGCCGCTGTTCCTCAATTATTACCCTGGCCAATTAATTATGCATTATGAAAACATTGCTTTGAAGGAAACACCGTGTCATTATAATGGCTGCTGGTTCGCAGGGATATGCCCTTCTATTGTTGTTTGTTTGTCGCTTCATTATTAATTGTTGTTGTTGTTGCTATTGTTGGCTGTGAACCAAAAAAGTTTAAGTGTGGTTTTTTTTCATATTCGTGTTGTCGTCCTTACATTATTTTTTATCCCCAAATGCAATAGAGAGACAGCAAAAAAAAAGAGTGTTTAACCCTCACAGTTATGTGTGTGACACGATGGACGATTTTCACGTGTGGTTGTTTTTATGTCCTTTTTTGGGGTTTAGCAAAAAATGTTTTGATTTAAATTTTGTGTGTTTTTGCGGTGAATAAAGTTATTTAAAATATGATCAACAAAAATTGAACTGGGAGAGAGCTGGGACAGAAAATGAAATCCTATAACCATGGGGCAAATAACTGGGTTTTAGTTTTGCGTGGAAAACAAAGTTTTGCGGGCAACCATGATTGGCTGCTGGAAAAACTTCGTGTGCAGAATGATTGTATACTTAATTTGTGGACATTTTTGTATGGCTACGTGTTTAGTTATTGTTGCTGTAGCTTCCTTTTTTCCTTCACTCAGCTACATAGGTGCGATTGCAGTTTAAAATAATAAAATTGCTCTTGTTTTAGTTTTGAAAACTTGTTATGGTTTTCGGGGTTAACACGGTAAATCACGGAGGTAATAAATTCTGGATTTTTTTTCTAAGCTTTTTGTAACATTTTCAGTGTGTTACAAAAACTTAGGTGTTTCTGTGGTATATTCTTATATAACTTTAAAAATATATGGATTTTGAAACAAAACGGGTGTGACGTGTATTGAAAGTGACGAGTGGAAAAAAGAATAAAGGACATTTTAAGCGACCTTTAGTAGGGGGTTAAAACAAATGCATTTCTCCATGGATTGAAAAACAAATATTTTCGTGATCAACTTACTTTCTTATGTTGGCTCAACTATAGAGCTTGGTGCTCCTATAGGCCTTATTTATATGAACTTCCAGCTGAGTCGGTCTACAGTCTGCCGTCTCCAATCTCGTATCTACTTTAAGTATGTGGAGATCTCGCTCTACCTGGTCGCTCCATCGAAGATAAGGTCTACCTTGGTTTCTGACTCCCTCTGGTTTGGCGTGGAAGACTTTACGAGCTGGAGCGTCGATGTAAATTAGCTCTACATAGCCGAGCTATCTTAGTTGTTGAATTCTAATTTTTCTGGCTAGGGTAATGTCGCTGTTCATAAATCGTTCGCAGCACTTTTCTCTCGAAGACTCCAAGTGACTTTTCATCCGATTGGGAGAGAGTTCATGATTCTGCATCATATAGATATAGTAGGAACAGGATGATGAGTGTTCTGTACAGTGTCAACTTAGTTTTTCTGTAAAGGGCTTTATTCCTCAATTGCTTACTCAGCCCAAAAAAACAATGATTAGCAAGATTAAGTCTGCGTTTGATTTTAGCGCTGTTGTTGTTGCCTGTGTTTATAGCAGTACCCAGATAGGCAAATTCACTGACTAAAAAGAAGTTATACCTATCAATGGTCGCGTTCTGGCCAATTCGGTGGTGGGATTGGAATTTTGTTGATGAAAGAATGTACATACTTCGTCTTGTCCTCATTTATTTTCAGTCCCATTATGCTTTCTGCTGACTCCATAGTAGTGAAGGCACCGCACCGGTTACTGCTCTATTTGTTCTTCTTATCACGTCAATGTCGTCCGCAAACCCCAAGTAATTGTGTCGATTTATTAAAGATGGTGCTGGCATGGGTGTTCCGTATGACATTTTCCAAAACAATGTTAAAACTGCTGCATGACAGTGCGTCACCTTGTCTGAGCCCTCTGATGGTAGTGTCGAAGGTTTCTGTAGAGTCCCTATACCAACTTTGACGGAACAGCGAGCATTTTCCAACGTCATCCTGATGAGGCGTATCAGTTTAGTAGGGATTCTAAAGTTCAACTCTTAATAGAGTTACTGTCGTAGGCTGCTTTAAAATCGACGGAACAGGTGGTGGGTGTCCATGTCCATGTTATATTCTTGGGTTATCTCCAGGATATGGCGTAATTTGAAAATTTGCTCGTAGATTTCCGACCTATTAGATCATCAGCAAATGGCTTGAGACGTTCAAAACGCTGGACAGGATCTTCAGACTTATGCCTCTATAGTTGGCGCAGAGTAGTCGGTCTACTTTTTTGTGGATCGGGCAGATGGTACTGAGATTCCACGCATCAGGCATACTCAAAAAGTTGATAAATTTCTGCATTTAATGAAAAACAAATATTTTCGTAATTCAAGAGACCAGATCAACTGTATGACACTTTTGCTAGAAATAGGAAATCGGGGAGCGTAAAGTTATTAAAATTGAATCTCGCTGCTCGAAGTTAGAAGATTTGTATTCAAGTTCAATACTGATGACAGGTATGACTTCAGACTTATTGTGCGATGGGTTCAGAACAAAAACTTCGAGTTCAATATTCCAGAGCAATTCCTTGTCCTGAATATTTCTTGCTTCAACCTGATTGATTCCTTTATTTGTGTAGATAGTCTGCAGTAACTTCTTAATATTTACATACTTAAGGTGGCAGTCCATTGTGGTTTGTGGTCCTCGGCCTCAACCAACATACCCCGCCACATAGTCTGGTCCCTAACTACAGTTGCCTAAAGTTACCCACTCCAAGTTTGTTGAGTTCGTCCTCAACTTGATCGAGCCACATTAGATGGGATCGTTCAGTACTGCGCCGGCCCTCAGAGTTGAAATCTTCCATGCGCTCCACATGGGCTATCTAAGAGAGTTTGTCATTGAATCTTCTACTTTATACATCATACATGACCGAATATCACCCGTAGAATCTTTCTCTAAGAACCCCAGCTGCTTTTGATCCAATTGGGTCAGGGTCCACGCTTTTGCCCAAAACAATAGTATTGGGATGATTAAGGTCTTGTATACTCGTATGTATATCTAGTGACTCATTGGTTCTTTGAGAGAGCTCTCTCAAGAAATCGCGCGATTTTTCGATTGTTTGCAGAGTTTCGAAAGCGTCACCGGCCGCCCGACATTATTTCCATTCACTAATTTTTGTTTTTGTTTTGAGAAATAAAGTCGAACTCAAAAATTATCGGAATTTGGCATTATTTCCAATCACAAATGAAAATACAGACACTTTGACCTTATTATGCACGACGACCTCAAACATGTTCATTTCAATCATTTCAAAAATTTTGAGATCTTTCCATTTGGCCTTATTTGACGGCACCACTATTTTTTTGTATCACTCAACGAAAGTATATTTCTAAGAAAACAAAAATGGTCGCAACTAATCAATGACTCAATTTATATTCCACGCATTTTGTATACATACATATACATAAATATTGCTTTACGATGGTTTCCTAGAAGCGTTGATCCCTTATTTTCATGTAAAATTTTAAATTTTAAATGAACTTCAAGGAAAACAGCATTCAAGCTTAACATAAAAGATATGATTTTATTATAAGTGTGTTTATAATATAACTTCAAGTGCTTTTTTTTAGCAAAATCGCGTTGTGAATTTCCGCTGAAAAATTGTTTATTTTTACTAAGAGGATGTGATGTTGAAAAGGAACTTGATTTAAATGAATTCGATGGAAATGTTTTTTTTTTTTTTAAGGAAAAAAAATTTATTTAATTTATTTAAAAATTCGCAGTAAACTATTCCCATCTGAGCTTGCTTAATTCGATTAGTAGCTGGGTAAAATCTGTTTGACAGTAGTTGATACATATTTTTAAAATAGAAAAAGAATATTAAAAGGAATGCATTTTGATTTGCACACCCATTTCCCTAAAACGCTTCAACAATGTGTGCTACTGTATTTCTTTCTATGGCTGATTTTGTCAAGAAATGTCATTTAAATTGGACAAAAAACTTGACGTTAAGGTCTTGCTTAACATTTTTAGGTTATCATTGGACCACCCGACCCCTTAAATATTGCAGCCACGATGGAGAGCTTTTTTAAGAAAAAGAAATGTAGGAATCTGACGACAATTTTTATGAAAAAAATTTCCATATGGACATATACCGCATTTAACAAATTGTGTATAAAACTTAAATATTTGGAAAGGCAAGATACGCAATTTTTATTAAAAACAGGAACTACGATTTTGATAAAACTTTCTGAATCGCGTTTTTATTATAAACTTTATATTTTGGTTATAGTAGATTTTTAAGGAAAATTCTCATAACGGTACAACCACTTGACAGATTTCAATGAAATTTTTAATGTGGAAGCCCTATTATAAACGAAATAATATTAATTCTTAAATATAATAAATTAATTAAAAAATAATTTTATCCGAGTTTTTTTTTTTGGTTTTTTCAAAAACGGTTTGATAATTTTTCTGATAAAAACTAAAAAGTGCTAAAATTTGCCATACCTACTAAAACAATTTGGAATTATGTTTTGGAAATTTTTTTCAAAAAAACTGTTCCTAAGATTTTGAAATTTCTTTTCTTAAAACTCAAAACAATAATAGAAATCAGATAACTTAGTTCATTTTTCTAGCAAAAAAAAGTTTTAACTATAGTGAATAATAAAATTTCATGTTTTTTTCGTTAATTTTTTCTTTCAAAATCTAAAGCCACACATAAGAACAAGTTCGTGCGACCCATCAGTCGTGTTTTTTATTAGTTTATTATACATAAAGGAAATTGAAAAAAAATTAGTTAAAAGAATAACGGTACCTACCTACCTGTCATTAAACCGCTATGATAAAGCATATTTTTTTTCTCGAAAACGGCTCTAGGGATTTTGATTAACAAAAAATCAGTTCATTTGTTTGGGTATACATACATATATGGCCTATATTATGACTTGAAAAAAAAAAGACATCAATGGCTTCATATGACTAAATTTTTTGCTTTCGACCATTTTCGAAACAGCTAAATGGGGTCTTATTTGTACTGCATTCCAATACTTTTAATTGATATTTGTTATGTATTTTCTTAAAAGCATTTTTAAAACTTTTTTAATATTTTCTAAACATTAGTACACATTGCACTTTTCAAAACTACCAAAAGCAAGCAAAAGTAGATTCTAAATAGTTTTCAAGTCGAGAAAAACTATTTATACAAAAATCATCCGAAAAAAGTATATACTTGATTCTTAGTATTTACTCCATTCCCTACTGATTTTTTTTTTTTTTTGTATACCTACCACCCAATATTAGCAGAAGATTCTCATCAACCTTCTGTTGTCAAAATGTCATCTTCATCTTTTAATTGCCTAAAATGGCATGTACTTTACAAGACTGTGGCCAATCTCTTCTAAAAATAAAATGCACGACTGCGTCGCACGTACTTGCTCTAATCAGTGACAGTGGTATGGGCTTGAGATTTTGATAAAAATAAAATTTTCGAAATTCTTAAATAAATACTTAAACTAATTTGAGCTGAAAAAAAAGTACGCCATTTTATTTCTTGGATAAATTTGAATTTATGAACATAAATTTAGAAAAATTTGTGGAGCGGTTTTTGAGAAAAAAAGTTTTTTTTGAAAAACTTTTTTAAAAAAAATCTTCAAAAAAAATTCAAAAGCGCCAGTTCATAGGTATTCAGTAAATACATTTATTTAAAATTTTTAGAAAAAAAATTAATAAGCAGTTTTCAAAATATTAATTTTAAAATTTTTTTTTTTTTAGAATGCTTTTAAAAATACAAAAAAATATTTTTCAAAAATATTGGTATACAATACAAATTAAGCTATCTACAGCTATATGTGTGTGAAATTTCCAAAGAATCGGTTGAGTCGTTTTCGAGATAGTCGAAAGCAAAAAAAAACGGTCCTATGGAAAGTACTGTTCTTAGCCATTTTTTAAAACTTTTTTTTTAGCCATATGATTGGTCGTACCTAAAAAGCAAGACTGATTTTTTTAAATAAAAATCGTTAGAGCCGTTTTTGAGAAAAATAAGCTTTAAAATAACGGTTGTATGGCAGGTACCGTTATTTTTTGAGCTAAAAAAAAAATTTCAATTTCCCCTCTGTACAATACCTAAAAAAGAGTATATACCAAGTTTGAAGCAATTCGGCCCACCCGTTTGGCCTGTAGGTTTACATACAGACAGACAGACAGACAGACAGACAAACAGACGGACAGAATTTTTAGACCATCTTTTTTCGTCTTCGCTATCATCGTAATGTCATGTTTGATTGTTATCTCAAAACTTTTTTTTTTCGACGAATGCATAACTTGCCTTATAACGGGTGATTTTTTAAGAGGTTTAGAACTTTTAAAAAAAAAAAAACACAAAAAATTCGAAAAAATGAATGAAATATTTATTTGAATCGATAGTTTGAACCTTGCAATTTAATGTTTAAAGATAATTTCATGCAAATGTTGACCGCGGCTGCGTCTCAGGTAGCCCATCCGCTGAGTCCAATTTTGGCATACTCTTTCACACATATCGGCCGGTATCTCACGAATGAATGCATGGATGTTGGCTTCCAGTGCGTCAATCGAAGCGGGCTTGTCCCTATAGACATTAGCCTTGACATACCCCCACAAAAAATAGTCTAATGGTGTCAAATCGCACGATCTAGGCGGCCAATTGACCAGCCCGAAACGTGAAATTAACTGTTCACCAAACTCGCCTCGCGATTGCGCCATTGTTTCGCGTGCTGTGTGGCATGTGGCACCGTCTTGTTGAAACCACATATCATGCAAGTCAAGAACTTCCATTTCGGGCAAAAAAAAGTTTGTTATCATCGCTCGGTAGCGTTCACCATTGACAGTAACGCTGCGATTCGCATCATCTTTGAAGAAATATGGCCCAATAATGCCGCCGGCCCATAAACCGCACCAAACAGTGGCTTTTTCGGGATGCATTGGTAGCTGTTGCAATGCTTCTGGCTGATCTTCACTCCAAATGCGGCAATTTTGCTTATTTACGTACCCATTCAACCAAGAATGAGCCTCATCGCTGAACACAATTTGAACAATTTGAACATTTCGAACCGAGCACGAATTTTGATAGTAAAATTCAATAATTTGCAAGCGTTGTTCATTTGTAAGACGATCCATGGTTAAATTGCAAACCAAACTGAAGCTGTTTGACAGTGACACAAGGTACTAAACACACGTCAGCTGTCAAAACCAGTGTTGCCAAAACCAAACCAGCTAAGAAATCACCCAATAGTACCTATAATCGCAAGTAAAAATAACATAATATTCATTGTTCTAAATAAAATTAAATTATTGTCTAAAAACAACACACTAACTTGTATCTTGCGTCCAATTTGTTAATTTTAACGCGGATTTCATTTGGTGATTAATAAACTACTCGTTGTAGTGTTTTTGGCGACATATCTTTATAAATGTGGACATTCGTATGACATTGAATCTCACAGATTTCTGAGATCCTCTGTTCCCATATCTCTCACAAAAACTCCTCCGGCTTCTTTTTCTTATAAGTTTACAGTTTTCTTCTGCCAGGACATTCAAAACATTATTATTGTTTAGTTGTTCAATAATAAACAAGTTCAAATAGTATTCTTAAATCCTTAGCCATTTTTGTTGACTTATTTCTTTTGTTTTAATTTTTGCCCGTTTTGACTTTTAAACGTCAAATTTGACAATTAATGAAGTATCTCGATGAATTGCATACAACTTAGAGGCGTTCGATTTATTTTTACATAATTTAGTTTGGAAATTAGAATTTGGAATCGAATTTGGAAATTTGCTACGAAATTACCTCATTTGACCCAATAAAAACACAGTATAATAATAAAAAAAAAAAACACACACACACAGCATGATTGATTCTCGTTTTGACAGATTGTTAAGATATAGGCGGAAAGTTTTTTGACAATTCCCACCGCGGAGTTAAAATGGTGATTCGTTAATGGCTTGAGGATTATCTTTGCTTCATTTAAGTATATGGCAATTTCGCTTATTGACGAAGCCATTTAATAAGAAATGAGCTTCATCACTAAACATAATTCTTTAGTAAAAATGCTCTATGAACTTCGCAAGCAAATTAATTTTGTTTCAAATTAAATTTCAACAATTTGGAAACGTTGTTCCGTTGTTAAATTGCCAATCCTTATTGAATAGCAATGTCAACACAGTTTGACATTACCAACTGTCAAACAATAAACAACAAAAATCAAAACTTCTCATGCAGCTAAAAAAAAACATTCTTTTTAACTGGCCCCTTAAACAAAATATTCTTTTTTTCTTGTTTCGTTTCCTCTGTATTAACATCCAAACATAATACTGGTTTTCCAAATCAAGATGGCGGCAAAACATATAGGAACACGCACAATGCCGAAAGCTGAGTTTTAAAAATAGAAGTAAACACCTCTTAAAGATGATAAAAACTCATCGACAATCATAAATGGAAGCTGCTCCCTCTTAACTGGGATTATTGCTTTTGGATTGATTCTGATTAAAAACAGTTTAGAAAGTTAAACACTTTAATGTCTCTGTCAATAAATCAATCCCAACCAAGTTAAATGAATAGAATTTGATGTTATTGCTAAACTAAAAATGATAAATGAAAATAAACTGAATTCCTTTTTTTAAGCTTAAATATTTTAAAATCTATCAAAAATTAAATCCAATTTTTTGAACAGGTATTAAATTTGCGAAAAAAGAGCGCTCCATATACCATCAAAGTATAACGATGCAGACATTTTTGTTAAAATCTATAAAAAATTAAATCCAATTTTTTGAACAGGTATTAAATTTGCGAAAAAAGAGCGCTCCATATACCATCAAAGTATAACGATGCAGACATTTTTGTTAAAATTCATTGCGAAGGTATAGGTCCTCACCATTGAAAGCTCACAAAAAAACCATTTCCGATACATTTTCAAATTGAAAGGAGTTATAGGAACCTATAGAAATTGAATACCTATTCCACACCTAATCCTCAGCCATTTGCACTCTAAAATCGAAATAGCTGAAGGTGTACCTCGACATTGTACCTACAACACTATACACAGTAGGTTCTGTGCACACAACGCCATCGCCATCGCCATCGCCACCGAAAGCGTAGAAGAGTGAAGCACAAGGATGTTTTTGTACCATGCGATAGAGAACTTCATTCATAAATATAGGTTTGTATACCACAAATGACCTGGTCTTATATTTTGCGAGCCACCATATCTAAGCGGCTTAAGGTCAAATTGCATTGCACACTATACTGCAGTGCAAAAATTTGCTTCATTCATCTAGTGTCTAGTGCTCTAGTGGTGATCTATCTTCCCTCATTCAAAATTTGAGGTTTTATAAAAGGAAATATAAAAGTTTCATAAAATTCTTTGATACAGAAGGAAATTAGATCCTGGATCCTGGTATTATTTTCGCATTATGAAAACAACAACCTCTTCGTCATTCAAGATCTAACTTTTTGTAATTGCCATATTCAAGCTATTAAAACTTCAATATTTTCTTGAAATGCCTCCTTCGTATAAATACATTGTGTCCAATTAAATGTACAATTACCTCGTGCTTTTGTGAATTTACATTTCAATTGCCTTCGACCCTCTTATTTATTATTGTTCCCTACATTTCCAGAAAAGGAATATGTAAATGTTATACCGGATTCGAGTCTGGCGGGGTGGGTGATGATGGTTGGTTGGATTGGATATACTTGTACACATAGGTGCGGTAGCGACCTTAGTGAAGCGGAGCTGAGCAGAACCAAGCGGCTGAAAAAGGACGTTCAATTTAACTCCCCAGACTGTGGTGGCTATGCAAATGTTATTTTTATTTTAATACTGTTATTATGGAGCATTAAAAGCTGTTTCCATAATAGAAAGAGGCATAAAAGGACCGCGCACCGCGCTCTACCCGCCACCACAGCGAGCGCCATGCGGCGCGGCACCGGCAAACTGAACGAAATAAAGCCAGAAGAACACCGAAACCCAATGCTCCTTATGCCAAATATATAGATGTATACAACCAAATATTATAAGGAGCACTTTAAAAAGGCTGATTCTCTAATCGATTTTCATTTCTCGGGAGAGCCTTGATATACAAAACGTGATGGTTTAAAAAGAAAGCAATTTAAGACGGGCAATCATAGAATGAAATTCTTTCGTCTTTTTTTTTTGAAATTTTTTTTCGTTCATTTTTGAAGGAATGAGCATGAAGGCATCCTCGTTATTGTATAATAGTCCTGCATTTTTTTTTGTGTAGGTATGTGTTTAATGTCAAAAGAATATTGTTTGACATATGTTTTTTATTACTAAGGCAGCAAATATTCGATAAAAGGTTTTTAGATGGACGAATTAAATTTAAAGAGCATACATTATGTCATTCTTATAAACTCAACAGTTTCTATTTCTGTTCTGGATATTATAAATTGACATTTTAAGCGATTGGATTGTCTTAAGATGGGTTTTCGTCAGAAGTACATGAATCAAATATTTCAAATTAATAGATACAAAAGTCAAAAGACGACGGATAAAAATAAGTAAATGTGCTTTCAATGTCATGCTCTTTAAAATATACCCAGAAATTTTAATTTTATTTTTTCTTCGGAAACTGACATTCCAAGGAATACAAATTTATATTGTCAAGGGTTTACAGACAATATTTAATTTACGTACGTACAACGTACATTACATTGCCTTTCGAAAGAGTAGAGATACATTGTGATTTGTATAACCCAACCCAAAATGACATTCTGATAAGTTTCGGCAAGTTTCGTTCACTTTTGTTTCCGTACGTAATGTACCTACGCTTCCAGTTTACGGAAACAAAAGTCAGCCTATTATATTATCATTATTTATTTCTAAAGGCTATTAAGCGGAAAACACAAAGATACTTTGTGGTAAGCGTTGAAAGACGTTTAAAGTTGATACATAGAAATCTATTGTAAGCAATCACAAAACTTTTGTGATCAAACTTTGTTTTGACAGATGTAAAAAAACGTAATGTACGTAACATGGCAATAGAAGCAAATGAAAAGTTACCTAAATATTTTTCAACTTTAAGAAATACATTTGGCTAGTATTTTTGTTTGTCATTCATATTCTTCATTTGTATTTTAAGAGAAGCGCGTTTTTAAAGGAGGATGGGCAATTTGGTCCAACCGGCCAACAGAAACAAGACATACATACGTCGTTGGAAAGGTTTTCTCCTATATAGTTTATGGCTGAAACACAAACACGCTTTAGCTTCGTCTTCGTCTACGTTACGATGCACCCGCTTCGAGTTTGCTTTGAATGTCATACGACATTTCCGAAATGACAGTTCTGCCATTGACGGCTGTAATATTTTCTGAAAAGTGTGGTTTGGTTTTGATGTTTCAATATGAATAGATTATCGTGGCAATGCTCAGTTTATCGAGCAAAAAGAAATGCAGACTAAGAGACGTTGGTGGATCCGATAGCTCAATCTACGCAGAGATGAGGAAGGATTCTTTCTCTGAACTTAAGCCAAATGAAGGATATAGATCCAGAGCACTTCTTCAAAATATCAAGGATGTCTCAACAAGTATTCGAGATACTCCTCCCTCTAATTGAACCGCAACTTCAGAAGGCGTGTTGGAGAAAACCTATCGAACCGAATGCAAGACTTTTCTTAACCTTGGTGTAAGTTGTTGAAGTGAAAATGTTAAGTTCTTTGTTTACCAAATATTTCTTCAAGTAATTGTCGGAAGTCCTTGCGTGGATGTTTCGTATGGGATATTCAACAGTTGCCAACATCATTTACAAAACAGCCGATATTTTTTGGACCTGCCTGATGTCCTTTTATCACCATCAACTGAAAATGATTGGAGGCGAATTTCACATGACTTTGAAATTTTGTGGAATTTACCTAATTGTGTTTGCGCTATTGGTGGCAAGCACGTATATATTCAGTGCCCGCCAGGAGCTGTTTCGGAATATTACAATTACAAGGGACATCATTCTTAGTTTTTCTGGTCACTTGAGACACCAATTTTGCCGCAGTTGACATTGGTGCGTATACGGAAGTCAGAGTGATGGCGGAGTGTTTACAGACTCATCGTTCTATAGAAATGTTTTAACTGGTGGCATTAACTTTCCACCTCCCAGTTGACTTCTGAATTCGAACTATACCTGATTCAGCTTTTCCCTTGAAACCATTTATTTGATACGGCCGTTCCCTGGAAAATTGAACTCAGTTGAAATTATTATTTCAGTAAAAGGCTTTCTCGAGCTCGGAAAGTTATTGAAAATGCCTTTGGAATATTGGTCGCAAAGAGGAGAATCTTAAGTACAACACTAAATATGTTGTCTACAAATGCAGACAAACTCGTAAAGGCCATAGTAGTGTTCAGCATACATAACTTCAGACTATGTCGATCGTTACGATGAAAACGACCGACGTCCTTACCGAAAGTCTCTGGCGAAGGTAAGTAGGACCACTGACGACATGAAGGTCAATGGGATCACACAACTCATCTCAAGTTGCGTTTGCAATGCAAAATATATTAAAAGAATACCTAAATAAGTATAAAATCTGAAAACAGCAATTATTTCGAGGCTGAAAAAGTGTATTCTTTTTACTTACTTCATTATAAAAGAATTAAAATTAAAAAAACAAACAAAATTTTTCCTTACTAAATAGTTTATTCAGTCTTTTTTCATTAACGTATGTAAATACATATAACAAAAAGGAACAAAAAGGTTAATAATTCAGTATCACATTCTTAGTAAATCAGAAAAAAGAAACAAAAAGCTAATTCAATAATCACAATTAAATTAAATTATTCCAGCAGCTTCAGCACTTCTTCGTTGACGTCTGCTAAAATCTTTGTGTGCAGACGAAAACGCACTGCTTCGAGCAGAGGTTTCATGCATTTCGCTATATTCGCAATAAACTCCTCGTCCACATCGCTCGCAGGAGGTGCTGTGCTTTAATGAGTTGACAGCCACTCACTCAACCCTCCAAGAAAACGTTTGAAATCGTCTTCGGCCATTCCTTAAGAAGGGGTCTGGTTCAAAATCCCGAAAACCAAAATCCCGAAAGTTCCAAATCCCGAAAAATTAAAATCCCGAAAAATCAAAATCCAGAAAAATCAAAATCCCGAAAAATCAAAATCCCAAAAAATCAAAATCCCGAATAGCAATCAATACTGATAAATCGGATTAGTGATGCAGGCAGGCGCCTGTGTCAACATTTTTCATAATCAGCAGTACTTGGGTGGCCCGCTTCGCGGGTTCTTGGGATTTTAACTCCCTTTTTCGGGGACACACCCGCTCACGCAGCTTCGCTGCTTCGCTGCTTCGCTAAGGGTATGTAAATTTGTCAGGCAGGCGCCTGTGTCTGGCAGGCGCCTGTGTCAACAGTTTTCTTAATAAACAGTACTTGGCTTTTTTTTCATTCGGGATTTTGAACATTCGGGATTTTGATTTTTCTGGATTTTAATTTTTCTGGATTTTGATTTTTCGGGATTTTGAATTTTCGGGATTTTGATTTTTCGGGATTTTGAGCTTTCGGGATTTTGGTTTTCGGGATTTTGAACGGATCCCGTTTAGAAGATCTTGCTCTCTTTGGAGCAACCATCTCGTTGCCGTGCCGTCGTCAATCCTGAAACTAAAATCTTCACCGCTGATTGGCGACGGCAAATCTTGCGAGCTCTTAACTGCTGCAGTTTAGTGGTAGGTACCTACTTCCCTATTTGCCAGACTCCAGACACAAAAAAACATTTTTATAAGTCTTTGACTGAGTGTTAAAAAGGAATTCCCGCTCCCACCCAAGTCAATCAACTGCTCTTCGAAACACATTTTCTGTTCAACGAAGTTAAAACATTTTCAAGAAGAATTCGTATAATTATTCTCCATTTCCAAAACTTACCTTTGAATTATTTTTAGACTTCACTGCGAATGCCTCAAAAAACAAATGAATTTTGTTTGTTGACTTTTTTGTACAGCTGTTGAGCTGTCAAACGAAGCAAATGTTCAGCTTATGTATGAAATAGATCTTCCGTTTTAAGTCACATTACGTGACACTACGTTCTTTTCTTTACGATTGCCAAACGAAACGTGAGGTCGAAGCATCATTATGATAGCATGCATTGAATTCCTATGGCTGAACTCGTAAACGTCAGGTGAAGCCAAAGCTAAAGTGTGTTTGTGTTTCAGGCAAGAAGTTGCTTTTTACCGTTACTTTTCTGACAGCGTCTCTATAAAATTGGAGCATTTCATGATTTTAGATACAAATTTATTAGTCAAACACAGAGAGGTAATGGACAATCTGTTGGTAATGTTCAATTATGTCTGTTTAATTGCAAAAAAAAATTATGAACAAATTCCAAAATCTATTCAGATTGTTGTATTTCTAGTATCAAGTACTGCTCCCATGAGAACGATCAACATAGAGTAAGTAGCACAGACCAATACAGACCGCCAACTCGTACTCCTCTTGCCTGAAACACCCTTGAAATATTTTGTTATGTCTGTAAATACATGTACATCTCTGTCTGTGCATTTTGTGATGGCAATCATCCCTGCGTATGCCATTTATTTTTTTAGTTTGTTTGCTAAATGGGTTAAAAAACAAGGGAGAGCGTCACACTCTCAAAATAAATGGCATATCAGGTGATTTTCAGCTTGTAGGCAAAAAGAGAGACCATACAGTGAGTTGGCGGTCTGTATCTTATTGTTCCGTGGTAAAAAGACTTACATTATAAAATGTGCATTCTTTTTTTACTTGTCCAATTTATTATTTAACTTCTATCATCAAACAATTTAAAAATTTCATCTTCAATTTAAAAAACTTGAACCATGGCCTGTTAATTAAATAATATTAGTGTTCCTCAAAATTCACATTCTTAGATCATCAAACTGACCAAAAGTGAATTGCTAGTCTAGTCTACTACTCAACTTACAGATACTTCCTTTCTTCAAATTACAAAAAAAATCTCAAATAAATATGATGGATTAGAGTACTCAAAGAAGTTGTACGCAGACTTGTCTCTCTCCATAACTTAATTAAACGAAGCCCTTTCACCTGTAATTGGGTATTTGAAAAAAGTCTTGCACGTGACTGTGAGCAAATTGTATCTTCAGCGAAATCGAAAGTTTGTAATTTACTATTTAGGCAAAGCAAGCGAATTAATCTGATCGGATTGCATAAATATGAAGTTTGTTTGCGTTACAGTATCATAGCACCCGACGCCTTCGTCCAGCAAAGAAGCAACCCTAAGAAAATGGCTTCACACTTTTTGGTAAGTAAAAGAAATATTTTGGCTAATCGACTTAATAGATGTAATTTTCTTGCCAGATTCTCTTCGTTATTGTTTTTGGCAGTGTTTTTATAGCAGCAAATTCTGCAGAAGGGACAGATAAAGTTAAAAAGCGTGAACTTCCGCTTTTTGGAAACGGTTACAACTTTTTTGGAGGTGCCTCTTTGAATAGCTGGAAGCCTGGAGGTGGATCTGGTCTAGGTCCATGGAATTCAGGGTATGTTTATTTTCTAAAAAAAAAAAATTCTAAAAGTAGTTTGTACACCTTGTTAGGTACAGTCCATCTCCAAATGATGTGGCAAATGCAATCGCAGCAGCAAAACAAGCATCTGCCAACGTTCTTATTGCTCAGCAGCAGATGCAAGCAGCTAGAGAAAATGTTATCAAACAACAACGCGTGGCAATGGAGCGTGAAGCAGCTGCTGCAATTCTTATTCAAAAGAGTCAAGCTGCAGCAGCTATTCAAAGATCAGAAGCTGCATCTGCAGCTCAAGGTGTTGTGCTGGCTCAACAACGTTTGGCTGCTTCAAAATCAGCAGTCGCTCATCAGCAGCGTATTGCTGCTGCCAAAGAAGCTGAAGCAGCTTCTGCTTTGCAGCGATCTGCACATGCTGCAGCTGCTGAGATTCAAAAGTCAGAATATGAAGCTTCGAAATTGGGTACGTTTATACAAAATGGAGCTGCATCCACTGCTCATCATTTGTCACTTACAAAGGATAACGCCTTTAATCCAATCAACTTGGGAACCAACCACGTCTCGAATTTGGAACTCTATGGTCCTTGGCAAGGATCTGTGATTGGTGATGCTGGACCAGACAATGGAAAAGGTGGACCGTGGTGTAGTATTCCGATGTGACAACTGCTCTACTGTATGGTTCTTAATCAAGTGAGTCAAAACCCTTCTTTCATTTATTATTTCCAAATACTTAATGACAGTTCATTACAGTGTTGCCAGACAACACATGTATTGTATTAACTACAATACTACCAGACACTACATCTATTCTCTTCTTTTCCTAAAACTAAATGAAACATTTTTTTTTTTTTTTTTTTTCATTTATTTGTTTTAAACTAAAGTTAAAGTTAAATTCTATATATATATATATATATATCTAATGATCCATAGACAAATCATAGCTTTGGAGATGAGATGGCATGTTTCTCTTTCGTGCAACTCTATCTGGTGAAGCTACTATCGTTGTTGTTGTTGTTACTGGTTGAGTTGATGTGGTGGGTGGAATCTTTTTAACATGTGCAACATTTCTTCGATACCGGGTACCGGTGCCAGCATTTTCGACAGTCACCTGCGATCCTTTCCGTTCCATGACTTTATAAACTGTAGGCTCGAACTTGGTAGCTAATTTATTTGTAATTATTTGCCTTTTAACCACCACTTCATCCCCTTCTTCAACATCATTCGTTTTTGCGTGACGCTTACGATCTGCATATTCTTTTCCCTTGAACTTCATTTCTGCGTCTCTATCACGCAACTCATCATCAATTTCCATATGATTATTATGTTGCTTAATAAATGGTAACTTGTCACGAATGTTTCGGTTGAACATTAATTCAGACGGTGTCTTCAAAGTAACCGAATGGGGAGTTGATCTGTACATCAGCAAAAATTTTTGCAAATCTTCTCGCCAGTTTCCTTTCTCGTGCTGACAAATTATTAGTCTTTTTAATAATGAACGGTTTTGTCGCTCCACCTCCCCATTTTCTTGTGGCCAATATGGTGTCGTACTTTGTAGAGTAATGTTGTTTATGCGACAATATTTCTTGATTTCCTCACATACCAGCTGAGGACCATTATCCGCTTTTACAGAAATTGGTAATCCAAAACGAGCGAAAATGCACTCCAAGCGCTTAATTGTCTCCGTCGCATCAATGTTTTTCATTACATCTACCTCAAAGTAGCGGCTATAATAGTCAATTACTAGCAACAAATTGTGACCCGATGGCAATGGACCTTGAAAATCTATTGCTAAATGCTCCCATGGAGCCGACGGAAGTTCAGTCCTTCTTAAAGGTTCTGGTGCAGATGGCGCGCTTACTAAAATACAACCTCGACACCTTTTAACAAAATCTTCAACATGTGTATCCATCTTTGGCCACCACACTTTTGCTCGTAATCGTCGTTTCATCACAGTCATCCCCGGATGACCTTCATGGCCCAACTGCAATGTTCTTTCCCGCAGTGCTTGTGGAATGACAATCCGTGTACCACGAAGCAAAATGTTGCCAGCGAAACACAGTTCAATTTGGAATGTTTTGAATATCGATGCGCTACCAGTCCAGTCATTTTCGTTGAGTGCTTTTCTCACCGCTCGTATTTCATCATCATCCGATGAAAACTCTTCAATTTCACGCAGTTTTATGGCTTTCGGTTCCGCATATGACATAATCCACCTGATATACTCCTCTGTTTTGTTACTCCTCTCGGGTATTTCATTAGTATCCGTCAGCAAACGGGAAAGAGAATCAGCAACATTAGTTTTTCCTGGCTTGTAGATCACTTTAAACCTGTAAGACATTATCCTGATCACCCAACGCTCTATTCGAGCACACGGCTTCGATTTCGGCCCAAAAAGAGTTTCGAGTGCCTTATGATCCGTTACTAATTCAAAATCCCGTCCAAACAAATAGTAATGGAACCTTTCAACAGCCCATACCAAAGCTAGTGCTTCTTTTTCCGTCTGTGCGTAGTTCAGTTCTGGCCCAGTCAAGCTTCGACTGGCATATGCAATAATTCGTGCATCTCCATTTTGAAATTGAGTTAGTACCGCCCCCACTCCAACTGGACTAGCATCGGCTATAACTCGGGTTTGATACTTTGCATTAAAGTATCCAAGTAACAAATTGTCTGTCAAATTTTCCTTTAGCTTTTCAAATGCCAATTCTTGTTCTGGGCCCCATTCAAAACTGACCTCTTTTTTCGTGAGTCGCCGCAATGGTTCACTGATGGTTGCCAGATTTTGAATGAATTTACCAACATAGTTCACCAATCCCAAAAAACTACGAACTTCCTCGGCGTTGGCAGGCGTACGAAATTCCTTTACCGCTTTCACTTTGTCATACTTTGGTTTTATTCCAGACGCCGATAAAATATGCCCATAAAATTCAATTTCCTCGACCCCAAATTTGCATTTTTCCTTATTTAAAGTTATTTCATATTCTCGTATGCGATCTAGAACTTTTGTTAATCGTAAATCATGAACCTGTTTCGTTGATGCGTAAACCACGATGTCATCAATATAATTGATAACCCCCTCGCACCCAATAAGTATTTGTTCCATAAGCTTTTGGAAGATCTCGGGTGCACATGTTATTCCAAACATCAGCCGAGTGTATTGGAAAAGCCCCTTTCGTGTCATAAAAGTCGTAATTCCCCTTGATTCTGGTGAAATTTCAACCTAAAATAAAAGTATAATAAATCATCTTTAACAAATAAAATAGACATTTTTCATACTATTTCCAGATCTACGATTTAATAAATTTTTTTTTTTTTTTTATAATACAGTTATACAAACAAATCAACAGAGAGAAACACAAAACGAAAAATTATAAAATCAAAACTCAACCTGGTGATACGCCTGCTTCACATCCAGTTTTGAAAACCAGTTCGCATCACTCAAATGCGGCAAAAAGTCATCCATGGTAGGCAACGGGTGGTTTTCTCGCTCAACTGCCTGGTTTGCTCTACGCATGTCCACACAGATTCGCACATCATCCTTTCCTTTCGGTGCGACCACCAGTGGTGACACCCACTTAGCAACACCATTCACCTGCTCTATAATTCCTTGGTGTATCATTTGATCAATTCTGTCGTCAACTACTTTTTCCAACGCAATTGGCACTCGTCGGTATGGCTGTGCTACTGGTTTCACATCAGGCCTGATCGGAATATCAATCACCACACCTTTTATCTTACCCAGCGGCTTGTAACAGATTTCTTTTGAATTAATAGCATTGATATTGGCGCTACTGGTTTGCGACTTGAGATCGATTCCAATTTTTAGAACCCCGAGAGCATATCCTGTTTCGTATCCAAGCAAAACTTTCCCTATTTCATTGGCCACATAGAAATTTGCCAAGAGTTCGTTCTTTCCTGCCTTGATGACAGCGGAGAACATTCCAATGAATTTAAGCGGATATCCGCCATACGCACGAAAATCAATATCAACCTCTTTCTGCTTGTGCGTAATTGCAATGTTCTTGGCCTTCAAATCAAGCCAAGACAGTTTGTCGATAACATTAAATCGAACACCAGAATCCACTATTAATTCAATTTCAATGCCGCCGATAGTACACCAAATTTTGTTATCGTCACCATCTGGGCCAATGCAGAAAATATCTTCATTTTTCTTTTTGTTTGCATCAATAGCGAAAATATCTTCATATTCATCTTCAACGTTTATACGATCCGGTTTTGGACCTGTGTCAACCAGTTGAACATTTTCTCGCTTGAATTTATTGCTTGCCTGTTCAGTATCTAATTTATCGTATTTTCGTTTACCAATCACTCCATCCTGGCGTGCAGATCCACGACGAAAACAACATCGAGAGAAATGATCTTTTAGACCACAAGCGTGACACATTTTTCCTTTTGCTGGACAGTTTTCATCTGATGCTTTATGGCCTTTCGAACCGCACCGCCCACATATAATTGAATAGTTCAAACTTTTGTTCGAGTTTAGTCTCCGAAAGCCTGCAAGCTTTTGCTTGGTTTCAATTTTGCAAACGCTTTCTTTTTGTTCATCCGACTTCAATGAACTTGAATTAACAATTATAGTTGACTCACTTCCAAACAACTTCTGTTGTTGCGCCACCGCTTCGAAGATCCGTGCCATCTTAACAATCTGCTCCAATTTCTCGTCACCCCGTTCAAGAATTTTCTGCCGCAACTTATCAGAATGGCAGCCACTGGTGATTTGATCCCGAATGTTTTCATCAAGTTGATCATTGAAAGCGCAGCGCTCAGCTTGCTCCCGCAAGCGCATGATGAATATGTCGATCCTTTCAACCTTTTCCTGTTTCATCTGCCGGAAAATATGCCTTTCATAGGACACATTTTGTCTGGGCTCGAAAAATGCACAGAGCTTTTGGATTGCCTGGCCATATTCGTCCTCCTGTTTGAGGACGTAACCAGAAGCCAATGGGCCTCTGCGCACATCATCTGTACGTCCTTCTTCCGGCAGTGAATAAAAAACAGTTTGGACCTTCTCGCCACCATAATGCAGCATCCAGTTTAATTTTTCTGTTCCGCTTTCCATTGCGTTTGCTTGAGCAAAAATCTCAAATCCACGCAACCATTTCCTCCATTCGTCACCACAATTCCCATCTGCCTTAAAATTAAACAGGGGTGGTCCATCATTAATCCGTGTTCTTTGCATGCCTGCAATATAACATCAACAATTACTCAAAGACAATAGTAATACGTACAAATTCCTTTTCTTTATTTTTTTTTTAATATCTGATATCTAATTCAATAATCAATCAAAATTGTACAATATTCGTCTTAACGCTGCCACCGCCAAGAAAAACAACACTACATATTATTTCTAGAAACTTCCAGACGCCCAAACATATTTTATAGCATTTATAGCCACCATTTTTTTTTCAAACTTGGAGAAAACAGAAAACAACTCCTATCTCCATCTCTCTCTAACAGATAAGATACAACGCCAAAGTTCTCACTTTGGTTCAAGGACAACTTGCTAAATATCCCTACAAAGCTCCAACATTCGAGCGAACAACTTCTTTTCCTGCTCCAAATTAATTGGACGCGGCATAACACTCCATCTTTTGAGCCAACAACATCTTTCTCCTGTTTCAAGTTCATTGAAACAGCGAGTGGTTTTTCAACGCTCCATCTTTCGAGCTATCTATTCAATTTGTATCGAATCAGATAACAACAATTACAACAACTAATTTGCGCTTATTATTAAGCCGCATTAAATTTTCATACTAGGTAAGGTACTTACTTTGTTTTTCCTTTTTTTTTTTTTTTTTTTTTTTTTTTTTTAGGTTCGTCTGCTCCTCGTCGCCAAATGTAGTATTCCGATGTGACAACTGCTCTACTGTATGGTTCTTAATCAAGTGAGTCAAAACCCTTCTGTCATTTATTATTTCCAAATACTTAATGACAGTTCATTACAGTGTTGCCAGACAACACATGTATTGTATTAACTACAATACTACCAGACACTACACGTGGTACTAAAGTTTGAAATACTTAATTTACTGTATTCGAAAAATAGAATTTCCTTATTTAAAATAAAGAGTGTTTTTTTAGACGTGTGGTTTTCAATCTGGCAATACTTTTTCGGAGTTGGTGTTTTTGACAGCTGCCACTTGATTATACCCTATTCCATAGAATGGGTATATTGTGTTTGGTGTGGAGTTTGTAACATAGAGAAATAATATAGTTAGGTATAGAAAAGTATATATTATATTCTGACTCAGAATCAAAAACCTAATCGATTTAGCCATGTCCACAGACCAGTATACAGACCGCCAACTCGTACTCCTCTTGCCTGAAACACCCTCGAAATATTTTTTCCAGTCTGTGAATCTGTCTGTACATCTCTCTCTGTGCATTTTGTAATGGCAACTATACCTGCGTATGTCATTTATTTTTTAGGTGTGTTTGCTAAATGGGTTTTAAAAGCAAGGGAGGGCGTCACAATCTCAAAATAAATGGCATATCAGCTGATTTTTAGCTTGTAGGCAAAAAGAGAGACCATACAGTGAGTTGGCGGTCTGTATCTTTTTGGTCCGTGGCCATGTCCGTCCGTCCGTCCGTCCGTATGTATACTCTCTAGAGGTCGCAATTTTTGAGCTAGAAAGCTGAAATTTGGTATATATAATCTTTGATTCAAGAGTAAGGCTAAGTTCTTGAACCAGTAAAATCCGCCCACAAACACGCCGACAATTGCCATTTTTGTTGAACAACCTCAATTTGGTAAAATTAAATTATGTTGTTTGTACAGTTATGATAAAAGCATAAACCTAAAATTTTGCACGCGGAAGCTTCAGGTAAACTTTCTTCCAACTAAATAAAAAAAATTCAGTTTGGGCGTGGCTGACGCCCATTTTTCATACAAAACCATCAATATTTTTTATAAAATAGTAATTGTTTTATTAAAGCGAAAAACATAAAATTTTGTGGGTATTACTTAAACATAAACATCTTGTGCATGAAATCAAAAAAATTGATTTTGGGTGTGGCTGACGCCCACTTTTCACTAAAAACATAAAAAAATTGTTTTTGCAAATAAACGGTATTTATAATGAATCCGCAAGCATCTTGCGTCTCTTAGTAGAAACTACAAACTGTGTATGAAAAGAGATTTTTGATTTCGGGCGTGGCGAACGCCCACTTTTCATGAAAGAACGAAAAATGTTGTTTTAAAAATGTATGGTAGGTACTACCAATATTCAATTAAAACATATTTCCCTTTCCGTTCGTTATATGAAAAATATTTCTATATTTTCTTGTTTAAATTTTTTCAATACGCCCACTTTTAAAGGCGTGATTTTGATAAAACACCTTTGTTCAGGTAAGATCGTTTAAAAACTACTCGATTCAGCTGTAGTTTTACACATATGCCTAAATACTGACTAATAATCAAAGCTTAGTTAGTGCTTTAAATTTTTCTTAAAATTTTTTAAGACACGCCCACTTTTAAGGGGCGTTTCCGTCGAAAATCGTATAATACGTTAATTTTTTAATGTTTTTTAACTATCGGTCGCAGTTTTGAAGTAAAAAGATGAACATTTGATTTATATTCCTTGGTTATGTAGCAGAGTGTGGTCCAAGGATTGTTAAAAACACCCATAATAGCTATTTCCATTCAAAATCTAATTTTTAAAAATTTAAGTTTTGTCTTGTTTTGTTCAAATCGATCTGCAAGAATAAAATTGAATGTCACTGAGCTCATACTAATTGCCTTGGCAATAAAAAGTTTTAACTTTGGGCATGGCATGGCGCACGCCTTTTTATATTGTGCCAGCACTAATTGAACATTACACCACACAAAATTAATGTTATTGAATTTTTTTCTGTCTGCTAAAGAAGAATTTTGTTTCTGAAACTGAAACACCGACTGGCTGCGGGAGGCGAACGCATACACACATACAAATATAGGGAATAGGGTATCCAACAGTTCGTTCAAACGCACTGTAGTTCTCGATTATTTTTAAGTTTATCTTTAATCTCATATCTGAAAATCTCTAAGCTCTAAGCTTTCAGATAAACAAACAATCAAACAGAAAATAAGAAAAGACCTCAAAATTGCTTAGAGAGATATTTCGAAAATTCGGAATAAACGAAGATACACACTCCTGAGTCCTGCCGACCACACTTTCGACAGGATTCCTTGATGCCTTAAGAGTTGGAAAACATCTAATTTACTTTTACAAAACTAATTTAAATCAGGAAGATCAGATCATAGTTCAAGGAACTATGTAGAGGATTTTGAATTAAATCCTTATTTTTCGTTGATGCCAGCTTAGCTTACTAGATGTACATTTGAGTAGTTTTATTTGAATTAAATTACACAAAATGGATGGAATGAGAATGGTAGTCAAGCCATGTCAACTTGAACACAACTCCTAATTCTCGTTTTCATCAGAAAGTACGCATACAAAAATTGCTGTTGTTTTCGAAAATGCCCTGCGCAGGGATACAAAAAAATATCTGGTCATTATTACGAACAAAAATCTATTGTTTTTAGTTTTCTAAATAAAATTATGTAAATATTCTGTGAACTCACCTACACAAAGAAAAACAATGGCAAAATTATAAATTTTGCAATGTTTTCATTAGAAGATAATAAAACAAACCCTAATGCATGCATCAATGACTACACTGTCCTGGTCGTCCATCCAAACCAAAACCAAATCCACGAAGGAGACCAATTTACAAAATAGCAAATAAAAAAAAAAAAAACATGGATCGAACCCATTTTATGTATTTATTTACCATTGTCGATATGGTCATTATGTATATTTAAAGAATATTATCTATTCGTCCATCATATAGGTATGGGGAGAGTTGTCAGCAATGAAGGGTAAACATTTAATGAAAATACCCACTGGGGACATATCCTTAGATTATATTGTTGTATCATTTCATTTCTTTTTTTATTTTAGTTTTTTTTTTCTATTTTGTTTGTGATTCGTTTGATTTTGTTTTTGTTCGCTTGAGTTGCTTTTATACGAAATACGATACGATTTTAATTGAAATCCTGTCCTTGGGTCATTTGGCCGGATATCGGATTGTCCTGTCAATTCACACCCTTATTTGCTGTGAATCGATGGGGCGCGATGAAATCATTAAAACCCATATTGTTATCATTAACTTTGATGCCATTTAGATACTTTAAGAACAAAAAAAAACAGGGGTTGATGGTGTCAGGTTAATCTTTGCACTTAAGGGAACATTGGTATACAAAAAACACATTAAATAAAATTAAATTTCAATTATTCTTTAAAGAGCCAATTTCGTAAAATCAATTTGATATATTAAATTGTGAAGTAGCTAGTTTGTTTCATTGTTAAATTTCATAGTGCAAACACTTTTATAAATATTTTCTGATTTGTTTTTTTTTTTTTTTTTTATAAAAATCAAATATAATAAAATAAAGTTGAATTTCATGCAGTAGTAGGTACGCACAAAAATTTACAAAAACACGAGTTTATTTTTTAAACGAAATTAAAATATGCAAATAGTATATTTTCGAAAATTCTTTCATATTAATTTTCTGTTTCAAATTGCTGAAAGCATTAATGAATTTTTTCAGCTAAAAAAAATAGGCGTTTTTATAAATGCACGTGAATTTTTTTGGACTGAAATATTTTTTCTATTAGGTACCTGGAAAAAAAAACCTAATAAGCAAAACAAACATTTTTAAATTTGAAACAAAAGGGCTCAATATTTTTTTTTAAGAAATATATGACAGGCTAGGCTAAACCAGGTTTCACAAGCCACCCTAGACCCTGCAAAGATCAGGATGAAAACACTATAGTGGAAACGCAGGCGATGTTAGCCACCTGGAGAGACTACTTTAACCGGTTGCTAAATGGCGGTGACAGTCAAGGTCCCGCCCAAGATCAACTTGTTCCAGTTAAGCTTGATGACGACCACGAACTACATCCGCCAGCCCAAAATGAAATCAAAGAAGCCATCACCAGACTCAAGATGAACAAAGCAACTGGATGCGATGGTCTTCAATCGGAGCGCCTTGGCTAGGAGCATACACAAACTCATCTGCAAAATATGGTCGGATGAAAGTATGCCCGATACGTGGAATCTCAGTACCATCTGCCCGATAAAAAAAAGGAGACTGCCTACTCTGCGCCAACTATAGCAACATAAGACTTTTAAACATTGTTTATAAAATTGTGACCAACGTTTTATGTGAACGTTTCAAGAGGTTTGCTGATGACCTAATAGGTCCTTACCAATCCTGCTTCGGACCTTGAAAATCGATGATCGACCAAATATTCACATTCCGCCAGATCCTGGAGAAAACCCAAGAATATAACATCGACACCCACCACCTGTTCGTCGATTTTAAAGCAGCCTACGACAGTGTTAAAAGAGTTGAATTATATCGTGCCATGTCCAACTTTAGAATCACTGCTAAACTGATACGCCTTATCAGGATGACGTTGGAGAATGCTCGCTGTTCTGTCAAAGTTGGTAGAGACTCTACTGAAACCTTCGAAATCACCAGAGGGGTAAGACAAGGTGACGCACTGCCATGCACCCGTTTTAACATTGTGCTTGAAAATGCATGCCAGCACATCGGGCACCATTTTTAATAAATCCACACAATTACTTGGGTTTGCGGAGTACATTGATGTGATAAAAAGAACAAAGGGAGCAGTTACCGGCGCCTTCAATACCATGGAGTCAGCAGCCAGCAGAATGGGACTGAAAATAAACGAGGCCTAGACGAAGTATATGATTTCATCAACAAAAGTCCAGTCCCACCACCGACTGGGTCAGAACGTGACTATTGATAGGTATAACTTCGATTTAGTCAGTGAATTTGCCTATCTGGGTACTGCTGTAAGCACAGGCAACAACAACAGCGCTTAAATCAAACGCAGACTTACTCTTGCTAATCGCTGTTTCTTTGGGCTGAATAAGCAATTGCGGAATAAAGCCCTATCGAGAAGAACTAAGGGGACACTGTATAGAACACTCATCATCCCGGTCCTGCTATATGGAGAAGCATGCAGAAGCATGGAATCTAGAAGCATGGACGTAAGATTTACGGTCCTGTCTGCGTAAATCGAAAAGACAACATTTGGCGAAGAAGATACAACGATGAACTATATGTGCTGTACAGCGACATAAACCTAGCCAATTCGAATTCAGGGACTTAGATGGTTGGACGTCGACACTCCAGCTCGTAAAGTCGTTTACGCCAAACCAGAGGGAGTCACAAGCCAAGGTTGACCACGTCTCGGATGGAGCGTCTAGGTAGAGGGAAACATCCGACAGTTAACTTCTAGTGCAAAATTGGAGAATACATGCTAGATATCGAGACGGCTGTAGGGGCTTACTTAGTAAGGCCTAAGAGCACCACTCTCTAGTTGAGTCATCATAAGTAAATAAGTAAGCAATAGGTATATGACAAATAAATATTATCAAGAAAATAAAAATTACGAAGGATGAAGTAGCTCTTCCGTGCCCTGACTTAAATGACGGTAAATGGAAATTATCAACTGCCGAGCATACGCCACATACTCCACCAGCAAATCCGGACCCTATAGCCATCTGCCTCAAATTACGAACGCCAACGTTCATCCTCCGCGTCCACATCATTGCCACACTTAATATGAGGTCTTCCAGTTCTGCACATGCCCCTGCCACCCAATCCGCTGTTTTTTCAGCTTCGTCATTGAATCTTCTCCTTAATAGGACCGAATATCTCCCGAAGAATATTTCTTTCAAAGAACCCCAGCCTTTTTTCATCCCATTGTGTCAGTGTCCATGTCCACGCGTCTGCCTAATACAGCAGGACTGGGATGAAAAGGGGCTTGTATAGTGTTTCGTTGGTCCTTTGAGAGAGGGCTTCACTACTAAGATGAACTCTAATACAGAAGAAACCGCGATTGACAAGAGTGATTCTTCTACTGATACTATTCTGAGAGGTGAAAGTTTAACCCAAATAGACAAAGTCCTTGACAACCTCAAAGTTATATCTGTCTTTCGTAACGTTTTGCTATTAAGAATGATAGTACCTTATCTTAAGCCTCTCTCGACATCAAAGGAGTCCGTGGTTTTCTTACCAACCTTGACGTAGCAGCGCAAGTTTTCTATACAGTCATCCTGCATAATGAACGGAATAAACAGGGCTGTTCGAGATTTATAGCATGCAGTAAAATTTTTTTTAGATGTCATAGAGTTAGTCAAATTTCTACACCTGCAAAAGAAGAACAATACACTTCACGGCTGCTGGCGAAATGTTACGTTCTTCAGCGAGAGAGTGTGAGCTGTGAAGGGCTGATCCTGCCTGTTCGGTTCACTGTCTCGCTCATTTCCTTGAATCCTAATGTGCCCTGGAACCCAGAGCAGAGTAGCCTTCAAGTTAGTACTAACTCCATTTAGATCATCCTGGCGTTACTTATCTAATTTGGAGGAAGTGATGGCCGAATTTTAGACTTGATATCGACCTGACTATCAATTAATATAGAAATATTTCGGTCTAGATGCGTGTGTTGGTATAGTAACTTCCTACTTCCCTGTCTGTAAATTCTTTTGCCTGGAAGACACTAGCAAAATTAGGAAGCCGAAAGGATTTTGACATTTTAAGCGTTACTGAAAAGATACCAGTATTTTCGACTTCCAAGTATGTTCTGTTAGGGAAACCTACAGAGCCTCAGAGTTGGGTTGTAGTAGTCGGTGGGGTATTCTCTGTGGTATAGTAAAAGTTTAAAAACTCTGCCAACAATCGATTTCGATCCTTACGATGTCGAAACCCATTAACAATGTCAAACAATGAACTGTGTCTTAGAAAGTTTTAGAAGCAAAAGTGTATGTTGACATCAAGCCGAGAAAGTGGTGTTGGACTGGTCTGGTCATACACTAAAGAAGGTGCGATGAGAACAATTATTATGTGAAATGGGGCGAAAACAAAAGAACAGCTGAGGTATTGTGTTCCAATTAGAGGGATACTACTCCGAAGGATCTGGTAGCCACCCTATGCTCCAGAAGAAGTTAAGGTGGTTGCTGCCAAAAATAGCTTCCGCAATACATAAGCAAAAAGTTATAAAAATAAATCCATCTAAAATGTTCGTCAAAATTCCAGTTTGCGACATTAAGAAGACAACGCGATCGACCTAGATACACGTGGTTTTGCAGATTAAATGCTTTCTTGAAAATAGCAACGCTGTAAAGTACAACGACTTTAAAACTAAGGTGGTCGTGCTGTCACGTATCTACAACGCACCTCAAGTCCTAACACGATTGAACAAAGGATCGCAAGTTTTTTTACTTCATACAGCAAAGCGCAAGAGTTCTGTGTTCTATGATAGCAAAGTTAGTCCGAAGATCGTTTAATTCCAATCAACCAAAACAATATTGATATTGTTGTGTTCCAGGGTGGGCCAAAAGAAGTCATCCATCCGATGTTGTTTGGCTCTCTTTTTTTTCTAAATGAAAAACTTCGATTCTGTTTTTTGATTATGTTTTTCTGAACCTTTAGAATTGTATTGGTCAAGTCGCGAAGATGATCGGCCAAATGGGCGCCGCGCCGTCACAATTGATTGCTCGTTTTGTGGCATTTTTCATCACTTCAGCGATAACTTCGGGCGACGGATTCTCGCATTCGTGTCGAATGTTGTCCTTGAGGGCTTCCAGAGTCAAACACGGGACTTCAAAAAACCCTACAAAAAAAAATTCTTAAACGGGTAAATCGGGTGATATTGCGGGCCGGTGCCAATCGCCAAAACGAGAGATGAGGCGACCCGGGAACGCCTCCGCTGCCTTCAGAATATCGGTTATGTATTCGCCTAAAATTATACTACATTAATTATGCTGTAATAATTCTGTTCGAACCTAAGACTAAAACATTTTATGATTGCTTTGACTGTCCTGTTCCATACAGTAATTCAAATGTAATACAACAAAATCCAATTGCAATCTATATGTTTGAATCTAAAGTATCCTTTTTACTTTCCAAAAAAGACCCTCAACTGCTTCTGATAACATTCAAAGTACCTATACCAAACAAATGAAGTCCATAAAACTAGGATAAAACTCCCCATGGGGAGTTGTTCCTGTTCCATCAAAATGTTCACCATCATCACTCAAAAGAGTAAACAAACAGTAAGCAAACGAGAAGAGAAAAAAAAAATTACAGAAAATCGAAGAATAAGGAAAATATTGTAAAATCAATACTCCACTCTATTCAATTCAAGATTTATAATTCCCCAGATGGGCATAAAATTTCTCAATCCACAAAAATGCTTGATATCTGTGTTTATTTTTTTTCTTTCCACTTGCTTTTTGCTCCCGATGCCTATAGATTTTTTTGGTCGTAGGTCGTAGGTCATGCCCAGCTCAGCCAAGCCCATGTCTGCCTGAATTCGCGATTTTAACATTGTTTTGGAATTCAAAATGACGAATCGAATGAAATAAAAAAAGGAACAAGCAAACACATTCGTTGAATAAAAATCAAGGAAAAAGTTGTATTCCGACCTTTCTACATAGGTACAACCCAAACATAAGCGTACAGAAAAGTCTATAGAGATGGTTCTGCTTCCCATGGAATTTATTCCCTTTTTTTCCATTCACACACTGAAACACCAATAATTCATTCAGGATGTGGGGAGTTCTCCCCGTCCCCAGCAAAAATATAGTGAATCCATTGAAAGGATTCAAAGTCGTATTTTATATTTTATTGCGATAACCTTTTTACAGGGAATGAAGAGGAGCATCACACTTGCCGCATACAAAAATGGAGAGCATCTCCTATATTCGTACATATATCACTACAGAATATAGTATGTCCTTCTGTCTACCGGCAGGGAGAAGCTTCATCAGTTTATCATCTGCCTTGCATCCTTTTTTGATATTATTTTGTTCATTTTTACCAAATAAATCTTTTTAAGTTTTTCATTGTACAAGTCCTATAATACATGCAAACAGAAAACAGCTTATGAAATACTATTTTGAAACGATAGGAAATTGAGTGTGGGTCATTAGGGAATGCTATTCCTATATATTAACCCTCTGTATCCACAAAGGATCTTCTCTTTCAATAATAACATATACTTAGCATTTGCCAAAAGTTTTTTTTTTTTTCTTTGAAATATTTTCCAATCTCTAGAGTCTAGAGAATGAGGATTGAAAAATTAGTTCTATAAAAGAACAACTTGTCAGCTCTGGGTGTATGATGAGCCTCGAAATCATGAACATCTGATACACTGTACACAAACCAGGACCAGTATCAGTTTCATCTCTCAAAATTATTATGAAGAAATAATTCAAAGGATGAAAAAAAAAATCAATATAATAGATTGCTGCCGGAAATATCTCCCAGATGAACAAGATATACAGAATATAGATCCAGATCCCATCAAAGGCAAGATGAAATAAGTTCTCAGAATTTCCAAAGTTCAATGGCAGTTATTTCACACCAAGTTAGGTACTTCGGAAATTCTTTGATGTTATTTTGAGAATTTATTTTATTACTTCAATTTGGAATTTACCGTTACTCAGTTGAAAAAACCTTGCACGAATTGAAGAAGAAATGAACAATGATTTCAAGATTTGTATTTTTTTTTTCAGTGAAACCATTAGAGGGGAGATAATTGTAATTCTTGTGATGGTGTGTGTGAGTCTATCATGTATTAGTATTAGAAAATCCACAAAGTTATTAATATATGCATGAGATGTTTAATAGGGTGGCATTTCAGAGAAGGATACCGGCTATTTCCAATAATTTTTAATTGGTTTTATCATGAAGTTTTTGGTGGGCTGTTTTTAAACCTTAAACAAAAGTTCTAGAACATAGACAACAAAAGGGGAACACAAACACTAAAGTGAGTATATAGGCATGGTTCAATCAAAATGTATAAGCTGACAAACTTATAACATTTTAAATTGGTTTCACTCGGTGAAATACTCATTCTGAAAACCACTCTTAAAAGCAAAATTGCAGACACAATGTCTGTTCGCACGCATCAGTCTTATAAGTTTTGCCAATGTCAAATTGGTGTACGCAGCCCGATTCACTTTGCAAACCGCATGTTTTACAAACCGCTCAATCAATTTCCTTACTGAGCTTTGACGCCTATATCATCAAATTTGGATTCAACAGATTGTCACTTGTGTCGAAATTATTAACTGCTGCATGCGAATAGATAGTCCTTAATGAATATTCTATGGCTGACATTTGAGTTGTATTATTATTTGTGCCTCTTGAGTGCATTTTGACTTCAAATCAATTTGCTCTCAAAATTGAGAATTGCTTTTTTCAATGAAACTTGTTTCGATTTTGTCATAGTTTTGGAGATTGACTGACAAGCACACAAATTATTTTGACATATCAAGCAGAAATAACAGATATGCCTATAGTTTATACTTTCAGAATGCCATTTTCTGGATTGTGACGTCACAATCATCTTTTTTTGTTGTTTTTTTTTTTATTGAATTATTCAATTAATTCAGAATCCAAACGAATTGTTTCGCGAATATTAGAAAATCAAAAACATTAAAAACTGCCAAATTAATGAATTTATTCATTTCACCTCTGAACAAATTTAGATTATTGTGACGTCACACGCCACAAAGTCAGCATACCTCTCATGTCTGTGATCTATCATCTATTGCTATTTGACTTTCTGTCATTTGGTGTTTGTCTCTTGTCATTGAAAGTAAATTTAAGATAATTATTGCAGGTTGGTATTCACGTTTTTTTTTTAAAGTGCAACTTTTTTTACATCACCTCAAATTTTTTGGTTCACCTGTCGCATGTCGCATGTCGCAATATGGCGGTGCCAGCCAATAGCTCACATTAGCTGACCGTGTAGTATGTAGTATTTATTTATATTCCCACTCATTGAAGGATGTGCTTCGCGGCATTTGTGTGTTTTGTAGTAATTTAAATGTTTTTGTTTACTAACTTGATTGTGATGGAAGAATACAGTGCGCCTTAGACATGCGCAAACCCGTTCTTGCATAGTTTGCGGTATTTACAGTTCACATAAAGTCAAAGGTGCACTGGCCCAAACCAATGCATGCGCCGGAAACCTGATCCGCTATCGCAACACAATAACGGGTCAGCATTTTATACAAACCATTATATTGCTGGTCAGCAATATTATTTGATGGGAACCAATGTGCGGACAGGAAAGCTTGTATTAGATTAAAGTAAATGATTATTAATTGTATTCTTGGCTCGAAACAGTAACACCGCGTAAAAATATACATATTATAACGGTAAAAGTAAACCCGTGTGTTTTAATAGTTAGTCGAACAGTGGCCCGGCCCTTTGGGCTGGCGTTTGCATTTTTTAATTAACAGGACCGCGAGTATTTAATTTAGACAACAATATAGCTAGTGAGTCAAATACACCGGTTAACAAGGGCAATACCAAGACTACAATAGTGCGAAAATATCCGACGATGAATCAATTTTATTCCGTAAGAGAAAGCCAAAAGATCTCGTGTTTGCAGTTAAAAGAAAAAGTTCTTGGGGAGTTAATTTGATTTTTATAGTGAATTTACTAGAACGAAAAAATTTTCACTTGCGTCGTGGTTTCATAAAACCACACAGGTTTTTTTTTCTATTGGTTTTGTTATTTATTGTTTAATTTTTAAAAGAAAATTACAAAATGATGGAAGTCGAGGAATGTGACTTAGGTTTGGATGACACTTCAAATGGAATTCTTGTGGATGCGGAGGGGAACGTTCAAGCATTAAAAGCAGTAAGTTTTTGTGAAACAAATGCAAAATTAAATTTCATGAGGATTTTTCTTTGTTCCAAGCGATGAAAATGGTAAACTTTAATTAGACTCATATTATGGTGAAGCAGTTTCTTTGAAACTATGTTCCCCTTGCGAAGCTGGCGCAAACAGCAAACACTGGAAAGTCACAGAAGTTATTGGGATCGATGACTATTATTCCTGAAGTCACCATGGGAACGCGCGTCACAAAAAGAAAGGCTAAGACGCCCATACGAGTAGCACCACTTAGAAAAGTGTTGAGGACAGTGAGTCCCAGTGGTTGTAGTTGCTCGTCAGCTTGGGCATCTTTAGTGGCAGTATCAAGCAATGTCTCGTATGAAAACGATGTTTCCTTCGCTAGCTCGACTCAACAGGTCAGGCTCGAAGGAAATTGTCAATCCAGGAGCAATTTCTATTGCAAAAAGAGAAGTTATCAGTGGAAAAAGAAGAAAATAAGGAGCGGCGACACCAAGATAAAATGGAGCAAATGAAAGCACTCAACCAAACACTCCAGAAATTTTTCAGGAAATGCGATTAAAGACTGCGATTTGAAAAATCATCAATTTTTTTAGAAGACTGTATTTTTTTGTTTTGTTTAGTTTGTTTTGAATTCTTATTTTTTATTTTGTGTTCCTATTCATATTTTTAAGTTGAATAAAGTTGTATCAATTGTTTTTATGTTAAGTATAAAAAAGCAAGAAGCTATGTCGATATTCTTTTTTATTTTTGTACATAATTATATTTTTATTTTATTAGGATTTTTTTGATAAAATAAATAATTACAAAACTATTAACTTAATACAATAGCATTTCTTTTAATTTCACCTAATCTCCGAATGTGCATTGTTGCTTCAGTTTCTAGAGGTTCTTCAGATGTTTCGGATTCGCTTTCTCCGCTTTCATCAGGCCAAATATCACATTTATCAATGCACATATTGTGCAGAACTTTGAAAAATTCCAATGTTAAAAGTTGCCTGAACCTATTTTTTAATAGCTCAAACGCATTTTCAATTTTTACTCTGCCCTTGGCGTGTTTGTAATTGTATCGTCTTTGAGCTGCAGTTAAACGACTATTGTCCTTGAAAGGTGTCATTAGGAATTCTCTTTAAGGGTACGCCTTAAATATTGTTTTGGCTTCCACACAATGTTAATAATTTACCGATATAAATGACAACTGGAATATACGAGCGTCATGAATTTTACTCGGTGACGTTTTTCTGCTCCGCAAATATCTTGCAATGTTATTGACAACTGATCATGGCAATTTATGTACATACGTAGATCTTATTTTGTTGGCTGGTTTTCGTATTGGGATATAGGGACCATCTATACACCCAATGATGTTTTGGATTCCACATACCTGAAGTGGTTTTCGGAAATTGGTAAACCTTTATGAACTTGTTAATTTAATGGCAATTATACTAACCTCTGTAAATTTGCTTGCATTATTTTCTTTCTCCATTTCACAATCTGGAAATTTTATATATTTCGGGATTAAGTTGTCAAAAGGCTATAGTCTAAGCGTGATCCAACGAGAACTTAAACCTTCCTGAATAACTCCGAGTTAAAGATATGTATGAACAAAACAAGGAGTAACGGGGAGCACTGATTTCCTTCCCTAAAAAGTTTAAAGTTTAACCAACGTAAGTTACTCACGTGAATCACCAGATGGCGCAGTTGTTAATGTGTCGGCCTGCCACACCGAGGGTTCTGGGTTCGATCCCTGACTCCACCTAAGTTCATTTTGTGATACTGCCTCTTGAGAGGAAGTGAAAAATACTCAAAGAGCAAATCATGTCATGGAAAGTGCTAAATTGTAGGTCTCTTCCAATTCTGCAGAATATCAACGAACACAGAGGAATGGTTAAGAGTGTAAGTCACAGGCCTCGCTTAGAACTGTGCCAAGTATCAATTTTGTATGTTTAAGTTACTCACGTAAGCAACTTCTGAATACAGGATTAGGCCCGGTAAGTGACTTACTGTAAATTTTATTAACTTACGTAAGTTGTCAGTTGAAAGTAGGATTTCGAAATATAAACGTGTTTTTGCACACTTACAGAAATCTCACAGCTTACACATCCGGGAAGGGAAGCATTTCTTGCTGTAAGTGTAAGCCTTCAATTTAGTTACCTCAGTGTCAGTAAGAATATTGTTAGAGATCTTACAGATAATCTCATGTTTACAGACAGACTTCAAGAATTTCCATCTCCGTCATCTTGAGATCATTTTAAATTATAAAACACAATCATCATTTTCCAAACAAAACATTCCACGAATATTAATTAACCTGTCATAAGACATTTTAAATAAAAATTATAAAGCTTTGCGTGCTTTGAGATAATCATTGCGGAACTTGTTTAAAAACTAATTATAAAGATTAACCTTATAGCGAGCTAGCGTAAGGAGTAAGGAGTACAAGAAAATATACTTCAATGTTGGTCCTAATGTCCCTTTAATTAACGTACACGACAGTTTTGATAAGTTAATTTGGACAAAGTAGTTGTGTGTATTATGTAAGTTGTAGATTTAGATACTGTGATACACCGACAACATTAACATTGTATAGTCTCCTTTGCCGGCCCGGCGGCCGTAATGAATACATTCGAAATGATTTATAATTCTGTAATCTGTACATAAAGGTTCTACGTTGGTTGGTTGTTGACAAAGAATGTTTATCTAATTGGTACATCATCATCATCGTCTTGTAAGCAGAATGAGAATGCTTTCGTTATAACCTTTAATTAAGGGTTACTTCTATTCACAGGACAAATAATAATTATACCAAGACATACATCATACAAGAAAAATGTCGGTTGGTTATATGTACCTAACCTACAAGAAAATTCCTAATACTCGTAAACAAATCTATCTAATGTCGTATAGGAAGGAACGCGGGTTTTGGTTTCGGAGCGCTTTTTATGTTCCTTCGTATCTGAATTCTGAACTGTAATGGGATTATTTTTGTGAACAGGAAATTCTTTTGAATCGGTCTTATATTTTTGGAATTCAAACGCAGATATTTTTGAGGTCTTATTTTTAGAAATTAATTATTCTAATTGCTGAAAAAAGAAGATGAGATGGTTTGGACTTCATTATTGAAAACAATAAAACCAAACAAGCTAAGAACTAAAAGAAAAGGAACATTCTTCAATTTTGTTGATTTCAACCAAAAAAGGCAATTCCAATGCCATAGGCTTCCTGAATAATAATTCTACATATTGCTACGCAATGTTTTCTTATTTTGTTGGAAACTTGGTCAACTTCTAAAAATAAAATTGATTCAGTCCATTCATTCAAAGAATACTGCTAGAACTGTTGCTGATCAAGAAATATCACCTCTAAAATACTGGTTTTCACAAGAAAATTTATGAAACAGTCCCATACAAAAAATCATTCCTACCACTGAATTCAGTCAGTCTCATTCTACCTGATGAAACCCACCCATTAAGAAATGACATTCGGCTCTCAGCTTTGTTTTGATGGCATGGCAAGTGACAAATGAACAGTTCACTAAAGTCTTTCTTGTTTATTTATTTGCGTTTTGTCTTTTTGCTGTAAATGTTTGAAAGGCGACAGGAAATTTGGAATATGTTTTAGTTAATTTGCATTTATTAAACAGTGAAAAAAGGCCTACAGGCTAAAGAAATATTGATGTTGACCAAGATGCTGGTACCAGCGGAAGTTTGTGAGTTTTTATTAAGTATACCTACTTTTAATATTTTGAATTTAAAATAGTCTGACAGATTTTTCTGGGTTAGGTTTATAAATTAAGTGTTTTTTTTTTAATAATAGAGTTAACAACGTTGAGGCTCAAAAAAGTTCACCTAACCAATTAAAAATAAAATAATACCAACAAAAATACAAACCTATTTCCATGGCTCATATTTGTTGTTGGAAATTGTTTCTGTAAGTTTTGTTTCAAGACCTTAGACAATAATAAAACGAATCTTGAAAGGCATAGTCTATCTAAAATACATATTGAAAAAATAAAAATTGCGAGAAAAAAGCTCTCGGAATCCACCCTCTAACAAACTTAATTCAGAGATAACTTGTGTTATGTATTGTGTTAGGCACAATTTGTCATTAATTTTAATGGATTCAACGCCTGCCTAAATGCTAAAGAGGTAAAGCGTGGGCGGGAAAAAGCCACTGCAATGGTAAATTCAGTTATTGGCCCCTTTGCCCAAGAAGAAATAAGTTAATTGTTGAGAAATTGCAAGTTTTCCATTATTATCGATGAAACAACGGACGTTTAACGTGTCTGGCAGTTGTAGTTCGTTATTTTGATGTAACCAAAAACTCAGTCTTTGATAAGTTTCTTGGACTTATAGAGCTGACTGACTCCGATTCAAAAGAAATATTTTTGAATATAAAGTTTTTTTTTTAACGAAAAATATTCCTCTGAAAAATATTATAGGATTAGCAACAGACATGAGGGGCAACATAAGTGGTGTGAAAGCGAGGTTGGAAGGAGAATAGAAAGATTTATTTTATATAGAGTGCACATGTCATTCTTTGCATTTATTGTGCATCAACCGATGGCTGTCGATGGAAAGTGTTGTCAATCGACTAATAGAGCAATAGACTCCATTACAGCATTACTTTAACCTCATAAATTTTGAAAATCGAATATTTAATACCTATCAAGATGCATGTCGTGAGCTTCAATTAATGGAAGATGATAATCACTATGATTTGGCACTTGCTTATGCAGCTTTGGTATCTACGCCAAATAATATTCGTCAACTGTTCGCAATCATTCTGACGACATGTTATCCCACACAGCCATTGGCATTGTGGCAGAAATATAAGAACTATATGACTGAAGATATTTTAAACCGTGTAAGAATAGCGGAAGCGTGTTCGAACAAAGATTTAACACCGGAGATGTACAATGAAGTATTGGTAATACTCAAAGATTTGTGTATTTTGATTTCGAACTTTTCGCTCAACCACTGGTCTGCCATCGCCTGATCGCCCAGGCAATGACTTAGTGAACACGGATATACAACGAGAACAACAATATGACGAAGTTGACTTAGCTTCGATTATTGCATATAATGAGCCATTATTGACAGCTGAACAAAGAATTATTTACGATGGAATTATGTTGGCTGTAGATTCAAAACTAGGTGGTTTTCTTTTCTTAGACGATTTTAGTAGCAAGAAATGGCGATGTTGACGTTATTAACTGTCAATTGCAAAATTTACTGCCGGGTGATTTGATGACTTTTAAGTCAATTGACACTATTGATGAAAATGAGATCGTCAATTTTCCAATCGAATTTTTAAATTCTCTGGATATGCCAGGAATGCCGCCACACAAGCTCTGTCTTAAAATTGGTTCACCAGTCATTCTTTTGCGCAACTTAAATCCAACAAAATTATGCAACGGTACACGATTAGTCATCAAAAGAATTACCGGAAACGTACTTGAAGCAAAGATATTGACTGGAAAGTTCAAAGGAGAAGTTGTCCTGTTACCTCAAATACCTATATGATACCGTCCGAATCTACAATACCTTCCAAAAGGCTACAATTCACGATTCGTTTGGCTTTCGCGACGACGATAAGTAAATCGCAAGGGCAGACAATGACGATTTGTGGCTTGGATTTGGAGAATCCGTGTTTCTCCCATGGACAGCTTTATGTTGCATGCTCACGTGTTGGAAAACCGTCAAATTTATTTGTGTTAGCGAAGGATAGATTAACAAGAAACATTGTTCATAATTTAGTTCTTAATTAATATTTGTTAAATCACATTTAAATTAATAATAAATTCAACATTTTTTATTAATTAAAACTTACATACCTTGAAATTTTTATCATTCCTTACCAATCACTTCCAACCATACCAGTTTTAATATCCAATAATTAAAAGCAATACAATAAAGCCGCAGCAAAGCGCGGCCGGGTCAGCTAGTTATTTATATTTTGAAAATTCAAAATCTGCTGCAGAACAGTTTTGTTTTCAAATCTACAGCGGGCATTTTTTCGAAAAGTCCCATCGCTGAAGCAGGGTAGAATCAAAACTGTTAATGGAGCAATTCTTGTGCTTTACTGACAGAAAAGAAAAGTTGCAACATAGAAAAATGATTGAGCACGAAAAGATAGCAGTCATGACGATAAGATAAAGCAAAGGCAGAGGCAGCACTCGACAGTCCTATGTGAGAAAGTTAATCGTTCACCGCAGGGGTAAAACTCGCAATGTCTCTGAGTATTCCGGGAAAGCACACATATGGAATGTCTCACTGTTCGTACTGCCGCACTGTTTAAACCTTGCCCCTATGCCTAACCCCTCTCGCCATCAAAATGATTGGGCCCATAAGTAAGGTAACCAGGCAAGGTCATTGCACCAATCTTCCAAAAAATTTAAATAGAGACAAGCTGTAGGTACCTGTTAAACTCATATGGAGAGATAGCTGTTATTTTGATGCAGCGGAAGATTTAAGACAAATACGAACTCACATTGAAACAAAACCGATAGATACAGAAAAGTTCCAACTGGAAATAAAGCTAAGGCAGTTTTATACTATCAAAAAAAGAGGTAGTCATTTAGTCAAATTAAACTTGGCGATGATGACTGTCTTCTTATGTTACCCTTTCTTTTGCTATGTTACATTACTTCCGCCTTTCTCAAGATAGATGGAGACACTAATAAAGCCTTTTTTGATTCAACGAAACAATAAGTGTACTATCTTTTAAATGTTCTTAAAGCCATTCACGACATCACAGACGATGAGTTTCTTGGATCATGAGATATGACACCTCTTCCCTGAATTTAAAACTTCTTCATATTGTCAAAACCGATGTACCTATTAGCAGGTGACGCAACATTGCGTTTCTCACGATAAAAATTCTTAGGTAAATCATTTCTAAATCGCCAATTCACCACCGACAAAAACGCATTATTACTTCACTACTTCATCAACTCAAGTCCGCTTCTTACACTTTTCATTTCTCGTGATATTTTTTTATTTTTCACTTTTTTCCTATTTGCTGGCATAATATTTCTGGAATAGAAAATTGAAAATCCCCAAGCGCCAAGCACTCACTATATACCTACTTGGCATCAAAGAATAAAAATATGGAAATGAAAAATGTGTGTGCGGTGATAAATTTTCGAGAAGAAAAACTCTCTCACCCAGTGTTGGTGTGGAAAATTGCAGCACAAAAGGAAATGAACCAAGTGGCAGTACTGTGAATTCATGATGCAATTTCCCATTTCAGTGTCCGGACGAACGACCGATATTTTTCACTTTTATTCTCATTCCAATACAATGTTCCGTTATCTGCCTAACGTATCCTTCGTTTGCACTGGCTATAAGATACTGGGACTGGCCGTGGAAGCTCGAGCTCGAAGCTGTGTTGCAAATATCTCTTTGGTCTTTGGTTTTTTTTTTTTTTTTTTTTTGTGTATTAAAAGTGCTCCTGAATCCCTTGGAATAGCACGTCAATATATCAGCTAACAAAATATGTCCTAGTTTTACAGTTTTTTTTGTCTTTTGTCTTTGCTTTGGCTGTTTGTCCTTTCTTTTCCTTGGCTAGGGTGTATATGGTGTGTGCAACAACGGCAAGAGCCATTGGTTTTGTTTTGCTCTTGGTCTGCATATTTAGCGATGAATAATCCTCGAGGATCGATAGGAAGCTATAATTTGCCAATCTTTTGTAGGATTAGTTTGGTTCGCCGATAGAGCGAGGCCTTCTTACTTTAGTGGCTGTTGTTGGATGGGCAATTTCTTGAACTGTCTAACGGTTTGGATGAATGAATATGAGGTCAGCCATGTCCTTGTCCATGTAAGATTATTATGTGGATTATTTCGAAGGAGAAATTGAAGGAAGAGGAATCATTAGCAAAGCGCTTCCATGGGTAACAGTGATGATATTCATTTAATTATTTTTTCATGATCTCAAAATCAAACAGCTTTTTGCTGTTGTTAAAGACATCTTAAAGGGGAAGTTGAAAGAAAGAAGAATTAATCTTGGTCATTAGTTGTGGAATATAATGAACGTACTCAATGTCAATGTCGGTTTAGGTGGGCTAATTCCACTTATTTGGAGTGAAGGTCGTGCGGGACCTTTCAGGTGTTGAAAAAGAGAAACTGGCGTATTGACACTTAATGGGGTCAGAACCAGCTCTTATATCCCTAAAACGAGTTACCAGTTCTGCATTTTCTGGCGTTTTTTCATAAGGAGACCAAAAAAAGGATTGGTCACCCAAACGGAACAGTGGAAAATAATTTCGTGAGACAACTGGAAGTCGAAGGCTAAATGTTGACGACCCAAGCAAGAGCAATAAGAGCGATTTTTGGGTTTCTACGTGAGATGACCCGAGGTTAAACAGGCATCCAGCATCGTAACAATTACTGCGAATACCAAGGGCTTACAACGAGTTCATCTCTTACGGGGTGCAACGTCATCTTAGTAAGTAAGATTCCCAATTTTTAATATACGGACCTAGCGTTACCAGATAAATACACTACAGCCAAATTGATTGACCTTTGACCTATTTTAGAAGGTATTTCAATAGCATCTCGGATGTCCGCAGCTTCAAGCTGCCAGCAAATATCCAGAACATTTTCTGATGCTGCTGCTTCAACGATCTACTACTGTGAGAAAATTTAATATCGCGAAGCTGCTACCAGAAATGGACTGCCAAAACTTTTGTGAGTTGTGTTTTCTGTAACCTCTAAGCAAACTTGCCGTCAGAGCCTTATGTAGATGACAAGTGACCTATGGAGTGCTGGGCTTTACAAGACGATCACAAGGAAACCCCTGATGAAGATTGCCGGCCGGCCGAACCTTAAGACGAGACATGGACCAAAGCGCGAAAAAAATTTTCATGTCATTTCATAATATGCCGCTGGTTTATAGAGGCTTATTTTGTTTTGTAGTGGTGTGTGTAAAGGTTTAGCGGTTTATATGTTTGCCTCTTTGCATGGTCTCGCTCCATTTTTCTTCTGTCTATGGATGCTTTATATTTCATTCGTCACCAAACAGCGGTGGAGCTGTCTCACAGACTCACGGTACAGAATAATCGACGTCAAACAGTAAGCCAGCGGGAACCTTTCTGTGGGGCTGTTCGCAAGATTTCCCATTCCCGCAAAAACTGAGCTATTCATAGGAGAAGGACTGGTGAGCTCATTGTATATTAATTACATCTGCCCCCCCCCCCCTTGTCGGGGTTGGGGGCTTAAGTCTGATCCATCAGTAGAAGGTAGCCGAGAGGTCAGACAGCTAAATCAATCCATAATAGGCCCACTAGTGCCGGTCTCGGCTTCGTCACCTGGGAACTATCTTTGTGGGAATGCGAAAACATATGACATCCAAGGATTTATTATTGGTTGCAAGAGGTGTTAGGTAGACGTCGCCCTTCACCAAGGAGTGTGGACCTGGACATGCCTCAACATGTTCCATAAAATTGGTACTAAGATTTCTACTTTAAGGTAGAGCTCTGGTCTAAGCCCAATTTGACTATGTATGCGAGTAGGCTCGGCGTGGAAGGCTTAATTGCTTTACGTGGTGTCCACGTAAAGCTCACCCACATACTGTATATTAAATCTATAACATTTTCGAGGAATATGCGGTTCAGTTCGCACCATTTTTTGTTGATCCGGAAAAGGGGAATCGACGTAATGGCTTAGTTTGTGACCTGAAACCCATTTGACACTGCAGTTTTGCTTTTGGATAAAAAATGACATTTGCCCCTTATGTCATTTCTATACAGTGTTTGGTATTCCATAAAAAAAGTAATATTTGGCACAACAGCTCTAAGAGGAGCCGCCCGCCGCCTGTGACTGACACTCCATCATTCCTGTGTGTGCGATGATATTCAGCAGGAATGAATGAGACCTTTAATTTACCGCCGTATCTTAACGGCTAACAGAGAAGCATTTTCGATTATATATAATTTACTCTTGGAGGATTTGACACTTCCTCATAAGAGCGCAGTAGGCAGTACCCAGGAAAAGAATTAAGTAGAGTCAGGGATCGAACCCAGAACTTTCGGCATGGCAGTCCGACACACTAACCACTACACCACGGGGAACTATCGGTATTCCATATCATTCAAGCAAATAAAGTGGCTCTGGATTGGCCACACAATGAGGCAACCAGATGACAACATAGCAAAGCAGTGTTTTGAATATAATCCTGGAGGTGCAAGGCGAATTGGAAGACATAAGAGACCTGGATTTCAACTGTCATGACTCATGACGGAAGCTCAGTCCTAGAATCTGCAGTATTGGTCACAGCTGAGGCTAGTTCCATAGAAGGATGGAAGGATCTGGTTGCCGGCCCATGCTCAAGGAAGTGTCAAAGGGTTGCTGCCAGCAGTAGCTTCCGCAAATCAAAAACAAATCGGTATTCCACAGCTTATGTTTGAAGCAATCAATCACCTGTAACGTTTTATCTTTTAAGCATGGGAAGCAGAATGCATCAAGCTTTCCATAAATCTGATATGCAAAAGGAGAAGCTATTTTGACCAACATTTATCCAAAAGTTTCGAATAGTTGTGGAAAGTCTATATATGACCTGTTTTGGCTATACAAGATGAAAATAAGCTTAACGTGAACACCTGACGAGCTTACTCGCATGCAGAGTCAAATTGGGCTTAGACCAGAGCCCTAAGATCTACCCCTCGGTAGAATCATAGTACCAATTTTATGGAACATGTTGAGGCATGTCCACACTCCTTGGTGAGGGTCGGGGTCTATATAATACCTCTTGCATCCAATTACAAAATCCGTAGATAATATTACCCAATGTCATATGCTTCCGCTATGGAATAAACCATAGCGCTATCTCCCGTGGTACCAGAATAAAGCTTCCGGTTGAGCTTCGCAACCGTGAGGTCACTTCCAGATGAGCACCATCAATACTCAAGGCCTGGCAGCCTTAGATATGCGCACTCAACCATCCGCCAAGGCAGAAGCAAACAGCCAAATACGAATACCCAGCCTTCCTCTCTTAGCCGCATACAAGTTTTACCTTGCATACATTTCCAGTAAGGAATCAATACTTCAAGGAAAGGAAATATAGCTGTACAATTTCCCTGCCATCCATATTGTTCCCGGGTTGCCACGTGGAGGCGGAGGATAGGCACATCTATCCCTCTCAAGTTCCAAACTTCAATCACAACCACATTCATGATTGGATTGAAGCCAGCTTACAAAATATCATCAATGCTAAGCCCGGCAGGGACCCTAAAGACGAAGAGGTGCCGCGGCCTTTACGCTCCAAGGATCTGCCGAACAGAAGGAGTATCGCGATGTCTATTTGCAGCCTTGGCTAAGCGTTCAAAACACTTAAGAGGGTTTACTTAACCCCCAATGTTTTGGCTATACAGCGACATTGACCTGGCAGAAAATACAAATACAGCGGGTAAAATGGTTGGGACATGTGGAGCATATGGACGAGCAAATATCAGCCCGCCGAGTCTTCAATTCCAAACCTGAAGTCTAACGCAGTATACTAGAAGACCCACTCTGAGGTGGAGCAATCAAGTGGAGGACTACCTCAAAACCAACTTGGCGTGCGTAACTCGAGGCAACTGGCTATAGGGAAAAGCCTGGTTGGGCTAAGTTTGTTGAAGCTATGATCCACAATGGACTGTATGCGCCACCTTAAGTAAGTTGAAAAACAAGTTCGTTAAAGTTTTTGTTGGATTGGGTTAATTTATCAGCGTTACTCAGGAGTGTTCCAAGTTGATGAATCTTGTAAAAAGATGCTTCATGTTATGAGTTTTCTCCGCAGGAAATTTGTAATTAGGAAACTTTCCAAACATACCACTTACTGTTGTTGTTGTTTGTTTTTTTTTTTTACTCTGCTAATTACTTTAAATAAATCTGTATCACCTCATCAAGTTCTTTAAGCAGATTTACAGCAGAACTTCCATAAATGCACACTGCACATGCACACATTACACTTTTCTATATGATTTCCCTTTGAAATCGCCATGACAACTTTGTAAGTCATGTCACAAAGCACCAATTAACCCTTACTCAGTTAAAAATCTACCTTGTTTTCGAAACTTTACACACAGAGTAGGTGCACCATGCACGAACAATATTATGTCAATTTTCCACAACTCTGCCTTAAAGCTCATAGAACCTCCATATCTTTGAATTATGTGTCCTCGTATAGTTGAGTTTGAGTTCATAAAAAAAAAAGTTAAAAATGTAAAAAGAAAATAGTTCACCATAATTATGTTTCATATTTCATTACTTTCAAAAAGGACACGTATGGATGAGAGTGAGGATGAGGACGTGTATGTTTAAAAGAGACATGCAAGGCTAAATGAAAGCTTCCGTTTCCTTTTTTTGCCTGATAGTAAATATCAAAAACAACACACACACACAGAAATGTAATGCTTATGGTTTTGGTTTCTTCCCGGTTTTCATCACACCCAAGTTGTCAGAAGTAAAACAACAGGAAAACTGAAAAAAAATTACATACTACCAGGACCAAGCTATGTTACATACCTATTTCTTTTATAAAAACGCATCCTGGATGCATGTGAGTGGCTTTTTCTGCAACTGAAACCACTGGGTAGGTATAGGAAGTATATGTATGAGAAGCAGTCAACTTTTTGCCATCTTTCAACCTCACACGAAACAGGAATAAATTCCTTGTGTGTTAGGAAGCAAAAGTTTAACATAAAACGTCTAAAAAATCCTGCTGCACGCTCTTTCTATATAGTGTCGCCCAAGCCAAGACTTGTGTATTCAACATTTACTGTGGTGGGAGTGGCTGTCCTATTTTGAAGACTTGAATAGATGATGTGAAGGTGTTTTTGATATGTGTGAGATACTAACCGCAAACAGGGCTGCACTCCGGTGTTTTGGGGCCTGTAATGCATTTTTTTGTGCGTTTCTTATTTCCAATGTTTTGATTACAGATTTATTGTGAATATCTGGAACATTCGTATGATGGGTTAAGTGAAATCCAATTGAATTTGCTATTCGTTCTTTCATGCAAAATTTCGCTTTTGGTACAATAAAAAAAAAAGGCGGGCAAGATATCTCACTTTAGACCTTTGAACACCAGCTTTACGGATGTCGATGACAAAATCAAGGAGAGTAAAATGTGTTCCAACAATCTTCGAACCATCACCCGCCTTGCAAAGTTCGTTAGTTGATGCGTCGCAATAAACTTCCGAGAACTTGCTGGTCATCAAACAGTTGACAGTTCCTGTTCCTGGCGTACTGGCCGTGCTGTGTTCCGTTTTCCCCAGTTACGCAATGAAAAATACATATTATCCCTCTCACTTTAATCCTTCCACAGGAAAATCAACGGGAACCAACGTCGTTCGCCATCGCTGGATATGTAGCATCTGTGGCCCAGTTCAAGGGATATATTATCGGTTTAGAATCTTGCAGGTTGATGTCGTCTTCCCATATATATGGTGTATGCAAGATTGGACTGACATAAGAAAGTTGTGTGAATTCTAGAATTTTCCTGCTAGACGTGGTCCCATGAGTGACCATCGCGTCGAATCGTAGCTGTGCTCGGCGTGTACTCGAACTGCGTAAGTGAAACACTAAATGGAACAAACCCGAAAATTCCAACACTTAGGCTGATTGCGCTGGGATAATGTCGAAGGTTTTGGCTGAGAAAATGTTGAAGTTGACATCCAAATAGGAATCAGCTCCCAAAAAATGTGAATCAAAATTTGAGAATTTTAGTCAAAAGATCCTATCTCCTTTTCTAGATGGACCCGTGAAGGGCAGAATTTTATACTTACTTTTTCAAACCTATTTCTTGCTCCTAGTTCCTGAGAAGATAACTGAGGTATCGACAACCCATCGATCAAATTAATCGGTTGTCGGAGGACGATGCAATTTTTATTTTTGCATTCGCTGACGACACCGACATGATAAGAAGAACAAAGCTAGCCGTAACCCTTGCCTTCACTTCATGGAGTCAGTAGCCAGTACAAAGGGACTTATTATTAAATCGGACAAGACGAAGTATATGCTGTCATCTACAACAACGACTTAATCAAAACGTGACCATTTATAGGTACGATTTCGATGTATAGTCCGTGAATTTGTCTACCTGGGGCACTGCAGTATGTACGAAGAACGATAGAAATAAACGAAGAATAACTTTTGCTAATCGCAGTTTTCTTGTACTAAGTGAGCAATTGAGGAATAAAATGTTTCGAGTAGGATCTAGAATATGTTTAAAGAACACTCATCATCCCGACCTGCTATATTCTTGCAGTATTCGAGAAAAAAAGTTTTACGTACAATTTCAGGGTCTCTCCGTTTTATCGTCGAGGAAAACATCGGGCGAACAATCTAGATTCTAGATCATTAAATTTTTGAACGTCATGCGAGAAATTCTCAGATGCCAAGGTAGACTTCATCTTCGATAGAGCAACCACTTAGAAAGAGACCTTCAAAAATTTGAAGTGCGAAATTGTAGACTAGAAATTGTAGGCTAGATATGGAGTTGACAGGGGGGACATTTTGAATCAGGTTCAGGAGCCCCACGCTTTTAGAGCGATCAATATGCGCATTTTTAGATTTTTAATAATTTGGTTTTCGAAATACAGGGTGACGCACGAATCATGCTACAAACAACAGTAAATATCAATGGGAACCGTTATTTAATGATGTTAAAGGAGTTTTTTTTTACCCAGAACTGAGCCGTAGACGTAACCCGTGGTGGTCCATTATTTTTGAAAACAAGTATTTATTTAAAATTAAATTAAATTTTCTATCCATTAAAAAAAATTATTTAAATTCCTTATAGTAGCACGATTGGTGCTCCTTCCTGTATGTTGGAACAGATCATCCCAGATAGCCATTCCAAATTTTAAAAGATCAAATTTTCGAATTTTTTTTAATGCCAATCGTTTGTGATTCGTTTGTGACTGTTTGTGACAGCAATAAAAAGTTTTGTGACTCGCTAGTTATTAAGTTATCAACAAATTAAAAAAATTTACCTACCACTACCAGTTAGCCATTTTTTTTTTGAAAATTGTAGTAGTAGATATAAACTTTTTTATACTCAATCGATCAGAAATCGTTTGTGACTTCTGAATATTACAATAAAATCGTTTGTGACAACGTAATTTTCGAGAAAAATTAGAAAAACTGATTTAATTTCACCACATTGCAGCATGTTGCTCACCTCGAAGCATAAAAACTCACCTCAGCATCATGAATCAGGTACACGGTACACATACATCAGCACTAACCTTTGCAAAGCTCCGCCCATAACAATAAACAAAATGAAAGTGTGGTGAAATTAAATCAGTTTTTCTTATTTTTCTCGAAAATTACGTTGTCACAAACGATTTTATTGATATATTTTTTAATTTGTTAATAACTTAATAACTAGCGAGTCACAAAACTTTTTATTGCTGTCACAAACAGTCACAAACGAATCACAAACGATTGGCATTAAACAAAATTCGAAAATTTGAATTTTTAAAATTTGGAATGGCTATCTGGGATGATCTTGTTGGAACATAGTATATTGAATTCTTTAAGCAAACTACAACTTGCCATATATTTACATACTCGAACAAATTTCAAAATATTTTTTCCAAAAGTTTTTCAAAATAAAATTTTTGAGGAAAAAAAACGATTTTCAATATATAGTTAGATCTTTAGCGGTGCCATGAAATAAGGTAGTTGGCAATAAGGTTGCAATGAAACGCCCCTTCCGCTGCATTATAAATGTGCAAAATAAGCAATTCCGTCCGACCACCACACATTAAATGAGGATTTCACACCTCCCCGACCGCATATGCTGAGCCATCCTCACCGTAGCACAATTTCATTGCACACAAGCAATCATATTATGCCCATACCAGCCAAGTCAGTTTTCCATCAGAATCATTAAACAGAAACAACATATAATCATTGCCAAGCCATAATTTACTTGCGAGCATTTTCCATGCATTATTGTTGTTCATTATATAATTACCACGGTCTTACATCAGAAATATGCATAAGACAACCAATTTGACTCCTGTGCAAATCGAGTCGGTTGCCGCCAGTGACCGTGTATTAATCTTGAGTATAGTGCCAATCTTTTACAAGCTTAGAACCCAAAGTTGACGTGGGCTTCCAGGTTCAAAAATTAGTGTCCGCTGCTAGCTCAGTCTAGAGTTTAGTGTCCGCTGCTATCTCAGTCGCGAGTTACAGTGTCCGCTGCTATCTCAGTCGAGAGTTTAGTGTCCGCTGCTATTTCAGTCGAGAGATTAGTGTCCGCTGCTATCTCAGTCTAGAGTTTAGTAGACCTTGCTATCTCAGGGTCAAAAGTAATATTGAAGTATTAGAAGTTATATACTATCCAGAATTTGTAAATTTTAATCTTGGGATTATTTATTAATTTTATTAAAAATTTTATGAGGATTAGTATGTATTAAGAATAAGTGAATAAAACAACCTTAACAAATAAGAGTTTCTGCTTCTTTAGTAAACCCTGGACCAGCTGAGCCTACCTCAGCCTTAGATAAAAAGCATCTTACAAGGTCGATCGAGATTAAATCGACCTTATTTCCATCGCAGTGGAAATAAGACCGATTTTACTTTGTCGGTATTATTGTCTTAACCGAAAGAAATAATGTCGAATTGAAAAATAGGCAATAAAAGCGACTGCAATTTGTCTAACACGTGTTTTGGTGGGCAATTTGTTATTGGTAATAAAACCGAAATATGTTTTAATCAAGCCTTTCATATAAATTGAAATGGAATATTCGAGCGCGATATTGGTAATAATGTAGAATTGTTTTTCTTAAATGGAAATAACATCGAACAAAATGGAAATAACATCGAAAGAAATTCCCATGTGCATTGAATGGAAATGAAACCGAGATGGTGATCGATATTACTACCATTTTTGTTGGAAATACAGTCGACTAAGAAAAAGCATCAAATTCGCCTCTATTTCTATTTCCATTTTTTTTTTAAATAAAACCGATTCGACTTTATTGCTATCTACCTTATTTCACGGCACCTATTAAACAATGAATTGTTATTGCATACATAGTTTTTCCAAGAAATCTCTTAAAAGATTCTTCATATTTTTTTTTTTTTTTTCAAAATATGTACATACAAACATGCCGATTTATCTAGCATAAGAGCAAGTTCGTGACACCAAGTAGTGTATTTTATTTTGTAAAATGTCAACAGTATTGATTGTAACCAATATCAAATCTGTGTATGGGTACGAGTATTTGCAGCTTAACTTAGAGGAAGTGTACCAATTATGGAATACGCTCCTAATATGGAATAGTGCAATATTATAAAAACCACATTATGTATGTATCTCTTGATTTCAATTCAAGCTTTCTTTTCATGCGCATATTCGTTGTAAGTATCCTTGTTGTAGCCAGTCGGTGTGGACGTGCGCAAATTATAAAAGTTGTTTTTGGGTTAGGTGCATGACATATTATCGTGAGTCTATTTTTCTTATAATTTTTGATCCGTTTAATTTTTAACATATATTTTTTTCTCGTGTCATTAAGAAAATCTTAACCTTTGGAATAATAAAAAGTACTGAGGTTAGTTCAGTAAAATAAAAAGTGAATTTTTACATAGTTCAATGAATCGTGTTGTTCCTAATATGGAATATAAGAGTGTTTCTAATATGGAATAGTATTTCATATTAAAAGAACAAGACTGTAAAAAAGCCCAAGAAGAAACTGTATACAGATTCATTATTTTCATCAGAACTGATGACATTTCGATTCAATTCGATTCCACAACTGTAGATTTGGATCTACATTGCACACATGTGATCCAGACGGTGAGGCAGAGTGCGGTTATTCTTAGGGCTTGGTTACTGGCGAAGAATGGATGCAATGCTTGCCCTTCAAAAATGGTATCACGTAGATTGTTCTGGGGCAGAATCCAATAATTTTATTTGTGATTTCTGCACATGAAATTAAATTTCATTATGTATTTCACATAAAACCACCAGTGGTCCATATTGGGGTCACTTTTTTCAATGTGTTCATCTTGAGTTTTTTTTATCTTTTTTTTATATTGAATAAAGTGTAATATTTTTTTTAAGTTTTTCTTTTGTTTTTTAAATAGTATATAATATTTTTATAAACCTCAATCCAAAAGACTGAACAAAATTTGATTTTCTTGTGGTTAAAAATGAGTTTATATTTTGATATTCCATAATCGGTACACTTCCTCTACCTTCCTTTTACAAATATATAGGGTGATTACAGAATACAGCGCAACACCTCCGCTCCTTTATCCACTCTGATTGATGTCGTCAGCACAGCTTGCCTCGCTGTTGATCATCAATTTCATATTTTCAAGGTTTTCGTTATCCTGAAATGGATTACCAAATAAATTTCCCGGCCCTGTTCCACTTGCATTCTTCAACTTGGCTCCTCTGACAAATGCGTCCTTGACTATGATGTTTCTTGCATTATAATATTTTGTAAAGGAAAAAATTTAGGAGGAAGACAGAGACGAAGTAAACTTTTGCAAAATCTGACGAAGTCTGTTTATTTCTCCAACACTCCAGATCAGCGATAATACATTAAGGTGACATAAAAAGGATGTTGACTTGAGAAAAGGATGATAAATAACATTTCCAACGAGTTTTTATATGATCTTTTCAAAAGGTTTGGTCACCTTTGAGGACCAAAAATTCAAAATAAAGAGAGACATAGACACAGAACCTAGGGTTCAATATCCTGTGGAGGCGCTGCGGTGTACCTTATCTTCATGTTCTAGCATCGAATGTATCTTCCTTTCGTTCTGGCAAATGCTTTGTAGGTGCTTTTAATGGTAAAAATAGAAAATACTATGGCCGCAGTGAATTCAAATTGAATTTCTTTCATTCATTTCTAAATGAGGACACATTATACACTCCAGGGATGCATTCATTTAAGGATATTTTGTTTTATATATAGAAACCAGAAGGAGAACAGTAGGTACATACATACATATATATGAGGCTAGCTACGTTTAGATAGTTTTTGTTTCCAATACAATGTAGACACTCGAATGTGATAAATGTTTCTAAAAGCTCTCGAATCCTAAGTGCATGATGGCATTAACCAGTGTGTTCATGACAAACAAAACCACTGGAGCAGAACTGGAGTAGGTATATATCGTATATGTAGATGAGTTTGGTTTCTTCTCTGTCTCGTGCTACTTTTTGAAAAGGCATATTCTACTCGTATAGTAGAGGAGTCTGGTTTTTTGGGAAAGTATGATGTTATTCATGTGCAGTTGGGCATGTGACAAATGGAATTTCAAGGAAGAATACTAGGCGACGGAAACCCCTTCGGTGACAATATTTTAAGTAAATTACACAAAGAACTAAGGACACATAGCCATATAGAGAAGGATTCAATTTTGTAATGAGTAAAGGAGAACAAATTATTATGCCCTAGTTATTGAAGAAGGATTTGCAACAGATTTTTCTTTCCTTGCAGCAGAGGAATGGAAACGGAATTGATTTGGAAAAGACATTATGATTGTCGGATTTTCGTTCGGATTGCTATGAAAGATAATTTAAGGACCAAGAGGGATTGTTTTTTTGACGAGACAGGATGTGTGTGCATACTCAAATAAAGTGTTTTTCAACTCTCGAAATATTAAGTGAATATTTGCATGGATTTATTTGTCAATACTGGAATGTCTTTTGAACTTGAAGTCGTTAACATTTTAAAAGAAAGTAGATTATTTCTTTCATTTGTCATTTGATTTAGGAGATGGTGGAATAAAATACGCTTTTTGTCCAATTCTATTAAAGCCACTTCAATTTGCTCTCCTCCTGTTTTTTGTAATTTTTTTGGTCGTTCAAAGATTTGGAAGGTGCCATCCATTTACATTATAAATTCTTTGGATTTTTTAACATCTTCATCCAGTAGGCAGTCCACAAATTTGAAAAAATTTCCAAATTTTACCAAATTCCGGCTTAGGCGCCAGTTATAGCTATTATTGAAATGCATCCGTGAAAATATTGATTGCTGATTTTAAGACGATTTAGCAAACAGAACTGGGCCTTTATTGATATCAAAATAAAGCTCGTGAATTCTAGAAAAATGCTTAAATCTGATTAATACTGTGTTCCAAGTACCAAAAACGAAAATCTATTGTACGTTGAAATCGATTTCTGTCAGTGAAATAATAAAAATAGATTTAAAAAAAAGTATTTATCGGATGAAAGTATTTTTTACATTTAAACAATTCTAGAATTCACGAGCTTTATTTTGATACCAATAAAGGCCCAGTTCTGTTTGCTAAATCGTCTTCAAATCAGCAATCAATATTTTCACGGATGCATTTCAATGATAGCTGTAACTGGCCCCTTAGTCTACTATTGTATCCTCCAACAGCGCTTGTTGTTCACAGGAGCTCTGAACACGGATACAGCTGAAGGAGTTTCCTAAACATACAATTAATACATTATATAGGGTAAGTCGGGTAAATATGCCACATTTAACAGTAAACAAATAAAAATAAATAGTAGATGAAAGGTTTAGTATACAAGATTTTCTTAATTTCATTAGATTGTTATTTTATTCAACAAATAAACAAAGAAAAAACATGTAACTTTAACTCAATTCATTGTAAATTAAGTTTTAAAAAAACCTTAAAAAGTGACATTATACCCACACGTGCGTTTATTACAAACCACTTTTGAAGGGGTAAAATGCCAGCAAACATTTGGTATAGTATACAGTGTGAGTATATTTAACTTTCATCGATGGGACATCACATATCGGGCAGCTTCCATTGTCCAAAAAAATCTTTGTGCATCCATTTTCATATTTTCGAGGCATTCTGAAAGAAATTAAAAGTGAAGGTGGTAATATGCCACTTAAGTTTGTAAAATGCCAGTAAAACTACTTATACAAAACAAATCTTACCTTTTTTGGAGAAACTTTCAGATATTGAATTGAAAAACCTGAAAAGCAAACGTTATAAATTACACTATACTTCACGATATTATGTTTTTTCTAAAACGAATTGGCTAGTAACATTCGCACCCGTATGTCTAAACAACAAAGCGCAAATGAACGAATTGCATCGTCAGAGTTGCCAATATCGACTTAGAAGTATAAAATATTGAAAAGTGGCATATTACCCACACTGGCGTATTCACCCCACTAACCCTACCTAAGTAGTCATTCAGTTAAGAAACTCATTTGATATAACGATTCCCGCAAATTTCGAATTATTATTTCTCATTCTTTTAGTTTCAGCATTTAGAATCCTCAATACAAATACCGAAAACAATTTTTTACCCTTTCTTTCCACAGTCTTCTGAAATATGTACTATATTGGAAAATCTTTAAAGATGGACTCCCCTATCACTCTAAACGGTACACCTTTCACTTGATTACTGAGAATTTCGAACGCAATTTCCATGGTATTAGCGGAGGGAGAATTATAAATTTGCGGCATAAATGAAATCATCACATTGTAGTTTTGACAGACGGAAATATTTTCTGCAAAGCATTTCTCAAGCCTTTTTTAAAATCGGTGACAAAGAAGCTTGGGTAAAATTTAAACAAATTGGCTTCTATGTACTGAAATGTAGGTACATTTTTTCCGATTTGTTGCTCATCGATACACAGGTATCCTAACAGGAAAAGTTTAATCAATGATCATCGTGAACGAAATGTTTTATACAGAGTTGCTTATATCCGCAAGATGGGACAACGCTAAAAGTACCGTCCAGAATATAGTTTTTCTGGCTTCCGTCCGGCAACTTCAGTATTTCGCCAGAAACTGTAGGAGATATAAAAATGGAGTACAAAAATCCTGGCTCTATAACGGTACTTTTGTAGAACGCCTTACTACATTTGTACCGAGACATTCCAAAATTCTGCATCGCACTCTGTTCTTTAAAAATTTCACAAATTTCTGAAGCAGATGTGGTACTTTTAGAGAAAGAACTATTTCTAATGTGTATGAGTTGACACCGCACTGGTTTCACCTCTTCCACAAACATCGTCAAAAACTTCGCGAATACCACTTCTTTTAAGTAAAAAGTTTGCACACTCATTTTGTATTTTACTTTATGCAGTTAGTTTACCGCCAAGGTCTTCTTGTGTCGAATGGTTATGTAGAGCACTGACCTTCATAATTCTCACTTAACAGATTATTTCATATACTTAAGGATAAACTTAAAATAACAATTCAATTCATATTATATCTTTAATACTAGGTCTTTGGAGTTTACTCCACGACAATAAATGGTGGTCGGTAGGGATTCCCAAAGGAAGCGCTTCACGACAATAAACGTTCCCTATAACAACTTGGTCTGTAGAGTTTCCTCCACAAAAATGAACGTCGGTCTGCAGATACTCGCAAAGGAAGCGCTCCACCACAACAACGGTCCCTAGCAAATTTTATTTAAAAAACTTGGTGAGGCTTCTGCTGGTATTCCACACAGCGTACCTTCGTGAGATCTCAATTCGCGGTACTCTATTTGTATTAGAATCTTCTTCCAATGGTATGAGGTATGGAGGTCGAGTCTGATTTCCCACACAAATTATACTTCTACTTATAGAATATTTCTTAAAGAAGAAAATGTGAATTATAACACCAAACAATAAAAATACTTGTAAATGTGTAATTCTTCTTGTATGATAGATATTTTTGCCTATTCCTCTGGTATAGGTTTAAGTTGTTGAAAGTGGATGGGCAGACCAAACCAGCGGTGCGTTGTGACGGGGTAATCCGATTTGCTGCAGCGCAGCGGTGGGTATTGCGTCACGTGATAGTTTTAATAGAAAATCCTCGAGCGGTAGAAGGAAAATGTGTAACTGCGTTACAAATTGTTGGACATCAGCAATGACGAAATTACAGTTGACACCTTGACCGGATTAATCAATTAATCATGCCCTATGACTTTTGCCAAGTTGACCGAATGAAAGAACATTTAGTTCAAAACTTCAAAAACCATGATTGGCTGAGCGAAAGATCTATATTGGTGACAAAAAACAAAGATGTTGTTAAACTCAACGCAAATATTGAAAAATTTATCGCAGGAAAAAAGTTTTATACATACATCAAACTAGTTCACACATTAGTCAAGTACCCAACAGAATTATTAAATGCTGTGTAAATTTCCAGGATTACCACCTCACAATTTGCAATTGAAACAACGCTATGTTATCCATCATCATGTCAGGTGGGTTTCGGTGAACTCCTCCAATTGCCGTGATATAACATAACCTAAGAATTCTGTTGATTTCTCACCCAAATGACCGACAAGTGTATTCAAAACTTCATTTAAAAAAGCAACTTTTATTTAAGGTTTGAAGCTCCTAAATATTAACATGCGACTTTTCTTACTCGCCAATTTATTGTGTCAACAAAAATATTACACGCTGAACACGCTTTCAAAACTCCAATATCTGTATGAACCCATGTAAGAAAAAAAAAACACACTATTAGTTAATTCTTTAATATTTCTTTCAAGACATTATTACTTCTCCACCTTTTGAAGTTCATAAATAAAATGTCATATCGTTTAAATCGCGAAAGCGAACAAAATTCTAACAAATTCACATCCATTTGCGTGTTGAACCATCAGCTAATTAAATACATGGCGACACGAGTCACAACTTTTAAGACTCCCGTCCCAACCTATAGCTACACTTTCTTTTCCATGGAGAAGGAGGCCATGTCAATGAAATGGCAAAATAAAAAAATGCTAATTTTTCTAAAACTCTTAACCGACATGAAAAATTATTTTTCACATGAAAAATCACCCAATCTGTAATCCATCCAACTAGAAAAGACATCACAGTCACAGCTTACCTCCAAGGTTCACACCAACCATTACCACAGCAAAAGTCATAAACAAAGGATAAACTTATAGACATACAAAAGAGTCCCAGTCCCTATGCCTCTGTATATTGCCAACAGCCTAGGCCAGGATAAGGATATTGTTACTAGGTATTTAGGAGTTTGTAAGGATCCAAAGAAACCAAAACAAAATAAAATATGGAATGGAATGGTGAAAAAAAGGAAGAAAAAAAAAACACACAACAAATATGACAAAGTGAGTAATTTGTTAAGTTACACGTTGAAGTTGAAGAGCTGACGTCCAAGTTGCTTCACTTGGGTCAGTCAGTTCAGTCTTCAGTGTGCTGCTGCTAAGCTGTCAAGGATTTATGAAATGTCATTACAAGGATAAACTTTGTCGTCTTTGTTATGAAAAATTCATGTGGCCGTTTTTCGTAACACCAATAATGACGATGATGACGACGAAGACGTCTTTTCTAATGATGGGCTGGCTGGTCGTTGTCAATGTCAGCGTTGAGTTGGCTTAGCGTCGCGTCATTCGCAGTCGTCAGTCGTTGCAACGTTTTTGGTTTTGCTGCTGTGTCTTGTATTCTTAGACATGGTAGTCTTGGAATGTGTTTTTTTTTATGGATGTGTGAAAGGAAATTGAAATGAACAACTGGATTTTGTTTCAGTTTTGGAGAGGAAGACAATTTATTTTTGTGAATCCGATTTATATGAATAAGACCAAATTTTGTTCTATTTAATTGTATAGAAGCAGAAAGTGCTCTGATACAAACATTTATATAAGGACTATGTGAATAAAGATGGCACTGAAAGAAATTATCAAGACTTAAGATACAATCCCATACACACTTGAACCAACCCAGACAGCTCCTCTACTAAAGGGTGGGCGAAAATTCAATAAAGTTATTTTGGAAGAGTCCTTATTCGGGGATTTGATAAGCTTTATTTCACTATGTGTTCGTGGTCGGAATAATGAGAAAACTATGAAGATGAGTGACTTCATGCTTCTTATGTTTGTGGTTCAGACAGTATTTCAAATTTTAGGTGCTTCTTTGTTTTATAAGGAGAAATTTTCATGAGATTTCTTCTTTAACAATGCTCAATGCCAACTTTTTGTGGAAGAAGACAAAATTCTTGACAGGTGGCAACAGTATTACGATGGACTTTAAAATTAACAGTTTTCCCGGCGTGTGACCTATTCACAAGAAAGGAGATACTCTGAATTGAGCTAAGTAAAAACGAACGTCTGAACGAACATGAATTGATTTGCCCCTATCAGTGTTGATTCAGACCAGGTAAGTCCATCATCGACCGAATTTTCACAATCCAACAGATTTAAGAAAAGACCAGACCGATGGTCACCATCTTTTTATCGATTTTAACAGCGTGAATAGGAACGAGCTACACAGATTGATCATGTCACTACCCGGGTACTCGGCATCCCTGCTAAGCTCGTTCGCAGCATGACTATGGAAAATTCAAGCTGTATAAGGTATCGAGAAAAGCGACATCATCTGAAGAACGATGTGCGTTGTCAGTGAAGCTTTTGCAAGTATTGAAGTAGAGGCATCGCGAATGGGTCTTGCTGCTGTTGGGAGCAGAAAACCATCATCATAGTCAAGCACTTTGTCTATTCGGGTTCCACTGTAACGTCTCAGAAAATCATCAGTCGAAGAATCACTCTTGCCAAACGATGTTTCTTCGGGCTTCGACGGCATATTAGCATCAAAAGCCTCTTTTAAAGGATCACGAATGCACAATACAGAATACACTTATCATCCCAGTCTTGCTGTATGGGACAGAAGTCTGAACCCTGACACAATCGGATGAAAAGCGACAGGGTTGCTGTGAGAGAAAACTTTTTCGAGTGATGTTCGGTCTGTATGTAATCGATGGGGTATATAGGAGAAGATTCTATGATAAATTGTACTGGCTAAACAGCGACATTCACCTGATCAAGAAGCAGAAAATACAACGGTTTAGTTGGGACAAACCTCAACCACATGAGGCCTTGGTCCACAATGGACTGTGAGGTACCCGGCGCAAGAATTGAAAGTAATGTTATGCGGCTAAGAACTCCAAGAAAATCAAAGATGTTGTGTCAGACGATAGACCTTCTAGGATTTAGACAAGGGTATGTGATATCGTCGTCAGATGGCTCATGGTTTTTATCGTCAAGCTTAAAAGAGGTGATCGAAGGCTTTAACATTTGAGGGAAAGTTATCTGCTCCCAATGTTAAAAAAGAAGATGATACACAGATCTGTAATCCAATTAAGCTGATATCGAACAACATGAAGATCTTTGAGCGAGCTGACTTAGCTGACTAGGAATAATAATATGGTCTTATATGGTGATGGTGACGGGTGCTGGTTTGTTCCGTGATTACTTAGAGGATTAACTAAATATCTTTGTTGATTTGGGAAAGGTAGACAACCACGATATTTGGTAAGGGCCGCCCACAGGCAACGAGGACTTGAAGAAACCTATGAGCCGATGGTCATGGACATGTACAAGGGAGCAGTAGTAGAGGTAAGATGTCTAGCTGGAGTCACAGAAGAGTTCCAAAATTACAGTAGGTGTATAACATGTAAGCGGCTTGAGTCCTCTGTTCTTGATTGCAGTCCTTGACTATCGGGTTAAAGGTAAAATGACGGAACCCAAAGTAGATCAGTTATTCTTTGCTGATGATTAGGACTTCATCCTCTGTTTTGGAGGGTAAGTACAAAAAAGACTGAATATCCTGCAAGTTTTTTGATCCACACATGCCTATTCCAGGTATAAGCTTCAATGAAACATTGATTCCCAAGTGTGAAAAGCTTAAATATCTGGGATCTATGATTTATGGTCATGGTAAAATAACTTGTGTATAAGCGTTAGGTGGATGAAGCGGCAGGAAAACTCAGCTATCTTCTGATAACGTAAAATGCCCCTCTTAGCTGAATATATAGCTCGGAATGTTGGATAATTTACGAAACGCATGAGATTTAAATAACTGCAGCTGGCATGAAGATAATGCGAATGGGAGCAGAAGAAGCCTTCTAGTCAAAAATACAAGCTTGCGTCGTTCAAAGGAGTGACCCTGCGAATCCCATCAAGGCAATAGCTATCATAATACAGCATTCCCATACGATCGCGAGGGAGAGTCAGGGCTTACAAATCCTGGTTTAAACAAACGCAGATACAGCATAAAACAGTATTGAATTGGCCTCAGAAATAGATCAATCCATAAACAGTATTAAACGGATTACTAGTGTGAACTGTGAAACAGACAAGTTTAAGAGTTGTGATCCACCTGATATTATAACGAAGGGCACAGAAAAGGAAAACAAGATGGCGGTTCTTTCATCAGTCATTCCAAATTCAAGGTAAATTGTAATGCACATCACTTGCATAGAAATCTGATCGGTTTCATTGATGCAAGTACTACACACAGAAAGTAGCATTGTCAAAATATTCTTCCCTATCGATTGAAGACAATAGTGAGTCTTTGAAGTAATACCAATTTCACTTCCACGAAGAATGGGGATGTGAATCTGGAAATTAATTTGAAAGTCTTAGAACACTGTCGTAGTCGTAGACAACAGTTCATTCAAAAAGATGAAACATAAGTGAGAGCTCCAGTACGTTTGCAACGAATTGTTGGATACCCTATTCCCTTTTATTTTGTATGTGTATGCGTAGTCAACCCGCAACCAGCCGCTATCCAGTTTCCAGTTCCAAAAAACAAAATTCTTCTTTAGCAGACATGAACAATACAATAACATTAATTTTGCCTGACCGACGTTCAATAACTGCCAGCGAAATAGAAAAGGCGTGTGCCACGCCGAAAGTTGAAACTTTTTATTTCCAAGGCAAGTACTATGAGGTTAGCGACATTCAATTTTAAACATGCAGCTCGATTTGAACAGAACAGGACTTAACTTGGATTTTTCAAAATTAGATTTTGAATGAAAATAGCAATTATGGGTGTATTTAGATATTCTTGAACCACACTCTGCTACGTAACCAAGGAATACAAACTGAAATGTTCATCTTCTTATTTCAAAACTGCGACCGATAGCTGAAGAACATTACACAAATTAATGCATATCACGACTTTTGACGGAAACGCTCTTAAAAGTGGGCGAGTTATAGGAAATTGTAAACAAAATTTAAAGCACTAGCTGAGCTTTGATCCTTTGTCAATTTTTAGGCATATGTGTAAGACTAAAGCTGATCGAGTAGTTTTTAAACGATCTTGCCTGTATTAAGTTATTTTATAAAAATCACGCAAGTGGGCGTATTGAAAAAATTCACACACGAAAATAAACAGATATAGTACCCCGTGGCGTAGTGGTTAGTGTGTCGGACTGCTACGCCGAAGGTTCAGGGTTCGATCCCTGACGTTGCCACCTTAAGTTTTTTTCCGGGGAACTGCCTCTTGCGAGGAAGTGACAAATCCCCCAAGAGTAATTAATGTCATGGAAAGTGCTTCTCTGTTAGCCGTTCGGATTCGGCGGTAAATTGTAGGTCCCTTCCATTCCTGCAGAATATCAACGCACACGCAGGAATGGTTGAGAGTGTAAGTCACAGGCCCCGGCCCCGCTTGGAGCTGTTGTGCCAACAATTTATTTATTTTTTATTTTCCCAAATAACGAACGCAAAAAAGATTAAAATTGAATATTGGTTTGGTACCTCAAATTTTTAAAACTACGTTTTTCGTTCTTTCATGAAAAAAGGGGGTAGATAAGCCTCACCCAAAATTCAAAAATTTCTTTTCATACACAAGCTTTCTAGTTTTGATTAAGAGACGCACAAATTTAATCTTGTGAATTTATTATACCTTAGTAACCGTTTATTTGCAAATATAAGTTTTTTGTAATTTGTGGGCGTCAGCCCAATTTTTATTAGAAATGTTTTGCTTTCATACACAAATTCTTACGTACAAGTAATATACCAACCAAATTTGAGCTTTTTCGCTCGCATGTAAGCATCGTTATTTTATAAAATTAATAGTTTTGTATGAAAAGTGGGACTCAAGGTCAAAATAAAAGTAAAGGAGTTATGGAATTAAAACTACTGGCATCTGAATTTTCCGATATTAACTGGCTTGAAACGAAGCGTTTCAGATTTATACAAGATTCTTATCGTTAAGACACATTAATGAAACAAAATCTCGAATTTTATATTTAAATTAAGTACACTTTCCAAATACTTTCATTCAAATTAAAATTCCTGCCAGCAGTTGGCAAAATTACTTTCTCCCCAAAAATTGAATCACTTTAATGCATTCAACGGAAATGAGTTGCTGCTATTCTTTTTAACATTTCCTATATATAACAAATTATATTTGGCTTTCAGAGCTTCATTTGCTGATTTTTGTTGGTGCAGTTTTTTATTAAAAAAAAAAAAAAAAAAAAAAAATGGTATGCAACGAAGCAACTACATTTTTATGAGAACAAACTACCTCCGCAACATTTTAAAACAAAATTTCTCCGAAATCAACAATGCGCTTCATTTTTGGCCACACTATATATTTCTGGAACTGAAATTTGCTGCTTGCCCCACTCAATTTCCCAGCATTCATTCGGGTTGTGATGGTATTGTCCTAGTGCATGGCACTTGGCAACTGCATTGTTTTCATTTGCATATTAAATTTCATGAATTCCACGTGAACGGACTCGGGCTTTTTATATGAAACATAAAATAAAAGAAAAAAGAAAAAAAGAAAATTAAACAAAACAAAAAATAAACTTTAAAATATTTGAATAATTCGAATAGGGAATACAAATTTAACTTTCAAAGTAACAATAGGTCAATGAAATGAATCCCACGACAAATTCTGTTCTGGATTTGTTATTGGATTCTAGAACAGGGCATACAAAAAAAGGATATTGAGTTATATTTTGTTCTGTGAAATGCCCGTGCCCGTTGGAAAGGTCAAACTCAACTTTGAAAAGCGAACGCACAAAAATTGCATTTGTCGGTGAGTGAGTAAACATGAGTGGGAGAGTTTTATTTCATTTTTTCATTTATTTAAAAATATTAATGGTCACAAATGTTTTAAGACAATGTCTTTTAAAGTAACAAATTATGTATGAATGGAAAACATAGTTGAAAATGAATGTAAACTTATAAAAATAACAAAAATTAAAATAGAAATAACAAAAATTAAAAACAATTTAATATAAAGATAGCAAAATTACACAAGATCTTTTTTTTTTTTTTTTTTTTTTAAATATTTATACTAATTTAAAAAGTGTAGGAAGTAAAGAAAATAAAAGATTACTAAATAGAAAATAAATATAATATATACACATACACTTATATTGCTTCTATGTTGACTCAGATATATATTTGAATAAGGTGTTTTTAAGATTAATTTGAACCAACTTTGTTGCAGTTAGAGCCGAATTTGAGGATTAGATTAAAAAAGTGAATTATATAGAATTCCAGTACACGGCAGCCACAAGGACAGTTTGCCTTAGTATTATTTCATCATTTTTATTTACATCTCGCACTTCATACTTGATCAGATTAGAATAGAATAGAAGAAGCTTTCTGGGCAGCGACGAAATAGATGATGAAGGCGTTTTAGCGCTCCTCAACTGCGAAGGCAATACAACCCAGCTCTACTACTTTTATAAGAAAGCAATGGCTTACAGGAGCCAAATACTGAATGAAGCTTTTTAAAAAAGGATTAGTAAATTAACTTCAAACAATCCCACACATAAACTTGTAATTAATTTTGTTTGTATACCACTTATATTATTTCTCTTCTTTTCATATTCAAATAAAATATATGAATTTAAAATTAAAAATTACTATTAAATTGTTAAAAAATGTCAATCGGGCAGACGGCAATGCCATGCTTTAAAGATTTTTGTATCTAAATACGTTAAAAATGTAATTTTGAAAATTGAAATAAATCTATTCTAATCTAATCTAAAAAAATCATACTTGATCAAATCTCTGCCTTAATTAACATTTTCGCATAATGTATTTAATGGATTCGACGGAATTACAAAACTCGACATTAATTATGTGCATTATAAGTTGTGGAAAGCAATGGCGAATATGGAACCACCCACTGATTATAAATGAAATGAAATTTTGCCTGAAGTTCGGAACTCGTATTGTAAATAAATTTACACCATTCTCAGCGTTCCTAGGGCGATACAATGATAAACCATTAATATGTATCCGTAATTCTGTTATTTTAACACTCTTTCGAAAAACATTTTTTACATTTCCCATTTTCCATGCATGGTCAATGGTCATGTAATGTTAAAAGAACGGTTCATCGATCATTTGCCTGGTAACAATTTCAAATAGTTCTTGGTCGATTGATGGATCCGGAATTACGCGGAAATAATTTGATCAATTTTTTATGGACAGATTTTAGTTTCTAGCTAAACCACAAGACGAACATGCGGCAAGCCTCACTTTTGCCACTCGATCGTATACAGCCCACAAAATTTTCGTACCAAAAATTGAAAATCTTACGATGAAATCCATCAAAGATTTTAATTTTTGTTTAAATACACGGTGCAACGATATCATGACGGTGTATTGAATATTGATTGTTCGCCTGGTAACAGCAAGTTTCCATTTTGGATTAAATGTAAATGTAATGCACAAATTTGAAAGGCTATAATGACAGACGTATGCCATCGTATCTTGAATATATATTACTTCAAGTTCCATAGGCTACCAGTATAGCTTGAAGGTAAAATTAATGCATTGGCAATGTCGTTGATTTTCGTCGTTACTTCCGCTTCCGATAATAGCATCTCGTAAGTGAATTTAATACTCTGATCGACACTTTATTTGATTGAACCGAAGATTTCTCAAACGTTCACTCTCGATCTTAGCATGCATGTCTACAATATATTGATGGTCGAGCTGACGATATCGAAGAATATAACTGTCCAGATTATGTCTTATCGTTCATCATCAACCCGTACGCTTGGTAACACATTGAGCTAATATTTTTGGCTGTTTAATGCCGATGTGATATAGTAATATCCATCATCACCTTGCCAGAATTTGAGTCTGAACATGAAAAGTGCTGTGACTTCGTGGAATTTTGATGGCTTTGTTATCAACTGGATCAGCGATCATGATAACAGCAACTTCTTCTACAGTTGGCGTGTTAAACCTGAAAGCCTGTTCTCCTGATGGTATTTTATCGGCTCTAATTACAATTTGTAAGTCATGACTTCTTAATTATGGTGACACCCTTTTGAATAATTGAATTAATTTGTACTGATGGTGATCCCCAGATGATCGAACCTCCAACCAAATCGACCATGTTGCAATTGAAGGAAGACATTCCTCCAGCATCCTGAATATCCGTACATTCCGTGGAGCAAACACCCGACCGATCCACAAAAAAGGAGACCGTCTAGTCTGCGCTAACTATAGAGGCATACGTCTTTTAAACATCGTGTATATGATCCTGTCCAGCTTTTTTTGTGAACGTCTCAAGCCATTTGCTGATAATCTAATAGGTCCTTACCAATAAGGCTCCAGACCTGGCAAATCTACGACCCCTTAAATGTTAACATTACGCCAGATCCTGGAGAAAACACAAGAATATAACATCGACACCCACCACCTGCTCGTTGATTTTAAAGCAGCCTATGATAGTGTTAATAGAGTTGAACTGTGTTGTACTATGTCTAACTTAAAAATTTTGGAAAAGGCTCGTTCTTCCGTCAAAATGGGTAGAAACTCTATTGAAACCTTCGAAACCGCCAGAGTGCTAAGACAATGTGACGCACTTTCATGCAGCGGTCATATAAGCTACAGCCATTATTCCTTTGTTGCGGAACTCCGTCCGTTCCCCGATAAGCTTCGCGAACCTTTTGCTTGTGCAGCAACTGGGCTTCCTTAGCAGTTTCTACACTGAAGCGTTTATTTTTGCACTTGATGGTGTTGGTTCATTTACCAATAAAGTCGAATTCTGCGTGGGCGTGGACGTGGATTCAGGTGGATCTAAAGAAATTTTATCAAAAAAAAAAAAAATGTGTGTGCGTAATTCACACTCGGTTGAAGTGAAACTTCAAAGAAGTTGGTATACCTAATTTACGAGAGAATGAGATGAAAAACTCAGCCACCCAGCACCACTTTTCGGATTACTTTCAAACCTTATGTTATGTATGACTAAATGCTTTCAACACGAATACAAATACAAAAGTTTCAACACATATTCAAGCATACAGACGTACCGACATACTTTGCGTCATTTTGACTCCCTTTTAAATTATGAACTCCAGGACGCCACTATTTAAAACAAGTCAAAAAAATATTCGAAAACTGACTCTTTTCAAAAATTCAGGATACTTTTTTAAAATTTAAATAATTTTTTGAATGCCAATTTTTTATAAATACTTTTGTTATGTATTTGTTTGAATTTTACATTCTTCTTGAATTAAGTTTATTGAAACCTTTTGTAAGGCTTTTCTTGTTAGAAAGCATTCAAATCACGTACCTATATTAACTAACATACTAACTTAATCGTACCAACGCGCCTGCTCACTCGCTTTTGTTTAACATAATGCTTAGTAGACCTAAGTGAGAGGTAAAACGTATGATAGGAGAAAATGAGAGCTAGAATATAAAATACTGTGTCATAATTTTTACTTGCTCTATAGGGCAAGTATTGGTTTCGTGCAGAAAAAAAAAATCGAGGTTTTAATCAAACATGACATTACGATGATAGAGAAGCCCAAAAAAGTGGTTTTCGCCATACCGTCCGTCGGTCTGTCTGTGCGTCTGTGCGGATGTGCGGATGTGCGGATGTGCGCTTTTTCACGTCATGCTACAGCCTAAACGGCTTGACGGATTTTCTTCAAACTTGGTATATAGCAGTTTGAAGAAAAACCATTGTCGAGGTTTTTTTTATTTTGTTTTAGCCCGGCTCAAACTGGTACCTTTCAAGTAACGGTTTTTTTCAATTTGGATTTTCTCGAAAACGGCTCTAACGATTTTGATGAAGTTTGAAATTTAGCTAACTTTTAGCATTTCTAACAAAACTGCGTTTTTTGTTTTTGCCTCAAATGGTCGTAACGAAAATCAAGTTTTAACGGCTTTTTTTCAAATAGCCATAAGTTCACAACGGCTTGATTGAATCAACTCAAATTTTGTTTAACATAGTTTTTTGTAGTGTTCTATAGGATGGTTTAGTAAATTTTTCACTGAAGCCTTTCTAAACGGTGGCTTCCATACAACGAGCCATTGAGTTTTAGCCAACTTTTTTTGGTTTTTTCTAATTTTCTCGAAAATGGCTCTAAGGATTTTGATTAAACTTTGTGTGTTATATTCTTTTAGTGTTTTTAAGAGAACTGCGTTTTTAGTTTTGGCTAAAAATGCAAATAACGGAGATCTGCTCTTAACGGCTTTTTTTCAAATGGCCATAAGTTGTTAACGGTTGCATTTAATTCACTCAAACTTTGTTTGGTATAGTTCCTTACAGTTTCCTATCAGATGGCATTGATTTTTTTTCATTTTCTCTTTTTAAAATGGTGGCTCCTATACAAAGAGCCACTAGATTTTGGCCAATTTTTCATTTTTTCTAATTTACTCAAAAAAGGCTCCCCCGATTTTTATGAAACTTTGTATGTAACATACATAGAATACTTCAAACAAAACTGCATTTTTAGTTTTTGGCTATACATGATAATAGCGGAAATTGCTTTTAACAGTATTATTAATTTGGCCATAAGTGGACATTTGTATCATTTATAAAACCCAAAAGATAACGTCTTAGTCTTAAATATTAAAGGTTTCTTAACGTAAGCTCCCGTATATCGGTTTTTCCAGTTTTAGTCAACATTTTTTAGGTTTTACCAAATTTTTCAAAAATGAGTTGGTCTTATTGATCGAAAAGTTTGTTTTCATCGGACTATTGCACCAACAGAGCAAGTACGTGCGACCCAGTCGTGCATTTTATTTTTTCATTCGTTCTCTCTCAGACTTGTTGCGATATATTTTTTTTTTTAATTGATTTACATATTTGCTTAAAAGTATCATGTTGCATTTCCGTTTCGTCGAGTTTCAAATTACCCCGATATTAAAGAAGTTTCTCTTCAATAATAACACACCACGCTGACATCTTACTAAAAAGCTGCAAAGAGGATATATACATAGAGTCCAATCTTTCCTACGTTCCATCCTCCTCTGCTAAAATTTTCGTGGTCTCTTTCCTATTGCATTCATTGTCCGTGTGAAACAACAACAAGAAACGATGAGGTAAGTAGTAAGGTGTGAACGCACACATGTTTAACAAAAAGAACAATATGACAGCTGTAGCACACACACATGTTTAACAAAAAGAACAATATGACAGCTGTAGCTTGTAGGCAAAATCAAAACAAGGCACAAGATTGGACTCTATGTATATATCCTCTTTGTAAAATAGTATGTATATTTCTGTCTCATTCTTTCCTGGCTTCATCCTACGCATTTTTGTATTTGTGTCTCTTACCTGTCGTTTTTCCGTTGCATCCGGTTTGAAATCACAACGATTCTAAAGAAGTTTCACTTCAAAAACCTGGGTAGTTACCAGATAAATAAGGGCAGATTACCTTCTTTAAAAATACCTCAAATACTAACCTTCCTAAAAGAAACCAATTTGGAGGAAGTGATGTAGGACGAGTATCCTTATCCAGCTCTAAAAGGGGCACAATAGATCTTTAAGGTCGCAGTGCGCTTTTCCCCAATTTAATTCATTCATGCAACTTAAAATAAAATGCATACGATGAAACATAACACAGTTTCCGAGCAAAGAAGTTTAAACTCTTGTGTTTATGTTCCGCATTTTTATTTATTAAATTCAGTCGTTTATAAACAGAGATGTCCGTTATTTGTATTTTTAGCCAAAACAACATTTTAAAAAAACATACTGTTTTCTTCATGTCTATTCTTTTTTACGAATTTTGAATGTTTTCGTAATATGTATGAATAATCATGAAAAAACTGACGATATATCGATATATTGATTTTTTTCACCCGATAATTATCGATACTGTTAAAGAATATCGATACGATAAATATCGATACATTTTTTACTTGCCCATCCCTACATTGATCAAAACAAACAAATCCCATGGAGCACGTGCATGAATGAGTAAGATTATAGTATTTATATTCTCACTCGTTCGTGCACACGGTGAGCTAATGCGAGTCATCGGTGCCGCCATATTGGAATACTGAGCGTTACTTCCGTCAGAAAAATAGTATGTATATTTCTGTCTCATTCTATCCTGGCTTCATACTACACATTTTTGTATTTGTGTCTCTCATACTACACATTTTTGTATTTGTGTCTCTTACCTGTCGTTTTTTCGTTGCATCCGGTTTGAAATCACAACGATTCTAAAGAAGTTTCACTTCAAAAAAAAACCTCGTTCAAGACTTATTTTTTGTGCTCCAAACAATTACATCCGATGTGGACGCACCCAGAAGCATTTTGGGATACACATTCGCTCGGTTCTGGTAAAGGTCTTTCAACTCACTGCAAGAATTTTATTAGTACCTACTTTAAATATTAATTTCAAAATAAATACTCACTTTTGAAAACGACACTGCATGTGAGCGTTTTCTGTTTTTTTTTTTTGCCATCGCTTGGTTTTTAAAAGCCCTGTCCAAGCCTTTGGCCTTATTTTCCACTTGGGTCCGCTCATAACAGTGCACATGCTCCTTTATCTGGGCGCTTATTTTTGAAACATTTTTTCTTTTTATATTTAAGCATGAAGCTCTTTCCCAACTTAGGCCGATTCTCTTTTAATAATGCGATTAAAAGCTTTGTCGCCGAGTCAGACCATTTGTTCCATTCTATTTACAAAGAATACTAATTGAGTTCTTAATAGATTTTAAGCTTTTTAATGGTCGGAAAAAGATTACTCACTCAGATTATTCTCATCAGTAAAAATTGTGTCATCCATCCAGATGTTTTTGGTCCGGACTGCAGAAGACTTCCTCTTCAGTCAAATTTGCTGAAGTTTCTGCGCTAGCACTTTGCTTTTTAGGCGCATCTTAGAAAATCATCTGGAGTAATTTGGGATCTATTTCAAAATAATAATTGCATAATATACATAAATGTTCGTATGATCAAATGCTGAATATTGCTTACTGTTTTGTGCAGCTTCTAAATCCTCCTGTGAGCATTTCCCCATCCCATTCTCATCAGGGAGCGTATATTTCGGCATTTTGACTATAAACATTATTTGAATAAATTACAAAATATTTAATACCAGATATAATATTCACAAAATTGATTGTTCTCCGAAACTGAATTTCTGACAGCTGATTTAAATCTTGACAGCTCTGATTTCTTACCCCAAGTAAAAACATGGGGCGCCTAAGAGTGCATTCAGTGCGTGCCCTGAGTTCACATCGAAGACAGTGCTTCTTCTGGGTAATGCTATATACCCATAGAGTATTTACTCCCACCCTATCGACTATGGCAATCTTACGGTCCAACAGAAAAAATGCAAAAAAAAGCAATTCCAAAATAGGGTAAGGATCGAAATAGGAAAGCTTCACACAAATCCATGCAAAATGTATTCTCTGTATTGGGAAATGCAATCAGCTGTTGAGATGAAACTGCAGAGCTTCGCGCACAAAGTTCTGTGTGCTCTTCAGATGTTGATCTACCTATGATTTTTTTTTCGTAAGAAACACCTTTTTTGCACATTTTACAAAATATGTCTTCTCCGCCTGTTTTAAATACATCTGCATTTTTTGAGAAATATTTGAATTAATAAGAAAAGAATTATTTAAAAGAATAATTTTAAGATAAACATTTATTGAAATAATTGATACTTTTAGGACAAAACAAATTTTGTAAGAAGTTAACCGTTTCTCCCTCCAAGTTACAATTTGATTTGATCACGTAGATGTAGAAAAAAGAACACGGAGATGACATCGGAATGACATAACAGATGTAGTGCGTTCGTTCAATGGATTTATGTAACAATTGTCAACAATGTTTTACTTTTGACGTTCGTAAATTCCGAAATTCCGATATAGTGTAACATTAGCGTCGTTCTTTTATGCACAATAAAGTTACATTTTGTAACAATATCCAAATCATCTCCAAGAAATGAGTTGAGAATGTTGATCTGTCAAAAGCGAGAAAAAAAAGAAAAAAAGAGAAAGTGAAAATGTGTCTAGATACAAAGTGAAATTGTTTTTTTAGTTGCGAGAGATTTTAATTTTTTATTGCTTATTTAATAAAATAAACGAAATAAAAAGTATTCGATTTTTTCAGTCAGTTTTTTTTTTTTTTTTTTTTTTTTAAACAAACTAGATTTTTGTTTTGTATGCTATAATAATTGCACTTATCGCTTGCTGGAAACTCATTTGTGATTTTAATTATTTATATACACGGGACTTTCACAGTGCTTCACCACGCTCTGCTCCAATTAAAAGTCGCAAAAGCCCCTATGGCCCCAACTTCTTTCGTGAATAGTCCGAAACCATTCCCGGTGGTGACACCTGCAGGGCTCGATCAGCAAGTGCGAAGCAACACGAGATGCACATAATTGGCGGAACTATTCCAGAGAAGGATGATAACGATGCAATCATGCAATATACAACACCTGTACAATTTGGGATCCGATGGGCAATCTTATTGGAAAGCACTGAAAGGTTAAGCTGATGCCTTAGCAACAAGTAAGCATTGTTGTTTTCAATTTGATTTTTTTTTAAGGTTCATCTCTTCGACATTGGCATTCTTGGTGGTATTAGGTTCAAGGAATCTGAAACACTCCCAGATGGCAATGAACTCACTGTTGTTGAAATTGACGGACACAAAGTAGGAATTGGTATTTGCTATGACATTCGGGATCGGCCTTCCATCAAGCTAGCTAGCTAGGATAGGTTTAAGTATTAGCTGGCAGATTGTGTGATTAAAGTATTGGCAGAGTAGCCGTCTGAAAACTTCTCGACTAGAAGGCGGGCTATGATGCTTGGAGTATTTCTTGGCTGAACCCGCCAATTATTATTTATACTCACCGTTGTTAGGGTTAGGGTTGTTAGGTTATTTGCCGTGTCCAGTACATAGAGCTTTTGCTCGTCCGACGGTCTTCCCCACCGAAGCAACAAGTAGACCTTTTACTACCTACCTTTTACTGACTATTCAAATAGTCTCGTTCCTCTTTGATCTTGACTCTTGACTTTTGTCTACTTTTAATAAAAAAAACAGTATTACAAAATGATAGTGATTGTTTTTCATTTGCATTATAGAATTATTCCGTTACAATATATAACTCATCTCCACGATATGAGTTGAGAAGAGAAATGGGAATGTTGATTTGTCAAAAGCGACAAAAGGCTTTTCAAAATTGGACTCAAGTCCTCAAGTTGAACCAACATCAGAACCCTTCGCTAGGAAGTCGGTACGACAGCCTCTCTTGTTCCGGACGTTGCGTTAGAAGATGACGCGTTTGGCATTAACCCGCCAAAAACAAAATGGTCCAGTAGTGCGACCGAAAATTTAATACAAAATTATAAAAGTAATAAGTTTCTTTTCGAAACTTCCCTGAAAAACGACCGCGTATGGGAAATCATATGTGAAGAAATGGCAAAGGACCAATTTGTCTTTTCTCCGTCCCAGGTAAGAAGTAAATTTATCAACCTTAAGAGGCAGTATACCAAAGAACTCTATTTTGTCATCTTAGGTTAAAAATAGATGTCAATCTTAAGAGGCAGTACTTAAAAAAAAGGATGGGTTAAGGATAACCGGGTCAGCTCCAATCCGTTTTGACTATTGGGAGGATTTCCAAGAAGTGTTTGCAGCAGACCACAATGTCACTCCTTTGTGCACAATATAAAATTCACGACCACTCGCGATTGATGGACACAGCGAAACACAAAATTTGGTGGGAACGGCGGATACCGTCACCATAGAACGGAGGACAGCGAGAAAGCGCAGAACGACAATCCCCGTTCTACACGAAATGCAAATGTTAAGGACGGAACGTGCCGAACGATGGGAGGAGAAAAAAGTAATGATGAATCGACTAATCGAGGAGTCAAGGAAAGCGCGGGAAGCGCATAGAGAACTCATGCTAAAAATTCTTGAAAAGTTGTGAATTTAAAAGTAAGTATTATGTTGTCTTTAAGTGTTAAAGTAAGGTATCAAACTGTTTAAATTATGTTAATTTATTAATAATTCACTTTCTTTTGTACAAAATAAAAAATGATATATGTAAGTGTATAAAACGAATATTTATTCAAATCATCTGTCTGCACAACATATTTCTTTTTGAGATTCCATCTCTTGCTCCATCTTCAAAATCAATTGTGTCTTTCTCAAAATCAACCATGCTGACTGTGGCACTACCTTTTTCAATGAACTCCAATCTTCTCGGTTCATTAAAGTTAAGGCCCACATTGTGGAGCACACAGCATGCCAGAATTGTGGAAGGTATCCAATCGGTTGGATTCATGTCTAGGTTTTTTAAATGACGAAACCTTCCAAACAGCAATGCTTTGCAATACTATTTTCAAAAATAACCCTTACAGACGCATGATTTTTGTTGAAAATAGTTTGTTGGTTTGTAAGATTTCGCCTTGGCATGTACGGTGGGATGCACCAGCTTAAACATGGGTAGGCTTTGTCACCCAATATATATTCCCCGTTGGGAAAGTAATCCCATTCATTTTGTTGAGCATTTATGAACAAGTCACTGTTTTTAAATACCCTTATATCCGGAACAGAGCTTGGCCAGCCGGTATAGCAATCCAAATACCTCATTTCAGAATCACAAACGCACTGTAGGGTCATAGAGGTGAAGTTTTTTCTGTTTGTATAGGCTCTGCATTGTGACTTCGGCGCTTTTATTTGGACATATGTACCATCAATTACTCGAATCAAGTCATTAAATGAAGACTTTGATGCAAATTTGGATTTAATGGCAACAAGCTCTTCGCCGGACGGCCTCTTTATATGTTTGGATGCGATTTCAGTGAGCGCATTGACTACCTGGACAAAATACATTAGCAAACTGCTTTTTGTTAGGTCAAATCGTTCGCCCACTGATCTTAAAAATAAAGGATTTGGTTAGCACAGTCAGCAAAAAATATGTATATGCTTATTACCTATATGATTAAGGTGTTGCCAAAAGCCAAATAACAGCAAGAAGTTGTCTGTCAATTTTTATTTGCTTTCGTCCAAGCCGGTCTTCCCTCCAAACTTCTGAGACATCCCGTAAAATAACTTCAAAGGCCTCTCTCGTAAGACGAACATTTTCCTGGACTTGCTGCGCATAATACTCACCAACAACCGATTCCACATAGTTTTTAATTCTTACTAGTTTCCTGCGGTCTGAAGGAACTAGAGAGATCGAAGCTAGCTGGTAACCATCCAATCCTGATGATGAAGATTTTTCTTCTGAGTCCAACATTTCTTCCAATAAAAGACCCACCATTCCTTCATTCTAAAAAAGAAATTATAGATATATACTAAAACAGTCTTTCTCAGTAAATGCGTTTCAAACTTACTTCTTCCAATATATTTTTAAATTCTTGCATTGAACTCACAACAGCGACAATTTTTTTTCCTGAATTATTTTCAAAGCTTTAGCCTAATACTCAGATGGCCAAGTCGCCTCGTTACTCTTTATTATTTCAGTGAGATTTTTTCTCATATAGCGAAAAAAAACATTCGCCTAACTTACGACTTTTTATGTACAGAGTTCTCATAAAGACGAAAGTATTTGGAGTGCTCGGCATACCTCAGATCCTCATAATCTCCTAAATCCAGTAGGTAAGATCACAATACATCTAGCAGTCGTCATCGCAATCGTTCAAAATCGCGTTCTGCTTCTAAAGAGCGAAAATCAAATGCATCGACTATACCTGCTGGTGGCAGACATCAAAATTTTTAAAAAAACAGAAGAACCAACCTCAGCTTCGGCATCGGTAAATTTGCAAGCAGTTCTCAACCTTCCGCTTAGTGATCAAGAACCCAAAACGCCAGTTGTCATAAGCAAAACTGATGGTACTGCAATTGCCCTCCCAGGTTATTATAATCCTAATATTATCATCAATCCAACAAAATACGAAGAGCAAGCTAAAAAATGAAAGTTAATATGGGTCGCAAAAAAGGCAGAGGATACTTCAGCTAAATGGGGACATGCAACATTCTCTGAGAATTCCGATGGTAATGTTGCCTCGAAGTTTATGCGCTTAATGGGCATTAAATCCGCACCTTAACCCGGCGATAATCCAGCCGATGCTCCTGCGGCAGAAAAGAAGGGTCCCAACCCATCGTCAAATCAAGGCAGGCAATGTTTTCTAAAATGGAGCAGGAATATGAAGTAGCCCGACAAGTTACATACTCTATGCGGGGGGTTGGACTGGGTTTTGGCTCCCAATTGAGGCAGTATTAGATTATAAGTTGTTACAAATCAATAATGTAAGGGATAAACCTAGAATAGTGTTAAATTAAATAAAAAAAAACTTCGTTTGTGTTCTTTGACTCACAAATACAAAGTATTGTTTTTTTTTATTCTTACGGATTTACATTTATTCTATTAACGGATGTTTTTGATCACAATTCCTATCAGACCAGTGTAGTCTGCAAACCAAAGTATGTAATTGATTTATTAAAGAATGTCGACGAGAAGCTGCAAGTTAAAAATTTGATAAGTTTTGAAATTTAAAAATAGTATGGAAAATTTCGATCCTCTTCGGGTATGTGAATATGCATGTGACGCGATAGTAGAACCTCTGGAAAAACTCTTGTTGCATTGGCCACACTGAAATACACGCTGGTTCACCTCGATGTCATATGTCATATCCATGTGAACCTCCAACATCGCCGATCAGGTAGAACCTTGCTGCAAATACCTCAAAAAAGCCTGGGAAATTTCACTGTTCGTCCCGGCAAGAGCTTCATCTTTTGATATCTTATATCCCGTCAACAAATCTTTCGGGCTAAGTAGAGGTAAAATAAGGAATTTCCAAAAAAAATATTAAAATATTTATTCCTATGTAGAGTTGACATGAAACTAGGAATTTTAATAGCAGCATGACGTAGGTCGAACCGCTTGTGTTGAATGAAACCAACAATTTGTCAATTTCACGTTCGGATAAACAGTTTTGATAGCATTACGGATCGCAATTTCATAATCTGTTGTAAAAAAAATGGCCTGAAATCAAAAAATATTATTCTTTAAATAGTCAAATACTCAAATGCATGTGTATTTATGGCTTCTGACTTATTTGACATAAGTATTTATATAGGAATGGATATGTCTGAAAATATGATAGAATAGTTAAAGTTTTGGTAATAAAAATTCTTACGCTTTCAGCATTATGAAATGTTAACTTTTAAAATTTTTTAAAAGCGGAACCAAATCGGGACATTCCAAAGCATTCCTTCACTTCTGTGCACCCAAATTATTGTCTTATATCATTGAAATTATTTAGAGATTTTGGAAAAAAAAACTTTATTTTTTATATTCAAAAAGTTATTTCGCATTCGCCTGAACAGAACGCTATTTGATGAAGACGGTTGCTTCTGGCACTGTTCGCCAGGTTTCAGTTATATAAAGAAGTTTGCTGACTTTAAGCATCCCAGAAATTATTCCAAAACTCAACACTGTACACCTTTACCACACATGACTTAACAAATTACCTATTTTTATTTTCAAAAAACACTTCGGACCACCTTTAATACAACAAGCTTGTTTCACACTCGATTCTAAACTGCGAGCTGCCACCAAAAAATTTTGATAAGAAGCAAGCGGTTGCGGTTCTACAATTATTATTATTGAGCGCACCGTTATGTTTGACCAGATAACAACACCGCAATTTCCATTTGCTGGCATACAGCATTATAATTGTACATTGTATAGTAATTTCACTGACCATCAAATGTCTTCTATTGTTGTTTCTGATTCCCATGGCAATCTAGACGAAAAACACTCGTAACTCTCCAATCCAATGTTTGTGAACTTCGTCCATATATCTAAGTAAGACTTTTGTTTCTTTGTCAGTTTGTTTGTATGTTACCACAAAGCTGACAAACAAACAAAAGTTTTACTTTTTACTTACCTGAAATCATTAGCTTATTCAACTGAATAAGTTTTACGGGTATCTAAAAAAATAAATAAATTTTAAATTGAGGTAAAAACATTAACTTTTTAAACTTACCTCTTTAACCTTTTGCTACAAAAAATGAAAAAACTGAAAGTTGTTTGACGTTTCTCTCTATTTTTCATATCATTTCATTTCATTTCATATCATTTCATTTCTTGGAATTCATTTCTTGGATTTCATTAAGGCTGAACACCTACTTGAGCTGTTGGGCACGACTTTATGTGCAACAAATTTTTGCAACCATCGATTTACAAAAAAGGCATGGATTTTAGTTAACACTCTCTGTGCATGAACATTTTGAAATATTAATGTTTAAAATAGATTTCTCTTTCAAAAAAGGCACGGATTTCAGTTTACTCATTGCACACGATTTTCTGCAAACTAAAATTTTATTCAACAAATTCACTTTACACAAAATGCGCTGCAAAATAGCTTTCGTCAGTTTTGTTTGATCTGAATATGTGCAACAATCATGATTTAACATTGAAGTTCAAGTATTAAAATTATCTCTGCCCAAAAGCATTGTATATATAAACTATAGGTAGTACTACCACTTGAGGTGCGCCATCTATCGACGAAAAACTAAGCTCTAGAATACCATGGGAAGCAACAACAACAATTAAAATGGTGGAAATTGTTGTTGTTGCTTGCCATGTTATTCTAGAGCTTAGTTTTTCGTCGATAGATGGCGCACCTCAAGTGGGAATACTATAGTTTATATATGCAATGCCAAAAGATACTTTTTACACATTAAAATTTCTGCGATTTTCTGTGGACAGAAATTTCGCAAACCTCGATGTTTAAAAAAGTCATGAATTTCTGTTAATATGTTATACATGACTTTCTGTGCATCAAAATTTTGTTCAAAAAAGTTGCGGATTTCACTTCACTCATGAAATGATTTCCAATATTGCATTTGACAATTCTCTTTGATGTTTATTTGTGCAAAAATCATGTTTCATTATTGATTTTCCAGTATTAAAATCAGCGATATTAGGAAAACTCTGTTTACACATGCAAGTTGTTGAGCAGCATTTTTTCTGCATCAAAATTTCGCAACAGTGAATGTACATTGACGTTGATGTTTAAGTATTAAAACCATTGATACTTGCTCAGCGAGAAATTCTATACACATGCAAGTTTTTCCAATTATGAAGCAAACGGAATACGTTTTTTTCTTTATTTAGTTTTATTTGGCTTGGCAAATTCAGTATATTTTTAGATTTAAAATGTTATTCTTTACATTATACATTGTTCTTAAGACGTGTGGCTGTCTTTTTGACAGCTGTCATTTGATTTATACTCAGTTTGGTTCGCATCTTCACAATGAATAGACTTACTCCTGAACAACGTTTTCAAATCGGGCAAATTTATTGCCAAAATATTTGTTCGCGGAACGCATCGAATATAGACAAATATAGGGTATTTTTTTAGACGTCTTGATTTGAAGAAGAACGCATTTAATTTAATGTTATGGCCAAGAATTTAGCTTCATTATACAAATAAAGGTTTTTCATTATGCTTTAAAAATAATTTCGGGCGATTATGTTGAGCGAATATTGGATGCGTCGATGCGTCGCGTGTACCGAACCATTGTTTTGGTAATAAATTTGCACTATTTCCAAATGTTGCTCAAGAGTAAGTCTATTCGTTACACGGTCGGGCTTGCCAGATTGTGCGATATATCGCAAAACGTGCGATATTTTTTTTAAATTTGCGGCGTAAAATATGATTTTGCGATATTGCATATTTTGTGCGATATTTGCGGTATATTTTTTCCCTACAATAAAATTAAATTTTAAGATAAAATAATATCACAAAAAATTAAAATAACTTAGAACACATACGTTTTCTTTAAACACAAAAAGTCCTGCATTGATTCACTGTATCATTTTCACTTCAGACCAGTGTTGGATAGTTACGCGTAACTTTGAAATTATAATTAGTTACACGTAACTAATGTAACTTATGTAACTAATGTAACTAATGTAACTTATTGTAACTAAATGTAACTAACTATAACTAATAGAATTTTTCAAATACAAAAACTCACATTTTATGTTAAATTGAAATTTAGAAGTTCCGTCCACAAACCCGATAAAATGACGATTGACTACACTGTTTTAGGGCAAAGCTGGGCCAGCTGCCAGCTGTGGCAACGGCAACCTAGCAAGGAATACATTTTTAAATTACTTTATTTCTGCAAAAAAAAAAAAAATTCAAAATAATAAAACAAAATAGATCTCGTTTGATTTCCTTTGGGTGAGCTAAATCTGCAATTTGAGACCAAATCTGAGATCAAATCTGAATTTACCATACAAAAATAAATCACAATAAACAAAGAAATGTCCAGGAGTCTCAAGAAAGAAGGGAAAACTTCAAATGTAAGTAAAAATCTATTGTATGCTCCAAGAATATAATATTTTACTAGATTTCCTTTTCATCAGGAACATAGTAATTTCAATATGTTTTCCTTGCCAGGTTGCCGTTGCCCTTGCTAATAAAAGAATTTTGTCAATAGTCGATTGGGATTCAGGATGAAATGTGATTTTTTTTCCTTTTTATTATTAAGTTAGAGTTAGTTTTATTTAGTTACAGTTAGTTACATTTAGTTACATTAGTTACGCCAAATATTGGGCGTAACTAATTCATATTAGTTACGCGTAACTAAACGAGTAACTTACTTCGTGTAACTTACTTGCCAACACTGCTTCAGACAGACTCGAATACGCCTGCTGTTATTGTTTTAGGTATGAACTAAGAACTAAGTAGCCCATGCCATGACAAAAAAAAAACTTTTTGTTTTTGTTCTAAAAACTAAGTAGCCCGTGACAAAACAAAACTTCATATGTCATTAGTCATTGTCTCATTGTTTTTGTTTGTGAAATACTGTGTTCAAGTAAGCATTTTTTGTTAAAACTTTACAAAATATGAGTTCGAATCGAACGCAAATAAAAAAACAATAACTTTTAAATATCAAAAGGAATGGGAGGATCTCCATGTTTTTAAAGGTAATTATGTAAATGGGAATATATCATTGAACTTACTAAGCTTGTTCTATTTGTTACCCAAAGGGTGGCTGTAAAAATCTAAGAATATTCCTAAGGCTTTTTGCAAATTGTGCCAATGCGATTTAAGAGCCCACAAAAAAGATTTGGAAAGACATGCACAAGGAAAATCACACCAATTAAAAGCCAACAAAATCCAAAAAACTCGAATGGAAAATTTTGGTTCGTAATTTTTTTTATAATCAATCTTCTTGTGTTCTATAACTTTCGCTTCTTTTTTCTTACACTAATTATTAGTTACTGTAACAAGTACAAGAAAAACGAAAATTATTGAGCTACGGCTGGCGTATTTTACAGCCTGTCATAGTGCTATACGCTCTATCGACCATTTGGGTGAGGTTTTTAATGAACCAATCAAACAGAACCAAGTGCACTGCCCTCATCAAAAATGTTCTTGCTCCTTCATTTAAAAAAGAGCTTGTCGAAAGCATTGGTGAGGCCAGATACTCATTGATTCTTGATGAGTCAACAGACGTTTCAACGCATAAATATTTATGTATTTGCATAGCATAAGATATTTATGCAGTGACTCAAAGAAAGTTGTGACTGATTACCTGGGTTTAATAGAAGTCACAGAATGCACTGGCCAAATATTGTGCGACGAGGTTGTACGATATCTCGACACAAGTAATTTGAAGTTGGAAAACCTTATAGGCATTGGCACTGATGGTGCAAGTAATCTCTGTGGTAAAAACAACTCGTTGTTTACACATTTAAAAGAAAAGGTACCAAATCTTGTACTCATCAAGTGTATATGCCACAGTATAAATATATGCAGCTCCGTCGAAGGTTCTTCCAGCAAAACTTGACTTTATGGTCAGAGAAAGCTATAATTGGTTTGCACATAGTGCACTGCGCAAAAGCAAATATGAGACGCTTTTTAAACTTATAAACGGCGAAACCATCTCAAAAAACAAAAATCTCATTGCTTTGTGCAACACACGTTGGCTTTGTCGGTATGAAGCTATAAAGCGCATATACGAGCAATTTTTGGAGCTTCAAACACATTTCGATATATGCGCCTTAAACGAAAAGTGCCATTCTGCTAAAATACTGTCGGATCTTTTCAAAAACCAGAAGAACTATCTGTTACTTTCAGCAGTCGTTCCCATAGTAAGAGAAATGAACGCACTCAACTTATTCTTTCAAGCGACTGACGTAAATTTCTTGAAAGCTCAAAATGAAATTGAAACGGTTGCTCGCTTTTTAGCTCAAAAAGTCTTATTGATTATTCCGGATCCAAAAATAGACATTCAAACTGTCATTGAATTGACAAATCATGAAGAAAACTTAAGACCAATTTCTGAAGTTGATCTGGGATCTGATTTTGAAAGGAAGTGCCGAGAAAAAAATGTGACTACAGATTGTGCAATAGATATAAAGAAAGAGATGTCTTTTTTTATCAAAACGCTCCTTTTTGAAATGAAAAAACGCTTGTCGGAATCAAGCAATCTTTTCACAAAAATAGGATATTTGTTTCCAAAAGTATGTTTGAGTCACCTTCGCCCAGATTTCAAAATGCTGCCATTCGGTGTTCTTCCTCGTCAAGTATCCTATGAATGCTTAACAGAACTAGAAGCACAATGGAACAAACTCATCTTAGTCAACTGAATTGAAGAGTTTCATCCAGAACCGATACCAGACGAGGATGCGGTTGAATTTTGGATTCGAGTTTCCGAAACAAAAAATGCCATTGGCAAAAATCAATTTTCAGAACTAAGCCAGTTAGCTTTAAGTGCTCTTTCCTTACCGGCAAGTAATGCTATTGTGGAAAGATCATTTTCTTACATGAACGCAATCAAGACCAAAAGTCGCTCTAAAATTAAAATACAATTTTTGGATCCACTAATGCGGATAAGGATTCATTCTCGTGTAAAAAACATCTGCTGCAATAGTTTTCAACCAACCCCAAATATGCTTGAAGCCTTCAATTCGAACATGTACGAGCAATACTCGATTGAGGATGAAGAAGATGTAAGCTCATACATGGAAACTTTTTCAAATACTTAATACAAATTACTTATTAATACAATATTTTAAACTTCCTTTTCTAATGCAATACTATTTATTTGTGTATAAGTTCCTTTTTTATGTAACCAAATGTATAAAACAAAATTTAATAAAACTGCTTTATTTTAACTGTATTTTTTTATTGATTTAGGCAATTTGCGGTTTTTGCGAATTTTTTTTTTAATTTTGCGGTATTTTGCGAAAAATTATATTGAAATTGCGATATTCGTTCATAAAAGTCTGGCAAGCCTGTACACGGTGTCTATTAGACAGGAAACTTTCTCTGTTTCTGTTTTCCATTCTGTCAAAAATCTATCTGCATTTTTAGGGTGGGCACATTTCTGTCATGACAGACCAAAGACACATCTTTTTGTATGACCAGGGCTGCCAGATAAAGTTTTAGTAAAATCGGGACACCCAGTCACGAAAGTCGGGACAAAGCGGGACAGATTGGAACTCTAAAACTCATAGAATTAAAACATTAAACACAATATCAGGAACATAATTTTTTCTTATTAAATTACGTTGTTGTACCTATGTATGTACATGTATCAGAAAAAAAAACTTTGGGAGCATTGAAAATTCAGTCTCATAGGTACATACAATTATTTGTTAAGTTTGTTAAAAAAATAGAAGTATAGTTACAATACATGTTAAACATATTTGTCACTTGAATTTATCTTAGAAATGATTTGCTGACCAACCGGATCTTCCTTAACAAACCTATAAAACTCCTTATAACTATAGTCACAATTCATTTTAATAAGAAGTTCTGCTTCTAATGTATCGATATTTTGTTTTTGACCCAGAAGAAGCCATGCCTGATAAAAAGCTTAAGCAATTAAGGATATTAATGCATTTTTAGTCAATTACTTGAAGACAACAATATTCGTAAGATCTATCACAATAACAGTTATTATTAAATTAAATCAGAACACATCAGACACTAGATTGTTTGAATTTGACAATAACCTAGCTGCTTATGTACTTGGATGGCTGTTTACTGTATGAATAGGGTAGACCCTGATTGGTATCAACATGGCGATGCCCAGCTTTGCAACTGTCGCATACGCATCAATTGTGCTTATTTTACCTCCAAGTGGTAGCCATCGGGTACTGGTATTGTCCACCCGGACTTGACTTGCTGAACTTATAAGCGCGAGTGTTGATCACAGAAAAATAGCAACACTATAATTGCCCTGCCATAAAGCTCCTCTGTTTCTCTTGTTGTGTAGCAGTTTATTCTGTAACTTTGAGGTTGTCAAGGACTTTGTCTATTTGGGTTCCACTATAACCTCTCAGAACAACATCAGTGAAGAGATCAGTCGAAGAATCACTCTTGCCAATCGCTGTTTCTTCGGGCTAAGAAGGCATCTTAGTAGTAAAGCCCTTTCTCAAAGGAAAAATGAGACACTATACAAGACCCTTATCATCCCAGTCCTGCTATATGGGGCAGAAGCGTGGACACTGACACAATCGGATGAATACAGGCTGGTGTGCTTTGAGAGAAAGATTCTTCGGGTGATATTCGGCCCTGTATGTATCAATGGAGTATTGAGGAGAAGATTCAATGACGAACTGTACGGGCTATACAGCGACATTGACTTGATTAAGAAGCTGAAAATTCAGCGGCTTAGATGGCTGGGTCATGTGGAGCGTATGGACGAAAACTCTCCTGCCCGACGAGTCTTCAATTCCAACCCGGAGGGCCGACGCAGTTCTGGAAGACCCCATCTAAGGTGGCGCGATCAAGTGGTAAACGACCTCAACCAACTTGGTGTGCGCAACTGGAGGCCACTGGCTAGGGACCGGCCTAGCTGGCGAGGATTGTTGGTTGAGGCCGTTGTCCACAATGGACTGTCTGCGCCACCTTAAGTAAGTAAGTAAGTTTATGTACTTGCCTTAAGACGCTGTCAAATAGCATTTCACACAACATTATAAGAAATAAAAATGGGCGCGTTCAAGTGATTTCTGAATGGTGTGGGTGAATAAATTCAGAGCAATAATTTCAAATAAATAAAAAATAAAATTTGAAGATTTTTAAACGAAGTTGAACAAATAATAAAGGAAAGTCGGGACAAAAGCGGGACATTTTGAATGTCGGGACAGATATCGGGACAGGGTTCAAATGTCGGGACTGTCCCGCCGAAATCGGGACGTCTGGCAGCCCTGTGTATGACTGCCTAATGAATAATAATTTGCAAATATGTGTGTGTTTCGAAGAAAAACAACTGAGTCCAAAAATGAAATATCATTAAAGTAAAACAAATTAGGTTCAAAACATTGCAACTCGAGCCTGATTTTTTTTTGAGGCATCCATTTTCTTCTTTTCTGCTACATAAGTTGATATTTATGGAATGGCAAACCAAAGTCAGCATAAATCAAGTGAGAGCTGTCAAAAAGACCAACTCCGAAAAAGATATTGCCCGATTGAAATCCACACGTCTTAAAAAAAATGTACGAACCATATATGGATTTGTATGCATTCGAGCCAATTCCTTATGAACATTAAGGAGCTCTATATAAATCATTACGATTTATGATGCATATAAATGGAATAACATGTTTTTTCGTGTAATCAACTAAACTACCGAAAAAATGAGTCGTGTAGTCAGGCCCTTAAATTTGGTGAACCAAAACTGGAAAACGAAACGTTCCCACAAAATTCTTCTTCCATATCAGTTCACCAATCAGCATGAATGGGTTTAAATTCGAGCATGTATGTGATATGTAGCTACTTATTCTTACAAAACTATTTACAACGGCATCAAACGATGTTCTCCTTCTTTTATTTAGTTTCAGCCTTTTCATAAGCATTGGGGAAATAATGGGTGCGTTCTATGAAACAACTAAATCACATAACGCCTTCCCGTTTTCATTTTTGTTTCTTTTGCGCATTTACGTCACGGATACACATTGCCTTTGCGTTTTTATTTTGTTATGCGCTCTACGTAGCTCTAAAGGTAGTTCCACACTATCCCACAGTGTAATACGACATGTCAAAAATGTGTGATGAAACCGGTGTATAATAGTGTGGAAACAGAATATGACAGCACAGATCTCATACGATTTGACATGTGTTTAGATCTGAAATATTTTTTAGGATTGAATGTAAAACCATCACACATTCCTTCACACTTTTTTCTGACATGTCGTACTACACTGTGGGATAGTGTGGAACTACCTTAAGGAGTTTCACGTTTTACATTGCATCATGCGCAATGCCATATCTTTAAGATGGCCTTACATGGAGCTGCTTAACATGCAGCTGTTCTCTTTCTTTTATTGAGTTTCAGCCAAAGAGGATATATACATAGAGTCCAATCTTTCCTACGTTCCATCCTCCTCTGCTAAAATTTTCGTGGTCTCTTTCCTATTGTATTCATTGTCCGTGTGAAACAACGACAAGAAACGATGAGGTAAGTAGTAAGGTGTGAACGCACACATGTTTAACAAAAAGAACAATATGACAGCTGTAGCACACACACATGTTTAACAAAAAGAACAATATGACAGCTGTAGCTTGTAGGCAAAATCAAAACAAGGCACAAGATTGGACTCTATGTATTGTATATATCCTCTTTGGTTTCAGCTTTCTCATAAGCATTGGGGAAATAATGGGTGCGTTCCATGAAACAACTAAACCAAATAGCGCTTCCTGTTTCTGTAAGTTTGACAATCAAAAAATTTTCGATTGAAACGAATTGGAATTGCAAACTGGAAATATGCGGAAAAGTGGTGTTCTGTAAAGTTGAAAATCGATGAATTTTGTATTTTAAACGTCAAATTTTATCATTCGCTTTTGACCAGTCGCAAAATACCTATTCAAAATGGTCCAAACAAATAAGGTAATTAAAATAAAATAGTTTTTATGTTTTCTTATGTCATTTATATTAAACTAAAAAAAATTAAATTCAACTGACGCATCGCATTATATGAAAAATCGACTTATTTTTAAACGCGATTTGCGGCTAAACTAGACGTGCTAGAGGCATCAACGTTGACATCTTTAAACTTGGCTTGTGGCTAAACTAAGCAACAAAGCGACTTAAAAAATGCATATTCTTGATCTAGAAAGTGCCAGTTCTAAAACATCAAACAAAAGTTGGTAAAATTTGTTTTTCCAAATCTTTAAAAAAAAATTAATAAAAGAACATTTTTATGCATTCATTACATTTATACTCGCCTAATATAAAATGTTGGTTAAGTGTCATGTGACAGCTCAACGTATCGATTCCATTGGAAGTTCCAGTCAAACAATGGCTGGAATTTACGAATATCGCATGGACTTATACAGATACCGAATTATTTCCAGAATCGATATGGATATAATTTTTCATTTCATTTTTCTTCGATGCGGAGAGTTATCGACGAAGTTACAGAACAGGGGTCCAGCAGGCGAAATTGCAAAAACAGCATTTATAGTGTAGACGATGAAGATCAACAACATGTTCGCCTTCACCATCATTTTCAAGCAGCATAAATAATTTTTCTATAATATGCATTCATGAAGACGTCTGCAATTTGGCTTTCCCTCTCTATCACACAAATATGATATATATATTTTGCATCCTTTTTTTGCAGATCATGGTTTGCAGCTGCATGTAAAGCCCCCTTAAGGGATGCATTCAATTTTTTTTTTGCGGGACTAAATGAAGCAATCTACTGATTTGCGTTGGCAATCATACAACAAATGGATTACCAATGCACAATACAATGTTACTGACATTCTTTAGCGGATCAAAATTTGCCTTTGGCATTTGTGTTTTTTTTATACAACTATTACATTCTAACTTTTTGAAAATATAGGTAGCTAATACCAAAGAAATTCGTTGTTAGTTTTGCATACAATTACTTATTCCATCGTGCTAATGACTGAGTATAGAACAATTTCAATTCCTTGACGCAATTTTATTGTCATTGAGGGTAAGATAACCTTTCCTTAATAACAATCAGATATTGTACAAACTAAATATGTCTGCTCAATACTTAAAAAAAAATCCTTTTGAAATAATCAAGTAAAAATTTTGCATTGCTTTAAATCAATAGACAATTTTTTTTTTATTAATGGTATTTTTCATAATATCAATATTTCTTTTTAGCTTTTACACAAATAAAAACCATAAAATCAATTTAACGCAAAATCGTTTAAGTATAGTCAAACAAATAACTTTTATCCATTAAAAAAGTTTTCAAATAAAACACCACCACGGCACAAGTTATAAAAATAAACAAAATTTTGTATCTTCTGACAACTAAAACACATTTTTTTTACATAGAAAACGATGATGTTTGACTTACACAAAAGTCATTACACAGCCAATGCTCACGTACCTTTAACTGAAAATATACAACTCTGAACGCGTCCATAATTCGAGACATTTCTTTGCACTGCGAAAGAAAAGAAAACCAAAGAGTACGGTTGTTTCAAAGTAAAGTAGGGGAAGTGGCGTGTCTACAAAGTACTGTTATATTCTTCGTGTTTCATTTCATTTCGTCGCGTCCATTCGTCTATTGTTCATTCCGTCGTTCCGCTTACTTGCAGCGGCTCCTTTTATATCACGTTCCACTTCAAATTCACATAGGTACATTGGTTTTTTTCAGTTTTTCAATTTCAATCGCTAACATTAACATTACGTCTAGCCACATTATTACGAGTGTTAAAACAAAAACCCAAATTTTTAACAAAAGTGATCAGTGAAATAATATAATTTCCTTTTGCTCAATCCTTTAGACAGTGCACAAATAAAAATAAATTAACGTAGAACATAAAAGTGCGTTTTTGAAGAATATTAGACTAACATTTGTCTACCCACATCTGAGTTTTAAAATTAACAAAAAAAAAATTACTAAATTTGTATACATAACTTTCTTTTGCCCATCCGCCTAATCAAACTTCGGAGAATATTGCTGCCGTCAAAATTAATAACTTGGTAAGTACTGCATGTTTTTAAATTTCGAAGCACAGACATTTATTTTTTTTTAATATATTTGAGATCATTATTAAGTAGTTAAGTAGGTAGCTAATAAAAGCATTTTTTAATATTATTTCTAAGCAAAATATAATAAAATTAAATAGCAAAAGAATTATCCTGGCAGATATTCTGATGTCTATCTGAATAAAGTGAAAGGAAACTTCTTTTGCTAAATAATTTTATTAGATTGAGTTCTAAATCAATATTAAAAATGCTATTCCTTCCTCTTATTATTTGCTCCTTCCTTTTTAAAAACAGACCTTTAAATTATGAAGCAAGCACAATAATTAATTTTCCATTTCTTGCAGCGAACATACTTCACGGAACATTGGTGATTGGTGATTGTTGATTGTAAAATTAATAAGTTGGTAAGTACCTACTTCATGACTTCAATTTTGAAGCAGAGAACAATTTTCTTAAAAATATATTTGAGATCGTCATTAAGTACCTAATAAAAGCATTTTTTAATATTATTTTAAAACAAATTATTTATCAAAAGAAGTTTCCTTTCACTTTGTTCAGATATAAGCGAAATATCTCTAAGGAAACTTCTTTTGCTGTCCAAATTTTCAAATAGTCAAATAGTCCGAAATTTTTACAAATTTACTTTGTGTCCGATGCTGATCAACTTTCTTTACGCCAAAATATAAAGTCAAATCTAAAACCAGAATTAATTCAAATATTGCAGAATCTATTACACACACACAATTCTTATCTTTCGAGTTTTAAAAGCACCATGGAAACTATACCGCCCGATACAGCGGACCTAAAATTAATAATTCATGCCGAACGGATTCCAACAGAGCAACATAGGGGTAGATACAATGTACCCTGTACAAATGAAGTCGCTGTACTCATGGTAGATGAAGACAAAGGGCCGAGAGACATAGTGTTACATGGCCGTGATGAAAAATTACACAGAGTTTCTGAACTACATAGATCTTATGACCCTTTGCAATATCCTCTTATATTCATAAGTGGGGATGGTGGTTATTGCATCAGCATACCTTTACAAGATCCAATAACAAAGGAAGAGAATACAAAGAAAACAGTATCATGCATGAATTTTTATGCATACAGAATAATGGTAAGGCAAAACCAAACAAATTATCTCCTGTATAACCGACAATTGTTTAACCAATATATTGTTGACATGATGGCAAAAATAATATCTGAAAGATTGAACTATATCCGCAACAATCAAACAAAATTAAGAGCAGAGAACTATGTGCATCTTCGAGATGCTTTGAACGCAGATGTAAATGTCGATCCTCAAAGTATTGGACAGCAGGTTATATTACCATCTTCATTTACAGGTTCACCAAAGTATATGCATGAGCAAACACAGGACGCAATGACCTATGTCAGAAAACATGGTCGCCTTGATCTGTTTATAACTTTTACTACAAATCCGGAATGGGTAGAAATTCGTAATTCCCTATTTGAAGGACAAAGGTCTTCTGATAGACATGATCTTATTGCAAGAGTATTTCATCTAAAACTAAAAAAAATGATTGGCCTCCTTACAAAAAATTTTATTTATGGTAAAGTTCTCTGTGGCAAAAGAGAGGCCTACCACATGCTCACATTTTACTTTGGTTGAAAACTAAAATACAACCTGAACAGATAGATTCCATAATCAGTGCTGAAATACCCGATCCGCTACAAGATCCCTTACTGTATGAAATTGTGTGTCGTAACATGATTCATGGTCCTTGTGAAGATATCAATAAGAACAGTCCATGTATGATCAATGGGAAATGTAGTAGTACCCACGAGAGTTCACGATGGAAACGCAAACTGGTGCTGACGGTTACCCAAAGTACCGAAGACGGTCCATATTGCAAGGTGGTCATGTAGCTGTTTTGAAATCGCATGGAAGAGTTAAGGTCGACAACCGATGTGTAGTGCCATATTCGCCAATGCTCAGTCGTTGTTTTTCTGCCCATATTAATATTGAATACTGCCACTCAATAAAGGCAATAAAATATGTATGTAAGTACATTAATAAAGGAACTAACCAAGCTACAGCAACCGTACAATCCAATGAAATCGACTTATATTTAAATGGTCGCTATATTAGTTCCGCAGAAGCAGCCTGGCGTATCCTTGAATTTCGAATTCATGAGCGTTTTCCAGCGGTAGTGCATCTCTCTGTTCATTTCGAAAATGGGCAGCGGATTTACTTCAATCCAAGTAACATAACACAGCGACTTAAAAATCCACCTAAAACTACTCTAATAGCATTCTTCGATCTATGTGCCAGTGATGAATTCGCAAGAACACTTTTGTATAGTGACGTTCCTTCTTTTTATACATGGACAAATAATAAATTCCAGAGGCGCAAACGAGGTGAAGAAGTTCCTGGGCACCCAGAAATTAAAAAAGATAGTGCAATTGGTAGAGTTTACACCATTCATCCTAGTCTTACGGAATGTTTCTACCTTAGAATGCTATTACACAACGTCAGAGGTCCAGTTTCTTTTTTGGCGCTTCGCACAGTAAATGGTTCCATATTACCTACATACCAAGAGGCTTGCCAAGAGTTGGGACTGTTAGAATCTGATGAACAGTGGTCCCTGACGTTGAAAGAAGCTGTTATTTCGCAATCTTCTACCCAGATAAGAGAATTGTTTTATATCATTCTAATATTTTGTCAACCGTCAAGTCCACTTTCACTTTGGAATGAGTTCAAAGAATGTATGTGTGAAGACATTCTTTATGAAGAGCGCCAATTAAATCAAAATCCTGAATTAGCATTTTCTGAAAGAATTTTTAACAAAGGACTTATTCTTTTACAAAACAAAATCACTTTGTTAAGTGAAAAATCTCTTAGCGATTTTAATTTACCTGTGCCTGTAATATCCGATTCCAGTGAAACGTCCGAAAACTATAACACTATTGACGGAACTATGTCTCAATGAATGAAAGCAAACTTAATGTGGATCAGCGCCATGCTTATGACACCATTTTAGATAGCGTTTTCAACAAAAAAGGCAAATTGTTATTTGTTGATGCACCCGGCGGAACTGGAAAGACATTTTTAATCAATTTGCTTCTGACCAAAGTGCGTGCTGCCAAGATGGTTGCAATAGGTGTTGCATCTTCTGGCATTGCAGCGACTCTTATGAGGGGTGGAAAAACTGCTCATTAAACTTTTAAATTGCCATTGAAGATTATACCTGAAGAGGATACAGTCTGCCCAATACGAAAAAATGGAGCCCTAGCTAAGATGCTAAAAGAGGCTGTGGTTTTGTTTTGGGATGAGTGCACTATGAGCCACAGAGCACATTTGGAAGCAGTTAACAGAACTTTGCAAGACATACGATCCTGTTCTAAAGTAATGGGGGGACTTACTTTTGTTCTATGTGGTGACTTTCGTCAAACACTACCCGTTATACCAAGAGGTACTCGGTGAGTGCGTGTTTGAAAAATTCATTTCTGTGGTCAAAAGTAGAAAAACTATCACTTACCATAAACATGCATGCTGTTTTGTCAGGTGATCAAGACGATTTGACTTTCACTGAAAGGTTATTGGAAATTGGAGTTGGAACGTCAGGAAGCAACATAGCTATAAGTAATGATATCCGAACAAAGGTGCAAAATCTCAATGAATTAATAAATAGCGTTTATCCTGATATTCAAAATTTAATGTTGAAAGAGTTTCAGTATCTATGTGAAAGAACTATAATAACACCAAAAAATTCATACGTAGATGAAATAAAGGAAATAATTCTGCAAAAGTTCACCGCGGAAAGTACAACGTTCCGTTCTATTGACATTGTAGTAAACGCCAATGATGCTGTTAACTTCCCATTGGAATTTTCGCAATGCCTTAATCCTCCTGGAGTTCCATCGCATATGCTATTTATTAAAATTGGTTCTCCAATAATATTGCTGAGGAACCTTGATCCACCCAAATTGTGTAACGGAACAAGACTCCGAGTAATGGGTTTCAAAAGTAATATAATTGAAGTTAAAATTTTAACAGGACCTTCAGCCGGTGAAAATGCCATCATACCGAGGATTCCAATTATTCCATCAGACTATCCATTCCAATTTAAAAGACTCCAATTTCCCGTTCAAAACTGTTTTGCTATGACAATAAACAAAGCACAAGGTCAAACTTTCAAATGTGTGGGGATTGATCTCAGAGAAGAATGTTTCAAGCATGGTCAGTTGTATGTAACATAGTATATCCTGAAGTTCTTACATAAGTAAATCAACACTTAAGTTGAGGCCTCCCTCTGGAACATACTTTCTTTTAAATTTGTCAATCATGTAAGTAAAACCGAATCAATACATGAAACATTTCACCATAAACAATAGAATCAAATATCAAACATTGTTCTTTTTAACATCCGAGCTTCAATTTTTTGTTAGTTCTGTAGGGGGAGGGAAGAATAATAAGAACGATCATTTATTAATGTAAAGTTAATTCCAGTTTATTTAAATTTAAAGGGGATAAAATATGTAATATTAAAAAAAGATTTAATTAATTGCGCGAAACTTTTCTCAGGCTTTACAACTTAGCATCTTAACACCGACTGACTCTTTTCAAGATAAGAATAATAGAAAATTATATAAGAATGCAATGGAATTAGAACATCTGGTACGGTAAGTTCAACTATGTTTGGTAATTAAAATAAAACAAAAAATGATCATAAAAATATTAATATTGAAATTAAAAATTTAGAAATGATAATAACACGATTATGTCATCCTACAGTTCTATCTGTCTTTTGCCCTACCGCGTCATATCAAAGAAATTCAAAATATTGAAAGTTTGAAAAGGGGTTTAAAAAATAATTTTTCTATAAATCATAATGTAAAGTTTGTATATGAGATTTAAATTCATCTGTATGTAAACATAATAATCTGTATATTATACTGCTCAAAACATGATTTATTTTAAATTTTCACTGCCCGTTGTGATCCCATTTTCACAGTGGTGAAATTTAAAAGTTCATTTTGTGACTAGATAAAATAAAATAAACATTTTTTCAATAATGATTATGTATACTCAATTTCTTAATTCTTAGCTAAAATATATTCCCAGAAAATTTTTCGTATCTAATAAAAATCCTGTGGGCCCTATTTTGTTTTGAGCAGTTTGTAATGAAATTGCGATACTATTATTGATGATTCAGATTTAGTTTTCTCAATTCTTTTTTGTATTCATTTATATTACTTATTTTGCTCTTCGGTGTAAAATAAGCTTATACATATATTGTAAGATATTATATCTTACTGTTAAAAAGCAAAAATAATATAAAAACAAAGTAAATGTGAACGTTTTTATTCTGCTGTCTGTCAGAGCTTAACGATTGTTTCGAAATAAAATAAAATGCATCTAATATTACAAAATCAAACAAAAATGCTCTATAGAATTTAAAATATAAATGCCGATTTTATTATTAATATTTTAAACGCAAATTTTTGGTAAATTGAAATTCATGATCCAACCGAATAGTGGAATATAATTACCTATTAAAAACTTATCAAAAACTTGGCTCAACTGAAATTATGTCTTGACATTTGGCTTCTCTATTACAAAAAATATAAACATTTTAAAATTTGCATTCCAGAACCATGGATCCGTACACACTTGAACAAAAAGTGTTAAAACTACCTTGGCTTGCAAAAGTCAATGGAAGAAGCAAGTTAGTGGGTGATTATAATTTAATGGTCTGTTTAAAGTACATAAATTTGGAGAAAATAATAAGCAAATAAATCAATTTCAATTCAATTAAATTTTAAGTAAGTTCTACCCCATGTTGCGTTTTTTCCGATAGAAAAGTAGCAGAGTTCACTTAAAATATTACTTGAACTTAATTTGCTAGACTTAGAATTTCATTTAAACTTAATTCATTCATTTGCTCCACTTAAAAGTCTGAGCGCTGTTTGAATTAAGTTTTTTAAAAAAAATAGAATTCACAATGTACTTGTGCTGTACTAATTTTTATAGGAGTCGGTATTCGCCGATCACAGTTTGCGTCTTGCATTTATTTGATGAAGTAAACATACATTTATATTTTATTTTATTATTTTTTAAGGAAATTTGGGGTCTGCAAAACAAAATCCAGACCAAAAACTTTATGAAAAACAACAACACCAACAACATAATAATCAACGGGAACATCAACAACAACTTCATCAGAAAGAACAAGCACCATACGAACTGGAAAATAAATATACACAGGCGGAGCTGATGGAGCTTTCCAACTGCTCTTCTTTGTTCTTCGAAGAAGATATCTTCAAATCGCCACCAAAAGAAAACAATAATTATGACGTTGGAATTGAAGACACTCCTAAAGAGGATTCTCCTATCCAAAAAGAAGAGAGCACAGACAGCGACAACTAACATAACTAGTGATGTGTCAACTCGGTTTAATAAACCGAGTCAAACCAAGTTGTGCCCAAACCGAGTTAACTCGGTTTACATTTTTCCAAACCGAGTTGGTGCACCAACCAAAGAAACGAACCGATAACGGACAATGAATGCAAACCGACTTGAACATAATCAAAACTACCCTCTTTTAGTTGCCGTTTGTACCAAAAAAAAGATATTAAGGTCGAAGAACACATTATTTTTTTCAATTATTTCCTTACCACTTTTTAGGATTACTATTTCATCCCACGTAAAGGTAGAAAAAATCCTAGTGGAAAGTTGTATTTTAGATACGTGAACTCGAGATCGAAGTGCGTAAAGCCTGAAGAAATAAAACAAAAAGAAGAATCTCTTGAAATTTTTCCAATTGAAGTGGATGAGTCAATAGCCTTGGCGTTAAAAACGACTTTAGCAAGAGATAGTTCCGACTGGAATTTGGTTTCTGATCACTTGGTAAAAAACGTTTTCACTTCGCCAAAAAGAATTATCTCTGGGTGAACCAATTTTTTTTAAATCTTGACCTAAATTTGGAGACACATGGGCCCCAGATCTTGTAATATTAATTTATATATATAAGGTTTGCGACTCAAGTTTTTAGTATTCATTTTGTATACACAGATTCGTATTGATTTCGAGTTTATGTATCCTGGAAAGCAACATCTCCTGCTTAGCAAATGGGAAACATTCAAAGCACGTATAAACAGGTTCTATGAAGTAAACATTCATAACCCTTAATGCAAGAAGCAATTTGCGGTATTAAAAGGCTCAGCAGAGATACCTGAAGGTTTGAACATTTTATTTTCAAAAAACTTTCAAAGTTATAAAATTATTGTCCATTAGATACTGAAGACATTATAGTGGCATCGCTTCTCGATTCACTCCTGTGGCTAGATTAAAGGACAAAACTGGAAGCAACAAAAGGAAAGTCACTATAGCCGATGCGCAGGAGAGCTTCATTTTAATGTTGGCTTAACCATTCAACCATTTATTTTATGTATCGGACAAGACAATTCTCATTTTTCTGCTTTTTATATTTATTTAGATAAGACATTATATAAATTTGATTCGTTTATAGAGTCACTTGATAATATATATGCTTCAAAATATTTCATCTTTAAAATACCCATTGGCTTGTCAATCCTCTTGGTTATTTCTTCAAAAATATTTCTTCGAAATCGATAGCCAGTATGACACAAAATCAAGTAACGTAACATCACTATTAAATTTAATGAAATCTCAAAATTAATTATTTTGTCTTAACTATAAACATATCAATATTAATTGAAATATCAAAAAGAAGAAACAAAATTTTGTCTTAACTATAAATATCTTTCTTGAAATTTTTTGATATCGTAAAAATTACGTTTCTTGTCTTTAGTATTAATATATTATTATTATTTCTAAAATTTTCTGAAATTTCATTATCATTAAGAACTATTTTTCTTAACTATAAATATATAAAAACAGATCATAAATCAAAATGTATATTTGCTTTAAATGTTTAAAAAATTACCCAAGTGTAAGCAAAACAAATGTTATCAAAAATTTTCTAATTATAAAAATTTTCGCCGCCACTTACAAAGTGAAAATGTACATGTACTATCACAAAGCGAAGCCTTAAATGAAAGTATTTTAAATCAACCTCACTTTGACATTACTGTTTCAGTCCCCGAACCTTGTTTAATTGAAAACAAAATGAGATTTGTGAAGTAATAGCAAGCAATAGCAACGATGTCATAACCCAGTTAAAAACAAAAGCTTTGATTCTTTCTTTGCAACTTTATGCTTGGACTTTTATGCCCCGAAAAGAAGTTCTTGAAATTCAAAACATTATTCCAAGCTTCTTATCAGCTATTTTAGCTCCAATACGGCTTATAATTCAAGACAAGATATCAAACGAAATAACGAAAGAGTTTGATAGCATATTATCGTTTTGCAATAATCCTTTTCAAGATATGACAACGGAACACAAAATGTTAAAAACACTAAGCGCACTGAATATGTTTGACGCACTCAAATCGTTTGTAATACAAAATACAGTTATCAGATAGTTGAGGTAATGCAGAAAGGGCTTCCATCTTTTCATGGTTAAGCTATTCATATGTTGTCGCTTCACTTTCAGTTCAAAAATTTTTTTGAAATTCCAGGTATTTTGAAAAGAAGCATATTATGATAACCAGCAGTTCATTTAAAATCTTGTCAATGGAGAAACTTTTAAAGAAAACAAATTATTGTTTCAGCAAAAAATAGTAATACCATTTATGTATTGTAATTTGATGATTTTCAAATAAATAACTTCCGTGGTACACACACATCATCAATCTGTGCGGGCTATTATACATTTACTACTCTTCCTCAGATTTAATTTCAAAATTAGATTTTTTGTTTCATCCTTCCTTTATTTCTTCAAGCAATCTAAATAAATGTAGAAACCAAAAATCTTTTCATCGCTTGATATATGTAAGAATTAGGCCGCGTTTCCATTTGCAAGTCAACTCGCGGAAGTCTTGCAGAAGTTTCTTGCAGTCGCGTTTACATTGTCATGTGAATTCTTGCAATTTCTTCTGCAATAAATGTCTTGCAAGAAGCTCGCGCATCATATTGTCGCAATTGATTGCAGATGTATTTACACCAAGAGAGCAATTAATGTCGCAAGAAATCTGGTTGTTTACTTAAAATTGTGAAGTCATGGCGAGAAGACGTCAACGATTAGCAGCTGCGATGATAATTTTATTATTAAAAAAGAAAAAAAGATCAACTTGGGTTCGAGATTGGATTTTGAGAAGACGGGAAGCTTCTATAATTTATTAAACGAATTAAATATAGAAGATGCTCAGCAATACTTCAATTTCACTCGCATGACCGCAATTGATTTGGAAGTTTTGATATTGAAAGTGGGTCCTATTATAAAAAAAAACAAGACACTCGATTCCGTGAGTCAATATCACCGAAGGAAAGACTCCTGTTGACTCTGCGATTCTTAGCATCTGGTATGTACATATAATTTAACGACAATAGGAACGCATTTAGCAGGTTGAATCTTTGATAATAATTTTTTCAGGTGACTCATATCATTCCCTGATGTATTTATTTAGAATTCCTGTATCCACCATATCAAAAATTCACGACCTTTTATTTTACTCATTTTGTATAAAGCAAAGACGTCAACCAGCCACTTGCGCGAGATATATGAAACTGTTTCGATAAGCTGCAAGAACTGTCGCGAGTCGATGCAAAAGTGTTTAAACTAGCAATTAATTGCACTTGCAAATACTCGGAAGAAGTTATGAAAGTACTGTCGCGATAGAACTCGCTTGGTAGTTTCCAATTGCAATTCACTGTCAGACAGACTATCGGACATTTATTGCAGAAGTTTTCTTGCAAATGGAAACCCGGCCTTACAGCAATTAGAGAATGGCATTGATATACAAACTGGAAGGTAGTTTCCGTATTCATTTTGTGTTGGTCTTAGTTGTAGGAGACAATTTGGGTCTTAATAGTGTTTTTGGATTTGTTAAATCATTTACTGCAAAACGATACTGTCGTGCTTGCACAAGAAGTCGTGATAGCACGGAAAATTCGTTATTTTAAGAACAAAAGAAAAATACGAAGAAGATCTCGAAAAAAATAACTTTTTGGAGACAGGAATCAAAAGTGACTGTCCTTTTAACAGCCATCGAAGTTTTCATGTAAGTCAAAATTTTTATTTTGAAATTTTTATTTTGACTTAATGCATGACGTTCTTGAAGGAGTAAATGTACATGATATTTGTAACGTTTTAATGAAATTAATTGAAGAGAATGTAATGTCACTATATAATTTAAATAAAAGAAAACAGCTTTTCCATTACGAAGAAACTGAAATTGGTAATTTTTCTCTTTCTCTAGATATGAATCGGTTAAAATCTTTTAATTAAGAAGACTTATTAAAACTTAAAAAAACATGATAACAGAGACCAGAGCATCATTTACACTACGTTTATTTATATGGACAAACTCTTAAGCCTAAGCATCATTTTTTGGTACATTACCCTACAGCTATAGAAAAGTGTGGACCCTGAAAAAATGTTTGGGTAATGAGATTTGAAGCCAAGCATAAGGAGGGCAAAGCATATTTAAATAACATTACTTCTCGGGTAAATACATCACTCATTTAATTATCTATCACAAAAGGAATATTATTCTGAACTTCTTTTACTTGGCTTAGCTTTTGACAACATAAGAATCTCCGAGTTTGTAACCTACAAGGGTATTTTGTACAAAAAAAAACTATTACTTAGCTGTTGCCGAACCTTCATATAAATTGTTTAAAGTAGGTAAATGATTTCCTTTGTGAAGATGGTATGGATTTATTTACTTCTTGCTTTTAAATAAAACTTAAATCATTCCATGAACATTTTCAAGCTTTTAAAGTTGAACGAAAAATTGAGAAACTGTATACATAAAAAACATGAATGTATTTACAGGCCCTCCGCTGCATTTGTACCAAATCACCAATGGTAAAACTTTTGTTAGAAACAAAAATTTTTAGCTATGTATTTTTAATTTAGTTCATAAGATTAATATCAGTTCTATCTTCTATGTCACGTTATTTTGTTCATTGCAATAAAGAAAAAATATGTGTTGAAAAATAAATTCTTTTTTTTTCATGATATAAAGATAAATATGTACCTATATCCGATGGTTTCAAAACAAAGAACAGAATTGTCAAAGGTAATGTAATGAAAAGAGTGTATGAATGCAGTTTTACTTAATAATTACTATTGTAAAGTTTTTAGTCTTGGGTTCGAAAATAAAACTTATTTTCTTTTACTTTTAAATCATCACTACTATCTCTATAAAATGAAACTCACTTTTATCTAAGTTCAAACTCTTTATTTATTTTTTTATCTTAGCACCACTAATTATTCACCATTTATTCGTTACCACGGTTAAAATAAAACTGAGTCCATTTCCGAATAAAATGTCCTATTTATACTGTGAAACTGGGATCAAAGTTCCCGAACAGTCTAAGTCTCGAACCATTCGGAATTTTCAAGATGATTTGAAAGCTTTCAGAGCTTTTAAATTTCCTAATGCTAAAGTACAGTTTGGGCGACACTGCTATTTCAGCAGAATTATTCAGCATTTTTACTGTAGTAGAGAGCATATAGTAATATTGCTATAGTAGAAACAAAAGCTATTCATAAAACTGTAGTTGAGACAAACACTATTCATGTTTTTATACACTCAATAGATCGATGATTAGCCCCTTGGTGGAAATTAATTGTTCTTAACATTTTGAATAAAAAAACACTTGTTTTTGAAAAAAAATAAAAATTTATTTTGTTATTTTTATAAAAATATATATTTAAACCGACGCGTTTCGTCTTCTTATGACATCATCAGGGCACTAACATAAGCAATATAATACAAAGATGGGTTAAGTGTACTTGATAAGGTTTTTTTTTTTTACTTATTATGACAATTATTTGACATGTAAGTACATGGAGAAAAATTACAACAATTATGTAACAAATTTTACTTTAATAATATTAAACAATTTCAATTTTTGTTTATTAATTTAAAAAAAGAGAAATAAAAAATGTGTACATACAAAAAACAAAAAAAGACATTAAATGTATGTTTTAGTCTTAAATACATTTTTCTAAGGATTTAACAGCGGGAATTAAAACACTTGTTTCTTACTTTTAAAATTAAACAATATTTATTTGGAACTATGTCCTTTATTATTGAAATACTTTTTACTAATTCTAAAAGGAGCTTAAGGCTACTATGTAGTTACAATAAGACTATTGATAAATTCATCATACAGTCGTATTTATATACTTTTCTTATCTATCTACAAGGAGACCCAAGCGTACAATCGTCTTGCTTGATAATGAAGAAGAGATAATATTCCAACATTGTATACAAACGATATTATCTCTTTTACATATGTTATCATTGTAGCGTTGTGTGCAAGATTGTACTAGAGACTAAAGATATCATTGAATACAAATAATGTTATCTTTTTTCTCAATATGTTTTGCTATGGATACTTAACTCCCCCCCTTGTTAAACGAAATCGTCCCGATTTTTCGACGCTATTTTTAACATTTCTCTTTCATAAGTTTTGTTATATGCGTCAATCTTTTTTTGTTTTTGACGATCTGTTATACATTGTATAGTTTTTATCATTACGTACGTAAATGCTAGAATAACAATCAGTGTTACAATTGTGTATATAGTTGATAATATCGGTTTTTCTTCAAAAGGAATAATTAGTTTTTTTAAAGTATCTATGTTATCGAATTTGTACATTGTATCTTCTTTAATTATTTGGTCGATGTAAGACTCTGAATTATGATTTCTTAATATAACTTCTTTAATTTGCTTATGCATGTTTTTGTATATTTTATCGTCTAGATTTATAGTATTTTCATAAGTAACTAAGTTTATACCATTAATTGTTTGATTATTTAACTTATGCTTACCGCTTAATAACATAACACCGGATTCAATTTCTAAGTCGTAATCGTATTCTTGTTTAATGTTGCATTTTGAAGTTATATTCTTTAAAAGTGGAATAAGACAATTTTCTTCTTCAAAGTTAATTTCACAAATGTTTTTACTTAGATGATTTTGACAATTTTTTGTTCTTAAATAAGTTTGGTTACATAAGGCAATTGTTTTATCTGTAATGATTTTTCCATGTTTTGAATTTAAAGGTGTTACTTTATACAATTTACATGATTTAATTAGAACTGGATATTTATATATTGTGATGAAGAATTCATCAGTTCTAGCTAATAATATTTTAGAGTACTCAAGTATATTTATTATGGGTACTTGAATTATTTCATGTTGAACAATATTTTTAATGTCATCTAAGTCTAGGCTTTCTGATAAATATTCATTATTTTTTGCTGCATTAATTGTTCTGGTCAATAATAATAATTGTTCGTACACTTGTTCTATTACTAAATGTTCTTTAAGGCTCTGACCTTCGAATTGTTGCAAAATTTGTTCAAATCTAGAATTTATAGTTTTTTGTTTATTATTGTTTTCTATGAGATTATTTATACTCGTTTCTATGTTAACTAAGTCATAATGGTCAGGATTACCAAACACATATTTGAAAGCTGTTCCTAAAAAGTTAATTGATCTAGTATGCCTAGTATGTTCTTGTAATTGGTCTGCTAAATTCTTAATTTTACTTAACCAAATTTTTTCTTCTTGTGTAGGTTGATATTTACTAGTTACGATATCTACGTAAGGTTGAAATATCGAAGTCAGGTTGGTTGCATGTAACAAATAAGTTTGTTCTTTGAATAAATACACGTCATCTGTTTGCGTAAGTATAAACTTCTTGTTTAGTAACTCAGTTATTTGAACGTTTCCTTGCCCTTCTTGACTCTGTACAATTCCTAGTAATGTTAGGAATATTAATATTTTCGTCATCTGAAAAATGATAATTCTTTATGTTATCCTTGTGAATTTTTATTCCTTCTTTAGAGATTACAGTGTCTCCTTTATCTTCTTCTACTATTCTTGTTATGTATCTGGCGTTAGATTTCTTTCTAAGACCTGTGATTCTTACCATTATCTTATCTCCTTTTTTATACTCTCTGTGTCGAGTTCCTTTATTTAGACGTTCGATCACTTTTTTGGATGCTGAGTTTAGTTTATTTATTATAATTTCACTATTGCTATATTTATTTTGATTAAAGAAAATGTCTCTAGGTTTCAAACCGGTAACTGAGTGTATAGAATTATTTAATTCACGCACTGTTCTAAATATTTCTTCGATAAGTCTTGTTTTATTCTGAATTGTGAATATTCTAGACAGTTCAGTTATTGTACCGTTTACACGTTCTACTTGACCGTTCGCTGTCGATCTGTATACTGGAGTTTCTACTTTAGTTATGTTGTATTTCAAACACATTTGGTTCACCATTTCTGTTTTGAATCCCTTCTCGTTATCTGTCATGAGTCGTTCACATTTTGGGAAATAATTAGATAAGACCTCTTCCATAACGTCGTACAGTCTGTTTCGAGTTTCGATTTCCCGAAGGATTGTATATTTAGAATACTTATCTACTGTTACAAGGAAGGTATACTTGTCGTTGAAGTATATGTCCATATGAATGTGTGTTCCCACATGTGTTGGTATTTCTGAATTATTCAGAGGTTCTCTGATAGGTTTTCTTTCATATTTTCCAAATAGACATGCTATGCATTTTTTGTTGAAACTCTTTGCTTGTTTATTTAGATCGGGCCAGTAATATTTCTCTGAGATTTCTTGTATATTGTTACGTAACCCTCGGTGTGCTCTTTCGTGAGTTACCCTTACAAGTTTTAGTTGTTCCTCCAAATTTGTCACGTCTTGAAGTTTTCTTGGTGTGAATATAAATCTTACTAGTGGGAATTCTTTTTTTATGTTTTCACCATATTTGTATATGTTTTCAAATTTCGTATGCAAAGCTACAATCTTTTGGGGTTGTATAACTTCTTTCATCTGCCTTAGTAAAGAGTCTTTGTCCTTAAACTTTATTATGAGTCTTATTTTGTTACTAAAATAGATTTGTGTTTCGATATTATTTGTTATATCTTCAATAAGTTCGAACTGTGCAGCGTATGCATTAAAAGGCTGATTCACAGTTTTTATTATCATTAGAAGAACTTTCAGCTGAATGTGCTGTTTCTATGGTAGAAGTATTTATGCGTTGACGTGATAATGCGTCAGCTACAAGATTTAGGTTTCCTGGTTTATAAACTAATTTTGCTCCAAAGTCTTCAATGATTCCCTTCCAACGTTTCAGCTTTGTGTTGGGATTTTTTTCTGATACAGAATATATAAGGCTCTGGTGATCGGTATATATGGTTAAGTCTGCTATACCATATATGTAGTTTCTGAGTTTTTGTAAGGACCATATGATCGCTAATAGCTCTTTCTCGTTTGTGCTATAGTTCTCTTCTGTCTTACTCAGTGTTCTTGACAAGAAGTGTATAGGTTGCTTATTCTGACTTAGTACGGCTCCAATAGCTATGTTGGATGCATCAGTAGTAAGCTCGAATGGTTTACTATAATCCGGTTGAAAAAGTTCGACTTGTTCTTTCAAATAATTTTTTAAAATTCTAATCGCTTCTAATGCTGAATCATTCAGATTTAACTTAATATTTTTACTTTGTTTTTTGTTTACTTTACCGTTATCTCCTCGTAAATATAATGTCAGGGGCTTGGCTATGCTTGCGTATCCTTTTATAAACTTACGATAGTAACCTGTAAGACCTAAAAATCCTCTCAAATCCTTTACCGTTTGTGGGACTGGAAAATTTTCTATAGCTGCTATTTTCTCAGGGTTCGTAGTGATTCTACCATGTCTGATTATGTGACCTAAGTATTCTACTTCTTCTTGAAAAAACTTACTTTTCTCATCAGATATTTTTAATGTGGCTTTATTGAGTACGTCGAATACTTGACTTATGTGCTGTATATGTTCTTCCTCAGATGAAGAATATATCAATACGTCATCAATGTAAACGTGTACGAATTTACCTACAAAGTCTCTCAAAATGTCGTCCACGCATCTCTGAAATATGCTTGGTGCATTTTTGAGCCCGAAAGGCATTCGTTTAAAATGATATTTTGCGCCATTTATAGCAAAAGCTGTTTTTTCTTTATCATCTGCTTTGATTTTAATTTGGTGGAAACCTGACTCCAAATCTAACGTTGTAAAGTACTTGGCTTTACCTAAATTTTGAATTGTCATGTTGACATCCGGAATGGGGTATCTGTCTGTTACAGTGTGAGCGTTAAGTTTTTGGAAATCAACAACCATGCGCCGTTTTGGTTTTCCTTTTTCGTCCAAACCTTTTTTAGGTACTGTCCATATGGGACTGTTATAAGGACTATGGCTTTTTTCTATTATATCGTCATGTAAGAGTTTCTGTATTTCTTTGTTTACGAATTCGTTATCTGCTATGGGATATGGATATTGTTTAACATAAACCGGATTATCATTGGTCGTCCTAATGCTTGCTTCTATAGTATCTGTAAAGGGTAACGGTCCTATGCTGTTATTAATCTTCATCAGTCTATCTATGTCTGCTTTATAAATATTATTTTCCCCAATTATGTAATTAATTTTCTGAATAGATTCGACACTGCTTATGGTAGTTAGAGTCATATTACTGAAATTTATTTCCGCGTTTAAAACTTTAAGTCCTTCATATCCTAATATCATATCAAAAGACTGAATATCCTCTAATTCAAAAAATGTTATATTTTTCTTTAATATCTTAACTACTTTCTTTGTATCTACCATAGAATAACCATGCATTGTTTTTATTTTTATAGGTTTAATTTTAATTTTTTCGCTAGAATCGCATTTTCTATTAATGTAATTATGGGTTGCACCAGTATCAATAAGAATTTTATAAATTTTCTTAGAACTAGTACTAGTTAAATTTAAGCAGGGCAACCCGTCTACTAGTTTAAATGATCTATTCTTATGTTATTATTTACCATACATTCCGTTTCATCTGCTTCTGCATATGTACTGCTGACATCGTCTCTGCGTTGTTGTCGGGAGTTATTTACTCTCTGCTGCTTGAAGTTCTGCTGATAAGATCGTTGCGGTCTGTTGTGTGTGTTGAAACTCCCGCTGTGTTCACGTTTCGCTGGTGGATTATATACATCGGGTTTGTATTGATTCCAATTTTGTCGCTGTGCATGTACAATTTGTCTCGAGTTTATCTCCATCGGCTGTGGTCCGTCATTTCTCTTGAAAGGGTTTAGGCGTGGTCCTTGATTGTGTTGCTGCATATTATCGTATTGCTTCTGGGGTTGATAATTCGTTGTTTGGCTCGAATAATTTGGTCTTCTTTCGTTTCTGCGTTCATGTGGCATATTTTTGTGGTGCTTATCTTGAGTGAGATGTAAATGCCTGTGCACATTATCATGTTCTATTCTGCGAGCAATTGCGAATGCGTGTTCTAGATCATTTATTGTAGCTGAATATAATGATCCTCTTGTAAAGTTGTCACTCATACCATCAATGAATATACGAACTGCGTCGTCGTTAGCATTTTTAATTAGTCTGTCGATTATATTCGGCGGATCACCTGACATAGTGATTTTTGATATTATTAAATTGAGATTTTTATTTATCTCGTCGTGGTATTCAGACAGTGTGCTTCTTTTTTGCGTGATGGCTTTCATCATGTCTTGTAGCACGTATAGAGGTTCTTGATTAGAGTACGTATAATCTAATCTGTTACGTATCGCCTCAAAATTAAAAATTGTGTTATAATTAGTTAACACATTCGCGGCTGCACCCTGTATTTTACTTTTCACTATAGTCAATGCTGCTGCGTACTTACTGTGTGTTTTGAAGTTTTTAATGCTGTCCATTAATCTGGATGCTTCTTCGCGCCACGACCGATAATTTGATTGATCGCCGTTGAAAATAGGTAGGCTTTTAAATGCGTCTAACTGTATTTCACTACCATCTGTATATGTGGTTCTTATTTCCTCTAGCACAGGTATGTTTGGTACTATGCCTAATCCAGATTTTACTTCATTTAGTTTTGTTTCTAAATTAGTGTTTATTTGATTTTGGTTAGTTATTATTGCTGCTAACCTTGCATTCTCTGTGCGTGTGTGCTCTAGGGTTTGTGTTACTGTGTTGCACCTGGTTTCTAAAGCTTCTAATCTTGCCATTAATACTGCGAGTTGTTCCATTTTGAACTCGTGTCTGTTGTCGTCGAATTTGTGTGTTTTTTTCCTCCACATATACACTTTCACTGAATTGCTTTGCTGCTTCGTACGAAGAAGCTATATTTGTACCTGCTATGCTAGGTAATTCTTGTAACCGGTAACGCGAGTGTTCTGTTTATACTAGATTTCACTACTTGTTCCCGAGGTCCGCTCGATTGAAGTTAAAAAGTATATTTAACCTCCTGGCAGGATCGCCAATTAAAACACTTGTTTCTTACTTTTAAAATTAAACAATATTTATTTGGAACTATGTCCTTTATTATTGAAATACTTTTTACTAATTCTAAAAGGAGCTTAAGGCTACTATGTAGTTACAATAAGACTATTGATAAATTCATCATACAGTCGTATTTATATACTTTTCTTATCTATCTACAAGGAGACCCAAGCGTACAATCGTCTTGCTTGATAATGAAGAAGAGATAATATTCCAACATTGTATACAAACGATATTATCTCTTTTACATATGTTATCATTGTAGCGTTGTGTGCAAGATTGTACTAGAGACTAAAGATATCATTGAATACAAATAATGTTATCTTTTTTCTCAATATGTTTTGCTATGGATACTTAACTCGGGCTGTTATTTGTCAAGTCTATTTGGCAATTCAAAATGTTTTTGGATTTATGTGTATTAATTGCGAAGACCTCATTTTTATCCAATACTTGGCCAGATGGAAGGGTATGAAGCAGGGTCACATCATTAAGGGAACATCCACGAACCATGACCCGTATTCCTGATGTGTTGGGACAGACCAGAAGAAGGATCGTTATGGCTTGAACCTTTTATATGTTCTAAAATTCTTTTTCCCAGTGGTCTAGAAGTTTTTCCGATGTAGATTCCACTGCATTCCTTACATGCAAATTTATAAACTCCACTTTTTTGTCTTATCTCGACGTTTTGTTTAATTTTGTTGTTGCACAAAGCATTTTTTATGGTGAAATTGTTGAAAAACGCCGGTTTGATATGGGCTTCTAAGAGAGGCTTCGACAGTTTTTCAGAAACTCCAGGAACATAAGGAATCTTACGCCAATGTCCATCATTTTTGTCTCTATCCAAAGAAAAGATGGATTGAAGTGTCAAGTGCCTGGATTTTGTTCGTAAAAGACGGTGGGTCATTTTGGGATCATATCCATTATTGGTCGCAATGTTTTTAATTAAATTAAGTTCTTTTTTGAAATTCGTTTGACTGAGGGGAACTTTAAGAAGGCGGTTTAACATTGAGTGGAATGCTGACATTTTAATATTAAGTGGGTGGGCTGAAGACATTGGGATAACGGTATCGGTTGATGTACTTTTCCTAGATATCGAAAACTAATTTCCTTGAAGTTATTGAAACCGTCAAATCCAAAAAGTTGAGTGATTCAGGACCAATTTCAATAGTAAAAACCAATTTTGGGTCCAATTTATTAAGAACATTCTCGGCGAAGGTCAAAAGATTTCGATGTGTTCCTGTCCAGACACAGAATATGTCATCCACATATCTACCCCAGAAAAATATATTCTGCAAAAATGGATTTTTCGAAGCAAATAATCGTTTTTCCAGATCATTCATGAAGAAATCAGCAGCAAACATCGAAAAAGAAGAACCCATGGCAAGACCTGAAGTTTGCTTGTAAAACTTCCCATCAAATTCAAAGTAGTTTTGATCAATGCAAACTGATAAAAGTTTATCAAGTTGGTGACACTTCGGTTCCTCTTTTAAATTTTCAGAAATTGCAGTTCTGAGTATTTGTTTCAGGTTTTGAGTAGAAACTGAAGGAAACAAATTTTTTATGTCGAATGACACCAACTTGGCGTTTGGCGGTAGAACTAGGTTTTTCACTTTATCAATAAACTCAATAAACTCGATTGAATTTTTCAAAGCATACTCAGATTTAAAATTTAAGATAGAAGGTAAAAAACGAGCCATCATCTTACAAAGCTTTTGAGATTGGGCGTTGAACGATTTATTTGAGTATCGGAGAGTTTCGTTTGGTGAGAAGATGTTCTTGCGTAATTGTAGTGTATCCAAGCCTTAGTCGAACAAAATTTGATATTTTTTGTTTTTTGAATAGTAGGGTATAGGAGTAGGAGATGAGTTCTATCGGGATTGATTTCCTTGTATTGGCTCCAATAGTTTAACTGTTAATTTTTCAAGGAATTTCGTATGGAACTGCTCAGCTGTCCTTTGGTAAAGATGTTAAAGTTGTTTAGAGTAAAGGTAAATTCACTCAAAATAAAAAAAAAATCGTTTAAAAATTGATTTTAATAAAGCGAGATTAATATACATACATACATAAATATGTTAATAATTGATTCATTCCTGATATCTGTTTACTTTAAACGCAAAACGATTTTAAAATTAAATGATGTTTTTTTGAATAAAATGCGAAACGTATTTGAAACGATAATGCTTTAACTTTAAATCATATTGGTTGAAGTTTGATTTAAAATGAAGTAAGGAATCACTTTTCATATATGAACAGCTTTGATTTAATCATTTTCGACATTAGAGCCAAATCATATTGGTTTTACTTTGATTCAAAGTTTTTTTTTTTTATTTTACGTGCTTTTTTCTCTGGGTGATATGCAACACAAGTTCTGCCATTCTGCCAAGTTTCAAGTTTCTACGATAATCAGAAATTTTTTTGAAAATAGATCGGATATGGAAAATCCATTTTTTTAAATTTTCCCTTTGCATGTATCAACAGATCTACCACTCTGCGAAGTTTCAAGATTCTACAACTATTATAGTAGTGCTCCAAGAATTTGAGAACATTTCCGAATAAATGGGCGGATACCACGCCTCTCGAATTGAAAATCCTAAATTTTCGATTGCATCCTTTTTATTGCAAGGTCAACCGCTGTGCAAAATTTCAAGGTTCTGCGGTGACGGGAAGTGCTCCATAATTTTGGTGATTTGTCAGTCAGTGAGTGAGTCAGTTACTATTTTTGAGCTTTTTGAAGCCCTGTATCTCAGAAACTTTTCATGCTAAGCATCTGCAATTTTCACGGTAGCTTTTTCTTGGTTTCATCGTTAATAAGCGAATTCGAAGTTTCTGGTTTTGTTGGTTCAGAAGGTAGAGGGGGGTCGAAAATGGCCAGAGTTGGTTCCTGTAAATAAGGGTTGCTAGAACTTGGCTGTGAACTACCTACTACTAACACCGAAACATGGCAGCTTTTACTCAAACTTCCCAATGCAAATTTTCAACACAATCATAATGTATACAAGGTCATAGAACATACAAACACAGTGCAAACAAACTCAATGCATTATGAAATGAACTTGTAAAAATCCACAGAATTCGTGATTCGCCCTATAGTCCAGGCAAACTAAGCCTAAATAATAAAAATAAACCAAAAAATTCGTGTAGTTCCAATTTTTTCGGGAATGTGTTGGGGGAGGTCTCCTGTACATGCAATAAAAAATCCCCGTCAATCGGGTTGCCGCGGGGGGTGGGGGGTCGATTTAAAGGGACCTTTCCATGGTTTCGCCCGCATATCTCGAAAACGGTGCGTCGTAGAAAAAAAGTATTAAGACAAAATATGAAGCTGATAAAATTAAAATACAATTTGATATCACAATACAATTTGATATCATACATTATTTGAAAACAACCAACCATTTCCGAGATATGCCCTCTGGAAAATGGGAATTTTTTCGAAAAATTGTTTTCTTTGCCAAACTTGTTGTTCTAACTTCTTCCCACATTTTTTTAACACAAAGTGATGAATCGAAAAGTTGAAGAAAATTTAATTTCCTTCAATAAGATATGAATAAATGTTATGTATATTTAAAAAAATTGGAATATATGAGTAATGCTAAATAATGGACTTTGGAAAAGTTGGCATAGATGGCACCACTCAGTTCTATTCCCCCTTCCATCCTACTTGTCTCACTTGGTAGGACCAAAAAGTAGGATGTTGTTATCTGTTGTCTCTCTTAGTCCGAAATAAAAAACATCACATACAAAACCGGGTTTCCTGTCCCACTGTTGAACATTGATTGTTGACTATGGCCTCTTCAGTTCCCGCGTGCTTTTTATCAGCTATGCTTAAATATTTCGTTTCAATATTAGAATAGTTCGCTTAAAAAGCCAAGTTTAAAAGGAAGAGTGCAATTCTCAATAAATTGTATTTAATTCATTTATAGTTAAGTAGATTAGATAGATTTCTTATAGTGTATATAATAAAATGCACGACTGGGTCGCACGAACTTGCTCTTATGATAAGCAATTGCTTAGTGGCTGCATATATGGATTTAAAAAAAAAATTTAAATAATTTCGAAAATTCTTTTATTTTTTAAATTAGGTTAAGAGTTTTCTCGGAAAAACAAAGTATACAATAAAATTTCAAAGCTATACGTGAATCTAGGAAAAAAAAATATTGAAAATCGTTCGACCAGTTTTTTTTTAAAAAGGTTATTTTTGAAAAACTTTTCCAAAAAATATTTTGAAATTTATTTGGGTATGCAAATATATGGCAACCTGTAGTTTACATTTGAAAAAATAATTTAAAAAAAAATCAATATACCCGTTTCCAACATATTTGGAAAACCAAAAAATTTTTTGAAAAAATTATAAAAAATCAAAAAAAAAAGTTTTTGAAAAATTTGAAATGCCATATTAATACAATTATAAATGACTTCCTGTGGCCAAAATTTTATTGAAATCGAATGTATAGTTTACGAGAAAATTTGATATGAAAATACTGGTTCTATGAGAGGTACCGTTATAAGACAAATTTTGAAAAATATTTTTTAACCAAAAGATAGATTGTCTTACAAAAATAGCATCCTGAAAGTTTTATTAAAATCGTTAGAGCCGTTTTTGAGAAAATCAATTTTTTTCTTCACGATTGTATGGCAGGTGCCGTTATTTTTGGGCCTAGAGCAAAAATAAAAAATACGTTCCGAGGGACGGCCAAATAAATCCTAGATACCAAATTTGAAGCAAATCGGCCCATCCGTTCAGGCTCTAGAAGCGCGAACAGACAGACAGACAGACAGACAGACAGACAGACAGACAGACAGACGGACGGAATTCCCAGACCCACTTTTTTCGACTTCTCCATCATCGTAATGTCATGTGTGATTGTTATCTCGAAATTTTTTTTCTGCACGAATCCATAACTTGCCTTATAGTACCTATAATCGCAAGTAAAAATAGTGATACGTCCAAAATGGAAGATACGGAAACATGTATAATATGCGACAACCCAGTGGTGATGGATGCAGTACAAAATTGGGCTTCACATTAGTTTAAAAGCAAAATAACAGCCATCAACACCTCCCGGAAACATCCCCCAGAAACCAAGGCCGTATCCAGATTTTCTACGACCGCCAATCAACACATGAGGCGGTCTCACAAGCTGGGGAACAGATATTCCTGTTACTGTACTAGGCTCTAGCTTGAGAAAACGACTTGGATCGGCACCGGTACAATAGCTTCATAAAGGCCACCATCCGTACAAGGGCGAATCTTCCTTCTCTTCCACCCTCAAAAAGCGCTGCAGAACAACACTCATTCTGAGTGTACCATCAGGTGCAGCAATGGCTGGGCAATGAATTGTCGCCTGAATGTTGGGGTTGGAAGAGAGGAGAAGATGGTTTTTTTGCCCAGGTGAAAACCAACGCCCCCCCAGCTCCCGACCAAATATTAAATAAAATATTCTGCTAATGCACCGGTGGGTGTGCTGTTAGGTGTGGTTGCAGAAAGGCAGGATTATTCTGTTTAACTGTATGCGCCTCCTGCCGGGGTAACTGTACGAATACAGCAGTGGTGGAGGACCAGGACGGCGAGGAATAAGAAGAGCTGTAAAAAAATCCGAAGTTTCCTCAGCGCTTATTTTAACCTTACAATACTCATACTTCAAACAATATCAAACTAAACATTGTATGTAACTAATTTGGTCAGTTATTTAAAAATAAACATTATACCATTTTTAACACAACTACTTCGTAAAACTATTTCTTAATACCTTGATTACTGCTTCGATCTTGCATTTTTCACCCCCTACCCCACCTCCTTCCTTCTGGGGCAACGTACTTTTGGGAATTCATTATAATCCATGATTCGTTATCAGGGGATCTGCTTCTCATTCCAAAAGGAATTGGTGCCTAAAAACAAGTTCTGGTATTTTATGGCTAAATATTGACTTCCACTACAATATTTCAAATTGCTGTATCTTTTGATTTGTTGATGATAAATTAACATTTGTTCATATTTTATTGAAGAAAATTAAATTTTCTTTAACTTCTATATTCGTCACTTTGTGTTAAAAAAATGTGGGAAGAAGTTAGAACAACAAGTTTGGCAAAGAAAACAATTTTTCGAAAAAATTCCCATTTTCCAGAGGGCATATCTCGGAAATGATTGGTTGTTTTCAAATAATGTATGATATCAAATTGTAGGAAATTTTATCAGCTTCATATTTTGTCTTAATACTTTTTTTCTACGACGCACCGTTTTCGAGATATGCGGGCGAAACCATGGGAAGGTCCCTTTAAATCGACCCCCCACACCCCGCGGCAACCCGATTGACGGGGATTTTTTATTGCATGTACAGGAGACCTCCCCCAACACATTCCCGAAAAAATTGGAACTACACGAATTTTTTGGTTTATTTTTATTATTTTGCCTGGACTACTAAAAAAATCGACAAGGTGACGCCAAATAATATCTTCGAGTTACCGAGACATTAGAGTTATAGAAGTTTGAGTTATCAAACAAAAATTCCATGTAAACTTCAGGCCTCGCGCTATTGCCAACCAATTTCATTCGAGTTATCAAATATTCGAGTTATCGAAGTTCGACTGTATATACTTTTCTATACCTAACATTATTATTTCTAAAATACACAACAACCTTAGAATAACCCTTCAACAACATAAATACGGGTATATCGACCTCCTCTCCCATTGAGTGCCAGGAACAAATCCATGTCTCAATGATAAACTAATTAAAAGCCAACCAAACTTTTCCCCAAAATTTGTGTCACAATATGATCCTTCAAAACTTCTTTCAAAGAAAAGTCTTTGTTCATTCATCAAAGACATCATGAACACACAAGTCCCATTAAACTGAAATCTTTATCTTTGTGCAGCAAAAAAAAAAGAATCCAAAACAGATGTTTGTTCCCAATTTGGCCCATGTCAACGTCTAATCGCCTGTTAGACTGACAAAACTCATCTATCACGTTTAATTACTGCAAAACAAGCTTAATGAAGCATTAAAGCCAAAAACAACAATATGACATCATTAATGTTCTATATACCCATCACTAATGATATGAATTGCCGTTATACGTCCTATACATATAGATACCCACATCCTTCGTATCCAACAACACAAGCACAGAGCACGCACGCCCGCCATTGCCGCAGGAATCTAATTGCTATTCACAAAATGCATAAACTCATTAAACTATTATCCGCTTAAGTAGAAAGCCTTCCGGTCCAGCTTTCGCACAAATCTACTTATAACTATATTTATAGGTAATATACTAATACCTACCTATACGCGTCGTTGATGATGCTCCTACGCTCCTACGCTCCTACGCTCCTGCCAACTGAAACTAAGACGGGAAAATGCAAAACAAAAAAGGACCACCAGAACAGAACACATTTCTTCCATCAAACACGAAACACGACAAACACGTTCACAGCACAGCTCCAGCACCAAAAGTACCTCCTTCGGGATAATTAACAACTTTAATCATTATTCCATTTAAACTCCTACGAGACCGGAATTCATAAAGCAAAAAAAAAGAAGAAAAAAAAAACACCCTGTACGTACATCCAACACAACGAAACATCCTAAAATCCATGCCCTTGTGTGCCTCTGGCGGTGCTGATGCGAAACTCAGAATTCAGAACTCACAAAACTTAGCGAAGATCCAAAAATTCGATTCTGAATCGCTAACTCCTCCAACCTACAAAAGCAGCTATATTGCCGGTAAAAGTTTCTTATATATAGGAGGACGAGCGCTACCTACTCAAAGAGCAACAGTGCTTCGGTAATACCAAACCAGCTAATCATTATTCCTGATTTTATTTAACCCAGTTTTATCCCGAGGGAACAACAACAGTGCCATTGCCATCGCATCGCCATTGCCAGCACACAAATATAAATACAACTATTGCTGTATTTTTCTTTTTTTTACTAAACACAGTGTGGAAAAGGACGAAAGACGAAGGAAGAAAGGAAGACCGACCGACGACGGACGGCGACGCGTTAGCAAAAGTTATATGAACGATGGCAAAATTATAGGGGCAACTATAGAATTATTGAAAAATCTCTACCGCGCCACTTTTGATCCGGAGAAATCCGCAAAAAGTGCTTCTCCATTCAGAATCAGTAAGACCGAAACTTTCCCTTCATACCAAGGACCTCGAGAAGGATCAGGAGGAATGGGAGGAATAGGAGGAGATTTTTTTTTCTTTGTGGGTTTGGTTGAAATATCAATACCAAATCAGTGGGTGAGCAGTGAGAGCACCCTTCATGTCCTGTCCATATATTTCCAACCAGAAGCAGAGGGAGGTAAATTGAAAATTGAAAAATAAACCCCAACAGATTTGAGTGTTCGATAAAAGGGACACACAAGGATGATGGTTTTGATACAAAAAAAAAAAATCACAAAAAAAGGAAGTTTCCGTCCAACTTTTGAATTTTATTTTTCCCAGAGTCCATCTTCTTCCCGTAGCGTCGCGTCGCGTTGCGTCGTCCTCGTCCTCGTCATCGACGTTCTAGCTCGTCCTTTTTGTTGTTGTTGTTGGTTGTTTGGTTGGTTGGAAAGAATGAATTAAATTAGAAGATATTTTATTTTTGGCGCCAAAGTTTTGTGTTCGTGAGTGATGATGATGATGATGGGAAAGGAAAAACTTCCTTTTGATAAGTTTCTAAGGCAATCAGGCGCCTATTCTTGGGATAAGTTGGCTCAAGAGGAGGTTCTTCTTTTGCGTCTTCTTTTCAAATTTTCTTTTTTTTTATTAATTCGAAGAAAGAAAATATTTTTCAAACGAAGCCTTTTAAAGTATTTAACGTTATGTATTTGTGCATACTTTTTTTTTGTTGATATTTTATAATATTAAGGCGTAGTAGGTATACAGAAAAGAAGAGTGATTATGGGAATTTGAGCTTTTGAAGGATTTCCTATTCTTGAAGGATGAATTATAATGAATGACAGTAATGTGCTAGCTGTTTGGGTTTATTTAGCCTTTTGTGTTTGAATTTTATTAAATCGTTTGATATGATGTGTCTTCGTGTTTGAAGAAAAATAAAATATAAATTTGAATGTTTTGATTTTGGTGTTGATTTTGATGCGAAAATAAAGTCTAGACAACGTTAACAATGTGACAAGTATTGCAAGGTTTGTTTTTGGTTTCTTTGATTCAATTCTGAGGTGCGGTTTCCAAAAAGAATTTGTCGACGAGGTTATGATCTAAGACGTGGGACTTTTCAACAATTCACAGACTTTTTTGTTATTCCAAATATTATAATGAAGAGTTCAAAGTAATGGTAACACGAGGAATCATCAAAGTTCCGTAAATGTAAAGAATATTCTTACGATATTCAAGAATACAAGATAAAATATGTAAATCTTCAGTCACCTGGCGCACAACTTTATCCAAGAATATTTATTCGTTACGACAGTCAATGTTTTTAAAATTGTTTCGAACATGGGCTGGTTTTTTCAGAGACGCTTAACGTCTATATCTACGACTATTTGGCTTCTTGACTATGCCAAAAAATGTATGTGAAACATCAACGCTGAATTCAAGCCACTATACCATGCTGGAAATCGAGCTTGCTTGCCTGGTAAGCACCAGAATGCCACAGCTCAATCGATAAATATCCTAGTTCAATCGAAGGTTAAGGAGTTTGATAATTGTCAACATCGGCAACGTCTGGATTTCCTTACGTTCACAGAGATGCGCACTAAGCAGCATACACTAATACAATGTGCAGCACTGAACATTGTAGCCGTGCAATACGATTTACGTACATTTAACTTTGACATTGCTATGGGCTACTGCTGCAGCTACACCATTGTGCGCAGCCAGTAAGACTCGGACTTATAGACTTTTCCTAAAACCACTAGGTTTCCCATACATTTTTCTCTTTCATAAACTAGTAGTTTTTGAAAACACTCCTCAGCTCAAAACCTACTTGCAATCGCAATCCTCCCGGCCACACGATTCGTTAACGTACAGCTAGCGGCTTATTTTATAATGAAAGTTGTCGAAAAAGTTGCGACAAAACGTAACGCAAGCGATAATAAAACGTTCGAGACGCGTAGGAGAATGGATACTTTTTGACGAAAAGGTTTTAGAACCACTGATATTTCTTGCCGCATAGTATTCGCTTAAAACGTTACGTTTACGAAACGGTTCGACTTAGTGAAAGCAGTAGGCGGAGCTAAAAAATAAATAAAAACGCAGCCGTTTTTTTTATTTTTTATTTTATTTTATTTTATTTTAACATAAATCACAAATAACACAAAACACTAAGGGCCGTAGTTGGTATCATCATCTAGAAATAAACAAAAATAATTTAATATAAATATTATAATGAGATTATTGGAAATACAATGAAATACTTACTTACAATTGGTTTGCGTTTTTTTGTCTGCAATACTGGAAGAGCAACATCCTTCATCTTTGAATGACTGATGACTACTGACCAGAGAGAAGATACTAATAGAGAGAGGCAACTTCGACGATGGCTCTCTTTTAGCCTACAAGCTGCGATTCGGCCAGCAACTTGCATCTGTATTAAACTCCATATAAAAAAAATGTGAGGACAACACAGATGGAAGTTGCTGTCCATAGACCTTTAAATAAGAGAGAAAGAGATACACATTTTTTTTTGATTTTGTTTGTTTTGGACAAGGAGAAAACATGTATATACCGATAGGAACTCAACTTATTATAAAAATGTAAACAAAAATCTTTGCGGGGACGGAGGCGAGGAAAGTTGTTTCTCTCCATAAGTATCTTCTCTCTGCTACTGACCATGAAAAAAACTTCTTCGAAAAACATCAAACTTTAATTCTTCTAGTAGCATGCGGTGACACCTAGTGTGAGATACTTTAAGCAACTTACATTGCATACAAAAGTACTTTTTCATCCCGTAAACTGTACGTCTTAGGCGGATTTCGTCTTTGTGCCGGGAGGGAAATATGTGAAAACAAACTGATTTTTTTGCACCATCAACGCGTCGATAAAACAGTGTAGTGTTCTCAGAGTATGGGATTTTTACCGACAAAAGACAGAAAAAGCGAGGTGTATTTCTTATTTTAGTGGGAATTTTACTAAATGTGAACGGATTTTTTCTAAAAAGTACCTTCAAACACTCACATAGTCATGAAACGTCAAACAAAACCTAGTTTTTGTTCACTGGGAATGCTCCAACTAGGTTTCGTAAACTTTTCGAGTTTTTGGTCCAGTGTAAAAAACCCTATTAGACTGACTTGTCTTAAGTGCGTAGGCAGATTTCCACTAGGCCACAGTATTGAGCAGATAACAGCCAGCTTATTAAAAAAAATGATGTAAAGAAGCTGTAACCGCAAGAGATCGCCAAAACTTTTGCTGACTGGCACGGTACCTGCGCCAAGCCCAAAGAACCAGTTGCAAGTTGCAACATTGCAAACTGGCCATCAATTGTATAGCATCCGATGTAAGTAAGTAAGTAAGTAAGTATTCATTTATTAATCATAAAATATCTATACATAGTTTTGATATATATAATGAATTTTATAGCTTTGGCTATGCCGTCAGCCAGATTGGCAAAAATATATTTTATGTAGTGCTTTTAATTTACTTTAAATCAATTTAAATGAATTCAGTAATTAACAAGTTTCTATATTTATAAATTGAATTCAAAAAACAGTATAGTGATTTCCAATTAGAATCATTTAATAATTGTATAGTTTCTTGCATTGTTAAGCTTTTCTTTCCTAAATTTGTCATTCTTTGGTAGTTAAAAATCGGACATCCGATGTATAGGTATGGTTTCATTGGGCAACCACAACGAATCACCTGGTTCAACGATGAGTGCAGACAGGCTGGCACACACAGCTTGTCTGGCAATGCCGCAGCCCAGAACCGGACTTGAAATAAGCGCTGCCCGTGAGGTCTACCAGAGAAAGGGGGATGAGAAACATCGAATCTTTAAAAAGGAAAAGGTAGAGCTGGAATATCAAGCGTTCGAATCTATTGAGGGGTGCTAGGACAAAAGCAATGTTCGAAAGTTCTATCAGAAGGTAACTTGGGTACTGCCTCCGTTTCCATTAGATGCAGATATATTTTGGATCTGGAATCTAGAAATATTGAGAGGCGCAAAGTGTTGCTGCTCTCCAGATTATACAGCCTTTCAATCAACTGCAGTTTCACAGTATTCAACACTTTTCCTATAACAGGGAGATATCCTCTTTTTAGAAAATTTCTGCAGTGGATGATTAGTGCCGATCGTCGCTAACTAGGTACTTGGACTAAATGGGAAAAATGTTCACGATTAAAAAGGAAGAAACACAAAAATTAAAACAAACTGACCTTGTAGTTTCAACACTTTTTAATGTAGGTATGTACATAATGTAAATATATCTTCTTGAAGAAATCTTGTCGGGAATCACAGGTAAGTAGAGATTCAAGCAAGGCAAGTTCCAGAGCTGTGGCTTTTCCTGGAGGATTTTTTCTACCCCATATTCGGGGTTTTTGGTGAGATTAACGCAAATATCATCATATGGAATGTTCTGGGACAGAATCGCATAGAGAAGGTATATTAAGATTGTAGAGTTTAGAGCTGTCCATCTCAAAAAGTTTTGGTCACGCTGTTAATATTTTTATAATTATTCCCGAAAAACACAAAACGTCAACACAACACATATTTTTTGTGAACCTTGCTATTTTATTCTCATTACGGTAAACGGCTTAATAATGGGATAAATCTTCTCAATTTAATAATGTGCTGAATCCAGGGTCTTGGTTCTTGGAAATCGTACCCAGAGGAGGCATGCTAACTGTGGGGAGTTTTAGATCGTGATCATGGCCGTCTTAGGCCATACCAGGGCCCTTGGGCACACAAGAATTCGGGGCCCTGCTGGAAAGTTAAAAAAGTGAAAACATTTTGTATTTATAGATCAAATTTCAATGTAATTTATTGGAATGGAATCGAAAAAAGTAGAGAGTGTAATAGTTGACACTGATTTTCCGTCAAGAAAACAGCAAAGACGATTTGCGATGGCCTCAGTCTTGTGTCGACTTTGTTAATTCATCGACGGAGTAGATTAAGGTGTAGTGTAATGTAAGGACGGTTTGCCAACATGCGGGTAGGAAACGTACAGCTGACCGTGAGAAAAACAGGGAAACTCGAGATTAATCCCACAGACTTCCAACGATTGGCCTTGCTATTTTTTGATTGTCATCGCAAAAGCAAATATAAAGGGGAACTAAATTCCCTTGAAATGGAATGGTAGATCAGTTGGAATAATCGGATTTTGTGGGATAAGGACTTCCACTCCTTTGAACCTAGGCACTTTCAGCTGTTAATTATGCAGCAGAGTTCTTGACATATCAAGCTAGTTCAAAAATTTCTTCGGATAGTTGGCCGCTTCATCTTCGTCGGTCACCCTGTCAACGGATTTGTGTGGATGCAGTTCTATAGCGATTTGGCTTTGAATTATGAAATTCAAGCTATCAGCGTTCTTTTTCTTCGCTGCCAGTATTACTCGTTCACTAATCCAATCGAGATTTGTATAGCTTTGTGCGATTCCGGGGAACACTTTGTTGACGAGCCCTTATTTCGATAAGGATGTGAACTCTCAAAAATTTGCAGAAACGATATCAATCCAGTCAAAACATCAACGGGAATTTGGCCATTGTCAAACGCCAGCAGTTGTCTCGAGAGTTAGGCAGTTGATGGGTCGCTCTGCAATGTGACTATCATGTTCGTAGTCCAATTTCTATTTCTTGTCTCGAATCACTTAAAAATCTTTTCATCGTTCGGTCCAATTGCCTCAAAACTCGTTTATGCGTCATCGTGCATTTATCCCATATGATGATTTTGCGCTGAATTCTTGGTCATTGCGCACGTTGGCTTGTCAATAGTTAGAAGATTCATAGGCAGCTTCAAATGATAATGTGAAGTTCTACCGCCTTCGAGCAAGGTGTCAAAATGGTAGAGTATGAAACAGCCGACGCCATTTGAGATCTTGACCGAATTGTTACCAGAGAAAGTGAATAAAAAAGGTTGTTTCATAAATGTTTAAATAAACTGAAAAGTGGATTTGATTTATCCTAGAAATTTTATAGTTTTCCAGAGAGCAAACTTGTTGTATAGTGTAATAATATAGTGCTTTTCGGGGCCCCCGTCCCGATAGGGGCCCTGGGCACGGGCCCCGTTTGCCCTTATGGTAAAGACGGCATTGTGATGAAAAAGGAAATACAAACACGAATGCAAAATAATCTACTCACTCATCCATACAACAAAAAAAAAAAAACTTTGCTTATGAATAGAAGCATACTTTGCATGAATGTATGCATAATTAGGTAATTCTTATATAAAATTATTGAAGTCCCGTTATTTGGACTCTACATTTTCGAAAGTTTTGAGTGCTTCGATTGGCTTTTCGTCTTTTGCGTTTTGTAATTCATTCGTTTTTATTGTTCTTGCCTTCTTGTGTGTTACTTAATGGGAGTGCTCACACTGGCGTGGTGAATGTTCTACGAAGGTTTGGGATGCCTTAAATATAATTTGAGCCAATTTAATAATTACCTAGGTAGGTACCTATATAAAAATATTTGCTGGTGATATGGTTGACAAATTTTAAAGACACAAAACATACTTGCGATTTCTATTGCGGTGCTTTAAAGTCGCAAGAAATAGAACATTTATGAAGCTCAATGTGAATGACCGGTCATGGCACCAAGAACTCCGACGCTACAGACTAACATTTATTTCAAAGCCGCAAGTTAAAATGAAGCAATTGTTATTACGCGCTTGTGATCGCACTTCCGATTTAAATAACAACTAAAATCTTAAGCTAAGAGTAAGATTAAATTGGTAGATCTGAAAATATTGTCAGACCTGACTATCTCTGACAATGAATTGTGTGCTTAAACGGTTGTTACTACTAATCTTTAAAGATTTGTTGTCAGATATTTTGGCCTGTAAGTTGTAAGAAATTGGTAGGTTTTCTCACAACCGCGTAAGCACACAAATAATATTGTCAGACATTGACAGATCGGGACAAAAAATTGTTCGACAGTGAAAAAATTTGGATGATGTTAAGAAAATTACACCTGACAAGTTTTTCATTGTCACAAACGTCACACAACAACAATATTGAAATTGGCAGGCCTTACAATTTCTGAAGCTATGTCAGATACATTTTCTGACGATAAATTGCAAGATTACTCAATATTGTCAGCCAGCGCACACATGGCTGTCATATTTCTTACAAATAATTAAAAAAAAATGATTTGTTATATTTTGGATCGATTAAAATTACAAAATTAAATAAATCTGATGGCATCAAATGAGACTGCGATTGCTATTGTAACACAAGTCTTCATGTTTTTTATTTCTTGCAACATCAAAATGCGTTCTTGCTTTATTGATCAACAAAACATATTGTCAAGAAATATTTTTTGTAAACATTGCTATTTTATTTTCATTAGGAGATAATTCTCCTCAATCTAAACCGGGTCTTGGATATGAGGCTTAAATATTGCTAAATATTAGCAACACTAATGTTCATTTACATAATAAAAAACAAAGTTTTCTTATTTTCCCTGTATATCCTTGACGTCTTTTTATTAAATTGCAAATATCTAAAATTAAGCTTTTTTGCACTTATTCCACTATTATTCTGAACGCCTCATATCGTAACCAGTGCGGAAGGCATGTTAAGTGTGGTGAATTTTAGATTGTGATAAAGGAAAATGAAAATATGAATGCAAAATAATTTACTTATATACATACATATTATACACAGATCGTTTGATCGTTACATAGATATAAAGTTTTCAGTAATAAATAACACGAACTTATTCATGCAAAAAACTTTGACTATGCCCAGATGCGTACTTTGCATGAATATATACATAGTTTTTATGTAAAGTTATTTATTTGGACGCTACGTTTTTGAAAATTTCGATTGCTTCGATTGCCTTTCGCCTTTTGCGTTTTGCATTTGCCATTCATTCGTGATTTTCTTGCGTGTTATTAATGGGAGTGCCCACACTTGGGTGGTGAATGTTTTAAGGTGGTTTGGGAGCACAGTACACATATTAAAGGTAATATCTTTAGCGTTTTCATTTTTGCATACTTCTGCGCATCTGTCAAAATAAAGAAAAATGGCTGGCTCTGGAGACACTTTAACTTTTTTGCATATAAAAATAGTATAGAAATCTCGTGGTTTTTTTAAAAGTGATTGTCTTAGATGATTAAATTTATATAAATAAGCATATATTTAATAAAAAAGATAAATTTGTGTTGATTTTTACCACCATTATGTCTCCCTGTTCAGCCATTTTTTTTAATTTGAGCTGCCAAAGTGACAGATCAGGTTTTGACAACCTGCGCAATATATTACCTTCAATAAGTGTACTGTGGTTTGGGAGTGTCTTAAATTTAATTTCAGACAATATTGAATAATTATTTATTTATATATTATTTGCTATTGATTTAATTGACATATTTTAAAGGCTAAAAACAAACTTGCGATTTCGATTGTGGGGCTTTTAATTCGCAAAAATAGAATATTTATGAGTTTGAATGTCATTGATTGATATTTATTTCATTTTTCAGGCGATCCTGTTGTCGCAAGTTAAAATGAAACAATTGTTATTAATTCTAACAATCAAACATGGCATTACGTCGTAATGATTACGATGATAGAGAAGATAGAGATTGGGACCGACAATTCTGCCTGTTTGTATCGGCAAGTACAGTATAAACGGCTGGACCGATTTAATTCAAACTTAGTATATAGATTAGCTTTGTTCGGGTTCTTTTTGGGCAAAAAAATGAAAACTGTCAAAATTTCTCAAATGAGAGAAAAATCTCCCCCATTTACGGAAAAGTAGGAGAACACATTTTGTGTAAATTCTTGAAAAATGTCAAATTTGAATTTTTTGATTGGTTAGCTCTTTGCGGCAATGGTCATCTGCAACAACAAATGTTTATCTAAGTCATTCGCTTTTGACAGAGTTCAAGTTTTTACCAGATGAAATTTCAGTTGGTCAAAACTTGAAAATAAATGATCGAAAGAATAAAACAGCTGTTATTTTCTTTCGTTCATCTCTCAGTACACGAACGCTTTTTGTGTTAATGTAAACATATGAAATCGAATGCAAACTGTTTGATTTTGGTACGCGAACGAAGCTATTATTTTGATGTCCTATAGAGGGGTTTTCGGAATTAGCATTCTAGCTCTAAAACTAATGGTAGGTACCTATCTGCCATACGATTTTTATAGTGAAAAAATATTTTTTTTCAAAAATGGCTCCTACGATTTTGATAAATTTTTCTGAATAGTGTTTTCTGTGCAAATTATATGTTCTGGTTGGAATAGATTTTTCAGGAGAGTCTTATAACGGTACCTCCCATAAGACCGGTTTTTCGAAATCAGACTTTCTCGAAGTCACTTGACGTAATTTCGATGAAATTTTGAATGTAGAAGGCCTTTTAGTAACGAAATAATATAAATTTTTAAATTTTTCAAAAAAAGTTTTTTTGAGTTTTAAAATAAATTAAATTTTTTTTTTATTTTGGTTTTTTCAAAAACAGTTTAATCCAGTTTTTTTTTAATTTTATTTTTCTGATAAAAACTACAAAGTGCTTAAAGTAAGCATACTCAAGATTTTGTAAAAAAAATTCTTAAAATTCAAAACAATAAACGAAATCAGTTGGCTTACTTAATTTTTTTAAAAAAACCGTTTTAACTACTGATTTTTACGTCTTCAGTAAAGATATCGTATCATTTTTACCCTGCATTTTCCAAAATTTTAAATCACAAGACCACTGTCACACATAAAAGCAAGTTCGTCCGACTCAGTCGTGCATTTTATTGTTTCTGGATTCTGTTTATGATTTTCTTATGTTTTTCTTGTATTACTTGCTAATTATAAAATACCTTTATCGAAGATAGAATATTTTTTCTTTTGTTTAAATGATATGTTAAAATAAAACGAAACTTTAAAATGATTTCAAATAACAATTTATTTCTATCCCCAGCACCACTAAGGGGAAGTTAACAAACTAATTAAATTTAGAACTTCAGGTATCTACCTGCGGAAAGTCCTGTCAAAATCGATCTACAAATAAAAAAAATTTAAGAATGCGATCACAGCGCCTCCTGGAATGGTAACTAAAATAATCTTAGTTACTCCTTACAACTCCAGCTATCCGCCAGTGAAGGTCCCGTTAAATTATGTCCATAAATTAGAGTTTTTGAAAATTGGGACCGCTGCGCCACCTGCAGGAGTAATTAAAAAAAATACCCTCAATATCAATTTATTGTCAGATATTTCGCTGAATACTACCTTCCTGTAAAATGTGAGATTGGCAGATTTTCTCCCAAACGTGTAAGCACACAATTATTATTGTCAGCAAATTGGTAAATAATTGTCAAACATTGACAGACGGAGGCACATACATTTGTCTGACAATGAAAAACTTGTATGATGTTTAAAAAAAGTACATCTTACAATTTGTTCATTGTCACAAACGTCAGACAAAAAAAAAATTGAAACTGGCAGGCCTGACAATAAATTTTGCGTTTACATGATTATCAAATACCTAAGAATTTACTGGCTGCGCACAATGGTGTAGCAGTAGCAGTAGCACGCAGCAATGTCAAAGTAAATGCCAAAAAAAGTAGCTCACAAAGCAGCATACACGAATACAATGTGTAGCACTGAACTCAAACAAAAATCATGTCTGCCATTTTGGTTTGTTGTTGTTTTGCAGCGCAGCAGGTCGTGAAGTTCGAGTCGAGTCGACTTGTACTTCAGCGACTCTCTCTGCTGCATCTGCTACTTCACATTGTAGCCGTGCAATACGATTTACATACATTTAACTTTGACATTGCTGCGTGCTACTGCTACTGCTACACCATTGTGCGCAGCCAGTTATGATCTTAACTCAAATACATTTTCTGACAATTATTTGCAAGATAGTACAATTGTCAGCTAGCACACACATTGTTGTCCGATTTCTTTCAAGTACCTATATCAAACACTGATTTTTTTTATCTGAACAGACTTAAAAATGCAAGTGCTTTCGTATCCTAAAGCGGGTAAAAACTACTGACATTTTCTAGTTTCCCACATTTTTGGTATATTTTGGACCGAATACTTGACGAAAAATCGCAAAATTAAATATATCTAGTAGAATCAAATAAGACTACCTACCGCTTTTAATATAAGTAAGTCTACATATTTTGTATTTCTTGCGACATCAAGTCTATTCTCAAACATCTAAACAGGGTCTAATCGTTCACAGTGCAGGCGGCATTTAAAGTGTGGTGAGTTTTAGATTGTGAAAAAGGCAAATAAGAAGACGATACATACTTGACATGAATGTATGCGTAATTTTCATGTAAAAAACGCTACATTTTGTGTAAATTTCGATTGCTTCGATTGCATTTGCGTTGAATCATTCGTGATTGTGCTTTCGTCCTGTGCTGTGATATTAAAACTGTTTTATTTGAAGTGATTTTTGTAAATAAAAAATTGAAATAAAATACAATAATAAAAATATTTGAATACATATATTGTCGCCTGCATAATTATAAAACGTAATTTGGAATAACTAAGTAGAATTTATATATGGACATGACATTTTTTGATTTTACCTATATTTTTTCAAAATTTTACGTATAATAAAGTTTTATTTTCTTTGTCAAATGCTCTTAGGGCCAGTTATAGCGATTCGGAAAACCAAACCGAAACAATTTTCAAATGTAAAATGTATTTTTTTATTTTTCTTTTATACGTACCTACAACAGAAAAATGATTTAAATACATTTTTAACAAAAAGTACAAAGTGTAAGTGTAATTATGTGTATACATACAAATTTTTATTCAAAATCATACAAATACAGAGTAACCCTAATCATAAAAATACATTAAAGTTTTTTAATTTCAACTTCTCAAATTTCAGAAAAGTTGGGTAAAATATATAAGACAAGAGGAATAGTTTCACTGGCGCTGTAAACAGGTTTGTCAAATACCAAAACAAAAACGAACATTAATTTATCTTTGTTTTTCTTATTTTGACAGGTAGGACGAAACTCCATTTATCGAATTAACGATTGAGTTTAAAGAAACAGTGAACAGTAATTTAGTGGATTAAATTAATAAACCTGTTCATCAAAACAACTAACGAGCTATTTGGAATACATTTTAAAAGTAAAACTTCGTAGTCTTGCTCTTTTGTCAATCAATTTTTAATTTCCTTACAAAAAAAATGATTTAAACAAAAAAGTAAGATTAAGAAATTTCGCTTTCTAAATGTATTCAAAATAACTCGTTCGTTTATTAATTCAATTCATTAAATTAATAAACAACTGTTCATTGTTCCTATAAACTCGTTCATTAATTCGATATATGGGTTTTATTGATTTAATAAATACATTTATTATTAATAAAACGTATTCATTTAATCGATAAACAACCGTTCACTGTCGTTATTAACTCGTTCATCAATTCTAAGAACAGGGTTTATTTATTTAATAAATACGTTTATAATTAATAATAAACATATTCATTAAAATCAATAAACAACCGTTCACTACCGTTATTAACTCGTTCATCAATTCTATAAACGGGTTTATTGATTTAATACATGCGTTTATAATCAATAATAAACATATTCATTAAATCAATAAACAACTGTTCACTATCGTTATTAACTCGTTCATAAATTCAAAAAATGTTGTTTACTTATTTAAAAAACAAAATATTAACTATCAAGAAACGTTTATTAATTTTTTAAACAATTTTTCGCTCAACGCGTTGTTCATTTTTATGAACAGTTTATTAAATAACCTTTCTGCTATTAATTGTCCCAATGAACACGTACATTGTTATAAACAACCGGTTATTAAATTTTGCTGACAAAACCGTTAAAAGTTTCTATAAACATTCATTAAATTAATAAACGGTATACATTGTCACAATGAACTAGTTTATTGGACGAATTTTAATTAATGGGCATATTGTCGCTATGAATTCATTAATTGTATTTACGTACAATTTTGGTGCTAATATTATCTATAAACACGTAAATAGTGTCTATTAACGTTTATTAAATTAATAGTCGTTTATTAAAATAATAAATCGTTATTCACTGTCAAAATAAACTCGTTTATTGGACGAATTTTAAGAAACCATTCATTGTCTCTATTAATTTTTTGCTTGAATCCACGTACCTTTTTGGTTCAGTGCACCTCGTTAAGGCCATTGGATATGTGAATCAAGTTCAATACCGTTGAATAGTTCTCTCCACTGTTAAGCTTTGTGAAGCTTTTAAATGGTCTTTAAACCAGGCATAGCTGCTTTGAAACCTCCCATTCCGTAGTCGACAATAGCACAAGATCATGTTATACAACACCAGCTGATGTACATTTAATGGTGTCCTCCAAAAGAATAAAGCACACTACGATATAAAAAACGGAGTTCCGACGTATTTTGAATTCTTGTAATAATTGTAGAGGCGTTTTCACACTCTGCTCCTGATATTTCATCAATTTTTCATTTGAGATATTGCTTCTTTGGAAGTACGCCATAATAGCCTTAATTTTGCATCTAGTTCCGTTGTTTCTGTAGCATTTTGAAGTTTGAGGTTTAGTGTGTGTGCGAAACATCTAAAATGCTTCCAGCCAAGATCAACTTTAATATCATGGGTTAATTTTGAAGCATTATCAGATGTTACTAGCATCAGAACGGTAGTTGTTTATACTCGTATGTATATCTATATACAGCTAAGTATTTGCTCGTATGATGGCCTTCCATTATTGAGCAACTCAGAAGAACAGTTTTCAGTTCAAAGCTCTCTGAAATAAAGTGAGCAGTTTAAGCTAAATAACTTTCAAAAGTAATGGAAGACGAGCAATCTGTTGTCAACGATACCGACTTGGCGTTTCTAATCAGATGACGACACTCATTTCGTAGCGTTCTTCATACTGAGCAGGAATAAGGGTTTTTTTGCTAAAAAAATGTCTGTTCGGGAGCTGATAGGCCGGATTAAATGAATTGACAAACTCCTTGAATCCTTTATCTCAACAACGGGGCACATTTGAACACTGCTTATAAAATGTTACTTTAATGATCTTTCCAAAGGGCAACACCGTAACCGTATCTGTAAACGTCATTGACTTTCCTTAATTCTCTCAGTTGTTGTCTCTCAGGTTTAGAGGTGAAAGATGCTTTTTGTAGTGATAGTGCATTATTCTCGTTTTTTAGTTGTAAGACTGAAAGAAGAAAAAAAACTTCTGTAGTCATTGAGGATTATGGTTAAAGTGCCATAGCAGCAGTTTTGGAAAAAACAATGACGTTGGGAGAAGGGGCAGCAAGTTTTTACCGCCGATGAGGAAAAATGCTTAGAGAATATTATTTGGTTCAAAACACGGTATTGACCGAAATTCAAGCTCGACCATTAGCATTTGACTATGCCACATTGCTTAAGAAATGTCCCGAACCGAGGGGTGGAAAATATGAAAATGGCTGGAATTGAATGGGTACATAGCTTTATAAGAGAATACAAGTTTGTCAAGGGCGGCTAGTTTTAACAAGAAGAATCTTGAAGAAGTTCATTCAAATTATCAGAGAACACTGGGTAAGTTTAACTTTATCTACTGCTGAACGGATTTTCAATTGGGATGAAACAACTGTTACCATAATAGTCCAAGCGTCAAACGTGATTGCACAGAAAGGTCCAAAACAGGTTGGACAATCACTCTCTGTTGAGAGAGGCTATTGTGAGTACAAGTGGAAATTCTTTACATCAAGTGTTCATATTTGAGCAATATTCCATGAAATAATGCTCATTGAAGCACCTTGTTGGTAGCTTAGGTTATGCCTATAGCCCAACGAGTATTTGGATGACTGGAGCGCTATTTCTTAAAGTTCTTAAGCATATTCAGATAACCACGAGGTGAACTAAAACAGATATGATATTACTTTTATTCGACAATCACGAAAGTAATTGCTCAATTGAGACCATACATTTTGCAGTAGTCATGTTATCGCCCTTGTCACTTTTCCTCCCCATCGTCGCACTCATCGCTTTCAACCACTTGATGTTGCTGCATGTCTCGGGATCCTTCAAGCAAAACTATCGATATCACAAAATGACTGGCTACTTAACAACCCAGGCAAAACTATAAGAATACACGATCTTCCATCTATTGCAAGGATTACTTATTTATTTCTGCGTTCACTCAAAAAATATAACTTCTCGGTTTGCCAAGTCATTTATATTTCCATTTCCAAAGAAGACTTTCAATGTTCAGAGGTCACTAACCGAACACTAACTGAGTCTGTTGAAGCTCCCTATTTTCCGAGGAACGTCCAAACAAATCTAATATATAAAAATAAGTTGCCTTATGTTCGGGGTCGATAAACTCGAGAATGGCTGGGCAGAATTTTGTAATGTTTTTTTTGGAAAGTTAGCTATCCTATTGAGGAAGGTCTTTTTTGTGAAATTTGGTCAAATTTCGGTAAAGGGCAAATCGCAAAATGCATTTTTAGTGCATTTCGTCATATTAATAACAACATTTTTTGTAGGGTCTTCTGAGTATGTCGACGAAGGTTTACGTCCAAACTTCGGTAAAATAATTTGCCACAACTGCAGTTTTATTGCATTCTGTCAAAATGTTAACAAATCTTTTGATAGCATCTTGTGAGGATGCCTGAAAAGGTTTCTGTGAAGTTTGGTCAAAATTCTGTAAAGCAGTAGCGTGGCTCTTTTTGATCTAGCATTTTTGTCGACACATAAAGTATTTTTCCCGTAATTATAGAAAATTATTTTTATTTTCAATGTGTCAATTTAATTTTAATCAAATTGGAATAAGTTTGTAATCTGCGATTTTGGACAAATCATCGGGATGAAATGACTGAAGAAATATTACATCGAATGCGAAATATTTATTCAAACCAGAACTTGGTTCTTAGCTACGATTCGATCTGAAAATAAAATAGCATTAGCGCTTGCGTCGTCTGGGATTGCGCAAACTTTGGTAGACGGTGGTCGAACAAGTCACTCTGCATTAAAATTGCCATTGAACATGCAAGTAAATGAATTTCAAACACGTAATATTTCAAAAACATCTGGAATGACAATGTAAAATAATCATTTGGGATGAGTGCACGATGGTTCACAAGAAATTATTCTAAGCCCTTTATCGAACGTTAAAAGATTAACGAGGAAACCAACGTTTATTTGGTGGTGCATTGATATTGTTAGCAGGGGAATTTAGGCAAACATTTTTCCAATTTTTTCTCACCGACAACTTTATGTTGGACGTTGGCGAGTGGGTAAACCGTCCTTATTGTTTATTTATGCATTAAATGCAAAAAATGTTTATCAAAAAGCTCTTGAGTAATGCAAATGGTTCATTTAAAAAATTGTTAAATTAGTTAAAAAATTATATAAGAAAAATGATTGAATTGAGTTTAAGCCTGCATGATACACAACAATTTGTTTTCTGCTCCGGAGCGTAAATGAAGAGTGAGGATGGTTTCCCAACTAGGAAATACGCTACATTATAATAGCTGACGGCAAATCAGTTGAAGAAAAGGAAATTCGCGGAATTTGGCATTCTTCTCCTTTGAACGGTATTTTCAAAATCCTTGCCACTATCACATTGTTCATCAGCTTCGTCACAATCAGTTGGGTTCCATTGAACAGTTTCGGGGCATAAAGGTTTCGTAGCATTAGGATGACAGATCCAACTTTAAAACTCAAATGATGAGGTTGTATGCCAGACAAATCCAAAGAACACTTGCATATTCACACTCAATGGAATGGTTTGCACATACCGAAAAAAACGATGCCTTGAGACATGAGATTTATTCATACGCCGCTGTTGGTTTCAGAATCATGGGAAGTGATTTCGGAAATCCGCTTGCTATATCACCACTTTTGCCATGACTGATTGCTTTGAAATGCTGCAAACAGGATTTTCTTTGATTCTTAGGCTTAACGAAAGCTTCAGTGCTCAGTGTGCTGTTCTTCCACCTTCCAACAGTGTTGCAGCAATTCCGGTAGATGCAAGAGCTAACGCAATTCCACTTTGAGCACGTATTGACGCTAATATTAATTAAATCAAAAACATTTTTCCAGTTCCGCCGGGCGCATCAACAAATAAAATGCACGACTGGGTCGCACGAACTTGCTCTAATTTGTTACAGTGGTCTAGGGGCTTGAGATTTTGACAAAAATAAAATTTTCAAAATTCTTAAATAAATACTTTAACTAATTTGAGCTGAAAAAAAGTACACCATTTTATTTCTTGGATAAATTTGAATTTATGAGAGTAAATTTATAGAAATCTGTGGAGCGGTTTTTGAGAAAAAAGTTTTTTTTGAAAAAAAAATTTCAAAAAAAATTCAAACACACCATTTCATAGGTATTCAGCAAATACGTTTATTTTTAATTATTAGAAAAAATTTAATAAGCAGTTTTCAAAATATTAATTTAAAAATTTTTTTAGATGCTCTTAAAAATACAAAAAAATATTTTTCAAAAATATTGGTATGCAGTACAAATTGAGCTACAACTATATGTGTGTGAAATTTCGAAAGAATCGGTTGAGTCGTTTTCGAGATAGTCGAAAACAAAACAAAAACGGTCCTATGGAAAGTACCGTTCTTAGACAATTTTTAAAACTTTTTGTTCAGCCATATAATTGGTCGTACCTAAAAAGCAACACTGATTTTTTTAAATCGAAATCGTTAGAGCCGTTTTAGAGAAGAATAAGCTTTAACGTAACGGTTATATGGCAGGTACCGTTATTTTTTAATAATTTTAATAAATTTAACTATATGCCTGTAAGACCCAAGGTCTTTTGAATGCAAACTGCACTTCAATAGTTAGAAGGAATAGAAAGATAGGAAAGATTTTTTTATTGGTACAATGGATTGAGAAATAGGTGATATTTATCTCATGAAAATCCCACGGGTGGCGTCCAGTTGAAGCTGGGGGAATATTGAAAAGTTGCTGACCAGGCTGGGGCTCGAACCCACAACTCTTCGGTTAGCAACCAAGCACTTCATCCACTGTACCATTGCCACCCGCTTTTTGAGCTAAAAAAAATTTCAATTTCCCCTCTGTACAATACCTAAAAAAATCTATATACCAATTCGGCCCACCCGTACAGACGGACAGAATTTTTAACTTTTTTTTTCAAGACGAATGCATAACTTGCCTTATAGTACCTATAATCGCAAGTAAAAAACTTTTTGATTATAAATATCGATATCATTGTATTTAAAATTAAATATTTCTTGACAACACTTGTGTACGAGTATGTTTTAAGTTAAAAATGTGTTTCCTGTCAGTTTTTCAATACTGCAATTATATTTTTTAAATTGTAATTTATTTAATCCGTATAAAACTAAGATTTGTCTAACCGAGCGAAGCCGGGTGGGTCAGCTAGTCTAATATATAAAAATAAGTTGCCTTATGTTCGGGGTCGATAAACTCGAGAATGGCTGGGCAGAATTTTTTAATGTTTTTTTATTAAGTTAGCTATCCTATTGAGGAAGGTCTTTTTGTGAAGATTGGTCAAATTTCGGTAAAGGGCAAACCGCAAAATGCATTTTTAGTGCATTTCGTCATATTAATAACAACATTTTTTGTAGGGTCTTCTGAGTATGTCAATGAAGGTTTTCGGCCAAACTTCGGTAAAATAATTTGCCACAACTGCAGTTTTATTGCATTCTGTCAAAATACTAACAAATCTTTTGGTAGCATCTTCTGAGGATGCCTGCAAAGGTTTCTGTGAAGTTTGGTCAAAATTCTGTAAAGCAGTAGCGTGGTTCTTTTTGATCAAGCATTTTTGTCGACAAATAAAGTGTTTTTCCCGTAATCATAGAAAATTATTTTTATTTTCAATATGTCAATTTAATTTTAATAAAATTGAAATAAGTTTTTAATCTGCGACTTTGGACAAATCATCGGGATGAAATGACTGAAGAAACATTGGGCCCTATCATGGTAACCGATCGGAGAATCCTCCGACAGGGGAAATATTCCGATCGGAGCATTTATTGTGTTCATCGTAACCGAATCGGAAGAGAAATACAAATGCGTACCGACGCGCATACTATGGCATGAGGAAAACAAAAATATTAATTTATGAACCTCCTTTATAGTCGAATAAAACTGCACAGCGCAGCTGTATTTTTAGGGGATGAAATACATAACACAAGCAGAAAGCCTCAAACAAAGGAAAAAGAATTAAAAAAAACAAATACAAAAGAAATTAAATAGTTTGTATTTTTTTATTACCATCCGAAAAAGGTCCGCAAGTAATTTGCTGCCGGAGACAATCGAGAGAAATACAAATATAAAAAAGCCATGCATCGCATGAGTTCGCTGTGCGTCATTGTCATTTTGACATTTTCAATGCATGCTTTATTATTTTTCGGATGTGTATCCGATTTATCAATCGGAGAGGTACCATGATACAAAATTCGTACATTTCGCTCAAATTAGAGACAATTTTTCTCCGATCGGTTACCATGATAGGGCCCATTACATCGAATGCGAAATATTTATTCAAACCAGAACTTGGATCTTAGCTACGATTCGATCTCAAAATAAAATAGCGTTTGCGCTTGCGTCGTCTGGGATTGCGCAAACTTTGTTAGACGGTGGGCGAACAGCTCACTTTGCATTAAAATTGCCATTGCCATTGTAAATGAATTTCAAACACGTAATATTTCAAAAACATCTGGAATGGCAAAGGTTTTACAGCAATGTAAAATAATCATTTGGAATGAGTGCACGATGGTTCACAAGAAATTATTAGAAGCCCTTAATCGAACGTTAAAAGATTAACGAGGAAACCAACGTTTATTTGGTGGTGTATTGATATGGTTAGCAGGGGAATTTAGGCAAACATTTTTCCAATTTTTTATCACGAAAAACTTTATGTTGGACGTTGGCGAGTGGGTAAACCATCTTTATTGTTTATTTATGCATTAAATGCAAAAATAAAAAATTGTTTATCAAAAAGCTCTTGAGTAATGCAAATGGTTCATTTAAAAAATTGCATATTCACACTCAATGGAATGGTTTGCACATACCGAAAAAAACGATGCCTTGAGACATGAGATTTATTCATACGCCGCTGTTGGTTTCAGAATCACGGGAACTGATTTCGGAAATCCGCTTGCTATATCACCACTTTTGCCATGACCGATTGCTTTGAAATGCTGCAAACAGGATTTTCTTTGATTCGCAGGCTTAACGAAAGCTTCAGTGCTCAGTGTGCTGTTCTTCCACCTTCCAACAGTGTTGCAGCAATTCCGGTAGATGCAAGAGCTAACGCAATTCCACTTTGAGCACGTATTGACGCTAATATTAATTAAATCAAAAACATTTTTCCAGTTCCGCCGGGCGCATCAACAAATAAAATGCACGACTGGGTCGCACGAACTTGCTCTAATGTGTGACAGTGGTCTAGGGGCTTGAGATTTTGATAAAAATAAAATTTTCAAAATTCTTAAATATATACTTAAACTAATTTGAGCTGAAAAAAAGTACACCATTTTATTTCTTGGATAAATTTGAATTTATGAGAATAAATTTAGAAAAATCTGTGGAGCGGTTTTTGAGAAAAAAAGTTATTTTTGAAAAACTTTTTGAAAAAAATTTTCAAAAAAAATTCAAAAACGTTAGTTCATAGGTATTCAGCAAATACATTTATTTAAATTTTAAAAAAAAAAATTTAATAAGCAATTTTCAAAATATTAATTTTTTAAAACTTTTTGAAAAAAATTTTCAAAAAAAATTCAAAAACGTTAGTTCATAGGTATTTAGCAAATACATTTATTTAAATTTTTAAAAAAAAAATTTAATAAGCAATTTTCAAAATATTAATTTTTTAATTTTTTTTTAAAAAAATGCTTTTAAAAATACAAAAAAATATTTTTCAAAAATATTGGTATGCAATACAAATTGAGCTACCTACAGCTATATGTGTGTGAATTTCGAAAGAATCGGTTGAGTCGTTTTCGAGATAGTCGAAAACAAAAAAAAACGGTCCTATGGAAAGTACCGTTCTTAGACATTTTTTAAAACTTTTTGTTCAGCCATATAATTGGTCGTACCTAAAAAGCAACACTGATTTTTTTAAATCGAAATCGGTAGAGCCGTTTTTGAGAAGAATAAGCTTTAACGTAACGGTTATATGGCAGGTACCGTTATTTTTTAATAATTTTAATAATTTTAACTATATGCCTGTAAGACCCAAGGTCTTTTGAATGCAAACTGCACGGCAATAGTTAGAAGGAATAGAAAGATAGGAAAGATTTTTTTGTTGGTACAATGGATTGAGAAATAGGTGATATTTATCTCATGAAAATCCCGCACGGGTGGCGTCCAGTTGAAGCTGGGGGAATAATATTGAAAAGTTGCTGACCAGGTTGGGGCTCGAACCCACAACTCTTCGGTTAGCAACCAAGCACTTCATCCACTGTACCATTGCCACCCGCTTTTTGAGCTAAAAAAAAATTTCAATTTCCCCTCTGTACAATACCTAAAAAAATCTATATACCAAGTTTGAAGCAATTTGGCCCACCCATTTGGGCTGTAGGTTTCTATACATACAGACAGACATACAGACGGACAGAATTTTTAAATATTTTTTTTCAAGACGAATGCATAACTTGCCTTATAGTACCTATAATCGCAAGTAAAAACTTTTTGATTATAAATATCGATATCATTGTATTTAAAATTAAATATTTCTTAACAACACTTATGTACGAGTATGTTTTAAGTTAAAAATGTGTTTCCTGTCAGTTTTTAAATACTGCAATTATATTTTTTAAATTGTAATTCATTTAATCCGTATGAAACTAAGATTTGTCTAACCGAGCGAAGCCGGGTGGGTCAGCTAGTACTAAATAAAAAAATTTAAGCAAATCGACCTATCCGGTCAGGCTCTAGAGGTGCGAACAGATATACCGGCAAACAGACGTACGTAATTTCCAGACCCACTTTTTTCGACTTCTTCATCAATGCAATGCTATGTTTGATAACGTGAAATTACGCGACTAGGAAACTTTTCACGGAATAAAGTCATATTTGATTGTGTTGTGTGACTTGTTTCCCAGTCTTGTTGGAACCACATATCGTCGAAATCATCATCTTCAATTGCCGGCCATAATCATTCCACCATATCGCTCCGAATAGACTGCAGCCGATTGCCCATTGGCATATTCGAACAAATACTGACCAATTACACCTTTCGACTAATTATAGAGCACAGCTCACTATCAAATAGCCACTTTGCCTGGATGCAACGGCACATCTTCCATCACTTGTGACAATTTTCTTTCTTCTTTCGTTTACAAAGCCGCAGCGCCGCTGGTTGGTGTGTATTGTCTGTGGTACCAACACCCACTTTTGTAGTTATGACACTTCAGATGACAGCTGAGTATGACAGGTGTCAAATGCCAGCGCTACCAACTTGAAACCACGAAATGAATGACCCTGTACGAATATTCCCTTATTCATTCCCTTATCCATTTGACGTACCCGACGGACCTTTAATAAATCTTAAAATAAAAATTCTTAATAAAAATTAATTGTAATTCTAACATTGCAATGTGCAGAGAGAGTATCAATTCAAACAATAAGCACAAACCCTAAAGAAATGAACAATACAAAAATCCCTTTTCCTCACGATCACGACACGAAACACATTCATAAAAATTCCATTTGTTCAAAAAATAGTTCCGCACATTTTAATTCCCACTTGACCTATAAAAATGCTTTTCGCATAATTTCTTGGATACCTGAACTAAACTGTACGCTGTGAAACGTGCAATTTCTATTGAAAGTAAATTAAGACTTCACCTCACATTCACAGCTTGCCACCACCGCACTCAAGGATATTCTGTTCGCGCACATAACGTGCACTGAAAACTTTGCAGTAATAGCAGGATGTAGATGTTTTCTTTTTTTTTTAATATTATTTCATCTTCTTGCATCCTAAGTGTATCCTTTGCGTTATTCTTTTTTTTAACTGAAAATACGAGTAGCAAGGATATTAATCCAAAAAAAACAGAATTTAGCAATTATGTAACCAGCAGACATTTTAATCGATATAAAAGGAAATTAAACATCCCATATCAATGTCACAAGCATTCCTAGGTACCTTTAAGATTATCCTTACAAAAGCAATTTCAATGTATGACCTTTTTGTTTTGCCAGGCCAGGATATGAATTGGGGACAAAGGTAAAATTTAAGATGAAGAAAATTACATTAAAATAATTTACCTTGACGAAGGTTTGTGCGTTGAAATTTTTGTATTTATGGTCCTTATAGCTTTTTTTGTGCTTATTTATACTGTGCACTTCTTGAAGACAGTAAATGAAGAACTACAAGATATTTTAAATCCTCAAGACACTAATGGTGACAGGGCTTTAAATTGTTTGAAAAACGCAAGGAAAAACTTGGTTGTTTTTGGTGATTTTTTTTTTTTAATTTAGCATTCGGACTTGATTATAATTTGTTTAGTAAAAATATTTTATAACAGTTCAATCAATTGGTTGGTCCAAGTATAAGAAGAATCTTGTTGAGTGTTAACCACAGAATGGTCGATATTTAATGCAGGGTCCTTTATTCGTTTGCATATATAGCCCGCTAAGTGCTCCATGACATCATACTGCAACGACTCCAACTCTTCAGCATCAGGATCAGGACTAACTTGCTGATCTATTGATCCAAACTGATCAGTGCTCAGACTTTCGGCTATTTACATGTCTGGAGTGTCGTCCATTCGTTGATAGGCTGCCCTCGTTTCGTCCAAGAATGTACGACCGAAGTCAGTCGGTACATGAATTCCAAGAGGTCTGGATGATCATGCAAAAACCTCCCTTCGAAGGAATTACTCCAAAAAAGTTTTCCAAGACATCTTGGTTTAGCCTGTATGTCAACAAATATTTGAATTCGGGTTTGGATTTTAGGTCACCATAAAATTGTTTCAACGAGAATTGTTGGTCATGAAAATACCTATACAAAAATAATATTGAGTATAAAAAATATGAAAGAATGTCAAAAATGTAACAAGTACCCTTTTGAAACAGCATCATTTTGGACTTTCCCTTAACCCGCATATTCAAAATAGTTTCGGACATTTTGTCAACTAAGTCAAATTGTAGTGACTCTGAAAGACCAAAACCCTGAACTCGTTCCCGGCTGTCTTTGAACGGAGTTCTTACATCTAGGCAGTTTAATTTAATTCAAATTTCATTAAAAAAGTTTCAAAAAGATAATTATAGACAAACCTGCTTAAAAAATTCTGAGCACTTCAGCCAATTCTCGGACGTTAACACTCCCAAACTGCCAGCGCCGATCAATGCTTGCGAGATGGTATGCGAAAAAAGTTTTGCAGCTAATTTCATCTTTTGACGTTCTGCACCTCTTACATTTAGGTTTGACGCTGAAATTTTGAAAGCCACAGAGAGATCAGACCTGTCGTTTGTTTGCGATATAAGCTCCTCTATTATTCCTTTATGAATAAGCTTCCCATCCACAATGAAACCACCGCTGTCGACAAAATTGTTAGATACGTACCAATTTCAGCAGATGAGGTACATCGGCGAAAACATACATTTGTTTGGTTTCGTCAGCTGGATTAGGAAAGGAGGTTTGCTGAACTTAGATGTTAAGTACTTTTAACAATCCTTGGCATGTTCCTCCTAAGTCGCAAACCATTGCCATAACATTGAATGCACAGCTTTGAACGGCCGGCGTTGATAATGCTGAATAGCAACAATTTGGTCATCCTTCTATCAAAATCGTAAAAGATTGGCTGCTTCCAATTCCCAAATAAACCACGTGTCATCGCAACTTGGACGTATTTTGCTGCCTTTAAGGTTTCATCCCTCTTTGTGTCGTAGCAAATTTTTGAAGTTAAACTTCTTTAGGGGACAGTTATAGCGACACGGAAAACCAAACCGAAAAAGGTGGAACGGGATAAAAATTATATTTTTTTCGGTTTTAGCGTTTATAGCGATCAAGAAAACGATGCCAGAAAAAATATTTCACTCTGACATTTCACAAAACAGGCGTTTATCTACACGCACGCAGTGTATTAATTTTCTGCATTGTAAAAATGAAATTTTCAATAAAGATGAAACAAAAAAACTACTAAAAAATCATTTCGTGGAGAATCGAAGTCGGGTGAGTGAGAGTGAGCAAAGGATTTTAAATCAAATTATAGTGCGAATCGATTCTTATGTGATTTTTGTTGGTGCGTTGGATCAATTTTTTCTTGATCTCAGATCGGACTTCAGATCAAATTTAACACACATTTGCACATATACCTCAATAATTTTACATTTCTCAAGCGTCAAATCTGTTTTTTTTTAATTCTGTGAAATTCATTGTGGAAAATTTTTTTTGTAGAAAAGTGATTAAAGTTTTTAAATAAATACAGATGGTTCAAGCGAAAATTTTGGATTCATAAATGAAAAGGTTCCTATAAATTTGCAAATTTAAAATTAAAGGAGTGTAATGAATTGATTAATGTACTTTCGCGCAAGTGAACAAATAAATGTGAATTAAAATCATTAGTTTTCTTATATTTTTATAGTTTATATATTATAAGAACGTCAAAAGAAACACAATTACAAAAACAGACTAAATCTGTTTCAATTTATTTTGGCCAAGAAATCAGATCAAATCTACATTTCCAAGAAAAAATCACATACAACAGATTTGATCTGTTTTTGTTATTGTGTTAATTGTGTTCTTCTGACGTTCTTAATATATAAACTATAAAAATATAAGAAAACTAATGATTTTAATTCTCATTTATTTGTTCACTCGCGCAAATATACATTAATGAATTCATTAATTAAATTAATTTAATTAAACTATGTTTGTATGTTTCTCCTAAATGAATAAAAATTAAATATTTATTTATGAATCCAAAATTAATTTTCACTTGAACCATCTGTATTTGTATTTATTATTATTTAAAAACTTTAATCACATTTCTAAAAAGAATTCTTTTTCCACAAATCTGCATACACCAAAAAAATCACATTACAAATCATTACCACACTGCGTTGCTGGCGACACTGGTGGTTCGGTGCGTGTGAATAAACAACTTCCTTGATAAATGTCAAACAGAAGTCAGTGGTCAGTGCCTCTGTCTCGGTCTGACTTTTGATATTTTGTTTAAAAATTGCAACGAAAAACTTTTCATGGTAGAATTTACAACGAAAAAAATATTTTGACAGCTCACCTTCCAGTGGAAAGCGAAAACAATTGGATTGAAAAAGCAAAGACTATTTTTTCCATTTTGGTGGAATTGTCAATCAGCTGGGGCGAAAAACCAAATTTAACCATAAAAAAGAATAAATACATTTTTAACAAAAAATATTAGTTCAATTGAAACTTTTATTAGCAAAAAAAATTCTCTGAGTTATTTAGCATCGATCAGTGTAGCATTTGTGTTTAAAATCGATTTATAACATACAAAATTTTCCATCTGAAAATTTTTCCGGTTTGGGTTTCCGTATCGCTATAACTGGCTACTGGCCCCTTAGGCATGCTTGACTTGGGGAGTAAATTGGTAAATGCAAAACGAGAGCGTGACGGAAATTTGATCGGTGCATGCGAACGGAATTTGAAAGGGAGATATAGGTTAGTAAAGATAGTAAGCGAGAGAGAGTAACGTTTCGTTCGTATATTTACTGTAGGAGCAAGGGAGAGGCAGGTGCGAGCACACATTTTCCTTTTCATTTTCTCTCATAGCCAGTTACGTTTCGTATATTTAAGACACAATTGCACGCATAAAAATACAAAATCTGCTGAAAAATATAATAATAAATTTAAATATTTGTAGAAAATTAATTTACATATGTATGTATGTATGTATGTAATTGTGTAAGTACATACATACATATGTATATCCTACTAATAATATAAATGTGAATGTTTCGATGTTTAAATTTTTGGATAATTAGATGTTTGTTGCTCAATAACTGCAGAACTGCTCAATGGATCTGGATGAAACGCAGAGGAGCTCAGACAATGAAAGTAGATATATTTCAAGAGGCAACTCCTCAAGAGGAGCTTAGAAAAATTAAGCAAGTAGAGCGACATGCTACTTCTAGATCAGCTGAAACGTGAACGAAGCCGAGGGGAAAAGGCTTATTATAAATGTGAAAGTATCGATGTTTTGGTGTTTGGATGTTTGTTGCTCAATAAAGCCAGTAAGGCTGAAGGGATCTGGATGAAATGTGGCACAGATATAGATTATAGTTCGAAATAGCATATAGGCTTTTTATATCGGTAAAATGTATGGAATAATAAAGCTCGGTCTATAAAAGTAGCTAGATTACGGGAGACGACTCCTCAGGCTACATTCTATCTAGATCAGCTGAAACGCGAGCGAAGCCACGGGTATGGGCTATTATTTTATATATGTATAGTATTTATTATACATAATATAAACATATATGTATTTTAGATTGAGCGAAAGAAGTTTTACTTCAGTTGTGTGGTCTTAAGCACACTCGTTTTTTTTTTCTTTAACTTTCATCTCATCGAAAGACAGAACGCAGATTTTATCAAATAGATCCATATCAACTTTTTTGATGATGTTAAGAACGCAGTTAATTATACCTGGGTATAATTCTATTTTGGCACACCATTTTTGTAATGTGATGAATGCTGGGAATGGAAAGCCTTTTTTCAGGAGCAGTCGGTATGCCTGGGGACCTGCAGCATGCACAGTTATAGCATTGGAAATTTATCTTCTTCCGACCACCTCATTCTTTTTGATGGGTGTTCCATTTTCTTCAGTTGGCCTTTGGTAAATATACTTCCCATTCTTTCCATAAGCTGTCCCTTCTTCCAATTTTTCCGTTGCAGTACGGAAATGTCTCTTGTTTTTGATAACCTAAGAACAAAGAACCAGCTTATGACAAAATAAATTGTTTAATTATATTACTTACTGAGTGTCTATGTAGGAAGTATCAGTTTGAGTACTATTGTGGGAACAAGAAACACCTGTTTGTGTACCACGATTTAGACACAAAGTTTCTGTTTGTGTACCTGTTGTTAGTAATGTGGAACTGCCAAGAAAATGTGTTTCCATTTCATCTACATTTTCCAAATCATTACTGGCAACGAAAGGTGTTTCCGGGCTTTCTTCGCTAAATCCATAGCCAATTGCTGGTGTTACTTGAGTGGTTTCCAAATCCGAAGCGGATAAAGTATTCGCAACAACATTTTCTTCAGAATCAACATTTATTTCCTTGAGCGTTTGATTTTCGGTTCTGTAGTAATAGACAATACACATTTTTACTTGCGATTATAGGTACTATAAGGCAAGTTATGGATTCGTGCAGAAAAAAAATTTCGAGATAACAATCACACATGACATTACGATGATGGAGAAGTCGAAAAAAGTGGGTCTGGGAATTCCGTCCGTCTGTCTGTCTGTCTGTCTGTCTGTCTGTCTGTCTGTCTGTCTGTTCGCGCTTCTAGAGCCTGAACGGATGGGCCGATTTGCTTCAAATTTGGTATCTAGGATTTATTTGGCCGTCCCTCGGAACGTATTTTTTATTTTTGCTCTAGGCCCAAAAATAACGGCACCTGCCATACAATCGTGAAGAAAAAAATTGATTTTCTCAAAAACGGCTCTAACGATTTTGATAAAACTTTCAGGATGCTATTTTTGTAAGACAATCTATCTTTTGGTTGGAAAATATTTTTCAAAATTTGTCTTATAACGGTACCTCTCATAGAACCAGTATTTTCAAATCAAATTTTCTCGTAAACTGTACATTCGATTTCAATAAAAGTTTGGCCACAGGAAGTCATTTATAATTTTATTAATATGGCATTTCAAATTTTTCAAAAACTTTTTTTTTTTGATTTTTTATAATTTTTTCAAAAAATTTTTTGTTTTTCGAAATATATTGGAAACGGGTATATTGATTTTTTTTTTAATTATTTTTTCAAATGTAAACTACAGATTGCCATATATTTGCATACCCAAATAAATTTCAAAATATTTTTTGGAAAAGTTTTTCAAAAATAACCTTTTTAAAAAAAAACTGGTCGAACGATTTTCAATATTTTTTTTTCCTAGATTTACGTACAGCTTCGAAATTTTATTGCATACTTTGTTTTTCCGAGAAAACTCTTAAAATAATTTAAAATATAAAAGAATTTTCGAAATTATTTATTTTTTTTAATATCCATATATGCAGCCACTCAGCAATTGCTTATCATAAGAGCAAGTTCGTGCGACCCAGTCGTGCATTTTATTTTTTAATAATTTGTTGGTAAATAGATATTTCAAAATATTTAATTTGATTCGTAAGACTTGCCTGGCTTTCTTTTTCATCCTGATTTGACGCAAAGTATAGGATCTTTCTCGTTTTCGAAAGGCAAACCGAGAGAAGGAATCACATTTGGCAACAAGCGAATCGCCTGCGAAAGGCCATGCTCTTTCAAAATTTCGTTCTTTGGAACAAAATCTGACTCCTGCAAATGTTTGCTGCAAATCCTTGGATTTTTTGGCGCGAACTTGTCTTTTCGGCGACATAAAAACACCCACAACCCACTGTTTGCACACTTTTGCGTTTTTTGGAAAATTGAAAAATGATATTTTAATTTCCGAATTTTTCTTGTTGTTGTTAGAATAACATCCAAAAACTGCACACCATTATGTTTATAAGTATTTTCTTTTATCTTTTTTTATTAGATATATGCATATAAATTAAATCACTTTTAAAAAAACCACGAGATCTCTATACTATTTTTAAATGAAAACAAGTAGTGTCTCCAGCGCCAGCCATTTTTTTTTTATTTTGACAGATGCGCAGAAGTATGCAAAAATGAAAACGCTAAAGATATTTTCTTTAATATGTATACTGTGCTTCTAATCCACTAAATTGTTTTACTGACGACAGTACTCTCAGCTTTTCATACTCGTTTCCAGATTAACAACTTTGTTCTTCGGATGTAGAACTGCAGCGGCGTCGTTAGATAAGCTCATTGAATTCCGATCTAGACAGCTTTGTCCATTTGTCCAACCGCGTGGAATTTAATGATTCAAAAACTCAATGCTGTCTTCGGTCGTTAGAACTTAATCTATGCCCTATGCCACTGTCCATGAGTTGCACTTGCATTTTGGAAACCGAACAGCTTTGCTTTCTAGATTGTATATCACAAACCACCTTTTGTTGAATGATCACATATTTGACGACTCCAAAAATGCCCAAAAATTCCTGGGTTTAGTAAAGCGATGTCAGAAATATTTTTCCACTTCTGATCTGGCTATAATCTACATTCGCCCGAAGCTTGAGTATAATTCTCATATCTGGGACAGTTGCTGCTGTCACTCACTTACGCCTCCTGGAAAAAAAGAAGTAAGTCATCTGATTTCTATTACTGTTTAAATTTTAAGAAACTTTTTTTCAAAATTCGACCAGTTTTTTTTTCAAAAAATATTTTTTTTTTGAAAAAACTTTCGAAAAAATATTCCAAATTTTATTTGAGTATGCCAACTTGCAAAAAACAAAAAATAAAAAAAATTTAAATTTTTTAAAAATCTCAAAAAAACTTTTTTTTTAAATACAAGAATCTGTATTATTTTGTCTATAAAAGAGCTTCTACATTAAAAATTTCAGCGAAATTCGTCAAGTGGATTACGAGAATATCAGATTTCAAAAAACCCGTCCTAATGGAAGGTATCTACCGTTATAAGACTTTTTCTGAAAAATCTATTCCAACCAAAACATAAAGTTTGCACAAAAAACACTTTTCGGAAAGTTTTATTTAAATCGTAGGAGTAATTTTTGAGAAAAATGTATTTTTCACTAAAAATCGTATGTTAAGTACCGTTAGTTTTAGAGCTAGAATGCTAATTACAAAAACTCTGTAGGGCATCATAATAATAGCATGTACCAAGCACCGACCAATAAGATACAGACCGCCAACTCACTGTATGGTCTCTCTTTTTGCCAACAAGCTAAAAATCAGCTGATATGCCATTTATTTTGATAGTGTGACGCTCTCCCTTGCTTTTAAAACCCTTTTAGCAAACACACCTAAAAAATAAATGGCATACGCAGGTATAGTTGCCATTACAAAATGCACAGAGAGAGATGAACACGTATTCACAGACAGGAAAAAATATTTCGAGGGTGTTTCAGGCAAGAGGAGTACGAGTTGGCGGTCTGTATATTGGTCTGTGGTAACAAGTTTGAAGCAAATGCGGTTCAGCCGTTTACAGACAGACAGACATAATTTGTAGGACCCACTTTTTTCGACTTCTCTATATAATCTTAATGTCATGTTTGACTGTAAGAATTTTTGTTTGTTTTTTTCTACGAATGCAAAACTTGACTTATTGTACCTATAATCGAAAGTTTAAAAAAATCAGATTTTCGTGCGAAATGTAAGACTATAATGGCTGCTTTAACGACGTCGACGCTTTGACAGAACGCAAAAGTTTAGACATTAGAATTCGCATGTAATGCTCACAATGAGGCTTCAAATTTTAACGACACGTTTTGGAGTCAAAGAGTAAGTACACAAACCACGCAGCATGAAGCGAAGGTGAAGCAAAAGCCGAAATATTCAATATTTGCGCGCGTTTGACGTTTCAAACTAATGTTACTGTTTCTGTTCATTTCCTTTTGAGTTTTTTTCAATTTAAAAAATGGGCTGATATCACTCGGTGAATGGATCATTGATTCAAGACGCTTCTTTGGTGTACATCTATTGTGATTTGGAACGCTTCGGTGACTCCAGCTGAAAATCTTAAAGCACGTCCATACCATATTATGCCGAATGATGCCAACCGGCCTGTGCCGACCGGCCAAGCCGAATAAGTATGGACCGGCCTGTGCCGACCGGCCAAGCCGAATAAGTATGGACTGGCATCATTTGGCAGAATATGGACGCGGCTTTACTTTTGTCACTGCTTCCTCGTACATGTCCACGACCATCCGGATATAGGTTTCTGGAACTCCTCGTTGAGTGAGGATCTCGTGGCAGTGTAAGCCACTTTCCCAAAAACTTCTATAATTGAAATTAGTTTTTCTGTATCTTTTTTGAATTTAAAAACAAATAATAATACCAAGATACTTGCTTCAAAAAATATTTGTTTCCTTATACATAATATTATTTTTGATTAGTTGATTTACTTAAATGTCATCTTTCATCTCGACGTGTCCGTAAGACTTGTTCGAAGTAACGTACGCGAAGTAGAACGCGTCGTTGTGATTCAGCCATAAAAGCGTACATTACGTTACGTACGTAAACAAAACTGAACTAAACTTGGCGAAACATATCAAAAAGTCATTTCGGGTTGGGTATACAAATCAGGTTAATTTAATGTTTCGCAAGGCAACGTACATATAGGTACGTACCCATTCTTTAATTATGGTTAGCCTTTTACACTCCCAACGATTCCTGTGTTAGCGTTGTTATTCTACAGAAATGGAAGGGACGTAGGGTAGAAGGGGGTGCATTTGCCATAGGGTTACATTTGCCAAATCAGTTTTTCGGTCAAACCAACAAAGTGTAAAATATCGAAAAATCGATTTTTGTTTCACATCTCTAATTGCAAACTTCCCACAAAGTTTGAAAGTTCTCAGATAGACACCAACCAAGTTGGACGTGTGTGCTTTTTTTGTGTCTGCTCGAACCAAAAAAAAAAATAAGGTAAACAGTGGTCGTTAATTTTTAGTTTTTATAGTGCTATGTGAATTTTAGATATAAATATCTTTTATAAATATATACAGTGTAGTATGTAGAAGTGATAAATATTAGTCGCTTACAAGGAAAAAAAGATAAAAATTAGTTTACAAAAGAACAGTGTGTGGTAAATTCATCCCATGGGTTGCTTTTACCAGTGGTAAATTCACCCCATGGGTTGCTTTTACCAGTGGTAAATTCACCCCATTGGTTACATTTACCAACGGCAAAGCCACTTTGGGGGCCCTCTTCTATCCTATTCTTCATATTTTTCAGTTCACAGCTCAGGAAATGCTGCGCAATTATGCCAAAAAGGGCAATCGCCCAGAAATCGACGAGGGAAAAATGAGAACAGCAGTACAAAAAGATTTGCTTCGATGTCTTCTGATGAAGAAAATGATCACTTCAGCTTAGCTGACAGTGATAAGTCCACAGGGCTTGGAATTGACAAAGAAAGTGATGACAACTATCAGAGCAGTGATGAGTTGGAGAAATATCGGGTGCGCGAAGACGATATACTAGAAACTATGTCCTTCGTCCTTGTAAGGTACGTCGGACAAATACCTTCTAAGAGCGGAAGTGTTTTTCAAATCGATTTTTGGGAAAAAAACAAAAGGGACCCTTTTTATAAGCCTATTATTGAGGATTATTGAGGATGTTTCGGGCGTTGACCGAAATCAAATAGAATTAAAGTTACCAACACGGCAACACCCATTCATCCACTGGGAACATCTCGTGCTGCTGCTACCTTCGTTTTCAACATAAATTAAATATACCTACAATAATAAATGATGCAGCCGTTAATTTTAAATTTACCTTTTTATTACTTTTTAAATAACCTCACTTATTATATTTTGTTCGTTAATTTTAAACCTGACCAAGTGCTGTGAACTATGAATATAAGGTTTTAAATACTAAATAAGAACTGAACAGTCGTACTTTACATAAACTTTTAAATTAATATTAATATATATGTATGAATGAATAAATCTATTTTGTTACGTTATTAGGTATAATTATAAGTATTTTTATTTGTTTTAAATTTGATATTTAGGTACCTGGTAAACGCTCCCTACGTCTTTGGCAAAACCTCCCTACTGGGGAGGCTCTGCCACATCCCTTTTTTTGTTTTTTTGTTAAATCATTAAAAATAGAAATAATTGAGATATTAATATGAAATATACTTTAAAGTGAAGATAACAACGTCAAGGTACATATTAAATATCAAGAAAATATAAACCACGGAAAAGCTGTATGTAAGGACAATTTTCCTAAATCCTGGCAAATGCACCCCCTTCTACCCTACCTACTGTTTACCGCTGAATGCGAACGGCTAACAGAGAAGCACTTTCCAAGACATGATTAACTCTTGGAGGATTTCTCACTTCCTTGCAAGAGGCAGTAGTAAGTAGTATAGTAGTATTAAATGACTTTATTTCATTATAAAAGTTACAAAAATTTCATTATTCTAAGTCTATTTTGGTTTGGCCCAAGGCCGTCTACCAGGCAAGAGGCAGTACCTACCCCTGAAAAGAAGGTGGAGTCAGGGATCGAGCTCAGAACCTTCGACGTGGCTGTGAAACGCACTAACCACTTCACCACGGTGTACTACATAATTTTATACATTATAAAAAATACAGATCTTTAAACATCATTCCATACTCGTAAATGTTTCTCCTTGCTTTGACAGCAAGTTTTTTAAATTTCCTAAATAGCCATTTTTTTTAAAGTGTATAAGAGAATGTATAGGACTAAACTTTTGTTTTTAGTATACTTTTCATAGAGTCCAAAAAAACTCCTAAAACCATTAAAATACAAAAATTCTTTTTGTATTGTAACGAGCATTCACTCCATTTTACTCAGTTCATTTTTCAAACAAATTCTGTAATATTTTTTTAACACTTTCCCGCTTCAACAATAAATTCACACTACAAAACTGCAATGTAACTAAACATTCCATTCTAATGGATTGCTTCATCCACACAATGGATAGACAATAAATTTTTGTATCTATACTGCTCGCCGCCGCCCATCGCCCGCTGCCGCGCCGTTAACCCATTCAACATTTTTATCGTCTGCGACATAACAAAAACGAAATAAAAACTAAAAAAAAAAACACACAATTCTTTTGTGAAAATATAGAAAAAAAAGGACTTTATTTTGACATCGTTAAGGCATACACTATAGAGAAATAGATAGACTAATGGCGATGATCTCTGCAGATTGCTCGCTCTATAGAGCAACAATAAACACACCAACCCAGGTACAACAGCCTTTCATCTTTTGCAATTTCTGCAACTAAACTCACTACTTTTATATATGAACTCATTGCAGGATAAACTTTTGTTCACCATCATCATCATCATCATCATCATCATCATCATCATCATCATCATCATCATCATCATCATCGCAGGAATATCACCTGAGTTTCGTCATTTGGCAAAGTGCAGTTTTTATTGCATCAATTTAAGAGTGCTGTGCTCTGCTCGGACTTATGTGGTAATCCCCATTAGTCTATTTATCATCAGAGTTTCCTTTTTTTTTTTTTTGAGGATGACCTCCACCATGAACATCAGCATCATCACCACAAACTACTGTCATAAGATCACACCGCAAGAGGAGCTAGTGTGTATAGTTGTTTGATTAATGGAACATTTTTCGATATATTTTTAAGTTCAAAAGCAAAAAATACGATAATGTCTTTCACATCATCCACATACACTTCAACTGGCATTGGTCCCACCCCATCAGACCATGCACACAGTTAATCTCTTAGAGAAAACTTCCTTCAAGGAAACATTTATCCTTAGTTGCGAAGGAACACACACAAAAAAAACACAAACTATACTTCTTTTGCCTGGCATTGTGTCAAAATTGGGAATATCCTTGCCAAACCCTTCCTCCTTCGCATATAAGGATGCATAATTTATAATATAGACAAGACAACTTGAAAAGTTTTTTTTTGTATCCTTCTCCTTTTCAAATGTTTGTCCATATGTAGATTGATCCTGATAGAGAGACGAGTTCTTCTCAAAAAAAAAAAAAAACTAATGTTAGGATAAGGGTAAGGAATAAGGATAAGAGAAAGGAAAGGCAGAACAAAAAATATATTCCAAACGAAGATGTCAATCAACTTGAAAACTAATAAATTCCACATGCCTCCCATTTTGATGGGAGTAAACTTGTCAGCGCGGAGCAAAGCCGTATATGTCAATTTGTATATTCATCTAGCCAAGAAAATATATATCCCAAGTCGACATCGACATCCTGCCGAACATTCATACAAACACACTTCACTCATATTCATACTCGCAAGATACCTCTATTCAAATCCATATCCATAGTAAGATAGATCTATACATAAATCACAAATCACTATTACTCGTCGTCGTCGTCGTCGTCGAGGAGTTAAGGGAATGATTTGTTCGCTTTAAATGTCCTCCATCATGAGTGCAAATATCTTGCCTTCAATCAATATATCTCTGGCAGCCTCACCACACACACACTGCTTCTGTCATATTTATCTATCATCTATCTATTTCCCGAGATTCGAGCGAGAGATACCCAGAACCAGGCATCATCACCATCAGGCCAGGACATGGGACATGATGGAGTCAAAGCCTCCCCTTTTAACGTTCATCGTGTATATCTTAACCTACCTACTATATAGTTTCTCATAAAATACGCGCGAAAGGATCAAAGAGGAGGAGGAGGCTGTGAATATTGTCACTACGTCGCCTGTTTCCGTTTTGCATCAATCAATTGGGTAAATATGTGAGAACAACGTGTATTTAGGGGGTGTATGAAAGGGGGGTGGATATAAATATAGATAATTTTGATGTGTAATCGCAGCATGCTGATGCTGATGGAGGAGCTAGAGGGCGCTATTCAAGCGCTCTTCATGCACGCACACGCATATACACGCACATTTAATAAATTGACTTCCGGTTGTGCTGTGTGGACTTTAAGGAAGTGAGAAAATACAAACACCGGATGGAAATAATATTCTAATCAAATTTACATTCACAAACGGGACACACATGTATAATTGTAATTAGAAACGAATACACGATTCAAATATTTAAACTTAAACAACAAATACAAACACAAAAGTGCAAACAAATATTGATACTAATTTAATATTTATGCTGAAATTTAGAACGCATATATAATTTTTTGTTAAAAGAATTTTTTTTAAAACAAAATTTAGAAATCAAGTGATGTCGGATGAGTTTTTGAAATAATTAGAAAATAAACACAAGCGAGAGCTACTACACTACGTTTGCAACGAATTGTTAGATACCCTATTCCTTATATTTTCTATAAGTATCATGTTTGCGTTCGCTCTCACAACCAGCCGCTGTCCAAATCGAAAAACAAAATTCTTTTATAACAGACAGTAAAGAAATACAATATAATTAATTTTGTGTGTCCGACGTTCAATAACTGCTAGCGCAATTAAAAAGGGGTGTGCCACACCCAAAAGCTTAAAATTTTTATTGCCAAGGAAAAATCATTACTTTGAGTTTAGGGACATTCAATATTAAAGCTTGCAGCTCGATTTATTTTGCATTTTTTTAATTAGATTTTGAATGAAAATAGCGATTATGGGCGTATTTAACAATTCTTGAACCCCACCTTGCTACGTAAACAATGAATTCAAACACAAAATTTTCATCTTCTTACTTCAAAACTGCGACCGATAGTAAGAGAACATTAAAACATTAATACTTTTAAAACTTTTAACTGAAACGCCCATTAAAAGTGGGTGTGTCCTAAAAATGTCTTAAAACAAGCACTAACTGAGCTTTGATCGTTATTCAATTTTAAATAAAATGAGTAGGTCTACAGCTGAATCGAGTAGTTCTTAACAATCAGAATAAAGGTATTTTATAAAAATCACGCCCTTAAAAGTGGGCGTATTGAACAAATGAAGGGTAGAAGGGGTTGCATTTGCCAAAAGGGTCGATCTGCTAATTCAGTTTTTAAATTTTTTTGACTCTGTGATTTTGAGAAAATATGTAGTTTTTAAGAAGTTTTCGAGTCAATTCAGGTGTGCCACAGGGCAGTCACCTTGGTCCGTTATTATTTGTGTTATTTATTAATGATCTTCCTTCCGTTTTAGTAAACTCTTTGTCTTTAATTTATGCTGATGACGTGAACATTTTTCGAAAAATTGACTCAACTGCTGATTGTGAACTTCTTCAAGAAGATCTATATAGATTTTGGAACTTTACAAATAGTCTGTTTTTAAATATCGACAAGTGTAAAACCATGTGTTTTACACGCAAACATAATGTATTTTTTTATAATTATATGTTGAATACGTCGCACTTGTGTAACTTGTCAAGCTTTACGGATCTTGGAGTAGTGTTAGACTCAAAGCTTTCCCTTACTGATCACTACAATTACATAATTAAAAAAGCTAACATGACACTTGGTTTCATTAAAAGGTTTGCTCGCGAATTTCGTGACCCTTATGTCCTAAAGACTCTTTATGTCTCTTTTGTGAGATCAATTCTGGAATATGGGTGCATCGTATGGGCCCCTTACTACGCTGTTCATATCAACAGAATAGAGAGTATTCAAAAAAGAGAGTATTCAAAAAAGATTTTTTAAATTTTGTTTGCGTTTTCTTCCATGGTTAGATAGAATTGTTTTGCCACCTTACTCTCAAAGACTTCAACTAATAAAACTTCCATCCCTTTTAAGTCATCGTGAGTACCTACAATTCTGTTTTATTGTGCGGTTAATTAATGGATCAATTAAAGCCCCATCAGTCCTTTGTCGTATTAATTTTAATTTTAGTCGTTCCAGTTTAAGAAGGCAATTTATTGCCTCTGTGTAACATTTTCAGTTGATCCAACTACGGCGCCAATAGCCCTCTCAATCTCTTGATCAATATATTTAATAAAAACTATGCCATATTAAATTCCACAAATGATAATGTTAAATCTCACTGTTTTAAAAATAGATTTTTTATCCAATATTTATAAAGTAGATATAAGATTTATGTATGTATCAATTTATGAATATATCTCTAGTTTTAATTTATTTTAAGAATGTACCGTTAGTATTTAACGAATTCAAATAAATAAATAAATAAAGAAATAAAAAGATATAAATTAGTTGGGTTACATTTACCAATGGCAAAGCCACCTTGGGGTTGCCTTATTCTATCCTATTTTTCCTATTCTTCAGATTTTGAATGCTTAGTAATTAATAAACCTGTTTTGTTACGTGTTCTTAATGAAAAGTATTTTTATTTGTTTTAAATTTGATTTAAGGGTAGGTACCCAGTAAAACCTTCCCCACACCGTTGGCAAAACCTCCATCCCGGGGAGGCTTTACCAGTCACTTTTTTTTCACTAAATCATTTAAAATAGAAATAATTAAGACATTGAGATGGAATATACTCTAAAGTGAAAATAACAACGTCACGGTACATATTAAATATCAAGAAAATATAAACCACGGAAAGGTGTATATGTAAGGTAAATTTTCCTTCTACCCTACACAAAAAATCTGTAGAGTTATATTTTTCTTAAACGAATGAAAAAAGAACTGTTAAAATTGAATATCCGTACTTACCTAAAATTTTAAAACTATGTTTTTTCTTCTTTTATGAAAAGTGGGGATGATATGCAAAACAAATAAACACAAACAATGTAAGTTTTATTAAAGATATTTATTTCACAAAAAGATCAGTTCATTTTTATTAAAAAACTAACAACAAAAACATTACTTTACTTTATAAAAAAACAACAGAAACAAAAAAGTATTGTTATTCAAAAACGTAAAAAAAAAAGTGGAGCGTAATATGGACTACCTGCTCCATATTAGCCACAATTCTAAAAGTATAATAATTAATTGCTTAAGATGTACAAAACTCACAAATAAAAAGTTTTTTTTCACACCCAGAACAAAGTTCATAGCAACACGCATACAAAATTATAAAACAAAATATAGGGTAATATGGACTACTAATCCAAAACATCCTCCCTTACCATGGTCCACATTACCCGCAAAGTGTGGATTTTAAAGAGAACTATTTTACAACAAAACAGGAATTCTTCACATTAGTTTGTAAAATACAAACTTTAAAACATATAATTCACTTTTTATATTTAAAAAAAATGATAAAAAAGTTATATTTAGCTATGGAAAAAACCAAAGCAGTTACAAAAAAAAATGATCAGTGCATTCGATTTTCTTCTTCGCACAACTTTCACTGGACTGCTGAAACAACACTGAAGTAATATGTTTCAGCTTACTGGAGGTAGACTTTACCACGATAGCATTTGCGTGAGGTGAGAAAAGCTGGTGGTCCAGATAAGCCGAGCGGTCCACAATAACTGAATTTACTCTACCTATGCTTCTAAAGAAAAAAAAAACTGTCAAAAATGGCGGATGGTTGGTTGGTGGTGGGGGATTTAGTATGAGTGTGGGTAAAGGGGGGGGAGGGGAAGGACGATTGTCAAAAATGGTGGGTTGTGGTTGCTTGGTGGCTGTAAATCGGATGGGTGGTTGGTGGCGGGGGATATACAACTTCACGTGAACTGTTTTGTGAACTGGTTATCACGTAAAAATATCGTCCGTAAACCGAATTTAGTACCCCGTGGCGTAGTGGTTAGTGTGTCGGACTGCTACGCCGAATACCAACGCACACACAGGAAAAAGGTGTGCATTTTTTTCCATTATCAAAACAAATGAAGGGTTGTTAGTCTAAAGGGTCTAAGTGCTAAAAAATCAAAAGTCAATATTTTTATAGGAAAATACAATTTGAGTTTCAATTAAATTCCCCTGTGACCGGGGACCCTGCAAAGTGTAACTTTGTGGTGAGAGACAAGAACCACTTCGCTTCGTGACAGCTTTTGACAAGCTTGGTCGGGTAATCTGATCGTACCCCTTACGTTTAAAGTTCCCGATTAGAAACCGGCTGTTGAACCTATTTCCATTCTGTATCCATTTGTGAAAATTGAATTAGACGAAACACTGTTCCTATCCCAGTCTTCCCGGCATGGGAAGAAACATTTGAAGGCTTTTCAAAAACAAGATGGGGTACAATTTATTCAGAACCACAATTTGTTCCCACATAATTTCTATATATTATATTTAAGAGGTCCTACTAAAAATTGGAGACAAATAAGGCCAGTTGCGGCGCACCGGGAAAAATGGAAGGATTTTGTTACTGCCTTATGACCCCGAGGGAGTTCAGGGATTGCTGTATACTTGCAGGATGACAACTAAGCACGCAAGGTATAAAAGAAAGCTTATGAAACTACATACTTCTCAGACGCAATCATATTAAGCACTACTAAAAAAACTGATGTCCTCTTCCAAATTTTATAGAATCAATGCATTCTGGAATTCAAATAAAAAGGCAAAAGAAAACACAATATTGTACTCATGCACTCAATAAATAAAATAAATGCTTTACCCTCCAGTCCCACATGACCGGACCAAGCTGACCACATCAAAAATAACCCAAAAACCCTCTAACTTATAGTAGGTATCTATCTACCTACTCAAACATCTTCATGTCCTTGGGCAAAAGCAACAACTACACACAAAAAAATGGATTTCCCAGAAATACGAAATCCACAATACAATAGTTATCTGCCCAGCCCAATCGGATTGGTAACTTCGGTTGGTTGCTTGTCTTTCTCTTAGTGCAAAGCACATTCGGCCACAAATATACGTGTTCTCAATATTTAAACACAAAACCTCCTTATTTAATGTCCTTTCCGGGGCAATACACTTGAAAAATTCAATAAAACCCCACTTCCTTCGGCCTTAATATCTGATTCAAGTCTCTATGTTCTGTATGAAGACTGTTATGTTATTTCAATAGAAACTAAAAAAAAAATTGCTTCCAAGATACAAGCACGAATGTAGCAAGGACCTGCAAAAAAAAAGGATTTCTTGACAAAATTGCTTTGGTTTTGTTTAAATATTTTAAGCCTATTGTTTGTACTAAGTTATTTTCATTTGATTTTAAGAAGATTTTTTATTTCTTTGTCCAATTGATTTATCGGCGGGGATATTGAAGGAAGACAGAGAATCCTTTTAAGTTGTAAAATTATATTCCATCTATATGACGGGCTGATGGGCAAAGGTAAAGACACAGAGGACACAGTATAAAGGTGTCTTCAAAAACAGATATCCGCTCCTGGTCATATGATTATATAGCTTCTCCTATACTCAATTGTATCCTGATGTGTATCCCCTTGCATCATCAGGATGTTGGGGGTGTTGATATGGCATTAAGGATAATATGACTTTGCTGTATTAAGCCGAATTGTCTACTTAATCGGATTGTTGGTGAATCTTCTTCCCTTCTCTTTTATAGCCCCTGCGGATGTTTGGCAGTGACATAATGCTATTTTGAATCTGAATGCTGCTATACAAGGATGTGTGTCTGCACCTGTCTATTGTGATGTTTTTGAGAACGATATCGAGATGTCATGCAATAGTTTCTGGAACAGAAACAAGCCGCAAGATGTGTACTAACTGTTGTTTGGCTTGGAGCGAATATTCAAACGGGTTTTGCTTAAAGGTAAACCCATATTATCAGACGTTAGAAGCAAAACTCCTAACAGAATTGTGCAAGGACATTCACAAAGATACAAAAGGGGTATGTTCGTGGTCGACGATATCATTATCCTTATCTAATAATCGAGCAAGAGATAGATCCATCTCTGATGATGCTGCAGTTATAGGTGGAGATAGTAGTATAACAACAACATAACATTTCGTCCACATATAATTACCTGTCAACAGTATAGTGAGTATTATGACCAGACGACCATGGCATGGCATGGCATGGCATCGCACGAACTCGAATCCAGGATACGGATTTATTTCCGTGTTGTTTCACCTGGGAAATGAAAGAAGAAAAGTAAATTAATGAGAAATGTGACCATTGTGGGAGGAAGGACGATGAATATGAACGTGTTTTGTAATATATTGTGAGGTTGCTGAGGGCTTGTGGTCATGGTGGTTATATGTACCTACTGGAATAGGATGACTTTAATTCAATGGAAAAAGACCTATAGTTACCTGTATAGAGGTTACTATTGTTTGGAGACCTGCAGATTCGTAGATAGGGAAGTTTAATACATATAACAACACCATAGCATGGACTCAACCTATATAACTAATAGTTTCAGATTACAAATGGCGTATCTCTGCTCTGATGCAACACAATTGCAGCCATTATTTCATATAGAGATGACGTTCAGACTTCATAGGGATGGCAAATTTACTGCCAGATTAAAGGATAATAGAAAATTTTGTTTTGATACGATTTAATGTTCTAATACATGAATGCATACATATACACAGCTGGTCAAAAAAATAGGTGTGATCAAATTTTTTCGCACCACTGTTGTCTCTGATGCAAAATAACTGTTTTTTTGATCGCAGGCCTTACAAAAAGTTCTTGTTTTAAGAAAAAACGGTTATTCTGTTGACACTGAAGCTGAGCTTACTGCATTTTGTGTGTGTTATGTTGAGCTGTTCTATTTTCTTTGTTGCATTAGGATTTGTTGTTTTTAAGAAGTTGGTCATTAAAATAGGTGTTCTCCAAATAAATCCACAGTTTATATAATAGTTTATTAGACTTTTAGTATGGGTAGAAACGTCCACTGTTCGGCGGAAAAAAGACGGGTAGTTTTACAGCTAAGAAATGAAGGTAAGACTTACAAATTTATAGCAGAAGCCCTAGGAAGATCACAAAATTTTGTGACAAATGCACTCAAGGCCAGATTAGTGCGCGGAAATCGTGGGAGGCCGAAAAAAAAATCAGTCACCACTGATCGCCGTGTCCTCCTTTTGGCTAAATCTCCCTTTTGCTTCGTCAAGGAAAATAGGAGCACAAATCAATAATGAAGTCAGTGCCCGCACAATCCGCAGAAGGATTCAGAGCTTCAACCTACCAGGAAGAATTGCCGGGAAAGTTCCTTTACTAAGAGCAAGTAATATAAGGTCCCGAAAAGAATTTGCCTTAAACCATAGAAGTTGGAACGGACCTGAAGGAGCAAAAAAATGGCGAAATGGAGTGACGAAACAAAAATTAATTTGTTCTCATCAGATTCGGGGCGTAATGTCAGGCGACCAAAAGGAAAGGACTACCACCCTCGCTATACCCGGAAAACAATCAAACACGGGGGAGGAAATATTATGGTCTGGTTCCGTTTTTTCTAGTATGGTGTGGGCTCTAATTCCTATATTCCGTATTAGTTACATCTTGACCAAATTAGGTTATAGGGATATTTTGGAAGATATCATGCTTCCATTTGCCGAAGAAAACATGACTCTCCGATTGATTTTTCAGCAGGATATAACGATCAGAAACATATGGCAAATCTTGTGAAAGAGTGGTATCGAGAGAAAGATGTTTCAATTGTTTCATGGCCAAGTCAATCCCAGATCTCAACCCGATTGAGAACTTGAGGAATGAGCTTTTGCGGAAACTAGGATGCCAATATTTTCCAAACTGGAACCGATTGTGGGATGCTGTTCAGAGTGAATGGTATTCTATACCCCAAGAAAGATGCCAAAAGTTTGTAGAGTTAATACCACGCTGACTTTGAAAAGTTTTGGATAACAATGTCGTATACTCGGGTTATAAGAGAATGGTAAACGAAAATTATTATCAAATACAACAAATTTTGCATTCAAACTATCATTATTCTTAATTAAGGAAGACACACCTATTTTTTTGTCCAGGCGCAAATGTCTACACCTTCCGTTTTATTGTATAAAATTTATAATTACTTAATTTAAAGGCCTTAAATATTAATATTTCATTTAGTATTGATAGTCCAATGAAAACTAATGTTAAAATAATATTTAAATAAACAAAACATATTAAAAAATTAAGTTTATATAAAAAAAATAATTGCACCTATTTTTTTGACCAGCTGTGTATATAGTTAAAAATAAAAAATTAAAAAATGTATCAAGTAAAACGTCCAACATACTACATACAAAGAGCTGATGGAAAAGTGATAGCTTTAACTCCATGCATGTATCCACCTATCCAAAGAAACACTAAACTCATGTTTTTTAGCCAACGATGCAAGTTATGCAAAAAAATAAAGTGCACGACTGGGTCGGACGAACTTGCCCTAATGTGAGACAGTGGTCTTGGGTTTTGAGATTTTGGAAAAAAAGCAGGGAACAAATTATATGAAATTTTATTGATCACTTAAAAATCACTAGTTAAAACGGTTTTTGGAAAAAATGAAGTAAGCCATCTAATTTCGTTTACCTACTGTTAAGAATTTTAAGAAATTTTTTTCAAAATCGTTCGACCAGTTTTTTTAAAAAACAATTTTTTCTTACACTTTTCGAAAAAAAAATATTTTTTGAGTATGCCAACTTCTAGCATTTTGTAATTTTTATCAGAAAAATAAAATTAAAAAAAAAAATAGATCAAACCGTTTTTGGAAAAAAAAAAAATAAAAAAAAAAAAAAAAAATTTTTGAAAAATTTAAGAATTTATATTATTTTGTCTATAAAAAGGCTCCTATATTAAAAATTTCCTCGAAATCCTTCAAGTGATTTACGAGAATATCTGATTTAAAAAACCGGTCCTATGGGAGATACCTTTATAAGACTTTTCCTGAAAAGTCTCTTGTAACCAAAACATAAAGTTTGCTCATAAAACATTATTCAGAAAGTTTTATCATAACTTCGCATAACTTGCCTTATACTTAGCACCTTTAATCGCAAGTAAAAGTACTAATGTATATACAACAAATTTTCATCAGAATTTTCTAAAAAAAATGGAGCTCCCGAACTTCGAGGAAAATTTAAACCTCGAAGTGAAGAACTATTCATGTCTTTATGCTAAAGATGACAGCAATAAAAACGAAAGGAATGATGCTTGGGACGACATTGCTGCAATTTCGGGAAGGACGGGTTAGTACCTATTTCCAAACAATATTTTTTAACAGCAAATTAACTATACTCTGTTCCAGATAAATGGGCAGTACAGGGAAGATAGGGATAGGGATTCGCACTCTTTTGTTTTCCCTAAGGGCGTTTCATACAAAAGCTCTTGTAGGGTTTCCGTAGTAAGCATTTCAACACTGATCATTAAAACCCCTTTTTTAAAGCTCTAAACCCAAAAGCGCATCAGCAGAAACCCAAGGAAAGAAAGCTCAAGAATTCTTAAGGAGGGTTTCCTTCAATTTAGTATAGTGCGAAAATATTGCACGCAACTGATTTAAAAAAAGCTTCCCCATAAGACGTGTACTGCCTGTTTATGTGGAATAAAGTATAGTTTTTGTATGTTCGCTTTACAGTCGAAGAATGTCAAAAGAAGAAGACTACCCTAAGGGATTCTGTTCGTTCATGTTTTAGAGCCGAGAAAAATGTTCCCAGTGGCTCTGGTGCCCCAGCAGTAAAATGGAGCCACTTCCAAAGCCTAAAATTTTTCATTCTCTAAGTCAGAGCTCCGGGGGAGTAAGCTCAAATATTTATTTAAACAAAAACAAAACATAATGTTAACATTATTTTATTTAACGACTGTGGAAACTTTAGCGAAGCGGCTAGTTTGCCTTGTTGCAGCCAATGGACCGAAGAATTCGGGCTGTCTTAAAAATCTGAAAAAAATTTATTGCTCGAAACTTATTTAAGTTTTCACTACCTGTAATTGTATACTCTTTGCTTGGTAGTCAAATGACTCTCTGGGAAAGGGGTCAGCATATTGTATTTTAAACCAAATGCTTCATCTCCGATAAGAGCATAGGGTTGAGGGTCTTTAGTGCCTGGTAGTTTTATATCAGCAGGGACGAATAACTTTTGCGGATTTTCAATACAAGCTTTACCGGAATTGCTCGATGAAAAAGCTGTCAGGCAAGCGTTGGAACCATGTGCTCCAATGCTGACTGTAATGAATTTATAATTTGCATCAACAACTGCCATTATGAAAAACATTTTTTATAGTTAAAATTGAAGTTTCCCGATTTTCGAGGTACAAACATCCGAACGTGTTTGCCATCAACCGCTCCAAGGCAGTTGGGAAGATTCCAGTTAGTCATGAAACTATGAAAAATCTCTTCCCAATTGCTTGGGCTTCTGGTAATAGGCAGCAACAAATCTAACGTTGTTAATAGCTTGAATCGTGTTAATAAGAAAGGACAAATCTGCGAAAATCGCTCCAGTGGCAAGAAATCTGTCATGGAAAGAAAATTCTTTTAATCACTTAGGAACAAAATTCGCTATATCACATCTCTTACCTCAAATTCAGCACTAGCTTTTCCTTTTTTACAAAATAAGATTGAATTGACATCGACTCATTCTAAAGTAATCAAAAAACTTTATAGGATACATTTCAAGCCTAGCTACATATATAGATATGAGGGAGAAAAATTCTCCATGCTCCCTCCGTAGCGTAGGCGTAGGTACATGATAAATTCGATGCACCTGGAATCTTCGGGTTCTTTTCGATTTATATTTATCAAAAGTTTTGTATTTACAGCACGAGTCATATTTGAAATTTGTACTCTAAATAATTACGAACAATTCTTAAAATCCTTAACCACGAACAATAATTTCTTGAAATTTAAATGTAAAAATTGATAAAGTGACATTAGTTTTACTGACACAATTTTACTGTTCGCTTTTACCTAGCTACCTTCAGGAAAAAAAGTCCTAATTCCTTTTGTTTAATTTTTTTTACTGATGAGTTTTACTGATCGCTTTAACCGACGCACGCTTAAGGGGCCAGTTATAGCTATCATTGAATTCCATCCGTGAAAATTTTCATTTGTGATTTTAAGACGATTTAACAAACAGAACTGTGTTTTATTGGTATCAAAATAAAGATAATGAATTTTAGAATTTTTTTAATGCATAAAATACTTTATATTTATTAATACTTCTCTAAAAATCCAATTTTATTATTTAAGTGACAGAAATCGATTTCGATGAACAGCTGATTTTCGTTCCTGGCATATGGAACACAATCGTTCCACTGGATGTGATCAATTCTCATTGTGTTCTCATCTGTCGATTTCTTTCTATGATCAACTCTAACCTCAAAATAATTTTGTTTTTTGGCGGTTCTTTGTTTTCTTTTGTGTTGAGCTTTGAGTTTGTTTGAAAATAGTTAAAAAATGAGTTCTAAGGAACTAAAATTAAAACAAAAAATCGAAATGCTCGACTTCGAGACAAAATTGATCATCGAAATAAAAAACCATTGTTGCATTTATGCAAAAAATAGCCCCGAATATACCAACCGCTCCCGAAGAGACAGTGCTTGGGAGGACATAGCCGATGTTTTGGGGAAAAGAGGTAAGTACATATTTGTTGTTTGATTAAAACCTGCTAATCAAGTGTTATTTTAGCTGATGAATGCCAAAAAAAAATGGTTTTCCCTTCGGGACTGCTTCCGTGCCATCTTTAGGGAAGAGTCCAATACACCGAGTGGATCCGGCAGAACATCAAAGCCGAAGTGGGTTCACTTTGAAAGTCTGAAATTTTTAATTCCATATATTAAGGTTCCGGGAGAGTAAGTATTTTATTTTACTCTTATAATCCAATCATAATCACATATTTATTTTGCAGAGGTTGTGGCAACTATTCGCAGAACCATCAACGAACACGGCTGAAGAAGTTTTAGGAGTTGAGGTCATTGAAGAATCCGTTCCGTCCGTTCCACCAGAAGAGGCAGTTCCAATGGCTATGAAACGTAATGAGCCTGTCGCAAACCGTTCATCTCAAAAAAAGAAGGAAGGGAAATGACGAGGATGATCTGGGCAGAGTCCTCAATGCCATCGAAAAGGCTTCAGATGTGCCAAGCACATCCAAAACTTCAATGGAAATGTTCTTTGCATCAGTAGGCAAACAGGTTGAACACTTCTCAAAAAAGAAGCAACTTGAATTGCAACAAAAAATTTTGCTTTTGTTTTTTGTTTTTTGTTTTTATTATTCTCTGAATTCTTTTTTGTTTTTCGTTGCTATTATAAGATTAGGTTTTTTGTTGTTAGTTTTAAGAAAACGGCTGTGAAATGAATGCATTTTTATTTTCCTAATATAAATACAAAATATTTATTAAAAAAATACATTTATTTGCTTTTCTTTTTTAACAAACTTTTCTATATTGAAAATTTACGTCTCCTTCATTTACCATCCAGTCAGCAAACTTGTTTCTGATTCTGATATCAAGTGCATTCGAAGCTGGCTGCTGCATTCTTATTATATGATCAACAATTGGTTGCGACAAAGGGAAGTCATTTATCTGCTGCTGATTTTGTGGTATTTGCAAATAATTGTGTACAATACAGCAACACAATATTAAAGGTTTGGCAACTTCAGGTTGGACCTCAAGTGGTTTCAACAATATTCTCCATGTATGAGCAAGAATGCCGAAGCTACTCTCAACAATTCTTCTCTGAAAGAGATGCGTTATGTTTTTCATGTAATTTGAAATTGAATTATGTTAGTACCTATAGTTATAAATCCGCTGCTTATTGCTCAGCCCAGAACCAGGGTAATGTGTAAGCATGTTATACCTCAAACCAAAGGCTTCATCACCAACTAAAACATAGGGTTGGGAGTCGGTTGTACCTGGTAAAGGAGTATCAGCAGGTATACTCTCAATTCAGCTGGATTGTTTGTCCAAGATTTTCTGAAATGAGAGGACGAAAAAACAGTTGGATCTGCATTTGAACCATGGGTTCCAATGCTTACCATAATAAATCTATAGTTTGCATCGACTACAGCCATGAGGATTGTAGAGAAGCATTTTTTATAATTAAAATTGAAACTTCCCGAGTTCCTAGGAGCAAACATTCTTACATGTTTACCATCTACGGCTCCTAAACAATAAGAAAAGTTCCAATGTTTTAAAAAACCGTCAGCTATATCTTTCCAATCCTTTGGACTCTGAGCTGTTGGCATGCAAAGCGTTTTAAAATGGTAATTGATAGCAGTAATCGTTTGGATTATACTACTCCTAACAGTGGTTTTTCCCATCAGAAAGCGAAACGATAGGTCTGCAAAGCTTGCCCCAGTAGCAAGGAATCTGAAAGAAGATTCTTCATGAATGTAAAAAAAACACTTACTTAAACAAGTTGTTTTTGGGCTTAATATCATTATGAATCTTTTTTAATATATTTTAAAACTGATCTTTATTCATTCGAAAGTATTCATAAAATTTCATTGGAAATTTTTCCAATCGAAGCATTAATGTAAAATATTCCCCGTGGAGTTTTAGGGCACGAAACAATGGATGCACTTGGTATTGTTGCGGCCACCTGCCAGCCCAATTAAAACTGGGAATTGGAGTTCCAACCTTAAAAAAATAAAGAAATTGGTTAAGGCTCGATAATCATTTATTGTATTGTTTATTTTTTTTGGTATAAGATACAAAATCTTAAGAAGGCAGGCACGATGGACAGGACGAGGTTGGTCTGCTGTCAAGAGTGGTGGGTTTGGCATTCCAACACAAATAGACTGACGTCTGAACAACGCTTCCAAATTGTAAAGATGTAATGTTCAATCCATGTTTCGGTTCGAAATGCGTATCCCAATTTCCATACGCGAATTTTGTATTTGGAGTAGTCACATCAACCAAAAACTGACTGTCCGGTGCGCACATAATTTCGCGCTTTGGTTCAGTCATTTATGTCCTTTATAGTCCGGGAGCCAGCGACCTTTAAAGGGTAGTCATTCCACAAAAGATGAAAATGTTTTCCAAAGCTTAATTTGGTGTCACTAGTAAGGGAATGGACCTCCAGCTGGCACACTTCCGGGGGGTGTGCCAGCGGCAGCCTCCGAAACACGTAAAATATTAATAAAAAAAAACGAATACCACAAAAGCTCAAACTTTGTAAAGATGGTAATTATGGTATATTTTAACATAAAAACGTATCCAGCCGCACTTCGAGTGGGGGATTATGCTCCAGCTTTTCACGTAAATATGTAAAAAATATGGTCTGAGTGAACTCATACCACAAAAGCTGAAATTTGGTACACTTGTACCTAATATAATAACTTAAACGAAAAAAAAAATCCAGCTTCACATTAGTGGGGGGGGGGGAGTATCCAGCTGGCGCACAGAAGGACGCTGCGCATGGGTATGCGACCGAAAAAAGCGTATTTTTGACTTTATCAGCTGGATACTTTTCCCTCACTAAATATGAAGCTGGATACTTTTTTTTGTTAACTTATTTAATTAACTAATATATTAAAAAATTTCAGCTTTTGTGGTATCAGTAATCTATACTTTTTTCATTCAACAATGGGCGCCATCCATGCGCTCTTTTTTATGATAGATACGTAAGTATAACTTTTCTTCTTTTAAGTTTTAATTCCACCAAACTGAAACCACAAAAGCTGAAATTTGGTACACTTGTACCTAATATAATAGCTTAATCGAAAAAAAACATCCAGCTTCACATTAGTGGGGGGGGGAGTGTCCAGCTGGATACTTTTCCCTCACTAAATATGAAGCTGGATACTTTTATCTTTTAAATTATTCACTTTATCTACATACTTTTTAACGTTAAATACTTTTGAATTATAATTTTTTTAAGTAAAACTAAATTGAACAACATGTATTAAGTTTATTTATGTACATTGATGAAAAAGGGGGAAACATTCATTGGACTAAGATGATGAGATGCTTTGTTAATTAGCTCCAACAAAGGATTTACATTCTCAGCAGCCAGTCAAATGAATTTTTCCTTTGTTAATGAACTTTTAATAATGTAATTTAAATAATATAAAACAACACAATCCACTTCAAACAATTTATTTTATTTTTATTAAGATTAAAACACCACAACAATAAATAAATAAATAAATAAACACAAACTGTCAATTGTGCAGACTTAATTTGTAGTCTGCAAAGCGTTGGTTAATGTTTATTTTTAATTTCAGTTGGTTTTTTGTAAATAAATTAAATGTTAAAACAAATTAAATGATTAAAACAAAACCTATTTCTTATTATTCCTTTAAAATTTTTTTTTTTTCTTTTAGACGTAAGACATTTTTATCAGTATCTGGTGCGACTGCATAAGAAAACTTTTTAAATAAATAAAATTGCGGTCTTTACCAGCTTATAATACTACGAGTAGCTTTATTACAAAATTAAATGAATAATGGAAATCTAACAGATGTTAGGAAACTTTATACATAGCATATATATAGTAGCATGAAAGTGAGCTGTAAAGAAGTTATGTATTTCAAAGTTTATTGACCTATCTCAGTTTTTGCAGACTGGAAGCATAGTCTTAATTTTAACATATGTATATACATCAACAAAATATTTGTATGTAGTTGTTTTCTATGTTTTGTAAAATGCAATAGATAAATAAAATTAAATATAGTTCTGCCTTTCTTACTACCAAAAAATGTATCTATGAATTAATAAAGAAATAGAACTATATTTAATATAAATGCAAAAGAAAGAGATAGTAGGAGATTTCGCTTTGCAGACTACAAATTAAGTCTGCACAATTGACAGTTTGTGTTTATATTTCCGCGTGTTTATTTCTTGTTGTGGTTTAATCTTAATAAAAATAAAATAAATTGTTTGAAGTGGATTGTGTTGTTTTATATTATTTAAATTACATTATTAAAAGTTCATTAACAAAGGAAAAATTCATTTTGTAACGTGGATCTCTTAAGGTCTCAATTTCGTGTGTTAAGAATCTTTCCAAAATCAAACAATAGTCCAAAAAAATTAAAAGAAATGCAAGGATTGAAATTTTATAAAACAAATACGTTAATTTTATTTAAAACAGGAAAAATTAGGACATTTAAGAAACGGAAAAAGTAAAGTTTATTTAAATTAAAATTAATATGAAACAAGAAGACTGATAAATTAATAATTAAAATGGAACGAACTTGTGTGTGAAATTTTAAAGGCGGAGGAGGACCCGTCCGTCGAAGAAAACTACCAAAACAAGATTTAGTAGCGAAATATTGCTCAAGCTTCAAGTTTGATACTTTTCTGTACTGGTCAGTGGATTACCCGACTGTCGTAAGTGAAATACCAAACGAGAATAAAAATCAATAGAAGAAATCTCTCCTTTTATACAAAATTATTGATATGAGTTTTAATATTTACATTTGAATAACCAAAACAACATGAACTATCATTATTATTTTTTCTAAACAAAATTTCATAGTCGGTTAAATAAAATAATAATAATATTGAAATAAATAACAACATAATAAAATAATAAAATATTGAAGTGCTACAATTTGACTGGCTGCTGAGAATGTAAATCCTTTGTTGGAGCTAATTAACAAAGCATCTCATCATCTTAGTCCAATGAATGTTTCCATAAATAAACTTAATACATGTTGTTCAATTTAGTTTTACTTAAAAAAATTATAATTCAAAAGTATTTAACGTTAAAAAGTAGTAGATAAAGTGAATAATTTAAAAGATAAAAGTATCCAGCTTCATATTTAGTGAGGGAAAAGTATCCAGCTGTACACTTCCCCCCCCCCCACTAATGTGAAGCTGGATGCTTTTTTCGTTTAAGTTATTATATTAGGTACAAGTGTACCAAATTTCAGCTTTTGTGGTATGAGTTCACTCAGACCATATTTTTTACATATTTACGTGAAAAGCTGGAGCATAATCCCCCACTCGAAGTGCAGCTGGATACGTTTTTATGTTAAAATATACCATAATTACCATCTTTACAAAGTTTGAGCTTTTGTGGTATTAGTTTTTTTTTATTAATATTTTACGTGTTTCGGAGGCTGCCGCTGGCACACCCCCCGGAAGTGTGCCAGCTGGAGGTCCATTCCACATAGTATGGAATCAAAGTAAAGCTCAAAACACATTTTCAGCTTTTGTGCTTTTGGTCATCAAAAAAGGTCGCTGGCTCCCGGAGTATTAGGATGGGGTAATTTAACGTCGCTTGTCTGTTTTCTGTGCGGATATGCGAAGTCACTGGCATACACCTGTTAACACGAAATGATTGACCACTTGGAAGGCAACATTCACCGCGTAATTGCCGATAAATACCAACACACATGTTGAAAAAAAGTTATTGTAAATTGTAAAGTTTTATGATTCCTTCAGGCATGGTGCGATGATCCTCGGTCGTCGTACCTACAAATAGAAAAAAAGAAAGTATTAGGGATGGGAACGTGATAGTGAAGTCCAGCCCGGGAATATTTGCCATTATCTGGTGCATTCCTGATAGGCGAATGGACCCGGGGTTGGTAAAATTTAAGACAACTTAGCTTGTAAGGCAGGATAACCAAAACGCTCCTCCCGGGTATACACGGGTTAATTAATGTTGTGGCGGCGGCTATTTCTTCTTTTGGAGTAATTTTTTTTTTTTGCACAAAACAATTCCTCAAAAGAACTCGTTGACGTTAAAGGCATTACGAAAATGAAGAAAAACGAGGCAAAAGTTTGACGTTTAGGTCTCCAAAAACTTTGTAACGCGAAGTTTGATGGTGTTGCAGGGTATCCAAACTACTAGAAAAAAGGGGTTGTGTCTAGGATCGATGAAAGGGAATTTCTCAAGTACAAATGTCTTAAAAATAAAAATCCCGTCAGCTGTATCCCAAATGTAGGTCGAGGTCGACGAACCTTTGGTTGATGCAGCTACGCACAAAATTGCATGAGATAAGCAAATAAAACGGAGAAACATAACCGCTGATCGGCTTTAGCTAAAATTGTGCAAAGTCATCAGCAAGATTTTCAGTCGTGGAGGAGATTTTAAAGTCGATACCTAAAATTAAAATTAAATCGGTAGTTTCCGTGGAAAAAAGAAACGACCGTTGGAAGTGATTTTTTTTATTTTTTCAAAGACAGATTTCGAATTTGAAACACTGGCAATCAGAGTATTTTCTTGTGTGTAAAGTATCTAATCATAACAAAAAAAAAGAAAGAATAAAATCTAAAGAGAACAAGTGCCGTGTAAGTTATAAGGAAAATTTAAGAAACTCCAACTTGAAGTGTAATTTCCTCAACGTTCGGCGAACCAAATCCTGAGAGGAATAGGAGTCTTCTTAGAATTCCGACAGGAAGGAAGTGAGTTTCCTTTTTCGGTTGCTTCTAGAAAAATGGATGTTAATGAGGAATTTTGATATAGTGTCCAAGGGTGAGATTTTGGCGGTCAACGGCGAGGACAAAAGTTTTGGGCCGCCAGCCTTTAAGGTTTTAAGCAGTAAAAGCGGGTACCTGGTACAGTGCGCTGAAATTATCAAAGAGCCGATTAAAGGAAAGGAAGTTACATTCAGAAGTCAGGAATTAAGCCCGTGGGAGTCCCGGGTTCCCTAGTAAATTTTAAACTAATATTATACATTTCGAACGCGCATATATATACCACACGAAAAAGTAAAAGGAAGGTTCGCCTGGACCGCCCTTTTACAATCCTCGTGGTGTCTTCAAAGGGACAAAGAAGACCAGCGGCAGACGGCTTTTAGCCCTTTCAATATATTTTTATGTATATATATATTTTTTTTATTGGCGTGATACTTTTTTTTATTAATTTTTATATGTTATAATTTATCAATTTTATATCATTACCTTTTTTTTCAAATTTGATGCTTCCTCTTGTAGTTCGTAAAAACTGGTTTTAATTGCTTTTGAGTGAATGTTGTTTCTTTTTGTGAATTTTTAAGTCAAAGTGAAATTTTGGTGCTGAGATAGGAAAGAAAATGTCCCAAAATTAGGACAGGGGCCACGCTTCCATAAAACCTCAATCTTTCGGTACACTTTGATACGGTACCGGTTTATACCCGCAAAGAGCTCTATGTAGGTAGGAATTAACCGTTTGATATATCGCCATAAGAAAAAAGAGAAAAAGGTAAAAATTGAATTTGTTTTGTAAAACGAACGGTTGGGACTAGAGGGATTGGTTCCCGCCCAGTAAAGGGGCGTTAGTCATCTCACTCCTTTTTTATTTAAACTCCTTGATTTTTTTTAGTTTGTGTACGATTATAACTCGTCGTTAAGGATTAGAAAAACCAAAAAAAAAAATTGCATTCACCGAGTAATTAAAGTCGCTTGGCTTTCTTAAGATTATTAATTTTGTGATATCAATTTCATGGTAATTTTTTTTTAGTGTATAAGTTTTTTTTGTTAAACTATATTAACGCTATTTATCCAATCGATGGATTTTCAAATCTTATATTAAAATTCCAATAATCTTATTTACTTTTAATTCCAAAATTATAATTGTTATGTTTGAAGAGACGTTTAGAGTAATATACTTAATTGTTTTTTTTTTATTTCCATAGGTTAAATTTTCTTATAAGTTAGGAACTTTATGATGTTAGATTTAGTTTTCCACGCAATCGGACCGATTGAATCCCAGGTGGGGTGGGCCATGGTCCGTTCCGCAAGGACATCAGCGGAACCCAAGGTGTGTGTGAGAGTGAGTGTGTGTGTTAATATTATATTTATTCAACGCTTAGTACAAGCAGAACTTAAAACTAGTTAATAATAAATACAATTTTAATATGATATACCAGAAAAAGATTAACAATTTTTAAAATTTAAAGTAAAAAATACAAAAAAAAAAAAAATATAGAAGAAAATTGAAAATGAATGATTTTAAGCACATTACTGGGGTATATTTGAGAGGAGGGTATTACGAAGGACTGATTTAGATGTATGGAAATCAAACCCATTTGAAAAGTTGTTAACGTTACGAAGCATTCGAGACATGGGATTAAAAAAGGAATAGTTTGTGCGGTGATAAGGGATGCGGAAGAGGGGAACAGTTCTTACATTACGGGGGTTGGTATTAAAGGAAATAGTATTTACTAATGCTGGGCAGTCAATGGTACCAGTAAGTAAATCGTGAATAAAAACGATATCTGCAGCTTCACGTCGCTTTTCAAGGGAGTGCAGATTAATTAGTTGTAATCGATCAACATAGGGAGGAAGATGATAATTATCATCCCACCGAAGGCTGCGCAGAGCAAATCGAAGAAATCTACGCTGGACAGCTTCAATTCGTTTTATTTGGGTAACTTGATGCGGTGACCAAACTTGTGAAGCATATTCAAGAATAGGTCTGACAAAGGTAATATAAAGTGATTTGGAGACATATGGGTCTGGAAATTCTTTGGACCAACGTTTGATGAACCCAAGCATAGAATTAGCCTTATTGATGATATTGTCAATATGGGAGTGAAAATTAAGCTCTCTATCACATAGGACACCCAAGTCTTGAGAGGAAGTAACATATGGCACAGACTCCCCCTCAATAAAATAGGGCCTATGTGGCCCAGGTTGGCGTTTTCTGGAAAAAGTCATAGTATGACACTTGCTTACATTTAATTCGAGATGGTTTTTTAGGCACCAAAGGGAAAATCTATCAAGGTTGTCTTGCAGATATCGGAAATCAGTGGTTGTTGATATGCTTTTAAATATTTTCATATCATCCGCATAAATTAAAAGATCACACTCCAGAATGTTTGCAACATCATTTATTGCTAAAATGAAAAGCATTGGGCCTAGATGACTGCCTTGTGGAACACCGGAGGATGCGCTGAAAGGAGAGGAAAGGGAGGATCTAAAACGGACAATGTATTTTCTATTAGATAAATAGGAGTCAATCCATGAAATGAAATGGGGGGGGAAGCCGAGGTATTTTAATTTGTAGGAAATAATTTTATGAGATATTTTGTCGAACGCCTTGCTAAAGTCAGTGGATATGACATCTACTTCATCCCCATTTTCCATGGTGCACAGCGTCTGAGACACAAAATGCACAAGGTTTGTTGTAGTTGACCTTCCGGCTAAGAAACCATGTTGAGCGGGGGACAAAATAGGCTTACAATAAAAGGCGAGAACATCATAGAGAATACTTTCAAACATTTTAGGTATGCAAGAAAGCTTGGCTATTGGGCGATAGTTAGACACATTATTCTTTGGTCCTTTTTTATGGATAGGAACTATGAATGATACTTTCCAAAATTGTGGAAAAACACATTGAGAAATAGATAGTTTAAACAGTGAGGTCAGTGGATGAATGAAAGCACTTGAGCATTTTTTGAGGACCACTGCCGGAATGCCATCAGGTCCTGTAGAGTAGTCCTCTTTCAGTTTATCAATTTTATCATTAACCATGCTTGGGAAAATATTAAGAGATGAGAAAGAAGTTTGTGAAGAATGTTTTAGATACTCGAAATATTGTGCATCAGGCTCAGTTACACAATCCGAAAAAGATTGTTTGAAATAATTTGCAAAGAAATTTGCTATAGTTGCAGGGTCCGATGAAGAGTCATTCAAGTAGATGAATGAAGGAGGGTAAGCGAGTGAATGGGTGGATGGCTGTGGGTGGACGTGAGGGTGTATGAGTGGATGGTTGTGGGTGTGTATGTAGGAGTGAGAATGTGAGGAAGTGTGTTCGTGTAAGTGAAGAAAAGGTGCGTGCGCGCTAGTACATGTGAGTAAGTGTGAGTGAGAAATTTAAGTGGTGGTTAAAGTTAAGTTTTTGGCATGTTTTATGTTTTTTTTGTTGAAAGAAGCGAGGTCTAGCTACGGGGGTAAGATCCCCCCCTAATCCGGCGAGCTAAGCCGTGCCTTGCCAGCATGCCATCGCCTCCGTAGCGGACATTCTAATCCCTTCCCTTCCATATCCTGCTTTCCCTCGGACCCCTCATCCTACCTTTGGCCTTCCGGTTCCTCTACTCCCTGAATCCTAACACCTTCCCAACTCCAATTCCGCTCCTTTTGTTTCCTTTCAGTGTAAATACGTTTTCTTGTAACACAACTTTGTTTTTTTTTTTATATAAAACTGTACACTGTTAACAACATCAAAAGCTTATTTCTTTTGTTTAAATTCATATTTGTTTTATTAATAATACAACTTCACAAAATATTACTTTTGCTCCTGACTCAGCGGCAAAGACAAACAATAAATAGCACAGTTCCCAAAACAGTAAAATTCTATCAATTATTTTGACAGCTGTGCCTAATTATCACCAACATACGTTGAAACCCGTGGAAACTAAAATATCTGGAACTAGACAAAGGTGTATGACATTTCATTTCACTGACAAAGCTTTCCTCTGACCGCATTAAAGTTAAGGATTGCTATAACTGACTTGTCAAGAAAAAAAAGCAACACATTTCCACTGATTTGTGTTTCACGTATGCATTTCAATTATAACTATAACTGGCCCCTAAGAAATGTGATTTATTCGGTCGAGGTGTCACAACTTTCCAACTGTTGTAAATTTTCAATAATCGCTTCGAAAATACATCGGAAAAACACTTGAATATTATAGTCGTCAGTCAGAGTGTCTTCAGATGCCACCACACATTTAATGCATCACTCACTAAGTTCGTCAACTGCAGAGTTACCAGAATTTATAGTCCTAAACGTTCAACTGGCATCTCTGTGGAATAATCGCCAGTGCGCTGTTTTTGTTGGGTTGATTTGTAGGTTCAGTCTTAAGTGACAATATCAGTGAAGAACATATACCTTCTAGCATAGCTGTCTGCTATTCCAGATGAAACCAGTCCAAGAGCAATTCATTTTTGCATAGAAAATCTGTGTCGTTTTATTGAATTAAATTTAAGGTGTTTTGTCCGGAGATGGATCTGCATGAATTTTTTTGGAACCCACAACAACACAACCTTACAGCTAATTCGACCGTGATGGGGGAAGTAACGAAGTCTTATCTTTAACAGATCGTTTCGTAACAGTGAAACAACATTTACTCGACTTTCCCTGAAACTTAATTTAATTAAAAATAATCTTGATGAGACATAATGCACAAAAATTGCATTTTTCCATTCCAAAAGTTATAGAACCCAGAAACTATAAAATTTCAATACTCAAGTCTGTTTTCAATCCATTTGCGCTAGGTGCCTTGCTGACTTCAGTTACTCGGGGTTATTCAGGAGTTCTTAAAAAAAAAATACTGGCTACAAACAAAGGAAGACCATTCCAGAAAAAATGGTCTCTTCCATAGCGAGCATGCAAACAGTAAACACCTTTTTATTTGTATCCAACTCTGCCATTTAGTTAACAGAAAGAAAGTCTCACATTAAAACCACCTAAAGAATAGTTTCCCTAGGCAATTTGTTAAAAAAGTGCTCATCTCTGTACTTCCCCCTCAGAACGCAAAAAAATAAAGGGAAGAAAAACTATTGCACAACGGCACCAGGGAAGGCAACGCTGGCTATGAAATATATCTAGATACTTTGGTATTTACAACACTATCTTTACAGAGTGAGCCAGAGTACGAGTTCTACTAAAAAGGCTGGCTAAATGTTCTATTTTTGCTGAAAAAAAAAACACATGAAAACAGCGACAGCTCCAAACAATGATCGTTAAGTGAAAAATTATGGAATACGGAGGAGAACCCTACCCGCAACAACAATGCGAATGCGAATGCTTGCGATAAATCGCGCAAAGGGACGGAAAATAAAGCTTTTCGTTTTTCGTATCTTTGTTCTCGCTGCACTCATCCTGCTTGTTAGTATACCCACCGCTGCCAGCTACCAAACATTCAGCTGGGTTTTTTGAAAAGGCGTACTGCAGCAGCATCAGTTCAGCATCAGCATAGGGTGTTTAAGAGGGGGTTCGGACTCGGAGGGATCTGGAATAGTGAATTGAATGCACAACTATTCGCATTTCGTTTATTCCGTCGAGATTTAAAGGAGCAAATTCGAAGTCAAAGCAAAAGTTAGGAACGAACGCCTTTCTAAAATAAAGTGAATGAAAAGATGGGTTGGGACCATCCTTCTCCTGCTCGGCTCGTTCTTCTTTGTCCCTACAACAACGTCGTCATCGTCATCGTCGTCGTCGTCCATAGAAAACACTTCTTTGGAAAATTACTAGAATTGTCTGGGGTTTGAGATTGTTAAGTTCCGAACAATGCACAAGCACATTCACATACCGATATTATAAATGAAAGTCAAAAGCACCACACAAACACACTTGAGTTCTGACTTGCATTAGTTGATATTTGGTATCTACAAGTACCTACATTGTAGATTGTACATAAATTACATGCAGGTTTTGAAATTCCCAAGAGCAAGAAAAAAAAGAGGTTATTTTATTCGAAACGAAATAAATTCATATAATTCTTAGATGCGGGATTTAGATGCTTCATTCATTTTATTGGAATTTCGAAATTGCAAGAATTATAAGCAATTGGGGAAAAAGTGAACTAAAAAAAAGCAAACGTAGTATGACCGTGATGCAGTTCTTTAAGAACTTTGATTTCGAAACACTGCAATTCTGTCTGTCTTACTTATTAGCATACAAAAAGTATACAAAACTAATTTTTTTCAAAATTTTACGTTATTAAGGGGCCAGCGATACGGAAACAAAAACCGGAAAAATTTTCAGACGGAAAATTTTGTATGTTACAAATCGATTTTAAACACAAATGCTACACTGATCGATGCTAAATAACTCAGAGAATTTTTTTTGCTAATAAATGTTTCAATTGAACCAATATTTTTTGTTAAAAATGTATTTATTCTTTTTTATGGTTAAATTTGGTTTTTCGCCACAGCTGATTGACAATTCCACCAAAATGGAACAAATAGTCTTTGCTGTTTCAATCCAATTGTTTTCGGTTTCCACTGGAAGCCACTGGAAGGTGAGCTGTCAAAATATTTATTTCGTTGTAAATTCTGACATAAAAAGTTTTTCGTTGCAATTTTTCAACAAAAACACATCAAAAGCCAGCTGTTTTCAAATTTGAAGGTTATATTTTGTTTATTCGTTGCAATTGTGAGTATTTTCAATGCTTTTTTTTACATTAATAACAATCTTGTTTTTATATAAAATATAAAAATGAGTCAAGAAGCGAAGAGGATGCTGAAGGTTGTGACCAGGGAGTTTGAAGAAAAACTAATTATGGAGGTGAAGAGCCACAACTGTCTCTACGCCAAAAATGAAAGAAGTTACAGCAACAAAGAGATGAGACAGGCGGCGTGGGAGGAAATTGCTTCAATTTTGGGGAAAACAGGTAAGTTGTCCATATTTTTTTACAAATTGCTAGATATTATTCGTAGTTCTTTATTTCATTATAGTTGAAGAATGCCAAAAAAAGTGGACTTTACTGAGGGACTCCTTCCGAATGTACTTCAGAATGGACCAAAACGTTGCGAGTGGGTCTGGAGAAACTACCACAGTGAAATGGGTTCATTTTCAGGCCCTAAGATTTCTGATTCCCTATATTAGGGTTCCAGCCGAGTAAGTCATTTAACTATTTGAAATAAATATGTACATAGATCACACTTTATGCTTCTGTTTGATTTTTTAATGATTGCGGGAACTTCAATGAGGAGCTTCAGAACACTTCAAGTCATAACTTAAGGCAGTCTGAGCTCCCATTGGAAGTTGTAGTTGAAGTGGAAGAAGGGTACCCCTTCAGCCCGTCACCTCCTTCACTTCAACATAGAAGAGCCAAGAAGCGGAAGGATGAGGAGCCTCTTGATAAAGTGCTGAAGGCTATTGAGAATAGCGGGAAAAGAAAGCCGATGAAAGCATTTTTCGATAGCATTGTCCAGCAAGTAGAGCAATTCAGCGCAAGACGGCAAATTAAATTGCAAAGAAGATTCCTAGAAGTTTTGGCGGAAGAGCTGGTAGAAGAATGATCCAGACTTCAAAAATATGTTCCTATTGTGTTATATTTATATGTTATTTATTTTTTGTTTCTGTTGTTTAAAATAATAATGTAAAATTAAAAACTATATTTTGTACTGAAGTTGTTTGTTTGTATTGTTGAAAAAACTGTTTTATATTCACATTATGTTCTGTTCCACTGAAAATCGAGGTTTCCTTCGTTTACAAACCAGGGAGCGAAGCTGCTGCGAATATTGACAGCGTTAGAAGCTGGTTGGTTTGCTCTAACATCGTGGTCGACCAAATCCCACGTTGAGCTATTGGTATTTTGGCTTGTTTCAATTTGCAAGCTGTCCTTTGTACGTTGAAGAAAATTGTTTAAAATCCACCAACTAAGTATTAACGGCTTAGCTAGTTCCATTTGAATTTCAAGTGGCTTTAATAGCACCCTCCAAGTATGTGCAAATATTCCGAATCCGCTTTTTACCATTCGCCTCGCTCTCGAAAGTCTAAAAAGAATTGAATACTATAATGTTTTTTTTTTATTTGCAATAGATAAATGAATAATTTACCTATAGTTATAAATTCTCTGCTCGGCTGACAAGTGACTTCCCGGATATGGTGTCATAAGGTTGTATTTCAAACCAAATGCTTCGTCTCCGACAAGCACGTAGGGCAGGAGTTGAGAAACACTTCTTATAATTGAAATTAAGACTTCCTGATTTTCGTGGTGCAAACATTCAAATGTGTTTCCCATCAACTGCTCCAAGGCAATTAGGAAAATTCCAGTGTTTTAGAAAAGATTGAGAAATCTTTTTCCAATCCTCTGGCCTTTTTGGAACCGGCATTACCAAATTTTCTAGATGTTTGTTGATAGCTTGGATTGTTTCGATTATGCACTTCCTTACAGTACTTTTACTTACTTTTAATGATAAGTCCGCAAAACTTGCTTCAGTAGCAAGAAACCTGAAAAGGAATCAAAATGTATTCATTTGTGACAGAATAATTCAATTTTCCTACCGCAAGGTCAATACTAATTTTTACTTGGCACTGATAAAATCATGCCGATTTAGGTTGAATTTTGGATTTATATCTTGACGCACTTTTGAAAGTATAAATTTAAATTGAAATCGGCTCATTCGAAAGTATTCGAAAAATTTAATGGGGTATTTTTCAAGCAAATGCACCAGGCACCAGGGAAAAGAATTCTCCTTGTTGTTTTCTAACACGATATAAGGGATGCACTTGGAATCTTCTATTTTGTCGTCGAAGCTTTTTTAAACCAAACAATATAATTGCAAGGTACAATTTCATTTTTCTTGCACGAGTCATTTTTTAGCACTTTTAATATTCCTTAGCAATAAACTTTTAATAAAACTTTTTACTCGAATATTTTTCAACAAAATATCAAAAGAGACACTAGCTTTGTTTGTTGAACTTTACCCAGGGTCGCCTGGGTTTTCTTGACAACTCCAAGAGTTGTCAAAAAAACCTGGGTTTTGCGGTTCTCAAAAAACGCATGACGGCTGCTGATTGTATATTTTTCACAACGCACAAAATCAAAAGTTTTCATTTTGCTTTATTTGTTCGATTAGTATTTACTTTCATCAAAATAAATGCATTCACTTGCATTTCATTTAGTTTTATCGAAAAAAATACATGAAAAATCAAATACAGAAGAAAAATACACAAGAAATGCTTAACAGCAAAAGTCACTTCAACAGCTGATTCGTTACCTCAACTCGCCCCAGCTAAATAGCAAGATCGACTTCAGGGTGACTTCAGGGCGACCCCAGGTTTCAAAAAACAGAGAATTTTGAATTGAGGGCGAGTTGAGGTAATTCAAAAAACGCGCTGTGGTGACCCCAGGGTGACTTCAGGGCTCAACAAACAAAGCTACTGACTGCTGACTTCTGTTTGACATTTATCAAGGAAGTTGTTTATTCAGACGCACCAAGCCACCAGTGTCGCCAGCAACGCAGTGTGGTAATGATTTGTAATGTGATTTTTTTGGTATATGCAGATTTGTGGAAAGAGAATTCTTTTAAAATTAATTTTGGATTCATAAATATTTAGGAGAAACATACAAACATAATTTAATTAATTTAATTTAATTAATGAATTGATTAATGTATTTTTCCGCAAGTGAACAAATAAATGTGAATTAAAACCATTATTTTTCTTATATTTTTAAAGTTTAGATATTAAGAACGTCAAAAGAACACAAATAACACAATAACAAAAACAGATCAAATCAATTGTATGTGATTTTTTCTTGTAAATGTAGATTTGATCTGATTTCCCGTCCAAAAGAAATTGAAACAGATTTGGTCTGTTTTTGTAATTGTGTTAATTGTGTTTCTTTTGACGTTCTTATTATTATTATATATAAACTATACAAATATAAAAAAACTAATGATTTTAATTCACATTTATTTGTTCACTTGCGGAAAAATACATTAATCAATTCATTGCACTCCTTTATTTATTTAAAAACTTTAATCACTTTTCTGCAAAAAAAATTTTCCACAATGAATTTCACAGAATTGAAAAAAACAAACAGATTTGACGCTTGGGAAATGTCAAATTATTTAAGTATTATGTGCAAATGTGTGTTAAATTTGATCTGAAGTCTGATCTGAGATCAAGAAAAAATTGATCCGACGCACCAACAAAAATCACATAAGAATCGATTCGCACTATAATTTCATTTAAAATCCTTTTTTTAGCTCACTCGCACTCATCCGACTTCGTTTCACCCCGAAATAATTTTTTAGTAGTTTTTTTTTTTCATCTTTATTGAAAATTTCATTTTTACAATGCAGAAAATTAATACACTGCGTGCGTGTAGATAAACGCCTCTTTTGTGAAATGTCAGAGTGAAATATTTTTTCTGGCATCGTTTTCTTGATCGCTATAAACGCTAAAACCGAAAAAAATATTATTTTCATCTCGTTCCACCTTTTTCGGTTTGGTTTTCCGAATCGCTATAACTGGCCCCTAAGTATTATTTTCGTTCTCCAAATTCAATGCTACTTTTAATTTTAAATCCAACACTGAAAACCGTACGGCTCTATGACTTTTTGTTGCCAAGATATTGAAAAATAACCGAACCTACTTCTTCACAAAAACACGAAAAAAATGGCTAAATGATACCTTGTGCCATCCCGTAAGGCTAGATTTTCTTGTTTTTGTGAAGAAGTAGGCTCGGTTATTTTTCAATATCTTGGCAACAAAAAGTCATAAAACCAAACGGTTTTCAGTGTTGGATTTAAAATTAATTGAAGCATTGAATTCTGAGGACAAAAATAATACCTAACTACGTAAAATTTTGAAAATAATTAGTTTTAAAATTATTTTTTTTAATTTTTTTTCATAATTTTGAGTAAGAAAATTAATATTTTGAAAACGGTTTAATAAAATAACTTCATTTGAAATTACAATAAAAAAAAAGTTTTTGGCTTTACAAAAAGGTATAGCATGGTGTTTTAGGAGCTACCGTTATTTCTTAATAATTTTTTTTTCAAATTTAAGCCATGTTTTTAGAAAATTGCCCCTCCCGTCTAAACGGAGGGGAATAGACCCCCCCTCCCATACGATTTTTTTCTTGTCTTAACCCAACCTACACGCTCGTGAATCACCCTGTATATGTATGTACTCGTACATTTATAAAATATTCAAAAATGAAACAAAAATTTAACACACAAGTTCTGAGTAGTTTAACAAATTAATTAAAAGCATTGCTACTACTACTTAAAAGATAGCTATAAAATATTGCCTTGACTCTTTTGTCAAAAATGCAAAGAAAATGTATAAGAAAAATGCAAGATATAACTGACATTTTTATATTTTAAAATACATAGTCTCAAATGCCAATTTAACATTATGTTATATATATGTACATATATACATATATACAGATATGTATATGCATATATATATATATACAATTATTTATATATATGTTATATACATGTATATATATATGTATATATTATATACATGTACATATATGTATATTTATATACACAGCTGCTCAAAAAATAGGTGCAATTATTGTTTTTTATATAAACTTAATTTTAACATGTGTTTTGTTTATTTAAATATTATTTTGACATTGGTTTTTATTAGATAATCAATATTTAATAAATAAATAATTTAATAAATAAAATAATTTTAACATTTTAGGCTTTTAAATCAATTTATTATAAATTGTATACAAGAAAACCGTCGGTGTATCCATTTGTTCGGCTTGCTAAATCATCAATAATGATCGTTTATAAGTAAATTATGTTGTGTTTTATCAAAATTTCAGTTTACCTTTCTCTAATAACCCGAGTATCCGCCATTGTTATCCAAAACTTTTTGAAGTCGGCGTGGCATTGACTCAATAAGCTTTTGGCATGTTTCTTGGGGTATAGAATACCATTCCCTCTGGACAGCAGCCCACAATTGGTTCCCATTTGGAAAATATTGACCTCCTAGTTTCCGCTTAAGCTGATTCCAATCGTTCGCAATCGGGTTGATATCAAGGGATTGACTTGGCCACGAAACGATTGAGACTTCTTTCTCTCGAAACCAATCCTTCACAAGATGCCCCGTATGTTTTGGATCATTATCCTGCTGAAATTTCCATCGGAGAGGCATGTTTTCTTCGTCAAATGGAAGCATAACATCTTCCAAGATATCCCTATAACCGTATTTGGTCAATACGTTATTAATGCGGAATATGGGACCCACACCATACCAGGAAAAACAGCCCCAGACCATTATATTTCCTCCCCCGTGTTTGATTGTTTTCCGGGTATAGTGAGGGTGGTAGTCCTTTCCTTTTGGTCGCCTGACATTACGCCCCGAATCTGATGAGAGGATATTTCGACATTTTTTGCTCCTTCAGGTCCGTTCCAACTTTTATGGCTTAAGGCAAATTCTTTTCGGGACCTTATATTACTTGCTCTCAGTAAAGGAACTTTCCTGGCAACTCTTCCTGGTAGGTTGAAGCTCTGAAGCCTTCTGCGGATTGTGCGGGCACTGACTTCATTATTGATTTGTGCTCCTATTGTCTTTGACGAAGCAGAAGGTTTAGATTTAGCCAAAAGGAGGACACGGCGATCAGTGGTGACTGATGTTTTTTTTCGGCCTCCCACGATTTTCGCGCACTAATCTGGCCTTGAGTGCATTTGTCACAAAATTTTGGGATCTTCCTAGGGCTTCTGCTATAAATTTGTAAGTCTTACCTTCATTTCTTAGCTGTAAAACTACCCGTCTTTCTTCCGCCGAACAGTGGACGTTTCTACCCATACTAAAAGTCTAATAAACTGTTATTTATTATTATTTATTATTTTATTTATTAACAACTATCATTTATGGATAGTAAAATTATTACAAAGAGGTTACCTTGAAATTTAGTATTTTTTTGAAATAACAAAGATATAAACTGTGGGTTTATTTGGGAACACCTATTTTAATGACCAACTTCTTAAAAACACCAAATCCTAATGCAACAAAGAAAATAGAACAGCTCAACATAACACACACAAAATGCAGTAAGCTCAGCATCAGTGTCAACAGAATAACCGTTTTTTCTTAAAACAAGAACTTTTTGTAAGGCCTGCGATCAAAAAAAAAACAGTTCTTTTGCATCAAAGACAACAGTGGTGCGAAAAAATTTGATCACACCTATTTTTTTGACCAGCTGTGTATGTATATATGTTATATACATGTATATATATTTATATATTATATACATGTATATGTTTATTTAAAAATATGTATATATTATATATATATATATATATATTTAATAATCAAATAATGTAGTATGAAAATTAACAATTGAGTTTCTTATCAAATGCAAAAAAAAAATCTTTAAAAAATGCGTGCAAATAATAATTGTATCATTAGCTTTAAAAAAAAATATCAATACTGATATAATAATAATAGAATTTTTGTTTAATAGGGTTTATATTCAAGAAAGAAAAAAGAAGAAAAAGAAAAAACTTAGTTATTGTAATATTGTACTGTAATCTGGGTAGTTAATTATACCTACATAAGATTGAATCAAAGATAAAATTTTGAATTTTGCACCTATATGTATTAAAGTAATTCCACCGATAAATTTTGAAATGTATGACATTGAAGAATTGCGTCGTCTTTTGGGTCTTGAAGATTATCGTGTTGTTGCCGAAAATGGAAAACTTTTACCTCCATCTAACTCCGTTTATTATAAAATTTCTTTAGCAATGTCAGAAAAGGATTCGAAAATCTCAATAAAGCATGTCTACACGACAGTTAAAACAAATCGGCAAGGTTTTTTAACGTATGTTAATAAAAAATTCATGACCACATTAAAGGGTGGAAATGAGAAAGCTTGTGAAACTTTCGAACATATTAAGGATTCAGATGAAGTTAGTTTGTATTGGCCTTCAGATCTACAAAAAAGGAGTTAGTTTAGTTTTTAATAAAATTTTATCAGCTGAGCGATGGGCAGAAATAAAGCCAGTTGAAAACAAACCTGCTTCTGCCTTAAAGTTGCTAAAAGACTCATGGGCTGATGTTATTTCCGCCCAAACATATGAACAGCAAAATATATCTTTTTTTTTTCTTTCAAACGCCATGTTTCTAAAAATTTGTGTGCTAATTACTTACTTAAATTTGAAGGAGAATGCTCGGAATGCAACGCAAAGTTGGAAGGCATTGCTTTAAAAAAACCAACAGAAAAACGAGATTTGATTTTTCACTGCAAAATAATTGATAGCGTTCCAAATTTTTTGCATATTAAAAAGAGAAATCTTGGCGGGGCTCGAAGACAGGAAATCGCAGGGCAATTAATCAATGGAAGGCAGAGTGCTTCGCAATGGCGGAACAAAGCGGCAAACCACCTTATGATTTTTGGAGAAAATATTCCATAAGAAATTTCAAGTTTGGAAGTTTAAAGGAAAGCCAAACAGGAAGAGTTAGATAAACGTTCAGGATTTACTTCTACGGATCCAATAAAAAATGTATGTAGGTAATGCGAAACATACAACTCACAACGGAATTATTCACGCGGTTTCTGTTGACCCTTTTTATTGTATTTATTGGTTACCTCAACAAGCAATGTTGCACAAAACTTGCTACAAAAACAAAACTTGTGTTTATGATTCAGTTGATGCTAACGGTAGTGTCGTGTTAAGATTATCAGTTCCATGTGGGGAACATTTAGAAACAAGCTCGAAGTCTAAGTACATATTTTTGTATCAATATGTCTGTATTTACGAGTCTTGGGAAAATAAAACAGCTTTCAAGGGTATTCCACTCTATCAAACGATCGCCGCTAGGCATGACGCCTCATTCCTGACATTTTTTTAGCGAAATCGTTCGTCTTGGTGCGCCGCGTCCAAAAGTCGTAGTAACGGATTTAAGCAAAGCCTTACTAATTGGAATCGCTCGTGCGTAGTAGCCTTAAACATTGTTTGAATAAATGTTTTGACCACATCGATCGTCCGGCTCAAATCTGTTGATCTTCCTTCTTGCTGCTTAAAATTAGATTGCAATCATTTTGTTAATGAAATTTCTAAATGGAAAAGTTTAAGCAGTAAAACACCACAAGTTCGTCAATTCTACCTGCGTGCATTGAGTCATGTTTACATAATGACAAACTTTAGTGAAGTTGAAAATATACTAAGGTCCATTTTAATGGTTGCATTAAGTGAACACATTGGGGAAGATGATAATGGCGGAAAATATGCATCGAATGCATATCTTAGGACTGTAGACAGTCTTATTAAAGGCAAGCCAAATTCGGATGTTGAAGATGAAATGGAGTCTTCAGATTCTGATGATTCAGATTGCATCGCCGGCCATTTCATGGATTCAATAGGCAAAACTATTGTACGAAGAGGCTATTTCCATTGCAGATCTTTCAGCCAAAGACAGTGTTTCCAACTTCAATCCTTATCATATTTCAAGCCTTGCCAAAGCATTAAAAGAATTAATGTATTATTTGCCATTTTTGACTGCAACTATGTCAAAAGCGTTTGATATTGATATCGTCCATACGTTCGTCAGCAGCAATTGAAGGCCTTTTTGTAAGACAAAAACAATGGGTTTCGATCGACTGCCATTAAGAGCCGATAAATTTGTTCTCCAACACGTATAAGTGGATTCAGGGAGAAATCAAATAAATTGCGCCAGAAGTTCTTAATAACCCTTCCCAACAGTCACAAAAATCCGAAAGTATTAGAAGAAGTGTTGTTCGAAAAGTGTTAGAAGAAGTCTGAAAGATTTAAAAAAAAAAAGAAATATTGATGAAGACAATCTTGAAAAAAAAAGAATTGTTGACATAGAGGAAACTTCAACTGATTCTTGTAGCACAGACCTTGGTTTGAACAAATTGCATCAGGCAGGAGAAAAACCTGTCACATCTATTGTAAGTCAAAATGACAACGTTGTCAACGATAGTTTTGACGAATACAATGCCGAAAGTAGGGTTAACATAGAACCTACATTAAAACCTTTGCGGAAAACGTATTTTGATGATTGTCCCCATTGGGATTCTATCGGCCCCAATAATTCTACGCTTCTGCCATTGCTTCAAAATGGTTCAAACTGTACAAAATTTTCAATAAATAGAGTTACGTGCTTTGTTGCAAACATTTGTGCATTTGACGCCTTCGTGACACTTTTAATGCACGCGGCTGTATGCAGCACAGAGTTTAAAAATTTTATTGAAAATCTTGACCATCCATCTACTGCTGAACTTGCTTCGAATATTCTTCAGGAAGGAAAAATCTGATCAAAATCAATGTTGGAACTTTCAAAACACAAACTGGGTCTTTCAAAATAATACATATAATCAACATTGAACTTTATGAAGAGCTGACCAAAAAACATAGAAAAAGCGATAATAGAAAGCAAACAAAGCCCACTTTATCCTTATATTTCCTACGAAATAAATAAAATAAAAACCCTTCCTGACGGGACAGAAAGTTGGAAATAAAAAAAACAATCTTAAGACTTCATAGGAAGCACGTGGAAACGGATCGTAGGTAACCCTGATCACAATGACTACGAGATTCTAACTGCGAAAATGAATAACTTACTTGAACATAACAACAAACAAATGATACTAATTAATCTTTTGACCAAAAGTAAAATTAATGAAATCACTAACGTAACAAATGAAGTCTTTAAAATTATAAAAAATTAAAATTTGAACTAGATTTAATTAAAGCCGAATTAGTAAACATAACGCTCTTGACTGGGCAAAAGTTGTGGCTAATTCATTTATATTGTCAAATTCTTAAATAAATAAAAGAGTCTTTTTAAAAACAAAACCATTTGTAAATGTTGACGATACTAAGAACTTAGTTAATATTATATGTTAATCTTATTTCAAAAAATGCCATTTTCCTTTAAATATCAAAATACCACGTTTTATTGGAAAACCGTTAAAATAACACCCTCTTTGGAAAACTTAATAAAAATTAATAAAAACTAAAAACTTAATAAAAAATTAACCAAAAGTAATATCTTCTCCGTTTTCAGTCCACTAAAAACAACTTTAAAGTAAATAAATAATGGTAAAATAAGATATATACAAAACAAAATTAAAATTAATTCATAAATAGAATACTTACACAAGTAGTCCCTCCGCAAGATTTGGGTCCGGTGATTTCATTCTTAACACACTCGCAAAACCGCACTCAACCGAATTCAGCAGACGACTAAACCAGTTTATTCGTTGCAATCTATTTATACCTTTTTACTCGTCCTAACAATTCATATGCACATACGGCAAACCAAAACGTAACTTTTTGTTTTTGTGGATGCGTACGTGCAACGATGAAATACACGTTTTTTTTTAGTAATATGCACGTACGTCAAAACAATTCTGAATATAATTTTGATTTTACTTGTCGTATGGTCGAAGTCTATAGACATACGGAAAACAATACTTAACAAGAAAAAAATTTAAATTGCATCGAAAATTTGACGTATTTACAAAAAAATTGGTGTTCACGTCAAACCAATATTGTAACTTATTAATTTGGGTGGATATACGTCAAAACAATACTAGATATCTGAGGATTGGCAAGAAATAGGAAAAAATAGATAAGATATTTTAAAAGAGCATAGTCGAAAACATAAGACTGCATTCATGGTTCAAAAAGTGAATTTTGTTTCGGTCGATAGATAATGATTTAAATTTGTTTAGATATTTCTGCTCTCCGATGAAGCTGCTCTATTTAAATGCTGTACAAATATTTGTTCGTCTATTTTGGATATAAGGTCAGCAAAAATGTCTTTCCATTCATTTAAGTCTAATTCACTTAGAGAAAATCTTGCATCATGTGCTAGAGCCAGTTGGTTCGTTTGGAGTTGCCTTAGCATGATCGAATTGTGAAGACCACCTTCTCTTTTCATAACTTTAAATATAAAATCTGAATGCAGCTTTTGATTTTGAATATAAATAGGGGGTAGTCCGGATTCCACATAAATAGCATAGGTTGGAGTTGGGTTAGGGAGACGGAATAGTCTTTTGCAAAAAAGCCTTTGAATAGTTTCAAACTCGTCAAGTCTTGCGTAGCCAAAAACTTGTGCCCCATAACACATACATGTATTAACTGTTGCATTGAATACCTGGTATTTTGATGAAACATCTACATATGTTCTGGTTTCTTGAAAAAAGTAGACCACAACATTTTAAGGGCCAGCTTGGCTTCACTATTTTTCTCTTTCGCATGCTTGCTAAAATTTAAGTTAGCAGTTAGCAGTACTCCAAGATACTTAAATTGGTGCACAACACCAACTTTCCTCAGGCAGTCTTCATCGTTGCATTTGTTCGAAAACCATAACTTTGGTTTTACCTAATTGTCAGTCCCCAAGTTTCACAATATTCCTGCAATCTATTGATTTGAACTTGCACTGTGAATGGATTATCCGCCAACAAAACTAAATCATAGGCATACACCAACAAAATAGTCGCTGTAAATTTTACAACATGTGGTAGTCAAATTCACAATTAAGTAAAAAGTTGAATACATATTTCACAGCAAACGCGTTCACTTCCACAATTAATTGCACGTTTAACAGCGTTTGCTTTCACTTTTACAATTAAACTGTCAAAATGACAACGATCTCTTGTTATTAAATTTACAGCGCGTTGTAAGTTTTCGTTATCAAAATGTACAAATACAAAATTGTAAAATCTGCATCAAAAAATTGTGAAATCTACAACCAAAATGTAAAAAATTACAAAAAAACTGTAAAATACACAACAAATGCATTCAATTCTACAACGATTTTCTGTTGAAACTACGTTGAGTTGTGGATATGCCGTAATCCACTTACTTTTATGTATTGCTTTAAGACAAATATTGAGATGAAACCAAACATATTAGCTTAGTGAGTAGCGCACATGAACGGTAACCAAACAACTCGAGTTCGAATCCAGGTGGAAAAAAAAGGTTAATACAAATAAAAATCAGTATCAAAATAATTAAAAATTTAATATACATAATTACAAATAAAAAAAAAATAATATATAAAAAAAAAGTTTTTTTTTTAAATGAGTTGAAAAGGTGTTAATTCGACAATTAATGCTTTTGTGTCCACCACATTTCTAGTTCTAACATCTACAACAGATGTTGTATTTTTCACAACGATTAGTAGTGAAATAAACAACTACATATGTATGTCACTGTAAAATTGAAAACATTGGTTGTCGGGTCGATTATGACAATTAATGCAGTCGAATCCACACCGATTTTCAACATTTTTACTTACTTACTTAAGGTGGCGCAGAGAGTCCATTGTGGACCACGGCCTCAACCAACAATCCTCGCCAGCTAGGCCGGTCCCTAGCCAGTGGCCTCCAGTTGCGCACACCAAGTTGGTTGAGGTCGTTTACCACTTGATCGCGCCACCCTAGATGGGGTCTTCCAGAACTGCGTCGGCCCTCCGGGTTGGAATTGAAGACTCGTCGGGCAGGAGCGTTTTCGTCCATACGCTCCACATGGCCCAGCCATCTAAGCCGCTGAATTTTCAGCTTCTTAACCAAGTCAATGTCGCTGCATAGCCCGTACAGTTCGCCATTGAATCTTCTCCTCCATACTCCATTGATACATACAGACCCGAATATCACCCGAAGAATCTTTCTCTCAAAGCACCCCAGCCTGTATTCATCCGATTGTGTCAGTGTCCACGCTTCTGCCCCATACAGCAGGACTGGGATGATAAGGGTCTTGTATAGTGTCTCCTTGGTCCTTTGAGAGAGGGCTTTACTACTAAGATGCCTTCTTAGCCCGAAGAAACAGCGATTGGCAAGAGTGATTCTTCGACTGATCTCTTCACTGATGTTGTTCTGAGAGGTTATAGTGGAACCCAAATAGACAAAGTCCTTGACAACCTCAAAGTTATATCTGTCTATTGTGACGTTTTGTCCGAGCCTACGGTGATGATCTACTTCACCCGAGGACAGCATATACTTTGTTTTATCTTCATTTACAGCCAGACCCATTCGAGCCGCTTCCACTTCAATACTTGCGAATGCTCCACTGACAGCGCGCTTCGTTCTTCCAATAATGTCAATGTCATCAGCATAGCCAAGTAATTGAACGGATCTAAAAAAAATCGTACCGCTGGTGTTGACATGCGAGTTGCGTACGATTGCCTCAAGAATGATGTTGAAGAGGTTACATGACAGCGCGTCACCCTGTCGTAAGCCTTTCTCGACATTAAATGAGTCGGTGGTGTTCTTACCAACCTTAACGGAGCAGCGCGAGTTCTCCATGGTCATCCTGCTCAATCGAACGAGTTTGGCAGGGATGCCAAGAAGTGACATGGCTCTGTATAGCTCGTTCCTGTTTACGCTGTCATAGGCGACTTTAAAATCGATAAAGAGGTGGTGAGTATCGATCTGGAATTCTTGGGTCTTTTCCAAAATCTGCCGAAGTGTGAAAATTTGGTCAACGGTTGACTTACCGAGCCTGAAACCACACTGATAGGGGCCAATCAGTTCACGTGCGAAAGGGTTCAGACGTTCACACAGAATGGCCGACAAGATTTTATAGGCGACATTTAGGAGACTTATACCTCTGTAGTTGGCGCAGCTTAGAGTATCTCCTTTCTTGTGGATAGGGCACACAATGCTGAGGTTCCATTCGTCAGGCATACTTTCATCCGACCAGATTGTACAGATGAGTTGGTGTATGCTCCTCACCAAGTCATCTCCCGCTGCTTTGAAGAGTTCAGCCGTAAGGCCATCAGCTCCAGCAGCCATGTTTCAACATTTTTACAACAAATTTTTTTGGGTGTAGAGTAGGACTTTTATACAAATTTCGGCGAACACAACACCCCCTGGCAACATATCACAAACAACATCGATAAAGAGTGCCAATAAAATAGGACTCAGAAGTATCTGTTTAAAGATAATACTCTTTTGTATTATCTTGCTGGACAGGGTACATAAACCTTGACCAGCCGTAGTAATAAATACACCCGGTTCTATGTACCGGTGTATTATCGTCGAATATGTTCTTTATTTTATACCAATGCCCCTTACCTCTGGTGGGGGGAAGCAATAGCAGAAATAATTTTAAACCAATGCCCCTTACCTCTGGTGGGGGGAAGCAATAGCAGAAATAATCGAAGAGAGTTTGATCGTGAATGATAATTTTTATTTCCTTACAATACTATTTATACACAGTTTTTGCAAACTAAGCTAAAATTAATTAACAATAACAATAGTCGCTTAATGCTGACTTCTAAAAAATAAACAAAAAAACTCATAAAGTTCAATAACCATATCCAATATTCGAATGCAATAATTTTGCTGACAGATGCACAAAATTATTCATTCTATGGGAATTGGCTATTGAATGATACAAGATACACACATTGGCTACGAAAATGAAAGCAATGCAAAAGGCGTTAAATGAAATAACATGCAGAGAAGCTACATGACTAATGTTGGCAAATGCGTTAAATGAAATTAAATTAAATGACATGCAGAGAAGCTACATGACCTATGTTGATATAATAATATCAACAGTATCAAACCATTGTGATAAATTTACACCATCCCACACTGCTGCACTTGTTCAAGATAAGAAATTTGAATAGAGTTGAAGAATTTTTCGAGAGACCCCCATGGATGACAGCTTGTAAATCAACGCTTGGCTAAATGAAGTATTTAGTGACCTTTAGTTCAAATGCGTACAGGTACAACAGTACCTGGGCGATTTTTGAATATATTATTACCTGATGATCAAAAAATTTTAGTATTGCTCCCAAATTAATTTCGAAATAGCTAATATTGAAATCCATAAGTCATAAACTTAAGGAAAATGTAACCAGTTAAAAGATTTGGAGTACAATATTTAATTTTTTTTAAATCGCGCGATTTAAAAAAACTATTATGATTATAACTATACTTACATGTTCTACATACGAAAAGTGAGGATTTTTTGGGCACTGAGGTAAACTCTGGCTTTATATTTTATTGAGTGTTCCCTTTATTTTTCAAAATTCACTTCAACCCACTCGTCATTTATCTTCATCCGATTTTCATCAAACATTTCCTTAGCTGTAAGTCTTCTTTATAAAAGTTTATTTACGCAATTAGCTTCCAATAAATTGATAAATTTAATTTTGTCCATCTAGTAGTTCTCTTGGTCCGTGTGAAAGTGGAGAGTTTAATTTTCGCAAACTATTTCCTTAGTCTCCGCATTTAATATCACTAGCCTTACAGTTTCCTCCCTTGTATCAAGAATAACGTGAAATGTTTTTCCTCGTGTATTTTTCTTACATAAAGCTGTTTTTCACTAAAAATGTACAAAACCACACTGTTTTTTTTTGAAGCCCGACACTCTTTACTTTTAACACCTAAACAACTTCAATCAGAGAAAGATTAAACAAGACTGTCAATTCTAAACAATCAGGTTCATCAATTCTTCTCCACCATTCACGCAATGTTGTCAACAAAAGCCCATTGTTTTAGCGGTTTTTTTATATTTTTTAAAATCAATTTACAAAATTAGGTAATTTCCAAAGCACGCTTTTGCAAATCAAAACATTATAATGAAAACAAAAACAGATTGTTTTGACAGTTCAACAAAAAAAATGATGATGCAGATGAAAAAATTATGGTGCAGATGAAAACGCTATAAAAAAGATGAACATGTTCGTCTTCGCCATAACTTTCATCTGCATGATTCGAATTTCCTATAATCTGCATCCGTGCAGACGTCTGCATTTTGGTCTTACCTCTCTATCACACTAGTATGATTCTTGTATCTTGCATCTTCTATTTTTGCAAAATGATGGCATGCAGATCATAAAAAATAAGAAATCAAAGAAAACAAAACTAATAAAAGAGATCATTTCAGAAAAGTGTTATAATTTCTAACTCTAAGTTAGAATCAACTTCACTTAAAAAAAAAGTTTAGCCCTTTCTCGCCCACTCTGGGTGAGAGCACATTACCCCCTAAAGCCTAGTACTCAGATCGCGCTAAACTAAACTTTATCTCTACAATACTTATCTCTACACAGCTTTGCTAAAAAGGCGCGCTAAATTTTGAAGTTGGAGAGATTAAAGACACTATAAGGCAAGTTATGGATTCATGCAAAAAAAAAATTTTTGAGATAACTGTGGTGTATCTATATGGTCCTAGTTGTTTGGTATAGGAGCGTACCACGCTAGTATACAGGGTGATTCACGAGCGTTGTGCCAAAAAGCTAGAGCGTGTAGGTTGAGTTAAGACAAGAAAAAAATCGTATGGGAGGGGGGGTCTATTCCCCCCCGTTTAGCCGGGAGGGGCAATTTTCTGAAAAATTGACTTATTTTGTAAAAAAAAATATTTAAAATCAACGGCTTCGTTTACAACACCGTGTTATACCTTTTTGGAAAGCCAAAAACTTCTTCTTTCCCTTTGTTTTTAAATTAAATTGTTTTAACGAATAGTTTAAAAAATATAATTTTTCAAACTCAAAATTTTGAAAAAAAATTTGAAAAAATAATTTTAAAACTAATTTTTTTCAAAATTTTACGTAATTAAGTATAATTTTTGTTCTCAGAATTCAATGCTTCCATTTATCTTTAATCCAACACTGAAAACCGTATGGCTCTACAACTTTTTGTTGCCAAGGTATTCAAAAATAATCGAACCTACTTCTTCACAAAAACAAGAAAATCTAGCCTTACGGGATGGCACAAGTGATCATTTAGCCAATTGTTTCGTCTTTTTGTAAAGAAGTAGGTTCGGTTATACTTTTGAATAGTTTGGCAACAAAAAGTCATAAAACCATACGGTTTTCAGTGTTGGATTTAAAATGGGAGCATTGAATTCTGAGAACAAAAATTATACTTAATTACGTAAAATTTTGAAAAAAATTAGTTTTAAAATTATTTTTTCAAATTTTTTTTCAAAATTTTGAGTTTGAAAAATTATATTTTCTAAACTATTCGTTAAAACAATTTAATTTGAAAACAAAATAAAAGAAGAAGTTTTTGGCTTTTCAAAAAGGTATAACACGGTGTTGTAAACGAAGCCGTTGATTTTAAATATTTTTTTTTACAAAATAAATCAATTTTTCAGAAAATTGCCCCTCCCGGCTAAACGGGGGGGAATAGACCCCCCCCCCCCCTCCTATACGATTTTTTTCTTGTCTCAACTCAACCTACACGCTCTAGCTTTTTGGCACAACGCTTGTGAATCACCCTGTATTGGGAGCGTACTACGCTTTAAGGCTCGCGCAAACCAAAGCGGCTGCGGTGGCGGTGGCGATCACCAAACAGATGATGCACATGTAAACTATACAAATGGCACACACCTAAGCGATATGTGGGTTGTGAATACGATCCACTGCTGCGTTCAGCCACGCGATCTATGTAGAACGCTGCATGCACCATTTGCCCGCCGTATCGCAGCGACCATTCGTGATATCTTTTTATTTATTGTTTGAAAGTATTGCAAGCCATTTTGAATATTTAAAAACTAAAAATGTTTTTGAAATATATAATGAGAAATATGCAAGATACACTTATGAAATTTTTTTTTTACTTTTTTGTCTCGTCTAAAAGTAGTAGGGCTTCATCAATTTTTGGGGGAATAATTAGATATTAATTATTAAATATTATTAAATCAATATTATTATTTCAATTCAACTAACAATGATGTTTTTCGCGGCTTGTCCGCAACTGAAAATATCGCGTTGGTTTGAGCAGATTTTTGCCCGCCTCTTTATCGCGCGACCTGCTAGGTCGCCACCGCCACCGCGGCTTTGGTTTGCGCGAGCCTTTATTGTGTTAGGCGATTTCTCGCCGCCACTTAGAGAAAAGTAAAACAAACGTCTTCAGTGCATAAAACCAATCTGATTTTATTATCCATAATTCTACTCCTTAAATACTATTATCATAACTGTTATACTTATCTTCTATCTTACTTCTACATTTTCATAATTACTAACAATCTATTTCTTAGCTCCTATTGGTTGTAACATAAAATAGGATCTTATTTCTATTTAGTGATACTCGCGGTACAATCGAGTGCAAGGATATTCAAAAATATATGTTATGCTATGACTAACCTAGCACACTCGATTGTACTTCACATATTTTTGTCACTCATTTCATTTTTATATTAAGTGCAGTGGCGGTGCATATATGGATACACTACATAATAATCAAACATAACATAACGATGATAGCGAAGACGAAAAAAGATGGTCTACAAATTCTGTCCGTCTGTCTGTTCGTCTGTATGTTTGTATAGACACCTAAAGCCCGAACGGGTGGGCTTAATTGCATCAAACTTGGTATAAAGAGTTTTTAAGGTATAGTACATAGGGGAAATTGAAATTTTTTCAGCTCAAAAAATAACAGTACCTGCCAAATAACCGTTACGCTAAAGCTTTTTTCTAGAATAAATATGGCAGAAAAAAATTAAAAAAAATGTCAAAAACGGAACTTTCTGTAGGACCGTTTTTCTTGCTTTCGACTATCTCGAAAACGCCTCAACTGATACTTTCGAAATATCACACACATATAGGTCCCGGTAGCTCAATTTATACTGCATACCAATATTTTTAAAAGATAGTTCTCTGTATTTAAAAAAAATAAATTAAAAAAAAAATTTAACTTTAAAAACTGCTCATTAAACTTTTTTTTTTAAATTATAAATATTTAAATGTATTTGCTGAATACCTATGAACTGGCGTTTTTAATTTTTTTTATTTTTTGAAAAATGTTTTCTGAGATTTTTTTCGAAAAACTTTTTTTCTCAAAATCCGCTTCACAGGTTTTTATAAATTTATTCTCATAAATTCAAATTTTTCCAAGAAATAAAATGGCGTACTTATTTTTCAGCTCAAATTATTTATTTAAGAATTTCAAAAAACTAGTTTTTATTAAAATCTCAAGCCCCAAAACCACTGTCACACATTAGAGCAAGTTCGTGCGACCCAGTCGTGCATTTTATTTAATATACCTTCATTATGCAGCCACTTAGCATTTATCGAACATAGGAGCAAGTTCGTGCGACCTTTGCAACCCCTTCTGACAACTGTCAGTGTTTTACATTCTTTCGCAAGCTAAATTGAGTACTGCTCAGCTAAAAACTCAAGATAAAATTTTCTTGGGTGGAAATTTGTATGGAAGATAAATTTTAGCGCGATCTGAATACTAGGCTTAAAAGTAGAACAAATTCCTATGTGGAGCAGATTCCCGTGAAATAAATTCCCTGAACCGTTTAGGCTTGTTTTTGGGAAAAGAAAGATATTCCAAGAACTAACTATACAAGAATTTTACAATTTGTATTTCTACCGACTAACGTTAAATTTTGTCACCTAGAAAATTCTTTAATTTTGAGAATTTTAATCTTAATATTAAAAATCCGCTGATAAAAGTAAAAGATGCGAGAACCTTTTTAACGATCTGCAAAAACAACTCAAAATATTATATCCTCAAAATTTAGAGCATAGTTTTCAATGAATTAAAAAAAATTGAAATTGTTTATTTTTCCATCAATCTCAACACTATCACCATCGCTGTCTCCTTCATTAAACTATTCAATAAACTCTTTAAATTCAAGACACAAGCTTCTTCGAATATTCATGACTCCATTAGAAATTTCGCGTAAATTTCATTTTCAAAAATTTCATTCATCCAACTTTGCTGTGCATCAACTCGAACATCACATAGTATTCCAATGTTCTGAACTAATTTTTCTTTTTTTTAATCTCTGCATCATAGCCTTGGCATAATTTCTCCATGAATATGCAAGTAAGAATTTAAATTAAACAACGGAGCTTATCTCATAATGACGACGACTCGACGAGGACTCGAGGACTCGGCTATACGACAGCGACGTTTTCCTTGGTTGTCACCTTATGCTCTTCTTTTCCTAACTATACAACGACACTACGACACTACGAGTATATGATATCACATTTTTGATAAGAATTTAATTTTTTCTTTTTCATTTTTAATAAATGCAACATGGAAGGATAGGAGGAGAGGATCCTTGATAGAGCCAGACAAAGACAGAGACACCGACATTTTTGAGCTTAAGTGTATGTGCACTTTCCCAATGCAATGTCTGGAGTAGGATAAACTTTAGCCTTAATTTTTGGCTTTGTTGACACTTGGCACTCATATATGCCCCATGAAGCTCTAGCTTTGCACATAATTTAATATGTTAAGGATAACTTAGAACTTGTTGGAGTTCGGAGGACTGTTTTAGAGTTTTTGAATCTCTTCGGTGTTGGGTTTTTGAAGTTCGGTCTTTGGTCCTCGGTGCTCGGTCTCTTCGGTCAGCTATGAACACAAACACTACTTTATCCTATACCCTGCCTGCCTGGGCTGGAATTTTGAGATGCGAATAATAATAATAATAATTTAAATATAAATTTTTCAAAACTTGTGACTTTGGCACATGCAGTGCATGCAAAAAATTTAACTTTAACTGGGTCAGATCAAAGACATGGACCAAACTGGGAGATATATCTGCGGCAGCGACATAGAGTCACTGGGTTTGTATATGGATTATGGATGGTGGTGGAGATTCCATGGTATCCTTTTTTTTTATTGCATTTTTTCAAAAGCTGCTCCCTCGCCTCGCTTCGTGAGACCGCAGGAAACTTTTGACTTGACGGCGAAAACTTGACATTCAGCCTCTTGAAATTTTCCAAGTAGATATCCCTAAACTTTTGTGCACACAGCTCAAAGATGCAATCGGGATGATAAATATTTTATATGCTACAACTGGTCCTTAATGCAGATACAGCTATTTTATATGGATGATGCTCAAGCTCCAGCTCCAGTTTCATCCTCAGCGTCTTTGGTTTTCTTTCTTCTCCTTCTCCATCTATATGTATATTCTTGTGATGACAATATAAGAAGAGGCAAGAAAAGGATACTACATTCTCTGCCGCTCCTCTGTGGCATAGAGATTCAACCTCTTTAAATCGCTGGCTGGCTGGAAGAATAGTCTGTTCGTTTTGTTAAGAAATGGGTTGGCAAATGTAGGTCGCTCCAGGCAAAATGGCAATGGACCTCAATTTCTTTTTCTTCTCCTTCTTTTTATCCTCCGTAGCAGGAGAGGCAAAGGACGACTCTGAGTGAGTTGCTTGTTACAATTGATTTAGTGGTTGCGGGAGCTCAGAGCCGTTGTATGCCCCATAGTCCGCCTGGAGAAAAGTAATTTGCATCTTCGCTTCGGTACGAATTACCAAGCAATGGCGACGCTCGGGCAGGGAGGAAAGTTTTTTGCCACATAGAACCCATGTTATTTTGTTTTGTACAAACTTCCCTACGAAGTATGTGGTTTGTTCTAGATTTTAAAGCTGTGAATTGTGTAATATGGAGGACATGCCAGAAAATTTATTTTTGTCGTTCTTATGCGACTATGTGGTGTGGGTCTGGAACTGGAACTGGAACTGGAGTTGGAGCTGATGTGCGGGTTGTTTTATTTTATTATTTTAACATGACTTTCAGCTGTTTTTTGGAATTTGTAATGTTTGGTTAATACGTGCGTATTGGTTGTTTTGGGTAAAGTGTCTTTATCTTTATAATATCTACATTTTGAGTCTGCTTGTTTGTTTTTTTGTCTTGGAATAAAAAAAAGTTGTGAGAGTGCTCCTTCCACGGCTATGAGGACATAGCGGAGACATATTTTATGGTTTTTTTTTAATGTGTTTGCTTGCCACTATGGTTTATTGAAAACCGCCGGTGGATGAATATCAGCATTTGAAATGTTTTCAGCGGTCATGTTTTCTTTCTGAAGAGAAGCAAGTGGGCATTTTACTTGTGGCTAGAATATCAATCCCTGAATTTGGACGCTTCGGAGCCGGGGAAGGTGTTTTTGATAACGATGTCTCGCACCCTTACGTTATGCATTCGTAAAAAATACAAAATTTTTTTGGACAATCAAACATGGCATGATAGAGATGCCTAAAACAGTGGGTCTGACAATTCTGTCTCTCTCTCTCTCTGTTTCTGTCTCTATCGGCACCTACAGCCAAAACGGCTGAATTCATTTGCCTCCAACTTGATACACAGCATTACTTTGATGTCCTACATAGGGGTTTTTGGAATTAGCATTCTAGCTCTAAGACTAACGGTACTTGCCATACGATTTGTAGTGAAAAAATAATTTTTCTCAAAAATGGATCCTACGATTTTGATAAAACTTTCTGAATAGTCTTTTCTGTGCAAAATGTATGTTTTGGTTTGAATAGTTTTATCAGCAAAAGTCTTATAACGGTACGTCCCATAGGACCGGTTTTTTGAAATCCTATTTTCTCGTAAGCCACTTGACGGATTTCGATGAAATTTTTAATGTAGAAGCCCTTTTAAAGACGAAATATTATAAATTTTAAAGTTTTCGAAAATCAGTTTTTTTAAGTTTTTTTAAAAAAATTTAAATTTTTTTTTATTTTTTGTTTTTTTTTCAAAAATGGTTTAAGTTTTTTTTTTTTTAATTTTATTTTTCTGATAAAAATTACAAAGTGCAAGAAGTAAGCATATTAAAAAAAAATTTGGAATATATTTTGGAAAAGTTTTTCAAAAAAAGCTGTTTTTTGAAAAAAAAAACTGATCGAACGATTTTTACCTATTGATTTTTAAGAGATCAATAAAATTTCATTTAGTTTTTTTCCTACTTTTTTCCAAAATCTCAAACCCCAAGACCACTGTCTCACATAAGAGCAAGTTTGTCCGACCAGTCGTGCACTTTATTTTCTTAAACATAAGCGAGAGCTACAGTACGTTTGCAACGAACTGTTGGATACCCTATTCCCTATATTTTTGTATGTGTATGCGTTCGCCTCCCACAACCAGCCGATGTTCCAGTTTCAGAAACAAAATTATTCTTTAGCGGACAACATTAATTTTGTGTGGTTTGATGTTCAATTAGTGCTGGCACAGTAAAAAAAAAAAGGCGTGCGCCACGCCCAAAGTTAAAACTTTTTATTGCCAAGGCAATTAGTATGAGCTCAGTGACATTCAATTTTATTCTTGCAGATCGATTTGAACAAAACAAGGGAAAACTTAAATTTTTAAAAATTAGATTTTGAATGGAAATAGCAATTATGGTTGTTTTTAAAAATTCTTGAAACATACTCTACTACGTAAATAAGGAATATAAATCTTAATGTTAATTTTTTACTTCAACACTGCGACTGATAGTTAAAAAACTTAAAAATTTAATATACGAATTTTGACGGAAACGCCCCTTAAAAGTGGGCGTGTCTTAAAAAATTGAAGCACTAACTGAGCTTTAATCATTAGTCAGTACTAAGGCATATGTGTAAGACTACAGCTGAATCGAGTAGTTTTTAAACGATCTTACCTGAACAAAGGTATTTTATCAAAATCACGCCTTTAAAAGTGGGCGTATTGAAAAAATTAATACAAGAAAGTGCACAGATATATTTTTCATAAAACGAGCGGACGGGAAAAAGGTTTTATTTGAATATTTATAAGTACCTACCTTAAATTTTTAAAACTACGTTTTTTGTTCTTTCATGAAAAGCGGGCGAAAACCACGCCCAAAATTTAAAAAAAAATTTTCATACACAAACGTTTTAGTTTCTACTAAGAGACTCAAAATTTTGGCTTGCGGATTCATTATTTTATTTGCAAAAACAATTTTTTATACTTTCTAGTGAAAAGTGGGCGTCAGCAACGCCCAAAATCAAACGTTTTGATTTCGCACACAAGATGTTTATGTACAAATAATGCCCACAAAATTTAATGTTTTTTGCTTTAATATATCAATTGTTATTTTATAATAACAATATTGATGTTTTTGTATGAAAAATTAGCGTCAGGCACGACCAAACTGGAATATTTTTATTCAATTGGAAAAAGGTTTACCTAAAGCTTACGTGTGCAAAATTTAAGCGTTATGCTTTTATCGTAACTGTACAAAAAACATAATTTAATTTTATTAAATTGAGGTTGTTCATCAAAAATGGCTATTGTGGGCGTGTTTGTAGGCGGATTTTACCGGTTCAAGAACTTAGCCTTACTCTTGAACCAAAGATTATATATATATCAAATTTCAGCTTACTAGCTCAAAAATTGCGACCTCTAAAGAGTATACATACGGACGGACGGACGGACGGACATGGCTAAATCGACTAGGCTTTTGAATCTGAGTCAGAATATATATACTTTTCTATACCTAACGGTATTATTCCTCTATGTTACAAACTTCACACCAAATACAATATACCCATTCTATGGAATAGGGTATAAAAGGGGGGTTTTTAGAGGTATAAAAGTTTGAAATGGAATAGAACAAAAATGATTTTTTAAATTGACATGAAATTTACTTTATTCGAAAGATAATCTTCTGGCATTATAATTTAAATATGATATCTGGCATATGAACGCCACGGCTGGCTCGGACGTAGTCTAATCTGGAGATCCAGTTTTCGATGACTTTTTCCAACATTTGTGACCGTATATCGGCAATAACGCTGCGAATATTGTCACCAAACTAAAAATAAATCAATTGACAGCTGACAAAATGGCCGCCAGTTAGAATAGTATTGCCAACTCAAAATTATACCTCTTATAAAACGCCGGGGGAAAGTGGCGCGATCAAGTGGAGGAAGACTACGACCAACTCAACTTTCATAACTGGAGGCAAATGGCTAGGGACAAGACTAGCTGATTGGGTATTGTTGATTTAAATCTAAATCTTAAATCGTACCTTTAATGATACTGGAAATACACTCTAATGCAAATGAACACTTGTCTTTCTACTCAGTGTTAGTTCTTACCACACGAACGCATCTAGTTCAATTATTAGTATTGCCGTGGAAATAGCAAGCTTGGAAATTATTCCCTCTGACAAGTAGGTACCAATATCACTTTCAAAACATAGGACTTGATAAAAAGCGGTGGTATACTTATCCAACAACAAAGCCTGAAGTTATAATCAACCTTATCAAACATTGATTCCGATCTCTATTATATTCAATTTTCTTGGTATCTTAGATGTAAATATAAAATGGCTTTTTCCTAAATTATCAATTAAACTTCAAAATATTTTGGTTTAAATCAATTTTTCTTACTAACGCAATTAGTTTTTGAATTAACAAAACATTTATCAAATTCAAAAACAAAACTCCAAGTATCTTTAATTCAACACTTAACTGTGAACAATCCATTAAACATCCAACTGAAAACCAACCGAAAATAACTCTAAACAAATAATCCTTGTACCCGCCATCATCGACAGAGAAACACTTTGCTAATATAAAACATTTAATGACTACCAGAGAGAGTCCTTCTACTCCCAACAATAGCAACAACGACAAACAATACAACCCTTCTTCATTCATTCCCTATGACACAAGTGAAACTTTTTTAATTATTATCTTTCATCATCAGAACTCTGCGCATAAAGTATTCCCGAACCAAGCCCATACCATATTCCATGGAGCCAAAAAAAAAATAAAGAAACTTTACCAAAATGAAACATTGTCATCGTAGTCATTAGCCCTAATTCTAAAACGCTGCTTCTTCCTTTTATCCTTTTTTCGCTGACAGCATCAATAAAAAAAAGGGTCAAGGAATAATGCTTGAGTGGAGTGAAGAAGATACCCTTAAAGTGAAGAGGAGCAGCTCTCGAGCAGCTCAGACATGCTAAAAAGAATTTACATAAAATTTCGATTGAACGCTATTCATTTGGCCGTTATGGTGCCAGATGATTTTTCTATCTTTCTATCCAACGAATACAAAAAAACCAAACAAAAGTTTCTTCTTTCCTCTTGGATGCGAAATTGGGGATAGGTACTTTTCCTGGAAATAAAAGTTCTTCTGCTTTTTTGTAGGTAATTGGGAGAATTAATAGGAAATAAGCGGTAACTGGGATGGACTTTTTTCAATGGGGTATTTCCAGGAAATGAAATTTGGTCTGTTGGCTACGCTTACGTCTCAATGACGCCGCTCCTGCCGTCCTTCGACCCGACCGGAAACGATTAAAAGCCTGAGAAGAAGAAGTTTTTATTTCATGATACGTATTTAGCAAGCTTCATCGATACTTTGGATCAAACCCAGGAAAGACTAAGCAAAATAATTATTGAATTATTGAAACAAGACAACAACTATTAAATTGCTTAGAACTTGAAGTCACGCTTAATTGTAGCTTAAAAATCAATTAGGTAAGGGAAATCTAAGCAAACAATAATGATGAAGAGTTATGTAGACAACGGCCTTAGCTCTGATAAAGCTTGCTACCCGATAGATAACCCAAATCAAGAATAATTGTACTTTTTAAGTATTCGGATGAACGAATGTACAACACAAACCGCGTGCTATTGATGTGTGTTCTCTCTTCTTCTTTCTTCTGTTCTTTGTCACTTCGACTGTCAATCAATCCTCTCTCAGAAAGATGGCGGCGTAGTTTGACATTCACCTATTACCTCTGTTGGGTGCCAGCTGTCAGAGAATTGAGATATCACCGGGAAATGCAAAGCTGATGAACTTGTTAATCACGGAACATCAGCACAAGCTTTTTAAGTATGTATTCCTATTGCGATCCGAAACGTTCTAATGATTTGATTCCTCTAAGCAGACGGCACATTAGCTCCATTAAAGGTGTCAGTACAGGACACTGTCTCTTAGGTAGACACCCCACTAGACTTGGGAAGCTTACCGCTATATAAATCAGCTGTTATTCAGAGAATTAATTATTTAAAGCAAATGCGATGCCACCAGAGTGTGATGTGGTTTCACATGTGCTTGAGAGCGTAGGTAGTTTTGCGGAAAAATCTTCTTTCGTACAAGTGCAGTTACAAGAGTACTTAGATCTAGAAAAACACAAACCAGCCGGCCCGGACAATTCTGAAGCGGTTTGCATCGACGCCGTCAAAACCCCTACGTAATCTTTGACATATCTGACCAACTCTACAGGTCTCTTTCCAAGTGGATGGATTGCTAAACGGCATGTGACCAGCCCGTTTGAAAAATGAGCTCACCTTCATCACCCTCAAACTAACGACCGATTGAACTTACGTCACTTATTTACAGAAACTGTACGGGTTTTGTAGCAATAGGTCCACTGGTGATATGATAGTGTATTTTGCCGAACAGTTGAAGAGTCTAGTTTGGCATCAGGAATGTGTGGTGTGCATTTGGTATCGGCGAACCACTTCTTCGGTGGATTAGAGTGGAAGTTACTTATCGGACCGTTTAGTTCACATTGTCGTGGACTGTTTTCAGTTTGATAATCCAAAAATAAATGCTGGTGTGCCCCAAGGTTCCATTCTATCTCCGAATCTTCTCTATATCTTAGAGTCCATGAAATTGTTTTGCTGATAAAAGTACACTTAACTTTTCTTATTTATTTCCAGATTTAGTTCCCTGTTCCTCGGATGTGGAACTACAACGGCAGCGTATGATAAACTAATTGGATTGCGACCTTGTCAGTATTTTCCAAAGGGAATTATCAACGGCGCGGCGCGGCGTAGAATTGAATGCTTCAAAAACTCAATGCAATGCTGTCTTTTGTCATTAAAGCAGAACACATCCCCTATCCTTATGTCACTATTTATGAGTGGCACTTCCGTTGGGGAAACCGAACAGGTTTGCATTCTCAGTAGATACGTGTATTAGAAAAACCACCTTTATGTGGAAACACATACCAAACGTCATCAAACATGCGGTACAATATTTAGGAGTTAATTTATATTAATGGAAGAAATATGGCTACAATCTTCAAGTCCCAAGCTTGATTGAAATTCTCATTTTAGGGCAAGTGACCCTGTTACCCACTTGCATCTCCTAGGTAGGATTCAGAATAGGGCCTTAAAATTACTAGATCAAGGAACCATTACGGGAAAAAAAAATTTCTCTCACACATAATTATTATCTAAGTAGATGCGTTCGCATTTTTTAACTATTTACATGTCATATAACAAGCATCGCTGCGGAATACCCACGTAGAAGCCAGATCGTGAGTGGTTACCCATTTCGTGAGCATTTCAAGTAATCTCGAAAATAGCTAAAAGGGCAAAAGATCATTTTCTTACCTTCTAGAGCAAAAAAACGGGTATTTTAATTCCTCAGACTATTTGATTAAAAAAAATGTGTTTTGTCGTTATCAAGTTGATCATCGTTGACAAAAAAAATTAAAACTTTAAACGAATTCATTCCGGTTCTTTGACTGAACGCGCTCATTTTTACTTTTCTCAATCTGAATGCAAAACAAACGTTAAATGTCAAATCGACATTTTGTGTCATTTGTGCTGCTTCATTAATTGGAAGTTCATTTTTGAGGGCGTTGTTGAGAATTTTTGTGAGCAGGTATGTTTTCTTTTATTTTTTAATTCATTGCAATTATATTTTAAGTAAAGGCGAACAAAAAACGATTATAAGTTAGCTGGCTAGAGGAGTCAACATTTCCTGCTTGGCTGAGACCAGTTGCGAGTTGCTACAGACGACTTCAAGGCATCGTGCATATCTTGCGACACAACATAATGTATTTTTGTGGAAAAAGTGAAATCTTGCGCCGCAGTACTGAATCTGGATCCATACACAAAGCAAATTTAAAATCGATCAAAGGTAACACCTGGAATCAAAACAGCATTTTCAAAAAAAAAAAAAAAAAAAAAACAAAATCGGCAGAGATAAAACTAGATATATGAGTGTTTTTTTTTTGCTGCACATAACGTTGTCACTGAAATTGTTGAACATCTCATTACTTTGCTTAGACATATTCCCCGACTCACAAATATTGTTAAATGTTTAACTGTCGAACTTAATGCTCCCAAACTATAAAAAAAAAATGCTTGCTGTTTAGTAGGCGAAGGAGCTCCTAAATATATTGCAACAAATTTAATTTTCGATACCTGTTGAGAAAGCACCGACATAAAACCTTCACCACACAGTGTGCTACCTATACTCTATTCGAGTGATTTGTTCAGCACAAGGAAGATAGGACGTTTGCCTCTCAGTCTGGCTATATTGGCTTGCATACATCGGTCTCAAGTTAAAGCTCTCACAGGGTTTCCATACTTTGCATAGTAAATTGCCGCAAATCGAGTAAATTATACATTAGGGTTACCATCTTATGATTTAAAACAAAAAATCAAAAATTATTTATCTTCTTCCACACCACCAAGCGTTTATTCAGAAAGGATACAAAAACAAAAACAAATGACAACACCTCCCTATCAATCAAAAGCTGAAAAAGCTACAAAATCCAAATCTCAACATAGAAATGCAGTAGCGAGATCCCTTTTTTAAAATCATGGCAACACCTTTGAGATGTGCTTTGTGCGATGACGATGAGGGTTGTTTTTGTTATACTGAACAAAAAGAAACAAAAATTAGTCTGCTTTTTGCAGTCAAACTGAAAGGTTATGGGTGCTGCCAAATTTATCGAAAATCACAACAACAATTCTTGTGTGTTCAGTGGTTTGGGTTTAATTTCAGAGGCAGTTTCTGTTTTAGTTTGCCATTAGGATTATCTGCAGGCATCATTGGTAGATAAAAAGCTCCCTCATAAGGCATATGCTGAACAAATCACTCGAATAGAGTATAGTTCGATTTCTTAATCCCGATAATGGAAAAGTTGAGACAAAATTATTGGATATGTAAAATATAAATTCAATGGATTCTGGAGCAGATGCTTTATTTGATTAGTTTTCAAAAATAATGACAGCCAAAGAAATGCATCTTAAAAATATTACTAAGATGGCCTAAGATAATGCATATGTGATGGTTGGTAAGCGAAGCTCATTTTACACTAAAATAAAACAAGTATAGCTATGCCGAGATAATATTTCTTATGAAATTAATGTACCTATATTTATGTCCTTCGTCGGCTAAAGTGCTTTCAAGGATCTACCAAAAGAGTGGGAAAAGCTCATGCGAGAAGTTTCAATATTGTATTTCTGGAAGTGCCGAAAATTCGGCAGAGTTAGCCGAATTTCATGAATAATTCGGTGTCGAAATATTGTTCTTTAATGACATGATCAACTTGCCATATTGAAAGATCCTAGTTAATAATCTTATAATTGACCTGAACAGTATAAATATTGGCCAAGAATTTAATAACACTTTAGCTGAACTTGGTTTGAGTGCAGATAAACCTGTTCAAGATTTAATAAAATTGCTATTGCTGAAACATTAAATCGTTTAATATGTGAGGATAGTTCAATATTTCAAATGGAATTTGTCTCTGTATTTCTGCTGTTGTAAACAAAGTTGATCCCAGCTTATTAAATCAATCAAAAACACACTTCTATTCTTGTCAGCGAAGATCAAAAGCCTTCCTTAAGAAAATTATACCCAACATTCTTGATATTCTGGAAACACCTTCAAAAAGGCACTATTACAAAAAAAAAGTCTACGACCCAAAGAATGAAACATCAACTTCAGCAGATAAGGCAGTAGCACAATCCGAAATCAGAGGCTGATCAAAAGCTTAAGAGCAGTTAACGACATAATCATCTACAGTCAGTTCTGATAATGGTCGTGGCCAGAAAAATACAAAGAAGAATAAAATAATGCTTGTCACATACAAATCTAAAAAAAAAAAAAAACTAGCAATTATATCTTAAGAACTATTCTCCAAAGTCACGTTCAATATAAATATTTTATATGTCACACCTTTGGAAGTCTAAGTTAATTTTATTCCAAACACATTTGTCAATATTCTTCCTCCTCGAACTACACTCTTCACAGTTCTTTGTTTTATTAATTAACAAAAAGAAAAAAAAAGAAGTTCCTCTAAGATAAAATATCCAATCCAATGAATGCTCTGCTCTACTGAAAGGACACGTTATAGATACTTGTGACTTCTCTCAAATGATATTCCCTAATTTATATGCCCGAAGCATCAAATCACCCATGGAATTGTCCTAGCGATATCGCATCCTCGACGTTCGTTCGTTGGTTTACTCTGTTGCTGCTGCTGTTGTCACATCTTGATACTCACCATTTATAACGCTCAACGTGACCGTCACAATGGGACCATTCGATGGACTACATGTGTAATTGCCAGAATCTCGTTCTCGTCCTGGTTTTTTCTTTTTTTTTGCCACCATGATGATTAATGAACCACTCTACAGTATGTGTATATACGGGAGCAAACACAACCGAATAGAACGAAGCAGCAACTTCTAGATACAGTATCTTATTGGATTCAAACAAAATGCAAATAGACCATGAGTATGACACCACCTTCAACACCCGATACACTTCAGCACCAGCAAATATCATTCCCCAGTCACATCATCATTCCCAAGATGGTTATCGGTTATTTGCAATTTATTTCACTGAAAGATACAGATACATAATATATGTATGTGGATGTGGGGATGTGTTGCCTCTTCGGTATCCGAAAGATTCTTGTCGAATTGTTGGCGGGTGGAATCGGATGTCAACTGCTTCGAGCCATGATACCACATAATGAACGTGGCTGCCTCGGGTGCTCCTCTAACTGTGCAACACAGAAGGATTGTGATGCCAGCTTTGACATATCGATCAGGAAGGAAGGATTCGGGATCTGTTCTGCTTGTTATGTTACACATCAGGAAAATACAAAAACAACAAAAAATACATCATAAGCAGAACCCGCGTAGATATGAGTTCGAGTATATGTATAGCGTCTTGTTAGTAAATTGTCAAGAAAAAATTATGGTTTATATTTGCCATTGCTTTGAGTGTCACTGATGTGCATATGAAGTGCATCCAAGTCCGTACAGATAGATACAAATATACTTTCGGAGATATGGAACAAAAAAAAAAGTACTAACCAACCTCCAGCGAACCAGAAAAATCATGCATACGATGAAATTTTTCGAATGTTTAGAGACGTGAATATGAACGCAAAATGTTCGCGAAAACCGTTCTCGAACATCAGAGAGAACCAAGACCAAGAGGACAAGGACAAGGACACGTGGCAGATTTAAGATGTCAATAAATAGAGTGAAAATGCAGAGAACGAAGAAATCCATTGGGATAAATGGAGTACGTGATCGAAATCATCAAGAGTTTACTTTACTGATGTTCGGTTGTTTCAAGAAGGATATGACCGTTTATTTCGCTACGCCACCATATGTTAACTGTATATCATTTCCGTTAATGGCAGGCATCATAATACACAATATTGTATACCTAATTCTTGAATGTGTGCGGTTTCTATAGAATAATATTATATCCAAATGTATACTGTACCACCAGACAATTTGTCGATTATGAATTGTAATGAATTGGACGTGTTTTTTGATAGCTCTGGTTGGTAGTGGTTGTTCGATTGTAATACTCAAAGGAATAAAGGTTTATAGAAATTATTACTAGATAATGGGAATCATAAAGGGAATTGAGTCAAATTGATGAGGGTTTCACACATTCCAAGTATATGTGGAATCTTATTTGGGAATATTGAATAAATGAAATTGATTATGTATTCTATTTTTGATGGATTCGAAGGTTTTCGTTGCAGAATTTGATTGAACATTTGCAGCTGGGCTTATGATCTGCGAATATGGAAGCATAATTTGCTTCAATGATGAAGAGGCATAAGTCTTTTAAACATCGCTTATAAGATCCTGTGCAGCGTTTTATGCGAACTTCTGACTGCTGATGCTCTTGTAGGTCCTTACTAATGCGGCTTTAGACCTGGAAAATCTACAACCGATATTCACATTACGCCAGATCCTGGAAAAAACCCAAGAATGTAACAGCGATACCCGTCACCTGTTCTGTTCGTCGATTTTAAAGCAGCCTGTGACTACGACAGCGTAAATAGAAATTAACTGTATGGTGGCATCTCCAATTTTTGAATCAGGATGATGTTGGAAATTGCTCGCTGTTCCGTCAAAGTTTGCAAGGGACTCCGCTGAAACCTTCGAAACCACAACAGGGGTAAGACAAAGTGACGCACTGTCATACAGCTGTTTTAACATGTGCTTGAAAATGTCATACGGAACTCCCATGCCAGCACATCGGGCACAATTACTTGGGTTAGTGGACGACATTGACGTGATAAGAAGAACAAAGCGAGCAATAACCGGTGTCTTAACTACTATGGAGTCAGCAGCAAGCAGAATGGGACTGAAAATAAATGAGGACAAGACGAAATATATGCTTTCATCAACAAAAGTAAAATCCCACCACCGACGGACTTGATGAAAACCTGACCATTGAAAGGTATATGTAACTTCGAGGTAGTCCGTAGTCAATGAATTTGTCTATGTGGGTACCTGCTGGTGTAATTACAGGCAACAACATAAGCGCTGAAATCAAACGCAGACTAACTTTTGCTCATCGCTGTTTCTTTGGGCTGAATAAAGCAATTGAGGAAAAAAGTCCTATCGAGAAGAGACACTGTACAGAACACTCATCATCCCGGTCCTGCTATATGGTGCAGAAGCATGGACTCTCCCAATCGGATGAAAATTCACTTGGAGTCTTCGAGAGAAAAGTTCTGCGTAATATCTATATAATCCTGTCTGCGTAAGCCGAGAAGAAAACATTTGGCGAAGAAGATACGACAACGAACTATACGTGCTGTACAGCAACATAAGCCCAGCCAGAAAAATTCGAATTCAGCGACTAAGATAGTTGGGCCATGTAGAGCAAATTGCCATCGACGCTCCAGCTCGTAAAGTCTTCAACGCCAAACCAGAGCGAGTCAGAAGCCCAAGTAGATCTCATCTTCAATGGCGCGTCCACAGGTAGAAAGATCTGAGGACTGGGAGTGCGAAATCGGAGACAGCAATCTATAGATCGAGCAGGCTAGAGTGGCATGTTAAGCAAGGCCTAGAAACAACACGCTCTATTCGAGCCAACATCAGTAAGTAAGTAAGTAATATGGAAGCATTTATTGGTGCATAACAGAGGGCTAACCACATTTCACAGGGATATAAATCCACAAGTTAAAAATCCAAAAGTCGAATATTAATTATGTCTCACCCAAGTCAGTCCTGTTCCACATTTCGACATTCCATGTGGTTAGCGCCCACCGGATCTTCACCGCGTCAAAGACTTATATGGATTTAAGTACTTTTTTTATCAGCCTGTATAAATAATAGTTGGTCTTCGTTAGCACTTAGCACAAAATTTTGATTTAAATTGGTTTCCAACGAGTGGAAGAATTGAAAATATCAAACAGATAGTTGAAAAACTCGACTAATTCTGCAGTGCCGTTTAAAGTACGAGAATCCGTATCACCTGAGCTTTGCAAAGTAAAGAAAAGAAGGCATCACTTAGTGTATTGCTAAGAACTTGAGTATCCAATCGAACTTTAATTCGTTTAAACAAATTTGGAAGCACATGACCGGTTGTTAGTTTGAAGAGAAGGTGTAGATTGGATTTGGAGTCCATATTGTAAAAATAAACTATTTCCCAACATGTGGCAATGTGGCTTTACAAGACATACCCGAGCAACTATAGATTATGTTGTTTTAAAGAACGCTGTAGACTTCACCAAAAGATTCCTCAGCATGACAAAAGAGCAACTATTTTGGAATTTGGACATTATAGTGTGCAATGGGATGATGTCTCCATCTTTTTCAACGCCCTGTGACATGATGACTAATATGCAGCTAGGCCATTGTAAAGTCAAATTGAAAAAGCAAGTAATTTCATGTCAACGGAATATTTAAGGCCTTTGGCACAAGTTCTTGAATCTTGCTCAAACGTAGCTTCAGCTGTTTTGTACTTAAGCCTGAGAGAATTGAGTTTTGAGAATTTAGAATGAAACAACAACAACTTGTGTGTGCTAACACCAAGTTCATAGGCTGGAGTTATAGCTATTTAGTTTAGTTTTACTTCGAGCTGAAGATATAAATATCTATCTCCATCTCTTCAAGAGAACGAACTTTGTGTTCCGGAATTGAAAGATCTTACTCTGTCCGTTTCAGCGGTTCACTCAGAAATCTTTAGCGGAGTGTGTTATGAATAACCGAATCACTTACACTCTGAATTTCTTGAATGTTTTGCATTCTTTGAATTCCTCGGACTTCTTGAATTTCACAGCCCTCTGCTTCATCGCCCTCGGTTCTCAGATTTATATCTGGAACAGCGTTTCGAGCTTACTGACTTTTCTTGAAGCTATACTGAACATAACTTCCGAGAAGGGAATATCACAAACTTGAGAACTTTTCAGTACTTGAACAAGGGATTTTCAAAAGTTTTCTGAAAACTTCCCTCCTGTTATTAAACACTTTTTTTTAAATTGCTGAGAAAACATACCTTGAATATAAAGTTCATTGAAACAATAAATAACTGTTGGTGTGGAGTTTTGTATGCATTAAATTGAATTGAAATTAAAGAATGCAATTAGTAAGACAGATTAATGCAGAGTCTAAAAATGGAAGAAACATTTTTTTAAACCAAACTTATCCGCAAAGAAATGATGCGAAAATAATACATTTTACTGGCCAATTTTCGGCAAAAAAAATTACGATTAACGATAAGAATAAACAAACAAATATTAAAAACACTTACATGACCTCGCTCTCCGCTCGGAAACTGTGTACGTAGTGAGAATCTGAGAATGCCCCATGGCACACTTCCCTTTATTTTTCTTATGGAATTGCATTACCTAATTAATTTGCTTCAAAAAAAAACACTTCACTTTTTAGCAATTTGAAATTCGGTTCAAAATAAATGTTTGTGGCCAGTGTGTTTGACATTTCATTAACTGTGGGGAGTTTTGCTCATACATTAAGGTGAATTTTTAGAAACAGGGTTATGTTCAGGAAATAAACAAAGCTGCGACAACACTTGCTGGGATTTGATTTTTGATTTTTTGCAGACCTTTAAGAAAGTTTAATAGAAAAATATAATAGACAATAAGAATGAGGATAAGAATTAAGCTGTTATAAACATTTTATGAGAAGTGAACTCTGTTAAGGGGCCTGTTACATCGATCAGTAAAATTCATCAGTGAAAGTTGAAAACATGAATTAGGAATTTTTAACTGATGGTCGTTTATAGCGATCAGTAAAATATGACACGAACGACTTGCTGGTCACAAATGCATTAGTTTTCAGCGCCTTAATGTTTTCCAGATGACTAAAAAGAAATGAAAATTAGAACTACATTCTGATAAAAAAAATGAATTGACTTGTACAATCTTACAATCTGTATCACAGTTAAGCTGAGACCGCACTTGGTGGAACTCTACTGCAACTGATTCTTTGTATGAAATTCTACGAGTTCAGCCGCACTAAGCGGCAGCGCAACTGCACGTCAGCCACACTAATCGGCAAAGTTGGTCATATACGTATTTATTTTTATATATATTTCACTTCAATTTTAACGTTTGAAAACTTTTGAAAGTACACAAAGTAAAAAAACACTCATACGCAAAATAAAACAATGATAATCTCGCGAACTTGGTGCCAGTTGTGCAATCGTGGATCCTCGGGTCAACTTTATTTAATCCACCAAAGTCGGTGGGTTAACTCTTGAACAACTCTTGAACCACAGTCTAAGCTCTAATTATGTACACAGGAAACGAGGTCAATTGTTTTTAAATTTTGAACCGAGGATGAACCACGATTGCACAACTGGCCCTTGTAGTAAGGGAGGCGACCGTCGGATTACCAACCTCATCCGGAGACAGAATAAAACTATAATTGGTCGATAGTGTACGTAAACCCATTTGCAGAACCAGTGGTCGGCCAAATTTTTTCAAGGAATTTTAGGTGGAAAACCATCACTTCCGGTACCGTTTTTTGAAGAGAAACTACCTCATCGGGAGAGTGAAAATCTTTAAAAAGGGTAGAAAGAGTATCGTATCTAGATTCGAAAACTTTTGGTCGGGCAAAAAACATCAGGGAATAAATGCTTCCCCAACCATCTCAAATAACGGTTTTTTTGATGAAAATTTACTGTTGAAACCTATCCACATTGGTGTTTCTGGAATTTGAGAGAGCGATATGGACTAAATTAAATCTCTAATAATTGCATTTTCTTTTGTCAATCGAGCTGAATCAGTTGTAGCCTTAATGATATCTTCTAAGCGAAGCAAAGTTGTGTTAGAAGTAACCCTATATGAAGGGTTGAATATCACGTGGTATTTCGTCAAATCGTCTTCTTTTTCTAGAAGAACACCCACTCTGTTCGTTATGGTTGTTAGAAACTTCTACAGAACTACTAGCAACATGCGATAATTTTGGTTTAGCTGTAAACTGATATATTATACCAACTGTGTCATGAAGTGTATCTTTTCCCTTGAAAGTCTCGACGTAACGGTCAAACTTATCGAATGCTACATGGGTACTTTAATTTGTATCAATTTCTATTCCAGGTGGTATCAGTCTATTTTCTTCAAAGGCTGTATAAGTCATTTCTGTTTCAAGTTCCCCCGCAACGGTGTATCCTTCAGAATGTCCATATTTATTCAGTATTGTTAAAACTTTTTTACTACTTGTAAGCGATTTCATTGAAAGTCCTAACATTACGTGTTTGGATGGTTTTATTCTACCCTTTGTAATAATATGTATAAATTATATCTTCACATATTGATTTAATGTTAATGGCATCATCTTCTGATTTCTTCCTTCTTGTATCGGGTCCTTGAATCAAACAACTAACAAACTTATACAACTTTTCAGGAATAGTACATTCTCCTCTTGTTATATCATCTGGTTTCAATATATCGGGGAGCTTGGTTTTTATTATTGGCTTAACAGTATTACGAATTTCATAGGCTACTTCCTCAATGTACATGCTTCAGAAGATTTTTAAAAAAAGCAGTTTTTGACTAGCTTATTAATATCAATCCCGTTTTTATAAACAATTTTTTTATTATATGTATCAGAAACCCCAATTATAACAAGACTATGATGGACACTTTCTATTTTACTTTGTAAATGTTGTGACTTAAAGCAATCAAAATAATAAAATCTCTAAATAACTATCACTGATTTCTAGCAATAATGCTTTGTATCTTAAAAATAAATCTATAAAAAATATATTCATTTTGAACAATCTCTTCATAAATAAAAACTGATAAAGCTTCAAATGCATTTTCATGAATAGCCCTGTTCCAATAACCTTCCTTATGCAAATTTTTGTTGTTCGGCTTATTATAATGTTTAATGTTTTTATTTCTACATATTGAATGGTATGCAAAGTTTTTACAATTAAGAACATGGATATCTTCAAATTTGTCAGCTATTTTCTTTGTAGTTTTAATCATTTCCGCATTATAACAAATTGATACCTTTTGATTTCGAAGTCCTTGCTTTTTAATGACTTTGTTACAAAATATGCATTTTTAAAATTTTCTTGGTCCTGGTGATTCAATCATTGGCTGACAAGTCTGTAGTGATTGAATTTCGCTTTCATCTAATACATCAACCGAGGTACTCGATCGAGGCTAGAACAAACAAGCAATTGATAAAATGCGTTCTTTCGAAAGAAATAATAATTTTATTTACTTCATAGATGTTTGAACTATGAGAAGCTGGAAGATCATAGATTTCTCCCTGTTGATGTGCGTCTAAATACATAGGTGATATACATATCTGAGCCTAAATAAAGGCAAAAAATATTTATAAATGTATTTAAGATATACTTCAAGGAAATTAGGTTCTCCTCTTCCTCTGGGTACACTTTCTTGCATATTGTTTGAAATTAACATCAAACCTGAACTGGAGGGTTGAACCTGAAAGAAGAAAGGCACGCCTGATCTTTGAATAGCTTCTATATTATAAAGGGTCCGCCATTTAACGTTTTTTTTTTCAACTAGTGCTTATTTCGTGAATGGTAACACTTAGCTCATGTCTGATTTGACAGATAATTAGTTTTATCCTTCCGCTGAACAAATATGGTTGTGTATACGCTTACACAACGCTGGGAAATTTTCAGATGAAGCTCATTTTGATCTTTGCGGGTAAACAAGCAAAATTGTCGCATTTGGGGCACAGAAAACCCGCACACGCATACATTAAAAAGCCGATACAACCAAAACGAGTCACTTGTTCGTTGCGGATTTTGGCCCAGAGGCATAATTGGGCAATTTTTCTTCGAAATTGAGCAAGGAGTGGCCGTTACAATCAATGTCGATCGTTATCGGGCTATGTTGAACGATAATGTGTTTAAAAACTGGACCGATCGTGTAGGCTACTGCATGGCCAGCCGAGGCAGCCATTTGAATGAAATTATTTTCCATTATTAACCGGAAGGAGTGTTTTTTTAAAGTGAAACTTTTATTACATCGTCTCAAACTTTTTCGTCTGTGTGTTGCATGTCGCGTGACGGTCGGCCGCGGAGTAGGGATAAAGTGAAAGGCGCTCGTTAGTTTCACTTTTACGGTAGTTTCATAAAACGACACATGTTTTTTTATAAAAAAAGAAATTTGAGAAAATATTTAGTAGTTTTTTTTTATAGCATTTTCAAAAAAAAAAAGTTATTTGGCGGACCCGTTATTACTTTGTTTGCTAAGACTTAATCAGAAACTTCAATTGAAAAATTACTTTTCGGCTGTTTAAAGGGTGAAATGGACTAAAATTAAAAATGTGGTATGAGAAATTAAACTAATGAAATTCACTTAAGAGAAATTTGACTGTCCATTTTTCAACTTAAAAACAACGATAAAAGATTATAGTACACTCAGAGTTTTTTCATTTAAAAAAAAATCATCCATGTTCTCACATTTTAGTCAAACTAATTGGACGGTAAAAATATTTAAAGGAAATTAATTTAACGGTATAAATATAATTAAGAATCATAATAATAATAAAAGAGTATATCTACTTACCGTTGAGTAAGTAGTTGATGTCTTGCGTTTTGTAATGCATGCTTTATTTGATGCACTTAACTTATTTTCATTTATATTCAGTTTCCTATAACACTTTATATGATAGCCAAGATTTTCTCTGGCTTCAATAGAGAGTCTAATGTTTCCATATTTAAAATTTCCACTTTTACGAATTGCTAACATATTCAAAATTTTATTAAAAGTTTCTTCGGTAAAGTTAATAATTTTTTTAAATTCAGCGTGAATCCCACAAACACAACACTTTTTCATTTTGAATTATGTATTTAAATATTTAGCACAAATGAAAAAAAAATTAAAAAACAAGTATTAAAAACTAATTAAAAATGTTTTTGTAACAAATATTATACGTAAAAAATATAAAAAGTGTACTTTTTCGATTGTATTAGATGATTCTCGAAAAAATAGAAAAAGAAAAGGATTCAAAGCTAAATTGTATTTAAAAGAAACTCAACCGATTTATTTCGCAGACAAATTGAGTGTAATAATGCAAAGCAAAGAAAACAATAAACAGAACAGAAATTACCTATGTATTTAAAATTAAAGCAAAGATGATCTGATTCACTTTTCCTTAAACTTTCACTTAAACACCGATATTTTTGTTTCGCATACTTTTTTCTACACTCTGATTAAATCAAAGTGAAGTTTATTTACTTTTAAAGTTGATTTGTTTTAATTGGTCGGGGGGAGGGTTATTCCCTAAAAAAGTTTGCCCGACCTCCGGATTTGAAAAGAAGACAGTCTTACCTTTCTTTTGGTACCAATATCATCCATTTCCCGAATAGGTAAATTTTCATCAAAAAAGCCGTTATTTGAGATGGTCGGGGAAGCATTTATTCCATGATTTGTTTGCCCGACTAAATGTTTTCGAATCTAGATACGATACTCTCTACCCTGTATAAAGATTTTCACTCTCCCGATGAGGTAGTTTCCCTTCAAAAAACGGTACCGGAAGTGATCGTTTTCCACCTAAAATTCAGTGAAACAATTTGCTCGAGCAGTAGTTCTGCAAATGGTTTTACGTACACTATCGACCAATTATAGTTTTATTCTGTCTCCGGGTGAGGTAGGCAATCCGACGGTCGCCTCCCGGACTATTGGTAATTCTTCGAAAAATAAACACATTGCTTGCTATATAGTCAATTTTTTTTTTTGAGAGATTTGATACCTCACTATCACTTCTTGAATTGTTCCTTTTGAAACACTGAAATTTTTAACTAAACTATGATGTACTAGCAGCTGAAAATGTATGCGACTCTTACGCAGAGTTTCGTAGCTGATAGATTTTTTCTGTCAAATTAGCTTGTGACATAATAAAATTTTCTGCCTATAGATTACAGTACACTCTCCTTAATATTTTGTACCTGATGCAAACGGATCTACCATTCAAGCTCACACGGCTGCAATTTCTCGGGCGTCATCATTACAAAAATCAGTAAAAAAAAAAAAAAAAAAAAAGCCCAGTCCATGAAAAATTGCGTAACTGTCTTCTATTTTCTGTGTTTCGCGCATGAATAATTATAAGTCGCGTGTTCGCGTGTCTTCAAACCACAATCTCTGCTTTTTGTACACTAGAAAACACGACGAAAATCTAAGTCGACCTTCAAGATTTGAATTAATATAAAATTAATTTCTGAATCAATTAATCAAAAGAAATTTAAGTGATTTGATTTCATAAGCATGCCAAAGTTACGAAGCTCGGCTAATAGAAGGAAAAGGCACATAATTTCTTATAAAGAAATAAAAAGCTGCTGATGTTTAAATAATTGAAAGGCTCGAATATGCGTCACAAAAAATGCTTTAATGAAATCAGTGGATAAGAACCACATTCACCCACATTCACATTAACGTGTATCTCTTTGACAAATGCCAATTCCTTTCATTTCCAATGCTGAAATAAAAATTTAATTAACTTGCCAGAATCATATTTATCTTAGCACTATATCATGTACATGTCTGAACTCTGAAGTCTTATTATAGAAAGAGCAGTAATACAAACACAAAGTAAGGATTTTCGCGTATCCTTTATAACTAATTGAAGTAAACAAGGCCGTTCCCAAGGGGCACCACTAAAGAGACGTAATTTTTATAATTTTTTGTTCGAAAAAAGTTTACGAAATAGGGTATAGCCAGTGTTGGCAAGTAAGTTACATGAAGTAAGTTACTCGTTTAGTTACGCGTAACTAATATGAATTAGTTATGCCCAATATTTGGCGTAACTAATGTAACTAATGTAACTAAATGTAACTAACTGTAACTAAATAAAACTAACTCTAACTTAAAAATAAAAAATAAAAAAAAATCACATTTCATCCTGAATTCCAATCGACTATTGACAAAATTCTTTTATTAGCAAGGCAACGGCAACCTGGCAAGGAATACATATTGAAATTACTGTATTCCTGATGAGAAGGAAATCTAATAAAATATTATATTCTTGGAGCATACAAAAGATTTTTACTTACATTTAAAGTTTTCCCCTCTTTCTTGAGATTCTTGGACATTTCTTTGTTTATTTTGATTTATTTTTGTATGGTAAATTCAGATTTGATCTCAGATTTGGTCTCAAATTTCAGATTTGGCTCGCCCAAAGGAAATCAAACGAGATCTATTTTGTTTTATTATTTTAATTTTTTTTTTTTTTTTTTGCAGGAATATAGTAATTGAAAAACGTATTCCTTGCCAGGTTGCCGTTGCCACAGCTGGCAGCTGGCCCGACGGCAATATCAATCATCCAGCTTTGCCCTAATACAGTGTAGTCAAACGTCATTCGATCGGGTTTGTGGACGGAAGTTCTCAATTTCAATTTAACATAAAATGTGAGTTTTTGTATTTGAAAAATTCTATTAGTTATAGTTAGTTACATTTAGTTACAATTAGTTACATTTAGTTACATTAGTTACATTAGTTACATTAGTTACATAAGTTACATTAGTTACGTGTAACTAATTAAAATATCAAAGTTACGCGTAACTATCCAACACTGGGTATAGCTCATATCGGAGTCATGAAACGAATTTTTTGAAGAAATTAAATTATTACCTAACTGTAACATATCAACACAATTTGTTGGATGTCAAGGAGAAGAGACGCCAACGTCTTACTGGCTGTCACATTGGTGTAGCTGCAGCAAAGCACGTAGCAATGTCAAAGTTAAATGCACGTAAATCGTATTGCACGGCTACAATGTGAAGTAACAGCTGAAGCATAGAGAGTAGCTGAAGTACAAGTCGACTGCACTCCAACTTCACGAAGGTGCTGAGTTACAAAACAACAACAAACCAAAATCGAAGACATGATTTCTGTTCGAGCTCAGTGCTACACATTGTATTCGAGTATGCTGCTTAGTGCGCTTTGACATTGCTACGTGCTACAGCTGCAGCTACACCATTGTGCGCAGCCAGTTAAGAAGGAGAAGTATACGAAAAACGGGCGGTCGACTCCATTGAGATGATACGGAAGAGGCAATGCTCAAAATTTCTGACAGGAAGTAGTCTGTCTGTCCGTCGCAGGGACACAAATTGCAAGCCCAACCTTGCCGGTAATACAACGGAAACAAGGAACCAGACACACAATAGGTGATGGAAATGTTCAAAGAACACTGTTCCTTGTGCCATCAACACATAACTTAAAAAGGCATCGAAAAGAAGACTCCAACGAATATTGTGTGTGACAAACGATTCACACCAAAGAGTGTTTTTTAACTGCATGAGAAGTTTCAATGGTTGTTGTCTATATGGGTTGACAGTTGAGAATGTTAAATTGTGTTCACATTTCTGTTGAAAGGTTTGGCAATCCATCATGAATCGTTTAACGCCATAATACGCTTCCAAATCACGACTAAGAAATCCTGCGACGGATTGACCCTTGATTGACATCATTTCTATAGCCAAATACTTTTGCAAAATCTCATTTCTTTTTGTGTGTTTTTGACACCAGATAAATAATTTTACTAATTTGCATTGCATTTGATTGGCCTACCGCCATTCCCTAAAAATAATTTTTAAATTTTGTACGAAAAAGTCTTTGGGTATGGGTAACCACATTTATAAAGGTTTTCCAAATATTCAAAATAAAATAACCTAGAAATTCCAATACGGGAAAACCTTACATTCCCTTTTATTGTTTTCAAGGATTTAAGGATTTTGTAGGTTGTTATTTTGTTTGTATTTTTTTTTTTTTGTAAAACAAAAATACATGGCGCCTATTTGAAATAAAATACAACCCTGTAATATTATTTCAGTAAAATAAAACCTTTTTATATTAATCGCACCTTTTATGTGTGACAAAAGTAAACTCTTTGCACTAATTGCCGAGCAACCGGAGTGACAGCATTTCTAGTTGTTGTCAATTACAATTGATCAAACGGCACCCTATTTTTATTGACTTGTCAATCATTGAAATTTTCCACAGAGTGCATTTCGGTTTGTGTAATTTTTTTTTGTTGGATTTTTGTTAATTATTTGCTTAATAATATTTTGCTGGATTCGAATACCCATGTCACGGTTTTAAGGTTGTCACTTCACCCTAAAACCATCATAATTTCGAGTTTAATTAATGGCCCCACGTTGGGCACCAATGTCACTAAATAATCAATTTCGATGATTTTGAGATTAAGTAAAAAATGGGACAGAATCATGGACTTATATTATGGGTCGAACTGTGTGGAGGTGCATCTTGGTTGAGGCCGTGTTCCAATATGGGTTTTAAAGCTTTCCTTATTGGTCGCGATAGTCAATTTATTTAAAATTTAAAATAAATGATTGCAATCAATTAATAAAAACTCGCTTCCAAATTTATCAGCATTTAATTTTTGATTAAGATTTCTTGCAAAATAAAATACGCCCTTGAATGAGGTTTAACAAAATGGCAGCCTCCCCAAAATAAATTAAAGCTACCGCCATGAAAATGAATGGCTCAGCTCAGCTGTTATAGCTTTTAAAAGAAATATTATGGAAGGATTGAAGGAGTTATAAAAGTCTTTGCATTAGAGAGTAAAAAAATGCATTTAATTAATTTTCCCTGACGTATTTTTTCCTTTGCACATTTATAACTCCATGGCTGATGCGATGCACACAAAAAAAGAAACAAAAAATTAAGGCATTTTTCTTTTATAGAATTTGTTATATTTTATGAAATTATTTTGTTTACTATTATTCAAGGAGTTTCGTCAAACTATGGAAGGAGTTTCGTCAAACTTGTGTCAAAGGTCTTTTCTAATTTAAAAACATAAACATTATTAAGAATTTGATTGAAATAAAATTTCTTGGAATTATTTCGAATCTTTCAATGATGAAGCAATTTTTTTGATTGACTAATAATTGATTCCAGATGTTTATTATTGAACATATTGAAGGTCATGTGGAAGTGTAATTATTCACACATTGAGGAGGTACCTACCCCCATCCAAGGATTTTATATTATTCACAGATTGTCGTTTAATATGCCGAGATTGAAAACTTCAAAGTCAACCGTTTAATTGAAAATAAACACTGACATGTAATTAATTTTCCCTCATACCCAAATGTTCGAACTTTAAATTAATTCTGTCCCCTAAAAGACGTTGTTGTTTCCGTTGTTGGCGTCAGCGTCGTCGCTGTCTTCGTTTGCCGTTTTCGTTTTCGTCGTCGTTCATCGTCATCTTCCAATTTTACAGCTTCAATATTATTCATTCTAAATAGAAGAAATTCCGACCTTGATTTGGCCGTGACTCATCAAAAAGGCCTCTTCTTCTCCAATAACACCGAGCACCGACCCGTCCACCACTTTTGAAACTTATGGTTCTTTCTTTCGATTTTCGAAACTATAGGTATACATACCTCTCTATACTCTGTACATTGACACTGAATGACTTTTCATTTTAATTACAAAGGACTCCCCTATACCTATCCGCTATCGCTATCCCAACGAAATTGGCAAAAGTTGAATTTTGAATGACTTTGATTTTCATTAACTGTATACGGTACAATGCCTATTTGTGCCATTTAGGAAGATTCATCGACAGATTGAAGTATAAGCATCGAACTGAAAGCGAACAAAGTAGCAGTAGCTGCAGCTGTAGTAGTGTGTAGTAGTCGGCAGACGGACGGAAACCCTTTGTCTTTCCTTGTTGACAGAAGCATTTTCGAAATCACGACAAAGCTATGTGACATAAGGATGAAAATCTAAATTTGGTATTGGATTTATGGACGGGGCAGGTTTTTAAGGAAATAGGTACAAAAATATTTACACCACTTTAAAGGACTTGGAATTTCTCTATCGTGCTTTTTTTTAATAAAGGACATCGGAAAATAAAAAAAAACAAGAATGTTCTCAGTTTTAGAAGAGCAATAGATGCTATGCATTTACGTTACATAACCTAAAGTCTCAACGAGCAATATTTCACAGAAAGCAATATACGGGTGAGCATTTTATGAAAAAAGCAAAAAAAAGTTTGTTGGTTTTAAAAAGTGCGGATGTTAAAAGATTGGATTTTACACGTGTGAAATAGTAAGCTGTCACATGCCAGCTCTTAAATTAAAAACACACCTTGTTTTTTGTGAAAAGTGTCGGTTAGAAAGCTATGAATTATTGCTCATTTTTAGAAGTGGTGGTAGATATCCGCTAAAAATAAACCGAACCGGGGACTGTTTAGAAATTTTAAGGGTAATTACTTGGTGTTTTGACCACATACATACAGATACAGACCGCCAACTCGTACTCCTCTTGCCTTAAACATCCTCAAAATATTTTATTCACCACCGTACATTTCTGCTTTTGCATTTTATTTTTTCGTGTATTGCTTTCCCATTTAAAATGCACGGGAGGGCTTAAGAGAATGCTTAAACATACTCAAAATAAAATGCACATCAAGCTTGTAGCAAAGAGAAATTATAAAGTGCTGGCGGTCTGTATCTGTATGTCTGTGGTTTGGACGCTGTTTTCAAAATGTTTCTAGTTGACAGTAAAATTGCAATCGAGTGTTTGCTGCAGTCGTATTTGAAGATGAATCAGACATTTTGTAAGTAGTAAACTATACTCCTTATTGGAATCATGTAAGGTGATTTGCCCGTCGAGTTTTTGATAGTCCAACAAAATAGTCTTGGTCACACTACATGTTGTTGGAAGTCAGGTTGTGATGCTTTTTTCTACTCAGGCTGAGGTGAGCTCATGGATATCCAGGGTTGTTCCCAAAAGAAAGCAAAAACTCAGGGTTGAAGAGTGTCGAACTCCGAAAAAACAATATTTTTGTTAATCTTAATTTGCTTAACAGATTATTTCATATCCTTTGATAATCTTAAAATAAAAGATTATAACTCAATGATACCTTAGAAACTAGGTCTGTGGAGTTCCGAGAAACTGTCCACGACAACAAACGATTCCTTAATACTAGGTCTGCAGAGATTCCTCTAAAAAGCAAGAGCTCCACGACAATAAACGAGTGGCCTTATGCCGGTCAGCGACCCACTGCGACCAACAGCCAAGTGGAAAGCTGACAAAAAACGGTTGAGCAGGGCACGGTCTATGGTACTCCTAAGGAAAGGAGTAGTCACGACAAAAAACGGTTAGTTCCAAACTAGGTCTATGGAGAGGCTTACAAGAGCAGCAACCCCACGACAATAAACGGAGGTGAGATTCCTCTAGAAAGGAAGAGCTCCACGACAATAAACGACTGGCCTAATGCCGGTCAGCGATCCACTGCGACCAACAGCGAAGTGGAAAGCTGACAAAAAACTTTTGCTTCAAAACTTGGTGAGGCTTTTGATGGTATTCCCCGCAGCGTACCTTCGAGTGAGAACTCTAATCCCGGTTTTCTATTTGCAATAGAACTTCTTCCAATGGCTGGGAGATCGAGTCTGATTTTCCATGCAAATTTCACTTCTACTTACGGAATTTCACTGAAAGGAGAGACTGTGAATTATAAAGTCAAAAGTTAAAAATGCTTGCAAATATGTTAATATTTTTGAGTGATGACTTTATTTGACTGCTCTTCTGGTTTAGGTACTTGGTCATCAGTCCAAATCAGCGGTGCGGGGTGGAGGGGTAGACGGAATTACCTCAATAGAATACAGTGTTGGCGTTACGTCACGTACTGGTGATTCTATTATTCATTATATAAATAATTGTATGGAATCCTTGTCTCGTTCGGCGATGGTGGTGGAATGTATGGTGGCGGTCAGTTGCGGCGAGCGATCGGTGGTGGTTATTATCTGGCTCTAGCCTCAGTGGCGGTCGGAAGGCAGAGGGGGCGGCAGGAAATGTGTAACTTCGTTACAAGGTAATGCCAAGACATTTGCTCGAGCTCATCGTCTGTCTGGAATAATTGCGCGGCATCTTCTCAGCCAAAAATCACATTATAACTTAGTGGTAGCTTCTGGAGCGGATACACAATACAGACACAGCTGCTTGAAAGTGAGGAAAATGACTTAAAAAGGTGGGTAGGTGCTGCACAATCTTGGCTCCAAAAAATATTTTGATGATAGCTAAACCTTAGACATAGTTTTAACTCTATTCAGGAAGAAAATGTGTGCCCTGTTGTTTCTGAAACCAGAAGACAACAGTGTGGAAGAAGCGTCTTCGGTTTGGATGAAGCAAAGAAAATTCTTCATGGATAGGAGTGGAACGTGTTGAACAGTCAAGTGTCAGAACAGCACTAGGATACCTTTAGCAAATCCTGAACGAAGTGTTTTAAACTTACTTTCTATATATAACTCCTTCAAAACTCTACCTTATGCTTTTGATTCATTAATCTACCCTTTGATTTATTTTTGGCGGATCTAGCTTCCTTTAAGAACAAAATTCAAGGATTGTTACCATTCAACCATATCAATAACCAATTCTGTTTGAATAAATAACCTTCTTCCTTAAGAGCAATACAGAAGTTTACTACATTACCCGATAGAAATGTAATCCTTAAACCAACTGTCTTTGGTAATCCAATTCCATCCACATCAATATTTTGTACACGAAACTGAAAACCTTGCCTATGTATACGAGTACATACACATTATCACAAATCCTTTGAAAAGAATATCACCTTTCACCCTAAAAGTTCACTCAATATTTGGGTCCTCTGCCCTCTCTCTTCTGTCCTTAAAACGATTCATCTTTTCAGGTACATTATTGCCATTTTTTTTCCGACTAGCGTTTTCTAGAACATCAAAAGGAGAAGCTTGTCGACTGTCACTTTGAAAGTCTATTAGCAAAATCAAACAATCGGCCAGAGGGCAGAATCTTCCATCTTCAATGCCCGACCAAGGCGCGTTTGTCACCATCACAAAGTCACTTCAAAACTAGGTACTCTGCTGCCGAACCCCAAAAAGAAATACACCTCTACCATGGCCAATACGTTGTAGTTCCTCAGAAGAGAAGTGAGCACTTAAAAAGCATCCATCTCTCCAACATGTAGATATGTTATAGCCA